>CP136059.1:256220428-257449178 GCA_032464435.1 Aegilops umbellulata
CACAAGTTACATGTCCAGTCTGATGCGAAGCCCGTCAGGCAGCCCTTGCGCCGCCTGTCAGAAGAGAAGAGAAGAGTTGTTGGTGAAGAGATAGCCCGGCTCCTTGCAGCCGACTTTATCATGGAAGTATTTTTCCCAGAATGGCTAGCAAACCCAGTCTTAGTGCTAAAGAAGAACAAGCAGTGGCGAATGTGTATTGACTACACAAGCCTTAACAAAGCCTGCCCCAAGGACCCGTTTGCTTGCCGAGAATTGATCAGGTGATAGACTCCATAGCCGGATGCGAGCTGTTGAGCTTCTTAGATGCCTATTCAGGATATCACTAGATCAAGCTGAACCCGGCAGACCGATTAAAAACCGCCTTCATCACGCCGTTTGGAGCCTTCTGCTACCTGACCATGACGTTCGGTTTGAGGAACGCTGGCGCCACCTTTCAGCGTTGCATGCAGAAGTGCCTCCTCAAGCAGCTCGGCCGAAATGCCCACGTTTACGTGGATGATGTGGTGGTGGAGACGGAAAAGCGCAGAACTTTGCTGGAAGACCTCAAAGAAACCTTTGAGAACCTGCGCCGATTCCGGATCAAGCTGAACCCCGAGAAGTGCATTTTCGGAGTACCAGCCGGCCAGCTACTCGGCTTTCTGGTCTCCGAACGCGGCATAGAATGCAACCCTATGAAGATCAAGGCCATCGAGAGGATGGAGGCACCCAGCCGACTGTTAGATGTGCAGAAGTTCACAGGCTGCCTGGCATCTATCAGCCGTTTCATCAGTCGGCTGGGCGAGAAAGCTCTCCCGTTGTACCAGCTCATGAAGAAGACCAATTTTTTCGAGTGGAACCACAAGGCGGATGAGGCCTTTCTGCAGCTGAAGAAGATGTTGGTTACTCCCCCTGTGTTGGCGGCTCCGACTCCCAAGGAGCCCATGCTCCTGTACATCGCCGCCACCAGCCGAGTAGTCAGCACAGTCATTGTAGTAGAGCGCAAGGAGGAAGGCAAGGCACTGCTAGTCCAGAGACCGGTATATTACCTGAGTGAAGTACTGTCGACCTCCAAGCAGAACTACCCCCACTACCAGAAGATGTGTTACAGCGTGCACTTCGCCGCCATGAAGCTGAAGCCTTACTTCCAAGAACATCCAATCACAGTGGTGTGCACAGCCCCGTTGGCCGAGATCATTGGAAGTCGAGATGCGTCTGGCCGAGTGGCCAAATGGGCCATAGAGTTGGCGCCTTACACGATCTACTATCAACCCCGCACCGCCATCAAGTCGCAAGCACTGGCCGATTTCCTCGTCGACTGGGCCGAGACCCGGTACCTGCCGCCAGCGCCCGACTCCACTCATTGGCGGATGCATTTTGACGGCTCCAAGATGCGCACCGGCTTGGGAGCCGGCGTCGTTCTCACCTCTCCCAAAGGCGACAAGCTCCAGTATGCACTGCAGATCCATTTCGCCGCCTCCAACAACGTCACTGAGTACGAGGCGCTCATTCACGGGCTCCGGCT
Organism: Aegilops umbellulata; assembly: GCA_032464435.1. NCBI lineage: Eukaryota > Viridiplantae > Streptophyta > Magnoliopsida > Poales > Poaceae > Aegilops > Aegilops umbellulata. Next base: position 256,221,930 of record CP136059.1, read on the forward strand.
TGCCAAAGAACTCGGCATTCGCCGGATCCTGTGTTATGGCGACTCCGACTTGGTGGTCCAGCAATCATCTGGCGACTGGGACGCCAAGGACACAAACATGGCAAGCTACCGATTCCTCGTGCAGCAACTCAGTGGATATTTTGAGGGGTGCGAGTTCCTCCACGTGCCAAGAAACGACAACAACCTAGCAGATACTTTGGCATGAATCGGCTCCACTCACCAAGCAATACCATCTGGCATCGCTCTTCAGCGCCTCCTCAAGCCATCCATCAAGCCTTCGCCAGAGTCAGACTCCATTTTTGTGCCGGCTTCTCCAGAAGAAGTCGGATCCGACTCCAAAGCCCAAGCAAACAGCGCAAAAACCCTCGCAGATGACTCCAAGAACACCGCAGTCAAAGCCGGCCCGGGGACTTCAGAACTCGGGCCGGGGACTACGGCGACCGGAGAAAAGACTCCAGAACTCGGCCCGGGGACTGCACCACTCGGCCCGGGGACTTCACTGATCCAGCAAGCGGCCGCGGACCCCAGCCCGCCGCCTCCCAGCCCGGCCGCCCTCGTCCAAGTTGCAGTTCTGGCGGTTGAAGAGATAACAGCACCATCATGGGCCCATCCCATCCTCAAATTCTTGGTGAACAAGGAGCTACCAACTGATGAAACGTTGGCTCGGCAAATACAACGCCGAGCGGCAGCATACACCATAATCAACAGAGAGCTGGTCAGACGCAGCGTCACAGGCGTCTACCAGCGCTGCGTCGAGCCAGAGCAAGGCCAAGCAATTCTCAGAGATATCCATCAAGGCGAGTGCGGCCACCATGCGGCCTCAAGAGCGCTTGTCGCCAAAGCCTTCCGACACGGTTTCTTCTGGCCGACTGCCCTCGAAGAGGCCAAGGAGTTGGTCCAGAAATGCAAGGGGTGCCAGAAGTTCTGATCCAAGCCACATCAGCCGTCTTCAGCACTCAAGACTATCCCCATCGCCTGGCCCTTTGCAGTTTGGGGCCTGGATATGGTGGGACCCTTCAAGACGGCGCGAGGCGGCCTAACTCATCTGCTTGTCGCGGTGGACAAGTTCACCAAGTGGATAGAAGTGAAGCCCATCAAGAAATTGAATGGTTCGACTGCCGTGACATTCATCTCAGACATCACAATTCGGTATGGCATACCGCACAGCATCATCACCGACAACGGCACCAACTTTGCCAAAGGCGCCTTGGCCCGTTTCTGCGCGACACAGGGCATCCGACTGGACTTAGCGTCCGTTGCCCATCCGCAATCGAACGGGTAGGTGGAGCGGGCGAATGGCCTCATCCTGTCCGGCATCAAGCCTCGGTTGGTCGAACCACTGGAGCGTTCGGCCGGCTGTTGGCTTGACGAGTTGCCAGCCGTCCTTTGGAGTCTGCGCACGACTCCAAACAAGTCGACCGGCTTCACACCCTTCTTCCTCGTCTACGGTGCTGAAGCCGTCATCCCAACGGATATAGAGTTCGACTCCCCGCGAGTCACGATGTACACTGCGGAGGAAGCAGAAGAAGCACGACAAGATGGCGTCGATCTGCTGGAAGAGGGCCGGCTGTTGGCACTCAGCCGGTCCAGCATCTACCAACAGAGCCTACGTCGCTACTACAACAGGAAGGTCAGGCCGAGATCCTTCCAAGAAGGCGACCTTGTGCTCCGGCTGATCCAGCGGACAGCCGGCCAGCACAAGTTGTCTGCACCTTGGGAAGGCCCCTTCATCATCAGCAAGGTGCTAGGCAACGACTCCTACTACCTGATCGACGCTCAGAAGCCCCGAGCACGAAAGAGGGACGACTCCGGGAAAGAGACGGAGTGACCATGGAACGCGAATCTTCTTCGAAGATTTTACAGCTAATGCAGTATGTACCACGCTACCCTTTTGTACTGAAGTACTAAGACTCTGGGGCCCCCGCGACGGACTCGGGGACTGCCCCTTTTAACATCTGTATAATAAGTATTATGCTTCCGAGTATGCTACTCTTTGTTATGCCGCTTGGCGCCGGGCTCAACTAGTCGGCCCGGGGACTTGCCGCCTCGCGCTATGAAAACGCTTCCTGCAGTCGGACAAGTAGTGTGTGGTGCTTAAGCCGCCTCCTGTTAGAAGCCGCAGCTCGCAGAGCGGCTGCCCGGCGGGCAGGAGTAGGGAAGAATGGGTGCCCACACGAAAAATGGCTAAGGACTCAAAGCACAAACATAGCCCGAGCCGGCTTTCCAGCAGTTCCTCACAAATCCGACTCCGAATAGTCGGCTTACTGTTTTCTATCCGACTTGCTAACCAAACTCTAGAATGGCTGAGTACTTGCCTTCCCCAAAGTAGCCAAGTATTTGATCCAACGGCAGTCCACGAAACGGCTGCCCAACTGGCAAAGACGACATCTAGGGGAAGGCGGCAAAAGGAAAAAGCCAAAAGAGCAATAAGCAAGAAATGATAGAACCCAGATAAATATTTACATCACAGAGGCCATTGGCCGAGTCATTGAACAGAAGTTCAAAATACACCCAGCGGGTGGAGTTGTGCGAATTAACAAAATTCTTCGAGCAACTACTAAGCAGATAAATAAAGCAAGGCAGCGGCTTATGAAGCCGCAGACGGGTTCGGGGGCTCAGAGGAGATGGCGGTGTCGGACGTTGGGGCAGCCGGCTGGGCAGACTCGGCTTGATCACCTCCAGCAGCAGTCGGCGCAGTTGGGCGTGGTTCGTTGTCGGAGGCACGGTCGAGCTGAGGATGATCGCCCACTCCAGCTTCTGGCGCCTCCATCTCGTCTCCGATCTCCACCTCGCCTCCCTCCTCGACACTGGAGCCGATTACCTCTGCCGAGTCCTCGCCGTAGTTCGGGTTCATCCCGAACCACTCAGGCGGCGCCTCCTCGCCGTTGTCAGCTAGCTCAGGAACAAAGACATTGGGGTCGACGTACTCGGCGAGTGCCGCGGCGCGCTTGACAAAGTCGTCCTTCATGGCTGCCAGCTCCGGCTGGGCCTCAGCCCGGAGCGTGGCCAGCTGGTCCAGGCTCAGGTCCGGATACCATGCCTTGACGAACTCCAAGGCACAATGCACTCCGGCGCGTGCCGAGGAGCCTTTCGAGGCCTCCAAGCGGCCTGCTGCGACCTCCAGCCAGTCGGCTGTCCGGCTGGGGGTGCGCAGAATTGGCATCTCCGGCCACAAAGCAGCAATCGCCTGGGCGCCGGCGCGCTGAAGCCGGCGCAGCATCCGGTGAGCCGGCCGCAGGCGAGCCTCAATGCTCAAAAGTTGTTCATCAAGAGTCCGAGGGGCGTTGGCAGCAACCTCCTCGCCGGCCGCCCTCCGCGCTTTGCGATCGGCCTCGATGGCTTGAACGGCGGCTTGCGCATGGCCTGGGAAGAAATCTACCAAGACGGAAAAAGAGAAGCAAGTCAGAAAGGGCAAGAGTCGGCCCACAGTTGGCTGCCCAAAGGAAGCGAGTAAAGAAAACTTACCATCAACGATATCTTCAATTTCGTGGAAGCCGGAGGTCAGCATCGCCTCCTTATCGGTCCAAGAGGAGCGCTCGGCTTCGAACTCAGCTTGGAGCCCAGCCTCCCTCTCCTTTGCCTCCTCCTGCGCCTTCTTGAGCAGCTCCTTCTGCTCCGCCAGCTGCGCGGCCAGCAGGTCGCGCTCCGTAACGAGCTTGCCACACTCCACCTCCTTGGCGCGCAAGGCGGTGTTGGCTTCGCCCATCTGCTGCTGAAGAACGGCGTTGGCCTCTGAAGAAAGAAGAAAAAGGACACAAGTCATCAGAAAAGGTCGCCAAGAAGATCCGGCCCGACTGCACAGCAGTCGGTCCGAATCTCGGGGACTACAGCCCGTGGGTGCGCCAGCGCGCCCCCGCAAAAGAAGGAAACTCACTCCGGCTCTCCGACAAGTCGGCAGTCCGCTTGCCCAGCTCTTCAACATTGCGGTTGAAGACGGTGACTCGGAGGTTGTGGTAGTCCTATGATAAGCATTTTCAAAAAGAATAAGCGTCTGGAACTCGCCAATAGAGTTCCAACCCGCCTGCTCAGCAGACGGCTAAGAACTCGGGGACTACACCTAGTGGGTGCGCTGGCGCGCCCCCACAAAGAAGAGCAAGAAAAACAAAGACAGAAGAAACATACCCGGACGGCCGCACGCGACGCCAGATGCGCTTTGGTGCAGTTCTGGAGGGCGTCGCTCTCGGCCCGCAGCTTCGCCTGGACGTCCAGGAGCGCCTGGTTCAGCGGGCCGGTGCCGCCTCCTCGCACCCACCCGACGGGCGCGGCGCTCATCACCTCGACGTCTGGGGCGGCCGAGCTGGCCGCCCCAGTCTCCAGAGGTCGCGGCGCTGAAGTCGCCTTCTCCAGATGGCGGCGTGTCGGCGAGGCGACTTGGAGAAGCAAGTTCGCCTCGGCTTCGTCCGTGGTCGGCGGCACCGGCGGGTCCGCCGGTCGTTCTTCCCTCGTGCCTCCCGATGGCGGCGGAGGCGGTGGTGGCGGCACCACAGTGTCCAGACCAGGGGCATCGCCACCCTCCCTCTCCACGATGGCGTGTTCCCCACCGGCCTCCCCAGACTGCTCCATGGGATCCGGAGGCGACGCCGAGCGCAACGGGATAACGAGCAACGCCGACTGGCGGCGCACGGCTTCTTCGGCACGCTCTTTGGCTGTGGCGGCGGTTTCTGCTCCCTCCAGCCCCTCCTGGGTGGAGGCGGCCGCCTTCTCAGCCTCCACCTTCTCCCGGCGGGCGGCCTCGTCCTCATCGCGCTTCTCCTGCGCGTTCCGTTCCGTCGCTTCCCGGAGGTCGACAGCGGGCTCGATACGCCGAGTCGTGGCGGACGACTCCACCGACCCCCTGATGGAGGCGGTAGCGACTCTCCCAAGAGTGAGGGGAGCGCTGGAACAGGAAGACACGTAAGGACTCAGACAAAATCCACCAAGAGATAAAACAAGACTAGGAAGAGAAACACGTACCCAGAAGACAGCGGCGGCTTCTTCACTTCCTTGCGGAAGCGATGGGCCCTCGCGACCGCCTCTTCCCGTTTGGTCGCGGCGGCCGCCCCCTTAAACTTCTTTTCTCGGCCTCCGAGGGAACTCGGCCCGGCCCGACGCTTCCTCGCACCGTCTTGCCTCGGTTGATGGCGCGGGGCGACTCCCCCATCTTCGCCGGCGGGCCAGTCAGCGAAGGTGGCCGAGGGCCCGGGGCCGCCTTCTTCTCCTTCGCCGCCCCCTTCGGCGTCGGCCTCCATCGCCGCCGCCCCCAAGTCGGGGTCGTCGACGTCGCTCTCCGCCCGATCGGGGGCGAACTGGCGGGGCGGCCCCGTGGCGCCGGCCGCGGGCTGGAGGAGAGGGTTCTGGCTCAAGAGATAAGAATAAAGAGGTCAGGCGTCGGATTCGGCTGAAGAAGAAGAAGAAGAAGAATCACTTACCACCGGCGGGGGGTTGGTGCGCGAGTACGGCTTCAGGCCGAACTGCCAATCCTTCGAGAGGCCGCAGTTCGCGATGTAGTTCACCGTGTCGGCCACCTCCGCGTGAGGCATGTCCTTGGTGCACGTCCGACTGGGGTCCCGGTGGCCACTCATCTGACAGATCAGATGAGGCCGGCCTTGGAGCGGGAGGACTCGGCGAACCACGAAGGCGGCCAGCAAGTCAGCCCCTGTCAAGCCGGCCGACTGCGTCAGCACTCGAAGTCGCGATACGGCGGCGGCTCCAGCCGGAGTCAGCGTCTTGGCGCGGTAGGACCAGCTGGGCTGCCTCCCGGCTGGTGCGCCGGCTGCATAAGCCGGCAGGTTAACCCAGTCGTCGTCTGAGGCGACGTTCTTCACATAGAAGTAGGAGCGCTGCCACATCTTCACCGATTTGATCAGCTGGATGGCGGGGAACGGGTTGTCGGCCGTCGACCTCCGCAGCGCGATGAAGGCACCACACTGAGCTGGCACGCCGGCGACATGCGTGCCGAGCTTGGAATGAAAGAACTCTCCCCACAGCTCGATGGTGGGGAGAATGCCGAGGAAGCCCTCACACAACGCAGTGAAGGCCACCAGCAGGACCACCGTGTTCGGAGTGAGGTGGTGCGGCTGGAGGCCATGAAATTCTAGGAACGAGCGGAAAAACCCACTCGCCAGCAGCCCCAGCCCACGCATGAGGTGGGAGCAGAACACGATCCGCTCGCCCTCGTCCGGCGCAGGCGTCACCTCCATCGGCGGCGGAGCGCGGGCCTGCACGAGGTGCGCGCCGGGGATGTGGCGCGCCTTGCGGAGGAAGTCAATCATGTCATCGTCAATCTCAGAGCCATCCCATACGCCGGAGCGCATGGCGGCGGGCGCAGCGGCAGAAGAAGAGCTCATCGCTGCGTGCGGGGCGCAGTCCGGCACGGCAGCGGTGGGAGTAAGAAGGAGGAGAAAAGAAGCAAGGGGAGCAGAGGGGAGCGGGCGCGCGTGCTTCGCCGCCCCGATTCCCTCCGCCTACTTATAGGCCTGCGGGCTGAAGAGCCGACGGGACGTCGTGGGATTAACTGCGCCCACGCCTCCACGACCCCCACGATTTACCACGGAAGTTACCACGCGCATTTATTGCACTGAGAAGCTCAACCGCCCGCGCGGCTGCAATGAATCCGTTCGAGGGCCGAGGCACGGTAATGGCGGGCCCCACCCATGGGCATGTCCCGTCGCGCGCGTGGGCTAGCAGACTAGCTCGTCCACGCGGCGTCCCATGGCGGGTCCGCAACGGGCGGCGGCCGTGTGTCTTATAAGGCACACCGCCTGAATCCCGCCACGACTTTCAAACTCTTTGAAGAGCAAGAGGACCTTCGACGAGTCTGGCTTCCCATAGTCGGTTTGTCGGAGGCGGCCCCGATGAAGATCGCCACCCCCACAACCCACTTGGAGGGAGAAACTGTTGAGGCTCCTCGACAGGTCTCCCTCGGCGCCTCACCAGCTTCGGGGACTACTGTCGGAGTATTGGGCCACGGGTAGGCTAACCCGAGACCCAGAACCTTTCAAGACATCAGGGTAGGCAATGCCCCTCAAAGAATCCCAAGACGATCAGCCAACTCTGGGAGTCGGCCGCAGCATCGCCGACACCCACTCACGGCTGAGTCCCAGAGACGGCTGTGACTCCCGATCGGCGACTCCAGGGGGGCGACTATGGGGAGTCGGCCCGTGACTTCACCACCCTCTGCCTTCGAGAAGAAGGACGAGACCGGGGATGGCCGGAGTACGGCCCTCCCCAATGTTGATTACCACGGGCAGGTATGGCTACAGTATGTCGTACCAGAGGAGAGCTCCGTCCGGCGCGGCACTGTCGCCATACCGGCCCTGACGACCGCCCTGACGATGGAGCACTGTTCCCACGTTGGCCCGCATGTACGGCCTGGAGACGGCGGGCCCCGCTAGTCAGCGGGAGGGACGAAGACGGCGAGAGCACTCGAAGACGAACCCCGTGGGAGTCGGCCTCCGAGAGTCGGCCCGTTCCTCCCACGGGCCCCACACACCATTAACCAGATAAGACGGGGAGTGGCGACAGTGATCGCCCGCCAGGCGGCGGCACTGTTGCCACGCCCCCACGACCCAGCCAACGTCATCAGAGGCGCGGCTACAGTGGCCAGGTCGGTCGGGGCCCACCAGAGGTGGCCCCTAGGAGTCGGCGGAGAAGACGGCGGCCTAAGAGACAGACGGCTGGGACCCGCGCCCAGTCGGATTACCATTGTACCCCCAGGGGGTAGGCCTATATAAACCCCCCGGAGCACCCATGCAAAGGGTTCGATCCTTTTACCACTAGACAGAAGCATAGAAGGGAGAGAGCTAGCCTTGCCCTCTCCTACCTCCAGAACACAGCTCGAGGAGCAACTTTGTATACATATCACCATAGTGACCATGCGGAGACCCCGCAGAGCAGCAGTAGGGGTGTTATCTCCTCGGAGAGCCCCGAAGCTGGGTAAGATCCGCCGGCGTGCATGTCTACGCCTCATCCCGCTTCCAGGCACCGGCGACGTTCTACTCGCCCCCACCATGATAAGCCATCCTTTGGCATATGTCGCACCTAACCCCCGACATGACCGGAGACGTGTCTCGGTCATGTCTACATAGTTCTCGAACCCGTAGGGTCCGCACGCTTAAAGTTTCGATGACAGTTATATTATGAGTTTATGAGTTTTGATGTACCGAAGGAGTTCGGAGTGCCGGATGAGATCGGGGACATGACGAGGAGTCTCGAAATGGTCGAAACGTAAAGATCGATATATTGGACGACTATATTCGGACATCGGAAAGGTTCTGAGTGATTCGGATATTTATCAGAGTACCGGAGAGTTACGGGAATTCGCCGGGGAGTATATGGGTCTTATTGGGCCATATGGGAATAGAGGAGAGAGGCCAAAAGGAAGGAGGCATGCGCGACCCCTTTGGTCCGAATTGGACAAGGGGTGCAACCCCATTTTGCTTCTTCCTCTCCCCCTCTTTCCTTCTCTCCTACTCCAACAAGGAAAGGAGGAGTCCTACTCCCGGTGGGAGTAGGACTCCCCCCTTGGTGCGCCCTCCTCCTAGGCCGGCCGCCTCCCCCCTTGCTCCTTTATATACGGGGGCAGGGGGCACCCCATAGACAGAACAATTGATCGTTTGATCTTTTAGCCGTGTGCGGTGCCCCCCTCCACCATAGTCCACCTCGATAATACTGTAGCGGTGCTTAGGCGGAGCCCTGCGTCGGTAGAACATCAACATCGTCACCACGCCGTCGTGCTAACGAAACTCTCCCTCAACACTCGCTGGATCGGAGTTCGAGGGACGTCATCGGGCTGAACGTGTGCTGAACTCGGAGGTGCCGTGTGTTCAGTACTTGATCGGTCGGATGGTGAAGACGTACGACTACATCAACCGCGTTGTGCTAACGCTTCCGCTTTCGGTCTATGAGGGTACGTGGACAGCACTCTCCCCTCTCGTTGCTATGCATCACCATGATCTTGCGTGTGCATAGGAATTTTTTTGAAATTACTACGTTCCCCAACAGTGGCATCCGAGCCTAGGTTTTATGTGTTGTTGTTATTTGCACGAGTAGAACACAAGTGAGTTGTGGGCGATATAAGTCATACTGCTTACCAGCATGTCATACTTTGGTTCGGCGGTATTGTTGGATGAAGTGGCCCGGACCGACATTACGCTTACGCTTACACGAGACTGGTTCTACCGACGTGCTTTGCACACAGGTGGCTAGCGGGTGTCAGTTTCTCCAACTTTAGTTGAACCGAGTGTGGCTATGCCCGGTCCTTGCGAAGGTTAAAACAACACCAACTTGACAAACTATCGTTGTGGTTTTGATGCGTAGGTAAGAACGGTTCTTGCTAAGCCCAATAGCAGCCACGTAAAACTTGCAACAACAAAGTAGAGGACGTCTAACTTGTTTTTGCAGGGCATGTTGTGATGTGATATGGTCAAGACATGATGCTAAATTTTATTGTATGAGATGATCATGTTTTGTAACCGAGCTATCGGCAACTGGCAGGTGCCATATGGTTGTCTCTTTATTGTATGCAATGCAATCGCCCTGTAATGCTTTACTTTATCACTAAGTGCTAGCGATAGTAGTAGAAGCATAAGATTGGCGAGACGAAAACGATACTACGATGAAGATCAAGGTGTCGCGCCGGTGACGATGGTGATCATGGAGGTGCTTCGGAGATGGAGATCACAAGCACAAGATGATGATGGCCATATCATATCACTTATATTGATTGCATGTGATCTTTATCTTTTATGCATCTTATCTTGCTTTGATTGACGGTAGCATTATAAGATGATCCCTCACTAAATTATCAAAGTATAAGTGTTCTCCCTGAGTATGCACCGTTGCAAAAGTTCTTCGTGCTGAGACACCACGTGTTGATCGGGTATGATAGGCTCTACGTTCAAATACAATGGGTGCAAAACAGTTGCACACGCGGAATACTCAGGTTAAACTTGACGAGCCTAGCATATAACAGATATGGCCTCGGAACACGGAGACCAAAAGGTCGAGCGTGAATCATATAGTAGATATGATCAACATAGTGATGTTCACCATTGAAACTACTCCATCTCACGTGATGATCGGACATGGTTTAGTTGATTTGGATCACGTGATCACTTAGAGGATTAGAGGGATGTCTTTCTAAGTGGGAGTTCTTAAGTAATATGATTAATTGAACTTTAATTTATCATGAACTTAGTCTTGGTAGTATTAGCATATCTATGTTGTAGATCAATAGCTCGCGTTTAGCTCCCTATTTTATTTTGGATATGTTCCTAGAGAAAACTAAGTTGAAAAATGTTAGTAGCAATGATACGGATTGGATCCGTGATCTGAGGTTTATCCTCATTGCTGCACAGAAGAATTATGTACTTGATGCACCGCTAGGTGACAGACCTATTGCAGGAGCAGATGCAGACGCTATGAACGTTTGGCTAGCTCAATATGATGACTACTTGATAGTTTAGTGCACCATGCTTAACGGCTTAGAATCGGGACTTCAAAGACGTTTTGAACGTCATGGACCATATGAGATGTTCCAGGAGTTGAAGTTAATATTTCAAGCAAATACCCGAGTTGGGGGATATGAAGTCTCCAACAAGTTCTATAGCTAAAAGATGGAGGAGAATAGCTCAAGCAGTGAGCATGTGCTCAGATTGTCTGGGTACTACAATCGCTTGAATCAAGTGGGAGTTAATCTTGCAGATAAAATAGTGATTGACAGAATTCTCTAGTCACCATCACCAAGTTAGTAGAACTTCGTGATGAACTATGATATGCAAGGGATAACGGAAACGGTTCCCAAGCCCTTTGTGATGCTAAAATCGACGAAGGTAGAAATCAAGAAAAACATCAAGTGTTGATGGTAGACAAGACCACTAGTTTCAAGAAAAGGGCAAACGGAAGAAGGGGAACTTCAAGAAGAACGGCAAGCAAGTTGTTGCTCAAGTGAAGAAGCCCAAGTCTGGTCCTAAGCCTGAGACTAAGTACTTCTACTGCAAAGTGACTGGTCACTAGAAGCGGAACTGCCCCAAGTATTTGGCGGATAAGAAGGATGGCAAAGTGAACAACGGTATATTTGATATACAGATTATTGATGTGTATTTTACTAGTGTTCGTAGCAACCCCTCGGTATTTGATACTGGTTCAGTTGCTTAGAGTAGTAAACGGGAGTTGCAGAATGAACAGAGACTAGTTAAGGGTGAAGTGATGATGTGTGTTGGAAGTGGTTCCAAAATTGAAATAATCATCATCGCACACTCCCTATACTTTCGGGATTAGTGTTGAACCTAAATAAGTGTTATTTGGTGTTTGCATTGAGAATGAATATGATTTGATCATGTTTATTGCAATATGGTTATTCATTTAAGTAAGAGAATAAATTGTTGTTCTGCTTACATGAATAAAACCTTATATGGTTCCACACCCAATGAAAATAGTTCATTGGATCTCGATCATAGTGATACACATATGCATAATATTTAAACCAAAAGATGAAAAGTTAATAATGATGTTGGGGAACGTAGTAATTTCAAAAAATTTCCTACGCACACGCAAGATCATGGTGATGCATAGCAACGAGAGGGGAGAGTGTTGTCTACGTACCCTCGTAGACCGAAGCGGAAGCGTTGACTCAACGTAGAGGAAGTAGTCGTACGTTCTCCTCGCGATCCGACCGATCCAAGTACCGTTACTCCGGCACCTCCGAGTTCTTGGCACACGTTCAGCTCGATGACGATCCCCGGGCTCCGATCCAGCAAAGCTTCGGGGAGGAGTTCCGTCAGCACGACGGCGTGGTGACGATCTTTATGTACTACCGGCGCAGGGCTTCGCCTGAGCACTGCAACGATATGACCGAGGTGGAATATGGTGGAGGGGGGCACCGCACACGGCTAAGGAACGATCACAAAGATCAACTTGTGTGTCATGGGGTGCCCCCTGCCCCCGTATATAAAGGAGCAAGGGAGGGGGTGGCCGGCCTAGGGTTTGGCGCGCCAGGGTGTGGAGTCCTACTAGGTCTCCAAGTCCTAGTAGGAGTCCACCAGGAGGGGAGGAAGGGAGAAGGAATAGGAGGAGAAGGAGAGGTGGCCGGCCCCCTTTTCCCTAGTCCAATCCGTACTAGAGGGGAGGGGGGGCGCAGCAGCCTTTTCCTCTTCCCACTAAAGCCCATCAAGGCCCATTACTTCTCCCGTAATCCCGTAACTCCCCGATACTCCCGAAAATACCCGAATCACTCAGAACCTTTCCGATGTCCGAATATAGTCGTCCAATATATCGATCTTTACGTCTCGACCATTTCGAGACTCCTCGTCATGTCCCCGATCTCATCCGGGACTCCGAACTCCTTCGGTACATCAAAACTCATAAACTCATAATATAACTGTCATCGAAACCTTAAGCGTGCGGACCCTACGGTTCGAGAACAATGTAGACATGACCGAGACACGTCTCCGGTCAATAACCAATAGCGGGACCTGGATGCCCATATTGGCTCCTACATATTCTACGAAGATCTTTATCGGTCAGACCGCATAACAACATACGTCGTTCCCTTTGTCATCGGTATGTTACTTGCCCGAGATTCGATCGTCGGTATCCAATACCTAGTTCAATCTCGTTACCGGCAAGTCTCTTTACTCGTTCCGTAATACATCATCTCACAACTAACACATTAGTTGCAATGCTTGCAAGGCTTATGTGATGTGCATTACCGAGAGGGCCCAGAGATACCTCTCCGACAATCGGAGTGACAAATCCTAATCTCGAAATACGCCAACCCAACATGTACCTTCGGAGACACCTGTAGAGCACCTTTATAATCACCCAGTTACGTTGTGACGTTTGGTAGCACACAAAGTGTTCCTACGGTAAACGGGAGTTGCATAATCTCATAGTTAAAGGAACATGTATAAGTCATGGATAAAAGCAATAGCAACATACTAAACGATCGGGTGCTATGCTAATGGAATGGGTCATGTCAATCAGATCATTCAACCAATGATGTGATCTCGTTAATCAAATAACAACTCTTTGTTCATGGTTAGGAAACATAACCATCTTTTATTAATGAGCTAGTCAAGTAGAGGCATACTAGTGACACTCTGTTTGTCTATGTATTCACACATGTATTATGTTTCCTGTTAATACAATTCTAGCATGAATAATAAACATTTATCATGATATAAGGAAATAAATAATAACTTTATTATTGCCTCTAGGGCATATTTCCTTCAAATGATAGTGCAACTTATTTGTGGCACTGCCGTTTAGGTCATATTGGTGTAAAGCGCATGAAGAAACTCCATGCTGATGGGCTTTTGGAATCACTTGATGCTTGCGAACCATGCCTCATGGGCAAGATGACTAAGACTCCATTCTCCGGAACAATGGAGCGAGCAACTGACTTATTGGAAATAATACATACTGATGTATGCGATCCAATGAGTGTTAAGGTTCGCGGCAGGTATCGTTATTTTCTGACCTTCATAGATGATTTGAGCAGATATGGGTATATCTACTTGATGAAACATAAGTCTGAAACATTTGAAAAGTTCAAAGAATTTCAGAGTGAAGTGGAAAAGCATCGTGACAAGAAAATAAAGTTTCTACGATCAGATCACGGAGATGAATATTTGAGTTACGAGTTTGGTCTTCAATTAAAACAATGTGGAATAGTTTCGCAAACTCATGCCACCTGCAACACCACAGCATAATCGTGTGTCCGAACATCATAACCGTACTTTATTGGATATAGTACAATCTATGATGTTTCTTACCGATTTACCACTATCGTTTTGGGGTCATGCATTAGAGACAGCTGCATTCACGTTAAAAGGGGCACCATCTAAGTCCGTTGAGACGACACAATATGAACTGTGGTTTGGCAAGAAACCAAAGTTGTCGTTTCTTAAAATTTGGGACTGCGATGCTTTATGAAAAAGTTTCAACATCATAAGTTCAAACCCAAATCGGAGAAATGTGTCTTCATAGGATACCCAAAGAGTCAGTTGGGTACACCTTCTATCACAGATCCGAAGGCAAGACATTCGTTGCTAAGAATGGATCCTTTCTAGAGAAGGAGTTTCTCTCGAAAGATGTGAGTGGGAGGAAAGTAGAACTTGATGAGGTAACTGTACCTTCTCCCTTATTGGAAAGTAGTTCATCATAGAAATTTGTTCCTGTGACTCCTACACCAATTAGTGAGGAAGCTAATGATGATGATCATGTAACTTCAGACCAAGTTACTACCGAACCTCGTAGGTCAACCAGAGTGAGATCCACACCTGAGTGGTACAGTAATCCTATTCTGGAGGTCATGTTACTTGACCATGACGAACCTGCGAACTATGAGGAAGCGATGATAAGCCCAGATTCCGCAAAATGGCCTGAGGCCATGAAATCTGAGATGGGATCCATGTATAAGAACAAAGTATGGACTTTGATTGACTTTCCCGATGATCGGCGAGCCATTGAGATTAAATGGATCTTCAAGAGGAACACGGACGCTGATAGTAGTGTTACTATCTACAAAGCTTGAATTGTCGCAAAAGGTTTTCGACAAGTTCAAGGTGTTGACTACGATGAGAGTTTCTCACTCGTATCTATGCTTAAGTCTGTCCGAATCATGTTAGCAATTGCCGTATTTTATGAAATCTGGCAAATGGATGTAAAGACTGCATTCCTGAATGGATTTCCGGAAGAAGAGTTGTATATGATGCAACCTGAAGGTTTTATCGATCCAAAGGATGCTAACAAAATATGCAAGCTACAGCGATCCATCTATGGACTGGTGCAAGCATCTCGGAGTTGGAATATACGCTTTGATAAGTTGATCAAAGCATATAGTTTTATATAGACTTGCGGTGAAGCCTGTATTTACAAGAAAGTGAGTGAGAGCACTACAACATTTCTGATAAGTATATGTCAATGACATATTGTTGATCGGAAATAATGTAGAATTATTCTGTAAAGCATAAAGGAGTGTTTGAAAGGAGTTTTTCAAAGAAAGACCTCGATGAAGTTGCTTACTTATTGAGCATCAAGATCTATAGAGATAGATCAAGACGCTTGATAAGATTTTTCAATGAGTACATACCTTGACAAAGATTTTGAAGTAGTTCAAAATGGAACTGTCAAAGAAGGAGTTCTTGCCTGTGTTTTAAGGTGTGAAGTTGAGTGAAGACTCAAAACCTGACCACGGCAGAAGATAGAAAGAGAATGAAAGTCATTCCCTATGCCTTGGCCATAGGTTCTATAAAGTATGCCATGCTGTGTACCAGATCTATTGTATACCCTACACTGATTTTGGCAATGGAGTACAATAGTGATCTAGGAGTAGATCACTGGACATCGGTCAAAATTATCCTTAGTGGAATAAGGATATTGTCGGTGTCAAAACCGGCGGATCTCGGGTAGGGGGTCCCGAACTATGCATCTGGGTGGATGGTAACAGGAGACAAGGGACACAATGTTTTTACCCAAGTTCGGGCCTTCTCGATGGAGGTAAAACCCTACTCCTGCTTGATTAATATTGATGATATGGGTAGTACAAGAGTAGATCTACCACGAGATCAGAGAGGCTAAACCCTACAAGCTAGCCTATGGTATGATTGTTGTTCGTCCTATGGACTAAAACCCTCCGGTTTATATAGACACCGGAGAGGGCTAGGGTTTCACAGAGTCGGTTATAATGGTAGGAGATCTACATATCCGTATCGCCAAGCTTGCCTTGCACGCCAAGGAAAGTCCCTTCCGGACACGGGACGAAGTCTTCAATCTTGTATCTTCATAGTCCAGGAATCCGGTCGAAGGTATAGTCCGGCTATCCGGACACCCCCTAATCCAGGACTCCCTCAGTAGCCCCTGAACTAGGCTTCAATGATGACGAGTCCGGCGTGCAGATTGTCTTCGGCATTGCAAGGCGGGTTCCTCCTCCAAGTACTTCATAGAAGATTTTGAACACAAAGGTAGTGTCCGGCTCTGCAAAAAATAAGTTTCCACATATTGCCATAGAGAGAATGATATTTAGACAAATCTAATCTGCTAACGTATTCCGTAGCATGACATCACACCACGACCAAGCCCTTATTCGAATCGTTTTTACTGTCCCACCTCAGCATGTTTTGCGAGGCGGTTTCCTTGGCACGTCCTTTCAAAGCAGAGATCGTGTCCCCTTTATTTACGGGATTCTCATCAATACGGACATGGGAAACCCAGTCGTGCCTGTTGGTATGTTTTCTCGATCAAAGGCGAGTCCTAAACGGTTACGGCGAGGGCCCTTGGTATTCAAACTCTTATAAAGAGACCAAGGCCTTACTCCTTTCTTTCAATCTCAAACGAGTTCGCCTTTCGCCTCGAGTTCCAGCACCCAAGGCTCCAGATTTCAGGCGCTTCGGACCTTCGATAATGTCCGGTTCCGACCTTCGAGGCCGATGGATGCGCTCCTCCGTCACGGAGGAGGACGTGCTAAAGTTGAGAGAGGCCAGGTTCTTGACCGGCGAAATCTCGCATAGGCTGCCTGCTCAAGGGCAGGTCATTCCCAATCCCAAGCCTGGTGAGAGTGTGGTGTTCATGTCTCACTTCCTTCGGGGGCTAGGCTTCTCGATGGATCCCTTCGTGAGGGGGCTCATGTTTTATTATGGGCTGGAATTTCACGACTTAGCTCCGGAGTCCATCCTCCACATTTCCTCATTCATCGTCATGTGTGGAGCCTTCCTCCGTATTACTCCTCACTTCGGACTATGGCTCAAGACCTTCAAAGTAGAGCCGAAGATGATCGAGGGATGGCACGCGAAGTGCGGAGGCGATGTTATAAGCAAGAATGCTGATGCTCCATGGCCCGAGGGATCTTTTCAAGAGGAGTCCAGCTTATGGCAACGAGAGTGGTTTTATATCACCGCTCCCAGGGGTACCAAGTGGGTGGCGCCACCTGCCTTTCGCTCAGGTCCCCCACCACAGCTAGCGTCATGGGTCAATAAAGGACTGGACTGGGGGGGCGTCTAAGGACGTGCCCTTGTTGCAGGGCCGCATTCGAGATCTCCTAGAAAGAGACATCAGTCTGGTCGTGGTGACACAGGTTATGCTGATTCGCCGAGTTCTGCCCTGCAAACACCGCCCCCTCCGCCTGTGGGAGTTCAATCCGGAGGGACCACGAGCTCTCCAACATTTTATGGGCGCGACGCCCGTGGATATGTAAAAATTGTTCTTCGGATCACAAGCAATGTGTCTGGACTTGACCGAGGACGCAGGTCTGAGCTGCAATCGCCCGGATACTCAAGTAAGTAGCCCTGTGCCCGGACTCGCTATCCGTATATTTATCATAAAATTGCCCTTAAAGGAGTTGTCCTTCAAACAGGAGTGGATAGCGAAAGCAAAGCTAATCAGGTGTCCGGCCCCCCTCCCCGAGACCATGCCGGATCCCGTGCTGGTCCGAATGTTGGAGGTTGTGCCTTCGGAGGAAAGCGAGGGAGGGCACAAGGAAGCTACGGCCTCCTCGAAGGAGGCTGTTAGGAAGGGAGGAATCGAAAATTCCTCTCCTCAGGGAAAAAAGAGGACCGCCTCTGAAGACCCGGAGACCATGGCCTCAAAGCGGGGGAAGAAATCTTCGTCAGTGGGTCCTACGCCGGGGGATACCTCGGCCGAATTATGCCCTCAAGGGGATCAACCCTCCACCGAGCTGTAAGTAGAGAGGAGTTTTTCTTTTTCAGAAATGAGAGGAATCCTTGCTTTATATCGGAGAAAAGTAACCGAAGATTTACCTTGTAGCTCGGACCTCAGCCCTTCTCAGCAGAGCTCGTCTTCGGGGGGTCTTCTTCCAGAGATGATGGAGAGCGGAACGCCTCCCCCTGCCGTACCGCCTTGCGAGGCTGGCGACCCTGAGGTATCATCGCGGAGGGTTTCTCCGAATCCGGCAGGGCCGGAAGGTAGTCATATGGCCCCCAAAGCCCTCCGTGTCCGGCCTTCGAAAAGGGCCATCGGACGAGTCCGGCACCATCCGGTGTGCGGTCGGAGGAGCTGAAGGATCTGCTAGGGCGAGCATCTATCTCAGAGGAGCACCGTGCATTGATGGGTACGGTGATTGAGAGGATTTCATCCGCGGAGAGCGGATTGCACGAGGCCGTCAGGAGTTTGCTGACGGGTTTTGAGGTACGCGAAATAATGTACCCTTTTTGGACAGCTGCGCATAAATAAGATGCGCCCTGTGTAGATAGTAGCCCTTGAGACTCTGTGCGTTGTCAAAAGTGACGGCGCGCAGAGGATCATAACCCCAGGTCTAATATGCCGCCTTCATACGTAGGTGGCGAAGTGTCCGGTGGCCAGCCGGACTGATGAATTTGCCGAGCTAAAGTGGCAACTTGACGTGGCAGATGCCGACATTTCACTTGTCAACAAGCGGCTTGACGAGGCACAAGGTATGTAATTTCTCCGGCGGCACCTGGTAAGAGGAGCTTTATGCTAGTATCTTACAATGTGTGCGCTTGATGCAGATTGTGCTGCTGCCATGGAGAATCTTCGGGCGGAACTTGCCCGAGCCAAGGAACAAGCCAGGAAAAGTGATGCGGCTGCTGGAAAGGCAATTGAAGAGCTGAAAGCCGAATAGGTTGCACACTGCCGAAGCAAGAGGGAAATGGCCGAGATGGCCGTGAAGCTGAAGAGCGCTGCTGACCGTTGCAAGCTTCTTGAAAAATAAGACTGGGCGGAACAGACGGACCTGGAGAAGGCCGTTGCCGATGCCAAGTATGCTCGCTCTGCGATGAGAGCTATGAAGGAGGAGCTATGTCAGGCTGGAGAGATCGCGGCTGGAAAGCCCTTTATGCTGCGGAGGAAGTTCTATGATCCTAAACATGCTCCGTTAGACCGGATGTGGAGTACGGCGGACACCTATCTGGATTTGGCAGCGAGTGCTGCAGATGCGGCCGAACACTTCCGAGATCAAGAAGATCGCGAAGTGGAAAAGCTCTTCTGGTCGCAGTTCCACAATCCAGAGCGTCCATTGTCGTTAGCCGATCATTTGGCCGAATGGGCCGAGCTAAATAGGTTGTCCGGACTCGCCTTGAAGTATGTCATGAGTCATCTATGGTCGGAAAGGCCAGGGTCGAAGAGTTATTTCAACTTGGTGCAGCAGTTCCTTGGTGCGATGTTGCATATCAATGCGATGAAGAGGTCAGCGTGCATAGAGGGTGCACGGATGGCTCTTGCCCGTGTCAAGACATACTGGGCGGAAATGGAGGCCACCGCTGTTGCATCCCAAGACTCGGACGAAAGCCGAGTACCTGCCGAGCACTATTTTCAAGAAGTTCTGCAAGGCGCTCGTTTAATAGAGACGCAGTGCTCGAAGGATACTATGTTCCAATAGCATATATTATTGTAAAACAATGTTTTGATAAATTGTAGAAGCTTTTTATACTTGAGCCTGCAAGTATTATAATACCTCCTATGCGGCCGTTTAAGATATATGTGTATATAATCTGAAAGATGGCAGTCGTTGGCTTCAGCCCCCACGCAAATAATGCGGGGGTGTTCGGAGAAGGCGCATTTTCACACTTGATCCAACGTCTTGGTCCTACAAAGGAGGTGATAGAGCAGTGAACTAGGCAATCAGACTATGATGCTTTATCACTTTCACTTAGCCATAGGAGTTTGATGGTGAGGCTACTTATATAGCCCCTGGTGGCGCCTGCGCTCGCCCGAACTCGGGGCGCGTATGTGCCTGGCCGGGAAACGGCCCTTCGTTAATGCGGACGAATCGTAAAGATTCCGGTAAGTCATCGAGTGGTTGACCAGTCTCACGCTATATCATGACAATCAGTTTTCGGCTTTCTCTACTGAGGTGCTCGCCTGGCCGAACCAGGGCACAATCGCAGTAGTTCTCCTGGTGCCGCCTTAGCTGATAGAGCGGAACGTAAGGCAGCAAAACACAGGAGCCGGGCAAACCAAACATTTCACCAAAGACATGATTCGGAGCTGATGCATATAAGGCCAAACTCACGACGCCGAACACTCCCTAAGGTATTTGGTCTTCGTGAGGGCGGGCGGAACAACGCCCTTGGTAATAAGCCCCTGGTGTCGAGGTACGCGCAAAATTCTGACGTGGCCACATGCCAAAACGCTAGCCTCCTCTCCGGTTATAAAAGAAAACCAGGGGATGTGTATCAACAAGAGACAATAAAAAAGGTTTATGCAGGGTCTTAATCTGAAAAGAATCCTTGGCACGGGTCCCTGCTGCACGTCTGCGCCTCTGTCTCCATTGTGCCGTATCCTGGACGGGCGTAGCACGATGTTCATATGTAAAAGAGAGGAACTTAGTTGATAAAAAGATCGTGCAAAAACGTATGTTGTACTAAATAAACAAAGTATGATTCAAAAATCGGTAAAATTGAGCTTTATTATCTCTTATTTTGTATGCGCGGAGCCCCTAGTACAGGGGTATGCGACTATTAAGCCTTTATCTATTGTATTTTTATGCCGGACTCGTCTAACCGTGTATGTGGTCTTAACGACCCGTTTAGGTGCTTTGGCTGGTAAAGCCGCTTTAGTGTGGGGCTGTCAAGGCAGCCGCACAGTCTTCCGCGCGGGAGGCGCACTCAATGTTTTCCCTTTAGTGAGATGATGCCTCGTGGACCGGGCATCTTAAGTGTAAGAGATGCATATGCAGTATTATGTTAAAGCGAGCGAAAGCTTCGCGTCCTAGTAGTGCTTGATAGCTACTTGAAAATGGGGCGATATGGAAGGTTAACTTTTCGCGACGGAAGGTTAACTGGCCGAACATAACTTCTAGCCTGAGAGAACCCATGCAATGGGTATCCGGGCCTGGTGTTACCCCTTGAAAGGAGGTTTTGCTATGGCAATTTTTTGTTGGGTCTATCCCCATGTTGCGGATTGTGTCCTGGTATAACATGTTTAGACCACTGCCGCCGTCCATCAGGACATTTGTGAAGTGGAGTCCGTCGATTATCGGATCTAGCATCAAGGCAGTCCGGCCTGCGTTCCGGATACTTCAAGAGTAATCCCGATGGTCGAAGGTGATAGGTTTTGACAACCAATGGCGAGACTCCTTTGGGATAGGTTGTATGGCGTGTATCTCTATAGGCGCCACTCTGTTTTTCCCTTTTGTCACGTGAAGTAAGTTTACTGTTTTGACTTCTTGTGGGAAATTCTTTTGTTTCCCGGTGCTCTGCTTGTGGGGTTCATCGTCCTCACTTGGTGTGTCGAGCCCCTTGTGTTCGACGTTGAGTTTGCCGGATTGCTTGAAGACCCAACAATCTCTGTGGGTATGGTTTGCAGGCCTCCCAGGGGTACTGGGGATTTGATATATCTTGTCCAAGATTTTGTTTAGGTTAGATAGCTCGTCCCTGTTATCCTTAAGGGGCAGCTTTTTCTGATTCTGCCGAGATCTTTTGAATCCGGCGTTGACTGGCGTGCTCTTCGGGCTGCTTCCCTTATTGCGGCGATGATCCTTGTTGTGTCGCGGTTTCCCATTTCCATCCCTGACTTCAGATGTACTTGGGTCGCTCGTGCTGCATCTTGCCAACCAGCTGTCCTCTCCCGCGCAAAAGCGGGTCATGAGGCTTGTTAATGCGGCCATTGTTCTTGGCTTTTCTTGGCCGAGGTGTCTGGTGAGCCATTCGTCTAGAACGCTGTGTTTGAAAGCTGATAAGGCTTCGGCGTCCGGACATTCGACTATCTGGTTCTTTTTAGTAAGAAATCTGTTCCAGAATTTTCGAGCTGACTCTCCGGGCTGTTGAGCTATATGACTTAGATCGTCTGCATCCGAACGGCGGACATAGGTCCCTTGAAAATTTGCCCGAAAAGCATCCTCGAGCTCTTCCCAACTTCAATGGTGTTTTCGGGAAGGCCTTTGAGCCAATGCCGGGCTGGCCCCTTGAGCTTGAGGAGTAAGTATTTTATGGCGTCGAGGTCATCTCCTCTGGCCATGTGTATGTGGAGGATATAATCCTCAATCCAGACCCCAGGTTCTGTTGTTCCATCGTACGCCTCTATGTTTACGGGCTTGAATCCTGCTGGAAATTCATTGTCTAGCACCTCATCGGTGAAACATAGGGGGTGTGCGGCAGCCCTGTATTTGGGTGTGCCGTGATGTTCGGGTATTTGTTGTGTTGCATTGCTTACTAGAGCTTGCTTTCTTGGCCCGTAGATAGATCTGGCTGGGCCATCTTTTTTATGCGGATCCTTGGGTGGATCGCATGCCGTCTTGTGTGCGGCGTCGCTTGCCGCTCTAGGTTGGCCATGGGGTCGTCTATCCGACCGGGTGGCTTCCTTATTTTTTGATCGTGGAGGCTCTAAGGCCTCCTCGTCAAATTCAGGCAGTAGCTTTTTGTGCGGTGACTGCCGCTGTATTTGTCTGCGGTGTTGAGTACTTTCCTCCATCTGATTATGAGTGCGTCTTCCGCAGTTTTGAGCATCCGCTTCTGCTTTTTCAGGCAACGCGCAATGGCGACGAGCCTTTTGTGGAGGTTCTTCTGCTCCATGAGCTTATCCGGCGTAAGGTCGTCCGGACTGTTGTTTTTGCCGGGGACGGGTTGTTCTATTTGTTTATCAAAGTTGCCCTATTCGGACGGTTGCTCGAAGGCATATTCATCGTCCACCGGCTCGTCCTGCTCTATGGCTTGGTCTGTATGGCTGCTGTCTTTGTCGAGGCGGGGCTTGGAGTGGCGCTTACCTCGCCGCTTTGATTGCTTTTCGAGGGAACGATCCCTCGTTGTGTCCCCGAGTTCCTCGCTGTCGCTTCCTTTATGTGCGTCCACCATGTATACATCGTGAGATGAGGTGGCTGTCCAGTGCCCTATAGGCGCTGGTTCCTGTTCGTCTCCTACATCGTTGTCCATACCGTCGATGTCTTCGGAGTCGTAGTCGAGCACGTCGTTTAAATTATCGACAGTGGCTACGAAGTGGGTGGTGGGTGGGCATCAAATTTCTTCGCCGTCCGCATCCCAATCCTTCCGGTCATAGTCCGGCCAGGACTCTCTTGACAAAGAGAGAGACCTGAGTGAATTAAGAATGGCGCCGAAGGGCGAGTGCTGAAAGATATCCGTGGCAGTGAATTCCATGATCGGCGCCCAATCGGTTTCGATTGGCGAGGGCGCGAAGGGTTCGGAGTCCGGAGAGGAGTCCGACTTCTTGGAGTCACGGGTTTCGCCGAGGATAAGGCTGGTGTTCGGCTCGATCGCCGTAGAGATTGTAGCCCCCGAGGCGGTGTCCAACAACCCATCCTCGATTGGCGTAGTCGGCTCCGAGCTAAGGGTCGGAGCGGACACGGGTGCGGCCTCCAGGGCACAGTTCGGCAGCAGAGCTAGATCATGCCCATCGTGACAGTGCGGCGCGCTCGGCTGTGGCTCAGATCCGTCGAAGATCATGTCTCCGCGGACGTCCGCCGTGTAGTTTAAACTTCCAAATCTGACCTGATGGCAAGTGGTGTAGCTTTCAATCTGCTCCAGATGACCAAGCGAATTGGCTCGCAGAGCAAAGCCGCCGAATACGAAGATCTGTCCGGGGAGAAAGGTCTCACCCTAGACCGCATCATTGTTGATGATCGGAGGAGCCATCGGGCCTAAAAATGACAACACAGAGGAACTCTCAATGAAAGCACCAATGTCGGTGTCAAAACCGGCGGATCTCGGGTAGGGGGTCCCGAACTGTGCGTCTAGGCGGATGGTAACAGGAGACAAGGGACACGATGTTTTTACCCAGGTTCGGGCCCTCTCGATGGAGGTAAAACCCTACTCCTGCTTGATTAATATTGATGATATGGGTAGTACAAGAGTAAATCTACAACGAGATCAGAGAGGCTAAACCCTAGAAGCTAGCCTATGGTATGACTGTTGTTTGTCCTACAGACTAAAACCCTCCGGTTTATATAGACACCAGAGAGGGCTAGGGTTACACATAGTCGGTTACAATGGCAGGAGATTTACATATCCGTATCGCCAAGCTTGCCTTCCACGCCAAGGAAAGTCCCTTCCGGACACGGGATGAAGTATTCAATCTTGTATCTTCATAGTCCAGGATTCCGGCCGAAGGTATAGTCCGGCTATCCGGGCACCCCCTAATCCAGGACTCCCTCAGATATGTTTATCGATTATGGAAGTGACAAAAGGTTCATCGTAAAGGGTTACGTCGATGCAAGCTTTGACACCGATCTGGATGACTCTAAGTCTCGATCTAGATACATATTGAAAGTGGGAGCAATTAACTAGAGTAGCTGCGTGCAGAGCATTGTAGACATAGAAAATTGCAAAACACATAACGGATCTGAATGTGAAAGACCCGTTGACTAAGATTCTCTCACAAGCAAAACTTGATCACACCTTGTAACACCCCAAAATTTTTAAACATGTTTTGTTTAATAAAAATCTTGCCAGGAAATTTAACTTTTCATTTTCTGGTTTTCTTGACTTCAGAATCTTTCTTTTCTTGGTTATTATGGAGTTTTTACCCCAAGTGAAAGAAACTTTCCAAATGTTTTGTTGGACTTGTGTACCCTCTCAACAAAACTTTTCTTTTCATCAGAGAAATTAATTATATAATAATCTACCTGATCTTTATTTCTTTAAAAATGGTCCCCCATGGTTTTAGGGTACCATTTTGAACTACAACCCTGTGATAAATTTTTTAAAATTTCCAACCAAAATATGGAGGTGTCATGTGATGTTCTTAAATCACTTTTATGCAAAAATATCTTCTGTTCATTGGAAATTTTGAGCTCTACACCAAGTTTTAAAATCTGGTCCAGTGAGCAATTTTACACTGCAACCTAATTAAATACTTCTTTCTAGCCACCACCAAAATTATGGGATGTTAATAGGAGTATATTATGCAATTTTATGCAAAAACCCTTTTATGTCCTTTGAAAAATTTGAGTGAATCAACCACTTTTCCATTCTGGTCCAGCCTGGTGATTTCTACTGCAACCCTAATTATTTTTGCTTCAGAGACCTTGTGCTTTCTCCTACTTGTAGTCAACCCTACCAAACCCCTAAGTCCAGGAGCATGCACCCATTGGATCACTTTTGGTTCATGAAGTGATGCCATTTGTCTCCTGTCCAGAATTGTAATTTTGCAAAACTTGCACTGACAAGTTTTTGTTTTTGGCCAACTAACCTCACCAACCTCTCTTTCACCTAATGAGACCACCATCTGGAGTTTTTGACCACTCCAAGACCTGCCTAGATGCCTCTGGCATTTTGTCAAACACCCTGTGGGCATAAACAGTTTTGGCATGATTGTAAGTTTGTGTTGTGAACTTTCCCCTCTGTCCAAACCAGGTTGTCTAGCAGCCGTCTAACTGTCTTTAACCTAGATCTCTTGATTGGCATCGACTCTCTAGCATTTTTGGCCATCTTGGCATTTCGTCGAACAGTCGCCGTGCGTGCCCGGAGCGCGAGCAGAGCGCGAGTTTTGCACGTGCTCGTGTCCAAGCCAGCACGCCCCTGGATAAGTTCACCCGAGCTCATCCTGATCCCCTCCCTCTCGCCGCGTCACACCAAAGGCCCCGACCGCCCCCTCACTCCCTGCAGCGTCGCCGCAGCAGGCCTCTTGGCGGCACGCCCGCGGCCGCATCCGCTCCTGCCATGGACGGCACCGTCCCGACCACCACAGCGCGCCAGCTCGCCTCCCTGGACAGTGGAGCGTTCGTCGATAGCCCCCGAAGCCAGCCAGCCACCGCCACGTCGCCCTGCAGCACAGTATGGCCGTTCGTCGGCGAGCTTATCCCCGGCCGCCGCGAACCGACATGGACATGCTATAAAAGGAGGACCCGAGCTCCTCTGAGTACTCAGGCAGCCTCACACCATCACCCTCGTGTCCCCTTTGCCACCAATCGAAGAGTGGAGGCCGTCTTCACCCTCTCCGGTCAGCTTGGCCGCCGCCTCGTCCCGGTCCACTCCGGCACCACCAGGCCCTCCCCCACCCTTCTAGCACCACCACCCGACTCCTCTTCGTCTTGCGGAGCGGCCCAGACCGCCAGCTACGACGGAGCATCACCCTAGCCGAGACCCCCAAATCAGCCCGAAGCCAGCTCCGCCGCGAAGCTCACCGCCGGCAATTCCCTTCGCCCCCACCTACCAAACGACCACCAGGAGGACCGCCCTAGACCCGCGGATCCATCCCCGCCCTCAGCTCCCCGCGAGGGACCGCCTCTCGCCGGCGACGATCGCCGAAGCCCCGCCTCCACTCGGGCAGAGGAAGAGGAGGGAGTGGGGACTAGTCAAACCTGACTAGTGGCCCCCCTGGACCCACTGTTAGTGACTCACCGTGCGGTCCACGCTTGATAAGTGGAGGCGTAAAACCCATAGTACGTTTTCTCTGCCCGAAAGCGTAATCTCTTTTGAACCGTTTTCTTTTTCTGATTTTATTAAAAACAGATTTTGACCAAATCTTTGACTGGCTCTAACTTTTTAAATATGAGTCCAAATGAACTGATTCTTTTTCCTACCTTTCTCAAATTTCATCTAGTTTATTTTCAAAAAAATTAGACAACTTTTTGGTATTGTATTAAAACTTTGTGATAATTTGAATATTTTCAAAATAGGAATTTTTGGAGGAGAAGAAAACTTTCAAAAAGCTTTAGGATGCACCCTGGCTCTACACACCTTCAAGGAAAGCATTCTGACCCCGGGCATAATATTGTCGTGTATTGTTTAATACGGTTACAACACCCCCTCGTTTCGGTGCTTTTGTTAATTGTGTGATGATATGAACGTACTCATAAGTGCATATTGATGATTCCGCACTTTTGGAAATGGGCACGTGGTGATAGTAATCACCATCGTATGCCTTTCATGCATACCGGAAGGAAACCGAGAAAACCTCTGTCTTGGGTAGACACGATGCTTGCCTCCAGTTCCTCATCGAGACAGTTGTGTCCGGTATGGCATGATGAGGTATGCTGAGTGGTGATTCTGTCCATTGGTTAGTTTGTTATGCTAATCATGCAGGGAATACCTAAGCCTCCTGAGTCGACCATAGATCGAGTCTTGTTCCAATAACCCCCATACTTGTTTCGTACTACCACTTGTCCCTGCCCTAGGCAGGGTACGGTTCAGTAAGTTGTCAACCCCTTTCCTAGCACACACCGTACAGAGAGGCCATGGTGGAAGATACCGGCTGCATCCGGTAGGCATACCACCTGGTCCGGGGGCATGGGTGTTTCGGTTGTAGCCGAAGGGGTAGCTCCCCTAGTTTGCGCGCGGTATAAATTTTGTGATCCCATGCTAGTCGAGGTTGTAGCCTCCCCACTTAGAGTTTTGCTTAACAGGTGTCAAGGGTGATTCCAGACACCGGTAAGTTAGGCTGGTGTGTGCAGTCATGTGTGTTTTCGAACGAAAGACCGTGGACGGAATTAGTCCCGACGGACTAAGGCAATCTGTTGCTAGTGGGTAAAGAGTACACCCTCTGCAGAGATTAAACCTATTCGAATAGCCGTGTCCATGGTTAAGGACTACAGTCTGGGATGGGTCAAGTGTCGGTCTTAGTGTCGGTCTTCGGAGGAGAAACTACTAAACCAGAACATTGATTATGACTTGTGATATATGATGGTTATGATCATTGTTATTTGGACTAACCATTTGCATTAAGTAGAAGAAATGAATATCCCTGGGACGGTTCTACCTCCTGGATATTCACTGTGTTTATTTTCATTTATAAGCCCTTTATGTGGTGTCGCACAGACGCCCGACCGTGGCATGCTTGTCATTTCATTTACTTATAAGCCCATTATGTGGTGCCGCACAGACGCCCGGCTGTGGCATGCTTGTTGTTCCTTTTATATATAAGCCCTTTATGTGGTGTCGCACAGACGCCCGACTGTGGCATGCTTGTCATTTCATTTACTTATAAGCCCTTTATGTGGTGTCGCACAGACGCCCGACTGTGGCATGCTTGTTACTCCTTTTATATATAAGCCCTTTATGTGGTGTCGCACAGACACCCGACTGTGGCATGCTTGTCATTTCATTTACTTATAAGCCCTTTATGTGGTGTCGCACAGACGCCCGACTGTGGCATGCTTGTTACTCCTTTTATATATAAGCCCTTTATGTGGTGTCGCTCAGACGCCCGACTGTTGCATGCTTCATATCATTATCCTTTCGAGGCATCGCTTCAGACACCCGATTGGTACTCTGCATTTCTACACCCTGATTGTTTACTCATGATTTATTTAAACGATCGACTTGCGTGCAACATGAACCTTATTTTTATAACTGACGAAGTGATGATAGACTATTTCCAAAACATGGTTATCAGTGGCTATATTATACCTGCATTCTTAATGTTTGTAAGTACATTTAAAGTACTCACTGGCTTGTCCTTGGCTATTGTCTTGGCCA
Organism: Aegilops umbellulata; assembly: GCA_032464435.1. Taxonomy (NCBI): domain Eukaryota; kingdom Viridiplantae; phylum Streptophyta; class Magnoliopsida; order Poales; family Poaceae; genus Aegilops; species Aegilops umbellulata. The sequence goes on from CP136059.1 coordinate 256,250,252, forward strand.
GATTTCTTGTGTGGAGAGGAGCGTTGCAATGACAGCCCCAGAACCTACGCAATGGAGATAGCAACCTCGCGAAGATAGGAGTTATCCTGGTCAACTCTTCCCGTGGGAAATGGAGTCCCATAGACGCTGACGATCCGCAAACCGCTTCCGTCATCAACCATTAGAACCCTTTTGTTGTACTCATAGGCCAGAATGGTCTTGTACTACATATTATGTATTTTTTTGCTTGGAATTTATGTATCAAGTTGGTGCCTCATCAGCTAACATCAATCCTGGGGCTGGTGAGCACAAGGGCCATTTTCTGGAAATATGTCCCGAAAATCCGGTCCTGACAAACTTGGTATCAGAGCCAGGCTGACCATTGGCTAATCCTATCTTAGCCAGGTCGATAAACCTAGGTAAACCAACCCACCAGACTTTAACCAAACCCCGGCCAAACTTCTCGCGTAAGATAGCCACACAGTGAGCCCGACACCTTTTTGGCAGTCGGTGCCTAACCTACCCACCTAGCCTGTCGATCATGCGCCAGTGAACGGCCCCTGAATAGTCTTTTTCGCAAGCGTGCGAAGGAAGACTCCGTCCCCTTTTGCTATAAAAGGGCACGCTAGCCTCAACCCAGCACAGCACAGCCTCTACCCCAAACCGAGCTATAATGCCTGGCCCCATTGTTCACAATGAGACCACAGCGACCAACCTTAGAGGTTTTGTGACCGTGCTAGCAAACCTCACCTGCCGTGCCTTTGCATTAGAAGAGCCCCCAGAATATGTTGTGTACTAAGGGTCCATGAGCGGTGAGAGTCGTCAATTCTGGGCCACTGTGCACATCTATGGTAGGGGCCTATCACCAGAACGCCCCTACAGGTTCATCGGAGGGACAACTTCCTTTGAGCCACAAGCCATTCAACTAGCTGCTCGAGAAGCTATAGTTCAACTCCGGCACTTGTCACCCAGAGTTAACTGTCGCTCCTTCTACTACTACCCCAGCCGTGACGGGTATGGTAGACCACCCCAAGTTGCCAACGGAGACCACGAGACGGACCCTGCATTGTTGCATCTGGTGCGCTATGTAAGTGCACTAGAGGGGCTGTTCGACCAGATCACTCTGGATCTGATCGTAGCTCGTGGAGAACTGATTCACCGAGCCCCGGCAAGAAGAGAAGATGAGCCCGAGGCCGACAACCCAGTCATACTGTTCAGAGAACCAATCGAGACCTTGAGGTCAGCCCCAGCCATCAACCAAGGTGCTTTGATGACCCCAGAAGTGCTTCGTCGCCTTTTGGGCACACACTCCAATGGGACTGTGGCCAACAATCCCCGCGATGGTCATCATCACTACCCCGACCCTACAGTTCCTTAGCCACCTACAGCTAACTCCGCCGGTGAAGCCCGTGGAGAAACCTCGACAGCCACGAGGCACGCCCGCTTAGATATAAACGAGGTTGACTAAGTCACTCGAGTAATACCGAGTCTCAGTATGTTCACAACCTGTAACTGCGTGACCTTGTATCACCGCTATGTTATCCGCATATGCGCCCCTAATTTAAATAGTAGCCGTGTTGATGTACGGCTGCATTTTTAATCCCGGGCGTAGCTACCAAAACCAACCCTGACGGTACCACAGTAACACGTCACTTTTGTGAGATGTGTGTATCTGTGGCTTTAACGCCGATCCCCATGAGAGCAGAACCAACAAACAGCTACCCCTCACCGCGGTAAATAACCTAGCCCAGTTGCTATATGAAGGCCACCTCGTGACCTTGCCAAGTACCCCTCAACTTGCACACCACCCTCGCAACCATTTCTTGCCATGCCGAGCCCTAGCATTTATCTAAGAACCCCAGATGCCACCCCTGGTAGTTTTGTTAAAATATTGTGGGACTTTACCTGCAGTACCATGGGTTCTACCCAGCCACGCCAGTACGAGCTACTCAAATCGAGGATCACCTCTTCCACCTCGAAATATTGGGCAATAGTGCACATCCCTCCCGTAAACTCAAACCAAGACCCAACCGAACTCTCCTTCCTAGGGAAATCCATGCCAACTCCACAGATGGCCATAGAAGCAGCTGCACACGAAGCGCTTGTTCGCCTTTGATTTGCGGTACCCTATGCCAGCGAACGAGGGTATTACTACTTTTCGAGCCGTGCTGCACCCGGAGGAGTAACATCTTTCCCTGGTGGACGAATTGAGAGAGACCCAGTACTGGCCAACCTTGTCCAGTATGTCATCGCTCAAGAGCATTTGACCCAGCGAGTAATGGGTTATCTCCTGAGCCTCGCTGATTTAAACCCTCAGATTGCCATCGGCAGACCACTAAGGCCCGACCAGGAGAGGTGTGTTCATCAACTAGTCAATCCACTTCCCCCGATAGAAGAAGAGTGTGTCCCAGTACCAGAGACGTTCTCTCAGGACCCCGTCCAGTTACCGTTTGCATTGTGGGCGTCACTACTACGTTATTATTGCAACATTTATTTTTGTGTTGTAACTTATGCGTAGTACCCTGAGTTGTGCGGCGAGACAATTATTTGGTTGCAATTATTATGAGTAATCTTTGCTGCGGTTATTTTTAAACTAACAAGTTTTCACTCGCGAAAAATCCTAGAGTGAGATTTCTTTTTCCTGAGCTGCTGCAGCATATACCTCCTCACGACATGGATTTTATTCACGCAGCACCCCGGCAGCAGACTCGCAGCCACAACCACTCGAACACATACACTACTTACAACACCACGTAACCGTGTTGCATCTGGCTACTCATCTCCCTAACGCACCACAGTCTCTGGAAGAGAGATTAGTGGGTAATCATCCAGGTGCAAGTACCTCCCGCACACCGACGACAGTCAGCACCCAACACCACACCAACTCCTCGTGACCACCGCCACCGCGGAGAGCCAACACTCGAGCGGCAGCATCACGACGATCATCGAGGATCATCGCACACAGGAGCACGGAGAGCCCCAGCAATGCCGCCAGCCTCCGCACACCAGGATCATGAACCAGTCTGGCATCGCCTCCGCCATTAGAGCCCCACCCGAGCTTCTGTAAACGGAAATGGAGGAAGAAGAAGAAGAAGAAGCAAGGCCAGGTGTGAGGAAGAAGAGAGGAGCACCTCGGCTGTTTTATAGCTCGAGCTCGGGTACGGTGGGCGAAGTCCACCAGCGCCGCTCGTCGCCCGATCGCCGGTGTTCGGAGGCGAATCCACGAGCAGTGCCGACAGCACGCTGGCCCGCGAGGTGAGTGCACGCTGCACCGGCAGCTAGCACGCCGCGCACTACCGCGGTACGGCCTAGATGCCCTACGCGCTAAATGTCGCCGATGGAGAAAGCGCGGGAAAGCGCGTGGGAGAGAGGAAGAAGAAAGAACCGGAGGAAGAAGAAGAGGCTGACAGTGGGCCCCGGGTCCACCTGTCAGCCAGATAGAGCACTATACTCTCGGGTACGACCAACGTATTTTAAATTTAGAATTTATTCTAAATTTACCGTATCCAACATAGAAATCTCTCGTTTTCCACTAACCGTAGATTTTTCCACACAGCGCCAGTGATCCACACTGTGGTTTTACACCACTTATTGCCCTCTCACTGTAGCCACATTTTATTGCATATATTTTCAAAAACAGCTTTTAGCAAATCTCGAGGACGAGATTTTTCTTAAGGGGGGGTAGTGTTGTGACACCCCAAATTTTTTAAACATGTTTTGTTTATTAAAAATCTTGCCAGGAAATTTAACTTTTCATATTCTGGTTTTCTTGACTTCAGAATCTTTCTTTTCTTGGTTATTATGGAGTTTTTACCCCAAGTGAAAGAAACTTTCCAAATGTTTTGTTGGACTTGTGTACCCTCTCAAGAAAACTTTTCTTTTCATCAGAGAAATTAATTACATAATAATCTACCTGATCTTTATTTCTTTAAAAATGGTCCCCCATGGTTTTAGGGTACCATTTTGAACTACAACCCTGTGATAAAATTGTTTAAATTTCCAACCAAAATATGGAGATATCATGTGATGTTCTTAAACCACTTTTATCTAAAAATATCTTCTGTTCATTGGAAATTTTGAGTTCTACACCAAGTTCTAAAATCTGGTCCAGTGAGCAATTTTACACTGCAACCTAATTAAATACTTCTTTCTAGCCACCACCAAAATTATGGGATGTTAATAGGAGTATATTATGCAATTTTATGCAAAAACCCTTTTATGTCCTTTGAAAAATTTGAGTGAATCAACCACTTTTCCATTCTGGTCTAGCCTGGTGATTTCTACTGCAACCCTAATTATTTTTGCTCCAGAGACCTTGTGCTTTCTCCTACTTGTAGTCAACCCTACCAAACCCCTAAGTACAGGAGCATGCACCCATTGGATCACTTTTGGTTCATGAAGTGATGCCATTTGTCTCCTGTCCAGAATTGTAGTTTTGCAAAACTTGCACTGACAAGTTTCTGTTTTTGGCCAACTAACCTCACCAACCTCTCTTTCACCTAATGAGACCACCATCTGGAGTTTTTGACCACTCCAAGACCTGCCTAGATGCCTGTGGCATTTTGTCAAACACCTTGTGGGCATAAACAGTTTTGGCATGATTGTAAGTTTGTGTTGTGAACTTTCCCCTCTGTCCAAACCAGGTTGTCTAGCAGCCGTCTAACTGTCTTTAACCTAGATCTGTTGATTGGCATAGACTCCCTAGCATTTTTTGCCATCTTGGCATTTCGTCGAACAGTCGCCGTGCACGCCCGGAGCGCGAGCAGAGCACGCATTTTGCACGTGCTCGCGTCCGAGCCAGCACGCCCCTGGATAAGTTCACCCGAGCTCATCCTGATCCCCTCCCTCTCGCCGCGTCACGCCAAAGGCTCCGACCGCCACATCGCCCTGGAGAACAGTAGGGCGGTTCGCCGGCGAGCTTATCCCCGGCCGCCGCGAACCGACATGGACGTCCTATAAAAGGAGGACCCCGAGCTCCAACTAGTACTCAGGCAGCCTCACACCATCACCCTCGTGTCCCCTTTGCCACCAATCAAAGAGTGGAGGCCGTCTTCACCCTCTCCGGTCAGCTTGGCCGCCGCCTCGTCCCGGTCCACTCCAGCACCACCAGGGCCTCGCCCACCCTTCTAGCACCACCACCCGAATCCTCTTCGTCTTGCGGAGCCGCCCAGACCCCCAGCTACAACGGAGCATCACCCTAGCCGAGACCCCCAAATCAGCCCGAATCCAGCTCCGCCGCGAAGCTCACCGCCGGCAATTCCCTTCGCCCCCACCTACCAAACGACCACCAGGAGGACCGCCCTAGACCCGCGGATCTATCCCCGCCCTCAGCTCCCCGCGAGGGACCGCCGTTCACCGGCGACGATCGCCGGATCCCCGCCTCCACTCGGGCAGAGGAAGAGGAGGGAGTGGGGACTAGTCAAACCTGACTAGTGGGCCTCCTGGACCCACTTTCAGTGACTCCCCGCGCGGTCCACGCTGGATAAGTGGAGGCATAAAACCCATAGTATGTTTTCTCTGCCCGAAAGCGTAATCTCTTTTGAACCGTTTTCTTTTTCTGATTTTATTAGAAACAGATTTTGACCAAATCTTTGACTGGCTCTAACTTTTTAAATCTGAGTCCAAATGAACTGATTCTTTTTCCTACCTTTCTCAAATTTCATCTAGTTTATTTTAAGATTTATTTCAAAAAAAATTAGACAACTTTTTGGTATTGTATTAAAACTTTGTGATAATTTGAATATTTTCAAAATAGGAAATTTTGGAGGAGAAGAAAACTTTCAAAAAGCTTTAGGATGCACCCTGCCTCTACACACCTTGAAGGCGAGCATTCTGACCCCGGGCATAATATTGTCGTGTGTTGTTTAATACGGTTACAACACCCCCTCGTTTTGGTGCTTTCGTTAAATGTGTGATGATATGAACGTACTCATAAGTGCATATTGATGATTCCGCACGTTTGGAAATGGACATGTGGTGATAGTAATCACCATCGTATGCCTTTCATGCATACCGGAAGGAAACCGAGAAAGCCTCTGTCTTGGGTAGACACGATGCTTGCCTCCAGTTCCTCGTCGAGACAGTTGTGTCCGGTATGGCATGATGAGGTATGCTGAGTGGTGATTCTGTCCATTGGTTTGAAATAAATTTGTTATGCTAATCATGCAGGGAATGCCTAAGCCTCCTGAGTCGACCATAGATCGAGTCTTGTTCCGGTAACCCCATACTTGTTTCGTACTACCACTTGTCCCTGCCCTAGGCAGGGTACGGTTCAGTAAGTTGTCAACCCCTTTCCTAGCACACACCGTACAGAGAGGCCATGGTGGAAGATACCGGCTGCATCCGGCAGGCATACCACCTGGTCCGGGGGCATGGGTGTTTCGATTGTAGCCGAAGGGGTAGCTCCCCTAGTTTGCGCATGGTATAAATTTTGTGATCCCATGCTAGTCGAGGTTGTAGCCTCCCCACTTAGAGTTTTGGTTAACAGGTGTCAAGGGTGATTCCAGAGACCGGTAAGTTAGGCTGGTGTGTGCGGTCAGGTGTGTTTTCGAACAAAAGATCATGGACGGAATTAGTCCCGATGGACTAAGGGAATCTGTTGCTAGTGGGTAAAGAGTACACCCTCTGCAGAGATTAAACCTATTCGAATAGCCGTGTCCATGGTTAAGGACTACAGTCTGGGATGGGTCAAGTGTCGGTCTTAGTGTCGGTCTTCGGAGGAGAAACTACTAAACCAGAACATTGATTATGACTTGTGATATATGATGGTTATGATCATTATTATTTGGACTAACCATTTGCATTAAGTGGAAGAAATGAATATCCCTGGGATGGTTCTACCTCCTGGATATTCATTGTGTTTATTTTCATTTATAAGCCCTTTATGTGGTGTCGCACACACGCCCGACTGTGGCATGCTTGTCATTTCATTTACTTATAAGCCGTTTATGTGGTGTCGCACAGACGCCCGACTGTGGCATGCTTGTTGTTCCTTTTATATATAAGCCCTTTATGTGGTGTCGCACAGACGCCCGACTGTGGCATGCTTGTTACTCCTTTTATATATAAGCCATTTATGTGGTGTCGCACAGACGCCCGACTGTGGCATGCTTGTCATTTCATTTACTTATAAGCCCTTTATGTGGTGTCGCACAGACGCCCGACTGTGGCATGCTTGTTACTCCTTTTATATATAAGCCCTTTATGTGGTGTTGCTGAGACGCCCGACTGAGGCATGCTTCATATCATTATCCTTTCGAGGCGTCACTTCAGACACCCGATTGGTACTCTGCATTTCTACACCCTGATTGTTTACTCATGATTTATTTAAATGATCGACTTGCATGCATCATGAACCTTATTTTTATAACTGACGAAGTGATCATAGACTATTTCCAAAACATGGTTATCAGTGGCTATATTATACCTGCGTTCTTAATGTTTGCGAGTACATTCAAAGTACTCACTGGCTTGTCCCTGGCTATTGTCTTGGCCAGATTTCTTGTGTGGAGAGGAGCATTGCAATGACAGTCCCAGAACCTATGCAATGGAGATAGCAACCTCGCGAAGAAAGGAGTTATCCTGGTCAGCTGTTCCCGTGGGAAATGGAGTCCCATAGACGCTGATGATCCGCAAACCGCTTCCGCCATCAACCATTAGAACCCTTTTGTTGTACTCATAGGCCAGAATGGTCTTGTACTACATATTATGTATTTTTTTGCTTGGAATTTCTGTATCAAGTTGGTGCCTCATCAGCTAATATCAATCCTGGGGCTGGTGAGCACAAGGGCCATTTTCTGGAAATATGTCCCAAAAATCCGGTCCTGACACACTTTGGGTGTTAATCACATAGCGATGTGAACTAGATTACTGAATCTAGTAAACCCTTTGGGTGTTGGTCACATGGCGATGTGAACTATGGGTGTTAATCACATGATGATGTGAGCTATCGATGTTAATCACATGGTGATGTGATCTAGATTATTGACTCTAGTGCAAGTGGGAGACTGAAGGAAATATGCCCTAGAGGCAATAATAAAGTTATTATTTATTTCCTTATTTCATGATAAATGCTTATTATTCATGCTAGAATTGTATTAACCGGAAACATAATACATGTGTGAATACATAGACAAACATAGTGTCACTAGTATGCCTCTACTTGACTAGCTCGTTAATCAAAGATGGTTAAGTTTCCTAACCATAGACATGAGTGGTCATTTGATTAACGGGATTACATCATTAGGAGAATGATGTGATTGACTTGACCCATTCCGTTAGCTTAGCACTCGATCGTTTAGTATGTTGCTATTGCTTTCTTCATGACTTATACATGTTCCTATGACTATGAGATTATGCAACTCCCGTTTACCGGAGGAACACTTTGTGTGCTACCAAACGTCACAACGTAACTGGGTGATTATAAAGGTGCTCTACAAGTGTCTCCGAAGGTACTTGTTGGGTTGGCGTATTTTGAGATTAGGATTTGTCACTCCGATTGTCGGAGAGGTATCTCTAGGCCCTCTCGGTAACGCACATCACTTAAGCCTTGCGATCATTGCAACTAATGAGTTAGTTGCGGGATGATGTATTACAGAACGAGTAAAGAGACTTGCCGGTAACGAGATTGAACTAGGTATTGAGATACCGACGATCGAATCTCGGGCAAGTAACATACCGATGACAAAGGGAACAACGTATGTCGTTATGCGGTTTGACCGATAAAGATCTTCGTAGAATATGTGGGAGCCAATATGAGCATCCAGGTTCCTCTATTGGTTATTGACCAGAGACGTGTCTCGGTCATGTCTACATAGTTCTCGAACCCGTAGGGTCCGCACGCTTAAAGTTTTGATGACAGTTATATTATGAGTTTATGAGTTTTGATGTACCGAAGGAGTTCGGAGTCCCGGATGAGATTGGGGACATGACGAGGAGTCTCGAAATGGTCGACACATAAAGATCGATATATTGGACGACTATATTCGGACATCGGAAAGGTTCCGAGTGATTCGGGTATTTATCGGAGTACCGGAGAGTTACGGGAATTCGCCGGGGAGTATATGGGCCTTATTGGGCCATACGGGAATAGAGGAGAGAGGCCAAAAGGAAGGAGGCACGCGCCCCCCCTCTGGTCTGAATTGGACAAGGGGTGCAACCCCCTTTTCCTTCTTCTTCTCCCCCTCTTTCCTTCTCTCCTACTCCAACAAGGAAAGGAGGAGTCCTACTCCCGCTGGGAGTAGGACTCACCCCTTGGTGCGCCCTCCTCCTAGGCCGGCCGCCTCCCCCCTTGCTCCTTTATATAGGGGGCAGGGGGCACCCCATAGACAGAACAATTGATCGTTTGATCTTTTAGCTGTGTGCGGTGCCCCCCTCCACCATATTCCACCTCGATAATACTGTAGCGGTGCTTAGGCGAAGCCCTGCGCTGGTAGAACATCAACATCGTCCCCACGCCGTCGTGCTGACGAAACTCTCCCTCAACACTCGGCTGGAGCGGAGTTCGAGGGACGTCATCGGGCTGAATGTGTGCTGAACTTGGAGGTGCCCTGCGTTCGGTACTTGATGGGTCGGATCGTGAAGACGTACAACTACATCAACCGCGTTGTGCTAACGCTTTCGCTTTCGGTCTACGAGGGTATGTGGACAAAACTCTCCCCTCTCGTTGCTATGCATCACCATGATCTTGCGTGTGCGTAGGATTTTTTTTTTTGAAATTACTACGTTCCCCAACAGAGACCATTGGCAATTTAACGACATGTGGAGTGCCCTGGGAAAAAATGCCCAAACAAGTACAAGAAGCTACGACAGGACTCCATGATCATAGGCATTACATATTTTGAATCGGAAAAGCTTGTCAAAGTTTAATCATTGATGTTAGCAAGAAGACATTAGTTTAATATATTGGAATTGGAAAACCTTGTCAAAATTTGCTCATTGATATTAGCCAGAAGACATTTATTTGATATTTTTGAGTGGGATGCCCTTGCTGTGAGCAGCGTCGAGTGTTTTTTCCTATTCCTGTGTTTAGTTTAGAAGTAAATAGTTACGCTGCTGAGATATTCCTGTGTTAAGAGTTTGTTCTGAATATTGTATATGTAATGCCAGGCCTTGTGTTTGATTGCAAAGCTGAGCTTGGAATGTTGTGGCATGCGGCATCACGAGCTGTTCACCATGCCTCCTGATAATAATGCTTCTTATTGTTTTGCTTGTCGATCTAATGCCAGTGATTTGCTTGTTAAGAAGATCATCCTCTTCTATTGTTTCCGTGCTTAAAAAGTTCATCGTCTGATATTTCATTAATAGCCTATATGACAAGTCGGGTAGGTTAGACGTGAAACCATATGATCTTCCGACCAACTCATGATATTAGGCCGTGATTGGATCATCGTTTTCCAACCAAAACCGCTTGTAAAACTGACGCTTGTAAATTAAAGCAGATGGTCTCGGGCGAAGGCGCTTGGTTGGTCGATTTTGACTAGTAAAATATCGGAAGTACTTCACACACGATAAAAATGCTGAACGACACTCGGACGATTGCTAAACCAGCCATTAGCTGTTGTTTCAGCCTTGCCCATGGATGGCATGATACGCACGTCGTGCATGTATCGTCTGGTAATGTCGTCCATATAGCAGTGCTCGTAAAATATACACTAGTCTCTCAAATTACACGCGTAACCCGCTGGTCTTACTTACAGACCTCGGGCCCTCGGTTTCATTACGCCTGTATTTTACGCGTTGTTTCCGATGACGAGTAAATTACACTTGTATGTTAATACAGGTTTGAAATAAACCAGAGCTCCCAAGCGCGGCCTTCCCGTTTCATGCCGTCTAAGTTTCTCGAAGGTGCTCATAGGTGTTTGATGATCCTGGCTTCCTGAATGAGCAGCGGGTGCTATATTAGACCATCCATAGGACCCGCGAGGCCCTCTCCGTTGTCCTTCGTGTTGTTGCGCTCGTTGTGGCGCTGAGCATTGTTAACATCGTCAACGACCATGAGGATTCAGGAGATGACTTTATTTTGACTGGATGACACTAGGGACCCACTAGGGCCATAGCCGTACGTACGCAAGTGCCTCCTTATTATGTACAACTATATTTTTTTTGCTTTCTCCTGGTTTCCTGACATCATGGTCCCACACCATTGTCAACCTATGTAGTCAATATAAACGAGAGAATTGCACAAGGTGCGGCCGACAGCTGGGACCAATCAGCTCGAGCAGTATTTGTGTTTTTGAGGTGTGAGCACTGCAGAGTTTTTCTTGGCGATGATTTCGTTGTTGTTCAGAGGAGAGTAGGGTATTAATTGGGCGGGCTGTGGCCCGTCTAGCCCAGGCTAGATATCCAGCCTAGATACTAATTTTTTCAAGATGAAAATGGCTAGCCCAGCTATACGTCTTTTTGAGGAATACCGAGGCAAGGTCAACTTGTTATTCTCCGCCCCACTGGGCTGCAAATCTTTCCTAGGAGGGATGCATTAGGCTTAACAGGAAAATGGGCTTTAAAAAATAATAAATGGGATGTAATTATAAAAACTAGGAAGTAAATATAAAAAAATGCACCAAACACGCAATTAGTTTATAAAATATTATTTATGGATTTTGAAAATCTTAAATTTTCATTGTTGCACGCGCAATGTTTTGTTGGATTTTTACGTAATACAAATTTATATTTAATCTGACTAGAAATTTCAGGATAAAAATATTTCGGATCCCATCAAAATGTGGGAAATTTTATTGAATTGTGTCTTCAACGGCTGGTTGAAATTATTAATCGTTGTCCTAGTTAGAAAATGGGTTGTACTTTTAACAAACTGTAAATGGGTTGTTGTAAATTCCATTAGAATTCAAAAATGGGTTGTACATTCTTACAAAACGCAAATGGGCTATAAGTTCTCTGCCACACACTTGTGGGCCTACTAAGTGACGCGTCCCCTAAAAAAATAAGTTGACGCGTATGCAAGGCTTTGTCAACTTATTATAGTCAACACACGGTTCTAGCAGCAGTGGCCGTTGGATGTCTATCCAATGGATGTCATGCTTCTTCTTCAATCTTGGATATTCTTAGCTTCGGCGCCAAAAAATGATTCCTCCCCCTGACATCTGGGGCGCACCGTTTCGGAGGCTGACCTGTGGGCCTACTAAGTTGGAGCGTACCAAGGGCTTTGTCCACTTAGTCAATATAAACGATTCTAGCTTCAGTGATCGTACGATGTTCATCCAACGGCCGTAGTGCTTCTTCAACCTCTGGTCTTCTTAGTCCAGCCGCCCAAAGCAGCGACGGTCGTGCCGCCTGCTCCTACCTCCCGTGGCCGCCTGTGCTGCCGCGGAGGCCTGACCGCCCCCATACTACTCGCATCGTTGGCCAGGTCATCCCTCCACTCACCCACACCCCCTATTATTCTGCGGCGATGGCAGCCTCACACCGCAGCCGAACAAGTGAACCCTCGTACTCCTCTCCGCGCGGGCTTCCACTGCCGCGTCTTCCCCGGCTCCGCGTCGTCCCCGTCCTAGGGCTCGCCGTCGTCCACCGCCCTGGTGCTCTCGGCGCAGCGTGGTCAACATGGTCAATGACCGACTTCCATCGGAAGAGTACTGTACGTGGAGAGGCTGACAGTTGGGTCCATGGTGGCCGCAAGGAAGTGCCTCCTTATTACGCGCAAAATAATTATTCCTCCACCTGACAGCGGGGACTGATACATCTCCAACGTATATATAATTTTTGATTGCTCCATGCTATATTATCTACAGTTTTGGACTATATTGGGCTTTATTTTCCACTTTTATATTATTTTTGGGACTAACCTATTAACCGAAGGCCCAGCCCAGAATTGTTGTTTTTTTGCCTATTTCAGTGTTTCGGAGAAACAGAATATCAAACGGAGTCCAAACGGAAAAAAATCTTCGGGAACGTGATTTTCTCACCGAACGTGATCCAGGGGACTTGGACCCTACGCCAAGGCATCAAAGAGGTGGTCACGAGGGTGAGGGGCGCGCCCCCCCTTAGGGCGCACCCCCTGCCTCGTGGGCCCCTCGAAGCTCCACCTACGTACTCCTTCCTCCTATATATACCTACATACCCCCAAACGATCAGAACAGGAGCCAAAAACATAAATCCACCGCCGCAACCTTGTGTATCCACGAGATCCCATCTTGGGGCCTGTTCCGGAGCTCTGCCGGAGAGGGCCGTCATTACGGAGGGCTTCTACATCATCATAGCCTCTCCGATGAAGTGTGAGTAGTTTACCTCAGACCTTCGGGTCCATAGTTATTAGCTAGATGGCTTCTTCTCTCTTTTTGGATCTCAATACAAAGTACTCCCCCTCTCTTGTGGAGATCTATTCGATGTAATCTTATTTTTGCGGTGTGTTTGTTGATACCGATGAATTGTGGGTTTATGATCAAGTCTATCTATGATTAATATTTGAATCTTCTCTGGATTCTTTTATGTATGATTGGTTATCTTTGCAAGTCTCTTCGAATTATCAGTTTGGTTTGGCCTACTAGATTGGTTTTTCTTGTCATGGGAGAAGTGCTTCGCTTTGGGTTCGATCTTGCGGTGTCCTTTCCCAGTGACAGAAGGGGCAGCAAGTCACGTATTGCATCGTTGCCATCGAGGATAACAAGATGAGGTTTATTTCATATTGCATGAATTTATCTCTCTACATCATGTCATCTTGCTTAAAGCATTACTCTGTTTCTAACTTAATACTCTAGATGCATGCTAGATAGCAGTAGATGAGTGGAGTAGGTCTACTTGTCACGGACGTGATGCCTATATACATGATCGTACCTTAGATATTCTCATAACTATGCTCAGTTCTGTCAATTGCTCAACAGTAATTTTTTCACCCACCGTAGAATACTTATGCTCTTGAGAGAAGCCACTAGTGAAACCTATGGCCCCTCGGTCTATTCTCATCATATCAATCTCAATCACTTTAATCTTGCTTTGCCTTTTTACTTTGCCTTTTACTTTTCACTTTGCATCTCTATATCAAAAATACCAAAAACATTATCTATCAGTTCTCACTCTCGTAAGTGACCGTGAAGGGATTGACAACCCCTAATCGCGTTGGTTGCGAGTTGCTATCATTTTGTGCAGGTAAGAGGTGCTTGAGCATGGCCTCCTACTGGATTGATACCTTGGTTCTCAAAAAACTGAGGGAAATACTTACGCTACTCTGCTACATCACCCTCTCCTCTTCAGGGAAAACCAACGCAAGCTCAAGAGGTAGCAAGAACAATTTCTGGCGCCGTTGCCGGGGAGTCTACGCAAAAAGTCAACATACCAAGTACCCATCACAATCCCTATCTCTCGCATTACATTAGTTGCCATTTGCCTCTCGTTTTCCTCTCCCCCACTTCACCCTTGCCGTTTTATTTTCCCTCTCCTTCTCTTTCGCCTTCTCCTTCTCTTTTTCCGTTTGCCTTCCCGTTGCCATGAACGAATCAAAAAGAATAAAGGGTCCTTTCCAGGGTCTTGGTACCTTGGATGACCCCTCTATCCTCTCTAAGCTCAAAAATAATGATGCTATTGAAAGACCCACCGGGTCACCAATGAGAGTTTAAATGATCCTGATGAAGATGACTCTGGAATTTTTCGTTATTTAATGGATGAGTCTTTAAAAGATGCTTGGGATAGGTTATTGAGGATTAGGGCTAGCTACATAACACAATATCAAATTGAGGTTTACTTAAAAGGTTTCTATATTGGATTACCTGCTTCTTTCAAACAAGTGCTAGATTCTATTTTTGAAGAGGGTTTTCTTGAAGGGAATCTACCACCCTCTTATGCTTTTATCAAAATGAAATTATCAAAGAGATGAAATCTTGTTTAGATGCAAATTTCCGTAATGTGCTTAATCTTACTTCATCCATTAATGGCCATGTGCTTTCCCAAAATAGGAGAATGAATGCCATAGAAAGGAAATTTGCTCTTTTCTTTCCTACTGCCAAAGATGGCAATACCTAAATCTATCCTCGCTTTTATACCTAGCTAGGGGCGTTAAACGATTGCGCTTGTTGGGAGGCAACCCGATTTTTGTCGGTGTACTAAAGTAGGGGTACCTTAGTACCCCAGACTTGTGCACGGGCAGTTGTAGCACCCTGCGGCGAGGCCCGCCCAGGAAGCGCCAAGAGAAGACAAAGCATTCAAGACAAGGCCCCCGGCAAGAGGAGCTTGCCGGGCCAAGAAGACAAGGCCCCCGGCAAGAGGAGCTTGCCGGGCCAATAAGACAAGACCCCGGCAAGAGGAGCTTGCCGGGACGACTGAGCCCATGTAATACCATCCAAGAACAAAGTATACGAGACAGAAGATCGAGACCCCGACAAGAGGAGCTTGTTGGGAAGGCCGAACCCAGGCACCACAAGAGAAGCCCGCCGCGGCGCGCCATGCGCCCCGGCAAGGCCTGATAGCCGGCAAGCTATCAGGCACAGGAAGACGACCCCCGCGGCAAGCCACTTGCCGCGGCAAATCACCACCTCAGGACTGCGCTCCAGCTCGCCCGCCCACGCGTCGCTCCGGGGCATCCCCCAAGGGCACGTGGCGGGGCACCGCGCAGCCTGGGGCATGCGGAGGCATGCAGCCACCATCGTGGCAAGCGGTGGCGCACCTAACGGTCCGCCTCGGTGCTGTCCAGGCGACCGTGACGGGCATTTAATGCCCTTGTCCCCTACCGTCAGAAGTAGGTATGATAACACTGTGCCGCGCTGCAGCGCCACTGTTCCCGCACTGTTACAACATCCACCCCTTTTACACTTTTACCCCTTTCTCTTACGTTGACACCTGTCGGTGACCCCTTTGCGCTATAAAAGGAGGCCCGTGTGCAACGTAGAGGGGGTTCCGGGGGTTCGGAGATTCGGAATCCAGACAGCCATACGCTCGGTGTAGCTAGCTCTCCAAGCTCCCGAGCTCCCCAGCTCAATACAACCAAGCAGGAGTAGGGTTTTACGCGTCCATCGCGGCCCGAACCTGGGTAAACCGCCCGTGTGCTCGCCTCGATCTGCTCTCTGTGCTCCCTCCGCCCCCCTCACCGGACAACGAAAGGGGCTCCGGCCCCATAGGTGCTCGCGGGGGACGCCGTCCGCCCCGACATCTTTGGCGCGCCAGGTAGGGGAACACGGGGGACAGCCCGCTCCTGCGGATCCCAGGATCCGTCCAGTCGAAGCAGGTGTCCCCGATAAGCCTTGCTCCGGCAAGCAGATCAGCAGTCTGAACGCTGAGGAACCGTCCGCTCCTGCGGATCCGAGGATCTGTCCAGTTGAAGCGGGGGTTCCCGACAAGCTTTGGCACTCTTTCCCACGGGCTCGTGTGCGGCCCTCCTCGAGTATCCACTCGCGCAGAGACTGGGCAAGAAGCAGCTGCTCCTTGAGGAGGACCGCCTTCTGGCCGCTGGGCGAACGATTCGCCTCCAGCGAACTCTGCGCCGCTCCCGTAGCCGCAGAAGTTAGCGCCAGAAGTCACGAGAAAGGCGACCTCGTTCCCCGGCGCGCCTCATCCGCCGGGGTGCCGAACGAGTTGACGCCGACCGTGGGAGGAATCTTGCCAGCGCGGTTGCCGGAACCCGGTCCGCCAACCATCCTCTCTGCCCAAGTCTTGCCGCAGTTGCATGTGATCCTTGGCGCAGAGAGGGGCGCGGATCCCCTAGCATAGCTACGCCTGGCTCCGGAGGGTCGTGAGGCCCTGCGCCTTTGCCTACCCCCAGGATGGGCTGGATGCTGCCCAAGGAGGTCTTACCCTACCGGGCGGCAAGCGATAAGAAAAGATAAGTTGCCGGAGTTCGAGCAATTGCCCCATCAATTTTTAAGAGTTATCTCCCTCGAACGACCGAGCCTTGGTTGAGAGGCCTGAGCGCGGAAGGACCGGCACGAGACTGGTTGCGCCCTCATTTCGTTTCGAGTCCGCTCAACGGCTTGAGTGTGCTACACCCCGAGTAGCGTCCTCACTTTGTTTCGAGCTCGCCCGGCACCCTAAGCGTGCTGCGACCGCAGTCGCACCGCTTACTTTGCCTTGAGCCTGCTCAACAATCTGAGTGAGCGGCAACCAGCCGCGGCGAGGTTTCTTGCCGGTGGTAGCCCCGCCAGCGGGTCGCTGACGTCCCGCACTCGGCGCCCGTGGCAAGGCGGAGGCCTACGCCGGCAAGTCCCCGAAAACGTAGGGCGGAAACAAACAAGGCGCCGGTCAAGTAGAGGAGATAACAGTGCGACGTATTGCCTAAGATAAAAAGTTATATTACAAAATGCCTTACTGCTGCTCTAACCAGCCGTTTCCATGGCATATTTAACAGCGGTAGGGAAAGGAGATAAAAGAAAGGGGCAGGCGGCCTAGTCCACGCGGTCGCCCTCGATCCTCTTGACCCCGGCCGCCTTCTTGACGATAGGGGCGATGAGGGCCCGGATCCCCGTCAGGTCTGCGTTCTCCGGCAAGGGCCTGAGGACGTTGGTAAGCCTGATGTCGGGGTTACGGAAAACGATCTTCACCAGCACCCTCTCGAGGGCCCCGGAGATGGCCTCCCGCGTCTCGTCAGCCAGCTCCTTCGGAAGCGACGTTCGGAGGTGCTGTAGCGCCTGCACCACCCCCTGGAAGAAGGAAGTGAGCTTGGCGCTGGGCACGACGTCCTCGTCGGTGAGGGACTGGTGGCCCTCGATCCCCAGCGACGTCAGCTCCTTGTCGATGGTGGCGGCGATGTCGACGAGGCCCTCGGTCCACCGCTCCACCGTATCCCTGAAAGTGTTCTGGGAAACGGCGGCGCGCCTCAGCAGCTCCTCGTTGCCGTCGACCTCCTTCCGTAAGGCCGCCTCCCGCTCCTTAGCGCTGTCCAGCGCCTTGCCGAGCGCCCCCAATTTCAGTTCCAGAGTGGAGTTGGAGTTCTTGGCGGCGTCAAGCTCCCGGATCTTCTCGGCGAAGCGACCCTGAAGCTCACCGAGGGTGAGCGCACCTTTCTCGCGCTCCTGCCGGAGCGCGGCGAGCTCCTCGTCCTTCGCCTTGAAGTCGGAATCGAGCTGCGCCACCCTCGCCTCCAGCCCCTTCTTGGTGACCTCAGCGGCTGCAGCAGCGTCCTGCGCCTTCTTCAGGTCTCCGCTGAGCGCCCGCTCCCGCGCGGCAACATCCTCCTCGTGGTTGGCGAGGCCGGCCATTTTCAGCACCAGCTCGCCTTCCCGCACGGATAACTCCGCGGCGGCAAGCCTCTGCTGCTCCTCGGCCTCCGCCTTCTCAAGGATAAAGGCCGTCCGCGCCTCGCCAAGCTGCCTCCGCTCCTCCGCCAGGGACTGGACGGCCTGCTGGTTGAGCTCCCGGAGCTCGGCGGCGCGTTTCTCCATGTCCGCACCCGCCTTCGCGACAAGGGCCTCTCGCCGCTCTACTTTGGCCTGCCGGGCCTGGTAGAGCGACACAAGCCTACGGAACAGCTGCTCCTCCTCTGGCTCATTGCCGCTGGAGTTTGGCACGTCCACCACCGTCAGCCCGACGGAGGCAAGCACCTCTCCGTTCAAGGCCTCCCCCCCAACAGGCGCCCTGGAGCTAGACTCCCAGGGGAGCCTGATGAAGACGCCGTCGCCTGCTTTCAGGTAGGCGCTCGCCGGGGGCTCCTCGGAGTCCGCCGCGGCGGCGGCGGCAGGGTCGCTGGCCGGCGGAGTGCCCGACGCCCCCGTCACCTCGGGGCCGTCAGCACGATTACCGGTCCCCTCGCCCCAGGCGGCCGCGTCGGCTTTGGTGGTCTCGGCCTCCCCGTCGCCAGCGGGGATATCAACGCCGTCCGCCTCCCGAGCGCCGGCAACGTCGTCGGCATCGCCATGCGCGCCCTCCTCGACGACGACCTCAGCATCTATCGAATCCGAGGCGGGCGGGTCTGAGGAAAGGAGAAAGATCAATCGAACGAGTCGAAGGAAGAAAAGACCAAGGGGAGCTTTTCCGCGCAAGGGAGAGTTACCGGCGATGGGGTCCGAAGCCGCGCTCGCTGCGGCTGGGGGATCGTTGGCCGCGTCCCCCGTCGGAAGGTCCTCCCTTGCCGGGGGCTCCTCCCTCGCCGGGGATCTCTCCCTTGGCAGGGTAGTAGACGCGGTCGGCACGGCGGGGGCGCCCTCTGGATGCGCCCGCCGGAGCTGCTCCGCTCCTGCCCAAAAGCAACAACTTCGCATCAACAACAAGAAGAAGGAGGGCTCGCGTACGCGCCAAGCGGCAGGAGCAAGTCATGTGCTCACGCTGGGGGCTGCGTTGCGGGCTGCCCTGAGGATCCCCTGCCGGGTCCGGCAAGGGCGCCTCCGACACGACCTCGCTTGCCGGGGGAGATTCGTCATCAAGGATAACCCACGGGATCCTCGATCTCTTCGCTCTCCTCTGAGCCAGGGTCCTGACAAGGGGACCGGGTTAAGGGAAGGGCGAACGAGCTGTCGAACAGGACGAACCAACAGGGAAAAAGATGTGAGCTCCATAGGGAACTTACTCTCCGTCCTCCTCGTCGTCGGAGCTGAGCGCAGAATAGTCGAAAACCGGCTCGGCCCTGACGCGGGGGGGCAGGGGAGTGGGTTCCCGGGTCCGCTTGGCAGGGGCAGTAGGTGACTCCGCCCCCGTCGACGCCGCGGCGCGGGGCGCAGCGGCAACCGAAGCCCCAGCCCGCGAAGACCCCGCTCCCGCTGCCGACCCGGCCCTGCGGAGGCGCCTCCTCGGCTGGGCCGGGGGCTCCGCCTGCGACGAGCCGCCCGGAGGCTGCAGGAAGGCAACGCCGACCTCCGGCAAGCCACTCGCGTCTTGGGCAGGCTCGTCCTCGCCGCCGCGCCCGGCTGGTTCCCCCTGGTCGACAAGCTCCATCGGATCGGCGAGGCTCTCTGCCTCCGCCGCCTCTGCCTCGGCCTCGGAGAACCCAGCTTCGCCCGCGGCCGCGGCGGCCGCCGCCTCCTCCATCCTGGAGGCAATGTAAGCAAACTCCGCCGCGGTGGTGTCTCGGATGAGGCCATCCTTCTCGGCGGGATCGACTGGCTCCTCCTCCAGGCCGTCGAAGAAGGCCCGCACGACATCCTCCGGCGGCTCCTGCCAGGTCGCATTGACCCCATGCGAGTCGCACGATGGCATCATCGCGAGGAGATGGCTGAGCGACGAGTTGTTGCACAAGGGAACGACGCCCAGCGGCAGCCAGAACCACTCCGGGTGGTCGGGGTCGTGCTTGAACAACTCCTTCAACATCGCATCGTGCTCCAACACGGTGAAGTTGAAATTGAGGCCCGGACGCAGCCTCATGATGTCCGCCGCATTCTGGAACTCCCAGGCCGGCCTCCCCCTCTCTTGCAAGGGGGCGATCCGGCGGCGAAGGAAATCCGCGCCGACGGCGTCGACGGTGAGACCGGCGAGCCTGAGACGCAGGATCCGGGTGATGGCGATCTTCAATTTGGCATCGTCCGGGGACACCTCGCTCCAGCCATCGCCGCGCACCACCGGAGTTCGGCGCACGACGGTGAACGGCTGCGGATGGTCCTCGACGATCAAGCACCATTCCGCCCTCCACTCCTCCCACCTGCCGCGGAGGTCCCCATCTAAGTAGGCCTCCTTCTTGCCGGACCGGGAAACCCAGGCGATCCCACCGGACAGCGGCTCTCCTTTCTCCACCCGAGGGGCAAAGAAGTGCCGGAAGAGGGCCACGTTGGGACGAACTCCGACGAAGTTCTCGCAGAGGTGCGCGAAGACCGCCATTGTCAGGACGGCATTGGGGGTAAAGTCGAGGAGGTGGAGGCCATAGGTGTTCATGATATCACAGAAGAACTCCGAGTAAGGCGGGCAGAGCCCGCAGTAGAAGAAGACGACGAAGAAAGGATACCCGGTCGGGTACTGCTTCTGGGCGTCGGCGGGAAGCACCCGCGTGCGCGGATGCGCTCGCGTCTTCGTCGACCAGAAGAGGCTGTACTTGTCCCTCAGCTCCACCGCATCGAGCTGGGGGGGGGGGAACGTCGCCGTCTCCTTCCGAAGCGCTTCGAGCCGTAGCGCCTCGGCCGATTTCGCGGCCTTCCCCTTCGCCTTATCGCTCTTCGGGGCCATGGCGGGGGCGGGGAAGGGGGATCGTCGAAGTTGACGGCGCCGGGCGCTCCAAGGACAGATCACTGCTGTCTCCGGGAGAAGGAGGTGGCAGAGGTTTTAGAGAGGTAGCAACCAAGGGAAGGGCGAACCGCCCCTACTTTCCTCCGCTTATAAGAGGAAGAGGTGGGGGGGGGCGGGACGCTTCGCCTCTCCGAATAAAGAGATCGTGCGCGACGTGACGCGCGCCTGCGCGGTTCAGCCCCGCGCACGCCACCCACGTCACGCTCACCCCGCACGCCCCGCCCCCACGACGCCGCGATAAGCGCGCGCCGCCTGGGGAAGGTGCGACGGGTGCGGAGTTAAGGAGCAGCGCGACCAAGGCCACGCGTGCCCGTGCACTGTTAGGGCCTGGCCCAACGACGCTCGGCACCGTGTGTGACCCAGGCCCGGGGGCTCCTGTCGGTGTACTAAAGTAGGGGTACCTTAGTACCCCAGACTTGTGCACGGGCAGTTGTAGCACCCTGCGGCGAGGCCCGCCCAGGAAGCGCCAAGAGAAGACCAAGCATTCAAGACAAGGCCCCCGGCAAGAGGAGCTTGCCGGGCCAAGAAGACAAGGCCCCCGGCAAGAGGAGCTTGCCGGGCCAAGAAGACAAGACCCCGGCAAGAGGAGCTTGCCGGGACGACTGAGCCCATGTAATACCATCCAAGAACAAAGTATACGAGACAGAAGATCGAGACCCCGACAAGAGGAGCTTGTCGGGAAGGCCGAACCCAGGCACCACAAGAGAAGCCCGCCGCGGCGCGCCATGCGCCCCGGCAAGGCCTGATAGCCGGCAAGCTATCAGGCACAGGAAGACGACCCCCGCGGCAAGCCACTTGCCGCGGCAAATCGCCACCTCAGGACTGCGCTCCAGCTCGCCCGCCCACGCGTCGCTCCGGGGCATCCCCCAAGGGCACGTGGCGGGGCACCGCGCAGCCTGGGGCATGCGAAGGCATGCAGCCACCATCGTGGCGAGCGGTGGCGCACCTAACGGTCCGCCTCGGTGCTGTCCAGGCGACCGTGACGGGCATTTAATGCCCTTGTCCCCTACCGTCAGAAGTAGGTATGATAACACTGTGCCGCGCTGCAGCGCCACTGTTCCCGCACTGTTACAACATCCACCCCTTTTACACTTTTACCCCTTTCTCTTATGTTGACACCTGTCGGTGACCCCTTTGCGCTATAAAAGGAGGCCCGTGTGCAACGTAGAGGGGGTTCCGGGGGTTCGGAGATTCGGAATCCAGACAGCCATACGCTCGGTGTAGCTAGCTCTCCAAGCTCCCGAGCTCCCCAGCTCAATACAACCAAGCAGGAGTAGGGTTTTACGCGTCCATCGCGGCCCGAACCTGGGTAAACCGCCCGTGTGCTCGCCTCAATCTGCTCTCTGTGCTCCCTCTGCCCCCCTCACCGGACAACGAAAGGGGCTCCGGCCCCATAGGTGCTCGCGGGGGACGCCGTCCGCCCCGACAATTTTATTTTGAGTTTTTTATTTTTTCTTCTGTTTAGGAATAAATAATCCATATGTCTTCTATTTAGATGTGGTTTAGTGTTTTAATTAGTGTTTGTGCCAAGCTAGACCTATTGGATCTTCTTGGATGATAGTTATTTGATCTTGCTGTAATTTCCAGAAACTTTGCGCTTAGTGCCTGAATTATTAAAAATCACCAGAACGTGATAAAATTCTGATTCCAATTGCTGCTGATCAATAAACCAATTGTCTAGGTCTTCTAATTTTGGTAGATGTTTTCGAGTTCCAGAAGTTTGCGTTAGTTACAGATTACTACAGACTGTTCTGTTTTTGACAGATTCTGTTTTTCACGTGTTGTTTACTTATTTTGATGAATCTATGGCTAGTAAAATAATTTATAATCCATAGAGAAGTTGGAATACAGTAGGTTTAACACCAATATAAATAAAGAATGAGTCCATTACAGTACCTTGAAGTGGTTTTATGTTTTCTTTCTCTAACGGAGCTCACGAGATTTCTATTGAGTTTTGTGTTGTGAAGTTTTCAAGTTTTGGGTGAAATATTTTGATGGATTATGGAACAAGGAGTGGAAAGAGCCTAAGCTTGGGGATTCCCATGGCACCCCCAAGATAATCCAAGGACACCAAAAAGTCAAAGCTTGGGGATGCCCCGGAAGGCATCCCCTCCTTCATCTACTTCCATCTGTATTTTACTTGGAGCTATATTTTTATTCACCAACATGATATGTGTTTTGCTTGGAGCGTCTTGTATTATTCGTGTCTTTGTTTGTTAGTGTGCCACAATCATCCTTGCTGTACACACCTTTGAGAGAGCCATTTATGAATTAAAATTTGTTAGAATACTCTTTGTGCTTCACTTAGATCTTTTAGAGCACGGTGATGGACTTGTTTTAAAGAAACTATTGATCTCTCATGCTTCACTTAGATCATTTTGAGAGTCTTAATAGCATGGTAAATTTCTTAATATTAATATGCTTGGTATTCATGATTTGTGAAATTTTCTTTTGAGTGCGTTGAATACTAAGAAAAGATTGAAGCATGATAATTGTTTTGAGATATGGAGGTAATAATATTAGAGTCATGCTAGTTGAGTAGTTGTGAATTTAAAGAATACTTGCGTTGAAGTTTGTGATTCCCGTAGCATGCACGTATGGAGAACCGTTATGTAACGAAGTCGGAGCATGAGGTGTTTATTGATTGTCCTCCTTATGAGTGGCGGTTGGGGACGAACGATGGTCTTTTCCTACCAATCTATCCCCCTAGGAGCATGCGTGTAATACTTTGCTTTGATAACTTCTAGATTTTTGCAATAAGTATATGAGTTCTTTATGACTAATGTTGAGTCCATGGATTATATACACTTTTTCCCATCCTTCCACCATTGCTAGCCTCTCTAATGCCGCGCACTTTTCGCCGGTATCATACACCCACCATATATCTTCCTCAAAACAGCCACCATACCTACCTATCATGGCATTTCCATAGCCATTCCAAGATATATTGACATGCAACTTTCCACCGTTCCGTTTATTATGACACGCTCCATCATTGTCATATTGCTAGCATGATCATGTAGTTGACATCGTATTTGTGGCAAAGCCACCATTCATAATTCTTTCATACATGTCACTCTTGATTCATTGCATATCCGGTACACCGTCGGAGGCATTCATATAGAGTCATATCTTGTTCTAAGTATCGAGTTGTAATTGTTGAGTTGTAAGAAAAATAAAAGTGTGATGATCATCATTTTTAGAGCATTGTCCCAAGTGAGGAAAGAATGATGGAGACTATGATTCCCCCACAAGTCGGGATGACACTCCGGACGAAAAATAAATAAAAAAATAAAAAAAGAGGCCATAAAAAAGGCCGAAATAAAAAAAATGAGAGAAAAATAGAGAAGGAACAATGCTACTATCCTTTTACCACACTTGTGCTTCAAAGTAGCACCAAGATCTTCATGATAGAGAGTCTCCTATGTTGTCACTTTCATATACTAATGGGAATTTTTCATTATAGAACTTGGCTTGTATATTCCAATGATGGGCTTCCTCAAAATGCCCTAGGTCTTCGTGAGCAAGCGAGTTGGATGCACGCCCACTCAGTTTTTTTGTTGAGCTTTCATATACTTATAGCTCCAGTGCATCCGTTGCATGGCATTCCCTACTCACTCACATTGATATCTATGAATGGGCATCTCCATAGCCCGTTGATACGCCTAGTTGATATGAGACTATCTTCCCCTCTTTTTGTCTTCTCCACAACCACGGTTCTATTCCACATATAGTGCTATATCCATGGCTCACGCTTATGTATTGCGTGAAGGTTGAAAAAGTTTTGAAAATGTTAAAGTATGAAACAATTGCTTGGCTTGTCATCGGGGTTGTGCATGATTTAAATACTTTGTGTGGTGAAGATGGAGCATAGCCAGACTATATGATTTTTTAGGGATAACTTTCTTTGGCCATATTATTTCGAGAAGATATAATTGCTTTATTAGTATGCTTGAAGTATTATTATTTTATGTCAATATGAACTTTTGTCTTGAATCTTTCGAATCTGAATATTTATACCACAATTAAGAAGTTTTACATTGAAATTATGCCAAGTAGCACTCCGCATCAAAAATTCTCTTTTTATCGTTTACATACTCGAGGACGAGCAGGAATTAAGCTTGGGGATGCCTGATACGTCTCCAACGTATCTATAATTTTTGGTTGCTCCATGCTATATTATCTACTGTTTTGGACTATATTGGGCTTTATTTTCCACTTTTATATTATTTTTGGGACTAACCTATTAACCGGAGGCCCAGCCCAGAATTGCTATTTTTTGGCCTATTTCAGTGTTTCGGAGAAACAAAATATCAAACGGAGTCCAAACGGAATAAAATATTCGGGAACGTGATTTTCTCACAGAACGTGATCCAGGGGACTTGGACCCTACGCCAAGGCATCAGAGAGGCGGTCACGAGGGTGGGGGCGCGCCCCCTGCCTCGTGGGCCCCTCGAAGCTCCACCGACGTACTCCTTCCTCCTATATATACCTACGTACCCCCAAACAATCAGAACAGGAGCCAAAAACCTAATTCCACAGCCGCAACCTTCTGTATCCACGAGATCCCATCTTGGGGCCTATTCCGGAGCTCCACCTGACAGGGCCATCATCATGGAGGGCTTCTACATCATCATAGCCTCTCCGATGAAGTGTGAGTAGTTTACCTCAGACCGTCGGATCCATAGTTATTAGCTAGATGGCTTCTTCTCTCTTTTTGGATCTCAATACAAAGTTCTCCCCCTCTCTTGTGGAGATCTATTCGATGTAATCTTCTTTTTGCAGTGTGTTTATTGAGACCGATGAATTGTGTGTTTATGATCAAGTCTATCTATGAATAATGTTTGAATCTTCTCTGAATTCTTTTATATATGATTGGTTATCTTTGCAAGTCTCTTCAAATTATCATTTTGGTTTGGCCTACTACATTGGTTTTTCGTGCCATGGGAGAAGTGCTTAGCTTTGGGTTCAATCTTGCAGTGTACTTTCCCAGTGACACAAGGGGCAGCAAGGCACGTATTGCATCGTTTCCATCGAGGATAACAAGATGGGGTTTATTTCATATTGCATGAATTTATCTCTCTACATCATGTCATCTTGCTTAAAGCGTTACTCTGTTTCTAACTTAATACTCTAGATGCATGCTGGATAGCGGTCGATGAGTGGAGTAATAGTAGTAGATGCAGGCAGGAGTCGGTCTACTTGTCACGGACGTGATGCCTATATACATGATCATACCTTAGATATTCTCATAACTATGCTCAATTATGTCAATTGCTCAACAGTAATTTGTTCACCCACCGTAGAATACTTATGCTCTTGAGAGAAGCCACTAGTGAAACCTATGGCCCCCGGGTCTATTCTCATCATATCAATCTCAATCACTTTAATCTTGCTTTGCTTTTTACTTTACCTTTTACTTTTCACTTTGCATCTCTGTATCAAAAATACCAAAAACATTAGCTATCAGTTCTCACTCTCGTAAGTGACCGTGAAGGGATTGACAACCCCTAATCGTGTTGGTTGCGAGTTGCTATCGTTTTGTGCAGGTACGAGGGACTTGAGCATGACCTCCTACTGGATTGATACCTTGGTTCTCAAAAAACTGAGGGAAATACTTACGCTACTCTGCTGCATCATCCTCTCCTCTTCGGGGAAAACCAACGCAAGCTCAAGAGGTAGCAGGGACCAACCAGACGGGCCACCTTATTTCGCGAAAAAACGTTTCCCCCCTGACTGCTGGGACCCACCAGACGGGCCACCGTATTTCGCGAAAAAAACGTTCCCCCCGCTGTCAGCTCGGACCCACCGGAAGTGCCTCCTTATTACGCACAAAAAAAATGAATACTCCCCTGCTAGCTGGGACCCACCTTGGTGGGAGGATGACTTGGGGGCCTACTAAGTTGACGGGGACGGAGGGCTTTGTCAACTTAGCCGATATGAACGATTCTAGCTCCAGTGACCATATGATGTCCATCCAACGGCCGTAGTGCTTCTTCAACCTCTGGTCTTCTTGTTCCAACCGCCCAAAGCAGTGCCGGTCATGCCGCCTGCTCCTGCCTCTCGTGCCCGGTGGTGCTGCCGTGGAGGCCTCACCGCCCCCTACTATTCCGACCGCTGGCCAGGCCCTGCGGTGACGGTAGCCTCACACCGCAGCCGAACGAGTGAACCCTCATACTCCTCTCCGCGTGGGCATCCACTGCCGCGTCTTCATCGGCTCCGCGTCGTCCCCTTCCTAGGCCTCGCCGTCGTCCACCGCCCTGGTGCTCTCGGCGCGGCGTTGTCAACGTGGTCAAGGAACGACTTCCATCGGATGTGGACCGTACATGGAGAGGCTGATAGCTGGGTCCATGGCGGCAGCAAGGAAGTGCCTCCTTATTACGCGGAAAATAATGATTCCTCCACCTGACAGCAGGGACCCACCAGACGGGCCACCGTACTTTGCGAAAAAAATGTTTCCCTCCTGACTGCTGGGACCCACCAGCTACACCTTCGCATGCAAGGAAGTGCGTCCGGGCAAAAAACCAAAACAATTCGCCCCCCTGACTGTTGGGACCCACCAGCTACATCTTCGCAGGCAAGGAAGTGCCTCACAGTCGGGACCCACCTGGTCGAAGCGTAAGTAGCGTTGTCATTCTGGTCACGAACGTGTACGTACATATATACTGGTCGATGTAAAGGCGCACACGTGTCTAGTAGAGGCGCGTATGTGTCGTAGTCGAGGCGTGCACGTAGCATGTACACGTACATACAACGGCCAGGGTGCAAGAAAGAAAATACAGCCACGTACGTACATACGAGCAGGGTTTCGAACGCCTACTCGTGCATGCGTACGACGAGGGCTCGTGTACATGGTTGGGTCAAAATGGAGAAACAGCGTCGTCATCGTGTTCATGGGGAGGCAACAGAATGCGTCGTGTTCATGGGGAGGCAACGGAATGCGTCGTGTTCATGGGGAGGGGTGTGGCGTACTGCAAAACGGAGGAAACGGACCTCTTACGATCGAAACAGGGGTCCTGTTGATCGGGAGGAGTGTGGCGTACTGCAAAACGGAGGAAACAGACCTCCTACAGTCGAAACGGGGGTCCTGTTGATCGGGAGGGGTGTGGCGTACCGCAAAACGGAGGAAACGGACCTCCTACGGTCGAAACGGGGGTCCTTTTGATCGGGAGGGGTGTGGCGTACCGCAAAACGGACGAAACGGACCTCCTACGGTCGAAACGGGGGTCCTGTTGATTGGGAGGGGTGTGACGTACCACAAAACGGACGAAACGGACTTGTGTTGGAGCGCTACGGTCCAAACGCGGGTCCTGTTCATCGGGAGGGGTGTGGCGTACCGCAAGACGGGACTCCACGAGATACTATTCATCTCCACCGTCGACCTCCTCCAGCCTCCACAGGCTACCGTCGACCTCCTCCAGCCTCCACGGGCTCCTGTTCATCCAGCCTCCACCGCGTGCTACTCCACCGGCTACTGTTCAACCACCCCTCCACGGGCACCCCTCCACCGTCTACTGTTCATCCAGCCCTCCACACCACGGGGTCCTGTTCAACCACCCCTCCACGGGAACCCCTCCACTGTCTACTGTTCATCCAGCCCTCCACACCATGGGGTCCTGTTCAACCACCCCTCCACGGGCACCCCTCCACCGTCTACTGTTCATCCAGCCCTCCACCACACCATGGGGTCCTGTTCATCCAGAGGCAACGCCACCGCTCACTGTTCATCCCCCCCCCCCCCCGTGCGCAACGCTCACTGTTCATCCAATCGATCGGTTTCAGTTAGCAGCAATAGCGAAGGAATCGCTAGATCGGGTTCAGTTAACAGCAATCGATCGATCGCTCGGGTTCAGTAAAGCATAGCCTGCAGTGCAATCGCTCGGATTCAGTTAGAGCCCAACGCCTCGCTCGGGTTCAGTTAGAGCCAACGCCTCACATAGACGCGCGTACGTGTATGCGAGAAACGCGCATCGCTCGGCCCCCGGCCTCCCATCGTAACCGGGAACTCCCCGAAATTTTCCTCCCCCTCGCTTCTACCACGGTTTTTTCCATCATGGACGGCCCAAAGAATGTCATGGAGCTGCGTCTCCGGCCCGCCCAGGACGAAGAGCCCATTTTCTGTCATGATTTTTTGTCATAGAAGTAGGAGCCCACCACATCTATGATGATACCGGGTTTTGTCACAATTATCGTCATAGAAGTGTCATATGTATGACAGAAAAAAAATTCGTTCGGCCCAAAATGTCATGGATGTATCTCTTTTTTTGTAGTGACAGAAGGTTTTAGTCCACCCTCCGCTTGGTGAGCTTGAAGCCTGAGAGCTTCAAGGCCTGAGGAATGGGTGCGCAGACTCCGGGACCAGAAAGCGGTGCAGCAGAAGGGCCGGAAGCTGCTTGAGACAGCGTCAAGGCGGGAGCAACACCTTGAGAGACCAGCGATGATCTGCCCCTCGTCAGGATAGCGGGCAGATCCCCCTCCTCCTGGAGGGCACCGGTCTCGTCGTCGTCAGGAACGGCACGGAGGATGTCAGCTTTTCTCAAGGGAGAGGTCTCGCCCATCCCTTCGGGGGTCACCTCCGAGTCTTCCTCCCCCCCCTCTTCCTCCCCGTGGGACTCATCAGAAGACAGCTCCACTGGCTTCAGCGCTGCAGGGACCCCGGTAGGCGCCGGCAGCACCATCCCACACCCGTCAAAAGTCGGCCTGGAAGCCACGATCTGCGTCTAGTCCTCACGGCGAAACAAGGGGGTAAAGATGCTCGGGGGGTACTCTTGGTCGTCCCCAACCAGAAGGCGGAGAACTACGGCCAGCTCCTCGCCGGACAAGGCCTTCGGGCTCAAGCAAACCTTGTCCCCTTCATCCTCAAGCTCCCATAAGGGGCACGCATGGGCTTGAAGCGGGGCCACCCGCAGCATCAGGAATTCCCTCAGGAGCATGGCCCTCGTCACCTTCGCCGTCCTCGCATTGCCCGGCTTCAGGTCGGTCTTCATCTGCTCCAGCACCAACGCCGCCCGCTCGTCGGTGAGCCTCGCACAGGACCACCCCTTGTCGGACTGAGGCATCTCCGTCGGCAGCGTCAGGCGCGGGTGGACGCATTTAGCATCCATCATAGCCCACTTTCTCCAGAAGCCTTCGACATTCTTCCCCGTGTTCGAGATCAAGTTGGCCTTGCCGGCCGTGATGAAGTTGACACACCCGGAGGTATGACCCTCTTTGACGCGGAGGAAGAAGAAGTGGTGCAGAAGAGCCACGGACGGCATCACGCCGAGGTACGCCTCGCAGTAGTAGCGAAGATGAACAAGAGAAGGATGGAGTTGGGATGAAGATGCAGCGCTTGCAGCCTGTAGTGGTCGAGGACCTTGTAGAAGAAGTCAGAGAAAGGGGGAACCAGCCCTGCGGTGATGCTACTCGTGAAGAAGGGGAAGAAGGTGCTTCCTGCGGGCTGCGGCACGGTAGAGCCGACCCGGAGCTCAGTCTTCCCCCTCTCATTGCTTTCCCCCGCCATCAGCAAGCGCGTGGCGGCGAGGTTCTTCTCTGAGACGTTGGGCGCATCGAGGGCCGGCTCGTACCAAGCCGGCGGCGAGGCAGACTTGACCTTGCGTGGCGCCATTAGTCGCTGATGCGGGAGAAGATGGAAGCAGATCTGGGGATTTCGGAGGCAGAGCGCAAGAAAGGGGATCTGAGCAAGACGAAAGGGAGCAGTGAAGGCAGGCGCTGTCTACGCCAGCCTTTTTTTGTCAAGTCGGGCAGTTGCCGAGGCAGCGTGGGGAAGCGGAGACGCCCACGTCCAATCAACTGCCACGCGTCGACCAAGGCCGCACGTTATTGGGGCCCGCGGCGCTCCGCACTTGACCTTTGGCTTCGCCTCGAAGCCAAGCCCAAGCGCGCCTTGGGCCCGGGGGCTACTTTCGGCGTTCTGGGAACGGGGGTCCCCAGACTTGCCTGCCTGCGGCCCACTGCATGGCTCTACGAGCGGGACCATACGGCCCATCTGCACCAGCAAGCATTCAAGACCCTCGCGAGGGGCCAAGCCTCGCAAGGGGGACGACACAAGACCTCCTCGGGAGTGGCCTCACCAGGCTGGCTCGCGAGGGGCAGAGAATTCAAGGCAAGGAAAACCTCGCGAGGTTCTAATGACGTGAGCCATGACGATCAAGATCAGGCCGGTGCCAGCGCGCACAGTGTCCTTGTTTCCTCTTTAGTGATAAGGAGGCAAGCGCAAACGCAGAGTACTGAGGCTTCAAGCAAAGGTTTCCATATCCGTGCAACGAGACCAAGACCAGCAGGACGACAAGAAGGAGGTCACCATGGAGCCCAAGGCAGCGTCACCACCAGAGCCTTTTGCAGGCGAAGATTGCTTTTGTCAGGATAAGTTGTACTAGTTGTCCCCTTTCAAATTGGCTATTGTTGGATTCCTTCCCGCTCAATATTAGGGGAGAGGACCAGGGCCCCTATAAATAGGACTAGCCACGACCATAGGAGGCATCTGATATTGGATTGAGCCATTCCATCCACAGTCACACACAAGCACAAGAACACCTCACCTCAGGAGGCTGTTCTTCCCATTGTACTGTTCATCCTCAGCCCAAGAGGCAATCCACCACCACCACACTGGAGTAGGGTATTACACCACAACGGTGGCCCGAACTAGTATAATTCATGTGTCCTTTGTGTTGTGAGTTCGTTGAGTTCTCCCTTGAGATCTCAGCGAAACTAGGACGTGGATCGGTAGGGGGAGATCTTCGTGCGCACCCAAGTGTTTGAATCTTGAGGGTTTTGCCGAAACCTGAGATCTGACACAAATTCCATCGTCCTATATATGAATCATTACCTCTCGACCATTTCGAGACTCCTCGCCATGTCCGTGATCTCATCCGGGACTCCGAACAAACTTCGGTGATCAAATCACATAACTCATAATACAAATCGTCATTGAACGTTGAGCGTGCGGACCCTACGGGTTCGAGAACTATGTAGACATGATCAAGACACATCTCCGGTAAATAACCAATAGCGGAACCTAGATGCTCATATTAGCTCCTACATATTCTACGAAGATCTTTATCGGTCAAACCGCATAACAACATACGTTGTTCCCTTTGTCATTGGTATGTTACTTGCCCGAGATTCGATCGTCGGTATCATCATACCTAGTTCAATCTCGTTACCGGCAAGTCTCTTTACTCACTCCGTAATGCGTCATCCCGCAACTAACTCATTAGTCATGTTGCTTGCAAGGCTTGTAGTGATGAGCATTACCGAGAGGGCCCAGAGATACCTCTCCGATACACGGAGTGACGAATCCTAATCTCGATCTATGCCAACTCAACAAACACCATCAGAGACACCTATAGAGCATCTTTATAATCACCTAGTTACGTTGTGACGTTTGATAGCACACAAGGTGTTCCTCCAGTATTCGGGAGTTGCATAATCTCATAGTCAGAGGAACATGTATAAGTCATGATGAAAGCAATAGCAATAAAACTAAACGATCATTATGCTAAGCTAACGGATGGGTCTTGTCCATCACATCATTCTCTAATGATGTGATCCCGTTGATCAAATGACAACACATGTCTATGGTCAGGAAACTTAACCATGTTTGATTAACGAGCTAGTCTAGTAGAGGCATACTAGGGACACTCTGTTGTCTATGTATTCACACATGTACTAAGTTTCCGGTTAATACAATTCTAGCATGAATAATAAACATTTATCATGATATAAGGAAAAATAAATAACAACTTTATTATTGCCTCTAGGGCATAATTCCTTCAAGTGCACTGCCAATTTATACCATTTCAGATTGGTAAATAAAGAGACACGATTTAAATAACATTAATATAATATGGCATTGTTCGTAGTTGAGACATAGCAGGATATGACATTGTGTTGTTGGTAGTCTCACCTCACCACTGGATTACAGATCAAGAACACAAGCATACACATAGTGATAACAAAGATAACTTGCTATGTTTAGTTTAATTTACATGGTACGAATAAGGAACTATATTGTACAACTAAAGACTAAAATTGAGAAGGACAAACTTTGAACAAGCAATTTGATGCAGACGACAAAAATAAACAGCATTTGCACTCATAGCTATCCAAATATAAACAACAAAGTTTGAAGGCTCGAGGAGGACAAACTTACATTAGTAGTGAAGACAGGCTCTATAAAGGCCTTGTCCATATTGATGGGGGGGGGCAATTCAAGAAGTTTACCGCCCACTCTTCTTCAAGAGCATTGACTTTATCCTACATTTTGTTAAGAGTAAATATAGATGTGAAAATATAGGAACAAATGGCGATTATTTAACTTAAGATGCAGAGTACAAGTGTAAATACAACATACAGGAAGAAGGCGTTGACAAGAGCAATGCGGAGCTAAACTTATTCAGTAACATTGGTTTTATTCAATATTTTGGCAAGAGTAAATGTAGATCTGATGTGTAGAAAAATGGAGGACAAGGGAAAATAAGCTGCAAAGTGTACATGAAGAACTAGCTGACAAATATAAGTAAAGTGATGAAGGACAACAGATACTTACAAGAACAATGCAGAACTAAATTTCTTCATAGGCATTGGGTTTGTTCTACATTAATTTAAGCATTAATACAGATCTAATAATTTGGAGCAAACAGTGGATAAGCAAGCTATAATGCACAATGATGTCACATAATCCACCTGGTATGAATGTAAGGACAACGATAGGACAATAGATACTCACAAGAGCAAAGCAGCGACCAGCATAGTTGCGATATCCTAGGTTTTGCGGCGCTGGTTCTATCGCCAATATACGTCGGGTGCTATGTGATTTCTCCGGTAGCACCACCTTTTTCAAGGACTTTGCGTGTACTCCTTCAGGTTCTGCAATTACCCTCTTCCTTTTGGATGTCTGAAACACAAGAACAACATTTGAATGGAAAATCATGGTATGACGACAAATGGAATAGGTGTTGATAATGGATGAGCATGGCATCTTCACATATATCATGAGTAAACTAAGCAGATGGCAGTGCAACGATGCAAAAGAAATGCAAGACACCTTATGCAAGATATGTGCAACCAATAAAACCTTGCCAAATTAGAACAGGCACCTTATTGGGTGAACAGGATAGGCCTTCTGCCTTTGACTCCTTGAGCTCAGAATAGTCATTAGGATCATATTCTGAATACGAATCTATAGGTTGGGAGCATGTGGGTTTAATTGCATCCACAATGGACCTCAATCCCTTGATGCCAAGTTTGTTACCCATTGAACTGTTCCACAATATTCTTCTGATGTGCGCATTCTTATATTCGTTGTGATTACGTACAATATCTGTAAAGCATGAAAACACAAATAGTAGCGGGATTATCTTTGTAATGCAGAGGATATTGTAATATAATAAAGGCTCCCTGTAAACCCTTGTGTGCTATCACTGGATTCTGATGAGAGAGCCCATGTGTGATGTAATATGGTGAGTAGATTAATATAATCTGGCACAACTACACAAAAAAATAAACTCCCTACTGGGGCCCCTAGATGTAAGGATAGTTGGCAGACGATAGGTTCATAATATACCGTATAGAAAGTTTATTTCCAAATCATGATAACGAGAGTGCAGAGCCAGTCGGTAGATCGTATTGTAGATAATAGGGGTACACCATAACCACCATAAATAAATCGGGAAAGCGGAATTTGCTGGAAAACATAGGGTTTTTCCGCTACTAATATGCAGCCTATCGATCACCTATAGGCCAACTCTATCCATCTGAAGGCGCACATGTGTTACTATCAGTTTAGTCTATCAAAGACCGCGGGGCTCCCACCATTTCCGGGGTATTATGGCAGACCAACTCGAAATGCGAAATCATTTAGCAGAACCGGCCCAATAGAGGTGTCGACTGCAGATGTCCCTACCCCCCTTCCTGACAAGGAACATAATGTGCTTACTAAAGAAGAACAGAAGAGGAACATGTTAAAGAACTGAAGAGGAAGCATATTCTGTATGTCTTCATGCAAGCCGCGTGACTTTTGTCATTTGG
The DNA here is from genome assembly GCA_032464435.1 of Aegilops umbellulata. Taxonomy (NCBI): domain Eukaryota; kingdom Viridiplantae; phylum Streptophyta; class Magnoliopsida; order Poales; family Poaceae; genus Aegilops; species Aegilops umbellulata. Next base: position 256,285,346 of record CP136059.1, read on the forward strand.
GCCAGCCGACCATTTCAGGCGGTTGGATGAAGATCCTACGTCTCCTAACCCTTCTTTTTCCTCGTCTCTGATTCTTCCCATACAGAACACCGCACGGGCCGCCGGTCGAACCACCGGCCCCCACCGCATGTGTTCCTCCGCCACCCCCATCCCTCACCCCTGCCCCCACCAGCGTCGAGTTTTCTTCGTTCGACGAGGCCCCACCACCGCCCCCCAGAACCGCCGTCCCCACCCGAGCTCCTTCCTTCGCACCGGTGAACTCCGGCGAGCTCTAAAAAATCGACTGGCCCAATTTTGAAATTTAGTCTACTATCATTTAATTGGTGTGGAATATAAAAGGGGAAAACCATAAGCATTGTGAGTATAGTGTTGAGCATGCCATGGCGGATCTGAAGGTGCAAACCGGACAAAGGCAACTTCGCAACCAATGTTTGCTTTCAACTAGCAAGTAAGTGATGGACAAGAAATCAGAGTATTGCAGTGGTGATTTATTTTCTTGCTGCGATAAATACGCTGAGCAGATACCAAAGAGTACTGCCTCTGGTGCGGCGCCGTGTATGCATCTGCTGAGAATTTGACAGTGCTGTGATAGCGATGGCTATCTGTTACGCCCTCGATGCGGCTATATCTCCCACGTGTCGAGGCACGACTTAGAGTCATAACCGCATTGAAAGCAATGTCGCAAGTGAGGTAATCTTCACACAATCCATGTAATAAATAAAGGGGAAAGATACATAGTTGGCTTACAATCGCCACTTCACACAAGTACATAAATAACATCCATCAAACAGATTACACTCAAGGTCCGACTACGGTACCAAAATGAAAGAAGACTACCCCAAATGCTAAACAGATCCCCGGATCACCCAACTGGGCTCCACTACTGATCATCTGGAAAAGAAACATAGTAACGGCCACGTTCCTCATCGAACTCCCAAGTGAGCTCGGTCGCGTCATCTGCACTGACATCGTTGGTACCTGCAACTGAGGTGATAATATCTGTGAGTCACGGGGACTCAGCAATCTTACACCCGCGAGATCAAGACTATTTAAGCTTAAAGGTGGGAAAGGGGTTTGTGAGGTGGAGCTGCAGCAAGCAACTAGCATATGGTGACTACAGCGCAAAAAAGAGTGAGAAGAGAAGGCAAAGCACGGTCGTGAAGCTAGAAGTGATCAAGAAGTGATCCTGAAACAACCTACGTCAGACATAACTCCAACAACCGTGTTCACTTCCCGGACCCCGCCGAGAAGAGACGGTTACACACGCGGTTGATGTGTTTTAGTTAAGGTCAACTTCGGGTTTTCTACAACCGGACATCAACAAATTCCCATCTACCTCATAACCGCGGGCACGGCTTTCGAAAGATAATACCCTGCAGGGGTGTCCCAACTTAGCCCATGATAAGCTCTCACGGTCAACGAAGGATATTCCTTCTACCGGGAAGACCCGATCAATCTCGGAATCCCGGACTACAAGACATTTCAACAGCAATAAAACAAGTCCAGCAAAACCGCCCGATTGTGCTGACAAATCCTGATAGGAGCTGCACATATCTCGGTCTCAGGGCACATCCGGATAAGTCAAGCTACGAGTAAAACCAGCCCTCGAGTTGCCACGAGGTGGCCCCGCAGGCTGCTCGGTTCGAACCAGCACTTAGAGAAGCACTGGCCCGGGGGGGGGCTAAACTAAAGATGACCCTCGGGCTCGCGAAAACCCGGGGGAAAAAGGGTAGGTGGTGGCAAATGGTAAAACCAATGTTGGGCCTTGCTGGAAAAGTCTCATTCAAAGCGAACTGTCAAGGGGGTCCCATAAATCACCCAACCGTGTAAGGAACGCAAACTCCGGGAACATAACACTGGTATGACGGAAACTAGGGTGGCAAGAGTGGAACAAAACACCAGGCATAAGGCCGAGCCTTCCACCCTTTACCAAGTATATAGATGCATTAATTAAATAAGAGGTATTGTGATATCCCAACAAGTAAACATCTTCCAACAAGGAACAACAAGTCCATGTTCCAACAAGGAACAAACTTCATCTTCACCTGCAACTAGCAACGCTATAAGAGGGGCTGAGCAAAAGCGGTAACATAGCCAAACAACGGTTTGCTAGGACATGGATGGTTAGGGGCTGACATGGCAATATGGGAGGCATGATATAGCAAGTGGTAGGTATCGCAGCATAGGCATAGCAAAAGAGCGAGCAATCTAGCAAGCAAAGATAGAAGTGATTTCGAGGGTATGGTCATCTTGCCTGCAAGGTTCTCAGAGTTGTCGAAAGCTTGGTCCTCGTAAGCGTTCTCAATGGAATCCTCGGTCACGTACTCGTCTCCCGGCTCTACCCAAGACAAGAGAACAAGCAAAGGAACCAATATCAACCACGATGCAATGCGCAAGCAACATGATGCAAAACATGGCATGATATGCGAGAGGTGATATGCAATGCGTATGCATGCTCCGGAAGGACAAGGATGAACAGGGCATAATCTTGGCAAACCAAGCATGCCACTGGATAGATGAGGTGATTTTGGTTGAAATCGATATAAAGATCACCGGAATCGGATGCACGGTTTGCAAATGGCAAGCAATACAAGAATGACACGAATCTGCCATAAATAGCATGATGCTACTTAGCAAGCAACAAATAATTAAGCTACTGCACCCAAACATGGCAACAAAGCATACGAAAGTAATCTACTCAAGATGCATGACAAAAGATGAACACTGAGCTACGGCTAATTCACATCATAACAGGTCCAAACAATCATGGCAAAAGTGCAAACGATAACAGGTTCACAGACTTAGTGAAAATAACAAGAAGCAGAAACTAACATCAGGATGGCATGTTCAGAGCAATGGAACAACATGCTACAGGTTCGTAACATAGCAAAGTAAGGTATGGTATGAATCTACTCAAAGCACTTGACAAAAGTCCCTTACTGACCATAAGCCAAAAAGGATCAGAAAATATGATTACACCCATGTCAAATAAGCAAGTTTCGTTACAGGTTTCAGACTTAGCAGAAAACTGGACACGGCAGAAAACTGTTAACGACTAGGCATGTTCGTGAGCTCGATGCACTCACTACAGAGCAATTCATGATAAAATAAGCATACATATATCAATAATACATGGCATAGTAACTAGACATGGCAATAATAACATCATATCATGCAAGGATCAACTACACCAAGCTTGGCAAAATCGAATAACACGTAAACAATCTGCCAGCAATATTTTGAAGCAAAAGTAGAGCTTGATTGACTCAAGCTATGGCACTCCATAATTGCAAACAAAGGCACGGATGGATTAAGCAAATACTCAAGTTCAAAACTCCCTTACTGATCATGCTCAAATTATGCATAGATCACTCAGAAACAACATGAATACATGGCACGAAAATAACAGCAGTCAGGGACTTGGTGAAATCGCTAAGTCTCTGAAATCAGCAACATCAATATACCTAGTTTGCATGCTTGTGCTAGTCACCACATAGATCACAAAAAATACATGGAATAATTCTCTGGAAAGGTAACATGGCATATTACAAAACTGATGTAGGACTCAACTTCATAGGAGGTACACATCAATCATGGCAAAAATGACAAAAGTGCATGTTCAGATAAGATTCAGCAACTAACATCAACTAGCCCTCTTCTAACAGCATTTCGGGAATCAAGATGACTACAAATGAAAATGATTCAATGGAACAAAATGATGTACTCTTCGAGGCAAACAATTCGACATATTATACGCGCGAAACGGAGCTACGGATGCAAAGATATCGCAGGATGAAAAAGGCATGATGATGATGCAGCGTGAGGACTTGGCAGAAATCTGGGAGAGGCAAAAGTCAACCTCTCAGCGCGGATTTCGAGGATGGCCGGAGGAGTCGCCGGCGAGGTGGAAGAAGAGGCCGGCGAGGTCGGGGTTCACCGGATCCGGCCCTCCCGCGGCCGGATCTGGCCGGAGACGGGGCTGACGGGGACCGAGGCGGCGCCGGCGAGCTCCGGTCGCGGCGACGCGGTCGGCGGGCGGCGTCGGTGGCGGCGGGCGGCGCCAGGCGGCGGCAGGCGGCGGGCGGAGACGGCGGCGGGGTCGGCGAAGCCGGGCGGCGGCAGGCGCGGGCGGACGGGGCGGCGGCGACCGGGCCCCGCGGGCCCTGGCGGCGGGGCGCGGCGGAGGCGGCGGCGGGCGCCACGTGGCGCGCTCCCACTGGCCCGGGGCGCGCCGGCGGCGGGCAGGAGAGAGAGAGGCGCGCGGATCGAGGAGAATTAGGGTTTCGGGGTTGTTTCTCTCCCAGATTTGGACGGGGGAGGCGTTTTTATAGCTAGGAGGAGCTAGGAGGCTCCAAACGGAGTGCGGTTTTCGGCCACGCGATCGTGATCGAACGGCGGAGGACATGGGAGTGACTTAGGTGGGTTATTGGGCTGTTTTGAAGGGGTGTTGGGCTGCAACACACACGAGGCCTTCACGGTTACCCGGTTAACCGTTGGAGTACCAAACGAACTCCGATTGACCCGAAACTTGACAGGCGGTCTTCCGGTGCTATACCAAGGCCACATGTCAAACCTCGGTCCATTCCGAGAATGTTTAATACCCGCTCACGAAGAAATGTAAAAGGGGACGCCGGGATACATAGGAGCGCCGGATTGCAAAACGGACAACGGGAAAGATGCTCGGATTTGTGAGACGAACGCGTATGCGAATGCGATGCACATGATGACATGATATGAAATGCATGACATGACCAAAATGCGAAACGGAGAGAACCCAACCACGGAGGGAATATCAAAACACATAGCCGGAAATGGCAAGAGTTGGATTACAAATATGGCAAGTTACATCTGGGGCGTTACACTATCGGCGGCGTGGAGGCAGATCTAGGAGGGTAGACGGTGGCGGCGGAGCACGGCGGATGAGACGGTCGTAGGAGCGACGCCGGCAAGGTGGACGATGGCGGGGATGAAGCGAGAGGATAGGATGGAAGGATCCCGGTCCGAAGCCATGGATGAGAGAGGTCGATCTCTTGTAATGGACGATGGCGTCGGGGTACCAGCTCCGGCATGGTGGAGGAGGACGGCAGTGGATGGGTTGGCGGACGGAGGAGGCTAAGGTGGAGAGGGTGTTTTGGCGCCCACGGAGTACGAATGGGGAAATGGAGGGAGAGAGGTAGGGGGAACCATGTCTTCAGGGCGCGCTTGTCTCAAATGCCAGGAAATTTACAATCTTAGCCCCTGTTTAAAATTTCCTACATCACAGAAATATTAGCCGGTTGGGGATAGGACGGTAATCTCGCATACACTGAATATTTGTCGAAGAGAGTTTGTTTTTGGCGCCCACCGTGTATGAATCGAGGAGGGAGTCAATTTCGGCCGAGGAGACACTATGTTTTGGCGCCCACTGTGTATGAATCCGGGTGAGAGGCGGTTATGTCACGTTTGAGTGAAATTAGAAATCTACCCTTATCAAAACCTATAGAAATGGAGCCGATAGGCTTTGCGTGTCAGGGTTAGGCAGTAATTTCCATCTCGCTGATTTTGCTTTCAGGCCGTTACTACGACTTTCCCCACTTCGTTCAAATTTTGCACAGCAAGAGTGTGTGTTTACCGTGCCAACTCAATTCGAATCCAGTTTGTTTTCTATTTTTGTTCGGGCAGGATCCATTTGTGATTGGAATAAAATTCTATATACATCATTTTTTTATATATACTTTCAAAAGCACAACACCCTTTATACATAAATATGGTTTAGAAATGGCGTGATCTCAGATTCATAAGGCTATATCCATCTTAATTTGGATTTCCAAATATTTGAAACCACTTTATGTTGAAATCCAATGTATGCATTCCTCGATAACTGTCTCCAATTAATGTGTGTTTCTTGCGGGTTTTTTTAACTTCTCGAACATGTATAATGTGTTTCACACATGCAACATATAGAGTAATCCTGTTTAGACATTAACTGCATATAAATCATGCATTGTCTCTAATTAAAGAATCTATGGATCACTAATATTAATAAACTATATAACATTACACGTGTCCCCAAATTCAAATGAATATGCATGTTTGATACACCAATTTGTGTTATGATATTATCGATGTCGTGATCTCAAGTTTAAATATTTGAATCCCCTTTAATCCAAATATTCGTCTCATATAGCTATCACTCATGCTTATATAGGAGTATATCTCTAGCCATATACGCGTTCATCGTCTCTCGAGTATCTTTCGTTCTACCTGTATGTCGACAATGATCTTTTATCTTCGCAACACACTGACGGTACTCTCTCCCTCGACCTTCATCACTCTATCTCTCTCTAAGTATATCTCGCTCCCTGCTATGTGTCTCTAACTATGATTCTCCATGTGAAATCTCTTTCTCTCACACAAACACAAACTTCGTCTCCCGAGGTCTCATTTCTCTCTACTATTCCCCCGTGTGCCACTCACACACCCGTATCACACGGAGATGTCTTTCGCTCCTTAGATATGAGAAGCTAAGACTCTTCCTCTTAAATATCTCTCTCTCACACACAAACACAAACTCTGTCTCCCAGGATCTCATATCTCTCCACCATTCTCTTGTATGTCACACACACACTCTCTCTTTCCCAAGAGATATCTTGCATTCCCTCATATGTCTCTCTAGCTATCACTCTCATTGTGAAATATATTTCTCTCTCGCAGACACAAAACTCCGTCTCTCGGGATCTCATTTCTCTCTGATATTTGTTTGTATGTGACTCACATGCACTCTCTCTCTATCTCTCTCACACCCACACACATAACTCAGCCTTCTGATCCACTCGACTCATATCTCTAACACACACTAGCTAGCATATTTATATTTATATTTATCTGTTTCTCCATCAACCTTCTTTCTCGCCCTCACTCTTGCTTCCTATCACGCACACTATATATGTTTCTCTCTACATGCAGTCAAGTGCCCTATTTTTATCTTTCTCACACACACACATAACTTCACCATCTGAACCACCCGGCGGTCATCTCCAACACTCAAACTAGCTGATGTCCCTCTACCTAGCATCTCTATCTCTGTATCTATCTGTAGTTTCTCCGTCAAAATTTCTTTCTCGCACGCACTCTTGCTTCCTATCACACACACTATGTATGTCTCTCCATACATGCATTTATAGGTTGATCTCTTTTGCACAATCGTTGTGTCTCGCTCCCTCTACTCGCCATAGATGCATGCTCCAACCCACGCCACTATCTCTTAAAGACAAAAACACATGCTCAATTATCGAGCCTACTTCCCTGCACTCTCACATGCATGCATATTGTCATACCAATCTCTCCCATATCGTTGATCTTATGACTTATGTCTTCTTTCTTTTATCTCGATCATGCTCGTGCGCACACACACACATCCCACGTATACATGTATACCTCTCGCACATGCACGTTCAAGGTCTCCTATGTCTCCATACATAGTTAATTACCCTCAACCCTAACGCCGCATCGAATCATTCTCTTCTTGTGTGCACATAACTTCCGCCTGGATGGGTAAAATACACACTCACACTTAATAATCTCCTTCTAGCTACCCCCCCTCTCTCACTCTTCCCCTATATCCCCGAAACCAATAAGACCATCCCTTCGTTTAATTCCCGCCTACATGCACCATCGATATATAGTAGTCTTCCTCGGTGTCTCTCGAACAAACAGGTTCTCTCGATGTCGACTCCTCTCACGCGCACACGCCTTCTCTTCCCTCCCTACGGGCCTTTTCTCTCTCGCACCCCCTCGTTGTTGGCCTCTGTCATACACTATGATGAAGCCACGCACACTTGAATTACATCCGACACCTAGGACCCCGTGTCACACACACACACACACACACACCCCCACACACACACACACTAAGACTCCATCTCACACACACATGCTCTAGGCGGAGCAGTTGTTCGTACCACCCTTCGTCCAACCTTACCCGTATGATAAGCTATCACCTTAATTTACTTGTATAACATGGACAAATCCACTTTACTTTAGTAGTTAGCAAACTTATCATCTCTACTCTTATAAAAAAACAAGTTGGTGATAATGGTGTGCATGCCATCTTGTAATATAGACCGCCCGATCTATATCTGACGGATAGAAAGCAAACTATGACAATTTTACAAAAGATGCCCGTACCTCTCTCCACATTTACAGACAAGGCCTTGCCTCGTTCATCGTCCTTATCTCCCACAACCTCGTTGCTGAGCAATTAAAAAAGGAAGTCTCTGGAACAATCTAGCATGGTGGCTGCTGCCGCCTGCTGGCGCCGTCCATCCCCGTGCCTTCGCCCAGTCCGACCACCAGTCACCACCACGCTCCACTTCTCCTCACCTTATCTCTCATCTTTCATTTTTTTGATGAAATTGTCGAGATACCAGTTTTCTATTAAAATTCTCGAGATATCATTAGTTTTTACACATGGGATTACTCGTGCATGGGTCAATCACAACAGGTGTTTTGTAAAAAAATGCATATTGATGTTCTATGCAATGCACGAGTATCTTGCTAGTAATTATATAACGCAAATCATGAGCAGGAAGTGACATTTTTTTACACAACCACGTTAACATGGCCACGTAAATCACTAGCTAAAGTGTAATACCATTATACTTATATCCCGATGCAAAAGGTTGAGTACATGTCCGAAGAGTAGAGTCGCACACACGCACTCTGTCTCTCAGAATCTCTCACACACACCAGTTACGTGACGCCCACTTAAGAAGACATGTATGTTACGATTTGTGCACCCGCGGGTACACGTGATGGTGCGCATTTATTTAAGTCGGAAGGCGAACCCAAACAGTAGCTGCATTTATTCCCCTCCCGCTGCCTCTTCTCTGGTCGCCGTAGCCCGTAGCCATGGCCGGGCTGGAAGGAACGACATACGCCATACTCCCGCCAGAGCGGCGCTTTAATCTAGAAATTTTAGTGGTCATGCATGCATCTTTTTGTGCTAGCACTCCTATATAAGGGTTGACCGTTCGCTTCTCGCGGACATGCGCGGGCGGTGGAAGAGGAAGGAGAAGGGAAGCGGGCTGTGGAGTAATGTTTTTTTTACCACATTTTCTTAGGAAACTGAGTGCAATAATCGAGTAGTTTTGCAAACTACCAGTATTACACCTGAAACGGTTCAAAACCAATACCACCACCACGCCCGCGTCTGACCGCGCTGGCCGACCCAACCCCCCTCCCTTGCCATCGCGCGCTTCTCGCGTGAAACAGTCAGCGTCACCCTGGAACGTTAGTGCCGCATTAATGCCCGAACAGAGCAGAGGCGACCTCTCACTGGCATCGGCTTTGAAGCAGCGACGGCCGAGAGAGCGTTGCTTCCCGGTGCACGCGACTACTCCGCGTCGAGGCTGGCCATAGTTTGGATGAGTCTCCATCATGGGGAGCCACACTACCTGCGATGATATGGACTCCTGTTGCCCACAATTATGGATCGTTCCATCTATGACACTACAAAAAAAATACACTTCCGTGATGATACGTGTTTGTCACAGTAGGTCGTTTTTTTGTCATGCATGTACATCCACGACAAATTTATGATAGAATCAAGATACTCATACATGTGTTGTCGTAGAAGTGTTCCATGACATTACCAAAATTATCATCACGGAAGTGTCCACTTCCATGACGATAAATCGCGCGTCATAGAAGTGCTTTCGTCAAGGGTGACCGACACGTGGCATCCACCGTAAGGGAACGTCGTTAAGCTATCGGGTCGGGTTTTGGATCCGAAACCCGTTAACAGCCCAGACCAATGGGAAATTTTCACGTGTAAAATTCTTATTGGCCGGACGAAACACGTGTCAGCTCGTCAGCGGGTCAGATAGGCGCCTATGATACGTCGACACGTGGCACGGCCCAACAGTGGCCCATTCCTGTGAAAAGGCCGGCCCGTTTGACTTGGTCAAAAGCTGGCGGGCTGGCCCGTTTGACTTGGTCAAAAGCTGGCGGGTCGGCCTGTTTGACTTGGTCAAAAGCTGGCGGGCCGGCCCGTTTGACTTGGTCAAAAGCTGGCGGGTCGGCCCATGGAAAGCCTGTTAACAGCCTGTTCGCATATAGCCCATTTACAGCCCGCTAACCCAAGGCCCGTTACGCCCTATTTGAATTAGGCCCAGTAGCATCATCTTGGCCGTCCACTATGATTCCAGCCCGTTTTCACTTCTGGCCCATGTATATCCCATGGCGTCTTTCGGCCCATATGAGGCCCTTTGTAACTCTCGGCCCATTAGCGACCCGTGCTGAAACTGGCCCGTAATGAACAGTGTATTACTTTACACCCAATAACGGCCCGTGGTGAAACTGGCCCGTAATGAACAGTGTATCACTTCATACCCATTAACGGCCCGTTATTCCGTTGGGCCATTTCTAGCCCAAGTTAACTTTCGGCCTTCTGAGGGCCCATTTATTCTTGGGCTCATTTGCAGCATTCGGTTACTTACGGCCCGTTACTGTCATTTTCTGCTTGTGGGCCAAATTCAGTCCGTCGTTACAGTCGGCCCGTTTGTGGGCCGTTAGTCCGTTTGGCCATTTTCATAGCATCACCAAATACGTCCTATTAACGTCCCGTTATGGTCAGCCCATAAAACGTACGATTTCTATTAAAGGCCCGTACAAGACCCATAAATGAGCCAGAGGCCCATGGATCCTACGAGACGTACAAGGCCCATGGATCCTACGAGACGTAGAAGGCCCATGGATCCTACGAGACGTAGAAGGCCCATGGAACCTACGAGACGTAGAAGGCCCATGGATCCGACGGCCCGTGAAGGGCCATGGTCGGGCGTATTGGCCCCCGTTTGAACGATATAGCATATTCAAAGAATTATCCTACTCAATACTATCACCTCTAAAAACACTACACTATTACAACAAAGAGATCAAGGCATAGAAAGGTAGAATAATCCTACACTATACAATAAAGAAATTACAGCCGATTATACCCACTGGGCATTATGGTTCAGCACAGGTGATAATAAAGATACACAAACAGCAAATTACATACACTGGGCAAATACATCTCATACATCATGGACGCGCATCAACTTAACTCCATTTGAACTATAATCTCTTCAGAAAATAGGATTGGCCGGATTCAGATAGCACAAATTTCAGTCTGCAAAATCTCCAATTCCTTCATGGTTACCTCAGTGTCTTGTTTCATTTTTTTGACTCCTGCATCTAATACCTGCATGTCCAGTCTCAACTTGTTGATTATACGTTGACAATCATGTACACGTTGTCTTGCCACCTCTAGTTGATGCTCGAGAACATCAACACATTCTAATTCCAATCCATAATCATTCGGTAACGGCCATGCCGCACTGCTCGCAGATCTTTGTGTTGATGTCACTTCCTCCTGAAATCTTTCTGTAAGTACACATGACTAGGGCAAAAATATAGTTACAACAGTGAAGCGAACAAGACACTATTTTGTACTAGATGGCAAAACAGGACTAACAATAATGTTACATGTCACTTTAAAAAAAATGTTACACGTCATGAAGCTTAAGTAGGTGATATTTTAAAAATTATAAAAATATAGTCTGTGCAGCCTGCATACAGAAATCCATCTTAGCTTACCAGAGGAGCATGATGTTGGGGCCCAATCGAAAACACAGACAAGTTACAAATTTAGACAACACTTTGCGTATAAGTAAGCAAGCAGCTGGCCATTCTGTGCCTCAATTAAAGTCTTAGGGAGCATAATGAACAGCAGAGGGTTTCATACAAACATACTACAGCAGGCAAAAGTATGCAATCATTAGCATAGTATAAACTAGATTGTGAGCCTCATGCAATAATAGTTGGTTAATAGACTTCAAAGCTTCAGGCACACTTCGGCAGAGTAATTAAATGGTAAGGCCTTTAATTATGTCAACTAATAGTGATACAAGTACCGAACATCAGGCATGATTATTTGGGCATCTCATTAACTGAGGACAAATAAAGCAATTGAAAAGAGAAAATTAACTATGCCTGAAACAAACAAGGAATTGAACTGTTGTTGCATACAGTGACTTACCTTAGCAGGTTGAAGAGGCTCAGCGCAGCTCCTACTTCTCTTGCAAGGCTCCTTCCTAACATCTTGTACTTGGAAATCCTCAATCTTATCTTCATTTCACCCCCTCTGCAAGGTGACACAAACTAGTTACTCGTCTCCTTGGAAGATAAATATGCATACTTTCCAGTCTGTGAACACAAAAGGATGAGATTATAACAAAACAACACCACATAATGAAACATGTCGCATCTCTTGCACTTGCACACAATGAAATGAGCATTTACTATGTCTGCACTATGTAAAAGCTAGGCATACCTTCGAACTGGATCTCCAAGTACTCTTGGAGAGCCTAACGTAGTGTACAGCCAAACCTTTATGTCACCTATGAGTTAGACAAGGCCCCACTACAACAGCCCTTAGTGCTTAAATCGTTGACAAGCTCTATTAGAGTGTTAGGTAAAGAACAGCAAGTAATCAAAGCAAACAGTCCTAGTATGGCTGGCTGATGCAAACAAGCAATTGAACAAAAGTGTGAGCAAATCTTACATATCAACAAAAGAAGCAAAGAAGGAGGCTTAAAGACCATCACTTGACTGACCAAATTTAAGGGGCATTTAAACATCATGTGCAACGTATGAACTAACATAAACATTGCATATTCCAGATTCTACAATGGAATGCACATGTATTAGGATATGCCATGTATGATGAAGCCTAAATGTACAGATAGCAGGCAGGAGTGATTCATCATTGCACGCACAATTGAATTGCAGGTTAAGGGCCAGTTCGATTCTGCCTTTTCAGGGCATATTGTCAAAATAAGCCATAAAAGATGTAAAGAAGTCATTTTTGAGTCATGGGCTTGGGCTTAAATAATTTCGCTTTGGAGGGGGGGTGTTTCGGGTAGAACCTCACTAAAAATTGAAGGGAAGGGGAATAGTGAAATGACTCTGTTGTTTGCCTATATTACACTCAAAATGCAACTGCTGACGCCCGTGTCACACCTAACCCTCAAGTAAAAACAAACACGCAAGCATTCATTGCCATGCCCGCTTGCATCTCCTCTCCCCTTTTCCTCTACCTCGATCCCCTACCTGCAGCACTAGGGTTCCTCCAGCGAGCCGTCGCCACTGGTCCCATCTAGCCTTGTCTTCGACGATGCTTTGTCCAGCTAGGCTACATGGCCGGTGGGTAGGGGCAAATCTCCCTGGCTTCTCCTCCCTCTGGCGCTGCCCCTCATTCTCATGGTCTCCAGCAGTTGCTCCACTATGGTTTGTCCAACGCACTACTCCAGCGGGCGCTGCACAACTATGGCTGATGCCACACTGCGGCAGAAGGCACCTTATTCCCCCTCCCCTCCTCCCAGGCCATGGCCTTGAGGTGTTGTTAAAGGATGAGCTCATCCAACAAGGTGAGGTTCTCCTCTGATTTTTTGCCAAATTTTCATTCTGATCCACTATACGATGAATTGCTATGAGCTGCTTCTGCTGCTGCTATATGATGCATTGCTATGAGCTGCTCCTGCTGCTGCTATATGATGAATTGCTATGGGCTGCTGCTGTTGTATGATGAGTTGCTATGAGCTGCTGCTGCTGTATGGTGAGTTGCTATGAGCTGCTGCTGCTGCTATATGATGAATTGCTATGAGCTGCTGCTGCTGCTATATGATGAGTTGCTACAAGCTGCTCCTGCTGCTGCTATATGATGAATTGCTATGAGCTGCTCCTGCTGCTGCTATATGATGAATTGCTATGAGCTGCTGGTGGTATATGATGAATTGCAGATTGCTGCTGTTGTATGATGAGTTGAAATGAGCTGCTGCTGCTGCTATATGATGCTTTCAGGTGGTGCTACTATACGATAATAACCAGCCACTTGGACCGTCGAATTTCAATAAATAATTGTTCTTCATTTAAATGTGGGTCATGCATTCTTCGTTTAAATTAGGCAATTAGATCTCTATGGAAAACATCGACCAAAGTAGATTGTGCCAAGTAGATGGTATCTTTGTATTTGCATTTTGAGCAAATAGTGATGGTCTGTTTTCCTATCATATTAATTACTGCACTGGGTTCAATTTGTGATGTTTGCAAGTCAAATTAATTTCCATATGGGCAGCAAAATGAAAAAAGTATAATGCAATCTAGACTTTCCATTGATCATACCAAAGATAAGCTGAAAACGCAATGAAAAGAACTGGTTGGCTTATTACATGGAACTTATATTCACAGGTGCTTATTTTCTTAGGATAACTCATAATAACTGTCCCTAAGAAACTTGGCTAATACAACTGGCATACAAATAACATGTCACGATGATTGCAATGTAGGAGTGACGTACCATAGCACACTGTATAGGCTCACCGCTGCCTCTCCTTTTTTTGCGATGTTCCATGAAATTGCCACATACATCTTGTACTTTTTCATTGTGTAACCCTATCTGCAAGTTGACACGGCTAATTTTAGACATCTATACATGATACTACATTGCATATCCCTTGCGCATATTTAAACCACCAATTAATGATTGTGTGTGTACCATAAACTAGCCATGACTCTGTATGCTGGACTAGCAGGCACTCTAAGGGAGCCTAATGTAGTGCACTGGAATTCCTACATGCCACCTACGATTTTGTGTAATGTACTGCCCCTGTTCCTAAATATATGTCTTTGTAGAGATTCCAGTATGGACCACATACATATGTATATAGATGCATTTTCGAGTGTAGATTCACTCATTTTGCTCTGTATGTAGCCTATAGTGGAATCTCTAGAAAGACTTATATTTAGGAATGGAGGTACGAGGTAGTATCATGTATGACATCTACATATCTAATTTAGCAGCCAGTAATAGAAATCATTGTCTGCACAAGGGGATTACTGGTCGAAAATCCTAGCAAAGCATGCTGGCAGGCAGAGAACAATACAAGAGAGAGAGACGCGCTTACAAGATCATAGCAATGCCTCAGTCTAGGATCTTGGTTGGCCAAGTTGTTAGACCCAGAAGAAATATCGTCCTTGTAGTTTTTGCCAGCTGCATAACAGGTAACAGCGACCGGTTAGTATATTTGAAGTACATCGGGCAGGTGATGCTGGACGGGTTTAAAGGTGATAAGTACCTAGGCCGTGGCGGGTGCTTGGCATCTCTCCAGACTGTGGGAATCGGGTTAGAAACGTCGAGGGTGATGACGTTGCGCTGGCTGTCGGGGTCCGGTAAGGAGATCTAGAACCGTCGAGTAGGGTGTTTGTGGAGCGGCTCCGGTAGGGTGGACTATGGTGTGGGCGATGCAGATCTATGGCTGTGGACGAGGGCGTAGGTGAAGCTACTCCGGTGGTTGGGTTAAGGATGGTGTCGACAATGCGGATCTGCGGCCATGGACGGGGCGTCAGTAGCTGCTCCGGTGGTTGGGTTAAGGGTGGTGTCGACGATGCGGATCTGCGGCCATGGATGGGGCGTCAGAAGCTGCTCCGGTAGGTTGGGTGAGGGTGCGAGGAAGCGGATCTGAGGCCGTGGACTTGTGAGTTGGCAAAGCGGCCCCGGTAGGGTTGAGAATGGTATAGGCGAAGCTACTTCGGTAGGGTTGAGGAAGGTGTCGGTGAAGCGGCTCCGGTAGGGTTGAGGAAGGTGTCGGCGAAGAGGATCAGAGGTCGTCGACGGGGGCGTCGGTGGGGCGGCTTCGAGGGGTGTGGATGAAGCGTCTTCGGTGGGGAATACGAATGAGCCGCTGCAGATGCGCGGCGGTTGACGAGAGTACCGACGAAGCAAATCCGACGCCGTGGACAAGGCCGGCACTGAATGGGTTGTGGTACAGTGGTGGATGAGCAGTCTACTTGTTTCTAGGGGAGGTGGGAGGGGTAGATGCGACTGCAGAAGCAGATCCGGTGAGGTGGACGCCGCTGGCAGTGAATGGGCTATGGTACGCCGGTGGATTAGAATTCTAGGGTTTCGAGAGGGGAGGGGAGAAAGGGGGATGAAGTACGGACGCCGTGCCGTGTAGTTAGCTGTTTTTGCGGGAGGGGGAGAGGAAATGGGGGTGCCGTGTAGTGGGGGAACCGGAAGTTACCAAAGCAGCCCCGACCTATCATGTAGATGAGGGCGGTATTGTAAATGTTGGTCTCCGTGCACCAAGGAGATTTCGCATGCTAAAGACTAAGGTGGCGGAAATTTTAGAAGGAGGCGAGAGATTTTGCCGCCCGCGGGGTCGTTCGTATCCAGTTTCAATTAATTTTGGACCGTGCTAGCGGGAAGGTCATGCTAGACTGTGTACACGGGGCACGCTTCAGCAGTTAATAACTGGTGTGAAGTCCACCCCAGAAAAAAGACAATAACTCGGGATGATGCACCGATAACTTGGACGTTCACACGGACGCGGCCAATCGCACGGGTGTAGTGGCGCGTTCACAAAAAAGGGATCAAACGTTCAGCCTATGTATTTCTCGTGTAAATAGATAATTTAGTGCCATTGGTTATTTACTTTAAACATAATGCATTGACGTGTTAGTGTAGAGGCGCACAAAAAGAAATGGATATTGTAGTCAGCTACTTAAAAGTGTTACCTCATATGATTACATAGCCTCCATTTCATAAATTGTGTAGCCGTTGAATTCATATATGAATATTACATATATTACTTCAAAATAGAAACTTAAATCATCCAAGACTAATGAATTTGAATGCAAGAGTAACAATGGTGCATGTTCATGATAGCTACATTGGTTGTTTGAAGAAACATCACTGTAACTTTGGCATGCACAACTAAAAAGACTTATTTAAATAGAAAAAAATTGTGATATGTGAGTGTCCAATCTTTATAGCGTTGAATCGATATTGTACCTTTGGCCACGATATGAAGTAGATATTGACTTATGTTCAAGCGATGCACGTCCACGATTGCTAGATAGTGATACGTCAATGAATTGTTCAATCTCTCTCACACGCATACATATCTCATTTCCCTGTGGGCATCGGAATCACACACGTGCACTTCATGTATTTCTCTCCCTCCGTCAGGGTTAAATTCGTCTTTCTACCCCATCCTACAAGTCTCTCACACAGAAACACACATGCTCTCTATGTCTAACATGCCCACCCCTTTAATTCCACCCACCCACAGCCACTAATGTCTCTCACACATATGCTATCTACCTATCCCTTAATATAGCTAGATATGTGTGACACAAACTCCTTCTCCCTACTAGCAAGATGCCCATGTGTTGCATGGAACATCAAGATGCATTTGTATGAGAAGTTTATCTTGTGGGAGAAAAGGATGAACGAGGGAATGCCTTATTTGCAAATGTGGAGACGGGTGTGGGTATCTTTTTGCAAAATTGCCATAGTTTCCTTCCTGTCCCTCGGATATAAATCGGATGGCCTATATTGCAGGATGGCAGGAACACCATCATCATCAACTCTATTTTTTTATAAGAGTAGAGATATGTGAGTGTCACTGCCCCCCCCCCCCACACACACCCACACTTCCCAACACCGAAGGAGTAGGGTGACACTTCGATCTTGATACTAATCTATCGTCTGGCTTCTCTCTCAAACATACACACACAAACTACCCGGCACCGAAGGAGTAGGGTGGCACATCAATCTTGATAATAATCTATCTACTCCTCTTTCAAACACACGCACACACACACACACACACTAGTTGTGCCTCTGTGTCTACTGCACACACTCTCAATACGTCTTTCTCTCCCTCCCCCCCCCCCCCAACAATGATACCAGAAGGGTGACAACTCAATCTGATCATAATCTGTCAATTGGTTTCTCTCTCAAACATTGTGTCTCGGTGCCTCGCTCGGTAGCCCCCTCGATATGTAGACTTCTCGCGCGCACATAGCTTTAGTGACGATGACGATGAACCCAGTGTGCCTTGTTTTTACCGGCCTCATGTGATAGTTTTCACCCTATTTTCTGTTAATTAACAAGGCAACCTTTTCTTTGTTACTACTAGTGAATCTGAAGTCATTCGGGGCAGACATAAAATATATCACTTCAACCCAATTATCAGAGCAACTATTTTAAAAGAAATTAGCTAGTTGCCCGTGCGTTGCACGGAACATCAAGATGCATTTGTATGAGTAGTTTATCTTGTGAGAGAAAATGTTGAATAAGGGAAGGCCTTATTTGCGAATGTGGAGAGACGTGTGGGTATATTTTTGCAAAATTGCCATAGTTTCTTTCCTATCCGTTAGATATAAATCCGACGGCCTATATTGCAGGATGGCACGCACACCATCATCACCAACTCTTTTTCTACTCCCTCTGTCCGAAAATACTAGTCATCAAAATGGATAAAAAGAGATGTATCTAAAACTAAAATACATCTAGATACATTTCCTTTTATCCATTTTGATGACAAGTATTTCCGGACGGAGGGAGTATTTGTCTTTTTAGAGATTTCAACAAGTGACTATGACCGGACCTTACCAACATACTCAAAAAAGTAGTCCATAATTTTGATGTTACCCTCTTTTCTTGGCGGTGTAGTGCCATCTGGATACCTCATAAATAAATCAAGGACAAATCTGACCCCTTCCTGAAAAGACATACGGAGCAAAATGAGTGAATCTACACTCTAAAATATGTCTACATACACATCCGTATGTGGTAGTCCATTTGAAATCAGAAAAAGACAAATATTTAGGAACGAATGGAGTATATATAAGAGTAGACATGGAGATATATCTACAGCATGGTCTACAACAAAAATGTGCTGGGCTGGTTAGCGCGGGATGCTCGCAACGCGATGACATGAGTTCGTATTCTGTCTTTTAACTTTATATTTTTATATTATATATTACTCTACTTATTTGATATATACTTATTTCGCCACTGTACTGACAGTGGAACCCACAGAGTACTTAGAATACAAGATTAAGGATGGACTTGTTTCTTTTTAACTTTCTGTACGAAGCTGTAGCCACCCTACAAGTCACGTGTACACTGTGCATGCAATTAACTTTTTATAGAGGGACAATCATACAGGCAATTAGCTCAAATGGATTGGATGTCACTCTACTATTTCCAGCATAAAGAGCATCTCCAACTGCAGCCGGCAAATTTCCTCCTGCTTCCTTAAGCGGAGGACGACATCAAATGCCAGCGGCATACATATTTACAACTCTAACCAACCAGATGAAATTCGTGCAAACACGGACTGATTTCATATAAGCGTGAAGGATTTCATATAAAAAAGCCGGATCTTCATATAAACATCATGGATTTCATTACATTTACATGAACTAAGAGGTGCCAATCCGGCTCTCTTGTATAATTAATACTCCCTCCGTCCGGAAATACTTGTCCTAGAAATGGATGTATCTAGACTTATTTTAGTTATAGATACATACAATTTATCCATTCTTATAACAAAAATTCCCCGCCAGCTGGAGAGGGAGTACATAATCTAAATGGCCGCCCGCGGATCCCTTTGTCTTCCTCATGTCCGTCAGACACTTGCGGGGTCGACGAAGGTCCTCGGAAGAGACGAAGCAGCAAAGAAACCACCTGAATCCGCGGTCGTCGCCTCGGCAGTGGCCTTCATGGGTCCCAAGTGGCGGCGGCCTCCCGTGTTCTACTTCTCCTCGATGATGGCGGCGGACACGGAGAAGCTGGCCACTGACTCGTCGCTCTCCATGCACCCGGCTTCTGTCTGTGCCTGCATGGCGCTGCCGCAGGCACGGGAGGCGCGCCCACAGATACGGGAGGCGCGGCCACCGTAGACACTGGTGACGCGGTACGACGCGGCAGCGACGGCGCCCGCACCGGCGTGCTCGCCGCCGTGCCGGCGTGGAGCAACTCGCCACTCCTGATCGAGCTGAACTGGAGCGGCGAGTTGCTGAACCACGCGCCTGCTTGGGGCGGCAACTGGCTCCGTCGGGCCAAACGAGGTTGGTGAAGCACGGAGCGTCCTCGCACGTATCCGGAGGGCTCGGCGGGCCACGCAGCCGGGTAATATGCCGGAGAACGGCTCATCAGAAGCCATCGGAGGAGTGGAGAAAATGGTGAAGTAGGAGATGGGGGAGCGGCAGAGGGGTAATTCTCCCATCCAGACGACCTTAATGCCACCGTCTCATCACCCTTCTAAAGATATGTACCGAGCACAAAATTTGCTACGTCGAATAGGGATGGTGTCTGTTTATCACAAACTTCCACAGGAATTTTGATTCTGGTTTGTAGGTCAGCGATGCTTTTCAAATCAAGGTTGTACGGCTCCAGCTTCTGTTTGTCCCCTTCGTTGGCTGCCCCACAGAAGTATACGTCCTCCCGAGACAAGAAATCGTGAAGCTCACCTGGTATGGAGGGCGAGTGTATGATGTGGTACACCAAAACATCATCTTTGACGCACAGCTGAAGGACGGCGGTGCGCTGGATCTTCCCAGGGGCACGCTCCGTGTACTCTGCATCGAGACCGATGACCCTCGTCTCTAACTTTTCGAGGGAGTTGGATACATTGTTGATCCACTGCCGAACAACCCTTGGGTGGACGGTGACGGTGGCAACTATGCGCATCGAGCCTTCGACGAGGACATGTTGGGCGCTAAAAACCTGCATCTCGATCTCTTTCACCATCTGGAACCGCTGGAACGGAGGGCTATGGTTTGGAGAATTAGGATTAGATGGCTAGTCTAACTGAAGTAGTAGATGATTATTTAAAGAGGTTAAAACAATGTGAACGCAGTGGGGTTTGGATGCAAATGAAGATGAAGGGGAGGTGAAGAAGCCGAGGAGAATCGGTTCCCGATGGAGAAGGAGTAAATGGGAGAAGTGGCATGCAGGCAGTTGATTAGACGGCTAGGTAGACTAAACGAAAAGGCTATGCGGGTACCTGTTCGTGTACGTGCCCATCCTTCCTGATAAGTGGGACATATGCAAACAGATAAAAAAATGTGTCGTAGTTTTTTTTTGAGCGCGTGAGTGGGAGACACAACATTCTCTGGTTAAGGAATACTCCCTCTGTTTAGGTGAGTATAAGTCACCTCATGAAAATCAGGTTTTCCCAAAACCTTTAGGCGTGGAGCATTAACTTCCTGCTCGATCCCCTCCCAGCCTCGTTAGCCAGCGTTCTCTTCCTCTGTTGCCGCGTTCTACCTTTCCATTTTTCCTCTTCTCAAGTGTGGAACGATCTGCATGCCGTCCTTGATGCACCAGAACGACCACTGCATGCATCGTGGCAGAGCGTTGATTGGGCATGCACGAGAATTTGGTTCTGCTCGCAATATGGATGATACCTGAACGATGAAGTGAACAGGCATGCTAGCACGGGAGACCTATTTACGCTATACAATACTGGAGTACTCATGTACCTACTACTACTAGTAGTAGTAGTACAACTGTGGTACACTTGATGGTCAAAATACTATTCATCCAGTCCTCACAGTGAAGCGACAACACCCTGCGCCTGATGTCGGGGTTCTGGGAACGGGGTACCCAGACTTGCCTGCCTGCGGCCTGTGGCGTGGTTCAAATGGAGGCCCAGCGTGGCCCGTCTGCATCAACACAAGACTCAAGACCCTCGCGAGGGGCCAAGACTCACGAGGCGGACGAGACAACGCTTCCTCAAGCACGGCCTCCTTAGGCTGGCTCGCGAGGAGGCGGAGGGATCAAGGCGGGGTACCTTGCGAGGTGCCCATGACGCAAGCCATGACGATCGAGGGTGCCAGACGGGCGCCAGCCCGCGCAGCGTCCCCCTTTCCTCTTTGGTGCAACGGGGGCAAGCGCAGGCGAGAGGATCAAGCAAAGGCACCCATTTCGGTGCAACGACACCAAGACCAGTCCAACGGTGGGAAAGAGGTCACCATGGAGCCCAGGACGGCGTCACCACAGGGCCTTTGGCAGGCGAAGACCAGCTTTAGTCAGGATAAGTGTACCAGATGTTCCACTTTAAATTGGCCAATTGTTGGCGCCCTTCCCGCTCAATATTTGGGAAGAGGCCCATGGCCTTTGCCTATAAATAGGACTAGCCACCGACAGGATAAGGGATCGAATCCAGCATCTAGAGAGGGATAAGGGCGATCGAACTCCCCCTAGCAGTTCATCCCCTAGCCAAGAACTGGCCCTCACGAGGCCGTCCCCCCTTGTACTGTTCTTCTTCATCAGCCCAAGAGGCAATCCACCCGCCACAAACTAGAGTAGGGTATTACACCACAATGGTGGCCCGAACTAGTATAAATCTTGTGTCTCTTGTGTTGTTCTTGCAGTAGCTAGATCCTGACAAGACGGAGAGGTAGAGGGCACGATCTCCGCGCGTACCCCAGAGTTCGGACCTTAAGGGTCTGCCGGAACCTGTGATCCGACATTTGGCGCGCCAGGTAGGGGTGCGCCGGAATCTGTCTTCCACCGCTCCGCTCTCCTCCGACCGCCGCATCCATGTACGGCGCGCGTCGAGCTCGCGTCACGCCAGCAGCCCTCGCTGGTGGGCGTCCTCGCCGCCCCCCGTCGCACCCCGTCAACACCACCACCAACCCAGCGGGAGGCGAGCAGCAAGCACCACCCCGGCGCCTGTCTATGCGACCGGACTGCCGCACCACAACGTCGACGCTCCCGGTCGTCGCGGCCCTCCTGGGCGGCTCGCCGGCGCCACCCACAAGCCGCCACGTCAAGCCGTTTGCCCGCCAGATCGGCGTTGTTTCTGCACGGCAGGGGGCTCCGACGGACCGGGCGGCGCGCGAGGCTGGCCTGACCTTCAGCTCGCAGGACCACCCCGCCAACTTGGCCGGCTCGGGCGCGCTCCCCCTGTTGTGCACCCCCACCGTCTGCCAGGTGGCCGTCACTAGGACCCTCGTCGATGGCGGAGCGGGCCTCAGTGTGCTTCCGGTCGAGACCTTCAACCTCCTCCGCATATCCCGGGAGCGACTGCAACCCAGCCGATCCTTCTCAGGCGTCGGGGGCGGGTCGTCCGACTCCTTGGGACAGATCCGGCTCCCGGTGACCTTCGGCACCTACGACAACTTCCGCACGGAGATGGTCGACTTCGACATCGCCCCCATCGGCCTCCCTTACAACGCCATCCTCGGCTACCCGGCACTGGCTCAGTTCATGGCCGCCACGCACCCGGCGTACAACCTCATGAAGATGCCCGGGAGCAATGGTACTCTCACGGTGCATGGAGACACCGGGGACGCCCTGCGAGTACTCAAGCTCGCCTTCAAGACGGCGGCATCGGCACAGCCCGCCGACGCGGGGGCCCCTGAGCCCAAGGGGGCTGCGCCTACCAAGAAGAAGAAGTTGTTCACCCAGGACAAGGCAGAAACCAAGCAGATACCCGTCGACGAGGACGGATCCTCCAGCGCCACTTTCACCATTGGCGCCAACCTAGGGCCTGAGCAGGAGGAGGCCCTGGTCAAGTTCCTGCGTGCAAACAAGAAAGTGTTTGCTTGCGAGCCCAATCAGTTGGTAGGGACCCCCAGGGACGTCATCGAGCACCATCTCAACGTGTGCCCAAATGTGTGCCCCGTGAAGCAGAAGGCCAGGCGGCAGTCCGCAGAGAAGCAGGCCTTCATCGTCCAAGAGACCCGCAAGTTGGAAGCCGCTGGAGTCATTCGCGAGGTCCGGTACCCAGATTGGTTGGCCAACCCTGTCGTTGTGCCCAAGAAAGGGGGGAAGGAACGCATGTGTGTCGACTTCACCAACCTCAACAAGGCATGCCCGCAAGATCCGTTCCCGCTTCCTTGCATCGACCAGATCGTCGATTCCACCGCCGAGTGCGACCTGTTGTGCTTTTTGGATGCCTTCTCAGGATATCACCAGATCAAGATGGAGATAGAAGATGTTGAGAAGACCGCCTTCTTGACCCCGTGCGGGGTATACTGCTATACATGCATGCCGTTTGGACTACGCAACGCAGGAGCAACCTTTCAGCGGCTGATGCACATCACCTTGGGCCCGCAGCTCGGGAAGAATGTTGAAGCATACGTCGATGACATTGTGGTGAAGTCTCGAGAGGCCAGGACCCTGAGACAAGACCTGGAGGAGACCTTCGCGAGCCTCGACGCAGTGAACCTGCGGCTCAACCCAGAAAAATGTGTGTTTGGCGTTCCCTCGGTCAAGCTTATGGGATTCCTCGTGCCTCACCGTGGCATTGAGGCCAACCCCGAGAAGGTCAAGGCGGTCGAGGACATGAGTCCGCCAAAGACCCTCAGGGAGATGCAGAAGCTCACTGGGCGTGTGACCGCGCTAGGGCGCTTCATCTCTAAGTTGGGGGAACAAGCGCTGCCTTTCTTTCAGCTTATTATGAAAAAGGGGCCCTTTGAATGGACTGAAGCGGCAGATAAGGCGTTTCAAGATCTCAAGAGGTACCTAACCAGTCCCCCAGTCATGGTGGCTCCGCGCCCTCAGGAGCCTCTGCTGCTTTACCTTGCCGCCACTCCCTACTCTGCCAGCGCAGCACTGGTGGCAGTTAGGGAGGAGCGCCAGGCCAAGACCATGGCGGCAGCCCGAGGCCAGACAAGACAGGAGCAGGGGAAGCTCGAGGGAGCCGAAACTACAGATGGAGAGAGTCAGCTGCCGAGGGACACACCAGAGACAGGAGAGGCGGCATGCCCGGATGGTCCACCCCCCGAGGCCACAGCATCTCGCGAGGTGCCCTCACCTCCCGAGGGCGCTGCAACCCAAGCTGCTCTCAGCCTTGTTGAGCACCCGGTCTACTTCGTTAGCACGGTGCTGCGGGACGCGAGGGCACGATACCCGATGCCTCAGAAGCTCCTCCTTGCGCTGCTGGTGGCCTCGCGCAAGCTGCGGCACTACTTCCAAGCTCACCCGATCAAGGTCGTCTCATCATACCCCCTGGAGAGGGTGCTCAGGAGCCCTAACTCAGCCGGAAGGGTCGCGGAGTGGAACATAGAGTTGTAGGCGTTTCAGCTCGAGTTTAGCACAACTAGGGTCATCAAAGGAGCCGCGTTGGCGGATTTCGTGGCGGAATGGACAGAGGCTCCGGGCCTCAAGGATGACGAGGATCGCTCCCTCTCCCCAGGGAGCGAGGCGCCAGAAGGCTGGGTCATGTACTTCGACGGGGCATTCTCCCGGCACGGCGCGGGGGCTGGTGCTGTGCTGATATCACCCACTCAGGATAAGCTTTGCTATGCAGTACAACTCTGTTTCCAGCAAGGAGAAAAGGTCTCCAACAACATAGCAGAATATGAGGGACTGATAGCCGGGTTGAAGGCCGCAGCGGCCCTGGGAGTGAAGCGCCTCACCGTCAAAGGCGACTCGCAGCTCCTAGTCAACTTCTCCAACAAGGTGTACGAGCCGAAGGACGAGCATATGGAGGCCTACCTAGCAGAGGTCCGCAGGATGGAAAAGCAGTTCTGGGGGCTGGAGCTGAAGCACGTGCCCCGTGGCACCAACCAGGAAGCTGACGACATAGCCGGACAGGCATCCAGGCAGCTGCCGTAGAGGCCCGGCGTCTTCGAAGAGCGGCTCTTCAAGCCTTCAGCGCAGCCAACGTTATCAAGCACAGCTCGGCCTCAAGAGAGCTCCCTCAGTCGCCAGCCTCGGGAGCCTCGGCCTGCGGGCCGACTTCAGAAGCACGTTTGCTCCTGACGATGGAACCTCAGGAGGAACGCTGGATCACCGAGCTCCGGTATTACCTGATACATGGGACCCTGCCGGAGAAAGAAGAGGAAGCGGAACGTGTGGCACGACAGGCCACGGCATACTGCATCAGAGACGGAGAACTCTACCGGAAGCGACCCAACGACGTATCTCTGCGCTGCATCTCCAGGGAGCAAGGAAGGGAACTACTGGGGGACATACACGGCGGAGACTGCGGACACCACTCGTCATCACGAACCCTCGTCGGCAAAGCATTCCGTAGTGGGTTCTATTGGCCCACCGCGCTCAACGACGCGATCGAATTGGTAAAGGCTTGTGCAGCCTGCCAGTTCCATTCCAAGCAGATCCATCAGCCAGCGGGGAGCCTGCAGACTATACCCCTCTCGTGGCCATTCGCAGTTTGGGGGTTGGATATTCTGGGCCCGTTCCCTTGGGCGCCAGGGGGCTACCGTTACCTCTACGTCGCCATTGACAAGTTCACCAAGTGGGCAGAGGTGGAGGTTGTCCGTACCATCCCCGCAGGCTCGGCGGTCAAGTTCATCAGGGGTATCGTGAGCCGGTTCGGGGTGCCGAACCGCATCATCACAGACAACGGTTCGCAGTTCACCAGTAACCTCTTCAAAACATACTGTTCTAACCTTGGAACGCAGATATGCTACGCTTCGGTGGCACACCCGCGAAGCAATGGGAAAGCCGAACGAGCCAACGGAGGTCCTGAGAGGCCTCGACTTTCAAGAAGAAGCTGGAGGCCTGCGGCAGGGGTTGGTACGATGAGCTCCAATCCGTACTGTGGTCCATCCGCACGACTGCGACCAAACCAACCGGGGAAACTCCGTTCTTCCTGGTCTATGGAGCCGAAGCAGTCCTTCCTCACGAGGTCAGGCGTCGCTCCGCGCGGGTCCTGGCGTTCGACGAGGCACAGCAGGACGCCATGCGGGGGATGGACCTCGTGCTGGGGGAGGAACGCCGCCGGGAAGCCGCGCTGTGAGCGGCAAGGTACCAATAGGCGCTACGACGATATCACTACCGCAACATCCGCCCTAGGGCCCTCGAGGTAGGAGACCTCGTACTCAGGCGGGTCCTCTCCAGGGAAGGGTTGCACAAGCTCTCTCCCATGTGGGAGGGCCCGTTCAAGGTTGTTCATGTTTCCTGGCCTGGCTCCCTGCGCTTGGAGACTCAAGAGGGTGAGCCGATCTAGAACGCGTGGAACATCCAGCACCTCCGGAGGTTTTACCCCTAAAAGGCCCTGAACCTGTGAAGAAGGCGAACGCCTGTGAAGATCATCTCTTTTCGGAAAAGGCCCTGAGCTTGTGAAGAAGGCGAACGCCTGTGAAGATCATCTCTTTTTGGAAAAGGCCCTAAGCCTATGAAGAAGGCGAACGCCTGTGAAGATCATCTCTTTTTGGAAAAGGCCCTGAGCCTGTGAAGAAGGCGAACGCTTGTGAAGATCATCTCTTTTTGGAAAAGGCCCTGAGCCTGTGAAGAAGGCGAACGCCTGTGAAGATCATCTCTTTTTGGAAAAGGCCCTGAGCCTGTGAAGAAGGCGAACGCCTGTGAAGCTCATTATCTCTAAGGAGAAAGGCCCTGAGCCTGTGAAGAAGGCGAACGCCTGTGAAGCTCATTATCTCTAAGGAGAAAGGCCCGGAGCCTGTGAAGAAGGCCAATGCCTGTGAAGCTCATAACCTCTAAGGAGAAAGGCCCGGAGCCTGTGAAGAAGGCCAATGCCTGTGAAGCTTGCCGCCCCGTGACACTCTCACGTAATAATGAGTGGTGCTGTACACGCCCCGGAGTCTCAGGAGCGCCGGCCTCAGGCCCTGGGGCTCCCTCCCACGCCCAGTGGCAGCACTTAGCTCCGCGCTGGTGAGAAGACGTCGAAGACTAGACTAGGTGCCGTACGCGGCTTTTTCATTTGCTTTTCGCATTTGACGTGCTTTACTTGCATTTGAAGTCTTATCGAAGCTATCGCCGTTGTTGATTTGCGGTTTGTCGATTTTCGCTCCTCGTTTTGATTTTCTCTCATGAAGGCCTCGCGAGGGGTGGGGCTCAAACGCCCTCGCGAGCGTTTTTGCTCTAGCCATTTAAAGGTTTCACGGCCCGGGCTCTCTACAGGAGCACCCCTCTGGTCCGTGCCCCTTGGGCGCCGCGACATACACACAGGGCCTGGGTCGGTCGCCCCCCGGCTGGGGCCGCAAACTACCTACGCGAGGGCAAATAGTTGAGAAGCACAACAAACAAAATTAAGGTAGCAGCTACAACGTCAATAATTCTTAAACACGCCCCCACGGGGCTCCACGCAGTTGTCTTATTTTACACAGGAAACAAAAGGAAAAGGAAAAGGCGAGCCCGGCGTGGCTCGCCCCGCATCGGTCTACGGAGGCGACACCAGATGCCTCCGGAGCTCAGGCGGACTCCCTCTCACGCTTCACCGGAGCGCGGTGACGGGCGGCTAAACAGCCACCCCCCAAGCAGGCGCGGAGGCGAGGGGGTTGGCTGCGGCCACCGCTAGAGGAGCCGCCTGAAGGGGAGTAGGCGAAGCTTGGGGAGCCTCGGGCGCCACCAGCAGAGCGGGCGCTGTCTCCTTCGTCGTCGTCCTCAGGGCAGCATCCTGTGCGGCGACCGTCTTCCCCAAACACCCTCACGCAAAGGGTACTGTCGCCGTCGAACTTGAAGTGCAGGGTGCACCGCTCGCCCAGGCCGCGCGCGCGGGAAAACGTTTGCCAGCCGCGGGTCAGGGCCCCATTCCCAGAAGGGGAGACCTCGAGCGAGACCCAAGAGGCCCTACTGCAGCAGCCGTCGGCTTGGAGCCAGAAGCTGCACCGGGCGCCGACCGGCAGCTCGCTGATGAAGAAGCGAGGGAGTTGGAGCCAGGTGCTAGTCGGGTCCGCCGACCACATGACGAACTCCAGCAGCACCTCCGCCGAGCGAAAGCGCGGCCTGGGAGGCCGCGCAGCCACAACCTGCCTCTCCATGGCAGCCGAGCGCTCACCACCACGCGGAGAACCACCCCTGTGTCCGCGGGGAGCCACAGCGGGGACCACGAGATGCTTGCGGGGATGACCCCGGCCGCGCTTGGCCGGAGGGGAGTCGGGCCCCGCCCGACTAGCCTTCCCCTTCTCCGCAGCTGAGAACCTCTTCGGAGCCATGCGAGCGGCGGCGGCGAAGGAGAGGAAGAAGAAGAGAAGCGGGAAGGGATGGACTGGCGGAGCTTGTGCGGTCTCGCACTTATAGCCGGAAGAGGCCAACCGTCAAGCACCGCGATCGCAGGTAATAATGACCCGTATCTATGCATGCAGGGACTAGTCAAGTCACGCAGTTGCCGAGGCGTCGTGGGGAAGTGGAGACGCCCACGTCCTGTCAAACCGCCACGCGGCGCCCAAGGCCGCAGGCTGTTAGGGCCCGCGGTGCTTCGCCCTTGCCCTTTCGCCTCTCGGCACGGCCAAGTCCATGCACACCTTGGGCCCGGGGGCTACTGTCGGCGTTCTGGGAACGGGGGTACCCAGACTTGCATGCCTGCGGCCTGTGGCGTGGTTCAAATGGAGGCCCAGCGTGGCCCGTCTGCATCAACACAAGACTCAAGACCCTCGCCAGGGGCCAAGCCTCGCGAGGTGGATGACACAGCGCTTCCTCAAGCACGGCCTCCTTAGGCTGGCTCGCGAGGAGGCGGAGGGATCAAGGCGGGGTACCTCGCGAGGTGCCCATGACGCAAGCCATGACGATCGAGGGTGCCAGGCGGGCGCCAGCCCGCGCAGCGTCCCCCTTTCCTCTTTGGTGCAAAGGGGCAAGCGCAGGCGAGAGGATCAAGCAAAGGCACCCATTTCGGTGCAATGAGACCAAGACCAGTCCAACGGTGGGAAAGAGGTCACCATGGAGCCCAGGACGGCGTCACCATAGGGCCTTTGGCAGGCGAAGACCAGCTTTAGTCAGGATAAGTGTACCAGATGTTCCCCTTTAAATTGGCCAATTGTTGGCGCCCTTCCCGCTCAATATTTGGGAAGAGGCCCATGGCCTTTGCCTATAAATAGGACTAGCCACCGACAGGATAAGGGATCGAATCCAGCATCTAGAGAGGGAGAAGGGCGATCGAACTCCCCCTAGCAGTTCATCCCCTAGCCAAGAACTGGCCCTCGCGAGGCCGTCCCCCCTTGTACTGTTCTTCCTCATCAGCCCAAGAGGCAATCCACCCGCCACAAACTAGAATAGGGTATTACACCACAATGGTGCCCCGAACTAGTATAAATCTTGTGTCTCTTGTGTTGTTCTTGCAGTAGCTAGATCCTAACAAGACGGAGAGGTAGAGGGCACGATCTCCGCGTGTACCCCAAAGTTCGAACCTTAAGGGTCTGCCGGAACCCGTGATCCGACACCTGACACTAGTCCGGGCGGCGTGTTCGGGTTACCAAAGTCATCCTCACCCTATGCACAGTGCAGTCTGTCACCGCCGCTGTACAGCACATTGGCGCCTCGCCCCGTCTCCCTCTCCACTCCCATAGCACCACTCCATCTCCATCTCCTTCTCCGTCTCCATCTCACTGTGCCCCCGTGTACCGTCGCCTCACTCGCCTCCCCAGTACCACTATTCCCTCGCTAGCCGCTCCAGCACCGACATCCTTCTCCCCCGTAAATCAAGCCCCCTTCCAAACTCCACCATGGCCGAGCGCGAACCGCGCAGCATCCATATGAGCCACGATTGGAGCAATCTCCCCAGTGACATCCTCGACCTCTGTTGTTCGTGTATGGATATGTTGAGCACCCTGCGGCTGGCTGCATGCTCGAGGGACATGCACATGGCCATCGTCGAAGCGAGCCTAAGCTTTTCAAGACACCTGCTATCTGGTCTTGCGAGATTCGCTCACCATGATACGGAGGCGTGCATGATGCCCGTTGACTTCAATCTGATCTCCATTAGCCGAAACTTGTTTGCAGGTATGTAGTGGGTCGCCGTACATCATTTCCCTTGACATCGATCCGATCACCATCGCCCAAAACTTCTTGGCAGGTATGTACTGGGTCGGCATGAACTCCCACTGGATGGCTGCCTTCAGAGAAGACGGTAAAAAGTTAGTGCTCGTGAACTTCCAGACCTCCCATGAGATTATCCTTCCTCCGTTGGATTATATAGAGTATTACCATCGCGGTCCAAGTCATCTAGATTACTATGTTAGTTGGACGGACCTTGTTTTGCAGAAGATTGTAATCTGTGAAGTGCCCACACAACATGCGAATTACGCAGACTTCAAGCAAATTGCCTTGTTCGACCGCGGACTCGCCTATCTTTACACCGGTGCCTTCTTTAGCTGGAGACAACTCAGCTCGCAGTGGATCATTGGCAAAGCTGATACACACTTCTGTGATGCTATTGAACACAATGGCATCATCTACGCGGTCGACAAAGCAGATGGCACCACGTATTGCTGGGACGGCGCGTGTAAGTTGTTTCCTCTCATGTTAGTTTCCTCATTTTCATGACTTAGAAACATGCACCACACTGTTGGTTTCATCTAGCCATACATTAGGGAAGTAACTGTGCATATGGAGAACTCTATATTTGGAAGTAGTGAAATCCTGCAATGCTTACCATGTGTACATACCTATATTCTCCCTTCAGCAATCAATGGCTAGAATAATATCCTCACAAAAAATTTGCCCACAGAACACGAGTATATAACAATGCATGGTATGTTAGTTACCTTGAAGAATTTGTTTGTGAGGACAGAACATGATTACATAACATGCATGACATGGTAGTTTCCTGTGAAGAATCGATTGCGAGATAACATGAGTACAACCATGCATGGCACTTCTATATTTCGAACCCAGTATACATTTCCCTGTATTTTCCTCCCAGTTCCAACATGGACATATCAATGTTGTTTCTTGCATTATCCTACTCATACTCTGAACAATGCTGATCTTACATTAACAATGCCTGTCCTTTTTGATATGATGCAGTGTCCCTACAGTTACTGCCCTTTGTATCACACCACCTTTGCCAAAAACAAGGAAGCACAACTGGTTCCTCGCTCGAACAGACGACGGCAAAAGACTGATGATCATTCGGACACATGAGCCGGAAAAGTTATATTGCAAAAACCCCACTGTATACAAGCACCATGTAATACGTGAGTATCCGGACAGTGGTTGTTACGTCTATGAGCGGGATACTAGCTTGTTGGGGCCTTTAGGATTTTTTAGTTGGAGGCGGGTAAACAGCCTTGGTTCACACTCTCTGTTTCTCGGACTCAATTATCCGATTAACCAGGAGATCACCGTGGGCAAGGACCTTGATGGCAGAGAGGCTCTGTTTGCTATGGAAAACTGTGTCTACACGGCGAGCCCTAGGAGTTCGGGACCAAACTCCCCTGATTGTTAACGATACAGCCTGCAGCCAAAAGAAGGTGAGAATGACAAAGGCATCCGGATTAACTTTGATCCTTGGATGCCTCAATTACGACAGGCAGTGATGTGTTCCGAGCCTTCAGGTTGATAGGTAATTGGGCTGTTGCATCGAATGGGTGGAGTACTGGTGTCTCCGAATCACTGGTCGCTGAAGCGGGGCTACAAATTATGATGGTGTTGGATCATCTCATCGAATGACTTTGTTGTCTTTGCCGCTGGTTCTGGATGGGTAGTTCTTTCTTTTGTTATGCATATTCCTTGTCATTTGGTCATCCTCGTCTATGTCACTCTTACTATGTAATAGTTGCTTCTGTTTAGAATGTCATTCTCGTCTGGATCATGAGAGTCTGAGTGCTGCAGATGGGTGCGTTTTGGTGGTGTAGCAAGACTTCTTATGAACTATCATGTCTTGCTGTTTATGTCAGTAGTAGTCACTAGTCAGTGTTTGAATGTTGTATAAATCGTTGTTTCGAACTGTTTATTGTCTCGAACTACTGGTGTGCTAAATGAGGGCATCACCATTCTCCAGTGTTCAGAGTATATCTCCTTTTTTCAAGTTATATAATTTGAGCTTAGTGTCTTTTCGATGATGTACACTTGTTTGGGCCAGTGAGGTGTCGTTGAATATCGGCCAAGTAGTAACGCAGTGCCAAACAGGTCAATTATGACTCTCAGACCGGGCTCTCAAAAGATCCTGAAAAAAAAGGTCGGGCTCTCCAAAAAAGAAAGAATAAGGACTCTTAGGCCGACATGTGGGCGCCACCGGTGTTTTCGTGCGCTTGCGCGCCGAGAGCATATTGGCGCGTGCTCGAAATTCATGCTACCTTTTCATCCCCAGTCTCCCGCCCCTCCCCCACCTCTGGAATCTCGATTCCTACTCCAGTTCCCCCAAATTCCCCTCCTGTACTCCCTGTACTCAAGCGCACTATCATGTCGCCGGTCAACGCGGATCTCCGAGCCGGAGATCCTGAGGACCGTCCTGCCTTTGGTCGTTGCGTGCTGTCGCTCAACAGTGGCATGGAGGCGCTTGACGACTAGTTTTCCGGCAAAGTGCTGATGGTAACCATCAACGGCGACCGGCCTCCCGTCTCGCCGGATGACCTTGTCAAAGCTCTTGGCATTGCGCATGGCATCCAAATAAGTGACTTGCTCGTCGAAGTCTGTCCGCCACCGGCTGATTTCTTCGTCAGGTTCTGGAAAACTTTCGTCTGCAGTCGTGTGTTCGAATCTTCCCGGCGTTTGTTCTGCGATGGCGCGCTGGTGAGCTTTGATCGGTGGCACCCAGGATGGGGCTCGGTGCCCTCTGAGCTTGAGTTTTTTAACAAAGCTTACCTTCCACGGCATGCCTCGACATGCTTGGAACAGCGAGTCCATGAACGAGCTTATCAGCGACCTTGGTGGTGAGCTCGTAAGTATGTTTGTTCCTCTAGACAGCTGGGCTCTGACGGTTATGGCATGGATGAAGAAGCCGTCCACCATACCGAAGGTGACTGGTATTGAGATACTGGTGCAGGAACCGGGGTTGTACTATTCATCGCCACCAAGGCCGCCGCGGACCATGTTAGGGATGTACCTGTATAGAGTGTTTGTGCGTGTCGAAGAAGTGGTCAATCCATCAATCGAAGTCCTACCGCCGCCACTGGTGCCAGGGTCCGTCGATGACGTCCATTACAGGAGTCAACGTCAGACTTTCCCCGTGTTGCTCAGAACGATGGATGGCACAGGGCCTACTCCTTCACGCGGTGGAGGCCCCTGCTTCTTTGGGAGAAGAGACAGGGCTGGCTGCCTGGATGTGCTCTAATTTGAGGTAACAACTAAATCTTGTCAGATACTAGTTAAATCCGAGCTATGGGTGTGAAGCACTGATATGCCAGTACATTTGATTGTGACCTGTTCTAATTTTGTACCTGAACTTTTTTTAGAAAGGGTTGTACGTCAACATAATGTGCTAGCAGAACTTATTGTGTTGTCTGTCTGTTTTCTTTGCACAACATTCAAGATATTTCTCCGTCATTGATAAAGACGATGAACTGTTATGTACGACTTCGCCGGTTTCAACATAGCCCTTCCCGTAGCGATCCACTGCTTCCATCCTGATTGTGCCGCCTGCATGAAATTTTTGTATGCAAGTTCAGTGTGCTATGATGTTCTATATGATTGTGTCAACTATATAAGTTTTTACTGAGCATCAGCAATGCATATGGCTGAAAGATGTATTTATGAGCATCGGCCGATGGGTCTCTCTCTCTATCTCCCTCTCTCTCTGTCTCTCTCTCTCTCTCTCACACACACACACACGCACACGCACAACAGGGTCCCGTTGAATTATTTATTTGCTCATGACAGCTTTTAATTAGGTTCCACTGTAATCTAACTTTTTTCTTAAGTTATTAATTAAGCTCATTGACTTCAAAAAGTTGTACAAAAGCCTTGTTTGGGCCTTTCCGGCGTCGCTGAATGTGGGCTGAGTAACCATGTTAGGATGTACTGTACTACATAGGCCTTTTTCGCTATTTTTTTCAAATAATACATTTTTTATTAATTTTCATAAATATTACGCTGGGTAAATTTTTTCAAAAATAATACACCGTCGGCCCGCTGTAGGCCGACTGGGCCTAGTCGGCCCACAGCCGGCCGATTGGATTCCAGTCGGTCTACAGCTGGCCGAGTGGCCCCTGTCGGCCAACTGTGGGCTGATTGGGTCCTGTCGGCCCACTGTGGGCCGACTAGAGCTAATTGGCTCGCTGTGGGCTAATTGTTTTTGCAAAAGTGTTAATCATGTATTTAAAAATATGTGTATTGTGACCTCCTCCGCTCGCTGTGGGCCCACTGTTGACTAAAAAATATGTTTTAAAAAGTGTTAATCATGTATTTAAAAATATGTGTATTGTGACCTCCTCCGCTCGCTGTGGGCCCACTGTTGACTAAAAAATATGTTTTAAAAAGTGTTAATCATGTATTTAAAAATTGTTAAATGTGTGCATAAAAAATGTTCCTTATCTATACAATTTTTTAATGTGTGTATAAAAAATAGCTTTTTTTTCAACATCATCAATGCAACTGGGCCGACAGTTGTACACAATATCCGGGTCAACTATTTATTCTCCGCCCCGCTGGGCTGCAAACTTTTCTAGGAGGTATGCATTAGGCTTAACAAGAAAATGGACTTTAATAAATAATAAATGGGATGTAATTATAATAACTAGACAATTACTATGCACCAAACACGTAATTAGTTTGAAAAATATATTATTTTTGGAATTTGAAAATTTTAATTTCATTACTTGTTGCGCGCGCAATATTTCGTTGGATTTTAACGTAATACAACTTTATTTTGAAATTATATTTAACCTGACTAGAAATTTTAGATAAAAATATTTCGGATCCCATCAAAATGTGGCAAAAAAAATTTAATTCTATTTTGAGCGGTTGTTTGAAATTATTAATTGTTGTCCTAGCTAGAAGTTTGGCTGTACTTTTAACAAACTGTAAATGGGCTGTAGTAAATTCCATTAGAACTAAAAAATGGGTTGTACATTCTTACAAATCGAAAATGCGCCATATGTTCTCTGCCAAATCCGAGCTGTGGGCCTACTAAGTTGATGCGTACCAAGGGCTTTGTCAACTTAGTCAATATAAACGATTCTAGCTGCAGTGATCGTACGATGTCCATCCAACGGCCGTAGTGCTTCTTCAACCTATGGTCTTCTTGCTCCAGCCGCCCAAAGCAGCACCGGTCGTGTCGCGTGCTCCTGCCTCCCGTGGCCGGCTGTGATGCCGCAGAGCCCTCACCGCCCCGTACTACTCCCACCGCTGGCCAGGCCATCCCTCTACTCACCCGCACCCCCTGTTATTCTGCGGCGACGGCAGCCTCACACCGCAGCCGAACCAGTGAACCCTCGTACTCCTCTCCGCGCGGGCTTCCACTGCTGCGTCTTCCCCGGCTCCGCGTCGTCCCCTTCCTAGGACTCGCCGTCGTCCACTGCCCTGGTGCTCTCGGCGCGACGTGGTCAACGTGGTCAAGGAACGAGTTCTATCGGACGTGGACTGTACGTGGAGAGGCTGACAGCTGGGTCCACGGCCGCAGCAAGGAAGTGCCTCCTTATTACACAGAAAATAATGTTTCCTCCACCTGACAGCAGGGACCCACCGGACGGGCCACCGTATTTCGTGAAAAAACGTTCCCTCCGCTGTCAGCTCGGACCCACCAGAAGTGCCTCCTTATTACGCACAAAAAAAATGAATACTCCCCCGGCTAGCTAGGACCCACCTTGGTGGGAGGCTGACTTGTGGGCCTACTAAGTTGACGGGGACGAAGGGCTTTGTCAACTTAGTCAATATGAACGATTCTAGCTCCATTGACCGTACGATGTCCATCCAACGGCCGTAGTGCTTCTTCAACCTCTGGTCTTCTTGCTCTAGCCGCCCAATGCAGCGCCGGTCGTGCCGCATGCTCCTGCCTCTCGTGGCCGGCTGTGCTGCCGCGGAGGCCTCACCGCCCCCTACTATTCCCATCGCTGGCCAGGCCCTGCAGCGACGGCAGCCTCACACCGCAGCCGAACGAGTGAACCCTCATACTCCTTTCCGCGTGGGCATCCACTGCCGCGTCTTCACCGGCTCCGCGTCGTCCCCTTCCTAGACCTCGCCGTCGTCCACCGCCCTGGTGCTCTCGGCACGGCGTGGTCAACATGATCAAGGAACAACTTCCATCGGACGTGGACTGACGTGGAGAGGCTGACAGCTCGGTCCACAGCGGCAGCAAGGAAGTGCCTCCTTATTACGCGGAAAATAATGATTCCTCCACCTGACAGCAGGGACCCACCGGACGGGCCACTGTATTTTGCGAAAAAAAATGTTTCCCCTCTGACTGCTGAGACCCACCAGCTACACCTTCGCACGCAAGGAAGTGCCTGACAGTCGGGACCCACCTGGTCGAAGCGTACGTAGCGTTGTCATTCTGGTCGCGAACGTGTACGTACATATATACTGGTGGATGTAGAGGCGCGCACGTGTCGTAGTAGAGGCGGCCAGATTGCAAGAAAGAAAATACGGCCATGTATGTGTACATACGGGTAGGGTCTCGAATGCCTACTCGCGCATACGTACGGCGAGGGCTCGTGTACATGGCTGGGTCGGAACGGAGAAACAGCTTCGTCGTCGTGTTCATGGGTCGGAATGGAATGTGTGGTCGTGTTCATCGCGAGGGCTTAGACGGAAGAGGCGACGGAAACGAGGCCTTGCGTACCGCACAACGGAGGAAACGGACCTCCTACGGTCGAAACGGGGGTCCTGTTGATTGGGAGGGGTGTGGCGTTCCACAAAACGAAGGAAACGGACCTCCTACGCTCGAAATGAGGGTCCTGTTGATCGGGAGGGGTGTGGCGTACCACAAAACGGAGGAAACGGACCTCCTACGGTCGAAATGGGGGTCCTGTTGATCGGGAGGGGTGTGGCGTACCGCAAAACAGAGGAAACGGACCTCCTACGGTCGAAACGGGGGTCCTGTTGATCAGGAGGGGTGTGGCATACCGCAAAACGGAGGAAACGGACTTGTGTTGGAGCGCTACGGTCGAAACGGGGGTCCTGTTCATCGGGAGGGGTGTGGCGTACCGCAAAACAGGACTCCACGGGATACTGTTCATCTCCACCGTCGACCCCCTCCAGCCTCCACGAGCTACTGTTCATCCACCGTCGACCTCCTCCAGCCTCCAAGGGCTCCTGTTCATCCAGCCTCCACCGCGCGCTACTCCACCGGCTATTGTTCAACCACCCCTCCACTGTCTACTGTTCATCCAGCCCTCCAGACCACGGGGTCCTGTTCAACCACCCCTCCACGGGCACCCCTCCACCGTCTATTGTTCATCCTGCCCTCCACGGGGTGGTCCTGTTCATCCAGCCCTCCACGGGGTCCTGTTCATCCAGCCCCAATCGGCTCAATCGATCGGGGTCCTCTTCATCCAGAGGCAACACCACGGGGTCCCTGTTCATCCACCCCCACCGGGAACTGTTCATCCACCCCCCCCCCCTGCAACGCTCGCTGTTCATCCGTAGGCATCGTCGATCGGTTTCAGTTAGCAGCAGTAGCCAAGGAACAACTATCGATCGATCGCTCGGGTTCAGTAACGCTTAGCCGGCAGTGCAATCGCTCGGGTTCAGTTAGAGCCCAACGCCTTGCTCGGATTCAGTTAGAGCCAATGCCTCGCACACACGCGCGTACGTGTACGAGAGAAACGCACATCGCTCGGCCCCTGACCTCCCACCGTAACCGGAAACTCCCCGAAATTTTCCTCCCCCTCGCTTCTACCACGGGGTTTTCCGTCATGGGCGGCCCAAAGAATGTCATACAGCTGCGTCTCTGGCCCGCCCAGGACGAAAAGCCCATTTTCTGTCATGATTTTTTGTCATAGAAGTAGGAGCCCACCACATCTATGATGATACCGGGTTTTGCCACAATTATCTTCATAGAAGTTTCATATGTATGACAGAAAAAATTCGTTCGGCCCAAAATGTCATGGATGTGTCTTTTTTTGTAGTGTGAAGAACACGTGGGACTGGAACTATGAGACGGACATGTACCTAGTACCCCTTGAGCACTGCGTTGGATTTCCCCGAAGAGGAGAGGATGATGCAACAAAGTAGCGTAAGTATTTCCCTCAGTTTTTCAGAACCAAGGTATCAATCCAGTAGGAGGCTACGCGCAAGTCCCTCGTACCTGCACAAAACAATAGCTCCTCGCAACCAACGCGATTAGGGGTTGTCAATCCCTTCACGGTCACTTACGAGAGTGAGATCTGATAGAGACGATAGATAATATTTTTGGTATTTTTGGTATAGAGATGCAAAGTGAAAAGTAAAAGGCAAAGTAAAAAAGCAAAGCAAGATTAAAGTGATGGAGATTGATATGATGAGAATAGACCCGGGGGCCATAGGTTTCACTAGTGGCTTCTCTCAAGAGCATAAGTATTCTACGGTGGGTGAACAAATTACTGTTGAGCAATTGACAGAATCGAGCATAGTTATGAGAATATCTAGGTATGATCATGTATATAGGCATCACGTCCAAGACAAGTAGACCGACTCCTGCCTGCATCTACTATTATTACTCCACTCATCGACCGCTGTCCAGCATGCATCTAGAGTATTAAGTTAAAAACAGAGTAACTCCTTAAGCAAGATGACATGATGTAGAGGGATAGTTTCATGAAATATGATAAAAACCCCATCTTGTTATCCTCGATGGCAACAATACAATACGTGCCTTGCTGCCCCTTCTATCACTGGGAAAGGACACTGCAAGATTGATCCCAAAGCTAAGCACTTCTCCCATGGCAAGAAAAACCAATCTAGTAGGCCAAACCAAACTGATAATTTGAAGAGACTTGCAAAGATAACCAATCATACATAAAAGAATTTAGAGAAGATTCAAATATTATTCATAGATAGACTTGATCATAAGCCCACAATTCATCGGTCTCAACAAACACACCGCAAAAAGAAGATTACATCGAATAGATCTCCATGAGAGAGGGGGAGAACATTGTATTGAGATCCAAAAAGAGAGAAGAAGCCATCTAGCTAATAACTATGGACCCGTAGGTCTGAGGTGAACTACTCACACTTCATAGGTGAGGCTAGGATGATGTACAAGCCCTCCGTGATGACAGCCCTCTCCAGCGGAGCTCCGTAACAGGCCCCAAGATGGGATCTCGTGGGTACAGAAGGTTGCGGCGGTGGAATTAGGTTTTTGGCTCCGTATCTGATCGTTTGGGGGTACGTAGGTATATATATGAGGAAGAAGTACGTCGGTGGAGCAACAGGGGGCCCACGAGGCAGGGGGGCGCGCCCTAGGGAGGGGGGCGCACCCCCACCCTCGTGACCGCCTCGGTTGTTCCTTGGAGTAGGGTCCAAGTCTCCTGGATCACGTTCGATGAGAAAATCATGTTCCCGAAGGTTTCATTCTGTTTGGACTCCGTTTGATATTATGTTTCTCCAAAACTTTGAAATAGGCAAAAACAACAATTCTGGGCTGGGCCTCCGGTAAATAGGTTAGTCCCAAGAATAATATAAAAGTGGAAAATAAAGCCCAATATAATCCAAAACAATATATAATATAGCATGGAGCAATCAAAAATTATAGATACATTGGAGACGTATCAGGCATCCCCAAGCTTAATTCCTGCTCGTCCTCGAGTAGGTAAATGATGAAAATAGAATTTTTGATGCAGAGTGCTACTTGGCAAAATTTCAATGCAAATCTTCTTAATTGTGGTATGAATATTCAGATTCGGAAGATTCAAGACAAAAGTTCATATTGACATAAAAATAATAATACTTCAAGCATACTAACAAAGCAATTATGTCTTCTCAAAATAACATGGCCAAAGAAAGTTATCCCTACAAAATCATATAGTCTGGCTATGCTCTATCTTCACCACTCAAAGTATTTAAATCATGCACAACCCCGATGACAAGCCAAGCAATTATTTCATACTTTAACATTTCCAAAAAAAAATCAATCTTCACGCAATACATGAGCGTGAGCCATGGATATAGCACTATATATGGAATAGAATGGTGGTTGTGGAGAAGACAAAAAGAGGGGAAGATAGTCTCACATCAACTAGGCATATCAACGGGCTATGGAGATGCCCATTAATAGATATCAATGTGAGTGAGTAGGGATTGCCATGCAACGGATCCACTAGAGCTATAAGTATATGAGAGCTCAACAAAAGAAACTAAGTGGGTGTGCATCCAACTTGCTTGCTCACGAAGACATAGGGCATTTGCGGAAGCCCATCATTGGAATATACAAGCCAAGTTCTATAATGAAAAATCCCCACTAGTAAATGAAAGTGATATCATAGGAGACTCTCTATCATGAAGATCTTGGTGCTACTTTGAAGCACAAGTGTGGTAAAAGGATAGTAACATTGTCCCTTCTCTCTTTTTCTCTCATTTTTTTATTTGGGCCTTTTCTCTTTTTTATGGCCTCTTTTTTTCATCCGGAGTCTCATCCCGACTTGTGGGGGAATCATAGTCTCCATCATCCTTTCCTCACCTGGGACAATGCTCTAAAAAATGATGATCATCACACTTTTATTTTTCTTACAACTCAACAATTACAACTCGATTCTTAGAACAAAGTAAGACTCTATATGAATGCCTCCGCGGTGTCCCGGGATGTGCAATGAATCAAGAGTGACATGCATGAAAGAATTATGAATGGTGGCTTTGCCACAAATACGATGTTAACTACATGATCATGCTAGCAATATGACAATGATGGAGCGTGTCATAATAAACGGAACGGTGGAAAGTTGCATGGAAATATATCTCAGAATGGCTATGGAAATGCCATGATAGGTAGGTATGGTGGCTTTTTTGAGGAAGATATATGGTGGGTGTATGATACCGGCGAAAAGTGTGCGGTATTAGAGAGGCTAGCAATGGTGGAAGGAAGGGAAAAGTGTGTATAATCAATGGACTCAACATTAGACATAAAGAACTCGTATACTTATTGCAAAAAATCTAGAAGTTATCAAAGCAAAGTATTACGCGCATGCTCCTAGGGGGGTAGATTGGTAGGAAAAGACCATCGCTCATCCCCGACCACCACTCATAAGGAAGACAATCAATAAATAAACCATGATCTGACTTCATCACATAACGGTTCACCATACGTGCATGCTACGGGAATCACAAACTTTAACGCAAGTATTCTTTAAATTCACAACTACTAAACTAGCATGACTCTAATATCACCATCTTCATATCTCAAAACAATTATCAAGCTCCAATCTTTTCTTAGTATTCAACGCACTCAAAAGAAAGTTTCACATATCTTGAATACCAAGCATATTAATATTAAGAAAATTACCATGCTATTAACGACTCTCAAAATGATCTAAGTGAAGCATGAGAGATCTATAGTTTCTTTAAAACAAATCCACCACCGTGCTCTAAAAGATCTAAGTGAAGCACTAGAGCAAAAATTATAAGGCTCAAAAGATATAAGTGAAGCACATAGAGCAAAACTATCAAGCTCAAAAGATATAAGTGAAGCACATGGAGTATTCTATCAAATTCCAATTCATATATGGTTCTCTCAAAAGGTGTGTACAGCAAGGATGATTGTGGCACACTAACAAACAAAGACAAAATAATACAAGACGCTCCAAGAAAAACACATATCATGTGGTGAATAAAAATATAGCTCCAAGTAAAATTACCGATGGAAGTAGACGAAAGAGGGGATGCCTTTCGGCGCATCCCCAATCTTTGACTTTTTGGTGACCTTGGATTATCTTGGGGGTGCCATGGGCATCCCCAAGCTTAGGCTCTTTGAGGGAGTCCTGGATTAGGGGGTGTCCGGACAGCCGGACTATAACCTTTGGCCGGACTGTTGGACTATGAAGATACAAGATTGAAGACTTCGTCCCGTGTCCGGATGGGACTCTCCTTGGCGTGGAAGGCAAGCTTGGCGCTACGGATATGTAGATCTCCTTCCTTGTAACCAACTCTGTGTAACCCTATCCCCCTTCGGTGTCTATATAAACCGGAGGATTTAGTCCGTAGGACAGAACAACAACAATCATACCATAGGCTAGCTTCTAGGGTTTAGCCTCTCTGATCTCGTGGTAGATCAACTATTGTACTACCCATATCATCAATATTAATCAAGCAGGAGTAGGGTTTTACCTCCATCGAGAGGGCCTGAACCTAGGTAAAAAAATCATGTCCCTTGCCTCCTGTTACCATCTGCCTAGACGCACAGTTCGGGACCCCCTACCTGAGATCTATCGGTTTTGACACCGACATTGGTGCTTTCATTGAGAGTTCCTCTGTGTCGTCATCATTAGGCTCGATGGCTCCTTCAATCATCGATAGTGATGCAGTCCAGGGTGAGACTTTCCTCCCCGGACAGACCTTTGTATTCGATGGCTTTGCACTGTGGGCCAATTCGCTTGGCCATCTGGAGCAGATTGAAAGTTACGCCCCTGGCCATCAGGTCAGGTTTGGAAGCTTAAACTACACGGCCGACATCCGCAGAGAATTTATCTTCGACGGATTCAAGCCCCGGCCGAGTGCGTCGCATTGTCACAATGGGCATGATTTAGCTCTGCCGCCGAACGGTGTTCAGGAGACCGCACCTGCAACCGCTCCGACCTTCAATTCGGAGCCAATTGCGCCATCCGTAGACGGGTGGTTAAACCCCGCCATGGAGGCCACAGCCTCAACGGCGATCGAGCCGAACACCAGCCTTACCCTTCGCGAGGCCCGTGACTCCACATTGCCGGACTCTCCTCCGGACTCCAAACCACCCGCACCCCTGCCAATCGAATCCGATTGGGCGCCGATCATGGAGTTCATCCCCGCGGATATCTTTCAGCACTCGCCCTTCGGCGACATACTAAATTCACTAAGGTCTCTCTCCTTGTCAAGAGAGCTCTGGCCGGATTATGACCGACAGGGTTGGGATGTGGATGACGAAGAAATTCGACGCCCACCCACCACCCACTTCGTAACCACTGTCGATGATTTGACCGACATGCTCGACTTCGACTCCGAAGACATCGACGGTATGGACGGCGATGTAGGAGAAGAACATAAACCACTGCCCACAGGGCACTGGGCAGCCGCCTCATCCCATGATGTATACATGGTGGACACACCCAAAGGAAACAACGATAAGGAATGGAAGAACGCAGCGAAGGATTGTTCCCTCGAAAAGCAGTCAAAGCGGCGGCGTAAGCGCCACTCCAAACCCCGCCTCGATAGAAACAGCAGTCATACAGACCCAGCGATAGAGCTG
This sequence comes from Aegilops umbellulata, assembly GCA_032464435.1. Taxonomy (NCBI): domain Eukaryota; kingdom Viridiplantae; phylum Streptophyta; class Magnoliopsida; order Poales; family Poaceae; genus Aegilops; species Aegilops umbellulata. The sequence continues at coordinate 256,329,163 of CP136059.1, forward strand.
GGTGAGCCGGCGGACGGCGTACATGGCATTGAACAACCGTCCGACCATGGCAACACGGATGATCAAACCAAACAACCCGTCTCGGGTGAAGATAACAGTCCGGATGACCTCACCCCGGACAAGCTCCTGGAGCAGAAGAACCTCCATAAAAGGCTCGTCGCCACTACATGTAGCCTAAAAAGCAGAAGCGGAAGCTCAAGACCGCGGAGGATGCACTTAGAATCAGATGGAGCAAAGTACTCAACACTGCAGACAAATGTGGCGGCAGTCGCCACACAAAGAGATACTCGAAGCGAAAGCTACTGCCTGAATTTGATGAGGAGGCCTCAGAGCCCCCGCAATCAAAAAACAAAGCAGCCGTCTGGTTGGATAGACGATCTCATGGCCAACATAGAGCGGCAAATGACGCCGCACACAAGCCAGCACGTGGTCCACATAAGGACTTTCATCAAAAATACGGCCCAACCAGATCTATCTACGGGCCAAGAAGGCACGCTCCAGCAAGCAATGCAACACAACAAAAATCCGAACACCAAGACACACCCAAATACAGGGGTGCCGCACACCCCCTATGTTTCACCGATGAGGTGCTGGACCATACATTTCCAGAGGGATTCAAACCCGTAAACAAAGAGGCATATGACGGAACAACAGACCCTGGGGTCTGGATTGAGGACTACATACTCCATATCCACATGGCTCGAGGAGATGATCTCCACGCCATCAAGTACCTACCCCTCAAGCTCAAAGGGCCAGCCAGGCACTGGCTTAAAAGCCTCACCGAAAACACCATTGGAAGTTGGGAAGAGCTTGAGGACGGCTTTCAGGCAAATTTTCAAGGGACCTATGTCCGACCACCGGATGCAGACGATTTAAGTCATATAACTCAACAGCCCGGAGAGCCACCCCAAAAGCTTTGGAACAGATTTCCTACTAAAAAAGAACCAAATAGTTGACTGTCCGGACGCCGAAGGCTTAGCAGCTTTCAAACACAGCGTTCGAGACGAATGGCTTGCCAGACACCTCGGCCAAGAAAAGCCACAGCTGGTTGGCAAGATGCAGCACCAGCGACCCAAGTACATCCAAGTCAGGGACGGGAACGGGAAGCCACGACGCAGCAAAAACCAGCGCCGGAATAAGGAAAACAGCCCGAAGAGCACGGCGGTAAACGCCGGATTCAAAAGCTCTCGGCGGGGTCAGCAAAAGCTGCCTCCCAAAGACAACAGGGATGAACTGTCCAGCCTAAACAAAATACTGGACAAGATATGTCAAATCCACAACACCCCGGATAGGCCAGCAAATCATACTCATAGAGAATGTTGGGTCTTCAAGCAATCCGGCAAACTCAACGCCGAACACAAGGGGCTGGATACACAAAGCAAAGACGATGACGAACCCCGCAAACAAAGCACCGGGGAACAGAAGAAATTCCCACCAAAAGTCAAAACAGTAAACGTGTTACACGTGACAAAGGGAAGAAACAAAGTGGCTCCCATAAAGATACGTGCCCTACGGCCTATCTCAACGGAGTTCCGCCACCGGTCGTCCAAACCGATCACCTTCGACCATCGGGATTACTCTGCAAGTATCCGGCACGCAGGATGGGCTGCCTTGGTGTTAGACCCGATAATTGACGGATACCACTTTACACGAGTCCTGATGGACGGCGGTAGTAGTTTAAACCTGATATATCAGGACACAGTCCGCAAAATGGGGATGGACCCAACAAAAATTAGCCATAGCAATACTTCCTTTAAAGGAGTAACGCCAGGCCCAGAAGCCCATTGCACGTGCTCCCTCCTACTAGAAGTTATGTTCGGCTCCCCCGATAACTTCTGTAGCGAAAAGCTAACCTTCCACATCGCTCCGTTCAAAAGTGGTTATCAAGCACAACTAAGGGCGCGAAGCTTTCGCTCCCTTTAACGCAATACCGCATTATGTGTCTCTCACGCTTAAGATGCCCGGCCCATGAGGCATCATTTCATTAAAGGGAAGTATTGAGCGCTTCTCGCGCGCGGAAGACTGTGCGGTAGCCCTGGCAGCCACACACTAAAACGGCCTCACCAACCAGAGCATCTAATAGGTCGTTAAGACCACGGACACGGCTAGCCGAGTCCGCATAACCATATAATTAATAAAGGTTTGATGGCCATATACCCCTATACAAGGGGCTCCACGCATGTAAACAAGCGACAATAAGGCTCAATTTTACCCATCTTGAATTATTCTTTGTTTATTTAGTATAACATACATTTTGCACGACTACTTTTTCAACTAGGTTCCTCTCTTTTACAGATGACCATCGTGCTTCACCCGTCCAGGATACGACACAACGGAGACACAGGCGCAGACGTGCAGTAGGGACCCGTTCCAAGGATTCTTTTCAGATTAAGACCCTGGGTAAACCTTTTTTACTGTCTCTTGTTGATACACATCCGTCGGATTCTCTGCATAACCGAGAAGGAGGCTGGCGTCTTGGCATGTGGCCACGTCAGAGTATTGCACGTACCAGGACACCAGGGGCTTATTAAAAAGGGCGTTGTTTAGCCCGTTTAAAATCACAAAGACCGAATACCTTAGGGAGTGTTCGGCGTCGCGAGTTTGGCCTTATATGCATCAGCTCCGAATCATGTCTTTGGTCAAATGTTGGGTTTGCCCAGCTCCTGTGTTTTGCTGCCTTACGTTCCGCTCTATCGGCTAAGGCGGCACCAGGAGAACTACTGTGATTGTGCCCCAGTTCGGCCAGGCGAGCACCTCAGTAGAGAAAGCCGAAAACTGACTATCATGATATAGCGTGAGACTGGTCAACCACTCGATAACTTAGCGGAATCTTCGAGATTCCTCCGGCTTAACGAAGGGTTGTTTCCTGGTGAGGCACATACGCGCCCCGAATTCGCGTGAGCACGGAGCCACCAGGGGCTATATAGTAGCCCCATTGTCAAACTCCTATGGCTAAGTGAAAGCGATAAAGCATTATAGTCTGATTGCCTAGCTCGTTGCGCTATCACCTCCGTAACGGACCAAGACGTTGGATCAAGTGTGAATATGCATCTTCTGCGAGCACCCCTGCATTATATGCGTGGGGGCTGAAGCTAACGACTGCCATCTTTCAGGTTATATACATATATACATCAGCGGCCGCACAGGAGGCATTATAATTCTTGCAGGCACAAGTATAAAAAAAGCCTTTACATTTTAGCAAAACATTGTTTTCAATGGGAATACATGTCATTAGAACATAATATTCTTCGAGCACTGCACCTCTATCGAACGAGCGCCCTCCAGAACTTATTGAAAGTAGTGCTCGGCAGGTACTCGGCTTTCGTCCGAATCTTGGGCTACAACGACGGTGGCGTCCTTCTCCGCCCAATATGTCTTCACACGGGCAAGGGCCATCCGCGCACCCTCTACACACGTCGACCTCTTCATCACGTTGATATGTGGCACCGCACCAAGGAACTGCTGCACCAAGCTAAAATAACTGTTCGGCTTTGGCCTTTCCGGCCACAGATGATCCACGACATACCTCATGGCAAGTCCTGACAATCTATTTAGCTCGGCCCTTTCGTCCAGGCGATCAGTCAATGGAAGCGGACGCTCTGGATCGTTAAATTGTGACCAAAACAGCTTTTCCACTTCACGATCCTTTTGATCTCGGAAGTGCTCGGCCGCATCAGCAGCACTCGCCGCTAAATCCAGATATGCGTCCACAGAACTCCACATCCGGTCCAAAGGAGCATATTTAGGATCTCCGAACTTCATCCGCAGCATAAAGGGCTTCCTAGCCGCGATATCTCCGGCTTGAAGCAGCTCCTCCTTCATTGCTCTCATTGCAGAACGAGTATCCTTGGCCGCCATGGCGGCCTTCTCAAGGTCTGTCCTCTTCGCCTGGTCTTCCTTTTCAAGAATCTTGCAACGGTTAGTGGCGTCCTTCAACTTCACAGCCATCTTGGCCATCTCTTCCTTGCTTTGGCAGTGAGCAGCCTGTTCGGCCTTTAGCTCCTCAGCCGCCTTTAGGGCAGCCGCATTGCTTTTTCTGGCTTGTTCTTTGACTCGGGCAAGCTCTGCCCGAAGGTTCTCCATGGCCGCAGCTCCATCTGCATCAGCACACGCGTTATAAGATACTGGCATCATGCTCCTCTTACCATGTGTCTCCGGAGAAATCACATACCTTGTTCCTCGTCAAGCCGCTTGTTAACAAGAACGATGTCAGCATCTGCCACGTCAAGCTGCCGCTTTAACTCGGCAAATTCATCAGTCCGGTTGGCCAACGGACACTTCGCCACCTGCATATTGAGGCGACAAAATTATACCTGGGACAATGATCCTCTGTGTGTCGTCGTCTTCGACAGCACCCAGAGTCTCAGGGGCTACTATCTACACAGGATGCATCTTAAAGCATGCGGTACTATCAAAAGGTACACCATTTCACGTACCTCAAAACCTATCAGTAGACTCATGACAGCTTTATGCAACCCGCTCTCCGCGAACGAAATCCTTTCAATTACCGTACCCGTCAATGTATGGTGCTCTTCTGAGATAGACGCTCACCCTAGCAGATCCCTCCGTACCTCCAACCACGCACCATACGGTGCCGGACTCATTCGATTGCTTTTTTTCAAAAGCCGGATACTAAGGGCTTCGGGTGGCCATACGACTACCTTCTGGCCTTGCCGGATCAGGAGAAACCCTCCGCGACGACACCTCAGGGTCACCCGCCTCATGAGGCGGTATGGCAGGGGGAGGCGTTCCGCTCTCCATCATCTCTGGAAGAAGATCCCCCGAAGACGAGCTCTGCTGAGAAGGGCTAAGATCCGAACTGCAAGATAAATCCTCGGTTATTTTCCTTAGGAGTAAAGCAAAGATTTCTCTCATTATTAAACACCCTTTTACTTACGGCTCGGTGGAGGGCTGATCCCCTTGAGGGCATAGTACGGCCGATATATCCCCCGGTACAGGACCCTCTGGCAAAGATTTCTTCCCCCGCTTTGAGACCGTTGTCTCCGGGTCTTCAGAGGCGGTCCTCTTCTTTCCCTGAGGAGAGGAATTTTCGATTCCTCCCTTCCGGACAACTTCCTCCTCGGAGGCAGTAGCTTCCTTGTTCCCCCCCTTCATCTTCTTCCGAAGGCGCGGTCTCCAGCATCCTGGTTAACACGGGATCGGGCGAGGTCTCGGGAAGGGGGGCCGGACACCTGATCAACTTTGCCTTCGCTATCCACTCCTGGTTCAAGAGCAACTCTTTTTTAAGGGCGATGTTGCGATAAATAAACGGATGGCGTGTTCAGACACAGGGCTACTTACTTGAGTATCCGCACGATTGTAGCTCAGACCTGCATCCTCAGTAGAGTCCGGACACATTATTTATGATCCGAAGAACAGTTTGTACATCTCCGCGGGCGTCATGCCAAGGAAATGTTGGAGAGGTCGTGGTCCCTCCGGATTGAACTCCCACAAGCGAAGGGGACGATGTCTGCAGGGCAGGACTCGGCGAATCAACATGACATGTGTCACCACGACCAGACTGACATCTCTCTCCAGGAGATCTCGGATGCGGCTCTGCAACATGGGCACATCCTTTACTGGCCCCCAGTCTAGCCCCTTGTTGACCCATGACATTAGTCGTGGCGGGGGACCCGAGCGAAAAACTGGCGGAGCCACCCACTTGGTACCCCTGGGGGCTGTGATATAAAACCACTCTTGTTGCCATAAGTTGGACTCCTCTTGGAAAGAGCCCTCGGGCCACGAGGTGTCAGCATTCTTGCTTATTACAGCGCCTCAGCACTCTGCGTGCCGTCCCTCGATCATCTTCCGCTCTACTTTGAAGGTCTTGAGCCACAGTCCGAAGTGAGGGGTAATACGGAGGAAAGCTTCGCACACGACGATGAATGAGGAGATGTGGAGGATAGACTCCGGAGCTAGGTAGTGGAAGTCCAGCCCATAATAGAACATGAGCCCCCTCACGAAGGGATCCGGCGTGAAGCCTAGCCCTCGGAGGAAGTGAGATACAAACACAACGCTCTCGCCGGGCTTAGGAGTGGGAATAACCTGCCCTTGAGCAGGCAGCCTGTGCGGGATTTCGCCGGTCAAATACTTGGCCTCCCTTAGCTTTATTACGTCTTCCTTCGTGACGGAGGAAGGCATCCATCGACCTTGAAGGTTGGATTCGGACATAATCGAAGGTCTGAAGCGCCTAAATCTGAAGCTTCGGGTTTTGTCGAGGCCGGAGGCGGATTCGTTTGAGATCGAAAGAAAAGAGTAAGGCCTTGGTCACTTTATAAAGAGGTTGAATACCAAGAGCCCTCCTTGTGACCGTTTGGGACTTACCGTCGATCGAGGGGACATACCAACGGGCACGATTGGGTTACCCGCGTTCGTGTTGATGAGAATCCCGTAACTAAAGGGGACACGATCTCTGCTTCGACAAGATGTGCCAAGGAAACCGCCTCGCGAAACGCGCTGAAGTGGGGGGTAGAAAACGATTCGAATAAAAGCTTGGCTATAGTGTGATGTCATGCTACGGAATATGTCAGCAGAATAGATTTGTGGAAATATAATTCTCTCCACGGTGGTGTGTGGAACTTGTTTTGTGGATCCGGACACGATCCTCGTGTTCAAAATCTTCTATGAAGTATTCGGAGGAGGAACCCTCCTTGCAATGTCGAAGACAATCTGCGCGCCGGACTCATCATCATTGAAGCCTGGTTCAGGGGCTACTGAAGGAGTCCTGGATTAGGGGGTGTCCGGACAGCCGGACTATAACCTTTGGCCGGACTGTTGGACTATGAAGATACAAGATTGAAGACTTTGTCCCGTGTCCGATGGGACTCTCCTTGGTGTGGAAGGCAAGCTTGGCGATACGGATATGTAGATCTCCTTCCTTGTAACCGACTCTGTGTAACCCTAGCCCCCTCCGGTGTCTATATAAACCGGAGGATTTAGTCCATAGGACAGAACAACAACAATCATACCATAGTCTAGCTTCTAGGGTTTAGCCTCTCTGATCTCGTGGTAGATCAACTCTTGTACTACCCATATCATCAATATTAATCAAGCAGGAGTAGGGTTTTACCTCCATCGACAGGGCCCGAACCTGGGTAAAAACATCGTGTCCCTTGCCTCCTGTTACCTTCTTTCTAGACGCACAGTTCGGGACCCCCTACCCGAGATCTGCCGGTTTTGACACCGACACCCTTGCCACTCCTTGTTCCATAATCCATCAAAAGAATTTACCCAAAACTTGAAAACTTCACAACACAAAACTCAACAGAAATCTCGTGTGCTCCGTTAGACAAACAAAACAAAAGACTACTTCAAGGTACTGTAATGAACTCATTCTTTACTTATATTTGTGTTAAACCTACTGTATTCCAACTTATCTATGGTTTATAAACTATTTTACTAGCCATAGATTCATCAAAATAAGCAAACAACACACGAAAAACAGAATCTGTCAAAAACAGAACAGTCTGTAGTAATCTGTAACTAACGCAAACTGATGGAACTTCAAAAAATCTACCAAAATAGGAGGACCTAGGCAATTTGTTTATTGATCAGCATCAATTGGAATCACTATTTTATCACGTTCTGGTGAGTTTTAACAATTGTTTTCGTGAACAGAAAGATTCTGGAAATTACAGCAAGATCAAATAACTATCATCCAAGAAGATCCTATAGGTTTAACATGGCACAAACACTAATTAAAACATAAAAACACATCTAACCAGAGGCTAGAACAAATATTTATTCCTAAACAGAAGCAAAAAGAAAAAAAGAAAAAAAGAAAAAAGAAAATTGGATTGCCTCCCAACAAGCGCTATCGTTTAACGCCCCTAGCTAGGCATAAAAGCAAGGATAGATCTAGGTTTTGCCATCTTTGGTAGGCAATCCATAAGTGGCTCTCATGATAGATTCATATGGAAATTTTACTTTCTTTCTAGGGAAGTGTTCCATGCCCTTTTTTAATGGAAATTGAAATCTAATATTCCCTTCCTTCATATCAATAATTGCACGAACCATTCTAACGAAAGGTCTACCGAGAATAATAGGGCAAGAAGGATTGCAATCTATATCAAGAACGATAAAATCTACGGGCACATGATTCCTATTTGAAACAATAAGAATATCATTAATTCTTCCCATAGGTTTATTAATAGTGGAATCCGCAAGATGCAAGTTTAGAGAGCAATCATCAAAGTCACGGAAATCTAGCAAATCACACAAGGTTTTGGGAATAGTGGAGACACTAGCACCCAAATCACACAAAGCATGGAACTCATAATATTTAATTTTAATTTTAATAGTAGGTTCCCACTCATCATAGAGCTTTCTAGGGATAAAGACCTTCAACTCAAGTTTTTCTTCATAAGATTGCATCAAGGCATCAACAATATGTTCGGTAAAGGCCTTATTTTGACTATAAGCATGAAGAGAATTTAGCACGGATTGCAACAAGGAAATACAATCAATTAAAGAGCAACTTTCGAAATTAAATTCCTTGAGATCCAAAATAGTGGGTTTAGCAATATCTAGGTTTTTATTTCTTTCCATCCCACTTTTATCAATTTCATCATCAAGATCTAAATACTCCGAATTTTTGGAGCGCCTTCTAGGTAAAGGAAGATCATATTCAGTTTCATCAAGATTAATATTGCAAAACAAAGATTTAATAGGGGGCACATCAATAACTTTTAGATCTTCATCTTGATTTTCATAGGAATTGGAAGAACACGCTTTAATAAATGCATCTTTGGAAGCACGAACCCTAGCAGTTCTTTCTTTGCACTCATCAATGGAAATTCTCATGGCTTTGAGAGACTCATTGATATCATGCTTAGGAGGAATAGATCTAAGCTTTAAAGAATCAATCTCAAGAGAAATTCTATCAACATTCCTCGCCAAATCATTAACTTTAAGCAATTTCTCTTCAAGCAAAGCATTAAAATTCTTTTGTGAATTCATAAACTCTTTAACACTACTATCAAATTCAGAGGGCATCTTATTATAATTTCCATAAGAGTTGTTGTAGGAATTTCCATAATTATTAGAAGGATTACTAGGATAAGGCCTAGGATTAAAGTTCCCTCTATACGAGTTGTTACCAAAATTATTCCTACTAACAAAATTCACATCCATAGATTCATTAATATTCTCAATCAAAGTAGACAAAGGCATATCATTAGGACCAGAAGAAACACTCTTAGTAGCAAATAATTTCATAAGTTCATCCATATTTCCACTCAAAACATTGATTTCTTCTATCGCATGCACTTTTTATTAGTAGATCTTTCAGTATGCCATTGAGAATAATTAACCATAATATTATCTAGGAGTTTAGTAGCATCTCCTAAAGTGATTTCCATAAAAGTGCCTCCCGTAGCCGAATCTAAAAGATTTCTAGAAGCAAAATTCAATCCGGCATAAAATTTTTGTATAATCATCCACAAGTTCAAACCATGAGTAGGACAATTACGTATCATTAATTTCATTCTCTCCCAAGCTTGTGCAACATGTTCATGATCAAATTGCTTAAAATTCATAATGTCGTTTCTAAGAGAGACGATCTTAGCGGGAGGAAAATTCTTAGAGATAAAAGCATCTTTCCACTTGTTCCAAGAATCAATACTATTTTTTGGCAAAGATGAAAACCAAGCTTTAGCACAATCTCTAAGCGAAAAAGGAAATAACTTCAATTTAGCGACATCATTATCGACATCTTTCTTCTTTTGCATATCACATAAATCAACGAAGCTATTCAGATGAGTAGCGGCATCTTCACTGGGAAGGCCGGCGAATTGATCTTTCATAACAAGATTCAACAAAGAAGTATTGATTTCACAAGATTCAGTATTGGCAAGAGGAGCAATCGGAGTGATAAGGAAATCATTATTATTGGTATTGGTGAAGTCACACAATTTGGTAGTATCTTGAGCCATCGCGACAAACAAGCAATCCAACACACGAGCAAACAAAAGGCAAGCGAGAAAAAGGCAAACGGGAAAAAGAAGAGGAGATTGGGAAAGAGAGGGCGAATAAAACGGCAAGGGCGAAGTGGGGGAGAGGAAAACGAGAGGCAAATGGCAACTAATGTAATGCGGGAGATAGGGATTGTGATGGGTACTTGGTATGTTGAATGTTTGCGTAGACAATGGCGCCAGAAGTGGCTCGTTGTTAGGAGTCCAAATCTTGACTTGCTCTTGCGTAAGCCTCCCCGGCAACGGCGCAAGAAATTCTTCTTGCTACCTCTTGAGCACTGCGTTGGATTTCCCCGAAGAGGAGAGGATGATGCAGCAAAGTAGCGTAAGTATTTCCCTCAGTTTTGGAGAACCAAGGTATCAATCCAGTAGGAGGCTACGCGCAAGTCCCTCGTACCTGCACAAAACAAAAGCTCCTCGCAACCAACCCGATTAGGGGTTGTCAATCTCTTCACGATCACTTACGAGAGTGAGATCTGATAGAGATGATAAATAATATTTTTGGTATTTTTGGTATAGAGATGCAAAGTGAAAAGTAAAAGGCAAAGTAAAAAGCAAAGCAAGATTAAAGTGATGGGGATTGGTATGATAAGAATAGACCCGGGGCCATAGGTTTCACTAGTGGCTTCTCTCAAGAGCATAAGTATTCTACGATGGGTGAACAAATTACTGTTGAGCAATTGACAGAATTGAGCATAGTTATGAGAATATCTAGGTATGATCATGTGTATAGGCATCACGTCTGAGACAAGTAGACCGACTCCTTCCTGCATCTACTACTATTACTCCACTCATCGACCGCTGTCCAGCATGCGTCTAGAGTATTAAGTTAAAAACAGAGTAACACCTTAAGCAAGATGACATGATGTAGAGGGATAGTTTCATGCAATATGATAAAAACCCCATCTTGTTATCCTCGATGGCAACAATAAAATACGTGCCTTGATGCCCCTTCTGTCATTGGGAAAGGACACCGCAAGATTGAACCGAAAGCTAAGCACTTCTCCCATGGCAAGAAAAACCAATCTAGTAGGCCAAACCAAACTGATAATTCGAAGAGACTTGCAAAGATAACCAATCATACATAAAAGAATTCAGAGAAGATTCAAATATCATTCATAGATAGACTTGATCATAAACCCACAATTCATCGGTCTCAACAAACACACCGCAAAAAGAAGATTACATCGAGTAGATCTCCATGAGAGAGGGGGAGAACATTGTATTGAGATCCAAAAAGAGAGAAGAAGCCATCTAGCTAATAACTATGGACCCGTAGGTCTAAGGTGAACTACTCACACTTCATGGAGAGGCTAGGATGATGTAGAAGCCCTCCGTGATGACGGCCCTCTTCGGCGGAGCTCCAGAACAGGCCCCAAGATGGGATCTTGTGGGTACAGAAGGTTGCGGCGGTGGAATTAGGTTTTTGGCTCCGTATATGATCATTTGGGGGTACGTAGGTATATATAGGAGGAAGAAGTACGTCGATGGAGCAACAAGGGGCCCACGAGGCCGGGGGCGCGCCCTAGGGAGGGGGGCACGCCCCCACCCTCGTGACTACCTCTGTTGTTCCTTGGAGTAGAGTCCAAGTCTCCTGGATCACGTTCGGTGAGAAAATCACGTTCCCGAAGGTTTCATTCCGTTTGGACTCCCTTTGATATTCTGTTTCTCCAAAACTCTGAAATAGGCAAAAAAACGGCAATTTTGGGCTGGGCCTCCGGTTAATAGGTTAGTCCCAAAAATAATATAAAAGTGGAAAATAAAGCCCAATATAATCCAAAACAGTAGATAATATAGCATGGAGCAATAAAAAAATATAGATATGTTGGAGACGTATCAGTACCCAGGAGTGGACGTACGAACCTGAGTAATGTAGCGCAGTAAATGAAGTAGAAAGGCACAAATAGTATGAACATGCGTGGCATATAGGCATTTGACTCTTACTACTACTAAATGTTGTTCGTGCAATGCCCGGTGATATTATGGAGTACGTGCCTAAGTACTCTACTACTACTATATTAATTGGAGGCACCTATAGGTTTTATATTTGTTTACGTGTATGCCCCGAGACCTTCCAACTAGATGTGTCTTTCTCTCCGGGTCACACTTTGTATCGTTCATAACACTAGTACTACTACATGTGGTCTCTGACCTAGAAGTCGAGATGCTCTACCACGTTGTTCTTGTCCCAATCCTTTTGCTGACGTGTGGGACATCCAGCACGTGTCGTGTTTGGCACTCCTTCATCGTAAGAGTTGAAACGCTAGCATTCATCAGAAATAAAAAATAATTATAAATCAGCAGTGATATACAACACGGTTTCCTTGCTCCTTGATATCGGAAAGAATACTTCCGTTTGCCGACATGTGGGATGTCGACCATCCAGGTCCACTTGCCATGCCCGCAAAACTCCAAGGGAGAGTCACCTCGGTCGTCGCGCCACAGTAATTACTAATGAGCGGTCAAATCATAGGCCCAACGAAGAAAACTACTGTACCAACAGTACTGCTGGCTATAGTAGTTACTCCAGCAAAGGCCTCCATTGGTTCATAGGATAGGAATTTTATAGGAATATGAAAATCATAGGAAGTGAGATGACATGCATCTCAATTCCTATAGAGAAAGAGATGACATTTGATGCATAGGATAGGAATTTTTCCACTGAGTCTAGGCTAATGTACTGGTAATTTGCTCCAAAAACTACAGTAGTAACTAGTACTGGTACATGTTCGTAATTAATTAAACAAATGTACGGGCTATGCAGACACACACAATAACTACTGGTACTACTACTTCTCACATGTTGGATAGACGCCATCATTCTCCTTCCCGGCTTTATCGGCGACACCCCGCCGTGCTTGGATCTTCGCCGACCTCTCCACAGCAGCGCGTGCGTCCTCTTCTTTCTTGCGATGGCGGGCCTCTCTTTTCTTGAGTGATTTCTGACTTTTCCGCTTCCTTTGTGCGGCTTTGGCCGCCTCTTGCTCTACCGCCCATTCGACCTTGGCAGCTTCAAATTCCACCCACATAGGTGTGAGGTCGTGAGCGGCGATGAACTCGGCACGGCGGGATGCCATCGCTTCCCTACCATTCTATGTGCGGTCGTGGGCGACGAGGAACTCGGCGCGGCGAGATTCCATCGCTTCCTTACCGGTTAGTGTGCGGCGCGGTGGCACGAACGACGCTTGGTGACAGCTCTGGGGTTGAGTGGCCGGACAACCGTATGGTGCATTGGTTTGTCAAGACCTCAAGGACAGAAGACGAAGGAAATTTGGATTCCCCTTCAATCCTGGTCATTTATCCGTTTGTGCATTTAACGCCAACGGTCATACTCGTGACTCGGCGCCTTGCTCATGTATATCGTCCATCACAATGACAATCAAAAAAACAGCCTAGCTAGAGAGGGTACTATGGTACGGAGTATGTACTATCGTGAGCAACCGATCATAGTGCCGCTGCACACGAGTGTGTGTCTGGTCGATTTGTCCATTATTCGTAAGTTATGCATGGTTGTGTGGTGTCTAATGGTGGTCGTCGAAGGCTAGCTGGCGACAAGAGCGGTTGCATGGACGCCTGGTTGTCAATACGTGTCACATACGCTTCAAAGGCTTGTCATCCATGAGTTCACATTTTACCACCATGCCAGCGTCTGACCGCCCTGGCCTACCGAAACCCCTTCCATCGCTAGCGCGCGCTTCCCGCCTGAAACGGTCATCGTCTCTCTAGAACATCAATGCCGCATTCACCAAACTTAACTGCAGGTGCAGTTGGTGTGTCACTGACATGCGGGCCAAATGCCTGCTGGGCCCACTTGTCAGTGATCCAACACACCTGCGTTTAAGTCACTGAAGCAGCGTCTGCATTCATGCCTGACGTGACCTCTCACTGGCGCTGGCATTGTAGCAGTGCGACGGCCGAGAGAGCGCCACCCGTGCGGCATCCCGATGCAAGCGACTGTTCCGCGTTAACGACACCACGGCCATCCTTCCGTCCGCCGCCCACATTAATGTCACGCGGCTCCGACGAACCTACTCCGGCGCCAGCTGTCCATCCGTCTACCGCAGCTCATTGCCATTCGCCCGCTATATTAACTTGAGGCCCAGCTCCCAGCCATGGCCAAAGACCCACACTCATTCTCCTCCGGTCCTTTCCTTCTGTGGGCACCACTCCAACCATGGCCTCCTGGCGCTCCAAAGCTCTCTTGGATGTATTGTCGCAGGGGCAGACGAAGGACATCGGCGGCTCCACTCTGGGCGCGCTCCAAACCTCTCTTGGACGTACTGTCGTAGGAGCAGACGAAGGTGAACGTCGGCTCCCCCCCGGCCGCCCTCCGCCGCCACGACCACGAAGCCGGCGCGTGTGCACGGGCGACAGTGAGGAAGAGTAGTACACGGTAGGTCGCCGCCGTATTGGTCCCCAGGAAGTCCACCGCTCCTCCACTCAGTCGACGCCAAGCTTGGTGGGATAAACATCGGCGGCTGATTAGCCGGTTGACGGCAAGATGGAGGCAGAAATCTTCAGAACCTTGTGCTCCGGAGAAGGATGTCGGCATTCTGGGAACGGGGGTCCCCAGACTTGCCTGCCTGCGGCCCACAGCTTGGCTATGCTAGCGGGCCTATATGGCCCATCTTCATCAACAAGGCATTCAAGACACTCGCAACGGGCCAAGCCTTGCGAAGCTGACAACGCAAGACCTCCTCAGGAGCGACCTCTCCAGGAAGGCTCGCAAGGAGCGGAGATATAAAGGCGGGGCAAACCTCGCGAGGCTCTCATGACGTGAGCCATGACGACCGGTACCAGGCGGGCACCAGCGCGCGCAGCGTCCTTGTTTCCACTTTTGTGCTAAGGAGGCAGGCGCAGGCGCGGAGTACCGAGGCATCAGGAAAAGGTTTCCATATCGGTGCAACGAGACCAAGACCAGCAGGACACCAAGACGAAGGTCGCCATGGAGCCCAAGACGGCATCACTGCCAGAGCCTTTTGCATACGAAGACCGCTTTTGTCAGGATAGCTTGTACTAGCTGTCCCCTTTCAAATTTTCCCACCGTTGTTGGCTCCCTTCCTGCTCAATATTTGGGGAGAGAACCAGCGCCTATATAAGTAGAGTTAGCCACCACAAGGGGGGATCGATTTCTGATCCACAAGAACACCTCAACCTCAGGAAGCCGTTCTTCCCCTTGTATTGTTCTTCATCAGCCCAAGAGGCAATCCACCACCACACACTAGAGGTGGGTATTACACCATAGCGGTGGCCCGAACCAGTATAAATCTAGTGTCTTTCCGCGTTGTGAGTTCGTCGAGTTCGTCCGCGAGATCTTAGCGAGCTAGGGCATAGATCGGTAGGAGGGAAAGAACTCCGTGCACACCCCAGAGTTCGAACCTTAAGGGTTTTGCCGGAACCCCACATCAGACATTTGGCGCGCCAGGTAGGGGTGCGCCATAGCTTCCCTTCCGTTGATTCATTGCTCCGTCGCTCCGTCGTCTCCATGG
The DNA here is from genome assembly GCA_032464435.1 of Aegilops umbellulata. Classification (NCBI taxonomy): domain Eukaryota; kingdom Viridiplantae; phylum Streptophyta; class Magnoliopsida; order Poales; family Poaceae; genus Aegilops; species Aegilops umbellulata. The sequence goes on from CP136059.1 coordinate 256,344,623, forward strand.
CGGACGCTCGCCGCGCTTGAGCTGAGCGCCGGGCTGCCCTCAGGCCCCGCGTTGCTTAGACGGCTCCCGTCGGCGGGCCACCTCATCGTTCTCCGTCTCCTGCCGCCAATGCCGCCACCGGCCCGGCGGGGAACGAGCAGCAAGCGTCCTCGCTGCACCCATCGGTGCGGCAGGACGGCCGCACCGCCACTCCATCGCTGACCCCGGCCGGTTCCTCGTCCCGCAGACGTCTTGTTCCCATGGACGCGCACGCCACACTCCTCATGGCGAACGAGCTCATGTGTTATCGCCCGGTCGATGACCTCTACGAGGACTGGCTCTACCACGTCGCCAAACTCGTCCGCGCCGCAGGGGGCTCCCCGGCGCCGTCCCGCTCTCTGCCTCGCCCTCCGCCAGCCACGGGCGACGTGGATCATGGAGCGCCTCCACCACCTCTGCCCCAAGACTGTGCCTTGGCACCAAGGCGCGTGGCCCCACGACGTGATCCACCATGCCCGGTTCCCATGCGCGAAGAGAGAAGCTGCCAAGAAATTCCTCGGCCGCGGGAAGTTGCACCAGGGCTCCCCGCGCCACCTTGCCAAGACCGCGCGCTGCCTGCGGTAGCGGCACGCGGGCCTCACTAGGACCAAGCTCCACCTCCGAAACGGGCCCCGGCAACCACGGCTGGCTGTCGCGCCTTCACCCCCGAGCTGTGTAGCGTCGCATGGCCAGGCAAGTTCAAGCCGGACCTGCCTCCTCGCTACGACGGCACCACCGACCCCGCGGAGTTCCTGCAGCTCTACGAGCTAAGCATCGAAGCGGCCAATGGTGATGAGAAAAGTCATGGCAAATTGGTTTCCCATGGCTCTCAAGGATGGTGCCCGCTCCTATCTCCTGAACCTGCAGCACGACTCGATCTCCTCCTAGGATGAAATGCGCGACCACTTCGTCGCCAACTTCCAGGGCACCCGCGATCGTCGGACGGCCGCGGGTGACCTGCACCACATCAAGCAACAACCAGGAGAGACCCTCCAGAAGTACATCCAACGCTTCAACAACACTCACTCAAGATACCCAAGGTCGCGGATGAGGCCTTCATCTCCGCGTTCTCTAACGGCGTCCGCGACATCAAGATGAAGGAGGAGCTTGCTATCCACGAGGAGTTGTGCACATCTCAGGAACTATTCAACCTGGCAACCAAGTGCGCAAGAGCTGAGGAGGGGCGCCTTTCCCTCCTCGAGCTGCCAGCTGTGGGTGCAGAGGAGAAGAAGGCCAAGGCCAAGGACGTGAAGCGTAAGGAAGGAGATGTGCTTGCAGCGGAGCCGAACACCAAGCGGGGCAGAGACCAGCCCGAGTCATCCAAGGGCAGCCGACCGTTCTGCGCCATCCACAAGTTGAACACCCAGCGACTATCAAGAGCTCAGAGCCATTCGCGAAGGACGCTTCGGTCGACTGAGGCTACGGCCGAGGAGGAGGACGTGGAGGCGGACGCTGGGACAACCGTGGCCCGCGCTAGGAGTGGTGCGACAGGCCTCGTGAGGACCGCTGGCAGGACCATCCTCGCGAGGGCACCTGGAGGGACCAGCCTTGCGAGGATCGTCCTCAGGGCAACGCCGGTCTTCCCCCGCGGCCGCCACAACCAAGGAGGAACGACGATCACCATTAGGACGAGGGGGCTAGGGGCTTCCAGGAGCCACGTGCCATCGCCTGCATCTTGGGCGGCGCTCAGTCCCCAGCCTCTCAGAGCATCTTCAAACAGTTCGCTCGTGAGGTGAATGCAATCCTCCCCAAGCTCGAGGCCACACGGCCGCTCAGGTGGTCCCAGTGCGCCATTACCTTCAACTCGGCAGATCAGCTCAAGTGCGCAGCCACCGCTCGCGCCCTCCCGATGCTTTGTTCACCAGTCATCAGCAATGTGCAAGTTACCAAGACCCTCATCGACGGTGGCGCATAACTCAATGTCCTATCCGTCGACACGTTCGACAACCGCCAAGTCCTGTATGAACAGCTTCAACCTACCAAGCCTTTCTCAGGAGTGATCGACGGTTCCACCACACCGATAGGGTAGGTCCGCCTGCCTGTCACCTTCGGGGAGCGCAAGGACTAACGCACCGAGCTCATCGACTTCGACGTCGCGCACATCCGCCTGCCATACAACGCCATCCTCGGGTATCCGGCCCTGGCCAAGTTCATGGCGGTCACCCACCATGGCTACAACGTCCTCAAGATGCCGGGAAGCAGCGGAATCATCACGGTCCCATGTGAAGAGAGAGATGCGGTGTGCTCCCTTGAGCGCGCCTTCCAAGTTGTAGTAATCGACGACCCCGACAGCAAAGGCGAGGTCCCTCTTGAGGCCCTCCCCAAGAAGAAGAAGCAACTGCGCCGTACAGGATCTCAGGTGATTGACGATGCAGATGGAGCCTCGTCAGGATCAGCGCCCGCTCCAGGGGTGCCTCCCTCCATCGCATAGGAAGGCGCGCCCTCCTCGGGCAGGGCTTGGGGGCTCTCTTCTGGAGGGCCTCGGACCTTGCCAACCTCCCGAGGGAGGCGCTTGGGCGCCAATTGGAGGTGTGCTTTGCGGCACGTTTCCCTAGAACACATGGCAAGGAGTGCCCACCACTCAGGAGTTCATCACCAAGACCACTCGGGAACTGCAAGACGCAAGGGCCATGTGCAGCGACCGCCGCTCACGAGGCGCAGCTCCCCATCCAGGCGAGGACGCCGGGCTGCGTGTCTGCATCGACGTTCTAGGGCTCAACGGGTCCGCATCTCAGGAGCTTTTCTGGCCTTCGCGTGTGGGCCATTGCAAGGGCCCACCACACAGCTACGTTAGCATGCCCTTCGGCTTGCCGAGCGTGGCGTCAGCCTATCAGCGCAACATGCGGCGTGTCCTGGCGGCTCAGGAGGCTAGGTACCACGCTATCCTGACACAGATGGAGACGGTCTTCAGGGAACCACCCGAGCCCCCAGAGCCTCCCGAGGCTCAGGGCCTCGGTGGCTCATGAGGAGTCGTTCCTTCGTTGCGTGCCTTCAGCTGCCCCAACTCTCCTTCGTCAACAGAACCAGGTGGCATTTTCCAAGTTCGTTTAGCTGGGAGCGCCCCTCAGGCTGCATTATTCCCAGGCCGCGTGGGTCTGTCCCTGTGGTATGAACCCCTTTTGCTCATGTATTTAGCTTACCTTGTTGGGGGCGCCCCTCGGGCTGCATCATCCCCAAGCCGCTCGGGCCTGCCCAGTGGCATGTGTCTTTCTGCATTTACCCAAGTTGATTCGTCTTCCATGCTTAACCTGCCTATGATTACCGCCTGCTCGGCTACCACCTGGTCGATCGTCGCCTCCCACAGGGCCTCCTCACACAGGCACGCCGCTGGTGCATGGGTCCGTCCCTACCACATCAACAAACCTGAGCGGTCGAGCTCTGGCTCGCGGCACGCCCCACGCACGTCACCTCACTAGGCCCCCAGTGCCTTCATCCCGTCTCAGAGCAAAGCTGGCAACCATAATGGAAAAACCATGTTTCTCCTCATGATGACCTGTAGGAACCTCCCGAGGATGATAGCGGGCGGCACAGCAGGCTCTCTCCTCTTACAAGTAATCCGCAAGGGGGGCTCCTGAGCATCGCGACTCAGGAGCTCTTACTGGCTCTCCAGCCCTCACCCCCTGGCCTTGACCACGGCATCGCGACCTGGCATACCAGCGGCGGCTGAGCTCGCTCAAGGGCCGGGACCTAAGGACGTAGAGCACGAAGGAAAGCATTGGAAGGGAAAGGACCTGTACGGGCCTAACCTAGCTACATTGTGGATGGTGGCACACAGGCCTGGCGCATCACGAAGAATCAACCCTGAACTACTGAGATAAGTCTTGTGCTCAGATCGGCTAATCGATAGGACCTAAGGGTCGCGCTCGCCGCATTCCTGTTGCGGCCACGCCGCATCCCTTTCCTGCCTTACCATAGCTGCTTGGGTGCTAAGGGGGACCTCCTGAGCATCACGCCTCAGGGGATCTTACTGTACCTCGGGCCGCTCACCTCCTGGCCTTGACCACGGCACGCGACCTGGCATGCTAGCGACGGCTATAGCCTGCCTAAGGACCGGGAACTGTCAGCGTAGAGCAACAAGCTGTCGCAAGGTTGGAAAGGGGAGACCGAGCCCGAACAGGACATGTGTTCGCAAATTTTCATAACAGGGAATATATACACAAAAGGCACTACAGATCCTTAGACACCCCCACGGGGTACCTCATGATTCTTCGCAGGAAACAAAAGCAAGAACTAAGAGGAATCCTATCTACACCCTCCCGTGGTGGACGCCATCATCAACAGTGGGCCACGGGAGGCCGGCGCCAACCCCATCCAGATCAGCGACGGCGGCTGGGCGCCGCGGCTCTGCTCCAAGCCTGGTGGGAGCTTGGGGGAACGTAGCTGTCGTCGCTCATCTCCGGAGTCTCGTAGAGCTCAGGAGAGTTGCTAGACTTCCAGAGGCTGTTGCTGCTGGAGTAGCCACGAGTGGAGAGTGCGTCATCCTGGCGCTCCCCTCCAGGGCAACACTCCAGGCGGCGGCCCTCCGCGTCGAAGACATTGAAGAATAGCGTGGAGGCGCCGTCGAACTTAAAATGGATCGCGAGGACGACTTCCGCACGGCAAACCCATGCAACCTCGCCCCAGCCGCGGGTCATGAAGATCTTGCCGGTGGGGACCACTTCGACCTCTGCTCTATTCGCCGGAGCGTCGCAGTCGGCACGCTGCAGCCAGAGCTCGAGAGGCCCTCTCGGGGGCATCAGCACCCATAGCACAAGCTCGCGCGAGGAATCCGTGGCAAGGATTCCAGGAGCAACGGCACGCATCGACATCGCGCGGCGACCTCAGGCACGGCATGGGCGTCGCCGCACGTTGCTCCGCCCTCCTGAGCCCTCGGCTCAGGCGTACAAGGGAAGCGGGTACCCTGGAGGAGGCCGCTCGCACCAAGGCCTCATCACCACCTGCATCGCCGCCTCGTCGTGATGATGGACCGACCTCTTCTTCAGCGGGAGTTTCCCCGGATCATCGCGGGGGGGCTTTCCTTGCTCTTCAGCGGAGAACCTTCGGATGGGCGCCATTGTTGCAAGCAGAGGAACAAGGAGGAAGAAGTGGGTGAAGCAAGGAAGAGATGGGCGACGGGGGCTCCGCCCCCTTCCCCACTTATGGCGGAAGAAGGCCAACCGGCGCCCCCCGCGATCACAAGTAATGATGGTTTTCCTTGCATGTCGCAGGGACTTGTCAAGTCAGGCAGTTGCCGAGGCCGCGTGGGGAAGTGGAGACGCCCACGTCCAATCAACCGCCACACGTCGATCGAGGCCGCAGGCTTTGGGGGCCCATGGCGCTCCGTGCTTGACCCTTGGCTTCGCCGCGAAGCCAAGCCCGAGCGCACCTTGGGCCCGGGGGCTACTGTCGGCGTTCTGGGAACGGGGGTCCCCAGACTTGCATGCCTGCGGCCCACGGCGTGGCTATGCTAGCGGGCCTGTACGACCCATCTTCATCAACAAGGCATTCAAGACCCTCGCGAGGGGCCAAGCCTCGCGAGGCGTACGATGCAAGACCTCCTCAGGAGCGACCTCTCCAGGCAGGCTCGCGAGGAGCGGAGATATCAAGGCGGGGCAAACTTCGCGAGGCTCTCGTGACGTGAGCCATGACGACCGGCACCAGGCGGGCGCCAGCGCATGCAGCGTCCTTGTTTCCTCTTTGGTGCTAAGGAGGCAGGCGCATGCGCGGAGTACCGAGCCATCAAGCAAAGGTTTCCATATCGGCGCAATGAGACCAAGACCAGCAGGACGGCAAGACGGAGGTCACCATGGAGCCCAAGACGATGTCACCGCCAGAGCCTTTTGCACGCGAAGACCGCTTTTGTCAGGATAGCTTGTACTAGCTGTCCCCTTTCAAATTTGCCCGCCGTTGTTGGCTCCCTTCCCGCTCAATATTTGGGGAGAGGACGAGGGCCTATATAAGTAGAGCTAGCCACCAAAAGGGGGGGTCGAGTTCTGATCCACAAGTACACAGAGAACAAGAACACCTCAACCTCAGGAGGCTGTTCTTCCGTTGTATGGTTCTTCATCAGCCCAAGAGGCAATCCACCACCACACACTGGAGTAGGGTATTACACCACAACAGTGGCCCAAACCAGTATAAATCTCGTGTCTCTCCGCATTGTGAGTTCGTCGAGTTCCTCCACGAGATCTTAGCGATCCAGGACGTAGATCGGTAGGAGGGAAAGAACTTCATGCGCACCCTAGAGTTCGAACCTTAAGGGTTTTGCCGGAACCCCACATCCGACAGAGGAGGTTATCGAGGCGGATGAGGAGGAGGCAAAGGCAATGGCCGACTTTCTCGGGTTCATGGCCGGACATGGTAGTCGGGCGCCGGCGATCATTTAGATTAGGTTTACAGTATGTTTTAATATGGTTTGTGGGAAATATGTAATGAATTTTGTCCAGTTTATAGGAAAAGTTTTCGAAATGTAATGAATTTCATCCGGTTAATTTGAAATTTGATTTGTTTGCACGAATTTCATTCGGTTAGTTCATATAGTTGTCGAAAGGTATGCGGGCAGCATTAGATGGCATCCATCAGTGTCCTCGGACAGATGCCGGTGTAAATTTGAGGGCCAGCGCTGGAGATGCCCTAACTATCATCCTATAATCGCTAACAGTGCTCCATTATTTCACAGGGAACAGTTACCCCTCGATCAAAATCAGATATGCCTTGTTTCGCACTCCTCACACGTATGAGTGTAGACTCTTGCTTACATAAAAATGGAGCAAGTGGACGGCACTGTAGCACGTCATATCACTCAAACTACCCCGCCTAACGCACGGGAAAGTACCTCCCTCGTCATTTTGTTCTGGATTTCTATCGATTGATCGCACGATGATTTTACGCTTCGCAAGTTCAAAAGGAAAAGGTGGCACACTTACGGCTTGTATGTGTCGTGTTCGCATCGCACCCCCAACAGTCCGGCTCGCACGCCGCTCACCAGAGGGGACACGCATTGTCTTGCATTTTAACTGACATGTGGGACTACAATTGAATAAACTGTTGATAGCCGAAATCTAATCGCTTGGCGGGCGTCGGCTAAGAAGAGAGAGACGGGGGAGGGAGAAGAGATCGCCTGCCCGCCATGCATGGACACCAAGAAATATATGGTGATAATGTGAGGTGGGCCATGCGGGAGTTTGGACCGCTTCCAAGCCTGCTTCTGACCGCCCTGGCCCGCCAGAATCCCCCCACCTCACCACCTCCCTGCGCGCGCTCCCCCCTCAGACGCCAGCTGCCCGCATTCATAGCAAGTAGTACTAGTAAAATTATGGGCTATAAGGGCATGTACAATGACTGATAAGATAGTCTTATCATAAGTCTTGCATGTAATTTAGAAATGACAAAAAACATGTGTACAATGGATCATCTCTTAGCCTTATCTTCAATAACTAGTTATTCCTAAAAACATGGTGAAACATATTGTGCTAAGGGATCATCTCTTGTCTTCTCTTAAATAAGAGAAGACAAGCCTTTTCTTATGATTTCTCTTTCCTCCCCCTCATCATTTATCCTATGTGGCATCCCTACAATAGAACAATTGTACATGCCCTAAGCCCACTTATGTGGAGGAGAGAGAGGCATTGACAAAGTCAAGGAGTGGGATCTGCAGGAGCCCGTCTCTACACGTGCTCCTATAGGTATAAAAACTAATTCTAAAAAAGAGAGGCATCTCTACTCTTATAAAAAGCTGAGTTGGTGATGATGGTGTGCCTGCCATCCTTCATTTACAACTGTTCGATTTACATCCAACGCATCTGAGACAAACTATGTCAGTTTTACAAAAAGTCCCCCACACTCCACTACTCGTTTGTAGATAACCCCCTGCCTCTCACCTCATCTAGCCATCTCATGACAAAATAACAAGAATCTAGAGAGGTCGCTGCTCTTGGTGTCGTCTGCCCCCAACGCCTCTCATGCCTTCGCTTGGGCTGCATTGCCGACCACCACCACGATCCCCTCCTCCTTGCCATCTCCTCTGCCCCCTTCCAAGTCATCCTGAGTTAAATTCATAGCTGTCTAGAAAAAAATAAAAAAATCGATACTCAAAAAATATTTTTTGAAGATCATTTTTTGCAAAGCACAATAAGTGTTATTTCTTCATGAAGTTTTGAATGCAGGTTGAACACTTGAACGCTTTTGTTTGCAAAAGATTTTTTTTATCTATTTTCCTACATTTACTATTCACCTGTATGCTTGTGAGCTCTAGAGAAGAATGAATATCCGAAGAAACCTATCGATATTTGTTAAACATGAGATGACCTGGATCAATGCATTTCGGTGTTGCGTGCAACGCACGGGCATCTTACTAGTAAAACAAAATTGTGTCTAAAAAATAAAGGGCAAAAACATTTGAGAGGAAATAGATAGAGAGAAAGTGAGAAAAAGTTGTAACCTTATAGCCAACCTTGTAGTTGGTACGTCTCCAACGTATCTATAATTTTTTATTGTTCCATGCTATATTATATTCTGTTTGGGATGTTTAATGGGATTTATTATACACTTTTATATTATTTTTGGGACTAACCTATTAACTGGAAGCCCAGCCCAGAATTGCTGTTTTTTGCCTATTTCAGAGTTTCGCAGAAAAAGAATATCAAACGGAGTCCAAACGGAATGAAACCTTCGGGAACGTGATTTTTGGAACAACCGTGATCCAGAGGACTTGGACCCTACGTCAAGAAAGCAACCAGGAGGGCACGAGGTAGGGGGGCGCCTACCAACGTACTTCTTCCTCCTATATATACCTACGTACCCCAAACTACCAGATACGGAGCCAAAAACCTAATTCCACCGCCGCAACCTTTTGTACCCGTGAGATCCCAGCTTGGGGCCTTTTCCGGTGCTCCGCTACAGGGGGCACTGATCACGGAGGGCTTCTACATCAACACCATAGCCTCTCCAATGATGTGTGAGTAGTTTACCTCAGATCTTCGGGTCCATAGTTATTAGCTAGATGGCTTCTTCTCTCTCTTTGGATCTCAATACAAAGTTCTCCACGATTCTCGTGGAGATCTATTCGATGTAATCTTCTTTTGCGGTGTGTTTGTTGAGACCAATGAATTGTGGGTTTATGATCAAGTTTATCTATGAACAATATTTGTATCTCCTCTGAATTCTTTTATGCATGATTGGTTATCTTTGCAAGTCTCTTCGAATTATCAGTTTGGTTTGTCCTACTAGATTCATCTTTCTTGCAATGGAGAAGTGCTTAGCTTTGGGTTCAATCTTGCGGTGTCCTTTCCCAGTGACAGTGGGGGCAGCAAGGCACGTATTGTATTGTTGCCATCGAGGATAACAAGATGGGGTTTATATCATATTGCATGAGCTTATCCCTCTACATCATGTCATCTTGCTTAAAGCGTTACTCTGTTCTTTTGAACTTAATACTCTAAATGCATGCTGGATAGCGGTCGATGTGTGGAGTAATAGTAGTAGATGCAGGCAGGAGTCGGTCTACTTGTCACAGACGTGATGCCTATATACATGATCATACCTAGATATTCTCATAACTATGCTCAATTCTATCAATTGCTCAACAGTTATTTGTTCACCCACCATAATACTTATGCTCTCGAGATAAGCCACTAGTGAAACCTATGGCCCCCGGGTCTATTTTCCATCATATTAATCTTCCAACACTTAGCTATTTTTATTGCCTTTTATTTTACTTTGCATCGTTATCATAAAATACCAAAAATACAACCCCTTTATTGCGTTGGTTGCGAGGATATTATTTGTTTGTGTAGGCGCGAGGGACTCGTGCGTGGCCTCCTACTGGATTGATACCTTGGTTCTCAAAAACTGAGGGAAATACTTACGCTACTTTACTGCATCACCCTTTCCTCTTGAAGGGAAAACCAACGCAGTGCTCAAGAGGTAGCAATAGTCAACACTATAGTAGTATTACATGAGCAATGAGGGAGTGGTGCACATGCCAAGTTCACTGGGCTGCCATGTTTCAGACTCCTCCATCGTAACAGTGGAGACAATAGCTTTCATCAAAAATAAACAATGAATACTCTTTGCTCGTCAACTATATCAGAAAGAATACTTTCATTTGCCGACATGTGGGACGTCGACCATCCTGGTCCACCTGCCATGCACAAAATTATCCTGGTCCACCTCGGTTGTAGAGCAGGCCCAACCTTTCCCACTGTAAGTTGGTCAGACGAAGGAACCATCATGACTTCGTTGAAATCTGCTTCTTCAAGAAAACTTACTGTACCCGCAGCACTGCTACCACACGCGAAGACTGGACGGCACTATACCATGTCATATCACTGAAACCCACTAGGCCAAACTAGCCCGCCTAGGATTTGTACTCCCTCCATTTCAAAGTTAGTAGTACAAAGTTGAGTCATCTATTTTGGAACGGAGGGAGTACGTCTCTGTACTGCTATGATTTAATTTTGTGTTGTACGTATCTGTACTTTTGCTATGATTTTCCTACCCTATGAACCAAATGAGGCCTGGATGTATCCGTGTCGACTATTGTCTGATAGATCGCTAAGCCTACAATTTTAGGAGCTTGGGCTATTAGTCGATCGACAACGGATCAGTATAAGCGTACCACGAGCTCATCAACCCCAACGTTTCTCTTTGGTGAGTGTTTTGCAAGTACTATAGCTCGCACAGTAGCTAGCTTACTAACACCAAGAATCATCAAACAAGCCCTGCTGATATGATAAACAGTTCAAACTTACATCTAAGCATGCCATATATTACATCAAAAGTTGGTGAGGATACATCTGTTTCCACAACTCAGAGAGGGTTCGCATGATTCACTATCAAACAAAAGTAGCAAGTACCGCCCACACAAGACAGTGCACTAGCCCTAAGATGGTTTGATAACACGCATCGTTCTAGTAATTAAACACAATGCAAACCACCTTGAAGGATTAGCTCGACCAACTATTTCTTGTCATCGATCTCTCGGGCAATGACCATAACACGGACAGCGACATGGGAATCGAACTCTGGGGCGATGTCCATAGGATGGACAGCGGCATCAGAATCAATCCCCGGGGCGATGTCAACAGGACGGACCGCTCCATTGAAAACGATCTCTGGGGCGTTGTCCACAGGATAGGCCACGACATCGGAATCATGAAGGACGTCCACCGGCACCTGCACAACCCTAACATATTAGCAAGCACATTGCAAATAATAATAAAACCACAACTATGGTAAGCCATTATTTTTACCTTGTGCAGCTCACCAGGGGATCCCATCCTTCCGGGGGCCATCTCCTCGTCCTCGATGGGGGCCATCACCTTGCCAAGGAAATACTGCTTCTCAACGGCGAACATCTCCTCAAACTCGGCCTTGAGCCTTGCATAGGTGGACATTAGAGTTTATGGGGTAGGCACGGTGGGGCCCTTGTTGTTCTTCCAACTTTCTTTGATGAGTTCGTCCGCCAACGTTGTCAACTCTTTGGCCAGTGCTTGTTTCTTGGAGTTCTTCGTCTCCATGGGTTGGCGCGCCAACATGGTCAACTCGTTGGTCGGTGCTCGTTTCCTGGAGAGCGCTGCCTCCAATGGGTTGTTCGCCGACAACTCTTTGCCTAGTGCTCCAGGATCCATCAATGAACTGACAAACAAAAAGCAATCGAAAGGAAACCACAGTCGTAATGAAAACGGGAAAATAATAGGCTGTGAGAATCGGTCGGTGCTTCGCAAAAAGAAGATTCTCGGAATGAAAATATAGTAGCATCACTGATTCGCCCACCTTTCCTTTGTCGGTACAGAAGAAAAATGGCTGAAGTGAGTAGCCTAGAGTGAGGTTTTCTTCAAGAAAGGGGATAAAGGGATTCAACGAGTGTACTAGTGAAATGATGGTTGCTTCGTCCAATCCACCTTAGAGGCCACTTTACCACTGCTGGTAAAGGTGTGGGTTTTGTGATATGATGGGTCATGACAGCCACACCGGGGTGACCGGTGAGTCTCCAATATAGCACCTCGCTGTGATTTGGTGGATGGAACGCGGGCACTGTGACGGTGTACAAAAGTAGGGGCTCTCCTTTTGACCCCTTCACTTGTGCACGGGCAGTCAGAGCCACGCGCCGCGGCCACACTTAGCAGGGCAGAGGAGGGAAGCCAAAGCACAAGACAACCAAGGCAACACCAAGACCAGAAATGCAGAAGAGCAAGAGGGCGAGGTCGACTCCCTCGGCAAGACCCTTGCCGAGGCGGCCTCCGCAGCCCCGGCGAGAGCCTTGCCGGGGCAACTTGCCCGGCGCCAGCACGACAAGCCACCCTTGAGCCCACGGGTTCCAACCCAACCAACTATATTGGAACCAAGGCTCGGGAGGCGCCTCTGTGGTGGCATGCAGATCTTCGTCAAGATCATAAACACGTGAGATCAGATGAGGAACAGAAGACGGCGACCCTTGGCGGGATCCTAACCGAGAAAATCCACAAGACCCCCGGCAAGCGCCTTGCCGGGGACGACTGCAACGCCACGGCAAGACCCTTGCCGGGCCCCCGGCAAGACCCTTGCCGAGGGCATCAGCGGGGCCACTGCCAGGCCCGTGCCAGCCAAGACTCCACCACCGTCCCCAAGAAGCTGCTCGCTCAATCAGCTGGGCAGGCACTTGCGTGGCGATGGGCAGCCTCTACACCGACTCAGCAAGCACCTGCATGGTGGCATGCGACCCTTCATGAAGGCTCCACCATCGCGCCAGCCCAGCAGCCAGCCAACATGGCGCCACGACGCCTCGTCAGCTCAGACGCGTGCCGAGGCCAGGCAAGGCGGCGACGGCTGGGACGTGCTTCCTTGCCGTCCTCGATAAAGCAAGGGGGACACGTCGGCAACGAATTAAATGCGTTTGTCCGACGGTCCCAGAGGATAGGCTTAGCGACTGTAGACCTTTCCACCTCATGTGTGCCACTGTGGCAACCCCTTTTTCCTATAAAAGGAGGCCCGAGGTGACCGGGAGAGGGATTCGGCTCTTTTGGGCAAGTTGCACCCCGTAGCTAGCTCAAGAACACAAGAACACTCAAATATATCCACCTAAGCAGGACTAGGGTATTACGCATCTTCGCGGCACGAACCTGGGTAAACGATCTGTGTGCTTCCTGTCAGACCCGCTCTTTGCACAACCTCGCACCCGCCAACCGTAGAAGGGATCCCAGTGACCCCATAGGTGTCGTTTCCACCGACATCTTTGGCACGCCAGGTAGGGGGCGCAGTTGTGGAAATCCGGTCTAGCGGTTCTTCATCGTCATGGCTACCAAGAAGAAGGCGGCCATGGCGGTCGGTTCGTTGGGAGCCGAACGGCCTGTACCAATGCGGGCGTGCAACGGGCAGGTCGCGAACAGGACCCGAGGCGCGGCCGGCGAGCACCAACATCGCTCTGGCAGTCAGAGCCTGGCGAGCGGCGTCGTTCGTGCGCAAGACGACGGGCCGCACGCCGTAAAATCCAGAGACGGAGCTAGGCCCCCCGCGGGCGGTGCGGCGACCTCCAAGACGCCCACCCCGGCGCCCACAGCAGGCTCTTCCCAGGGTGTGCGCGACGAGCAGCGTTACCACACCGGTGACCCTGGACACCGCCGTGGGAAGAGCCCTGTGCATCATCTGCGGGACGAAGGAGGCCAGCACGCCCGCCGAAGTATTGGCAAAAATGGCACTCAGCCGCTGGGCCGTGATAGATCTCCTTCTAACATGGTTAGAAAGTCGAAGCGCGCCATGGTCCATGCAGCTTTCGCCACCATCCACACCAACAGAAGCTTTGGCGCACGCGCAGCTGCTCCTCGACTTCCCTCCTACTGCGAGGAAGCTCGACGAGTGGAGAGACACTATCTGGAGCCTCGTCGGCGTCGCCAACAAAGACGAGCCATGGCCGGCGGGCCCTCAGGCCGGTGCTCCATCGAACCACTACACGCCAGCGGTGGAGGGGCCGGAGACGCTGCGACCACGGTGCACTCTCCTCCTCTACGCCAGCCACCGCGGGTGTCGGTCCGTCGTGATGACGCTTGTGGTAACATCTCCATAGCGTCGTCCGGCCCACGGACCCACCGCGACCAGCGCCAAGTTCTTCGAGAGTGAGCCCATGAAGACGCTCGAACCACCATTGAGCGCCGGCGCGATACACGCCACCAGTCAGATAGGCGGGCGGGGCCCACTATGGACCACCTAGCGCCGGGAGGCTCCAACGGCCTACCTTACAAGGTGGGTTGCCCAGCCTTTACCCGTGAGCTGCAGGAGTTCCAGTGGCTGTCCCACCGTATGTTCAAGCCTGATGTCGGCGAGAAGTACAATGGCAAGACCCACCCATCGGAGTTCCTCAGCATCTACACCATCACGATGCAAGCCGCTGGGGCTCACGATGATAAGGTGCTTGCCAATTACTTCCCGTTAGCCCTGAAACCCAATGTCATATCTTGGTTGATGCACTTGCCGGCGGGTTCCATTTCTTCTTGGTCGGACCTATGTCATGAGTTCGTTGGTGCCTTCACTGGAGGCCACCAAGCTCATGGCCAGGCGAGTGATTTGCATTTCATTCCCCAGAAGGAAGGTGAAAACCTATGCAAGTACATACAGAGGTTCCGCCGAGTGCAATACAACATCCCAGATGTTCACCCTGCCACCGTGATCAGCGCATTCCATCAGAATGTGCGCAACCGCAAGATGCATGAAGAGCTGGCGATGAACAAGGTCAAGGATGTGGCCGAACTTTACGTTCTGGCCGATAGATGCGCTCGGGCTGAAGAGGGGAGGAAGTACCCCAGCAAAGACACCGGCGCGGAAACCGACTCTACCAACGAAGACACCGCCGCCCCGACAAAGAAGGGTCAGCGTCGCAACATGAAGCGCAAGGGCAAGACCGTGCTTGCCGTTGAGGGATCCGACGACACCGGCGCCGCCAAGAATGCTAAGGCAGACGACCCCGGCAAGGAGATTGCCGGGTGCGCCGCTTGCTGGGCCTTGGCGGCTGCCGACAAGCCAGGGGGCTCCAACAAGCAGTACTTCAAGATCCACCGCACCAAAGGCCATGACCTCCAGAACTGCCGACAAGTCGAGCTGCTTGCTGAAAAGCAAAAGGCCGAGTATGAGAGGCGGGGCAAGGAGAAGGGCCAAGATGGCGCTGAAGGATCCGGCAAGAAGCGTGGCGGCCAAGGAGGTCGTTGCAGCAAGGATAACCAGCAACAGAGGCCCGCTCGGGGCCACGACAAGAAGCAGGAAGACGATGATCATGACGAGGACGACGAGTCCGGTGAGCATGAGTTCTAGAAGGCTACGGAGGCCATGTGTGTCGATGGTGGCTGAGGGAGTCCTAGATTAGGGGGTGTCCGGACAGCTGGACTATAACCTTTGGACGGACTGTTGGACTATAAAGATACAAGATTGAAGACTTCATCCCGTGTCCAGATGGGACTCTCCTTGGCGTGGAAGGCAAGCTTGGCGATACAGATATGTAGATCTCCTTCCCTGTAACCGACTCTGTGTAACCCTAGCCCCCTCCGGTGTCTATATAAACCGGAGGATTTAGTCCGTAGGACAGAACAACAACAATCATACCATAGGCTAGCTTCTAGGGTTTATCCTCTCTGATCTCGTGGTAGATCAACTCTTGTACTACCCATATCATCACTATTAATCAAGCAGGAGTAGGGTTTTACCTCCATCAAGAGGGCCCGAACTTGGGTAAAAACATCGTGTCCCTTGCCTCATGTTACCATCTGCCTAGACGCACAGTTCGGGACCCCCTACCCGAGATCCGCCGGTTTTGACACCGACATTGGTGCTTTCATTGAGAGTTCCTCTGTGTCGTCATCGTTAGGCTCGATGGCTCCTTCGATCATCGATAGCGACACAGTCCAGGGTGAGACTTCCCTCCCCGGACAGATCTTCGTATTCGGCGGCTTTGCACTACGGGCCAATTCGCTTGGCCATCTGGAGCAAATTGAAAGTTACGCCGTTGGCCATCAGGTCAGGTTTCAAAGCTTAAATTACACGGCCGGCATCCGCGGAGTCTTGATCTTCGACGGATTCGAGCCCCGGCCGAGTGCGTCGCACTGTCACAATAGGCATGATTTAGCTCTGTCGCCGAACAGTGTTCAGGAGACCGCACCTGCAACCGCTCCGACCTTCAATTCGGAGCCAATTGCGCCATCCGTAGACGGGTGGTTAGACCCCGCCACGGAGGCCGCAGCCTCAACGGCGATCGAGCCGAACACCAGCCTTACCCTTCGCGAGGCCCGTGACTCCACATTGCCGGACTCTCCTCCAGACTCGAAACCACCCGCGCCCCTGCCAACCAAATCCGATTGGGCGCCGATCATGGAGTTCACCCCCATGGATATCTTTCAGCACTCGCCCTTCGGCGACATACTGAATTCACTAAGGTCTCTCTCCTTGTCAAGAGAGCCCTGGCCGGATTATGACCGGCAGGGTTGGGATGCGGATGATGAAGAAATTCGCCGCCCACCCACCACCTACTTCGTAGCCACTGTCGATGATTTGACCGACATGCGAAACTTCGACTCCGAAGACATCGACAGTATGGACGACGATGTAGGAGACGAACAGAAACCACAGCCCACAGGGCACTGGGCAGCCACCTCATCCCACGATGTATACATGGTGGACACACCCAAAGGAAACAACGACGAGGAACGGAAGGACGCAGCGAAGGATTGTTCCCTCGAAAAGCAGTCAAAGCGGCGGCGTAAGCGCCGCTCCAAACCCCGCCTCGACAGAAACAGAAGTCATACAGACCCAGCGATAGAGCTGGGTGAGCCGGCGGACGGCGAACATGGCATTGAACAACCGTCCGACCATGGCAACACGGATAATCAAACCGAACAACCCGTCTCGGGTGAAGATAACAGTCCGGTTGACCTCACGCCGGACAAGCTCCTGGAGTAGAACAACCTCCATAAAAGGCTCGTCGCCACTGCGCGTAGCCTGAAAAAGCAGAAGCGGAAGCTCAAGACCACGGAGGATGCACTTAGAATAAAATGGAGCAAAGTACTCAACACCGTAGACAAATGTGGCGGCAGTCGCCACACAAAGAGCTACCAGAAGTGAAAGCTACTGCCTGAATTTGATGAGGAGGCCTCAGAGCCCCTGCAATCAAAAAACAAAGCAGCCATCCGGTCGGATAGACGACCTCATGGCCAACATAGAGCGGCAAACGACGCCACACACAAGCCAGTACGCGGTCCACATAAGGACTCGCATCAAAAAGACGGCCCAACCAGATCTATCTACGGGCCAAGAAGGCACGCTCCAGCAAGCAATGCAACACAACAAAAATCCAAACACCACGGTACACCCAAATACAGGGGTGCCTACCATCCCCTATGTTTCACCGATGAGGTGCTGGACCATGAATTTCCAAAGCGATTCAAACCCATAAACATAGAGGCGTATGACGGAACGACAGACCCTGGGGTCTGGATTGAGGACTACATCCTCCATATCCACATGGCTCGAGGAGATGATCTCCACGCCATCAAGTACCTACCCCTCAAGCTCAAAGGGCCAGCCAGGCACTGGCTTAAAAGCCTCCCTGGAAACACCATTGGAAGTTGGGAAGAGCTCGAGGACGCCTTTCGGGCAAATTTTCAAGGGACCTGTGTCCGACCACCGGATGCAGACGATTTAAGTCATATAACTCAACAGCCCGGAGAGTCAGCCCGAAAGCTTTGGAACAGATTTCTTACTAAAAAGAACCAAATAGTTGACTGTCCGGACGCCGAAGCCTTAGCAGCTTTCAAACACAGCGTTCGAGACGAATGGCTCTCTAGACACCTATGTGAAGAAAAGCCAAGAACAATGGCTGCATTAACAAGCCTCATGACCCGCTTTTGCGCGGGCAAGGACAGCTGGTTGGCAAGATGCAGCACCTGCGACCCAAGTACATCCGGAGTCACGGACGGGAACGGGATGCCATGACGCAGCAAAAACCAGCGCCGGAATAAGGAAAACAGCCCGAAGAGCACGGCGGTAAATGTCGGATTCAAAAGCTCTCGGCAGGGTCAGCAAAAGCTGCCTCCCAGAGACAAAAGGGACGAACTGTCCAGCCTAAACAAAATTCTGGACAAGATATGTCAAATCCACAGCACCTCGGATAGGCCAGCAAATCATACTCATAGAGAATGTTGGGTCTTCAAGCAATCCGGCAAACTCAACGCCGAACACAAGGGGCTGGATACACAAAGCGAAGACAATGACGAACCCCGCAAACAAAGCACCGGGGAAAATAAGAAATTCCCACAAGAAGTCAAAACAGTAAACGTGTTACACGTGACAAAGGGAAGAAACAAAGTGGCGCCCATAAAGATACGTGCCCTACAACCTATCACAACGGAGTTCCGCCACTGGTCGTCCAAACCGATCACCTTCGACCATCGAGATTACTCTGCAAGTATCCGGCACGCAGGATGGGTTGCCTTGGTGTTAGACCCGATAATTGACGGATACCACTTTACACGAGTCCTGATGGACGGCGGCAGTAGTTTAAACCTGATATATCAGGACACAGTCCGCAAAATGGGGATGGACCCAACAAAAATTAGCCATAGCAATACTTCCTTTAAAGGAGTAATGCCAGGCCCAGAAGCCCATTGCACGGGCTCCCTCCTACTAGAAGTTATGTTTGGCTCCCCCGATAACTTCCATAGCGAAAAGCTAACCTTCCACATCGCTCCGTTCAAAAGTGGTTATCAAGCACTACTGGGGCGCGAAGCTTTCGCTCGCTTTAACGCAATGCCGCATTATGTGTCTCTCACGCTTAAGATGCCCGGCCCACGAGGCATCATCTCATTAAAGGGAAATACTGAGCGCTTCTCGCGCGCGGAAGACTGTGCGGCTGCCCTGGCAGCCACACACAAAAACTGCCTCACCAACCAGAGCATCTAATAGGTCGTTAAGACCACGGACATAGCTAGACGAGTCCGGCATAACCATATAATTAATAAAGGTTTGATGGCCATATACCCCTATACAAGGGGCTCCGCGCATGTAAACAAGCAACAATAAGGCTCAATTTTACCCATCTTGAATTATTCTTTGTTTATTTAGTATAACGTACATTTTGCACGACTACTTTTTCAACTAGGTTCCTCTCTTTTACAGATGACCATCGTGCTTCACCCGTCCAGGATACGACACAATGCAGACACAGGCGCAGACATGCAACAGGGACCCGTTCCAAGGATTCTTTTAAAATTAAGACCCTGCGTAAACCTTTTTTACTGTCTCTTGTTGATACACATCCGCCGGATTCTCTGCATAACCGAGAAGGAGGCTGGCGTCTTGGCATGTGGCCACCTCAGAGTATTGCACATACCTGGACAACAGGGGCTTATTACAATGGGTGTTGTTCAGCCCATTTAAAATCACAAAGACCGAATACCTTAGGGAGTGTTCAGCGTCACGAGTTTGGCCTTATATGCATCAGCTCCGAATCATGACTTTGGTCAAATGTTGGGTTTGCCTGGCTCCTGTGTTTTGCTACCTTACGTTCCGCTCTATCGGCTAAGGCGGCACCAGGAGAACTACTGCGATTGTGCCCCGGTTCAGCCAGGGGAGCACCTCAGTAGAGAAAGCCGAAAACTGACTGTCATGATATAGCGTGATACTGGTCAACCACTCGATGACTTAGCGAAATCTTCGGGATTCCTCCGCCTTAACGAAGGGCCGTTTCCCAGCCAGGCACATACGCGCCCCGAATTCGGGTGAGCACGGAGCCACCAGGGGCTATATAGTAGCCCCACTGTCAAACTCCTATGGCTAAGTGAAAGTGATAAAGCATTATAGTCTGATTGCCTAGCTTGCTACGCTATCACCTCCGTAACGGACCAATACGTTGGATCAAGTGTGAATATGCATCTTCTGCGAGCACCCCCGCATTATATGCGTGGGGGCTGAAGCTGACGACTGCCATCTTTCAAGTTATATAGATATATACATCAACGGCCGCATAGGAGGCATTATAATTCTTGCAGGCACAAGTATAAAAAAAAGCCTTTACATTTCAGCAAAACATTGTTTTCAATGGGAATACTTGTCATTAGAACATAATATTCTTCGAGCACTGTGCCTCTATTGAACGAGCGCCCTCCAGAACTTCTTGAAAGTAGTGCTTGACAGGTACTCGGCTTTCGTGTGAATCTTGGGCTGCAACGATGGTGGCCTCCATCTCCGCCCAGTATGTCTTCACACGGGCAAGGGCCATCCGCGCACCCTCTACGCACGCCGACCTCTTCATCGCGTTGATATGTGGCACCGCACCAAGGAACCGTTGCACCAAGCTAAAATAACTGTTCGACTTTGGCCTTTCCGGCCACAGATGATCCACGACATACCTCATGGCAAGTCCGGACAATCTATTTAGCTCGGCCTATTCGGCCAGCCAATCAGTCAATGGAAGCGGACGCTCTGGATCGTTAAATTGTGACCAAAATAGCTTTTCCACTTCACGATCCTTTTGATCTCGGAAGTGTTCGGCCGCATCAGCAGCGCTCACCACTAAATCCAGATATGCGTCCGTAGAACTCCACATCCGGTCCAAAGGAGCATATTTAGGATCTCCGAACTTCATCCGCAGCATAAAGGGCTTCCCAGCCACGATATCTCCGGCTTGACGCAGCTCCTCCTTCATCGCTCTCATTGCAGAACGAGTATCCTTGGCCGCCATCGCGGCCTTCTCAAGGTCTGTCCTCTTCGCCTGCTCTTCCTTTTCAACAAGCTTGCAACGGTCAGCGGCATCCTTCAACTTCACAGCCATCTTGGCCATCTCTTTCTTGCTTTGGCAGTGAGCAGCCTGTTCGGCCTTTAGCTCCTCAGTCGCCTTTAGGGCAACCGCATCGCTTTTTCTGGCTTGTTATTTGACTCGGGCAAGCTCTGCCCGAAGGTTCTCCATGGCCGCAGCTCCATCTGCATCAGCACACACGTTATAAGATACTGGCATCATGCTCCTCTTACCATGTGTCTCCGGAGAAATCACATACCTTGTGCCTCGTCAAGCCGCTTGTTACCAAGCACGATGTCGGCATCTGCCACGTCAAGCTGCCGCTTTAACTCGGCAAATTCATCAATCCGGCTGGCCACCGGACACTTCGCCACCTGCATATTGAGGCGGCAAAATTATACCTGGGACTATGATCCTCTGCGTGTCGTCGTCTTCGACAGCACCCAGAGTCTCAGGGGCTACTATCTACACAGGACGCATCTTAAAGCATGCGTTACTATCAAAAGGTACACCATTTCACGTACCTCAAAACCTGTCAGTAGACTCATGACAGCTTTATGCAACCCGCTCTCCGCGGACGAAATCCTTTCAATTACCGTACCATCAACGTATGGTGCTCTTCTGAGATAGACACTCACCCTAGCAGATCCCTCAGTACCTCCAACCGCGCACTAGACGGTGCCGGACTCATTCAATTGCTTTTTTCAAAAGTCGGATACTAAGGGCTTCGGGTGGCCATATGACTACCTTCTGGCCTTGCCGGATCGGGAGAAACCCTCCACGACGAAACCTCGGGGTCGCCCGCCTCATGAGGCAGTATGGCAGGGGGAGGCGTTCCGCTCTCCATCATCTTTGGAAGAATATCCCCCGAAGACGAGCTCTGCTGAGAAGGGCTAAGATCTGAACTGCAAGATAAATCCTCGGTTATTTTCCTCAAGAGTAAAGCAAAGATTTCTCTCATTATGAAACACCCTTTTACTTACGGTTCGGTGGAGGGTTGATCCCCTTGAGGGCATAGCACGGCCGGGATATCCCCCGGTACAGGACCCTCTGGCAAAGATTTCTTCCCCCGCTTTGAGACCATTGTCTCCGGGTCTTCAGAGGCGGTCCTCCTCTTCCCCTGAGGAGAGGAATTTTCGATTCCTCCCTTCCGGACAACTTCCTTCGTGGAGGCAGTAACTTCCTTGTTCCCCCCTTCATCTTCTTCCGAAGGCGCGATCTCCAGCATCCTGGTTAACACGGGATCGGGCGAGGTCTCGGGAAGGGGGGCCGGACACCTGATCAATTTTGCCTTCGCTATCCACTCCTGGTTCAAGAGTAGCTCTTTTTTAAGGGCGATGTTGCGATAAATAAACGGATGGCGTGTTCGGCCACAGGGCTACTTACTTGAGTATCCGGACGATTGCAGCTTAGACCTGCATCCTCAGTAGAGTCCGGACACATTATTTGTGGTCCGAAGAACAGTTTGTACATCTCCGCGGGCGTCATGCCAAGGAAATGTTGGAGAGCTCGTGGTCCATTCGGATTGAACTCCCACAGGAGGAGGGGACGACATTTGCAGGGCAGGACTCAGCGAATCAACATGACCTGCGTCACCACGACCAGACTGACATCTCTCTCTAGGAGATCTCGGATGCGGCTCTGCAACATGGGCACATCCTTTACTGGCCCCCAGTCTAGCCCCTTGTTGACCCATGACATTAGTCGTGGCGGGCGACCCGAGCGAAAAACAGGCGGAGCCACCCACTTGGTACCCCTGGGGGCTGTGATATAAAACCACTCTTGTTGCCATAAGCTGGACTCCTCTTGGAAAGAGCCCTCGGGCCACGGGGTGTCTGCATTCTTGCTTATCACAACGCCTCCGCACTCTGCGTGCTGTCCCTCGACCATCTTTGGCTCTACTTTGAAGGTCTTGAGCCACAGTCCGAAGTGAGGGGTAATACGGAGGAAAGCTTCGCACACGACGATGAACGATGAGATGTGGAGGATAGACTCCAGAGCTAGGTCGTGGAAGTCCAGCCCATAATAGAACATGAGCCCCCTCACGAAGGGATCCGGCGTGAAGCCTAGCCCTCAGAGGAAGTGAGATACAAACACAACGCTCTCGCCAGGCTTAGGAGTGGGAATAACCTGCCCTTGAGCAGGCAGCCTATGCGGGATTTCACCGATCAAATACCTGGCCTCCCTTAGCTTTATTACGTCTTCCTTCATGACGGAGGAAGGCAACCATCGACCATGAAGGTTGGATCCAGACATAATCGAAGGTCCGAAACGCCTGAATCTGAAGCTTCGGGTGTTGGAACTCGAGGCCGGAGGTGGATTCGTTTGAGATCGAAAGAAAAGAGTAAGGCATTGGTCTCTTTATAAAGAGGTTGAATACCAAGAGCCCTCCTTGTGACCGTTTGGGACTTACCATCGATCGAGGGGACATACCAACGGGCACGATTGGGTTACCCACGTTCGTGTTGATGAGAATCCCGTAAATAAAGGGGACACGATCTCTACTTCGACAAGACGTGCCAAGGAAACTGCCTCGCAAAACGCGCTGAAGTGGGGGTAGAAAACGATTCGAATAAAAGCTTGGTTGTGGTGTGACGTCACGCTACGGAATACGTCATCAGAATATATTTGTGGAAATATAATTCTCTCCACGGTGGTGTGTGGAACTTGTTTTGCAGAGCCGGAAACGATCCTCGTGTTCAAAATCTTCTATGAAGTATTCGGAGGAGGAACCCGCCTTGCAATGTCGAAGACAATCTGTGCACCGGACTCATCGTCATTGAAGCCTAGTTCAGGGGCTACTGAGGGAGTCCTGGATTAGGGGGTGTCCGGACAGCCGGACTATAAACTTTGGCCGGACTGTTGGACTATGAAGATACAAGATTGAAGACTTCGTCCCGTGTCCGGATGGGACTCTCCTTGGCGTGGAAGGCAAGCTTGGCGATACGGATATGTAGATCTCCTTCCTTGTAACCGACTCTGTGTAACCCTAGCCCCCTCTGGTGTCTATATAAACTGGAGGATTTAGTCCGTAGGATAGAACAGCAACAATCATACCATAGGCTAGCTTCTAGGGTTTAGCCTCTCTGATCTCGTGGTAGATCAACTCTTGTACTACCCATATCATCAATATTAATCAAGCAGGAGTAGGCTTTTACCTCCATCGAGAGGGCCCAAACCTGGGTAAAAACATCGTGTCCCTTGCCTCCTGTTACCATCTGCCTAGACGCACAGTTCGGGACCCCCTACCCGAGATCCGCCGGTTTTCACACCAACAGTGGCGCCTTGCTGCATACTTCTCACCGCCAGCTCAAATAGTGGGCGCGTGAGATCACAGCAGCGGAGCCCTCGTTCGACGCTCAAAAGCCACTGAAGTGGTCCAGCACACCCCTCATCTTTGACACTAAGGACCACCCTGACCGCACAACTGCGGTCGGGTGTTTGCCGTTGTTGGTCTCACCAACGATACGCAACCTCAAGGTGAACAAGATGCTGGTTGACGGCGGGGCCGGTCTAAACTTGATCTCACCCGTTGTGATCAAAAGGCTGCAAATTCCTGATGGAGACCTCAAGGAAACGGGCACGTTCCAAGGGGTCAACCCGGGAAGGAGCCAGCCGAAGGGGAAGGTCACATTGCCTGTGACATTTGGAGGCGAGTTGAACTATAGGACGGAGAGGGTTGTCTTCGATGTAGCCGAGATCCCCTTGCCCTACAACGGGATCCTCGGCCGCCCGGCACTAGCCAAGTTCATGGCGGCGTCACACTACGCCTACAATACGCTGAAGATGTCTGGGCCAATGACCATCATCACCGTCCCCTCTGACAAGAAGGACGCGCTGATCTGCGCTGACCAACTCTACCGAGAAGCAGTTGCAGCAGATGCCGCCAAGGCACTTGCTCCTGCCGCTAAAGCCCCGGGAGGGAAGAAGAAGACCGGCAAGACCTCTCGCACCCACTCTGGCAAGCGCACCTCCTCGGAGTGTTGTGCTACCGTCGAGGACGTGCCAGAGAGCTCCATCAGCAAGAGCAAGAAATCCAGAGCTGCACCACCAGAGACCAAGAGGGTGTCCGTAAAGGAGGATGGCATGGGAGGGGCTTTCACCATAAGCTCCGCCCTCGACAGCAAATAGGAAAGCGCACTCATCACTTTCTTGCGGGCGAATGTCGATGTGTTTGCATGGCAAGCATCCGACATCCCTGGCGTTCCCAGGGAAGTTATTGAGCACCATCTTGCTGTCTGTCCCCATGCGTGACCCGTCAAGCAGAAGGTCAGGAAGCAAGCTTTGGAACGGCAGGAATTCATCACAGAGGAGATCAGGAAGTTGGAAGCGGCGGGCTTGGTGAGAGGAGTGCTCCATCCGACATGGTTGGCCAATCCGGTGGTGGTGCGCAAGGCGAACGGGAAGTGGAGGTTGTGTATTGATTACACAGATATCAATAAGGCTTGTCCTAAGGACCCCTTCCCGTTGCCGCGCATTGACCAGATTGTTGACTCCACTGCCGGGTGCGATCTGTTATCATTCCTTGACGCCTACTTGGGCTACCACCAGATCTTCATGACAAAGGAAGACGAAGAGAAGACAGCATTCATCACCCCACGTGGTACGTATTGCTTTTTACGGATGCCTTTCGGGTTGAAGAGTGCTGGCTCGACATTCGCAAGGGCGGTCCAAACTGGTTTTGAGCCCCAGCTACATAGAAATATGGAAGCTTATATGGATGACATAGTGGTCAAAACCAAGGATAGGGCAACCCTTGTACAAGACTTAGAAGAGACGTTTGCCAACCTACGCAAGATCAACCTCAAGTTGAACCCTGAGAAGTGTGTCTTCGGTGTTCCGTCCGGCAAACTTCTCGGGTTCATTGTGCCGTAGCGTGGGATCGAGGCAAACCCGGACAAGATCAAGGCTATTGAGCAGATTGAGGCACCCAAGCGGATCAAGGATGTGCGTCGGCTCACTGGTTGCGTTGCCACCATGAGCAGATTCATCTCCAAGTTCGCTGAGCGTGCCCTCCCCTTTTTCAAAATCTTGAAGAAGGCGGGCTCAATGGAGTGGACCCCAGAGGCCGAGGCAGCATTATAGGATCTGAAGAAATACCTTTCCTCTACACCAATACTGGTTGCGCCTAATCCACAAGAGCCGTTGCTGTTGTATCTGGCGGCGACGAATCAAGTGGTCAGTGCCGCGCTAGTGGCGTAGAGGGAGGTCGATGAAGAGGCAGTGGCGACGGTGGGCCTGGCGGATGGAAAGCCAGAGATTCCCCCGAAAGGGCCCGATGCCATCAAGGCAAGGCCCCCGGCAGAGTCTGACACCATTAGGACAGGGCCCATGCAATCAAATGAGGTGGTGCAGAAGAACAAGATGATGCGGCACCCGGTTTACTTTGTCAGCTCCCTCCTGCAGGGGGCTAGGTCAAGGTGCTCTGGTGTGCAGAAATTGCTCTTCGGCATCCTTATGGCCTCGAGGAAGCTGCGTCACTACTTCCAAGCACACGAAATCACCGTCGTCACCCGCCTCCCGTTACAACGGATACTGCACAACCCTGACGCAACCGGAAGGATTGTGGAGTGGGCCTTGGAGCTTTCAAGCTTTGGTTTGAAGTTTGAAAGTACTTCGACAATCCAGAGTAGAGTCTTGGCGGAGTTCATTGCAGAATGGACCTCAACGCCTGATGAGGAAATCCAGGAGACCACTCTCCCCGGCAAGGAAGCTAGTCACAACTGGATCATGTACTTTGAAGGAGCTTTCTCACTGAAAGGCGCCGGTGCTGGTGTGCTGCTCGTCGCTCCCATCGGAGAGCACCTCAAGTATGTAATCCAAATGAACTTCCCCAGGGAGATTTCCACCAATAACACTGCTGAGTACGAGGGGCTGCTTGCCGGTCTCAAGTCCGCGGCAGACCTCGGGGTTAAGAAGCTCATCGTCAGGGGTGATTCGCAGCTTGTCATCAGACAAGTCAACAAAGATTATCAGAGCCCGTTGATGGAGGCCTACGTAGATGAAGTGAGGAAGCTGGGGGAGTGCTTCAATGATATACAAGCGGAGCACGTTCCCCGAGCGAAGAACGACATCGCTGATTACCTGTCAAAGTGCGCTGCATTCAAGCTACCTGTGGAACCAGGTACCTTTTTGCTTCGGTTAACTCAACCATCCGTCGAACCATCAATGGAGCAGAACAAATGAAGGAAATCAGGCCCCGGCAAGTACTATCCCGCTGAGCCCCCGGGGGCCGTCGGCAAGGGTGTTGCCGTGGATTCTGAGCCTGTCGAGGAGTGACTGACTCCAGCAGGCCGTCGAGCCCTGGCCGTAGAGACGGCTACTCCCATGGCAGAAGAAACGCCTTTGGTCCTTGCAGTCGAGCCCCAGGCTCCGGCATGGGCACAGCATACCGTCCAATTCCTCCAAACAGGGGAGCTTCCTGAGGAACAGGAAGAAGCGGAGAAAGTAGCTCGTCGGTCTACTATGTATCAGTTCGTCGATAACGTCCAGTACAGGAAGAGACCGAACGGTGTGAAATTGAAGTGCATTCCCCGGGAGGAAGGACTGGAGCTATTGGCGGAGATACACGGAGGCATATGTGGCTCCCACATAGGGTCGAGGGCCCTTGCCGGCAAGGCGTTCCGGCAGGGTTTCTTCTGGCCCACTGCCTTCCAGGATGCAACGACACTTGTAACCAAGTGTGAAGTGTGTCAGTTCCATTCGAAGAAGCTTCATCGACCAGCTCAAGCCCTTCAAACAATTCCTCTTTCCTGGCCATTCTCGGTCTGGGGGCTCGACATCCTGGGCCCTTTCCCCCATGCTGATGGGGGCTTTGAGTACTTGTACGTTGCGATCGACAAGTTCACAAAGTGGCAGGAGGTGGAAGCAGTGAGGAAGGTGACAGCACAGTCAGCCGTCAAGTCTTCAAGGGGCTAGTGTGTCGTTTTGGTGTGCCAAACAGAGTCATCACCGACAACGGCACGCAGTTCACAAGCCACACCTTCATGCAATACATCCAAGACCTCGGCAGCAAGGTCTGTTTCACTTTCTTGGCACATCCACGGAGCAACGGCCAGGCGAAGAGGGCAAATGCTGAAGTGTTGCGAGGCCTGAGGACAAAGACTTTTGACAGGCTGCACAAGAGTGGAAGGCGCTGGATTGATGAGTTGTTGGCGGTTCTTTGGTCGATCAGAACGACGCCAAATCGAGCCACCGGCCAGACACCCTTTGCCCTGGTATACGGGGTAGAAGCAGTTCTCCCCACAGAACTCACATATGGGTCACCTCGAGTGCTCCCTTATGACGAGCTTGAGCAAGAGCAATTGCGGCAAGATGACGCGACGCTCCTTGAGGAAGATCATCTTCGGGCGGCTGTGAGAGCAGCATGCTACCAGCAAGCCTTGCGCCGCTACCATAGCCGCAAGGTTCATGCCCGAAGCTTTGAGGAAGGCGACCTTGTTCTTCGGCGCGTTCAGTCGGCCAAGAATTCCAACAAGTTGACGCCAAAGTGGGAAGGCCCTTATCGGGTAATACGAGTCACCAGGCCCGGTGCAGTTCGCCTGGAGACCAAAGATGTTGTCCCAGTGAGCAACTCCTGGAACATCGAACATCTTCGCAAGTTTTACCTATAAGGCGCGGTTGTCGGGCCTCCCGGCAAGCCACCTTTTGTACAAGCTTTACCGGCAAAGCATGTAACCCTCTGTACAAAGCCAGGCGCAGACCCTGAGCATAAATAAACGAAGTGCTGGTGCCCTAAGTTTTAGCATGCATGCTAGGTTAAGTCTCTCCCTCGGTTAGGGTTGATAGTGCTTAGCGGTGACTAACCCCTAGCCTAGAGGTCGAGTATGCGTCTTTCTATCCTCTTTGGTTCACAGGGCACATGGACACTTCTGCTGAGCCGCTTGGGAGAAAGGGGACGAACCGGCGCTCTGGCCCTGGCAAGCCAGGATTGCCGGGGGGCTGAAGACACAAGGATCTAACCACGGCAAGCCAAAGTTGCCGGGGGCTGCGGATTCAGATAAGTCCCTCATCCCCTGTTGTGCATTTCCGTATGGAACTGGGACAAATGAAACCTCGTTTTGCTCCAAGACCACTGTGCTCCCGCTTCTTCTTGTACCCAAGTCCCTGGGACGGAACCGGGTCATAGACGCGGTGGCAAGGAAATAAACGAAGGGCCTAACTCTACTTCGCCCCTGCCTTCGCCAAAAGCGTGAGAATGGTCGACTGAAGTCAGGGGACGGCAAGGCTTGTTGCCGGGCGACAATGTTATCCTAAAAATAACAAGGATTCGTTCCTTGGCATGAGCCTCGCTCACGCACAAAGAACCCGACAGACACCCTTTTTCATTAAAAACATCCCATACAGGTACAGTTCATACGGAATTAAAAACATGAGCAAGGGGATTACAAGTCTTAAAATTAACAAGTGCCCGCAAGCTTACAAACTAAAAAGAGATAAGGTGCCCGTAATCCCTTTCTTGTCCCTCTCCTCAGAAGGTGGAACAAGATAGCCGGAGGGCAAAAAGAGTTCCTAGGCGAGGTGCGAAGAGCAGAAGGCGCCAAGAGAGCATCTCGGTGCCAGGAGAAGAGCTGGAAGACGAAGCAGCGGGCCGACAATACGCGACGAAGGCGTCGGTGCCCACGTACTCTGACTTGACGGCCGCCACCCGCCTTCTTCGCCTTCTCCGGCCCTCCTACGCCAGCCACCCAAGGAGACGACGGGGAGCGCCCCGATGGAGAGCTTGACGAGGAAGGCCCTTGGTAGGGCGTGTGGCCGAGGGAAGGGTGACGCGGTCAGTCGAAGTCGGAGTCGGCGTCCCGCCGCTCGACTCCCTCATCACCGCTGTCGTTGTCCTCCCCGTCACTCCTACTTGAGGAGGAATCTTCATCGTCGGAGGAGCTCTCCACGCAGCACTTTAGGCGAGTTCCAAGATCTTTAAAGACCTTGACGGAGAGCAGGCCGCCCTCCATTAACTTGAAGTAGAGGACGAGCCCCGCCGTCAGGCTATGGATGCGAGCAAATGTCTTCCATCCGCGACGGAGGTACATGACGTGAGGAGCGGGGAAGTCGACGTCGACCCGCGTGCCGCCGTTCGTGCAGCCCCTCATGTGCAATCTGAGGGTCTGGGGCGGATCGAGCTCCATTTCCCGAGCAAATGGGGTAGGAAGACGGAGAAGACGACGCGGTGGCCGGCGCAGCCTGATGAAGAACTCACGGGGTTGGTCCCCGATGTGGCACTCCAGCACTGGCGGCATCGCTGGCGGGGGCACGGCCATCACGCCGCCTCGTCCCCCTCTCCCCTGACCGCCGCGGCGACCTCGGCCTCGCCCCCTCCCCCTTCCTCTCGTTGTCGGCTCCACCGCCGCAAGCTCGTGGGAAGGAGGAACGTTGTCGAGTGGCGACCCTCGCCACCACCGTTGAAGGGCATGTCCATGTCACACACGACCCTCCACGTCGCGCGTTCAATGCGGGTCGTGGGGAAGCGCCGCGGACGAAACAGTTACTACGGTAAAAATCCGCCCCACCTGCCCGCGCACCATTCTGGGCCTGGCCCAACAACACGTCGCACTTATGTGTGGCCCAGACCTGGGGGCTCCTATCGGTGTACAAAAGTAGGGGCTCTCCTTTTGACCCCTTTACTTGTGCACGGACAGTCAGAGCCACGCGCCGCGGCCACACTTAGCAGGGTAGAGGAGTGAAGCCAGAGGGAAGCCAAAGCACAAGACAACCAAGGCAACGCCAAGACCAGAAACGCAGAAGAGCAAGAGGGCGAGGTGGACTCCCTCGGCAGGACCCTTGCCGAGGCAGCCTCCACAGCCCCGGCAAGAGCCTTGCCGGGGCAACTTGCTTGGCACCAGCACGGCAAGCCACCCTTGAGCCCACGGGTTCCAACCCAACCAACTACACTGGAACCAAGGCTCGGGAGGCGCCTTTATGGTGGCATGCAGATCTTCGTCAAGATCATAAACATGTGAGATCAGATGAGGACCAGAAGACGGCGACCCTCGGCGGGATCCTAACCGAGGAAATCCACAAGACCCCCAGCAAGCGCCTTGCCGGGGACGACTGCAACGCCACGGCAAGATCTTGCCGGGCCCCCGACAAGACCCTTGCTGAGGGCATCAGTGGGGCCACTGCCAGGCCCGCGCCAGCCACGACTCCACCACCGTCCCCAAGCAGCTGCTAGCTCAACCAGCTGGGCAGGCACCTGCGTGGCGACGGGCAACCTCTACACCGACTCAGCAAGCACCTGCGTGGTGGCATGCGACCCTTCGTGAAGGCTCCACCACCGCGCCAGCCCAGCAGCCAGCCAACGTGGCGCCACGACGCCTTGATACGTCTCCAACGTATCTATAATTTTTGATTGCTCCATGCTACATTATCTACTGTTTTGCACAATATTGGGCTTTATTATCCACTTTATATTATTTTTGGGACTAACCTATTAACCGGAGGCCCAGACGAGAATTGCTGTTATTTTGCCTATTTCAGAGTTTCGAAGAAATGGATTATCAAACAGAGTCCAAACGGAATGAAACCTTCGGGAACGTGATTTTCTCACCGAATATGATCCAGGAGACTTGGACCCTACGTCAAGAAAGAAAGGAGGGAGGCACGAGGTAGGGGGGCGCGCCCACCCCGCAGGCGCACCCTCCACCCTCGTGGGCCCCCTGTTGCTCCACCGACGTACTCCTTCCTCCTATATATACCTACGTACCCCCAAACAAGCAGATGCGGAGCCAAAAACCTAATTCCACAACCGCAACCTTCTGTACCCACGAGATCCCATCTTGGGGCCTGTTCCGGAGCTCCGTCGGAGGGGGATCCACCATGGAGGGCTTCTGCATCATCATAGCCTCTCCGATGAAGTGTGAGTAGTTTACCTCAGACCTTCGGGTCCATAGTTAGTAGCTAGATGGCTTCTTCTCTCTTTTTGGATCTCAATACAATGTTCTCCCCCTCTCTTGTGGAGATCTATTTGATGTAATCTTCTTTTGCGGTGTGTTTGTTGAGACCGATGAATTGTGGGTTTATGATCAAGATTATCTATGAACAATATTTGAATCTTCTCTGAATTATTTTATGTATGATTGGTTATCTTTGCAAGTCTCTTCGAATTATCAGTTTGGTTTGGCCTACTAGATTGGTTTTTCTTGCAATGGGAGAAGTGCTTAGCTTTGGGTTCAATCTTGCGGTGTCCTTTCCCAGTGACAGTAGGGGCAGCAAGGCACGTATTGTATTGTTGCCATCGAGGATAACAAGATGGGGTTTTTATCATATTGCATGAATTTATCCCTCTACATCATGTCATCTTGCTTAAGGCGTTACTCTGTTTTCATGAACTTAATACTGTAGATGCATGTTGGATAGCGGTCGATGAGTGGAGTAATAGTAGTAGATGTAGGCAGGAGTCGGTCTACTTGTCTCGGACGTGATGCCTATATACATGATCATACCTAGATATTCTCATAACTATGCTCAATTATGTCAATTGCTCAACAGTAATTCGTTCACCCACCATAAAATACTTATGCTCTTGAGAGAAGCCACTAGTGAAATCTATGGCCCCCGGGTCTATCTTCTTCATATCAATCTTCCTACACTTTATTATTGCCTTTGCGTTTACTTTGCTTTTATTTTACTTTGCATCTTTATCACAAAAATACCAAAAATATTATCTATCATATCTATCAGATCTCACTCTCGTAAGTGACCGTGAAGGGATTGACAACCCCTTATCACGTTGGTTGCGAGGAGTTATTTGCTTTGTGCAGGCACGAGGGACTCGCGCGTAGCCTCCTACTGGATTGATACCTTGGTTCTCAAAAACTGAGGGAAATACTTACGCTACTTTGATGCATCATCCTTTCCTCTTCAAGGAAATCCAACGCAGTGCTCAAGTGGTAGCAAGAAGAATTTCTGGCGCCGTTGCCGGGGAGTCTACGCAAAAGTCAACATACCAAGTACCCATCACAATCCCTTATCTCCCACATTACATTAGTTGCCATTTTACTCTTGTTTTCCTCTCCCCCACTTCACCCTTGCCGTTTTATTTGCCCTCTCTTTTCCGTTCGCCTTCTTTTTCGCTTGCCTTTTGTTTGCTTGTGTGTTGGATTGCTTGCTTGTCACGATGGCTCAAGATAATACCAAATTATGTGACTTTACCAATACCAACAATAATGATTTCCTTAGCACTCCGTTTGCTCCTCTTACCAATACTGAATCTTGTGAAATCAATACTGCTTTGTTGAATCTTGTTATGAAAGATCAATTCACCGGCCTTCCTAGTCAAGATGCCGCTACTCATCTAAATAGCTTCGTGGATTTGTGTGATATGCAAAAGAAAAAAGATGTTGATAATGATATTGTTAAATTGAAGCTATTTCCTTTTTCGCTTAGAGATCGTGCTAAAGCTTGGTTTTCGTCTTTGCCTAAAAATAGTATTGATTCTTGGAACAAGTGCAAAGATGCTTTTATCTCTAAGTATTTTCCTCCCGCTAAGATCATCTCTCTTAGAAATGATATTATGAATTTTAAGCAACTTGATCATGAACATGTTGCACAAGCTTGGGAGAGAATGAAATCGATGATACGTAATTGCCCGACTCACGGTTTAAATTTGTGGATGATTATACAAAAAAAATTATGCCGGATTGAATTTTGCTTCTAGAAATCTTTTGGATTCGGCCACGGGAGGCACTTTTATGTAAATCACTTTAGGAGAAGCTACTAAACTCCTAGATAATATTATGGTTAATTATTCTTAATGGCACACTGAAAGATCTACTAAAAAAGTGCATGCGATAGAAGAAATTAATGTTTTGAGTGGAAAGATGGATGAACTTATGAAATTATTTGCTACTAAGAGTGTTTCTTATGATCCTAATGATATGACTTTGTCTACTTTGATTGAGAATAATAATGAATCTATGGATGTGAATTTTGTTGGTAGGAATAATTTTGGTAATAACGCGTATAGAGGAAACTTTAATCCTAGGCCTTATCCTAGTAATCCTTCTAATAATTATGGAAATTCCTACAACAACTCTTATGGAAATTTTAATAAGATACCTTCTGAATTTGAGACTAGTGTAAAAGAGTTTATGAATTCGCAAAAGAATTTCAATGCTTTGCTTGAAGAGAAATTGCTTAAAGTTGATGATTTGGCTAGGAACGTTGATAGAATTTCTCTTGAGGTTGATTCTTTAAAGCTTAGATCTATTCCTCCTAAGCATGATATCAATGAGTCTCTCAAAGCCATGATAATTTCCATTGATGAGTGCAAAGAAAGAACCGCTAGGATGCGTGCAACGAAAGATGCCTTTATTAAAGCGTGTTATTCCAATTCCTATGAAAATAAAGATGAAGATCTAAAAGTTATTGATGTGTCCCCTATTAAATATTTGTTTTGCAATATGAATCTTGATAATGATGGGACTGAATATGATCCACCTTTACCTAGAAGGCATTCCAAGAATTCGGAGTTTTTAGATCTTGATGCTAAAATTGATAAAAGTGGGAAAATCCTAGATGTTGCTAAACCCACTATTTTGGATTTCAAGGAATTTAATTATGAAAATTGCTCTTTGATTGATTGTACTTCCTTGTTGCAATTCGTGCTAAATTCTCCTCATGCTTATAGTCAAAATAAAGCCTTTACTAAACATATCGTTGATGCCTTGATGCAATCTTATGAAGAAAAACTTGAGTTGGGAGTTTCTATCCCTAGAAAACTTTATGATAAGTGGGAACCTACTATTAAAATTAAAATTAAAGATCATGAGTTTTATGCTTTGTGTGATTTGGGTGCTGGTGTTTCCACTATTCCCAAAACTTTGTGTGATTTGCTAGATTTCCATGATTTTGATGATTGCTCTCTAAACTTGCACCTTGCGGATTCCACTATTAAGAAACCTATGGGAAGAATTAATGATGTTCTTATTGTTGCAAATAGGAATTATGTGCCCGTAGATTTTATCGTTCTTGATATAGATTGCAATCCCACTACTAGGAAAAGGGCTATAGATAGGATGGACACTAATGGCGCACTGTACATGTGGTGCGCCATTAGTGTGCAAATACTAATGGCGCACCACATCCCACGGTGCGCCATTAGTAAAAATCCCACGGTGCGCCATTAGTAAAAAAAATTAAAAAAATTTCAAAACTACTAATGGCGCACCGTGAGAGTGGTGCGCCATTACTAACTTGACATAGTAATGGCGCACCACACCCACAGTGCGCCATTAGTAGTTTTGAAAAAAAAAATGTTAGTAATGGCGCACCGTGAGAGTGGTGCGCCATTACTAACTTGACATAGTAATGGCGCAGCACACCCACAGGTGCGCCATTACTAAGTTTTTTTCAAAAAAAATCAATTTTTTTCTTTTTTCCTTTTCAAAACTAGTAATGGCGCACCGTGGGTGTGGTGCGCCATTACTAGTTTAACTAGTAATGGCGCACCACACCCACGGTGCGCCATTACTAACTTGGCCCAAAAGTTCCTGAATGCACCCCCCTCCCCCGTGGACCGCCTTTTCAGTTTTAAAAAAATAAAAGAAAATGATAAAAATGTCAAAAAAAATAAAAGAAAATAAGTTTCTCATGTGAAATGTGGTCTAGTTGTTGGGAAAATTTACAAATATGAATTTCGACTTTATTTGCAAAATCTCTCTGAAAATTTGTAAAATGGCCATAACTTTTGCATGCGAACTCGGATTAAAAAGTTTTTTATATTAAAAATCATCTACTCAAAACCCCCAAAAACCTAACAGGAAAAAGTTACGGGGCTTTCAAGATCTCGAGGCAAAAAATTTCAAAAAATAATTGGTTTTGAATTTTTTTTTTTGAATTTCATTTCTAAAAATGATACGTAATATGACCGGGAAGTTTGAAATATTTTTTGTAAATTTCACAATAGTCATGAACATGAACAAAGTCCTAGACATCAACAAGGTATAATAGGATTGATATGCTAGATATATCAACAAGTGCCTGTGAAGTGAGCTGTTGCTGGGGTTGGATAGAACTCTGAAGTTAAGCGTGCTTGGGCTGGAGTAGTGTGAGGATGGGTGACCTTTCGGGAAGTTTGACCACGGAGTGCGATTTGACCTGAGATTAAGCATAGTGACCTGAGAATAAGAAAATAACGAAAAAAAATTAAAAAAAAATTTAAAAAAATTGAAAAAAAATTGAAAACAAAATGTTACTAACGGCGCACTTCTATGTGGTGCGCCATTAGTATCTAATGGCGCACCGTGGGCTATACTAATGGATGGGTGAACTTTTGGGAAGTTTGACCACGGAGTGCGATTTGACCTCAGATTAAGCATAGTGACCTGAGATTAAGAAAATAACGAAAAAAAATTTAAAAAAAAATAAAAAAAATTAAAAAAAAATGAAAAAAAACTTGAAAACAAAATGTTACTAACGGCGCACTTCTATGTGGTGCGCCATTAGTATCTAATGGCGCACCGTGGGCTATACTAATGGCGCATTGCGTGGTGCGCCATTAGTATACCAGATACTAATGGCGCACCAGTGGTGCGCCATTAGTAAAAAATACTAGTGGCGTGCTACTAATGGCGCACCGGTAGTGCGCCATTAGTAGGCAAAACCGGTGCGCCATTAGTAGGCTTTTTTCTAGTAGTGTCCTTCATGCCCTATTATTCTTGGTAGACCTTTCCTTAGAACGGTTGGTGCAATTATTGATATGAAGGAAGGGAATATTAGATTCCAATTTCCATTAAAGAAAGGCATGGAACACTTCCCTAGGAAGAAAATAAAATTACCATATGAATCTATCATGAGAGCCACTTATGGATTGCCTACCAAAGATGGCAATACCTAGATCTATCCTTGCTTTTATGCCTAGCTAGGGGCGTTAAACGATAGCGCTTGTTGGGAGGCAATCCAATTTTATTTTTTGTTTTTTTCTTTTTGCTTATGTTTAGGAATAAATCTTTGTTCTAGCCTATGGTTAGATGTGTTTTTATGTTTTAATTAGTGTTTGTGCCAAGTTAAACCTATAGGATCTTCTTGGATGATAGTTATTTGATCTTGCTGTAATTTCCAGAATCATTCTGTTCACGAAAACAATTGTTAAAAATCACCAGAACGTGATTAAATAGTGATTCCAATTGCAGATTATCAATAAACAAATTTCCTAGGTCCTCCTATTTTTGTAGATTTTTTGAAGTTCCATACGTTTACGTTAGTTACAGATTACTACAGACTGTTCTGTTTTTGACAGATTCTGTTTTTCGTGTGTTGTTTGCTTATTTTGATGAATCTATGGCTAGTAAATAGTTTATAAACCATAGAGAAGTTGGAATACAGTAGTTTTAACACCAATATAAATAAATAATGAGTTCATTACAGTACCTTGAAGTGGTCTTTTGTTTTCTTTCGCTAACGGAGCTCACGAGATTTCTGTTGAGTTTTGTGTTGTGAAGTTTTCAAGTTTTGGTTGAAATCTTTTGATGGATTATGGAAAAAGGAGTGGCAAGAGGCTAAGCTTGGGGATGCCCATGGAACCCCCAAGATAATCTAAGGACACCAAAAAGGCAAAGCTTGGGGATGCCCCGGAAGGCATCCCCTCTTTCGTCTACTTCCATCGGTAACTTTACTTGGAGCTATATTTTTATTCACCACATGATATGTATTTTGCTTGGAGCGTCTTGTATGATTTTAGTCTTTATTTGTTAGTTTGACACAATCATCCTTGCTGTACACACCTTTTGAGAGATCCATACATGATTTGGAATTTGTTAGAATACTCTATGTGCTTCACTTATATCTTTTGAGCTATATAGTTTCGTTATATGTGCTTCACTTATATCTTTTAGAGCACGGTGTTGGATTTGTTTTATAGAAATTATTGATATCTCATGCTTCACTTAGATTATTTTTAGAGTCTTAAATAGCATGGTAATTTGCTTAAAAATCTTAATATGCTTGGTATTCAAGATTTGTAAAACTTTCTTTTGAGTGCGTTGAATACTAAGAAAAGTTTGATGCTTGATAATTGTTTTGAGATATGAATATGGTGATATTAGAGTTGCGCTAGTTGAGTAGTTGTGAATTTGAGAAATACTTGTGTTAAAGTTAGTGATTCCCGTAGCATGCATGTATGGTGAACCGTTATGTCATGAAGTCGGAGCATGATTTATTTATATATTGTCTTCCTTATGAGTGGCAGTCGGGGACGAGCGATGGTCTTTTCTTACCAATCTATCCCCCTAGGAGCATGCGCGTAATACTTTGCTTTGATAACTTTTAGATTTTTGCAATAAGTATATGAGTTCTTCATGACTAATGTTGAGTCCATGGATTATACGCACTTTTCTTCCTTCCACCATTGCTAGCCTCTCTAATACCGCGCACTTTTCGCCGGTATCATACACTCACCATATACCTTCCTCAAAACAGCCACCATACTAACCTATCATGGCATTTCCATAGCCATTCCGAGATATATTGCCATGCAACTTTCCACCATTCCATTTATTATGACACGCTCCATCATTGTCATATTGCTAGCATGATCATGTAGTTGACATCGTATTTGTGGCGAAGCCACCATTCATAATTCTTTCATACATGTCACTCCTGATTTATTGCATATCCCGGTACACCGCCGGAGGCATTCATATAGTCATATTTTGTTCTATGTATCGAGTTGTAATTGTTGAGTTGTAAGAAAATAAAAGTGTGATGATCATCATTTTTAGAGCATTGTCCCAAGTGAGGAAAAGGATGATGGAGACTATGATTCCCCCACAAGTCGGGATGATACTCCGGACGATAAAAAAAGAGGCCATAAAAAAAGAGAAAAGGCCCAAAAAAGGAGAGAGGAAGATAGGAGGGACAATGTTACTATCCTTTTACCACACTTGTGCTTCAAAGTAGCACCATGATCTTCATGGTAGAGAGTCTCTCATTTTGTCACTTTCATATACTAGTGGGAATTTTTCATTATAGAACTTGGCTCGTTTATTCCAATGATGGGCTTCCTCAAAATGCCCTAGGTCTTCGTGAGCAAGCGAGTTGGATGCACACCCACTTAGTTTCTTTTGTTGAGCTTTCATATACTTATAGCTCTAGTGCATCTGTTGCATGGCAATCCCTACTCACTCACATTGATATCTATTGATGGGCATCTCCATAGCCCGTTGATACGCCTAGTTGATGTGAGACTATCTTCTCCCTTTTTGTCTTCTCCACAACCACCATTCTATTCCACATATAGTGTTATATCCATGGCTCACGCTCATGTATTGCGTGAAGATTGAAAAAGTTTGAGAATGTCATAAGTATGAAACAATTGCTTGGCTTATCATCGGGGTTGTGCATGATTTAAATACTTTGTGTGGTGAAGATAGAGCATAGCCAGACTATATGATTTTGTAGGGATAACTTTCTTTAGCCATGTCATTTTGAGAAGACATGATTGCTTTATTAGTATGCTTGAAGTATTATTATTTTTATGTCAATATTAAACTTTTGTCTTGAATCTTTCGGATCTGAATATTCATACCACAATTAAGAAGAATTACATTGAAATTATGCCAAGTAGCACTCCGCATCAATAATTATGTTTTTATCATTTACCTACTCGAGGACGAGCAGGAATTAAGCTTGGGGATGTGATGCGGAGCATCCCTTGCCTACTCGTATCGACACTCCATCACCACCGCAAGCACCAAGTGGCCCGATGACAAGAGCACGTGCCCGCGCCATCGAGAACGAGGTTGACTCTCTCCTCTTCGAGTCTCGTATGGATTCATGTGAGAATAGGATTCTACCATCATCGGGAACGTTGTCCATACTCAGGTACCTTGGAGAAGCTAAGGAGCAAGGCGGATCCAAAGGAGAAGATGGACACGAAGAGGGAGAAGAAGAAGAGCTGCCGAAGAAGCTCCAGCCACCGGACGACCGGTCTGGACCGGACGTCCGGCGCCTGAAGCCACATCTGCCCAAGTCCCAGGCTACAGCGAGCAGACGTCCGGCCCAGACTGGACGACCGGCCACAACCTCCAGCGAGCGGACGGCCGAAGTCACCGGACGTCCGGCACCGCCCCACAGAACGGAAATTAGCGGAAGTATGAAGATACCGGACGTCCGGCGCATCCTTCACAGAACGGATCTAGCGGATGTCTGATGACTCCGGACGTCCGGACCCTTTCCCCGTGGCTATGCATTTTAGGGACATTTTAGTCCTTTGTATCCCTATCTCCCTAGGTTTCGTCCCTAGCCTTCATATACTCATTTCCTAAGTCATTTGTGGGTTAGCAAAGTATTTTAGAACACAAAGAGGGCTTTGCTCATCTTCCTCCTCTTGGAGATCAAGACCTCCTCTAGGAGTAGCTCCTCTTGGAGATCAAGCCCTCCTTCTTGGGGAAGATCCTCTTGTATTTCAAGACCTCACCTAGTGGGAAGAACCTTATCCTAGTGCTATTTTCCTTGAATTGTTCATGTAATCTTGTGGATCTCTTGTATGCTACTCTAGTGGATGTGATATTGGGCTTGTTTGAGAGATTTGTTCCTTGTGTTCTTGTTGTTCTTCCTCCTTTTCCCCCTCCAAGTGTGAAAAGATCCCCTCTAGGGTTTCACCCTACAACATCTTGGTATCATGAGCAAGGTTGATTCACATCTTGGAGTCCCATTCCTCCATTTGCTAGCTTGATTTTGGTGTTTTTCGTCCAAATCCGAAAATTCCCCACAAAAATAGCCCCAAAAAATTTTCTTCCAATTTGTTGGATCTTGTGAGATTTGGTTGTTTTGGTCCATGGATTTGATGTTTGGCAAGTGGATCTAGCCCCTCCCCAACAATACCCACCCTCCCCACCACGAAATCCACGAAATCTTGCATTTCCCCCAAGTTTTCCGCCCAAACCCGACACCACCGGGTGCCCGCACCCCCGGGCTGTTTGCCCCTGACCACCCCGGGCACCCGCACCTCCCACCCCCGGGTGCCAGCACCCCCCCCCCCAAATCAGCCCACTTCCACCACTAATTTGGCCATAACTTCCACCTCCCAAGTCTGATTTTTGTGTTCTTTAGCTCGTTTGGAAGTTCTTGACATCCCACATCCACATATATCATTACCACCACCTTTAGCCACCATCCAAAAATCAACCCAAAACACCCACCTTCCGCATTTGACCGATTTTGAGTTGCGATTTGTGTTTCCTAAGGTGTTTCGGCTACTTAGGAGCGTGTGACATTCATCATCGCCTCGGAGTCATCCTCATCGCTAACCGTAAGAAAGGACGGTAACCTCGACGACACTTACTCCTTACCTTGCTTTTGCATTGATAGCCTGAGCCTTTTGTGTTGCTTACCCATCGAGACTAGCGAGTTGAGAATTGTCGGGCCACGCTATTGTGCACCGTAGTGATCTTGTTATCATCTTAGTGCCATAAGTCTCTCCCGTGCATATCTTACATACTTGTCTCATATCATACTTGGCTCGAGCATCAAGCATAGTGAAAAAAAAGACAAGCTTTTAAGCAAAAAGAGGAGACACAAAGAGCTTATAAGCAATACCATTGAGCCATTTTGCATATCATCTTGGTCACCACATACATAGCATAGTAGGGATTGAGGACGGCACGTTTCTCTTATAGGTTGGTGCACATGCGTATCTAGCCCATTTGAGCAATCGAGCTAGCGTCTCTCTTGCATTCGCACAACAACAGCATTATCCGTGGTTGCACATTTTGAGCTCACCCCTTGGTTGTGCGGATCCCATCAATATTCCGTGTGTGTGTTCCTAGTGATACTCTTGGCTTTGATCTATTTGCCTTACTTGCATTTTTGTGAACCTTCTCAACCTTATCGATATCTTGACTAACATTTGCTTGAAATTTTTACACCATCCTAACCAAGCTCCTCCATAAGCCTTTTACTTGTAGGTGTGAGAAACAAACCCGGTTCCAATTCTACTATTGAGGCATTACATTGAGTGACACTTGTTACATCCTCAATCCTCGGAAAAGGTAACTTCGGTATTGTTCTCTCACTTTGCTACTCACCCCCTTGGTTATGATGGATAGGCCAAGTTCGTCGGCGAACCCGCTTTTCGTGGAGCAAGATGGTGATAACGACTTCGTCACCAAGAACCACTTCTTCATCGCGCAAAGAGCTCTCCATCAAGAAAATGAGGCCTTGGGTGAACGCCTCGACCGACTTGCCACCGACGTTCGTCAAGCGGAAGCACGGAACCGCGACTACATCGACGACAAGTTCACTACACAAATGGAAGAGCTCCGCAACATGATCGTGCGACGCCCGCCTTCCACATCTACTTCAACAATAAAGCGCCACTCAAGCCACCGCTCAAGTCGACACTCTTCGGACTACTCATCTTATTATACAAGTCCTCCCCGAGCTCCAGTCCCGCGACGTGATGCTTCCCAAGATCGCCATGCTCAAGAAAATCCATTCCATGGCAATGGTTTACAAGACCGAGTTTGAGCACGTGAAAGGGCAAGACACCAAGCGCACGAAGCAATGGAGCAAGAAGAAATACCTCCACAAGGGCCTCATCAAGACCCTCAAGACGGTGAGGCACTTCGACACGCACAAGAGCGCCATCAAGCACAAGCCCTCGAACGTGAAGCGCAAGAACTCGAAGCACAACGCGCACTCCGCGACGCCACTCGAGTTGTTGAAGAGCGCAACCGCCAAGTGCGAGAACAAGAGGAAGTTCTTCATCGCGAGATACAAGAAGAAGCTGCGTGTCGCGAAGAGCAACAAGAAAGGCACAACCAAGCGCATATCCCTCGTCCTCCTCCAAGACAAGAGCGACACCAAGCAGAACAAGTGCTTCAAGACCCTCTTCCATGCCAAGAGCAATAATGCGAGGAACGAGCATTTGAGGACCTTCCTCCATGGCAAGAGCGACCTCACAACCGCTACTTCAATGAAGAACTCCGATACGGCAAGCTCAAGTTCACCATGCCCAAGTTCTCAGGAAGCAATGATCCCGAAGAGTATCTCTCATGGGCCTTGAAGGTGGACAAAATCTTCCGTCTTCACAACTACGACAAGGAAAAGAAGATCGCCATGGCCTCCCTCGAGTTCCAAGACTACGTTCTCATTTGGTGGGAACAAGTGATTGAGCG
Organism: Aegilops umbellulata; assembly: GCA_032464435.1. Taxonomy (NCBI): domain Eukaryota; kingdom Viridiplantae; phylum Streptophyta; class Magnoliopsida; order Poales; family Poaceae; genus Aegilops; species Aegilops umbellulata. The sequence goes on from CP136059.1 coordinate 256,387,481, forward strand.
ACGACGTGCAAGAGGAAAACCACCAATCACAACTTGGACGGCCATGAAGGATGTCATGCGAGCTCGATTCGTGCCTACACACTACACCCGAGATCTCTTCAAGAAGTTGCAACTCCTCAGACAAGGCATGAAGACGGTGGAAGAATACTACGAAGAAATGGAGATTGCCATGATACGAGCCAATGTCAAGGAAGACGACGAGCAAACAATGGCACGCTTGTTGAACGGCCGCAACCATCCAATCAAGCGGATTGACGACTTCCAACCATACTCAAACCTCCTCGAGCTAGTTCATCAAGCGACCAAGGCCGAGCGACAAGTACAAGATGACTTCAAATATGCCAAGTACTCATCCAAGACCTATGGCTCCTACTCTCAAGCTCCCGCGACTTCGGCAACTCCTACCTCAACGAAAGCATCACCAAGTACCGGCAACAAGTCAAGTTCCAAGCAAGCTACGCCCTCCTCGACTCGTCCTCCGGCAAGCACCTACAAGCCCAAGTATTCCTCATCTTCGACACCACCAAACGACACCGTCAAGAAAAGTTCACTCAAGTGCTTCACATGTGGTGGCCGAGGACACAAGTCCTTCGAATGCACCAACAAGCGTACCATGATCTTCAACAATGATGGCACATACGACTCGATGAGTGAAGAAGAAATGGAAGCCATTGAGCACGTGGCCATGCATCGGCGCGTGAACAAAGATGAAGATGACCAAGTGTTCTGCGACAATGATTCAAGTCCCTCTCTCATGGTCTCCAAGGTCTTGACGCTTCAACACCACCAAGATGAGGACCAACGGTGCCACATCTTCCACACAAAGGCCGGCATCAATGGGCGTTCCGTCAAAGTCATCATCGACGGAGGAAGGTGTCACAACTTGGCAAGTGAAGAGCTATGCTCCAAGCTGCAATTGGTCAAGAAGAAGCACACTTGTCCCTACAAAGTGCAATGGTTAAGCGACTCCGGCACTATTCAAGTGGAGCATACGGTGCAAGTTTCTTTCAAGATCGCCGCCTACGAAGACACCTTGGAGTGCGACGTGGTCCCGATGTCCGTGTGCCATCTCCTCTTGGGAAGACCGTGGCAATTCGACCGCGGAGTCATACACAACGGAAGAACCAACCACTATAGCTTCAAGACGAAAGTCAAGGAATATGTGCTTCGACCAATGTCACCAAGCCAAGTGATCGCCGATAAGCAAGCTTCCACCCATCGAGGAGATCCTAGAGAGAGAGTGAACCACCAACAAGAAAGTGAGAGCCACAAGCCAAAATTGAGTGCCTCTTCGCCAAGAGAGAAAAACTTAGTCCTCCTAGCCACCAAAAGAGAGATCAGAGAAGTGTGTGAGAACCCATCGAGTGTCATCCACTTTGTCCTCCTATGTAAGGATGAGGTGACAAAAACTAACAATCCTAATCCTCTTCCTCTAGTGTTTCCAAAATTGTTGTAGGAATTCGAGGATGTCTTTCCCGATGAGCTACCTCCCGGTCTTCCTCCTCTACGTGGCATTGAACATAGGATCGACCTCATCCCCGGCACTCCTCTTACGAACAAAGCTCCATACTGCGTGAACCCCGAAGAAACAAAGGAGATCCAATGGCAAGTACAATAACTCATCGACAACGGTCATGTACGTGAAAGCTTAAGCCCTTGTGCCGTTTCGGTTATACTTGTGCCCAAGCAAGATGGTACTTTTCGCATGTGCTCCGATTGTAGACCCATCAATGCTATCACCGTTCGTTATAGGCATCACATTCCTCGCTTAGATGATATGCTAGATGAACTTAGCGGTGCCACTATTTTCTCAAAAATTGATCTTAAAAGTGGTTACTATCAAATTCGCATACAAGAAGGTGATGAATGGGAAACCGCTTTCAAAACCAAATTTGGCTTGTACGAGTGGTTGGTTATGCCTATGGGTTTATCGGAAGCTCCCGATACTTTCATGCGTCTTATGCATTTTGTGCTTCGTCCTTACATTGGAGTTTTTGTTGTGGTCTACTTTGATGACATACTTGTTTTTAGCAAATCCATCAAAGAACATCTAAAACATGTTAGGGTTGTTTTGCAAACTCTTCGCAAGGAACGTCTTTAGGCAAACATGAAAAGGTGCACTTTTGGTGCTGACAAGCTTGTTTTCTTGGGTTTTGTTGTTTCCTCAAAGGGTGTCCATGTGGATGAGTCTAAAATTGAAGCAATTAAAACTTGGCCGCAACCAACCAATTTGCAACAAGTGCGAAGTTTTCTTGGCCTTGCGGGTTTCTATCGTCGCTTTGTGAAAGATTTTAGCACTATTGCCGCACCGTTGCATGCCTTGAGTAAGAAAAATGCTCCTTTTGTTTGGGGACCCTCGCAATCCACCACTTTTGATGAGCTCAAATCCTTGCTTACTCATGCTCCGATTCTTGCTTTGCCCAACTTTGACAAAACTTTTGAAGTTCATTGTGATGCAAGTGGTAATGGAATTGGTGGAGTTTTGATGCAAGAAAAGCGAGCTATTGCATACTTTAGTGAAAAACTATCCGGTGCTCAACTTAACTACCCCATCTATGATAAAGAATTGAATGCTCTCGTGCGTGTGTTACATACTTGGGAACATTATCTTAGACCACATGAGTTTGTCATACATACCGATCATGAGACACTTAAGTACCTTAAAGGCCAAACCAAGTTGAATAAATGACATGCTAAATGGAGTGAATTTATTGAATCTTTCCCCTATGTGATCAAATACATTAAGGGTAAAGAGAATGTTGTGGCGGATGCACTTTCCCGCAAATGCATGTTACTTACTCAACTTGAATTGAATGTTGTTGGATTTCGTCATATCAAAGATTTATATGAGCACGATGTAAATTTTGCTACTCCTTATGCTAAGTGTATGACGAATACTTCTTGGGAACGATACTATATCAAACATGGTTATCTTATGAGAGCTAACAAACTATGCATTCCCGAGTCCTCTCTTCGTTTGTTACTTTTGCAAGAGGCTCATGGAGGTGGACTCATGGGACACTTTGGATGCGACAAGACTTATGCCACGATCTCCAAGAACTACTTTTGGCCCAAGATTTTTCGCGATGTCGCCTGTTTCACCAACCGTTGCACTACATGTTGCAAAGCTAAGTCACAATCTCAATCCCATGGTTTACATATGCCTTTACCTATTCCACACCAACCTTGGGAAGATATTAGGATGGACTTTGTGCTTGGCTTACCTAGAACACAAAATGGCAAAGACTCCGTGTTTGTTGTTGTGGACCGATTCTCTAAAATGGCTCATTTTATCCCATGCAATAAGATAGATGATGCTTCACATGTTGCCAATCTCTTTTGTAGGGAAATCTTGAGGTTGCACGGTGTGCCAAAGACAATTGTGTTGGATCGGGACGTCAAGTTCTTAAGCTACTTTTGGAAGACGATATGCGCCAAGATCGGAATCAAGCTACTCTTCTCCACGGCGTACCACCCTCAAACCGATGGCCAAACGGAAGTCACCAACCGAACTCTTGCAACTCTCCTACGCATGTTGATAAAGAAGAACATCAAGGAGTGGGAGGAGTGCCTACCCATTGCCGAGTACGCCTACAACCGCGCAAGACATTCTACAACCGGAAAGTCCCCCTTTGAGGTTGTCTACGGCTTCAACCCTTTGTCGCCATTGGACATTCTCCCTCTACCGCTTCAAGAACGAGATAACATGGACGCAAGTACACGAGCCGCCTACCTCAAGAAGATGCATGAAGAAACACGTTCCACGATCGAGCGCCAAGTACAACGACTAGCCTCCAAGCTCAACATCAACAAGTCGCCGATGGTGTTCCAACCGGGTGATCAAGTATGGATACATCTACACAAGGACCGCTTCCCCAAAGAACGCAAGTCCAAGCTACTACCGAGAGCCGACGGTCCATTCAAGGTGCTAGCGCGCTACAACGACAACGCCTACAAGGTCGACATCCCACGTGACAAGTACAACGTCAGTGACATCTTCAACGTCAAGGACTTGGACAAGTATCATGGTGATGAAGAGCACGATCCATGGACGGATCTCTCCCAAGGGGGGAGATGATGCGGAGCATCCCTTGCCTACTCGCATCGATACTCCATCACCACCGCAAGCACCAAGTGTCCCGATGACAAGAGCACGTGCCCGCGCCATCGAGAATGAGATTGACTCTCTCCTCTTCGAGTCTCGTTTGGATTCATGTGAGAATAGGATTCTACCATCATCGGGAACGTTGTCCATACTCGGGTACCTTGGAGAAGCTAAGGAGCAAGGCAGATCAGAAGAAGAAGATGGACGTGAAGAGGGAGAAGAAGAAGAGCTGCCGAAGAAGCTCCAGCCACCGGACGACCGGTCTGGACCGGACGTCCGGCGCCTGAAGCCACATCTGCCCAAGTCCCAGGCTACAGCGAGCAGACGTCTGGCCCGGACCGGACGACCGGCCACAACCTCCAGCAAGCGGACGGCCGAAGTCACCGGACGTCCGGCACCGCCCCACAGAACGGAAATTAGCGGAAGTATGAAGATACTGGACGTCCGGCGCATCCTTCACAGAACGGATCTAGTGGATGTCCGACAACTTCGGACGTCCGGACCCTGTCCCCGTGGCTATGCATTTTAGGGACATTTTAGTCCTTTGTACCCCTCTCTCCCTAGGTTTCGTCCCTAGCCTTTATATACTCATTTCCTAAGTCATTTGTGGGTTAGCAAAGTATTTTAGAACACAAAGAGGGCTTTGCTCATCTTCCTCCTCTTGGAGATCAAGACCTCCTCTAGGAGTAGCTCCTCTTGGAGATCAAGCCCTCCTTCTTGGGGAAGATCCTCTTGGATTTCAAGACCTCACCTAGTGGGAAGAACCTTATCCTAGTGCTATTTTCCTTGAATTGTTCATGTAATCTTGTGGATCTCTTGGCTGCTACTCTAGTGGATGTGATATTGGGTTTGTTTGAGAGATTTGTTCCTTGTGTTCTTGTTGTTCTTCCTCCTTTTCCCCCTCCAAGTGTGAAAAGATCCCCTCTAGGGTTTCACCCTACAACAGGATGCCTGATACATCTCCAACGTATCTATAATTTTTTATTGCTCCATGCTATATTATCTACTGTTTTGGACATTATTGGGCTTTATTATCCACTTTTATATTATTTTTGGGACTGACCTATTAACCGGAGGCCCAGCCCAGAATTGCTGTTTTTTGCCTATTTCAGAGTTTCGCAGAAAAGGAATATCAAACGGAGTCCAAACGGAATGAAACCTTCGGGAACATGATTTTTGGAACAAACAAGATCCAGGAGACTTGGACCCTATGTCAAGCAACCAACAGGAAAGGCACGAGGTAGGGGGCGCCCCCCCCCCAAGGCGCGCCCTCCACCCTCGTGGGCCCCCTGTTGCTCCGCCGACGTACTCCTTCCTCCTATATATACCTACGTACCCCCAAACAATCAGATACGGAGCCAAAAACCTAATTCCACCTCATGTGTTTCCTTGCCGTCCCCGATAAAGCAAGGGGGACACGTCGGCAGTGCACTAAATGTGTTTGTTCGACGGTGGCTTAGCGACTGTAGACCTTTCCACCTCCTGTGTGCCACTATGGCAACCCCTTTTTCCTATAAAAGGAGGCCTGAGGCGACCGAGAGAGGGATTCGGCTCTTTTGGGCAAGTTGCACCCCGTAGCTAGCTCAAGAACACAAGAACACTCAAATATATCCACCAAAGCAGGACTAGGGTATTACGCATCTTCGCGGCCCGAACCTGGGTAAATGATATGTGTGCTTCCCGTCAGATCCGCTCTTTGCACAACCTCGCACCCGCCAACCGTAGAAGGGATCCCAGTGACCCCATAGGTGTCGTTTCCACCGACACCCTGATGCTTTGAAGTCCCGCATGTAGATAGAGCGGCTAGTCATATAGGAGTACTCAATATTGTGCAACGCGACCAAGGCGGAGAGGAAAACGAGAGAACTACGCATTTATTTACGGTGTAGATTCACTCATTTTTCTCTAGTACTACTCATTTAGGGTGTAGTCTAGTCACTTGTTGAAATCTCTAGAAAGGCAAATACTCCTTTCCAATTTACAGGGCTATACTAGCAAGTAGTACTACAATAGTGGGCTCAAATAGCAATTTTGTCTCATGCAAGAGCCTGGCTATATGCGTGCTCCAAGCCCTTCTCGACCCACTTTTGGGTGTTTGGTAGGGTGTATGAAGGGTGCATGAGTCCACACTAGCTTAACACAAATACACTAGGAGCATGCATGAAGAGGGGTGCTGGGATGAGCGTGCACGAAGAGGGAACAACTATGCTGAGATGAGAATGCAACCAAACACACTGTGGCGAGTGTTCGCAATTGCCATGTTTGGGTTGCGCTTGGCTCTTCGCCTCTTCGAGAAGACGAACAATGATGTTACTACTACTTCTACAGTATCGAATCCACTACTGCGTGTCCGTCCACCGCGTGCGGGAGGGATAACTTGTTGTAGTACTCTGTAAGGCTAGTTGGTATGGGAGTATCATAGGTAGTACTCCCTCCGTTCCTAAATATTTGTCTTTCTAGAGATTTCAACAAGTGACTAGGGAGCAAAATGAGTGGATCTACACTCTAAAATATGTATATATACATCCGTATGTGGTAGTCCATTTGAAATATCTAAAAAGACAAATATTTAGGAATGGAGGGAGTATCATGCATGCCAACTAGGTAAATTTGATGAGGTGGCATAGAAGTAAATGAAAAAAGAGAGGGTTGAGTATCATATCATGATACCGTATCATATTAAATGTTGTGCTACTATGTGCCATGCATGCTAATAAATGAAGTCATCGATGATACTAACATATGATACTATGCACTACGGGTGTGTAGTATCATACACTAGTATCATATGCATGATACTAGTATTCCATTACGACCAGCCTAAGCAAAAGCCTGTCCTCGTCTGCGATCCACCGCGCGCATGGGTGAGGGAGAAGGCAGGCGTGTAGTAGTAAAATCAAGCTTCCCCTCGTTGTACAAGTTGACGCGACAAATCATAGCACTGGCCCCACATGGTTGCCTCTAAACTTGGCTGAAAGACCCGCAGTGTACAATATATTTGCCGCAACCTCTAACATTTACCCCACCACAAATTAAAATATATATCCTATCTTGACCAGATGAGCATGCAAACTACAATCATCAGGATGACAGGTAGGGCCAGAAGATTATTTTAATCAAAAAAGAATGGAGCTGACCCCAACGATTTTAAGCTTACAGGCACAGTACACGCTATCATAGACTACTCTACACATGAAACTGCTGCACGAGCGTCCGGGCTGCGCTTGGCTCTTCGCCTCTTCGGGAAGTCGAACAATGATGGAGTACTACTGTAGTGGAGGAGTACTACAGTATGCTTCTGGCCATCTGACACCGATTGAACTGCTGCAATGTCCACCACGTGCGGGAGGGAGAGCATGTAGCGAACAAAAGCTTCTCCTAGTCTTGCCAGCCACCACGCTCATGGGCGAGGAGGGACGTAGCTTCATTGACTTATTGATCCTGCCTTTGCGTGTATGACAGGTGGGCCCAACAGGTGGGTGGCCCACCTATCATACAGCCAAAGGCAGGTGCGGTTAAGGCGAGAGGGTGTTGTAGTAATCAAACTTCTTGTTGTACGAGTTGACGTGACACATCAAAGCACTGCACTCGATATATTTCAATAATTTGCGTTTACCGATACATTAATTACAACGCATGCATGCATGTCGTGACTCTCCTTTTGATACTTGCATGTGTTGATTTAATGCACCTTGCCAAATTTTGACTATAAATTTAACTAACCAAATGTTCATGCATGTCACAAAAAATTACATAATTTAAAACTATGTTCAAATATGAATCAAACGATATAATTTTTGTTAACATGCACTAACATTTTGTCAGTTAAATCTTTGGTCAAAATTTAGCACCAATTACAAAGGGCCCAATAAATATTGTACTCTCACATTTTGGTTTTAGGATACTCCCACATAGAAAATATAAATAATAATGCATGTTGGGGCAGCCCATGTTTCCGATAATTTTAGCCGTGGGCTTGTTCAAAAATTTTACGAGGGGGTGGTTGTTCATTTAATGGAGGGTCTTGTACCAGACTTGAACGATACAAATTACGACCTTGGCACACCGTAACACCACTTGGAATAAGCGGGTAGCTATCTCAAAAAACAATCAACAACTCAAAAAAACGGCGACCTGGCACGTACACAATTTTAAACGATTGTTTTGATGGAGAGAAAAAGGAAAACTACCCCACTACATATATATGTATATGTATATATATATATATATATATATATATATATATATAGGCTGAAGCCTCCGCGCTTGCTTGCTAGGGTTGCTCTATTCACACACTCTCATCCTCTCTAGATCTAAACAAGATAGCGGTGGTAACACTGTCTTTCTCCCTTCAAAAAACATTGTCTTTCTATCCTCACCGCTAGTTACAGATCCGGGCGTATCCCCCTCCGCCGGTGAAGGGGAGGAGGGGCAGTGTTTAGGCTGTCGTCGACAGCAAGGGAGGAGACCCACTGCCAGCCGCACCGTTATCTCTGGCTGAGCGCCGGCGCGGGAGGTCCTCCGAACCCTTCGTCGTTGCCCTAGTGTGGGTGGATCCGGCCTCCCGCCGCCCACCTATCCACATCCCGACGACCTTCAGGTATATCTTCCGTTGAAACCGCCCTAGCTCTACTTCCCCAGCTCGCTACGTTTCTGCATGTGCATCATTTTCTACCTCTCAGCCCCTCTCGATCGGATGGTCCAATGACACATATTTTTTCTTCTTCTATTGTCAGAGGTAAAGCTACTTCATGGAGTCAAATCTTGTACTTGGTTAAAACAAGAAATAAAGTGGGGGTGGGGGGATTTAGTATGTACATCGGACATGGTACAAACCGGAAGGATAGGGGGTGAAAGTAGTACAGACTGGTCATCCAACCGTTCTCTTGGTCGAAAAGGGAAATATAGGCTAAATGTTGTACATAGTGGTATGACCAGGACTAGATTTGCTATCCACACATAAGATGGTTGCATGCATCATTATGATGCAGAGGCCGGGGGCACGCCTCCATTTCCAAAAAACATAGGAGTAGCTGGCTAGAGTGAACAAAAATGGGACCAACCTAGATATGTTCCTTGGATGTTTGTTTCGCGGGGAAACAAACTCTGAATCGCCACTTTATGCCCCGGTTTAGGTCCATGGTGCTGGACTGCTGGTGCACCCACTGTCCCATGCCCTTATACCAAATCTTTAGCTGTTCTTAATCTAATGCCCCTGGTAAAATGAAGCCATGCCACTGTTATAAGCCATGACAAGTTTAGCCAAATGTTTTTGCCTGTAATTGTTTGAGACTCTGACTGTTTCCTTTGTAGCTATTTGTGCAAACAGGGATATCCATTTCACCTAGTTGTTGTTGTGACCTTTTGGTGCACTACACAAAACACTTAAAAGAAGTGACTTTTGTGTTGTTTAACTGGAAAGTCAGAATGGAATAGTTGGTTCATTTCGGTGGAACTGCACAAAGGGGGATCTGTGTTCCAATCCTCATCATCCATATTGGCACCATAACCTTCCTTTAGGTAAGAATGATATTTAATGCATGTGTTCATCTCTATTTTGCAACTGCCATGAGAAAATAATGCTATTGTTTACTAGTACACTTGTACTCCCTCACTGACAAAACCAATTCTGAAATAGAAGGCCAATCATGTACTTGGTTTCACCAACTGATGAGGAGAAAGAGAAACAGAGCATGAAGAGGAAGAATAATAAGAATAGTAAATAGTGCCAAGGTGATCTTGCTGAAGCCGAGGCCTCAGTTGAGGCCATTCAAGGGCTCCGACAACGTCTACCTTACATGTGAGACGATCCTCCAGGGAGCCCTTCCACTTTTGCGTATTGTCCATATGAATTTGATGCTGCTGTTAGAGTAATATGCTAATGTCTTTCTATCCTTTCTCACTAAGCTACTGAAGGTTTCACCTTGTTCCTACTTGTGCAAACAGGGATCATGTTGTCTCAATCATAAACTTTAGTGGAACTATACAAGACAATACAATGAACTGTATCCCAGCCAGTGCTTTAAATCTACTGGAAGTTCTTGATAATCTTTTGATATAATCTCAGCACTAGTAAACAAGAGTGATTTCAACCATACATTTGAAGTGCACAAAAATATATACTATTGAGTGATTCAAGTGAGTGCTTTATCATATCTTCTGGGACTACATGAATAAGCTTTTTTGCTCAGGTTGGTACCGGCCTAAGGCCTTCATCCATATTAGTTTGTTGTCATCTCTATTTGTATCGTGCTACTGTCATGAGAAACTCCTTTATCTTTGCACGTTAAAGTTTTGCAACAACCTATGATACATGGCAATGCTTTGTTGAGCTAATTGGCAGTGATCAAATAAGCTAATACCTCTCTTTAAGCAAGACTACTATGTTGCTAACTTTACCCATTAAGATAATGAGGGTGCTTCTATTTGTTAGTGTATGTTTCATCAACTAGTCCCACTATTACAGTAATCTCACTCTCTCAATATATGTGCCAACAGGGATGCTCGATTTTGGTGGAGCTGCACAAAAACTTGGGTGCTTCATTGCCTCGACAGCTTCCTTCCTTTCCTGTCAGTCGCTAATCTGGGCTTGCTTCCTTCCTTTGCTGTCAGTCGCTTGGCTTATCTCGACTTCCGGTCAAAGGAAATAGTAATTGATATGCTACCTCACATAGGTTGGTAATGGTCTTTATCCTGATTATTGTGCTTGTCATATGTATTGGTAATTCAGTATTGTGCTACTGTTTGCCGATTTCATAAAGGAGTAACTTGGAGCCTGAACTCGCACGCAAATCACTACATTGGGTGATTTCAGTAGAACTGCACAAAAAGATCAGATGGACAGGTACTTATGTTGCTGCTATGTACTCCAAAGTTCACTCAGACAAGCATCGATGTTGACAAGAGGAAATCCCTATATTCATTCAAGTATCAACCGGCGTCAACCAATTGTCAAACTCCAAGTATTAGGAGAGTGAACGCCAAAAATATTGCTTGGCGCATAGCCCAGAAAAACACAGTCCAGTCTTTGGTCCCAACTTGTGCCTTTTGGTTATCGGCACATATGGTAGCGAATTGTATGGCATGGAGTCTAAAGATTCCAGACAAGTTGGTTGACGCGTATATTCATCTGGCACTTAATCTGTCTGCACGCCAGGGATGCTCCATTTCAGTTGAACTGCACACAAAAATTGGGTGGTTCATTTTCTCAACTGCCTCTTTTCTTGTCTGCAATGTAGAGTTTTGGCAAGCTACAGGACCAAGATGAGCCAGTAAACTAGTTGGATGAAAGTAGTGTCCAAGTTGCTCAAACCTCCCTCGGCACGGGACCACTATTTGAGGATAAACCTACAAGAAAAGTTCAGATTCTCTATGCTGCCTCTTATGTACTCGAAAGTTTACTCGTACAAGCATTAATTTTAGCAAGAAGTACCTCCGACTGAACACCATTTACCAGTATGTACCCTAGGTAATTAAAGTTCATCCATGGATGATATTGGCTGTGATCTCAATCATTTGGTTGCACAAACATAGTGAACATGTGTATATCTAAATCTTTTTGTGAATTATCTATGAATATTGTCGTGTGATCTATCGATCATTTGGATGCATATAGACATGCTGAACTTGTGTATATATGAATCTTGTGAGTAGTTAATTGTGAATGTTGGCTATGAAAATGAACGTGTCCTGTGAACCTGAGTTTGATATGAATGTTTACCTGTTTTATTGTACTTGTGTGTGAACTTGTTAGTATGTCTACTATGGGATTTGTGACATGTGGGTGTCAATGGCACACCTTCTTCCTGAGAAGAATTGCACTTGCTTTGTTAGGGTAGCTACGGTACATCAGCCCTTTTTAATATTTTTGCTCTATCTTCCCCCCTCCCCCGCTCAACCCCTGCCGTAATGTTTTCGGCCTCAAAACAAGCATAGTACTGCGTTGTTTTTGGGGCTTGATGAAAAATCGAGTGTTGGTTTCTGTAGGTTGGCCCGCCCAACAAATGGGCTGCTGGTCCACCACGGATTGGGAGGCTAAAAATAGAAGTTTTATGGTGCAGAGGCAAGTAAAAAAACGCCATCAAGAGCCATCCACTAAAGAAAAAAATCGCGTCTGATGTACTTCTTTAGTCGCGCCGCCGCCCCCCTCTTTAATCCAGTTCGCTCGGGGATCTAGCTAGTATCATTTTTTTCAAAGGGCGAACAAGTATCAACTAGGCCTAGGTATGCGTAGCCCACGACATACGGAGACAGTGGTTTCAACTTATTTTTTGAGGTCCATACCGGCCTATGGGCCTCCCAGCGTAGGTTTTACTTTTTCTTAAAGATCGGCAACCCAATGTATTTTCTTAATAAAACACAGGTCTCTGTTCTATTTATCTATATATAAGAATAATAATGTTGTGTCCAATTTATGTTTTCCCTTCTAACCACATTATATATATTTATATTATTACTATTATCGAATATTTTGTAGGGACTTATATATACATTATTAAAACATCCCACGTGTTATTAACTTATAAAAGTAAATGTTTAACAGAAGTTGGCAAGGAAAATCCTGGTTGTTTTTGACTCACGGGTAGGAAAATCCTTGTGATTGCATAAAAAAGCTTGAGAAGATTTTAAGGACCAATGTAATAATAACGCGCTCGTTTTTATTTTGAGCAATAACTCGCTAATTTGTTAATTATATATATAATGTGTCGCAATGGTTTATTTTTTGATATTAATTGCTCCTTATAACCTAACATTATATATAGAACGAACCCAGCTAATTCGTGTATTTCAGGAAAGTGCAAATGGGTTGGGATTTCTTAGAAAATATTAAATGGGCCGCATTGACGCGAAATTATTTGTTCACTCTGCCAGCAAATGGACTGTACATTCTAGAAAACATGGGTTAAATATATGCCACATTTTTGCAGGCTGACATGTGGGCCAATAGGTCGAAGTCTACGCAGGGCGTTGTCAACTTGGTCAACAAATGATTATGACATCCACAGCCATTGGATTTATATCCCACGGCCGGCATGCACCTTCAATCTCTCGTCTTTTTCCTCCAGCGTCACCGGGACCGCCTGGTCCGGCCTCCGGCAACTAGCGGCTCTGCTTACCATGCATCGCTGCGAAGCGCTGCCCCACCGCCGGCCAGGCTATCCCTCCACCCCTCCACACCTCCTGTTATTCTCTATCGACTGCAGCCCCATGCTGCACCAGAACCAGTTATAACCCTTCTACTCCTCTCAATCTGCGACTCCACTACCGCGTCTTCCCATCTCCGGGTCGTTCTCGTCCGGGGCCTTGCCATCGTCTATCGGCTAGTTACGCTCGGTGCGGCGTGGTCAACAAACGAGAGTCATCGGAAGAGGACTGTATGTGGAGAGCCTGACGGCTGGGACCCACGAGGTCCATGGTCGCAGGCAAGGAAAGTTCCTCCTTATTAAGCTGGAAAAAATGTTTCCTCCCCCTGACAGCTGGGACCCACCGGATGTATCTTCGCACGGAAGGAAGTGCCTCCTTGTTATGCGAAAAAACTATTCCTCCCATTGACAGCCGGGACCCGTCAGATTTGGTGGCTGGCTTGTGGGCCTACTAAGCGGACGTGTACACTAGGCTTTGTCAACTTAGTCAACAAATGATTCTAGCAGCTGGACCGTAGGATGTTAATCCAACAGTCGTGCTCCTTCTTCAACCTCTGTTCTTGCTCCTGTCTCCCGTGGGCGGCAGTGCTGCCGCGCACCCGAACCAGTCAAGTTTCCCACTCCTCTCCATCTGCAACTCCACTGCCGCGTCTTCCCAATCTCCGGGTCGTTCCAGTCTGGGGCCTCACCGTCGTCCATCGGCCTTGGTGTGCTCGGCACGGTGTGGTCAACGTGGTCAACAAACGAGAGTCATCGGAAGATGACTATACGTGAGAGGCTGGCAGTGGGGACGCACCATGCCCATGGACGCATGCATGCAACTGCATCCTTTTTACCCTGAAAAATAATGTTTTCTCCCCCTAACTACCGGGACCCACCAGCTATATCTTCGCACGCAAGGAAGTGCGTTCATATTACGGGCAAAAAAATGATTCGCCCCCTGACTGCTGGGACCCACCAGCTACATCTTCGCATGCAAGGAAGTGTCTGACAGTCGGGATCCACCTGGTCGAAGCGTACGTAGCGTTATCATTCTGGTCGCGAACGTGTACGTACATACTGGTCGATGTAGAGGCGCGCACGTGTCATAGTAGAGGCGCGCATGTAGCATGTACACGTACATACAGTGGCCAGGGTGTAAGAAAGTAAATACGACCGCGTACGTACATACAGGCGGGGTCTCGAACGCCTACTCACGCATACGTACGGCCAGGACTCGTGTACATGGCTAGGTCGGGACAGAGAAAATGCGTCGTCGTCGTGTTCATGGGGAGGCAACGAAATGCGTTGTGTTCATCGGGAGGCAACGGAATGCGTGCTATTCATCAGGAGCCAACCGACTTGGACAGAAGAGCTAATGGAAACGAGGCCTAGCATACCGCAGAACAGAGGAAACCGCCTTGTGTTCAATCGGCCATGGTCGAAACGGGATCCTGTTCATCAGGAGGGGTCTGGCGTACCGCAAAATGGAGGAAACAGACTTCTCTTGGACCTCCTACGGCGGAAACGGGGTCCTATTGATCGGGAGGGGTGTGGCGTACCGCAAAACAGAGGAAACGGACTTGTGTTGGAGCGCTACGGTCGAAACGGGGTCCTGTTCATCGGGAGGGGTGTGGCATACCGCAAAACGGGACTCCATGGGATATTGTTCATCTCCATCGTTGACTGCCTCCACGGGCTACTGTTCATCCACCGTCGACCTCCTCCAGCCTCCACCTGCGACTGTTCATCCACGGGTTCCTGTTCATTCAGCCTCCACCGCGCGCTCCTCCACCGGCTACTGTTCAACCAGCCCTCTCCACGGGGTCCTGTTCAACCACCCCTCCACGGGCTACTGTTCATCCAGCCCTCCACCGACTACTGTTCAACTAGCCCTCCACGGGGTCGTCCTGTTTATCCAGCCCTCCACGGGGTCCTATTCATCCACCCCTCCACGAGGTCCTGTTCATCCACCGGCTCGATCGATCGGGGTCCTGTTCATCTAGCGGCAACGGCCTCTACTACCGCAGGGTCCTGTTCATCCAACCCCTCACCGGGAACTATTCGTCCACCCCCCTCCCCCGAACAACGCTCACTGTTCATATAGAGGAAGCATCGATCGGCCTCAGTTAGCAACAGTAGCGAAGGAATCACTCGGGTTCAGTTAACAGCAAGGGATTGATCGATCGCTCGTGTTCAGTAACGCGTAGCCTGCAGTGCAATTGCTCGGGTTCAGTTAGAGCCCCAACACCTCGCACACACGCGTGTACGTACGAGAGAAACACGCATTCCCCCGACCACCCACCGTAACCAGAAACTCCCCCGATATTTTCCTCGCCCTCGCTTCTACCACGGTTTTTTCCATCATGGACGGCCCAAAGATTGTCATGCAGCTGCGTCTCCGGCCTGCCGAGGATGAAAAGCCCATTTTTTGTCATGATTTTTTGTCATAGAAGTAGGAGCCCACTACATACATGATGATACCGGTTTTTGTCACAAGCATCGTCATATAAGTGTCATAAGCATGGCAGGAAAAAAATCGTTCGGCCCAAAATGTCACGGATGTGTCTTTTTTTTGTAGTGACCTCGTGTCGCTGAAAGAGTCTCACAACAAGCTGTCGAACGAAAAAGCTTCTCTCTTCGCCGAACAATTTGTTCTACTTCCTCCATGCTTAAAATGTCTAGAACGTAGCAATGACACCGGCGGTCTGTTCAGGGTTCCAAACTCATAATGACAACTAAACACGAGGGTTGCGCTCGTTGCGAGACTTAACCCAACAACTTACGGCACGAGCTGCTCGATGATGGTCCTACCATACGCGGGCTTACTAACGATGGCCAAGCACGCAGTCATTCCCGTTCTATTTGATAGCTGATTGACATGCTGAAACCTCCAATGCTAACGTAAAAAATAATGCTTCCACTATGAATGAAATCACTAATTGTCGGTGTCAAAACCGGCAGATCTCGGATAGGGGGTCTCAAACTGTGCGTCTAAGGTCGATGGTAACAGGAGACGGGGGACACGATGTTTACCAAGGTTCAAGCCCTCTTGATGGAGGTAATACCCTACTTCTTTCTTGATTGATCTCGATGAATATGAGGATTACAAGAGTTGATATACCACGAGATCGTAATGGCTAAACCCTAGATGTCTAGACTGTATGATTGTGATTGCCTCTACGGACTAAACCCGCTGGTTTATATAGACATCGGGGGGGTCTAGGGTTGTACAGAGTCGGTTTACAGAGAAAGGAATCTTCATATCCGAAAGCCAAGCTTGCCTTCCACGCAAAGGAGAGTCCCATCCGGACATGGGAGTGTCGTCTTCTGTCTTGTATCTTCACGGCCCATCAGTCCGGCCCACGTCACATAGACCGGACATCCGAGGACCCCTTAATCCAGGACACCCTCAGTAGTCCCCCTGCTACCTCTTGAGCACTGCGTTGGATTTCCTTGAAGAGGAAAGGATGATGCAGCACAGTAGCGTAAGTATTTCCCTC
Organism: Aegilops umbellulata; assembly: GCA_032464435.1. Taxonomy (NCBI): domain Eukaryota; kingdom Viridiplantae; phylum Streptophyta; class Magnoliopsida; order Poales; family Poaceae; genus Aegilops; species Aegilops umbellulata. The sequence goes on from CP136059.1 coordinate 256,404,211, forward strand.
AGTTTTTGAGAACCAAGGTATCAATCCAGTAGGAGGCTACGCGCGAGTCCCTCGTACCTACACAAAACAAATAACTCCTCGCAACCAACACGATAAGGGGTTGCCAATCCCTTCACAGTCACTTACGAGAGTGAGATCTGATAGATATGATAGGATAATATTTTTGGTATTTTTGTGATAAAGATGCAAAGTGAAATAAAAGTGAAGTAAAGAGCAAAGGAAATAACTAAGTGTTGGAAGATTAATATGATAAAGATAGACCCGGGGGCCATAGGTTTCACTAGTGGCTTCTCTCAAGAGCATAAGTATTTTACGGTAGGTGAACGAATTACTGTTGAGCAATTGACAGAATTGAGCATAGTTATGAGAATATCTAGGTATGATCATGTATATAGCATCACGTCCGAGACAAGTAGACCGACTACTCCCTGCATCTACTACTATTACTCCACTCATCGACCGCTATCCAGCATGCATCTAGAGTATTAAGTTCATGAAAACAGAGTAACGCCTTAAGCAAGATGACATGATGAAGAGGGATAAATTCATGCAATATGATAAAAACCCCATCTTGTTATCCTCGATGGCAACAATACAATATGTGCCTTGCTGCCCCTACTATCACTGGGAAAGGACACCGCAAGATTGAACCCAAAGCTAAGCACTTCTCCCATTGCAAGAAAGATCAATCTAGTAGGCCAAACCAAACTGATAATTTGAAGAGACTTGCAAAGATAACCAATCATACATAAAAGAATTCAGAGAAGATTCAAATATTGTTCATAGATTATCTTGACCATAAACCCACAATTCATTGGTCTCAACAAACACACCGCAAAAAGAAGATTACATCGAATAGATCTCCACAAGAGAGGGGCAGAACATTGTATTGAGATCCAAAAAGACAGAAGAAGCCATCTAGCTACTAACTATGGACCCGAAGGTCTGAGGTAAACTACTCACACTTCATTAGAGAGGCTATGATGATGATGTAGAAGCCCTCCGTGATGGATGCCCCCTCCGGTGGAGCTCCGGAACAGGCCCCAAGATGGGATCTCGTGGGTACAGAAGGTTGCGGTAGTGGAATTAGGTGTTTGGCTCCGTATCTGATCGTTTGGGGGTACATAGGTATATATAGGAGGAAGGAGTACGTCGATGGAGCAACAGGGGGCCCACAAGGGTGGAGGGCGCACCCTGGGGGGTGGGCACGCCCCCCTACCTCGTGCCTTCCATGTTGGTTGCTTGATGTAGGGTCCAAGTCTCATGGATCTTGTTTGTTCCAAAAATCACGTTCCCGAAGGTTTCATTCCGTTTCGACTCTGTTTGATATTCCTTTTCTGCGAAACTCTAAAATAGGCAAAAACAACATTTTTGGGGTAGGTCTCTAGTTAATAGGTTAGTCCCAAAAATAATATAAAAGTGGATAATATAGCCCAATAATGTCCAAAACAGTAGATAATATAGCATGGAGCAATCAAAAATTATAGATACGTTGGAGACGTATCACCCCCGAACCAGACTTCAATGACGATGTGTCCGGTGCACTGATAGTCTTCGGCATTGCAAGGCGGGTTCTTCCTTCGAATACTTCAAAGCGTTTGATCCGAAGATTTATATTCAGCTTTCCATTTAATTTCATACCCATTGGCTTATGCGCCTCCATTGCTTCGGCTTCCACGTGTCGAGCGAGCACGAAAGGTCGGAGTATTTTTGCACATAACACCCTGGCTGTGTAAGAAAGGTGCATATTTAAGTGGATTGGATCTCAGATGACATCTCACACCAGGCGGAAAATGCTTAGAGCTTGCTAGGAGAAACCATTCCAGCATGGCTAGCGCTCCCAGTTCTTCCTCCCACCCCCACAGCTCCGAAAAAGGCAATATGGAGAAATGTTCAGTATCCCATGACCACCTGAGTAAGCTTCAAACGTAGGGATTCCTTCCCCCTGCGGATCTAGTCCCCGTCCAAGCAGGACTAACCTCTTTTACAGGCGAAGACCTGGCGGAAAATTTCCCTAATCCGACCAGGGGGAGCGAGTGTGCTTCATATCCTTCTTAATAAGAGGCGTCGGGTTTCCAATCCACCCTTTCCTTCGAGGGCTCCTGGAGTACTACGGCCTCCAACTGCACAACTTCACTCCTGCCTCCATCCTGCATATTGCGGGTTTCGTCGCTCTTTGCGAGCTATTCCTGGGCTGCGAGGCCCACTTTGATCTATGGAAGAAACTTTCCTGCCTCGTCCCTTGTTCCCAGATGGGATCTGTGTTCGAGGTGGGCGGCGCCGAGATATGGCGCATAGCCGGTACCGGATACTTATCCAGCACGCCGAAGAAGGCATCCGAAGAGTGGCCCTCAGAGTGGTTTTATATTGAAGATGTCGCTCTCCCCGACCCAGTTCGAATGGGCCTTCCTGAATTTTCCAGCGCTCCGTTGAGGAAACGCCACAGCTGGCATCCTCGGAGCCTCAAGGAGGAGGACAGTGCAGAAGTCCAACAATTAATGGGCAGGATAAGGATACTTGCCCAGTTCGGATTATCAATAATTGAGGTAATGACAACTTCCATAGTGCGAGGGGTTCAGCCACTCCAATTCAGAGGGCTCCCTATGTGGCACTACAATGGGGAAGATGACGCCTCACGCTGCGGACGGAAAGGTCTGGACACTTCGGCCGCCCTGGCCACAATATTGGCCGACTTGTATAGAGGGGAGAAAGAGGAGTTCACTCGTCTTAAGCGCCAAGAGGGATTCTCCATGTACAATCCCCCTAGTTGGGTGAGTTTTAATCCCACCTCCTTACTCAATCCTTTCCCCCGAGTCATATTTCATTGACATTTACCCGTCTATTTTTAATAGGAATGGCAGAAGGCTAGCGCGGGGATTTATAGCCCCGCTCCATAGCCGGAGGACCATAATCAAGACCTCGATCCCGGATTTGAAGAGGATCTGGACATATTTGTAGAACTCAAAGAGGGAGTCTTCTACCAGGCGAGCTATGATGGCACAGAAGTGGCCATCGTGGCCGATTATCCTAGCCTCGTTCCTGCCTCACATGTAAGTAGCCAGGAGACATCTCCTCTGAAAGAGCTTCCTCATTATGCCTCACCCACCGCACTGTCTCGTTCTCCAAAGGGGAGGCGCTCATCGCGTCATGCCGCACCAGAGGCGTCTCATAAGAGAGCGGCTCCTACGCCGGGCGGGTCTTCGAAGAGGAAGGCAAATGACAACATGGCCGAGCCTTCATCAAAGAGGTATGACTTTAAATATGCCCCCTGGCAGTCACATCGAACCATGACATTGTCCGCTGTGTTTTATCAGGAAGAGTGTCCGTCAGACTATGTCTGGGGATCCTGCCAGTCGCGCCTCCATCAGTCAGGTTCCAGATCCTGCTTCTAGGGCGGGGGCTGACACAGGAGCGACGTCGGATTGTCCTCCTTCAAAGGATTCGGATAATGTATCCGTCACGAACTCAGAAGTGGAGAGCGCCATGAATCATCGGCGTCGGAGGGCCGCTCTTCGTGACCCAGATTTGCTAAAGAGGCGTTCAACGCCTTCAGCTTGGCTGATGTGTACATCCGAGCTGCTCGGGATGGGCTTACCAGGGCCACTGACCAGTATTTGAAAGATATACGGGTAAGTACGCATTGTACAGATCTGGTAATCATGTACCAGTAGCCCCCGAGACTTGAAATAGTTGAAACAACTGATTTAAGGATCATTGTATAATCAGGTACTCACAGAGAAGAAGAACATGTTGTCTCATGAGCTGTAAAAGTGCCAGACTCAGCTAGCTGCCGAACTAGAGAAGTCCAAGGAGGCACCGCCTGGTAATGTTCCCTTCCATCCAGAAAAGGTATAATCATGTACCAATAATATTAATATTGTTGCATTTCCGATGACAGGATCAGTAGATCAACTGAAAGAGGAACTGAAAGTCGCGCAGGCGGGTGAATGAGAGGACAAAAGGCAACTGGCCGCAGGCGAGCATATGCCGACACGGGTCAAGGATGATAAGAACAAGCTGCAGGATTCCAACACCCTACCGGGCGAAGAGCTAAAAGATGTACGAGCCCAGCTAGCTGATGCCGTGAAGGAAAATAGGAGGCTACGCCGCGGCATATTCAGTATGCTTTTTAACCTACCTCCGTGTAATTGAGTGAAAAAAATGAGCTGGCAGATTTATGTCTGCAGGTATGCTGACTGGCCGTCCCGAAGAGGAAATGTCCGGATCTCAAGGCGATCTGCTGTAAGAGCTGTCCCAAGTGTACGAGCGAGCTCGACAAGCAATGCGGAGCGTTGCCAAAGCTTTGTGGCCATCCGCCTCCCCTCCAAGAAGTATGGAGGAGGTTGTGAAGCTATTCCAAGGAGCTCAGTGGCGCTTTCGATTATGAAAAATATCAGCCTGCCGAGAAGGAGCGCGAGAGGCCTGGGCCATGGTGAAAACACGGTACACCAAGCTTGATCTGAATCATATGGCCCGGGTCGGACCTCGGGGGTCAGATGGACAAGAAATTCCAATTAGTTTGGTATATGACCAAGTAAAGATAGTTTTACCAACAGGATTGTAAGCTAGACAGCCTGTTCGACGACATTGAGGAAGAAGTTTTTTGCGTCCAAGTGACTATGTACTTCGATTGACAAATTTATCCCTAGCCGGATTGTAAAACGATTGTCATGCTAGACCTTTTCGCTTCAACCTCTAGACCCAAAGGTGCAGAGTGTTTCCGAATACCGGAGCGGCAATATAGACCGGGGTATGCGTGGAAACCAGGCGTAGGAGTCATAGTTGCTTGATCAGACAAGTTGTATCCGGCTAGATATGTTATATTACTTGTTAATTGTAAGAAACATCTTCCAGGGAGAATAGTTCCATTAAGGGTTCCTTTCCCTGGGTGAACATGCGTTAGTGTGCATGCCCGAACTGTGATTGAAAAATCATAGTATACGTAACATCTGGGAGTTCATAGTGTAATGAAGGTAAAACGTCTTTAGTCCGCCGACCGAATATTCCCTTAAGAATGCTAGCTTTTGGCTTCACCCAGTCTGAGGTACAAGTCTGGATGACCCGGCTGTAACAATCGCAGAGGTGTTACCTTTATGCCCTAGCCGAACAAACGGGAATGTAAGGCATAAGCACAGGAGCCAGGCAACCCAGCTTGGCAAAAACTTAAGTCATAACGATGCATATAATGGGGAAGAAAAGGTACATATGAGGAAAGGACACATATGTGGTGAGATTGATGCTCGGAAAATAATAATAAGCTTCTGTAAAAGAAGCCCCCGGGTATGATGAGCGTATACATTTAAAGATGTGTACGTCCTAAGTGTGCAGTATGGCCGCACAAGAGCTATAGAGCTAGAGAAAAAATTAAAAAGAGAGAAAAAATGGAAATAAAGGGAGAAGAAGACGAACAAAGAGTACGGCTCTAGGCATATAATCTTCGGAGTCTGGCGGCATTCCACGGGTTTGGCTCTAAGCGATTGTCCGATGCATCACGCAGGCGGTACGCTCCTCCAGTGAGAACTTCATCTATGATGAAGGGGCCCTCCCACTTGGGCTTGAGTTTGTCCTTTTTCTTTTTTGGCAAGCATACAACGAGTTCACCAACATTATAAGTCTTGGCCCACACTTCTCTGCTTTGGTATCTGCGACCCTGTTGTTGATAGAATGCAGAACGTGCCTTTGCAACGTCGCGCTCCTCCTCCAGGGTATCTAGACTGCCCTGCCGATCAAGCTCGGCCTCTCTCTCTTCATACATGCGCACTCGAGGTGAGTCATCAATGATGTCGTAGGGCAACACGGCCTCTGCGTCGTACACCATGAAGAATGATGTGTATCCGGTAGTGCGATTGGGCGTGGTCCGCAGCCCCTAGAGTACGGAGTCGAGCTCCTGGGCCCAGTGCTTGTCTAATTCTTTCAAAGACCGCACTAGTCTAGGCTTAATGCCGCTCATGATAAGACCATTAGCTCGTTCGACTTGACCATTTGTTTGTGGGTGATAGACCGAGGCGTAGTCGAGTTTAATGCCCAGTTTAGCACACCAGGTTTTCACTTCGTCGGCTGTGAAATTGGAGTCGTTATCGGTGATGATGCTGTGTGGGACACCATAACGGTGCATGACACCGGATATAAAGTATATCACCGGTTCGGCTTCGGTCGTTTTAACTGGTTTGGCCTCTATCCACTTGGTGAATTTATCTACCATGACTAGCAGATATTTTTTCTTATGGCTTCCTCCTTTAAGGGGTCCGACCATATCAAGCCCCCAGACCGCGAAAGGCCAAGTAATGGGGGTTGTTTGTAGAGCGGTAGGCGGCATATGGCTTTGATTGGCGAAAAGCTGGCATCCGACACAATGTTGGACAAGGTCCTGTGCATCTGCTCGGGCTGTTGGTTAAAAAAACCTGTACGGAAGGCCTTACTTATGAGGGCCTGAGCTACGGCGTGGTGACCGCCGAGACCAGCATGGATTTCGACCAGGAGCTGTCGTCCCTCTTCTTCGGAGATACATCTTTGAAGGACTCCGGTAGCGCTTTTCTTGTAGAGCTCTCCGTCATGGACCTTGTAGGCTTTCGAGCACCGAACAATGCAGCGAGCCTCATTCTGGTCCTTGGGGAGCTCTCACCTATTAAGATAGGCCAAGAAGGGTTCGGTCCATGGGGCAATTACTGCCATTATTAGATGGGCCGATGATGTTATTTCAGTGGCCGAGCCTCCGATGATATCGGTATTGTGTTCGGAATCTAGGGGTGTAATCGGATCCGGACTGGTGTTGCTGCTCTCACCCTGCCACACCATGGATGGCTTGAAGAGCCTTTACAGAAAGATGTTAGGCGGGACGGGGTCACGCTTGGCGCCCATGCGAGCAAGGACATCCACCGCTTGATTACTTTCTCGAGCCACATGATGAAACTCGAGTCCCTCGAACCTAGATGATATTTTGAGTATGGCGTTATGGTAGGCCGCCATCTTCGGATCTTTGGCGTCGAAGTCTCCATTTATTTGGGATATTGCGATATTTGAATCCCCGCGCACCTCCAAGCGTTGTATGCCCATGGAGGCAGTCATCCAAAGACCATGCAATAAGGCCTCGTATTCGGCTGCATTGTTGGAGTCTGTGTATAATATTTGGAGTACGTACTGAACCGTGTCTCCAGTGGGCGACGTTAATACGACGCCCGCTCCTAAGCCGGCCAACATTTTAGAGCCATCGAAGTGCATGACCCAGTTGGAATATGTGTCGTACTCTTTAGGGAGTTTGACCTCCGTCCATTCGGCGACAAAGTCGGCCAATACTTGGGACTTAATGGCTCGGCGTGGTTTGTATGTTATGTCGAATGGCAGGAGCTCAATGGACCACTTGGCAATCCGGCCCGTAGCGTCGCGGTTGTTTATTATGTCATTGAGTGGTACTTCGGAAGCCACCGTGATCGAGCACTCTTGGAAGTAGCGTCGTAGCTTCTGGGATGCCATGAAGACCGCATATGCTATCTTTTGGTAATAAGGGTACCGGGATTTGCATGGTGTGAGGACAGTGGATACGTAGTTGATACGTCTCCAACGTATCTATATTTTTTATTGCTCCATGCTATATTATCTACTATTTTGGACATTATTGGGCTTTATTATCCACTTTTATATTATTTTTGGGACTAACCTATTAACCGGAGGCCCAGCCCAGAATTGTTGTTTTTTTGCCTATTTCAGAGTTTCGCAGAAAAGGAATATCAAACGAAGTCCAAACGGAATGAAACCTTCGGGAACGTGATTTTTGGAACAAACAAGATCCAAGAGACTTGGACCCTACGGCAAGCAACCAACAGGGAAGGCACGAGGTAGGGGTGCGCCCTCCACCCTCATGGGCCCCCTGTTGCTCCATCGACGTACTCCTTCCTCCTATATATACCTACGTACCCCCAAACAATCAGATACGGAGCCAAAAACCTAATTCCACCGCCGCAACCTTCTGTACCCACGAGATCTCATCTTGGGGCCTGTTCCGGAGCTCCGCCGGAGGGGGCATCCATCACGGAGGGCTTCTACATCATCATCATAGCCTCTCCAATGAAGTGTGAGTAGTTTACCTCAGACCTTCGGGTCCATAGTTAGTAGCTAGATGGCTTCTTCTCTCTTTTTGGATCTCAATACAATGTTCTCCCCCTCTCTTGTGGAGATCTATTCGATGTAATCTTCTTTTTGTGGTGTGTTTTGAGACCGATGAATTGTGGGTTTATGGTCAAGATTATCTATGAACAATATTTGAATCTTCTCTGAATTTTTTTATGTATGATTTGTTATCTTTGCAAGTCTCTTCGAATTATCAGTTTGGTTTGGCCTACTAGATTGATCTTTCTTGCAATAGGAGAAGTGCTTAGCTTTGGGTTCAATCTTGTGGTGTCCTTTCCCAGTGACAGTAGGGGCAGCAAGGCATGTATTGTATTGTTGCCATTAAGGATAACAAGATGGGGTTTTTATCATATTGCATGAATTTATCCCTCTACATCACGTCATCTTGCTTAAGGCGTTACTCTGTTTTCATGAACTTAATACTCTAGATGCATGCTGGATAGTGGTCGATGAGTGGAGTAATAGTAGTAGATGCAGGCAGGAGTCGGTCTACTTGTCTCGGATGTGATGCCTATATACATGATCATACCTAGATATTCTCATAATTATGCTCAATTCTGTCAATTGCTCAACAGCAATTCGTTCACCCACCGTAAAATACTTATGCTCTTGAGAGAAGCCACTAGTGAAACCTATGGCCCCCGGGTCTATCTTTATCATATTAATCTTCCAACACTTAGTTATTTCTTTGCTTTTTACTTCGCTTTTGTTTTACTTTGCATCTTAATCACAAAAATACCTAAAATACTATCCTATCATATCTATCAGATCTCACTCTCGTAAGTGACCGTGAAGGGATTAACAACCCCTTATCGTGTTGGTTGCGAGGAGTTATTTGTTTTGTGTAGGTACGAGGGACTTGCGCGTAGACTCCTACTGGATTGATACCCTGGTTCTCAAAAACTGAGGGAAATACTTACGCTACTGTGTTGCATCATCCTTTCCTCTTCAAGGAAATCCAACACAGTGCTCAAGAGGTAGCAAGAAGAATTTCTGGCCCCATTGCCGGGGAGTCTACGCAAAAGTCAACATACCAAGTACCCATCACAAATCCCTTATCTCCCGCATTACATTATTTGCCATTTCCCTCTCGTTTTCCTCTCCCCCACTTCACCCTTGCTTTTTTATTGGCCCTCTCTTTTTCGTTCGCCTCTTTTCCGTTGCTTGTCGCTATGGCTAGTCCCTTATCCACTCTGTTGTCCCCCGAGTTTGAAGTCTTTCACCTCAAACAAAGACAAGGAGAAAACTTAAAAGATGTCTGGTTGAGGATAATGGAGTCTTATCGTAATTGTACCTTTGAAGTAAACCTAAGAATTTTGCTTCGCAATTTCTATGTTGGATTAAAAATGTCTCATAGACAACTCTTGGATTGCGTTGCCAAAGGCAATTTTATTGAAATTGATCCCCATATTGCGCTTAAAATTATAGAAGGTATAGTGGGAACAGTACCTCAACAAAAGGGGCCTCATCCTACCCAGGAAGAGACACAAGTTTTTGAAAAAAATTGTGAAGTTACTAAGATTTTACAAAAGTCTCTTGAACCTCTTAAGAACGTTAGCGGAAATATTCACCGCATGAACATGTTGATTACTCTTTGCAATAAGCAGTTGGATTCTTTAGATCTAAAAATTACATAATATGAAGGGAAACGTAAAGAACCTCCCGGATTCGAGCTAGATCCCTCTAAAAAGTTGAAAACCAAAGATGGTAATACCTAGATCTATCCTTGCTTTTATGCCTAGCTAGGGCGTTAAACGATAGCGCTTGTTGGGAGGCAACCCAATTTTATTTTTATATTTTTGCTTTTTGCTTCTGTTTAGGAATAAATCTTTGATCTAGCCTCTGGTTAGATGTGCTTTTTATGTTTTAATTAGTGTTTGTGCCAAGTTAAACCTATAGGATCTTCTTGGGTGATAGTTATTTGATCTTGTTGTAATTTCCAGAAACTTTCTGTTCACGAAAACAATTGTTAAAAATCACCAGAACGTGATAAAATACTGATTCCAATTGCTGCTGATAAATAAAAAAATTGTCTAGGTCATCCTATTTTTTAGATTTTTTGGAGTTCCAGAAGTTTGCGTTAGTTACAGATTACTACAGACTGTTCTGTTTTTGACAGATTCTGTTTTTCGTGTGTTGTTTGCTTATTTTGATGAATCTATGGCTAGTAAAATAGTTTATAAACCATAGAGAAGTTGGAATATAGTAGGTTTAACACCAATATAAATAAAGAATGAGTTCATTACAGTACCTTGAAGTGGTCTTTTGTTTTCTTTCGCTAACGGAGCTCACGAGATTTCTATTGAGTTTTATGTTGTGAAGTTTTCAAGTTTTGGGTGAAATATTTTGATGGATTATGGAACATGGAGTGGCAAGAGCCTAAGCTTGGGGATGCCCACGTCACCCCCAAGATAATCTGAGGACACCAAAAAGGCAAAGCTTGGGGATGCCCCGGAAGGCATCCCCTCTTTCGTCTACTTCCATCAGTAACTTTACTTGGAGTTATATTTTTATTCACCACATGATATGTGTTTTGCTTGGAGCGTCTTGTATGATTTGAGTCTTTGTTTGTTAGTTTACCACAATCATACTTGATGTACACACCTTTTGAGAGAGCCATACATGATTTGGAATTTGTTAGAATACTCTATGTGCTTCGCTTATATCTTTTGAGTTATATAGTTTTGCTCTAGTACTTCACTTATACCTTTTAGAGCACGGTGGTGGATTTGTTTTATAGAAACTATTGATCTCTCATGCTTCACTTAGATTATTTTGAGAGTCTTAAATAGCATGGCAATTTGCTGAAATAATCCTAATATGCTAGGTATTCAAGATTAGTAAAAACTTTCTTATGAGTGTTTTAAATACTAAAAGAAGTTTGATGCTTGATGATTGTTTTGAGATATGGAGGTAATAATATCAAAGTCATGCTAGTTGAGTAGTTGTGAATTTGAGAAATTCTTGTATTGAAGTTTGCAAGTCTTGTAGCATGCACGTATGGTAAACGTTATGTAACAAATTTGAAACATGAGGTGTTCTTTGATTGTCCTCCTTATGAGTGGCGGTCGGGGATGAGCGATGGTCTTTTCCTACCAATCTATCCCCCTAGGAGCATGCGTGTAGTGCTTGGTTTTTGATGACTTGTAGATTTTTGCAATAAGTATGTGAGTTCTTTATGACTAATGTTGAGTCCATGGATTATACACACTCTCACCCTTCCATCATTGCTAGCCTCTTCAGTACCGTGCATTACCCTTTCTCACATTGAGAATTGGTGCAAACTTCGCCGGTGCATCCAAACCCCGTGATATGATACGCTCTTTCACACATAAACCTCCTTATATCTTCCTCAAAACAGTCACCATACCTACCTATTGTGGCATTTCCATAGCCATTCCGAGATATATTGCCATGCAACTTTCCACCATTCCGTTTATCATGACACATTCATCATTGTCATATTGCTTAGCATGATCATGTAGTTGACATAGTATTTGTGGCAAAGCCACTGTTCATAATTCTTTCATACATGTCACTCTTGGTTCATTACATATCCCGATACACCGCCGGAGGCATTCATATATAGTCATACTTTGTTCTAGTATCGAGTTGTAATCATTGAGTTGTAAATAAATAGAAGTGTGATGATCATCATTTTCTAGAGCATTGTCCCAAGTGAGGAATATAAAGAAAAGAGAAAGGCCAAAAAAAGAGATGGCCCAAAAAATGAGAGAAAAAGAGAGAAGGGACAATGCTACTATCCTTTGCCACACTTGTGCTTCAAAGTAGCACCATAATCTTCATGATAGAGAGTATCTTGTTTTGTCACTTTCATATACTAGTGGGAATTTTTCATTATAGAACTTGGCTTGTATATTCCAACAATGGGCCTCCTCAAGTGCCCTAGGTCTTCATGAGCAAGCAAGTTGGATGCACACCCATTTAGTTTCTTTTGTTGAGCTTTCATACATTTATAGCTCTAGTGCATCCGTTGCATGGCAATCCCTACTCCTTGCATCAACATCAATCGATGGGTATCTCCATAGCCCATTGATTAGCCTCGTTGATGTGAGACTTTATCCATTTTTGTCTTCTCCACATAACCCCCATCATCATATTCTATTCCACCCATAGTGCTATGTCCATGGCTCGCGCTCATATATTGCGTGAAAATTTATAGGTTTGAGATTACTAAAGTATGAAACAATTGATTGGCTTGTCATCGGGGTTGTGCATGATGAGAGCATTCTTGTGTGACGAAAATGGAGCATGACTAAACTATATGATTTTGTAGGGATAAACTTTCTTTGGCCATGTTATTTTGAGAAGACATAATTGCTTAGTTAGTATGCTTTGAAGTATTATCATTTTTATGTCAATATGAACTTTTGTCTTGAATCTTTCGGATCTGAATATTCATACCACAATTAAGAAGAATTACATTGAAATTATGCCAAGTAGCACTCCGCATCAATAATTCTGTTTTTATCATTTACCTACTCGAGGACGAGCAGGAATTAAGCTTGGGGATGCTTGATACGTCTCCAACGTATCTATAATTTTTTATTGCTCCATGCTATATTATCTACTGTTTTGGACATTATTGGGCTTTATTATCCACTTTTATATTATTTTTGGGACTAACCTATTAAGCGGAGGCCCAGCCCAGAATTGTCGTTTTTTGCCTATTTCAGATTTCGCAGAAAAGGAATATCAAACGGAGTCCAAACGGAATGAAACCTTCGGGAACGTGATTTTTGGAACAAACAAGATCCAGGAGACTTGGACCCTACGTCAAGCAACCAACAGGGAAGGCACGAGGTAGGGGGGCGCGCCCTCCACCCTCGTGGGCCTCCTGTTGCTCCACTGACGTACTCCTTCCTCCTATATATACCTACGTACCCCCAAACAATCAGATAAGGAGCCAAAAACCTAATTCCACCGTCGCAACCTTCTGTACTCACGAGATCCCATCTTGGGGCCTGTTCCGGAGCTCCGCCGGAGGGGGCATCCAAAACGGTGGGCTTCTAGATCATCATCATAGCCTCTCCAATGAAGTGTGAGTAGTTTAACTCAGACCTTCGGGTCCATAGTTAGTAGCTAGATGGCTTCTTATCTCTTTTTGGATCTCAATACAATGTTCTCCCCCTCTCTTGTGGAGATCTATTCGATGTAATCTTCTTTTTGCGGTGTGTTTGTTGAGACCGATGAATTGTGGGTTTATGATCAAGTTTATCTATGAACAATATTTGAATCTCCTCTGAATTCTTTTATGTATGATTGGTTATCTTTGCAAGTCTCTTCGAATTATCAGTTTGGTTTGGCCTACTAGATTCATCTTTCTTTCAATGGAGAAGTGCTTAGCTTTGGGTTCAATCTTGCGGTGTCCTTTCCCAGTGACGGTAGGGGCAGCAAGGGACGTATTGTATTCTTGCCATCGAGGATAACAAGATGGGTTTTTTATCATATTGCATGAATTTATCCCTCTACATCACGTCATCTTGCTTAAGGCGTTACAATGTTTTCATGAACTTAATACTCTAGATGCATGCTGGATAGTGGTCGATGAGTGGAGTAATAGTAGTAGATGCAGGCAGGAGTCGGTCTACTTGTCTTGGACGTGATGCCTATATACATGATCATACCTAGATATTCTCATAACTATGCTCAATTATGTCAATTGTTCAATAGTAATTTGTTCACCCACCGTAAAATACTTATGCTCTTGAGAGAAGCCACTAGTGAAACCTATGGCCCCCGGATCTATCTTTATCATATTAATCTTCTAACACTTAGTTATTTCCTTTACTTTTTACTTTGGTTTTATTTTACTTTGCATCTTTATCACAAAAATACCAAAAATATTATCCTATCATATCTATCAGATCTCACTCTCGTAAGTGACCGTGAAGGGATTGACAACCCCATATCGAGTTGGTTGCGAGGAGTTATTTGTTTTGTGTAGGTACGAGGGACTCGCGCGTAGCCTCCTACTGGATTGATACCTTGGTTCTCAAAAATGGAGGGAAATACTTACGCTACTTTGCTGCATCATCCTTTCCTCTTCAAGGAAATCCAACGCAGTGCTCAAGAGGTAGCAGTAGTATACCGGTTTCTAGAGTGGGAATTTGTGTCCGTCCTCCTCTTTCTCAACGACGAGCACTGCGCTCACCTCCTGGTGTGTTGCAGAGATGTATAATAACATCGGTTCACCGAGGTTCGGCGCGGCCAGGATTGGGTTTCTCGCTAAAACAGCCTTTATTTCTTCCAGTCCAGCCGTTACCACATCCGTCCACTCGAAGTGGTCGGTGCGTCGGATAAGGCGATAAAGTGGCAATGCTTTTTCTCCTAGTCTGGAGATAAAGCGGCTTAAAGCTGCCACGCATCCGGCTAGTTTTTGGACCTGTTTAAGGTCTGTTGGTGTAGCCAATTGTGACAAAGCTCGGATTTTGGCTGGATTTGCTTCAATTCCTCTATTGGAAACGATGAAGCCCAGCAGTTTTCCAGCAGGAACACTGAAAACACACTTTTTCGGATTGAGCTTGATGTCATATGTGCGGAGGTTGTCGAATGTGAGATGCATGTCGTCTATTAATGACTCGACATGCCTAGTCTTGATGACAACGTCATCTACATATGCTTCAACTGTCTTGCCAATTTGTTTCTCCATGCATATTTGAATCATGTGTTGGTAGGTGGCGCCGGTGTTTTTGAGCCCGAAGGGCATAGTGTTGAAGCAAAAAGGCCCGTATGGGGTAATGAATGCCATTGCGGCTTGATCGGACTCCTTCATTTTGATTTGATGGTATCCCGAGTATGCGTCGAGGAAACACAGTGAGTCGTGTCCTGCAGTAGCATCAATAATCTGATCAATATGGGGGAGGGGGAAGGGATCCTTAGGGCATGCCTTGTTGAGGTCTTTGAAATCGACGCACAGGTGCCAGGATTTGTTCTTCTTTGGCACCATCACCAGGTTTGCTAGCCAGTCTGGGTGTTTTATTTCTCTAATGAATCCGGCCTCGATTAACTTGGCTAGCTCCTCCCCCATAGCTTGTCATTTGGGTTCGGAAAAGCGTCGTCGTGTTTGCTTGACCGGCTTATATCCCTGTAATACATTAAGGCTGTCTTCGGCCAACCTGCATGGGATTCCTGGCATATCAGAAGGGTGTCAGGCGAATATGTCCCAGTTCTCGTGCAGGAACGCTCATAGTGCGACATCAACCGTTGGGTCCAGCTGTGCCCCGATGGAAGCTGTCTTCTTGGGGTCCGTCGGGTGGACTTGAAATTTGACTATTTCGTCTGCTGGTTTGACACAAGTGGATTTGGGCCGCTTGTCAAGGATTACGTCGTCCCTATCCGCCCTGGAGTGTAGTGCGGTTAATTCCTCAGCCGCGAGGGCCTCAGACAGTTCCTTGAGGGCCAGGGATGCGGTTTTGTTTTCGGTGTGGAGGGCTATGTCTGAATCACTTGTGAGAGTGATAATACCGTTGGGCCCGGGCATCTTGAACTTCATATACCCGTAATGAGGTATGGCTTGAAAGCGTGTGAATGCATCTCGCCCCAACAGGGCATGATATCCACTGTTGAAAGGGGCCACTTGGAAGGTTATCTCTTCGGACCGATAGTTCCCCGGCGTGCCGAATACCATGTCAAGTGTAATTTTCCCCACGCATCGCGCCTCCCGACTGGTAATGATTCCTCGGAAGGTCGTATTACTTTGCTCGATGTGTCTCTGTCTATTTCCATTTTATTGAGCGTGTCCTCGTAGATGAGGTTTAGCCCGCTGCCGCCATTCATGAGCACTTTAGTGAGCCGAAAGCCATCCACAATTGGATTGAGGACCAAGGTGGCTGGTGTTCGGACTGACCAGAATTTTGGTTCGTCACAGGCATTGAAAGTTATGGCCGTGTCGTTCCAGGGGGTTTATTGTTGTGACTTGGCAGACTTCGGCGAGGTCGCGGAGTGCCCTCCTGCGCCAATTGTTTGAAGCGAAAGTCTTGAAGACCGTCAATACTCTAAGGTCGTTGTCCTCCAGGGGGTGTTGCTCTGAGGTGTCTTTGGTGAGGATATCCTCGCTGCTCTTGGCTACTTGCCGAAGTATCCAACATGCTCTAAGGTTTGTGGGTTGGTTTGGTATCCGGTGTCGTGTGAATTTTGCATGGCCTATCGAGCCATCCCTCCAGAACGGTTCCGCGTCCCGTAGTGGGCTTAGTTTTATTCACTATGGGGTCGGGTGCCCCACGAGGGTGCATCCTTTTTGTTCGCCAGGGGGGTTGAGTGGAGACCGGTGGTTCCCAGCGAGCTGTCTGAGTTGTCCAGGCGCTTTCCATTGCGCAGTACTTCTGTACTATGGTTGCCAGATCAGCGAAGTGTAATACACGATGGCGGTTGATGGTGTTGAGGATTCCTTCGTTCGTGCAATTATTGCAGAATACTTAAATCGCGTCTTCGTCGCGGCAATCTTTAATCTTGTCTTTGACAAGGAGGAATCTAGCCCAAAAGTGATGGACTGTTTCCTGAGACTCTGTCGTACGTACATGAGGTCGCATATATCCGGAGGGCCAGAATTGCTTGGCAAATATTGCTTGTGGTGGGTGGGTGGCTTTAAATCCGATCCCTGACCCAATTTGGAGTCCGGAGTTTGAAGAACTTCTGAGCTTATTAGTTCAGGCTCCAGGATGTTAAACGATTTTCCAGGATCGACGCTCGATTCTGGTTTCCGGGGACCGGGAGTGTCGTCCTCCAGACAGGTGTCCGGCTCCTTGATCTGGGAAATCTGAACATAACTCGTCTTCAACATAGGGGAAGAGTTGTTGTTTTGCTCCTCTACGACCGCTATCTGATGGGTGATCGA
Source organism: Aegilops umbellulata (assembly GCA_032464435.1). Classification (NCBI taxonomy): domain Eukaryota; kingdom Viridiplantae; phylum Streptophyta; class Magnoliopsida; order Poales; family Poaceae; genus Aegilops; species Aegilops umbellulata. The sequence goes on from CP136059.1 coordinate 256,421,192, forward strand.
CGGAGATTTGATTTCTCTCTGATCGGGTTTAAGCCCAATCTGATCATAGTCTGTAGCGACCCCCATGGCGGCGATGCGATCCAGGATTTCGTTTAAAGACGACAACTCGGTCGGATCCATTCGTTTGGAGTATTCGGAGTCAACACGGAGACGATTTTCGATGACCTGAGAAGTCATCATCGGCTCGGCAGCCGAGCTGGCGGTCATGGTTAAGCCGCCCAGCCGGAGGGTTTGGCCTGAGGCCAGGGCTCTTCCAGAGGTGATACTATCCTTGATAACAAGGCGAGCCATCAATTCTATCTTCGACGTCATAGCAGAACTCTCAATGAAAGCACCAATGTCGGTGTCAAAACCGGCGGATCTCGGGTAGGGGGTCCCGAACTGTGCGTCTAAGGTCGATGGTAGCAGGAGACGGGGGACACGATGTTTACCCAGGTTCGGGCCCTCTTGATGGAGGTAATACCCTACTTCCTGCTTGATTGATCTTGATGAATATGAGGATTACAAGAGTTGATATACCACGAGATCGTAATGGCTAAACCCTAGATGTCTAGCCTGTATGCCTGTGATTGCCTCTACGGACTAAACCCTCTGGTTTACATATACACCGGAGGGGCCTAGGGTTGTACAGAGTCAGTTTAAGAGAAAGGAATCTTCATATCCGAACACCAAGCTTGCCTTCCACGCAAAGGAGAGTCCCATTCGGACACGGGAATGTCGTCTTCTGTCTTGTATCTTCATGGCCCATCAGTCTGGCCCACGTCACATAGACCGGACACCCGAGGACCCCTTAATCCAGGACTCCCTCACTAACCCCTCTCCCGAGGAATTTGATGCTATTACTAATGAAAATTGCAGGCTAAATGACTTGCCTGAGACTGGAATGCTAAGAAGCCTAAAAGGGCATCAAACTCTTTGTTATGTGCTCAAGAAGTCAATACTGCATAAAAATCCTCGAAAGGAAAGATTCGGTTTCGAAAGTAAACTCAACGTTGATGGAACTTACTGGACTCCCAAACAATATCCTCGAACGAGTTGGGTTCTTACCAAAAGCAAAACACTCGAACCTGCAATTCTGCCAGGATATAACACTTCTGTTACTATTGCTTTTGATGAATCTGATGACTCAAACTACAAATTGTTCAAACAACAGAATGCTGAGGCTTTCTCTTGATGTGTTCGAACTAACTATAGGTCTGGTTCAGCCAAGAAGCAAATCTGGGTAAAGAAGTGCATCATCGAAAATCTATCTATCACTGCTAACTTGAATGTGCAGAGTAATTCTCTTCGAGACAATGATTATCATTCTCAGAATGTTGCAGGAAAATACTCGAATAAGTATCGGTCAAACCTTCAACATAAGGAGTACATGCGTACCTCCTTAAATCATTACACTCACATCTCTGGAAATAACTTCAATGCTTATTCATATGATTACTCTCGAAGTGCACATGTGTCTTACATATCTCGCCGAAAGAATGCTCTAGCTCAGACGAAGAAAATGAGATCCTTGTTTCCCACACAAGTGCGGGTTGCGAAAAATAACAAACCCTTTCTTCCAAATGCTATCTCAGGGACCCTTTGCTTCCATCCATTACCCTGAGATCCCTTGTTGGGTGCTAGTTCATTGTGTTTTCCTTCGTTTCTTTGAGTTTCGTTGTGTTTGTGTTCTATCCGAACATCAATGCACTCAGATCTCTGTGGTTTTGTGTTTTCTCTCATTTGGCTGAGTGTTCTGTCGGACCTTGTTATCCCTCTATTCTTTCTCATCAAATCTTTGATGTCCTTCATAAACATGCAATTTGATCTGAAAAAGATTTCAATCTGATGTCCTTGATCGCGAATGGAATCAACTTCGAACTTTAATCTGTTTTTGGCGCTTGCCCTTCTTCAAACCCTTCGGCTTTCCATTCACTTTCCGAGAATTTCACATGAAACGGTCGACACATGCCCACGATCTCACGGTCGTGATATCGTTTATTGAATGTGGAACTTCCCATGCTTTTCGGCCGTAGATTTCGGAAGAAGTGGTTCCGCCTACGGGCTATCTATATACCCCTCTACGTGTCTTCTTCCCCAGTTCTTCCTCTGTTCATCCTCAAACCCTCTATCGCTCTCTTCCTGAGCTCGAGCTCGAAGCAATGTCGTCAGCGCGCCTCGCCATGCAACTCCGGTGAAGCCTTGCCGTTGTTAGTCACGCCGGTGCAGTATATCCTCTCCTCTGCATTGTCATAACTGATCTATGCTGCCAAGTTAGGGCGCATGGATCTGGAGCTAGCCCTGTCTACTCCTCTGTTCTAGGCTTGTTCTTACCGACGCGTATTTCTTTTGTATTATTTTGCTTGCGGTAGATCTTGAGGGTTCTCTAAGTTATGACAGGTATGGTTTGTAGTTCTGCCTCATACTAGTCATCTTGGATCTAGGGCTCATGTGTAGTACTTTGAAAGATTAGATAAGTTGTTACTCTACCTTATGGCATGTTGCAATTTAGTAGATGATGTATTTCAAAATGTATACCAAGGATTCGTTTGATGCTTCCGAAAAACTTGTTGTTTTCAGTCAAAATGCTTCTGTGCATGTTTATGACCCTTTCTTGTTTCCTGTTGCTTTGTTTTGTTTTGTTTTTTCTCTCAGGATTGGTCATGGCACAAAGTTCGGATGAGCAGTCTGGTTCTGATGGAGAAATTCCTCTATTGCCTCCTATGCCTGGACATAAGAGGTTAACTAGTGGAGGAAAAGCTTCAAAGCCACCAAAAGTACCGAAGAAGAAGTCTGAATTTGAAGAAGAGGAAGACGATATTCCCTCGGCTCACAGTCAGCCCGAGGATGAACATATCACCAATTCAAAGGCTTTATTTTCTGATGGAAATCCCAAGAAGGGTGGTTGTGGCAGAGAGCAGAACACCATTGCAGAAATGTCTGAACCTGAAGGATATAAGACTCCATATGGAGTTGATACCACAACTGAAAGAAATAATAAGATGCAAAGGATTCGCCGTCACCAGACAAAGAAATGGTTCAATCATGAGAATGTCCGAAGGAAATATCAAATCTTGTTCGTATTCACTCCACCTTGGAATTACTGCATTGCTGAGGGTTACCTCGGTCCAGATGATGAAAAAGTCAGGCCACCTCCTCGTATAAATGATCATGCTGACTCACTGAAGACAATTGCTGATTTTCCTGAAGAAGTGGAAAAGAGAGCCAAGGCCAAAGCTAAGCGCGATGCCAAGGCCATGAAGAAAAATCAAGTGGAACAGAGAAATGTTGAGTTGGCCCAACAAGATGTGCAAGAGAAGAAGGATCGGTTTTCTTCTCGAAAGGGAAGAAAGGCAAGGAAGTCAGTTTCCCCTCGAGCTTCACAAAAGAAATGAGTTGCCAGAAAGACAAAGAAAGTTGCTTATGCCTCGTCTGATCAGTCCTCCGTTGAAGATGTTCCTGATGAAATACACATGTATGATCAACGAGCTCTTCTTGACAAACCATACCAAACTCCCTCACCAGCAAAAGTTTCACCTCCTTTGAGAATTTCACTAAGGCTTGCACCTGCTCTAGTCTCAGATAAACCTTCGAGCTCTGCTGCCCTGTCTACAAAGAAAAAGCTGCTACCCAAAGAAAAAGCTTCTGCTTCTGTCAAGAAAGCTAAATCCAATGTTCTTCCACAGAGGAACATAAGTATGACCTTGATCTTATGATTGATCTCATTGGATGTGCTGCCTACGATGCAAAATTTGTTGATCTGAGCAGTTTGGGCCATCTTGATGATGTTACCAAATTGGTAGCGAAACATTTCGCTGAGCTGGGAGAAATCACCAAGGAGCTAAACCAAGCCGTCGAGGATAAAAAAACCCTTGAGCAAATGAGGCAAGATGCCAACACTGAACTTGAAAGGAAGAACCTGAAAAAGGAAATTCTTGAGCTCACAAAAGCACTCAATGTTATGAGGAATAATGAATGGCACTCACGACTAAAGATGGAAGTCTCTTAGTTGTGTGACCAAAGAAATGATGAGATTAAGCGTCAAGTAGATCTTGCTCAAGAGTACAGGAAGAAAAGTGTCAGAAGGCAAAGGCAAGAGCTAGCAAACCAAAGGCTATCAAAGATCGCCGTATTTAGAATGTTGCAACGGACGCTCTCATTGAATCAAGTGCTCCTCTGTAGCAGATACCACCATCCCCTCCTCATGAGGATGATCCCATGCAACAAGTTGAGCCGGTAGTTATAATTCCTACCTTAGTTTCTCAAGAACCTGATGTGGTGGATATCTTTTCAAACAAGAATCATGAACAATATGTCGTGCCCGATCAGCAGGAAGAGAAAATTGAAGAAGAGATTGAGGTTGAGAAGGTAGTTTCATCGCCTCTGAAGGAAATGCAAGTTGAGCCCTTCGTATCCAACAGGGAGAATGATAAAGTTGAGGGGGAGCAAAATGCTTCCCAAGGAAATACCGCCCCGGTCACCTCATCTGGTGCCCCTACCTAGATGGAGGTCGATCATGCTCCTACTTCTAGTACTTTGCAACCAGAACAGGAAGAAAAGAAAGTTGAAGAGCCCATGGCTCACAAAGATGTTGTTCCACCTACTGTGCCCCTGGTAACCGAGAAAGATGATGTTGTGACCCAAGTGTCCGAAGAGGTTGTAGTGCCTCCCACAATTAAAGTACACCGAAAGAAAAGGCCCTGGTGCTTGATAGCCAGAAAACCGCTGAAGGACTTCCAGCAAAAGAAAATGAAGGTCAGACAAGTGTTTCAATGCCATCTGCACCAGAAAAGATGAAAATGCCTCTTGCTCCACTCAAGCCCATTGATGAGAATGTGCGAGCATCTGATGATATTTTACCCATGGAAATAAGCGATGAAGAAAATCTGAAAAATCTCCAGGAAACATTTCCCTTGTTCCCTGCTGGATATGGCCCAAATGGTCCTGCTTTCAATGAACAGCTTCATCTCTCGAAGCTAGCATTCTTTGAGATCAGCCCGTATGAAGGAGAAAGGACTACACTGTCACCCAGGTTTTCGACTGAAGAACAAGTTGTGTACTATGCCAGGATTTTGTTCGGAAAGAATCAGATTTTCAATCACAAGATATTGAACTTTCCTGAGCTCAAAGAAATACCCTATTTCCACCATGCCATAGAGCATATTGAACATGCCCTCCTAAAAGGTTTTATGCGTTTCAACCATGGATGGAATAGAGAAGTTATCCTTCAGTTCTATGACATGCTGTACATCTCAGGAGAACTTAGAGATAGCTCAACATGGATCCTCGAATGGATGACTGGAAGCAAAAAGATCAAATGCTCGGCAGATCAGTTTTTTGCTATGATAAATCTTCCTCGGTGCGAGTTCGAAAAAGATCGTGAACACATGTTGCACTACCGGGATGTGCCTGAGGCTCAACTTCACATGTTGATGGACCCCAACTTGGTTGGAGATGAATGCATTGATGTAGATCCCAAGAAGTTGGCCTATGACAACAAAGTGATGTTTCATATCTTATGCAATTCTCTCACGCCAACGAACATACCAAATTCTATCAATGGCATCGTGGGAAATGACATTCATTATCTATCCTTTGATGTGATCTGTTTTGTCAACAATCGTCCAAAAGGGGGGAGATTGTTGGTGCAATATCTTCCTACCTTTGTTTTGGAGATTATTGACTGAAACAAGTATGGACTGATTTGTTTGCTAGTGGATACAGAGAGAAATAGTCCATATAGAACCAAAGAGAATGATGTCTCCGGTGCTAAGTTCGAGGAACTTCATCGAAGTATATCTGCATTGTAGAGAAGAACGAGCTATATTTGATGAAGTCATGTAGACGAGAAGGTTGATGTGAAGGAATTAACCCCTCAAAAGTTTATTACTGAAGCGAAGCATATGTTTCGGTATGGGCATCCGAAGGAATTGACTGCAGCGAATGGAAGTTGAAGACAAAGTGAAGACATAGTATTCATTTCGTTCTTCTTCTTTCATTTATTTGAGTCATAGGACCTCCGTACTATTACGAGGGGTACAGATTCTCGAAGCTTAGATCCGCTGTGATGCTTAGCCCAAAACCTATGAAAGATGCGAGAGAAATCTCTTTATGCTCCGAATGATTACCTCGAAGCAGTAGACATTGTTCTTCGTGCTGCAGGAGATATCTTTTGGACTGAGGAGTTAGAATTACTTGCACCGCAAGTAATGTTATCTTTCTGCTCAAATTTCCGACCGTTGGACTCGTGTCATTCAGTCATTGGCTGCTCCTCGTGTCCAATTTGGTCATTTCCCATCAGGGAAGGTTGTGGCTATAAATAGCCAACCCGCTCCAACATTGTCTATTGGCTACTCCGCTTGAGATTTCTGAGGAGATTGATTTGAGCAACCCCTCTCCGAGTGATTTGAGTTTAAGATCCACCGAGAGAAAAATCAAGAGCCCCAACTTAGATAGTGGTTTAGCATCACAGTAGTTCTGAGTTAGAGTTATTGTACCTATTACTCTTGAGAGATGCGCACTCTCTAAACGGATAAGTTTCGGCTCGAGCGTTGAAGAGTTGTTGTCTTCACCGAGCTATATCTTCAGCAACCAAGAGTGATTGTGTTTCACGAAGGTCGACCAAAGGTTTGGAGATCACCTACAAGGATCTACCACGAGTGAAATCAACTGGAGTATAATCGGCTTCGAGTTGAAGGAGAATAGGGTGAAGAGAGTTTATCTAACGTGTTAAGTCACAGCCCCTCCAACCAGATGTAGCCCTTTGGCAGAAGGGTGAACTGGTCTACCAAATCTCTCTGTCGCCATTGAGCACCACTGGTTCAATCTACTTCACTGCATTTCATTCAGTAGTCTACATTCGTGCTCTGTGTCGATTGTTTGTCCGATCATTATCATCTATTGAAGTTTACTTTAACATGTGTCTTTGCTAACGTTCACCTGATTTTATCCTCATATCTCATCCCGTTCCATATTCATCATTCTATTTAGCCATCCTCTTTTCACCTCGGTTAACCCACTTGTGTATCTCTTACCACCAGCATCATGTTGTGTTTTGTTTTACTGCATTTGTTTGCATGTTGCATCACTCTCATCATAGTTAAACCCGTGATTTTCCAAGCTCGTAATGTTATCACTTCTTTCATCGAGGAATATGCTTCCGAAGTCGAAGATTGATTCAGTTAATGTCCCTCTTTCTTTAATTCTGCAGCTGTGATTAGGATTAGTTTCAAAACATTTGAAAGAATTTTTTAATCTCCCATTCACCCCCCTCTAGTCGATATACTCTCGATCCTAATAGGTAATAGGGATGCCCAGTCCTGAAATGAAAAAAAATTACTTTATGTTGTCAAATAATAAATTCCTTGGAAAGTGTTGGTATGGAAGGCACCTGTGGATATGGTTAATTAACCATGGATTGTGAAAGAATGGTGGAAAAAGGAATAAACTTTATTTTATGTTTGGGAACCGCTTATGATGTATCTAGCATGGAAAGTATTGGGAACTACTCGGTCATTTACATTGACGGGAAAAGTATGCCTCCCAAAATGTTTTTATCTCTCAACTTAAGCTTTGAGCTCTGGCACCTCTACAAATCTCCGCTTCCCTCTGCGAAGGGCCCATCTATTTACTTTATGCAATTTTTATTTTTGGAGTCTCCATCTTCTTTTATAAAGCACCAACTAGAGAGCACGATGATCATACTTGTGCATTGGGTGTAGCTAATATTTGAGTGTGTTTTATGAATGGATCAATGATTGAGCATAATGGGCTAGGGATAACTTTCTTCAGTGTTGATATTTTGAAAGACATGGTTGCTTGTTGATATGCTTGAGTATTGAATCCTTCATGTCAAATATAGACTATTGCTTTGAACCATCTAGAAAGTCCAGATGTCCATGCTACAAAAGAAAATAATATGTCATGAACATGTTAGGCAGCATTCCACATCAAAAATTATGTTTTCATCATTTACCTACTGGAGGACGAGTAGGAATTAAGCTTGGGGATGTTGATACGTCTCAAACGTACATATAATTTTTATTGTTCTTGTTGTTATGTTATCATTCTTGAATGTTTTACCTTCATTTTATAGCAATTTTATATCATTTTTGGGACTAACCTATTGACTTAGTGCCCAATGTCAGTTGATGTTTATTGTTTGTTTTTTACTTCGCAGAATATCCATGTCAAACGGAGTCCAAACGCAGCGAAACTTTTTGGAGATTTGTTTCGGACCAGAAGACAACTTGGGATCCAAGGAAGTGCCCGGGCGGAGGCCCGTGGGGCCCATGATACACCAAGGTGCGCCAGGGAGCCCAGGTGTGCCTTGGTGGATCGTGGGGCCCATGGAGCTCTTTTCCACTGCCTCTCAGCTCTATAAATCCCTAGAAATTCCAGAAACCCTAGGGGAGTCGACGAAGCACAATTCCAATAGCCGTAAGTTCCAGAACCACGAGATCCAATCTAGAGCCCTATTCCGGCACCTTGCCGTAGGGGAACACGATCAGGGAGGGGTTCATCATCCTCATTGGTGCTCCTCCGATGATGCGTGAGTAGTTCACCATAGACCTACGGGTTTGTAGGCAGTAGCTAGATGTCTCCTTCTCTCTTTTTGATTCACAATACAATGTTCTCCTCGATGTTCTTGGAGATCTATTTGATGTAATGACTTTTTGCGGTGTGTTTGTCGGGATCCAATGAAGTTCGAGTTTATGATCAGATCTATCCATGAATATTATTTGATTTTTCTTTGATCTCTTATATGCATGATTTTTATAGCCTCGTATTTCTTCTTCGAATGTTTGGTTTAGTTAGTCCAACTAGATTGATTTTTCTTGCAATGCGAAGAGGTGCTTTGTGATGGGTTCGATCTTGCGGTGTCCTCACCCAATGATAGAAGGGGTAGTAAGTCATGCATGTATCGTTGCTATTAAGGATAAAAAGATGGGTCTATTCCTACATGAATAGATCTTGTTGACATCATGTCATCGTTCTTATTGCATTACTCCGTTTCTCCATGAACTTAATACACTAGATGCATGCTAGATAATGGTCGATGTGGGAGTAATAGTAGTAGATGCAGGCAGGATTCGGTCTACTAATCTTGGACGTGATACCTATGTACATGATCATTGCCTTGGATATCGTCATAATTATTTGTTCTTCTATCAATTGCCCAACAATAAATTGTTTACCCACCGTATGTTATTTTCTCGAGAGAAGCCACTAGTGAAATCTACGGGGCCCAGGTCTATCTTTTATCATATTGTTTTCAGATCTATATTTCCAAAAACCAAAAAAATACCTTGCTGCACTTTTTCTTTACTTAGTTTAATTCGTGTTTTTGCAAGATCTATTTATCCAATCTACCACAAGTTATCTATGTTTTTACCGTAGAGGGACTGACAACCCCTCTTACGCGTCGGGTTGCAAGTATTTTTTTTGTGTGAAGGTGCCGCTTACATAGTGTTCCTTGGTTCTCCTACTGGATTGATAACTTGGTTTCGTAACTAAGAGAAATACTTATCGTCGTTGTGCTGCATCATCCCTTCCACTTTGGGGAATTACCGACGCAGTCTAGCCACATCAGCATCCACAGGGAGACCCTTAAACCCCAATTATGTAACCAGAGTGGGGTTGAATGGTTGTGGTGTACGGGATACGGGGCTGCTGCATGTATACATGTATCTGTACTTGTCCCACAAAGAGGAACATATAAAGTGGCTAGGAATCTGGCTTAGAAATATTCTTCGCTATTGGTCGTGTTAGATACATACTAATGGGGAATCCTGACACTTGAGAACGCTTTAGTCCTATTTATTCCAACAATTGTTATTCACTCCTTGTGTTGCATCATTTTACTTCCACAATTTACTTTGTTGTTCGCACCATCAGTTAATATTTTTAAACTTTCGCTTCCGCTTTGCTTTCGCTCGCAACTAACTTGCATGCACTTTAATAAATCATTACAAAAGACAAAGATTGATTCCTGTGCTGCCTGTGGGATCGATACTCTTGCTTCAAAAAGATTACAACTAAACTATGTGCACTTACAAGCCATGAAATCCTTAGTGAGATTCCATGAGCCAATTGAATGAGCATTCAAACAAGTGAATTCATATTCATGCCCATTAGAGTTTCCTTGCAGAATTGGTATTGAAACTAATTCAATACGGAGGCCTCCAATACAGACATCCAAATGCAACATTATAGCAATCATTGATGTACATACGATTTTCGTGAATTCTACTTTTGCATGCATACTATTTTATTATTTCATTCTTCGTGCTAAAATGTAGTGCATGTTGGGTTTGTCCTAAGTCAAACTTTGTTAAGTTTGACCAAAGTTGGATCAACTGTATAGGAAAATTATATCGACAGTCACAATATCAAAATATATGATATGAAAATAACTTTTATGATGAATCTAATGGTACTGATCTCGTACTACTACTACAGATGTTCATAATTTTTCTGTTAGCTTATTCGGGCATGGAGGGAGCATGCTAGGGCACGTTTGGTTGCTCGCATCATTTTTTCCCATTTGCATACTTGTCTCAGTTGGGCCTGGTTGAGCATATGCAGGCAAAAACCAACATCTTCATGTTGATTGGTTGCCTGCATATCCCCCCTGCATCGTAGCGACGCCTCTACACGCCGCATTTGGTTGCTCGCATTGTATGTGGCCACACGAGTGCATGTTATTTGGTTACATACAAGCATAGAGTTGCGCTAACCTTGTACCCTACTTGGTGAGCTTACCAATCACTAGTACGCGTCGGTGCTATACAAACGGTTTTTAACCCCTTTCCGCAACGGCATTTGGAGTCGTCGCCTAGTGAGTGACGGCGATGGGGGGTCCTTCCCACACGAACCAGAAACCGTCGGGAATATGCCCTCCTGGCACACACGCTCGGCAAAATGAGGTCATGTGCGACCAGCGAGCGCTCAAATATGGAAATACGTATGGTAGAGCTAAAAAAATACAATTATACAGATGAAATTGTTTCCGGTCACAAGTACATCCCACACAGTAAGTCCCCGCTAAACGTTTTCGTTCGTATGTACATCCCACATAGTAGCTCCAAAGAAAACGTTTCGGTTCACAGGTACATCACACACAAAGTTCCCCGTGAAATCGTTTGTGATAGCATTGCCATTGCACACGATATTAACAATTTTATCATTTGCGTTATTGAATGCATCACACACGGTCCGTAGAAGAAACCGTGTGGCAAAGGTTGTCCATCACACATAGTTTTTATGTGGTAAACGTTTGTGCAAGGTGGCCTAACGCAAACAGTTTTCAAAGGAAAGTCATGTGCGATTGTTCGTTGATCCAACACGGTTTATTCCTAGAAATTGTGTGTGTTGCCTAAGGTCATCGCCCATGGTATTTTTTTTCAATAACCGTTTGCAATAGCAAGACCCAATTAGCAGGCTAATTCGCCGTTAGCAGGCTAATTGCCCTATTATTAATAATCCATTTATTAATCTAATTGACATTCATATTAAGCACATAATATATTTCATTTTCATATTAAGAAAGCAGAATTTCATAATTGAAATACATCAGAGTACAAACATGATATAGCTTCAGCACTCAGATACCCCATTACACAACTGCACCAGCACCAAGTTTCATGTGCAACATGTAGAACCTTTCGGAATTAGCATCATAGATGGTATATAGACAGATGCATCTCATCTAGAAAGCTGCTGAAGCGGAAGGCGAATATTGATTGATCGTCCGTCCTTCATCCTCTTCAGAACCACTTCAATATTGAACTATGGGTGTTGTATGAAAACCTTCCTCGCCTCCTGACCATAGAGGTGGTTTGAGAGGTAATCATCAGTGAACTGCTTTGGAAAGGCCTGAAAACAAGGATGTGCATAAATATCTTCTCTATATTGGAAATGGGGCAAAGGGATGAAAAAAGGCAAGGTATAATAGTTAGTACCATCTTGTAGTGAACTGATGTCTTCTTCATTGTGCAGACAAAGATCTTGTTGTTTTTTGTCGCTAATGTCATTATCCTAACAATCTTTCTGAGTTTCTTGACTTGATTGATATTCATGGACAACTCATTTCCCCATATGCAAAAAGGGTCGAACAGTGGGTCAAAACCTCTGACAGCAGGACCTACATGTGCAAGACCAAATTGTTAAAAACCTAAATATTAGAATGGTTCCTGCAATTGCACAATAATGTGCTATTAGACAACAGACCATGCATGTGCAGTTAACTAAAGACCACAACAAATGAACCAAATGTTAATTGAGCACCACATTGCACAATATAACATACTCCTAATAGAAGATCAGACAGTTAACCAAACCAAGCATGCTTAACAACTTGGAAATATAGCAATTGTATTTGTTTCTCATGTATTTTGTATAGCCAAATTCGATTTGTTTCTCACATGTTATACAATAACAAAATGCAGCTACAACAATTGAACATCGCATTGCAGAATTGAACCATGCAGTTAAGTAAACACCACAACAAATGAACCAAATGTTAACTGAGCACCACATTGCACAATATAACATACTCCTAATAGAAGATCAGACAGTTAACCAAACCAAGCATGCTTAACAACTTGGAAATATAGCAATTGTATTTGTTTCTCATGTATTTAGTACACCCAAATTCGATTTATTTCTCACATGGTATACAAGAACAGAATGCAACCACAACAATTGAACATTGCATTGCAGAATTGAACCAAACAGATAACTAAACACCACAACAAATGAACCAAACGTTAACTGAGCACCACATTGCACAATATAACATACTCCTAATATAAGATAAGATAGTTAACAAAACCAAGCATGCTTAACAACTTGGAAATATAGAAATTGTATTTGTTTATCATGTATCTAGTACAACCAAATTCAATTTATTTCTCACATGGTATACAATAACAGAATGCACCCACAACAATTGAACCGCATTGCAGAATTGAACCAAACAGTTAACTAAACACCACAACAAATGAACCAAACGTTAATTGAGCACCACATTGCACAATATAATATACTCCTAATAGAAGATCGGACAGTTAACCAAACTAAGCATGCTTGACAACTTGGAAAATTGCACCCTGAAGAATTGAACATCACATTTGCAGAATTGAACCAAACAGTTAACTGAACACCACATTGCCCGACATATAGAAGATATACTCTAGAGTAGAAGATTGCATGGTAAAAGTAGATAGCATAATTCACTAGAATTTATTAAGGAAAGACAGTAGCTAGCAAATTGAACATGGGTCCTTATAGTGACCTAATAAGACAAGGTACTCCTCATTGTCGAAGATATCGATGACGATTGGCTCCTTGGACATGGAAGAGGGCGAGGCCTCCGCTTCGTGGGTGCCCTCATTGTAGCGGTTAGTTGCCTGAGCTGCTCCGGGCACCAACCTGCTGGCTCTCGAGATGAGGTAAGCACATGCACGCTGATAAAACACCTTGTAGTCTTCATCGAAGGCACCGACGGTGGCCTCGAGAAAACGCCACGAACTGTCGTTTGAAGCTGCCAACCACGTCGTGGCGTCGGCAGGCGATGTGTCGACGGTGGCCTCGACAGCGAGGTGCTTCTCCAAGATCTAGGGGTCGGCACGAATGGCAGCCATCACGACCTCATCCGCGCGTGCAGTCGCGATCTGCTTCTCCGCTGCCAAATGCTCCTTGAGATCCTGGCTATACTACATGCACCATGGCTTATGGCGGCGCTTATTTGGTGGAGGGGTCGGTGATTTGGGTGGAAGGTGTCACGCTCGCGTCGGCGGTCGGGGCATGTGGGATGTGGAAGGAGGAGGATGGGGTCGAGTGTGGATTACCTGCCTGGATAGGCGAGGCCGAGTAGCGTGAAGGAGGGTCACCGGCGAGAAGGCGGCGCTGCAAGCAAGGAGTGAAGGTTTCAACTTGGAAAGGAAGGAGGAAACATGGGAAATGTGGCTTTTGGTAAGGGGAGGGGGCGGGGAGGTAGATATTTCCGTGGAAGCCGAAAATTTGGAATCGCTTCAGCGAAAAAATGGTGCCCAAAGTGTCATCAGACACGGTCCCTTATTCAGAGCGGGTTGTGGACTGTAGCCATCGAACCTTCTCGCGTAAGCCGTATGCGTACTATAATCCGACGGTGCTCCAAGATATTTTGTGCTGCATCTCACACGGTTGGTGATAATAAACTGTGTGGGGTCTACTCGATTTTTTGTCTTGATTTGTGTTACATAATGGGGTCACGGTGGCAATGGACGGTGTTTGAATTGCTAGACCTTTTTATCTGCAGTGAACATGGAACTATATGTGTGTTGTAAAAAATTGGAATTATTCAGGGTTCGTTTGGAAATTTTATACATTAAATTGGTTTTCTAGCCATTTTAGGTGCACAATTCAAAATTAAAGCACATGCACATGGTCCGGTCGACCAACATGGATTGTAAAATCATATATGTGTCCATGGGTTTATGCTGACGTCCCATGCAAGAAATGGGGATGAATTTCAAACACCACGGCACCGTGGCTCTCCGGCAAATGTTGAGGTACTTGCTTTTGTAATTCTAGTAAATCCAAAACCCGTCTAAAATTCATGAACCTTGGCATGCTATCATGGAATGGCATCAACATGTTGTGGTAAAAAATATTGTACCATTTGGGGCAGGTTGTGGTATAAGTTTCTCACAAACCAGAGCTTCTCACAAGAAAGCATCATGGTTCCATTAGGGATATGTGTCACCATTGTGGACAAAACGATATTCATCGCCTCTTTTTCATTTCAAATTTTTTTCCTGGTGTCAACATAGAACAACAGGAGTGTCGTGTTAAATTTTAGGTTTTTTCGAGCATCGTTTGGACATTTTTATACGTTAATTGAGTTTTCTAGACATTTTGTAGGCATTTATGTGCATAATTCAAAATTGAACTACATGCACGTGCTCCGTCCATAAAAACGGGTTGCAAAATCAAATGTTTGTCCTTGGTTGCATGCTTAGGTCCCATGCAAGAAATGGGAATGAATGTCAAACACCCTGCCACAGTCACTCGGCCGCAAACATTGAGATACCTAGTTTTCAAATTCTAGCAAATCCAAAGCTCGTCTGAAATTCATGAAACTCGGCATGCTATCATGGAGCGGCATCAACATGCCATGGTAATTTTGTTGTCCCATTTGGGGTAGGTTTGGGGATATGCTTCTCACAAACCAGAGCTTCTCACAACAAGCCTGATGGTTTCGGTAGGGAACGTCCCACCTTTGGGGACGAAACGATATCCATTGCCTCTTATTGCTTTCAAAAAATTTCTCGTGCCAACATAGAACAACAGGAGTGTTGTGTCAATTTTTGGGATCTTTTGGCGTTCGTTTGGACATTTTTATGCATCAATTGAGTTTTCAATGCATTTATGTGCATAATTCAAATTTGAACTACATGCACATGCTCTAATGCATATAATTTGGTTGAAAAATCAAATCTGTATCCTTGGGTGCATGCTTAGGTCCCATGCAAGAAATGGGAATGAATTTCAAACACCAGGGCGCCGTTGATTGCCGGCAAAACATTGAGATACTTTGTTTTCAATTCTAGTAAATCCAAAACTCGTCTGAAATTCATGAAACTTGGCATGCTATCATATAATGGCACCCGACATGCTGTGGTATTTTTCATGTACATTTTGAGAGAATGCGCACTCGAATAACAGCCAACAAAGGCATTTTGAAAAAATAGCTGCCACTTTAATATCTCACATGTTTGTATAATTCAAATCATGTCCATTCTGTTAACCATTCACGTGACGCCATGTGACTTCATTTTAATGGCTATAGGAGGTGTCGTGCGGATAGTTGTTTGACCTTGACTGAACGGAAGGCGTGCGAGCGAAGTCTGGTGCGCAGGCTGACCGAGAGGCGTGCAAGCTGCCCTCCAATGCACAGGCTCCCCGGGAAGTGTGCGAGTTGTCCGCTGTGCAGACTCACTGGGAAGCGAGCCCTTTGACTTCCATGGACGCCCTCCTTCCTCTCCATTAATGGTGCCCGAGCCTCTATTTAATACGGGTGGCCTTACTGTTCGCGTCCCATTCCCCTCCCTCCCGCAAACCTCCACCAACGCCATGGCGAAGAATGATCATCTGTCACTAGTCTTCAAGTTTGGTGAAGTCCACTCTGAGCCGGAGGAGATATAAAATAAGGAGGAATGGGCCCTCATGGACATGGCCCAGAATGAGCTGGCCGCGGCGGTTGCTGCCCCCGCTCCCGTCCTAGCTCCCATCCCCGAGCCCGCGCCAGCGACCATCCCCGTAGCATTGACGGACTGGTCACCGAGCACTATCGCAGAGCTGGAAGCCGTGGGCGTCAGCGAGGTCTCTGTGAACCCTACTGGCCCTCGTGTGCATGCCAGCGCTAGCGCCCATGCCCATGCCCGTGTGCACCCCTCCACCCACCGTGGCGCCGGTCCCCGTGCGTTTGGCTACACCTGCCGCGCCCGTGCCCGTGTGCGCGCCCTCCTCAGCGGCATGGGACGCTGCCGTCGACCGCTACCTCTCAGCGGCGCCAGTTGCCATCCTCCCGTGCCCTGCCCGTTGATCGCGCGACGACATGATGTTTGATTTACAAGTGAAGAATATTTTGTGCTGCCTTGAAGACTTCAACAACGGCATCCCGGAGGACGACAACGACAACGACGGCGCGACATGCCACCTCCGTTGCCGCTGGAAATAGTTTTTTTGTAGTTTAATACTGTATCTTGAATTCTCGATCGTATGAATATAAATTTGCAGTGTGACTGAATGAAAGATATGGTTTGAATGAACTTGCTTTTTTCTCTCTTAATGTATAGACTTATCAAACGATTTTCTTTTGAAAAAAATGTCAATGGTTTTTAAATATAAAACACTCATCGCAAACGTTTTAGTTAGAACACCCGTATGCAAACCGACAGCTTCCCTAGGAAGCCAAGGGAAAATGTGCCAAGCAGGATTTCTGCAGCTCTTGATCACAAACGTTTTAGATAGAACACCCGTATGCAAAAGTGAGAGCTATGGTTTTCCCTCACAGTGCAGGATTTGTGCATCACTTTAACGCAAATGGTTGTTTTGGATGACCCATGTGCAACCACGTAAAAACAATTGGGTAAGATTTGCATCTGTCATTTTGGGTATGTTGCCATTTGTCAAACTGGAAAGATTGACATTTGTTTATCTAGTAACATTGCCATTTGTCAACCTTCTAACACTGCGATTTGGCAAAATATGCAGCTAAACATCACTAGCACTATCTAATTTTTGCAACTAAAATCACTAGCACTGTTCATATGGACACCACTAGCAGGAGTGAGTTGATGGACGCATATGCAAATGTACCATTGATTACATACAACAAGTCATCAACCCACAACGACAACGAGGATACACGTTGGATTATAGATCATTTCCAACAAAACATTCTAGTAAAGTAAAGTTTTTCTCACACAACAAATAACAAAGCGATGAAATAAACTTCAGCTCAAATACTCGTCGGCATTGGAAATGCTTGCTTTGAACCAGAAGTGATTCTTTGGGAAGGGCCGGCTAATGTCAATCTCGAGACCAACGCAGGACTGATCATCCAGGCTGAAGCGGCATATGTCAGGACCCATATTGTGATGGTAGGGAAGCATAGCAATGACCGAGGTATAGATACAGTTGCTTCTCATAAATGGTAGTAACGTTGTGTCAACAGCAGCTGGATCGCCTTTCACCATCATTGGATAGGTTTGTCCAAGGAAGAGCGAGTTTCCTCCAAGACTTTCAATACTGAACCAGGGAGAAGGTGTTGGCACTAGTACACTAGTATCCATCCCGAATACCCTGCAACGGATGTTGGAATAGGTCCGGAGAGTGCGACCATGCGAGACAACACATGCTTCCTTAGTAACATCAGCAGTGCCCTGTATACAGACAAGAGGAGGTGATCCATCGGAATAAGTTGCCAGGGGCCACTGAGTATATGGGTCCTGCTCACCCTCATGCTCGTGATCATCAGCGTCATCGTCTCCCCCTTGGTTATAAAATATTTCAAGTATAGGTGGTGGAATGTTCACAGGACCTTGGAAACACAAGAAGGTTAATTAGCAAAGGGAAACTATCTAACCCGCATGCATGTGGATGACACAATTATAATTACGGTGGAAGACAAACGTACCGAAAGCATCAGGATTCCATGCAAAAATAGTGCCACGGTGGTGGCAGCAAACACAAGACCCTCATATTGAATTGCATCACAATACTCATCCGTGTACAAAAATTGATTTTTGAGCAATATCCATCGAGGCGTGGAAGTAAGGACGGCAACAAGCTTTTCGAAGATAGCAACAACTTCATAGTTCGTGTAATCCCAAGAGCGGTTGGGAACTCGACAAATTGCTATCTTCCATAGATGACAGTCACCATGATCGTATTTGAAATCACGTAGAATACCGGTGTACTCAAGCTCTGGGTAGTCTGAGATGTTTGGAAGTAGAACCCGGTGACGAGTGTACACATTCACAAGTTCCCACTCGCAGTTATACCCAATCTCCATTTGCGCCTGCCCAAGCCTTTCCCTCAAGCGATGGCATCTTAACATCACACATATCATTATCAAGCGGCATCAACTTGCACCGGACGAGGCTTCCGCCATCCGCGCGCCAGTCAGCAGGGTCACGACGAAGAAGATAGGGGAGATCAAATCGCTCCCGGACCCTTGGGTTCCTTGTAATGATGTTATTAGTTGAGTCGAGAATGGTCTTGAACGAACCTGCCATGCTAGCCGAGGTGATGACGTCGCACCGATCAATGAGTTCCTCCACCACGTCATCTTTCAGATCGGGGCAAGAATAACGGGGTCGTTTCTGGCCTGTTCCCTCCATGGAGAAGATGATCGAACAATGGCAGAAGGCAGGGTGAAGGCAAATGGAGGGAGGAAGAGTGTGCGACAGCAGTTCCAAATTGAGAGGGAAAGGCGAAGAGGCGATGGACGGTTGCCACGGTACAAGAAGAGGCTAGTGGGGAGCGAACGATTGCCACAGAGGTCACACACTAACGACAAGGCCGAGTGAACCGCATGTCATATATCACACACACCTTGATCTGGCTGACCGTTTCTTTTGTGTTGCCGAATCACAAACAGTTCATCCAAGTGAAGCGTATGTTGTACATCGCACACACCTTCATTTGGCTGCCCATTTGTTTTGTGTTGCCTAATCACAAACAGTTCATCCGAGTGAACCGTATGTTGTATATCGCACACACCTTCATCTGGCTGCCCGTTTCTTTTGTTCCTCCTCATCGCAAACAGTTAATTGAACTGAACTGTAGGCCCTGCATCGCACATGCAGCTAAAATCCAAACCATGTTTGATGCATCCGTCATTGCAAACGTTTTGCACCTTTTTTGATGGTTTTTTTACACCATCGTTTGCGATTTTTGCATCGCACGCAGTTTCATCGAAGGTTCTCTAATCGTAGTGTCGCGTTAGTAGCATCCTGCACTAGTGAATACTACTACACCTTACACACAATCACACCAAGTGCACCAACGCCACAAAACTGCTATGATGATGAACTGGACGAAGATGATGAAGTTCTTCAGCCCTAACGGACGATCCACCTTGCCAACCTCAACCTTGCTGCATGAATGCTCTTGCACATACTTGGAGTAAGCATCTTCTCCCGCCTACCTAGTCTTAAACCCTCCTCTGTGGTTGCTGTCACCGTACCCTGAAACTTGTTTTGTTGCAAGCTTCCCATGAACTGTAAACCCTTGGAACCCTACCTTTGAACACCACATACCACTTGCACTGGCAGTGCGAATGAGCAATAAGCTCAAGCAACAAGCATTGGAACACACAAACTGCAAGCAATGAAGAACTCTAGGAGCAAGCAATGGAGTAGAAGAGCATTAGTAAGCATGCATGATCATAGCAAGTTCAACCTACCACTACTTTGGTGTCATCCTACCAGCACATCCAAAAGAGGGTGTAGTCCTACCACCGCAAGTTCGCGATCACCGAGAGGATCACTGTGAGGGATTAGTATATAGCACCTCGCAACAATATACAGACTATAATTTTTTTTCAAGCCCTAACTACACAAAATATACGTCGTCAACATCATCGCCGTCCTTGTCGCCATCACCGTCAAGGATCATGCACGTTGTTGCCACCAGTAGAAGCGGCACTAGTAGTAGTGCTTTCCCAACCACGTCCTCAGCCAGAGCACCATGTGGGCGTCTCCCATGGCGACAAACCCAACACCCTGGGCTTTATTGTCCAGCAGGTGGCTGAGAGCCACCATGAGAGCCTCTGGGTTGAAGCCAATCTGCTCCATTACGGCGCCGTAGAGCTCAGGGTGGACGTCCACACTCTTGTTCTCCCTGATGGCGGTGCCCACCTCCTTCACTGCCTCAGTCATGCCGTTGAAGATGCTCAGCTCCTCCTCCATGAAGCCTGCCCGCTTCTTCTTCCTATCAAGCACAGGAACATGCTCACCATCCTTCTTAGGAGCATCAACATTGATGGTGTCTGACTCCTGGGTGTCTGGATACTCGGGCATCGACGAGCCCAGTGGCTGACCAGAGCCCATGGCATGCTTGCCGGTTGCCAGCCCGAAGGAGAAGATCTACTGCATCTGGTGGTAGTTCTAGATAGGGGTGTTGAGGAACTCTGCGTCCTTGAGGTGAGCCTAAGAAGAAACAGGGCAGAGAGGTTAGTTAGTATGGCAATGGTTCATAGGCTTAAACTTCTGGTTTGTTAAAATGTCATGGTTTGTGAGCTAACTGCGATGTGGCCTTGGTAGTGCTCTGCCTCTCCAGAAGGATCGAGCAGGTCTCCTCATCCCATGAAGTACTGCTGAAGTCTCTCAGCTTGGACGCGGTGATCCACCTCGCTCTCCACTTCCTTAGGTGGTTGTACACCTGGGCCGAGGTGACCTCCTGTCCACAAAAGTCGAACACCTGCTTTGCAACAAGGTTCAAGTGCACCTCCTTGAAGCCCTTGTCAGTCCTCACCCCACTAGCTATGATCTCACACATCTTGTTAAGCACAAAAATGGAGAGGAACGGTTGCCATTTCATGTTGTTCCCCCTGCCATCCTTCATCTCCTTTACGGCTGCCTTTTGAGTAGCAGCATGAGCAACAAGATTAGGCTCAACCAGCACAAATGGAGAAACCGTAGGCGGCACCTCGAAAACCTCTGAATCAGGAGGCATCTGGTCCATAGGAGGCTGGGAGTCCTCGAAGTATGACGGCGGGAACTGGCTCTCGGACAACACGAGGGCCTGACTGAACTCTTGCGTGGTCATGTTCTACAAACGTAAGCATCATCAACACCACACAAGACACTACATACGGACAGTAGGAACTAGCAGTACAACCTGGACAAATCGAACTAGCAATAACACATGCACACGTGGATGATCTAGTTGAAGATAGCACTACCAAATCCATCAAAGCATACAACAGCTCAACACAGCATAACTGAGCACTAATCATGGACACATGGATGATCTTGTTCAACACTTGCACACTAGCAAACCACACATCTAAGCATACTATCAATCCATCCATGACCACTAGCTACCAATACTTGCCCACATGGAAACAACCCCTGGCATGCTCCAAATCCATCACAAGTAGCTACTACAACTTCATAGTCAAATAGATTGGAAGATCTAACCCTATCACATGGATAGATCTAGCAAGAACTAGTAGAGAGGAGGTGGTGATTGAACTTACAGACGCCATCGAAAGACCGCGGAGGAGCTGTCTGGCACATCGGAGAGGAGGAGGAGTCGATCTGCAGCCGCATTCAACCGGACGCCAGAGTAGTTGTGCCGCTTACCTCGTTGTCGAAGTGGATCCGCGTCGGGGGGAAAGCTTAAGAGGGGGGAAATGGTGGCGGGAGTTTTGCCCCGACGGTCACCCTGGATATATAGGGCGACCGAATCGGCGGGCGGTGACTCGAATTTGTCCCGCTGCTTTTTCGGAGATGCGCCATCGCTCCCGCCATCTCCCTGCCCGTAGCTGCGCGGAGTGAAGTTCCCCTCCCCTTCATCACTTGAGCCTGGCTCGCTGGAAACAGTCGATTCGGCCGTTCCTAGCGGGACTGGCTAAGGGGTGCTTTGAGGTTCGTGCTATGCGGGCCAAACAGTAAACACATGCAACCAAACAGCCCATTTTCATCCCACGCGACCCTGGTTGTCCTCTATGCGGGCAACCAAACGCATCCCTAGTTTCTTCTAACAGTGTGCTACCACGGGGGGGCAATGCACTACCATCGGTTTGTAGTGCTCATATCGTCAGGTGATCACGTCGTTCAAATTATACTTAGGTTGTGACAAGGGATATCGATCGTGATGAAGGCTCTAATATGTATGCAAAGAAACGACGAGATGGAAGGAGATGATGTCAAAGAGAGTGAGCGAGGGTACATACATACCTCTCATTAGGCGGCAGCGTTGCGAGAGTGACTAACGTCGTTGTGGCATGGGAGAGGGACGGCAATGGTGACATTGCGCCACGGAGTAAAGGGAAAGATGTGATTGTACTACCATACCACTGTACCTATTATCCTCACCGTCCATTTTCGGCATTAAAGTTTGTGCAAGCAAACTTCTCTTCTATGTTTCTCCCAAATAAAAGAACATATTAACTCCAAACAATTTACACAGTACTACCACGTGCAAAAATATTTTTGGGTATTTTGGCGCATCATAATTTTTTTAAAATGTTATAACTTATTCAAAATTTGATAAAATTTTGTTTCAATAAAGAAAAGCGGAAACATTTTATACGAAGAGTTGCTCTTGTTTATAGTTAACCTGTAAAGTTTTCAAGGCTAAATGTTCTCTTATTTGAAAGAAACAAAAGAAGAAATTTCTATATAAGGATACTAGGATAGCATAAATCTTGACGCAAACTGAATGGTGAGATAAAGGGTAAAATGATTTCTTTTTTAGTACAACGAATCCACACTCGCGGGGTAAATCGTTCAATCGACGGGCAGGGGACGCAGGATAGCGGAATGGACCGTGAATCTAAACCGCCGTGTCATGTCAGGTCGGCCTTCATGCATGGGCCAGCTGCGGAACTGGCCGACCAAGCTAATACTGGGCCGGCCGGCAAGCCCTACACTCGCGGATGCCGGAGCCGTGCCTTTTCCTCAAAAAAAAAACCGTGCGTTCGCTCAAAAAGAAAGAAAAAGCCAAGCCGCGGCGAGCAGAAGCGGTGGGCGCGCGACGGCGGCGGCGGCTGGCCCTCTGGAGTCATGGTGCTACCCGCCACCCTCTCGCGCGACGCCGGAGCTCACTCGTGCCCTGCGGAGGACGGCCAGGGGGAAGCGGGGCCGCCGCGCCCGCGCAGACCGCCAGCGTTCTACAGCTCCGTGTTCGCGCAGGTGCGCCACCCGTTCGACGAAATGCCGCACCGGGCGTGGCCGATAGTTTTCTCGCTTTCTGCTCCCTGCGAGTGGCGTGGTAGTCTGGTAGGTGATCCCGCGTTACCGTTTCGTGCTCGCAGATCGAAGAGGTCGGGTGGGGGCAGCTAGTGAGCGCCACAGGCGATGACGGCGTGTCGTGCCTCACCTTCCGCGTCGTGTAAGGGATTTCTCGCCTTACCTGGCTGACGTTTCTGTGATGCCTGATGTTTGTGCATTTGATGTTTTGATGGTCTGGAGTGAAGTGTTGTTGTTCAGTGATACTATGATCATCAGACTTAGCGCACCTGTGCACAAACAACTAACTGAATTACCTCAACAAAAAAGAAACTAACTGAAGTTCAGCAGTTTCATGCATTGTTCCTATCAGGTTCACGGGTTACCGTTTGTTAAGAACTTTGAGTTGTAGCTTGGATAGGATGATACCATGAAGGGCCTTTGACAATGCATGCAGTGTTTCTGTTCTGTGATTGCATTTGCATTACATAAACTTATGGCTTGTGGCATCTCTGATTGTCAGGGATGAGAAGCGACGGCAACATTTACTGGAGATCACACTGCCCATGAACTACCCGGCATGCCCTCCTTCTATTGCCGCGGTACATTTCATCTAATTCTCAAAGCATCTGTCAGAACTGTTTTCACCGTATTGTGCAATGTCAGATATTTCGGAAGGATCACACAAGCTATATGGTTGCCTACTTCTTACAGGATGTTCCTTATCTCCCCAAATTACAGTGGTCGAAAAGCTCAAGACTGAAGGATCTTCTCTGCCAGTTCCAAGAGGTTGGGGAGATATTATTTTCCATCTTTTCATTAGTTCCACTTCTTACAATTCCAACTCATGAGCTGCATATTTATGGGTAATAAGTAATAACCTATTAAATTATTATGTTTTGTGTAAACAATTAGCACCTGAAGGTATTGCAAGATTACTGGTCTACAATGGATGGCATTGACAAGGCCCTTTGGGTTGTCGATCCTACAAAGCCGGCATATGCTATGTCTCATCGTCGCATAGCTTTGGGTGATGATTGCTATATTTTACTACATGTTGATGCGCACAAGCCCAACTCCTTACCAGAGTAAGCTGAGATGTCAAGTCTGTACATGAAAATGCAAGCATCATTGTTGATCGTCAACAAATTTTCCAGGTGCCGCTTCCTAGGCACAGATGGGAAATTGGAAAGGCTGATAAAGAATTGGAGAAAAAATCGTAAGAGATGGTATATTACCAGGTTTCCTGCATTAAGTGACGTATTGTACCTTTTCTACTTATTTATTACTCCCTCTGTCCCTAAATATAAGATGTTTTTGCAGTTCAATTTGAACCACAGAAACGTCTTATATTTTGGGACAGAGCTAGTACTATGATATGCCACTGAAGTATGTCATATTCAGATATTTTATAGCCTGTTAAAGTTAGTTCTGCATAACTCTGCTGCTCCTAGTATCTTCTTTTCTGAAAGCCCCATGAGTATGTTCTTGCGGAATAGTATTAAAGTAGGAGTGTATAAATGAAATTGAAATTTCTCTAGTGTTACATTAGAGGCCATGCGACGAGGTGTTACAGATATCATTTTTCTGATACTAGGAGCGCTGACAGAAAGTTCCATGAAAACCTGGCAACCGTCTTAGATTTTGCTCTGCCGCAACCCCCTTCTGTGAGTATCAAAGATGACCAGCAAGCTGATTGTGGGATATGTTACGCCACGCATCTGCCCGTCGGTGAGCCAATCTCTATTGCGCCTCTGGTTGCAACCTTTTCTGCCCGGCATATAGTTGACCATAATGTCTTGCGTCTTTGCTCCTGAATGAAGATGAGGAACTCGGGACTCAGAGCGGGTGCGCGGCGGACTACAAGTGCGAAAACCCTAGCTGCAGCAGAGCCTTCCACTCCGTGTGCCTGAGAGACTGGCTGCGCACCATTACTACGACAAGGCAGTACGTCGAAATTATGAACCCTAAAGCGATTATTTCCCCCACCATATGCAACGAAGGTACAATGTACTCCCCATCTCTGATGGTTTTTCTGATGTGTCGCCTCAGGTCGTTTGACATTCTGTTCGGGAACTGCCCTTACTGCAGTGAGCCTGTTGCCGTGAAGAGCACCGACAACTGAACTTGGCTTCGCATTTAGAAATCGAGACGCTGTGATTAGCTTAATGTGAGTAGTTTGTCTGGATATAAACTGAGTTATGGATTGTATGCATGTATACTAGTACTGTACATGTTTCCAGCTTCCTTCTTCAAGGTTTCTGAAAACAGGTTTCGGGCGGACCAACGGAAAGGAAGGGGGAAGAAAACAGAAATATCTCGGTAGCTACGTGGATGCTTCCCCCAGGTTTCTGCTGAAGGCCGGTGGTCATGATCTAGACGTCATCGATGGAGCTGCAAGAGGTCAAAATCCCCGTTTGTCTCTACGAAATTGGCGTCCAATTCTAGAGATGAAAGAAGTGTGCCAGCCTAATAATTACTATAGATTGGCGTCTGTTACGCACCCTTCTAGATTTGGGACGAATGAGGAATTGCTGACTGGTATACATACAGTGGTTTGAATCTCTGAATGTCAATGCGCATTAGTATTTCCCTTGGTTGCTCGCCTAACGGTGACCCTTGAATTAGTTTACCAGTTACTCCTCCAAGCCGCCTGATGAGAAAATAATACCAAGTACTACATCCGTCCTGATTTATTAGTCCCCACTGTATTTTGGGTCAAAGTTTGATCATATCATATAACTAGCAAAATATTAATGCATGTCATTGAAAATTATGTTGTTGGATTCGTATTCGAATGTGGTTTTCAACGATATTATTTTGCTACATGTTACATATATTTTATTAGTTATTAAAATCATGGTCAAAATATGACCCAGAATACGATATCTATAAGGACCAGTAAACCGAAACGGAGATGGTAGTTCCAGAAAGCTGAAATAGTCGGTCAAACGGCACAAACCCACGACGACAAACAAACGACTATACTATTGTAGATCGACTCGTAGAGAAGGAAAAATTGCCGTCTGGACTCGTCCCCTCTCTTAGAGCAGTCCGATTTTATCCGGACACGGCGAACATATAACGGATTGCAGAGGCAGGAGCGCATATCGTGTCGACTCTCGACGACGAGGTTCTCGTGGAAGAAAAAGGAGAGCTTTAGGAAGCATCATCGCATCTCGAATGTTACGGATCGCACCAGATCCACCCCGTGCGATGTCGACGACGACGACGGCGCATCACCCTGCGATTTGATCCCATCACCGGAGGGCAGGAGAAGGGGTAAAAAAGAGAAAAGGTAAAGGCTGCTGCCGGTGAGGTGAGCCGGTCCGCGGAGTGAAGTGGTGATCCACCACACCCACAAACAAACAGAGGCAGGAAACCAGAAGCGACCCACCGGGCGGTTGAGCTCCCGCGCCGCCCCCTCGCCTCATCAGCACCCACCGGCGTCACTGAGGAAACTTCTTATTAGTTCTGGGCGACTCCCCCAGGCAGCAGCAACGACGGCGGCGGCGGCGGCCAGGTCAAATCCAAGTAGGATGGCGCCGGGGGAGGGCGGGAAGAAGAAGGGGAGGAGGAGGAGGAGGTGGCTGCCGGCGGCGTGCCTCCCGCGGCCCGGGTGCTTCACGGTGTCCGCCGCCGACGAGGGGCCCTCGGGCTCCGGCTCTGGCGCCGACGAGGGAGGCGGAGAGGGGGCCAGCAGTCGGGCGCCCACGCATCTGATCGTGACCGTCAATGGGATCGTCGGCAGGTGATTATTTCCATCTCTTTTTTTTCTCCCCTCCGTCCCCGTTTCTTTACTGCTTTTCGGCCTTAATCCCGGACCACTCACACGCAATTAATAGGTTAGCTCCTTGACTTTTGAACTAAAGGCTATGTGGGCAAAATAGTTGGCAGTTTTAGAATCGTTTGAATGAATCTATCGGTCAATCTAATGAACCTATGATGGAAAGGAAAACAATCCATTGCAAATCATGAGTATTTAAGGGCTAATAACATTCAGTGGATGCTATTGGAATGCTGGATCCCTGAGGAACAAGATAGCTGAGTATTATTTATTTATTTTTTGAAATTAGATAGCTGAGTATTTGACACACTTTCACACTACAGAAGCTGCTCTTAATCTTGTCAAAACTTTGGTTCTAACAAATATAAGCATTCGAATCCACAGAAACATAATTTATTTTAATATACACTTGTAAATGTATATTAATTGATGCACTTGTTCATGTGAAATGTCAGTAAACCTGCACAAATTGATACACAATTTTTCTTCTAAGTTCTTACATTCTAATTAGGTTCCAGTGTGCAGTAGTATTACTCTATTTAATTTACTAGCAGTGACACTTCACTACTTGTACATGTATATTTGGTACTTGTACATGTATATTTGGCTGCAATCACAAACAGAAGGGCGTGCAAGTGTTCAAGGCATGTAATAATGTGCAAAATCCTATATTTTACCTTAGTTTCTTGAATGTGTTGTGAGATGGCCATCAGAAAGCAGATTCATTTTATGATAGAAAAAGAATCTGCTTAACATGCAGTTCTACAATGTGTTCTGAGGAAACATCTATTTCCATTTACCTTAGTTTCTATCATTCAGTGCAGTTGTATTGTGAGGAGACATCTGTTTCCACTTCTTCTTTTTTCCAAATGTTTGACTTTTCTAGTGCAGTGCAGAAAATTGGGGTTACGCAGCAAAACATTTCATCAGAAAACACCCTGAGGATGTGGTTGTTCATTGTAAGTTGAACAGCATTACTTAATGTATTTTTCTACTATTTATGTGCAAGTACATTCAACCCCAAAACTAGTACTCTTTCAGTTGGGAATGGACCACTATTTTGGACAGTGAATTAAGTAGTCACACTATCATTAATGGCACATCCCCTGTGGGAGAAAATAAATGGGAATGTTCTGTTGTGTGGCACAGGCAGTGGATGCAACTCAGCAACTCGAACTTTCGATGGTGTTGATGTGATGGGAAGGAGATTAGCGGAGGAGGTGAGTATTGATAAATTCATATTGGAAAAATTAATATACAGAGCTGAGCTAGCCTCAATGATCTTTAATCTAACTTTTTTTTCTACTCTTCTCTTTCATGATAAACAACTTTACTATTCCAGGTGGGGAATTCCCCCACTGCTGATTACTGAAAAGCACACCTTTATTTGCTTTATCATTATATCAGCTCCTATTACTCTCTTCCTCGTCTTCCTTACTTTAAATTAACCTATATTTTTTGTGTTTTTAGGTGATTTCCGTTGTTAAGTGTAGACCAGAACTTCAGAAGATCTCCTTTGTTGCACACTCATTGGGTGGGTTGATTGCAAGATACGCCATTGCACTACTATATGAGCCTGCTACACAAACAGATTTTCATGAGGAGTATGAGAAAGATGTCAATGATGCTCGTAGCAACCAACCGATGGGTCAAGGCAAGATTGCTGGTTTGGAGCCCATGAACTTTATAACTTTTGCAACACCACACCTTGGCACAAGATCACATAAACAGGTTATTTACAAATTTTGCAGTACATTCTGCCTTTATATCAAGCCTTGGCCAGATGGCAATGCATAACCAGATATCCTTTTTTTTGGGACAAACCAACATATCCCTGCATTATATTAAACCAGAAGGAGTATGGAAGCTCAGATACAAAGTGGATAAATTTGAATTAATGAATTATGTATATTAATGGCAAATATGAACTTCAGTAAAGGTATTAGTTTGATGTGAATACAGTTATGCTGTTTCGATTTAAGTTGTTCCTTTTTCCATTTCATTCACCTGGTTGCTACCACACCTCTCAGTGTTACTTACTTTTGTTTCGAAGTATTAAATATGTGCAACTTTCTTCCTCCTAATATCCATCAGGCAATTAGTAGCTTTCTGATTCTAGTGGGTGCATCTTGTACGATGGTGTGACAAACTGGCAGATTGACGGGATATGCAGATTAATTGACTCCATTGTTGATTGCTACATGCAGATGCCCCTTCTCCGTGGTTCCTATAGATTGGAAAAGATGGCTTTTGGTATGTCCTGGCTTGCCGGGAGAAGTGGAAAACATCTTTTTCTAAAGGATGTTGAAGATGAGAAGCCACCATTACTTCTTCAGATGGTTACTGATTACGGGGATCTCCATTTCATGTATGCATATAAATGTTGTTTTAGATGAATAACTACAGAAATAGATCTCCTTATTTCAGCGTATCTTATACCTTGTTTCTACGTGCAGATCAGCTCTTCGTTCTTTCAAGCGCTGTGTTGCTTACTCAAATGTTTGTGGCGATTGTATCCTTGTGCCATGAATATTTGTACTTAGCAGATTAATATAAACATATTGGCTATCTATTTACCAATTCAGATCTTAAGGCACTTTGTTTTATGGCCTTGACTAAAAGTTCAGTCGTTGTTGGCTGGAAGACATCTTCAATACGCCGTCAACATGAGCTTCCCAAGGTAATGATCTATTTATTATCAGCCCATATTTGGTCTGTAACAGGGTTCTTATGTTTCAAAATCCTCTGGCATCAGAAAGAAGATTTTGTGGATGATGCAAGATATCCACATGTTGTATATGTGGAAAAACCAAAGGCTCGGGATGTTGATTTTTCGGATGAAATGATTTATCAGGCAAAAACAACAAGTGAAATGGAAGGTAAGATACTGAATTGGAGTTATAGTAGTACCAGGCTTTCCATGATGATGTGCTGTTTATTGTCCAAGGACTTGATAAACCAGCAGAAACCATAGATGCCAAGTTTCTAATGACGAAGTCTTTACGCTGGTTAATGTTTGCATTGGAGCTAAAGTTTTGTTGTTATTTACTGTGTTTTGTGTTATGTCCAATACCGTTCCATACTTCCATTTCTCCGGGATGATTAAGATGATATGTTCTGTAACTGAATTAACCTGTCTTCAATTTCAGAGGTAATGCTGAAAAGCCTAAATAGAATTCCCTGGGAAAGGGTAGATGTTAGCTTCAAGAGAAGTAGACAAAGGATTTTTGCCCATAGCACCATTCAGGTATGTTATAAACCCCATGGCCTTCTGGTCCTTATTCTTCATGTCTGTTGGATAAAAGTTTCTACACTGTGATTACTTTACATGTTGGCACCAAAAAAGAGACCCCCTTTGGAAGGCTACATTTTCAAGTTTCATTAGCATCTGTCCACTGAAAGCTCTTGGCTACATTAGTTTTGTTTAAGCATTGCCATTTGTTCTAGAAATTTAGCAGTCAAGAGATTTTGCTTATGGTTTAGAAATTCAAACAGGAAATGCAAATGGCAAAGAGGAAGTCATATGCCACACTCTCTGACTGGGTTCAGTCTTTCAGATAGTCTAGTTGGTTGGGCTTCCCATTAGTTCCTTTATTCCTTCATTCTTTATTCTTTCTCCTGTACATAACCCTTTTATTTGAAAATATACATATATACTGTGGGAAGAAATTATCACAGTTTCGGGTAAAAAAAAGATATTGGAGGAATGGTCACACTTTTATGATTAACTGCAAGGCTGTCACTGATTGCACTGCTGATTTTCGGAATGCTAGAGATTCTTCTCCAATGATATAGTAGTAGTTGATCATGTGGGGCGTATGGCTCCACCGACACAAGAGCTAGAAAAGGCTACTACCATTTAAGTTGGTTGGTAGGTTATCACGGACCAAATACGGATGCAGTCCTTGCTGTCAAAAACAGCACGCCCTCTCTCCATTTTATGCCTATTCAGGATAGCTTTGCTATCTTTGCGTTACAAGTTGCTGCAAGCTCAGGAACACAAGGTTTAGCCCAACTTGCATGGCTGGCTGGGTAGCTATATCCACTTTGTTTCTGGAAAACAAAAAGGAAAAAAAGAACAGAGCTATCCTTGTCTGTATGAGTTAATGCTTGTGTAATAAGCTGCAGCGCAAAAACTGAAAATGGAATGTGATACAATGCACGAGCGACAAGTCAGTTGATATGTGCGTTGATGAAGCAAATTTACCAAGTTGTCACCATCTGAAAAACTGATTCATTCTTTTTCTCATTTCTTTCGTGATGCAGGTGAAGACGTATTTCTTCAACTCTGATGGAGCTGATGTGGTCTTCCACATGATCGACCATTTTCTCTACTAAAATGGAGCGATAACGTGGCGGTGCCGATTCTATTTGGATACCAATTTCTTTCTCTTATTCTATTTAGATGCCAATTTCAATTGGGTAGTAAAAGGATGGGGCAAAAAGTAATTGGAGATATACTACAGTGGAACAGGTAGAACCACCCATGGTAAAGGAGTGCTGGGCCTGGGCCTATGTATGCCTCCTGTAAATGTCTGTCTGGGGCTCGTAGGTTCTTTTTTCGATTCCATGCTTCAGTGTGCATGTAAATGTGTAATGGACCACAGGCTGTTGATTCATCAGTGTAATAAAAAAAGATAAGATCCGCTGTGTGTTGCGCCTCGAGCAGAGAACTCGGTAGCGAGAATTACGGGTATTGACCTCTATTGCCGTCAGTGCATGCTGCAGCAGCATGCATGTCTCCAGCTTGACCTGAAAACCTCTTTAATTTCCCAAGCACTTTGACTGTCGACACCAGTATATTATATACCACCCGCAGAAAAAAACAGTATCATACTGAAGCTGTGATTATTACTTGTGACATTATTCGGATGCACAGTGTATGACTGCGCTAATGGGGATCCGTTTAGAAACACCTCAAACTCATGTGAGTTGAAAGAGATCCATCTTCAAAACTCCGGGCACGCCCCTCATATCTTGTGCTCGGCATCAACATACGTCAAGTACATGCAAATTCATGCATGTCCAATATACACGCCAATGTCTCACGTAAATAAAGAATATTGATAGCGAAAATGCATAGTTCAACCATAAATTTATTTCAAGTGCACAACTCAAACATTAGCTCTTTGGTTTTCATTATGGACTCACATATGCTCCACAAGATCACTAAATAGCTGTGCGTTAAGTTCATGACCTGATTTGCATCTTTCGAGATATGAACTTGTTCTTCAGGCGCTTAAAAAAATGGTTTGGACAACACCATCACCCTCACCCTCGACAATCATATTATATAAAATAACACAACACGTCATCAGCTGCTACAAAGTTTTTGATTCCCACATCATTGCAGCTCCACCAACAATTCCCCAACGAGTTTGAAGCACTCCGAATGCCCTCTCCACATCCTTCTTAGCTACTTCCTGCATTGTTGCAAAGTGACTTTATTTGTTGGCGTGTGGTTTGGATATGGTCTTCACAAACGCCGCTCACTGAGGATAGATGCCATCGGCAAGATAGCATCACATGTTGTGGTCGCGCCCGTTGACAGTGTAGTTGCGCGACGGCGATTCCCCCATTACAAAGCCTCCTGAACACGGGAGATCGTTGTGAGAACCCGACATTCCAAAGAAATCATGCCAAGTCCATAAGTCATGTGATGCCATTGCTTCCAGTATGATGGTGGCCTCTTTGGTGTGTGTCGTGGTTCTAAGTCTGACAGTGATGTAGGGG
The DNA here is from genome assembly GCA_032464435.1 of Aegilops umbellulata. Lineage (NCBI taxonomy): Eukaryota > Viridiplantae > Streptophyta > Magnoliopsida > Poales > Poaceae > Aegilops > Aegilops umbellulata. Next base: position 256,454,144 of record CP136059.1, read on the forward strand.
GGTAAGTATGGAGAGGCTAGATCTTATTAGCTATGTAGAAGTTGTAAGCACACAAGGATTACGAGTTCAGGCCCTTCTCGGAGGAAGTAACAGCCCTACGTCTCGGTGCCCGGAGGCGGCCGATTGGATTATGTGTGTAAGAATAACAGGGGTGCGAACCCTTGATACTGAGGAGGGGGTGGCTTATATAGAGTTCGCCAGGCCCCTCCAGCCCTCAGTAATGTAGGGTTTAAAGTACATTAAGGCTGGGCGTTACTGGTAACGCCCCTAATAAAGTGCTATAATGACCATAAGAGCTACTTAATGACCGACCGTTTGTGTGCGGAGTGACTGTAGAACTCCTTGCAGTCGAGTGCTTGGCTTCGTGGTCGAGTGATAGCGTCATGGTTGAGTGTCTTGAATCCGTCGAGTGGGATACCTCCAAGTCGATTGAAAGGTGACTTCTTCTAGGGATGTCCTTGGGTAGGGCACTTAGGACAAGTCCATGCCCCTACCCTAGGTACATAGCTTCATCATTAGCCCCCGAATGAATCGAGGTTTGAGTGGGAAGGAGTTGGGGACCCTTCCGGCTGGTTCTCTGTGCTGCATGAGTGCCTTGCTTTGGATTAATTGTCACGGATGACGTCGTCAGCCTCTTTCAGTCGCCTTGATCCATTCTAGGCCTTTTGTCGAGTGAATTTCCTCACTTGTGAAGGTCCGAGTGATGGTGTGAAAGGGATCTTCTGTCTGACGAATTGTTCTGCGACCTGCGGATTTTGCGGGATTTGAATTTCGGGAAGCGCGCGGGACAGGGGCGGCCGCAGTAATCAGATGTGATAAGGCGGAAGCTCCTCGATTTCCGCGCCACCTTTTTCGCCACGTACCGCGTGCGCGTCTGCTGCGGGATTTGACAGGATTGCCCGGGCCTACTAGTTAGCCGCTCGGGTGCGACCTCTTATAAACTGCCGGCTCGGGACTCCCTAACAGTGCGCCTCCACCTTTCCTTCTCCCTTCGCGAGTTCCTCCGCCACCTCCGCTCTCACCTGGGTTCCGTAGGCCTGTTCGAGCCTCGCCGGCGACGATGGTGAAGGGCAAGACGTCCGCCCTGGAGCGCGCGAAGAAGGCGGCGGTGCAGGGGAAGGGGAAGAAGTCCGCTCGGGGCGGATCTTCCTCGAGGACTGCTCTGCCCAAGGGCTGGATCCAGGGCGACTGGATGCCGTCGGTGATTCGGCAGGAAGATCTTGATGATATGGTCGAGGGGGGAGTCATTCCTCACGAAGCCGCGCGTCTCTCAGGGAAAGAAGTCGAACCGCAGCCTCTAGACGGTGAGTGCGTCCTCCTCGCCACTCATATCGATCGCGGATTTTCTCTACCTCCTCATCCTTTTTTCCGGAGCTTTTTGAACTTCTTCGGAGCGCAGCTCCATCACTTCACTCCCAATTCCATCGTGTATCTTGTTGCTTTCGTTTCCTTGTGTGAAAGTTTCTTGGGTTGCCGCCCCCATTGGGGACTCTTTAAGCACATCTTCACTTGCCGCTCCCAATCGGTCAAGAAGGCCAAGTCGAGTGATGAAAGGACGCAGGTGATCCAGCTGTGCGGGGGCCTGGCGATCCAGACGAGGGGAAAAAGTTCTTTTCCATCTATCACTTTCCCCGAGTCGGTCCGTGGTTGGCAGTCGACCTGGTTTTACTGTAAAGACCAGGCGACCCCAGGACAGTCGACTGGGCTTCCCCCTTTCTCTCTGGACCGAGCTCAAAAACCTGCTTCTCTGAAAGTGGCGCCGGAAGAAAAGGCGCAAGTCAAAGTGCTGGTTGGTCGAGTGGTTCAGCTTGTCCGCGAGGGTGTGACCGGCATGGACTTGCTGGAGGTCTTCCTTCGGAGGCGCATCCAACCGCTTTAGGCTCGTGACCACCCGATGTGGCTGTACTCGGGTCTTGAAGACACCACTCGGATTCACCCCGAGGAGGTCACTGATGAGATGCTGGAAGGGTGGCTGTCGAGCATCACAGGGAACAAAGACAACCCCAGAGGAGCCAGGAGGGTTCCTCCACTCGACAACACATACGAAGTGGACCAGGTCTGACCTTCTGTTCCCGACTGAGATCTTGCTTTCTTCATTAGTCCTCTTTGAATCGGTCGATTGACTTTTGTCTTGTCTGTTGTTCTCCAGGCAACTACTGAGATGTACTCGACACCCAACGGAGCACAGGAGCAGGCTGAGGAAGGGGAGGCGAGCGGAGGTGAAAGTGGAGACGAACAAGGCGAGCGGGAATCTGACGGCGAAGGAGAGGGAGATGGCGACGTCGACTCCAGCAAAGAGGAGGAGGAGGAAGCTGACCCCCCCCCCCCGCTCGAAGAGGCGATCCAAGCTTACACACGACCCTGCGTGGGAACATGGTAAGGCGACTGCTCCTGTTGGGCAGTCGTCGAAACGCCCTCGGACCTCTTCTCCTACGCCGACTAAAAGAGCTCCCAAGCACCCATGTGCGACGCCGCCCAAGCCGCCCAAGGCCCTGCCCAAGATGAAGATTACTGTCCCCACCATTTCTGGGTAATAATAGAACTTGTTTCCCTTTGTCGACCATGGACAGATCCTTGGTCGATTCATTGAGCCAACTGACTGACTTTCGAAATTTGCAGTGCTGCTACTTCTTAGATCTCCGCCAAGGACGATGATCAAGAGATGGAAGATGCTGTTACTTCCAACCCTGGTACGATTACTGATGTTCCGCCTCGAGTCGACTGAATATTTCTTATAACTCTGGTCGATTGAATTTTTCTTGTAGCTCCTCCTCATGTTATTAACCTCCCTGATGACGACGACGACGTGCCGCTGAGAGTGAGAAGGGACAGGAGGGCGTCGGCTGGCAAGACCCCCCAATCTGCTCCGGCGTCTGAGGCCGTAGCTCGGGATGGTGGTGATACCACTCGGACTTCCGTGACTTTCGTTGTTCCTCTGACGAGCGTGCGGCCTTCGACGTCGACTGCGAATCCGCCTTCGCTTTTTGCCACATACCCCGCCCCTGAGGACCAAGTGGGTGCCGCAAAAGAGGCTATACGCCAGGCGGGAATCATGATGGAGCAAGTGAAAGTGGTTCGGGAAGCCAGCCAAGCAGCTTATGACGCGAGTTCAGCTCTTCAGAGCAACGTCCAGGTCAGTCGACTCAACACTTGTTCTGTTACGATATGCTATTTGAAGAATCTCTTTTCCGAAGATCTTTATATCTGTACACCCACTGGGTGTGTCTGCCAATTCTTGGACGAGTGGGGGCACGCTAAGTGCATCCACTGGGTGTAGTCCCCGAGACTACGGTGGACTGCTGGCAGTCGACTGTAGTCTTTATATTGTGTTGCTGTAGATGTACTTCTTCACTTGGTCTGGTCAGGCCATGTCGAATGGAACTGTATCCGGTCGACTGGGGGCAGTCGATTTTAAAAAAAAAAACAGTGGGGGCACGCTGAGTGCACCCACTGGGTGTAGTCCCCGAGACTACTGTCGAATGTTTTTGATTCGGCTGTAGTCCTAGAAACGCCATCATTGTCTCTTAGTTACTTGGAAGCAACTTATCTTGAGCGTCTGTAGACTGTTTTTTTGCAGAAATCCTGCGAACTTGTAGCTCGCTATACTGAGTTGGAGAATAAGCAGATCCAGCTCAACCTTGATTTGAAGCTTGCTCAAGAGAACTTGCAGAAGGCGCGAGAAGAAGCAAAAGGTATGGCTGGTGAGGTTCTCCATTCTTGACGAGTGACTTTTCTTTCTTGTCTATTCTTGATTTTGATCTCACTCGACGTGCCGCAGATAAACTGGAAGAAGCTCTGAAGAAGAAGGATCAAGATCTTGCCGAAGCGCAAAAGGAGGCCTTGAACAAAACGAAGCTTGCTAAAGAAAAGCTGGCTTCAGTCGGTACTCTTGAACAGGAGAACTCCAGACTGAAAGCTGCTCTCGACGCAGCTAATCAGGAGGTCAGCCGTCTGAAGAACGACAAGATTGCTCTGAATGATAAGGCAAGCGAACTGGTGGGGAAGAAGAACGATCTTGAGGCTTATCTCGGAGGACTCGCCAAGAAGTTGTTCATCATGCTTGAGGGTAACAATCTTCACCTGAGTGGCTTGCAGTAACCAAACTCGTGTAGAGCCACTGTCTTATTCTTGAATCGTGTTTACAAAATTCTGCCAGAACTTTGAAGAGGAGACCAGTCGAGTGGAGCCAGGCTTGGACCCCGCCAATTCTCTCGTGAAGGACGAGGCTGCTATGAACGTGCTCCGACTGGAGTCTCGTATTGCCAGCGTGGTTGATTATCTGGCCCGACTGAAGGTTGCGGTGTCGCGGATCAACACGTCGCTCTGGCCCAAGGCGATGCTTCCGAATGATCTCGAGTCTCTGATGACTCGTCTGAATGACGTTCCTGGTCGAGTGATGGAATGGAAGAAATCCTCCGCAAGGTGTGGTGCTGATGTTGCTCTGTCTCTAGTCCGCGTCCATTGCAAGGAGGTGCGGGAGGAAAAGTTGGCCGCCATCCAAGTTGCCAATACCAGGAAGCTCAGCTTTCAGGACTTCATAGAGACTTGCATTGCAGCTGCCACCCGTATTGCAGACGGGATCGACTTGGACGAGTTCGTTGCCCCTTCCAGTCCTCCGCCTGAGGAATAAAAACTTTCATGCTTCACTTTAAATTTGCCTCGGAATGCCGAGTGGATTTTGTAATCGTTAAACTCTGTCGAGCCGAGGGCTCGAGTACTTTGATCTGAGGTGTGGGACCTTTGGGTCTTATCTGAACTTGATTTATCGTCGAATATCTTCATGAATTATCTGTCGAGTGGAACTTGATCTTCACTCGAAATAACTTCGTATTTGTGGTGCAGCTCCGAAGGAGAAGGTAACAGTCGATTCATATCTTGCCGTCCTTGCGGATTGGGATGTGTTCCGTACTTAGGCGAGCGCTGGGCTGCAGCTAAGCTCCCGAGTGAGAGGTTTGCTCTCCACTCGGTAGGATTTTTCAAACTTAGGCGAGCACTGGGCTGCAGCTAAGCCTCCGAGTGGGAGGTTTGCTCTCCACTCGGTAGGATTTTCAAACACTTAGGCGAGCACTGGGCTGCAGCTAAGCCCCCGAGTGGGAGGTTTGCTCTCCACTCGGTAGGATTTTTCAAACTTAGGCGAGCACTGGGCTGCAGCTAAGCCTCCGAGTGGGAGGTTTACTCTCCACTCGGTAGGATTTTTAAACACTTATGCGAGCGCTGGGCTGCAGCTAAGCCCCCGAGTGGTAGGTTTGCTCTCCACTCGGTAGGATTTTTAAACACTTAGGCAAGCACTGGGCTGCAGCTAAGCCCCCGAGTGGGAGGTTTGCTCTCCACTCGGTAGGATTTTTCAAACTTAGGCGAGCACTGGGTTGCAGCTAAGCCCCCGAGTGGGAGGTTTGCTCTCCACTCGGTAGGACTTTTAAACACTTAGGCGAGCACTGGGCCGCAGCTAAGCCCCCGAGTGGGAGGTTTGCTCTTCACTCGGTAGGATTTTTAAACACTTGGGCGAGCACTGGGCTGCAGCTAAGCCCCCGAGTGGGAGGTTTGCTCTCCACTCGGTAGGATTTTTCAAACTTAGGCGAGCACTGGGCTGCAGCTAAGCCCTCGAGTGGGAGGTTTGCTCTCCACTCGGTAGGATTTTTCAAACTTAGGCGAGCACTGGGCTGCAGCTAAGCCCCCGAGTGGGAGGTTTGCTCTCCACTCGGTAGGATTTTTAAACACTTAGGCGAGCACTGGGCTGCAGCTAAGCCCCCGAGTGGGAGGTTTGCTCTCCACTCAGTAGGATTTTTAAACACTTAGGCGAGCACTGGGCTGCAGCTAAGCCCCCGAGTGGGAGTCTGGCTCACCACTCGGTAGGATTTTTCAAACTTAGGCAAGCACTGGGCTGTAGCTAAGCCTCCGAGTGGGAGTCTGTCTCACCACTCGGTAGGATTTTTCAAACTTAGGCGAGCACTGGGCTGCAGCTAAGCCTCCGAGTGGGAATCTGGTTCACCACTCGGTAGGATTTTTTTATAGACTTAGGCGAAACGGATTCGCAGCTAAGCCTCCGAGTGGGAATCTGGTTCACCACTCGGTAGGATTTTTTACAGACTTAGGCGAAACGGATTCGCAGCTAAGTCACCCACTGGGGAATTTCATGCGCAAACAAAAGTGACAGCAATTATTGGACCACTCTTTTCTTTGATAAACATAAAACTACAGAAGTTTTTCTTATTACATCTCATCCAAGTGAGAATTCAAGTGTAAAAGGGGCGGAGTAGCTCCGCATTCCAAGCTCGTGGATCATCGATCTGACGATCGACATTGTAAAGGTGATACGCTCCATTGTGGAGGACTCTGGTGACGATGAAGGGTCCTTCCCAAGTAGGAGCAAGCTTGTGCGGTGTCTGTTGATCCACTCGGAGGACCAAATCTCCTTCTTGGAAAGCTCGGCTCTTCACATTTCTGGCATGGAATCGACGCAAGTCTTGCTGATAAATGGTCGATCGGATCATTGCCATTTCTCTTTCTTCTTCCAGGAGGTCGACTGCGTCTTGTCGGGCTTGTTTTGCTTCGTCTTCGGTGTAGAGCTCAACTTGGGGTGCGTTGTGAAGTAGATCACTCGGCAGGACTGCTTCGGCTTCGTAAACCAGAAAGAACGGAGTTCTTCCAGTCGACCGATTCGGGGTGGTCCTTAATCTCCACAGAACTGACGGAAGCTCGTCGACCCATGCACCTGCTGCGTGCTTGAGATCACGCATCAGCCGGGGTTTTAGCCCCTTGAGGATCAGACCATTTGCCCTTTCAGCTTGTCCATTCGACTGGGGGTGTGCGACCGACGCGTAGTCGACTCGCGTGCCTTGAGAGGCGCAAAAAGCTCTGAACTTGTCTGAATCGAAGTTTGACCCATTGTCAGTGATGATGCTATGTGGGACTCCATATCTGAATGTTAACTCCCTAATGAAACTGATAGCAGTGCTAGCATCAAGATTCTTGATAGGCTTAGTTTCAATCCATTTGGTAAACTTGACGACTGCCACAAGCACATGTGTGAAACCGCTCCTGCCTGTTCTCAGTGGACCAACCATATCCAGGCCCCATACAGAGAAGGGCCAGACGAGTGGAATGGTTTTCAGGGCTGATGCAGGCTTGTGCGACATGTTGGAGTAGAACTGACACTCCTCACACTTGTCGACTATCTCCTTTGCCATTTCATTTGCTCTTGGCCAGTAAAACCCCGCTCGGTATGCTTTAGCCACAATGGTCCGAGAGGACGCATGGTGACCACAGGTCCCCGAGTGGATATCATCAAGGATTATTTGACCTTCTTCTGGTGTTATACACTTCTGACCGATTCCAGTCACGCTTTCTCTATACAACTGTCCCTTTATGACTGTGAAGGCTTTGGATCGACGGACGATCTGTCGAGCCTCTTCCTCGTCCTCCGGGAGTTCTTTCCTCAAGATATATGCGATGTACGGTATCGTCCAGTCGGGAGTGATTGCCAAGACTTCCATGATTAGGTCGACCACAGCAGGAACTTCGACTTCAGTCGGATCTGTGGCACTTTTCGGCTGCGGGGCTTCTTCTGTAAAAGGATCCTCCTGGACTGACGGCGAGTGAATGTGCTCCAAAAACACATTGCTGGGAATGGCTTCCCTCTTGGAGCCTATCTTTGCCAAATCATCAGTTGCTTGATTTTTCAGTCGGGGGATGTGATGAAGCTCTAACCCCTCAAATTTCTTTTCCAAATTTCTCACTGCATTGCAGTAGCCACTCATAGCTGGACTTCTGACGTCCCACTCCTTCATCACCTAATTAACTACCAAATCTGAGTCGCCATAGACCATGAGGCGACGGACGACGAGTGAAATGGCCATGCGCAACCCATACAAAAGTGCTTCATATTCTGCTTCATTATTGGAGGAATCGAAGTGAATCTGGAGAACGTATCTGAGCTTATCTCCTCGGGGGGAGACCAATACTACCCCAACACCGAAACCATTCAGCATCTTAGATCCATCAAAGAACATGGTCCAGTGCTCCGAGTGAACTTGAGTCGGAAGCTGCTGTTCAATCCACTCGGCGATGAAATCTGCAATTGCTTGGGACTTGATAGCCTTCTTTGCTTCAAACTTGATATCTAAGGGAAGGAGTTCAATCGCCCACTTTGCCACTCGACCAGTTGCATCTCTGTTGTGCAGAATCTCTGACAGCGGGGCATCGCTGACGACTGTAATGGAGTGGTCAGAGAAGTAATGTGCAACCTTCTTCGTGGTCATATAAATCCCATATACAAGCTTCTGGTAATGAGGATATCTTTGCTTTGAAGGAGTCAAAACTTCAGACACATAATATACTGGGCGCTGAACTCTGAAGGCCTTTCCTTCTTCTTCCCGCTCGACCGTAAGTACTGTACTGACAACTTGTCCCGTGGCTGCAATGTAAAGTAGCAGAGGCTCTTTACTGATTGGGGCAGCAAGCACCGGCTGAGTGGAGAGCAGAGCTTTGAGGTCTGCAAACGCTGCATCAGCTTCTGGAGTCCACTCGAACTTGTCAGACTTCTTCATCAGTCGGTAAAGAGGCAACGCCTTTTCACCGAGACGAGAAATGAATCGACTTAGAGCGGCCAAGCAACCTGTAAGCTTCTGGACATCGTGCACACGCACAGGACGCTTCATCCGGAGTATGGTGCCAACTTTTTCGGGATTGGCGTCGATTCCTCGTTCGGAAACGAGAAAACCGAGTAACTTTCCACCTGGAACTCCGAATGTGCACTTTGATGGATTGAGCTTGATATCATACCTCCTAAGGTTGGCAAGGTTTCAGCAAGGTCAGTCAGTAGGTCGGAACCTTTCCGTGACTTGACCACAATATCATCCATGTATGCTTCCACGTTTCGACTAATCTGAGTGAGCAAACACTTTTGAATCATCCTCATGAACGTGGCTCCAGCATTCTTGAGGCCGAAGGGCATGGTGACATAACAGAAGCACCCGAATGGAGTGATGAAAGCCGTTTTGATCTCGTCGGGTCTATACAGACGGATCTGATGGTACCCTGAATAGGCGTCCAGAAAAGACAAACGCTCACACCCCGAGGTCGAGTCGACTATTTGGTCGATGCGAGGGAGAGGGAAATGATCTTTCGGGCAGGCCCGATTGATATGTTTAAAGTCAATGCACATGCGAAGTGACTTGTCCTTCTTGGGGACCATGACAACATTGGCGAGCCACTCGGAGTGGTAAATCTCTCTGATGAATTCTGCTGCTAAGAGTCGAGCCACCTCTTCGCCAATAGCTTTCCTCTTCTGGAAGGCGGACCGTCGAAGATGTTCCTTCACCGGCTTAACTTTCGGGTCGACTCGTAGACGGTGCTTAGCCAGTCCCCTAGGAACTCCAGGCATGTCAGAAGGCTTCCATGCGAAGATGTCCCAGTTCTCACGGAGGAACTGGATGAGCGCTTCTTCCTATTTGGAATCGAGCGTCATTGAGATGTGAGTCGGAGCTGCATTGGGATCGGTCGGGTGAATGTGAACTGGCTTCGTTTCACCGGACGACTGAAATGCTGACTCTGAAGCGGGCTTCTTGGCTCGTAGCAATTCACTCGGATCTGCAGTCTTCTGGTACTCTTGCAACTTGACCACTGCCATCCGGGCGTCGGCAATTTTTGAGCCCTTCTAAAAACACTCTTCTGCTTTCTTCCGATTGCCCATAACAGTGATCACACCTCTGGGGCCAGGCATCTTCAATTTGAGATACACATAACACGGTCGAGCCATGAAGCGTGCATAAGCTGGTCTGCCCAAAATAGCACGATAAGCACTTTGGAAGTCCACAGCCTCGAATGTCAACTTTTCCTTGCAGTAATTCTTTGAATCACCGAAAACCACATCAAGAGCAATCTGGCCGAGTGACTCGGCTTTCTTCCCGGGAATGACTCCATGGAAGCTCATGTTACTGGTACTGAGCCTGGACATCGGAATGCCCATCCCTTTCAACGTTTCTGCATACAGTATATTCAGGCCGCTGCCACCATCCATCAGGACTTTGGTCAGTCGAGTGCCTTCGACAACTGGGTCGACCACCAAAGCTTGCCTCCCAGGGGTGGCAATGTGCGTAGGGTGATCGGACTGGTCGAATGTGATGGCAGTCTGAGACCACTTCAGATAACTGGATGTTGCCGGGGCAACCATATTCACTTCACGGTTAATGACTTTCAGTCGACTTTTGCTTTCAACATCAGCAAAAATTATCAAGGTGGAATTGACTTGGGGGTATCCATCGTCACTATCTTCCTTGTCCTCAACTTTGTCTGACTCTTTTTCCTTGTCTTTGGATTGTTTGCCCTGAAACTGTTGGATCAGGAGCCGACACTGTCGAGCGCTATGCTTTGGGTAAATGAGTTTACCCTCTTCATCTTTCTTGGTGTGAATGTGACATGGCAGATCCAAAACATCATTTCCATCTTGATCCTTAACTTTCTTGGGGTTCCAAGGCCCCTTGGGTTTTCCCTTGCATTTTCCCTGAGTTACGGCCAGGGCCTCCCCAGGAGCGGCCGGCTCGGCCTTCCGCTTCTGTTTCCGACTGGAATTGCCTCCGGTTTCCTGGGCGACTGCCTTCTGCTTGCCACTTCGGAGTCGATCTTCATCTTCACCATTAGTGTATTTGGTGGCAATCTCCATCATCCGATTCAGAGACATTTCTCCGGTCCGACCGAACTTCAGATTCAATTCTCTGTTCTTAACACCTTCTTTAAAGGCACAAACTGCTTGATGATCAGGTACATTCTCAACTGTGTGATGCAAAGTGATCCACCTCTGGATGTAATCCCTCAGAGTTTCATTCGGTTTCTGCACGCAAGACCGCAATTCTGTAAGGCCTGCCGGTCGCTTGCATGTTCCTTCAAAGGTTGTGACAAACACTCGGGAGAGGTCCTCCCAAGTGTAGATGCTGCTGGGTGCTAACTGATTCACCCACGCTCTGGCCGAGCCCTCTAACAGGAGAGGCAAATGCTTCATAGCCACCTCATCATTGCCACCGCCAATCTGGACAGCCACTCGGTAATCTTCGAGCCAAGTGTCAGGCTTAGACTCACCGGGGAACTTGCTGACTCCGGTCGCCAACCTGAAATTGGGAGGAATCACTGCGGCTCTGATGGCTCGACTGAAACACTCTGGCCCTGAAACATGTACTCTGCTGCTGGCAGGCGCATCTCTGTTGTGGCCTTCTCGGTGAGCTCTGTTCCTGTCGACCAAACCTTGAACGAGGATGGATCTCACATCAAAGCCTGGTTCCCTAGGGTCGACTGGAATCCTCCGCCCAACACTATGAGGGCGTCTGTCATCCTGCTGTCGAGGCGCATATGACCCACTCCTCGGGGGAGGGGTTGGCACTCGACGTCGATCATCACGATCAAATCGGTGATCGTACTGCTCATTTCTTCTGTACTGATCATGTCGGTCCCCGCATCCCTCATGCCTCGGGGGCGATCTTGGGCTGTGAGCCGACTGCACTGTATCCGCTGCAACGGACCGACTGTGGATCCTATTCCGCGACTGAGAAACAGCGGAATTCTGGTTTCCCGCTGCCCGGAGCAACGCTCTGATTTGCAACAAGCCCCTGCCAGCCTCTGACTGGGAGGGCTGAATCGATTCTACTATTCGGGCCGTGGCTGCCAAATTCTGAACTGGAGTTCGATATACCTGCGTAGGCGGGAAGAGCTGACATCGACTGGACTCGGGGGTCCGCTGACGCGCTTGCTCGTCGAGTATTCGCTGGAGATTCTCCAGTCGAGTGCGCTCGGCCAAGTTAGCCAAGCACGCGTCCCCCAAGGCCCGGGCCTTGGGGGTTTCTCCAACGATAGGAGTGTGGAGTGCATCCATGTTCCGGCGGCGAAGCTCCTCTCGCTGCAACGACGTGAGAGGCTCGGGGAGGTACTCTTCGTGGGGATGCGATGGGTCGCCATCACCTGCGCCTCCGTCGGTACGGGGAAAACCGGGAGGGCTGCGTGTCCCATCAATTGCCAGAACCTCCACCGCAGGGTCACTGCTGTCGCATTCGGATGCGGTCTCTACGGAGCCAGTCGACAGGTCGAACAGGCCGTAGAGAGATTCGTCGGGCTCGATTGCCGTGACTTGTGGGGTGGCCGACTGGCGAGCCACCGCATGCCTCACCCACCTCTGAAGTCTCGATCGACCAGAGCGCTTGCGCCGACGAGAGACAAGGTGGGGAGATGACATGGGAGCCGACCGATACTGGGTCGACGGCTGCCGTAAGAGGACGCCACGAACACATGCGCGGAAGTGCGTCGCCCCGTGGACGGGGAGCGCGTCGATGTCGAGTGGAGACTCCTGAAGCCAAGCGGAGTCGTCGGCGATGAATGTGAGCGCGCCGAGACGGATCTCGCGACCCTCCACCAAAACTCCGCCCGAAACCATGATCAAGGAGATCGGAAAAATCGCAACTTCTACAATTCAGCGCTAAGATTCTTGCCCCATGGTGGGCGCCAACTGTCGTGGTTCTAAGTCTGACAGTGATGTAGGGGGGTAAGTATGGAGAGGCTAGATCTTAGCTATGTAGAAGTTGTAAGCACACAAGGATTACGAGTTCAGGCCCTTCTCGGAGGAAGTAACAGCCCTACGTCTCGGTGCCCGGAGGCGGCCGATTGGATTATGTGTGTAAGAATAACAGGGGTGCGAACCCTTGATACTGAGGAGGGGGGTGGCTTATATAGAGTTTGCCAGGCCCCTCCAGCCCTCAGTAATGTAGGGTTTAAAGTACATTAAGGCTGGGCGTTACTGGTAACGCCCCTAATAAAGTGCTATAATGACCATAAGAGCTACTTAATGACCGACCTTTTGTGTGTGGAGTGACTGTAGAACTCCTTGCAGTCGAGTGCTTGGCTTCGTGGTCGAGTGATAGCGTCATGGTCGAGTGTCTTGAATCCGTCGAGTGGGATACCTCCAAGTCGATTGAAAGGTGACTTCTTCTAGGGATGTCCTTGGGTAAGGCACTTAGGACAGGTCCATGCCCCTACCCTAGGTACATAGATTCATCAGTGTGCCCTTGATACATTCCCCGCAAACCTTTGTGGCAGTTCTTCCATTGCCAATGTACGGAATCAATTGATCCAAGCATTCCTGGAAAATCTCTGGCCTCTCCAGTAGCCAACAACTTTTCTGTGTCCTGCACATTTGATTCTCTCAGATACTCTACTCCAAACATCTGCACCACGACGCGGCAAACTTGATAGTAGTCTCCAGGCATGTGTTCTCCCTCATCTGGACCATCTCACCAATGGCATCTGCGGCAGTACCAAGTGCAAGGATCCTCGGAGCAGTCATGCATTTCTGCTTAGCGGAGAAAGGAAATTGGCCACAACAATCCCTTGTGAGCTTGAAGTAGTCATTGTGTGCCTCCACTCCCTCCACAATGCGCAAAAAACAATGGTTAGTGCATACGACAACGATGATGGAACCTTGGGTCATCCGGGGAAGTCGGGTCCGAAGCAAAGTAGTCCTTGTGCTTCGGAGACCCTATCCCGATTGATCATCTTCTCCCTTTGATTGGGCCCTTGAAGTTGAGAATATGATCCACCTGCCGGTCCATTTCATCTTGCATACTCATGAGCATGGTCATGTCCACTTTCTCGTCTGAATCCGACAAATCGAGGAACTCATATTCAATCATTTTATCAATCTCAGTCAATCCATACTCCTCGTCTGACGAAGCATCTGAATTCATCGCTTTCCCTATGAATAAATAACAAAAAATCGGGCCGGACAATGTGTCAAACACATAGAGCGCAAGGGGCAGCCCGATAGTTGCCGGATGTACTGCGGTGGCTTCCGGGCCACCGACTATGTCCGTGGCGGCGAGCACGGTAGAGAGGACTGTTGTGTCGGTGCTGGCAACGCAAAGGCTCAGACCGGCTGCGGACCAAGGGTGGCGGCAAAGCTGCGAGACATCTGTCGCAGAGGAGGAAAAGAAAGGAGAGAGCAAATGGATCCACGGATGCGCCCGGGCATCCCCATATCCGCCCTACATTTGGGTTGGATATGAGGGGTGCCGGTCACTCCGGGCATTTGAGGCCCGTTTGCGGCGTCTGTCTGCGGCTATTTTTGACCGATCACTAACCATGGCGTCCGGCCAGGCATAGGAGGGGTGGGTTGAGGCACCAGGCTGTAGATGCTCTTGTCTCACAAAAAAACATGAGATTTACTTGGAGCAATTGTCTGAGCGAGCCCACTTTGTGCGAGCTTGGTAGCTTATTTTGTAATAAGGATTGGGACCTGGAATTCGGTTCTCACATCCTTCACGGCCCTCGTCCTCCCTCTCTGACCAGTGCTCCAAATGCTTCCGCTTCGAGAACTTTTGGGTTAATATGCCCGGTTTTCGAGAGGCATTGAATGAGGATCACAACCATGTCGAGCCTTACCGTGTGCTACACCCCAAGCTCAAGAAGACTAGCATCAGACTAAAGACTTGGACTAAAACTATTTTCTCCAATGTGAAAGTTCAACTCCATATGGCCCTGGAGATAATTCTTTGCCTTGACGTTGCACAAGAATCTCGAACCTTGAGCTCGACGGAGCTTGACCTTTGAAGGAGGCTCGATCGGTGGGTGGTTGGCTTGGCTGTGCTTGAGAAGGCTACAAAAGGACAAAACTCAAGAATCACAAACATTAAAGAAGGAGATGCAAACACAAGATTCTTCCACCTAAGAGTTAATCATTGCGAGAGAAAAAAATATATTCACCGCCTAAAGCATAATGTGGGATGGGTGACCGACCACAATTACAAGAAGGTCATTTTCCACTATCATTTCTCCTCTGTCATCAAGAAGGGGCCCCATCGACATAAGGACCTGAATTGGAATAGCATTCCCGTCCCAGCTTGTGATCTCAATGACATCAGATGATTCTCCAAGTGATAAGGCGCCGGGGTTTGACGGATTCTCAACGTCCACGCCCTACAAGGTGCAATTCGAGGGGCTCGCCATCATGCCTATGCTTGATACGTCTCCAACGTATCTATATTTTTTTATTGTTCCATGCTATTATATATTCTGTTTTGGATGTTTAATGGGCTTATTTATACACTTTTATATTATTTTTTCGACTAACCTATTAACCGAAGGCCCAGCCCAAATTGTTGTTTTTTTGCCTATTTCAGTGTTTCGCAGAAAAAAGATATCAAACGGAGTCCAAACGGAATGAAACCTTCGGGAGCGTGATTTTTGGAACAAACGTGATCCAGAGGACTTGGAGTGGACGTCAAGCAACCGACGAGGAGGCCACGAGGCAGGGGGCGCACCTACCCCCCTGGGCGTGCCCTCCACCCTCGTGGGCCCCTCGTGGCTCCACCGACCTACTTCTTCCTCCTATATATACCTACGTACCCCCAAACCATCGAGGAGCACCATGAAAACCTAATTCCACTGCCGCAACCTTCTGTACCCGTGAGATCCCATCTTGGGGCCTTTTCCGGCGTCCTGCCGAAGGGGGCATTGATCACGGAGGGCTTCTACATCAACACCATAGCCTCTCCGATGATGTGTGAGTAGTTTACCTCAGACCTTCGGGTCCATAGTTATTAGCTAGATGGCTTCTTCTCTCTCTTTGGATCTTAATACAAAGTTCTCCTCGATTCTCTTGGAGATCTATTCGATGTAATCTTCTTTTGCAGTGTGTTTGTCGAGATCCGATGAATTGTGGGTTTATGATCAAGATTATCTATGAACAATATTTGAATCTTCTCTGAATTTTTTTATGTATGATTGGTTATCTTTGCAAGTCTCTTCGAATTATCAGTTTGGTTTGGCCTACTAGATTAATCTTTCTTGCAATGGGAGAAGTGCTTAGCTTTGGGTTCAATCTTGCGGTGCTCGATCCCAATGACAGTAGGGGAAACGACACGTATTGTATTATTGCCATCGAGGATAAAAAGATGGGGTTTATATCATATTGCATGAGTTTATCCCTCTACATTATGTCATCTTGCTTAAAGTGTTACTCCGTTCTTATGAACTTAATACTCTAGATGCATGCTGGATAGCGGTCGGTGTGTGGAGTAATAGTAGTAGATGCAGGCAGGAGTCGGTCTACTTGTCACGGACGTGATGCCTATATACATGATCATACCTAGATATTCTCATAACTATGCTCAATTCTATCAATTGCTCGACAGTAATTTGTTCACCCACCGTAATACTTATGCTATCTTGAGAGAAGCCACTAGTGAAACCTATGGCCCCGGGGTCTATTTTTCCATCATATTAATCTCCCATCAACAAGCTATTTCTATCTTTGTTTACTTTGCAATCTTTACTTTTAATCTTTATCATAAAAAAACTAAAAATATTATCTTATCATCTCTATCAGATCTCACTTTTTCAAGTGGCCGTGAAGGGATTGACAACCCCTTTATCGCGTTGGTTGCAAGGTTCGTATTTGTTTGTGTAGGTACAAGGGACTTGCGTGTGGCCTCTTACTGGATTGATACCTTGGTTCTCAAAAACTGAGGGAAATACTTACGCTACTTTGTTGCATCACCCTTTCCTCTTCAAGGGAAAACCAACGCAGTGCTCAAGAGGTAGCAAGAAGGATTTTCTGGCGCCGTTGCCGGGAAGGCTTACACCAAGTCAAGTCAAGATTTGATTTCCCGTCAACGATCCATTTCTGTCGCCATTGCCGGGGAGTCTATGCACAAGTCAACATACCAAGTACCCATCACAAACTCTTATCCCTCGCATTACATTATTTGTCATTTGCCTCTCGTTTTCCTCTCCCCCACTTCACCCTTGCCGTTTTATTCGCCCTCTCTTTGCACTCGCTTTTCTTTCGCCATGTCTGAATCTGGGGAGGTTACCGTTAATGAAGGCAATAATAATAACATGGGAAACTTTGATGCTTTCGATGATCCTCTTGAGGAACCTACTATCTTGCATACTAAAAAGTTCCGTGTCGGTAGTGGTAATATTATTGGGAAAGGAGTTATTCAAGATTTCTTTACTTGTGCCGGTGCTTTGCCCATTATGGGTGGTTCTATTCTTCATAGACGTAGTAGTCTTGCGGAGGCAATATGCTTGCTCGTAGTTGAACTTGAAAGGCAATTTCTTCATATGCATCCTTGCATACAAAGAATTTTCCTAGAATTTTCTAATATTGAGTACTCTTCTGTTAAGCGTGCCGCTACTATCTTTTTGGCTCATGAGTTCGAATTTATGCTACCTCTTGAGCTTGCGTTGGTTTTTCCCGAAGAGGAGAGGATGATGCAGCAGAGTAGCGTAAGTATTTCTCTCAGTTTTTGAGAACCAAGGTATCAATCCAGTAGGAGGCCACGCTCAAGTCCCTCATACGTGCACAAATCGATAGCAACTCGCAACCAACGCGATTAGGGGTTGTCAATCCCTTCACGGTCACTTACGAGAGTGAGATCTGATAGAGATGATATTTTTGGTATTTTTGGTATAAAGATGCGAAGTGAAAAGTAAAAGCAAAGTAAAAAAGAAAAACAAGATTAAAGTGATGGAGATTGATATGATGAGAATAGACCCGGGGGCCATAGGTTTCACTAGTGGCTTCTCTCAAGAGCATAAGTTTTCTACGGTGGGTGAACAAATTACTGTTGAGCAATTGACAGAATTGAGCATAGTAATGAGAATATCTAGGCATGATCATGTATATAGGAATCACGTACGTGACAAGTAGATCGAAACGATTATGCATCTACTACTATTACTCCACTCATCGACCGCTATCCAGCATGCATCTAGAGTATTAAGTTAAAAACAGAGTAACGCTTTAAGCAAGATGACATGATGTAGAGAGATAAATTCATGCAATATGAAATAAACCCCAGCTTGTTATCCTCGATGTCAACGATACAATACGTGCCTTGCTGCCCCTTCTGTCACTGGGAAAGGACACCGCAAGATCGAACCCAAAGCTAAGCACTTCTCCCATGGCAAGAACTACCAATCTAGTCGGCCAAACCAAACGGATAGTTCGAAGAGACTTGCAAAGATAACCAATCATACATAAAAGAATTCAGAGAAGGTTCAAATATTGTTCATAGATAGACTTGATCATAAACCCATAATTCATCGGTCCCAACAAACACACCGCAAAAAGAAGAAGATTACATCGAATAGATCTCCACAAGAGAGGGGGAGAACATTGTATTGAGATCCAAAAAGAGAGAAGAAGCCATCTAGCTAATAACTATGGACCCGAAGGTCTGAGGTAAACTACTCACTCTTCATCGGAGAGGCTATGATGATGTAGAAGCCCTCCGTGATGACGGCCCTCTCCGGCGGAGCTCCGAAACAGGCCCCAAGATGGGATCTCGTGGATACAGAAAGTTGCGGTGGTGGAATTAGGTTTTTGGCTCCTGTTCTGAACGTTTGGGGGTACGTGGGTATATATAGGAGGAAGAAGTACGTCGGTGGAGCCTCAGTGGGCCCACGAGGGTGGGGGCGCGCCTGGGGGTGTAGGGTGCGCCCCCTACCTCGTGCCCACCTGGAAGCTTCCTTGGCGTAGGGTCCAAGTCTCCTGGGTCATATTCGGGAAGAAAATCACGTTCCAGAAAGGATTATTCTGTTTGGACTCCGTTTGATATTCCGTTTCTTCGAAACACCGAAATAGGCAAAAAACAGCAATTCTGGGCTGGGCCTCCGGTGAATAGGTTAGTCCCAAAAATAATATAAAAGTGGAAAATAAAGCCCAATATAGTCCAAAACAGTAGATAATATAGCATGGAGCAATCAAAAATTATAGATACGTTGGAGACGTATCAGGCATCCCCAAGCTTAATTCCTACTCGTCCTCGAGTAGGTAAATGATAAAAAGAGAATTTTTGATGTGCTACTTGGCATAATTTCAATGCAAAATTTCTTAATTGTGGTATGAATATTCAGATTAGGAAGATTCAAGACAAAAGTTCATATTGACATAAAGAATAATAACACTTCAAGCAAACCAACAAAGCAATTATGTTTTCTCAAAGTAACATGGCCAAAGAAAGTTCATCCCTACAAAATCATATAGTTTAGTCATGCTCCATTTTCGTCACACAAGAATGCTCTCATCATGCACAACCCCGATGACAAGCCAAGCAATTGTTTCATACCTTAATAATTTCAAACTCATAAACTTTCACGCAATACATGAGCGTGAGCCATGGATATAGCACTATGGGTGGAATATAATATAATGATGGGGGTTATGTGGAGAAGACAAAAAAGGAGAAAGTCTCACATCAACGAGGCTAATCAATGGGCTAGGGAGATGCCCATCGATTGATGTTAATGCAAGGAGTAGGGATTTCCATGCAACGGATGCACTAGAGCTATAAATGTATGAAAGCTCAACAAAAGAAACTAAGTGGGTGTGCATCCAACTTGCTTGCTCACGAAGACCTAGGGCACTTGAGGAGGCCCATTGTTGGAATATACAAGCCAAGTTCTATAATGAAAAATTCCCACTAGTATATGAAAGGGATAACTCAAGAAACTCTCTATATGGAGAACATGGTGCTACTTTGAAGCACAATATATGAGACTCGCTATATCATGGTGCTACTTTGAAGCAAAAGTGTGGAAAAAGGGATAGTAGCATTGCCCCTTTTTATTTATTTTCTTTTTTGGGCCTTCTTCTTTTCTTTGTCCTTTCTCCTTTTTTTTTGGGACAATGCTCTATTGAATGATGATCATCACACTTCTATTTATTTACAACTCAATGATTACAACTCGATACTAGAACAAAGTATGACTCTATATGAATGCCTCCGGCAGTGTACCGGGATATGCAATGAATCAAGAGTGACAAGTATGAAAGAATTATGAACGGTGGCTTTGCCACAAATACTATGTCAACTACATGATCATGCGAAGCAATATGACAATGATGAATGTGTCGTGATAAACTGGATGGTGGAAAGTTACATGGCAATATATCTCGGAAAGGCTATGGAAATGCCATAATAGGTAGGTATGGTGGCTGTTTTGAGGAAGATATAAGGAGGTTTATGTGTGAAAGAGCGTATCATATCACGGGGTTTGGATGCACCAGCGAAGTTTGCACCAACTCTCGATGTGAGAAAGGGCAATGCACGGTACCGTAGAGGCTAGCAATAATGGAAGGGTGAGAGTGCGTATAATCCATGGACTCAACATTAGTCATAAAGAACTCATATACTTATTGCAAAAATCTACAAGCCATCAAAAACCAAAGTATTACGCGCATGCTCCTAGGGGGATAGATTGGTAGGAAAAGACCATCGCTCGTCCCCGACCGCCACTCATAAGGAGGACAATCAAATAACACCTCATGTTTCAAATTTGTTGCATAATGTTAACCATACGTGCATGCTACGGGACTTGCAAACTTTAACTCAAGCACTTCTCAAATTCACAATTACTCTACTAGCATGACTTTGATATTACTACCTCCATATCTCAAAACAATTATCAATCATCCAACTTTTCTTAGTATTCAACGCACTCAAAAGAAAGTTTCACAAATCTTGAATACCAAGCAAGTTATTATTAAGCAAATTACCATGCTATTACGAATCTCAAAATAATTTAAGTGAAGCATGAGAGATCAATAGTTTCTTTAAAACAAACCACCACCGTGCTCTAAAAGATCTAAGTGAAGCACATAGAGCAAAATTATAACGCTCAAAAGATATAAGTGAAGCACATAGAGCAAAACTACATAGCTCAAAAGATATAAGTGAAGCACATAGAGTATTCTATCAAATTCCAATTTATGTATGGCTCTCTCAAAAGGTGTGTACAGCAAGGATGATTGTGGCACACTAACAAAAAAAGACACAAATAATACAAGACGCTCCAAGCAAAACACATATCATGTTGATGAATAAAAATATAGCTCCAAGTAAATTACCGATGGAAGTGGACGAAAGAGGGGATGCCTTCCGGGGCATCCCCAAGCTTTGACTTTTTGGTGTCCTTGGATTATCTTGGGGGTTCCATGTACATCCCAAAGCTTAGGCTCTTGCCACTCCTTGTTCCATAATCCATCAAAAGAATTCACCCAAAACTTGAAAACTTCACAACACAAAACTCAATAGAAATCTCGTGAGCTCCATTAGAGAAAGAAAACAAAAGACTACTTCAAGGTACTGTAATGAACTCATTATTTATTTATATTGGTGTTAAACCTACTGTATTCCAACTTCTCTATGTATTATAAACTATTTTACTAACCATAGATTCATCAAAATAAGCAAACAACACACGAAAAACAGAATCTGTCAAAAAGAGAACAGTCTGTAGTAATCTGTAACTAACGCAAACTTTTGGAACTACAAAAAATCTACCAAAATTAGACGACCTAGACAATTTTTTTATTGATCAGCAGAAATAGAAATCAGTATTTTATCACTTTCCGATGATTTTTAATAATTCTGGCACTGAACGCAAAATTTCTGAAAATTACAGCAAGATCAAATAACTATCATCCAAGAAGATCCAATAGGTCTAGCTTGGCACTAACACTAATTAAAACAAAAAACCACATCCAAAAATAAGGTAGATGGGTTATTTATTCCCTAACAGAATAAAAATACAAAAAACTAAAAATAAAATTGGGTTGCCTCCCAACAAGCGCTATCGTTTAACGCTCCTAGCTAGGCATAAAAGCGAGGATAGATCTAGGTATTATCATCTTGATTCTTAATTCTTTTAGCGATGTTATGCTCGAATCCGGGAGGTTCCTTATGTTTCCCTTCATATTCAAAGATCTTGAGATCTAAAGAATCCAACCGCTTATTGCAAAGAGTAATCAACATGTTCATGCGGTGAAGATTGCCGCTAACGCTCTTAAGAGGTTCAAGAGATTTTTGTAAAATCTTAGTTACCTCACAAATTTTCTCAAAAACTTGCGTTTCCTCTTGGGTATGATGGGGCCCCTTTTGTTGAGGTAAAGTTCCTACTATACCTTCTATAATTTCATGCGCGATACTGGGATCAATTTCAATAAAATTGCCTTTGGCAACACAATCCAAAAGTTGTCTATGAGACATATTAAGCCCAACATAAAAGTTGCGAAGCAAAATTCTGAAATTTACTTCTAGGGTGCATTTACGATAAGATTCCATCATTCTAAACCAATCATACTTTAAGTTTTCTCCTTGCCTTTGTTTGAAGTGAAGGACTTCAAACTCGGGGGACAAATGAGCAGAAAGAGGACTAGCCATGACGACAAGATAGGCGGGAAAAAGGCAAACGGAGAAGGAGAAGGGGAAGGACAAGGAGAAAGAGAGGGCGAATAAACGGCAAGGGTGAAGTGGGGGGGGGAGGAAAATGAGAGGCAAATGACAACTAATGTAATGCGAGAGATAGGGATTGTGATGGGTACTTGGTATGTTGACTTTTTGCGTAGACTCCCCGGCAACGGCGCCAGAAATGGCTCGTTGTCGGGAGTCCAAATCTTGACTTGCTCTTGCATAAGCCTCCCCGGCAACGGCGCCAGAAATTCTTCTTGCTACCTATTGAGCTTGCGTTGGTTTTCCCCGAAGAGGAGAGGATGATGCAGCAGAGTAGCGTAAGTATTTCCCTCAGTTTTTGATAACCAAGGTATCAATCCAGTAGGAGTCCATGCTCAAGTCCCCCGTACCTGCACAAATCAATAGCAACTCGCAACCAACGCGATTAGGGGTTGTCAATCCCTTCACGGTCACTTACGAGAGTGAGATCTGATAGAGATAATATTTTTGCTATTTTTGGTATAAAGATGCAAAGTGAAAAGTAAAAGCAAAGTAAAAAGAAAAACAAGATTAAAGTGATGGAGATTGATATGATGAGAATAGACCCGGGGGCCATAGGTTTCACTAGTGGCTTCTCTCAAGAGCATAAGTTTTCTATGGTGGGTGAACAAATTACTGTTGAGCAATTGACAGAATTGAGCATAGTTATGAGAATATCTAGGCATGATCATGTATATAGGCATCACGTCCGTGACGAGTAGATCGAAATGATTCTGCATCTACTACTATTACTCCACTCATCGACCGCTATCCAGCATGCATATAGAGTATTAAGTTAAAAACAGAGTAACGCTTTAAGCAAGATGACATGATGTAGAGAGATAAATTCATGCAATATGAAATAAACCCCATCTTGTCATCCTCGATGGCAACGATACAATACATGCCTTGTTGCCCCTTCTATCACTGGGAAAGGACACCGCAAGATCGAACCCAAAGCTAAGCACTTCTCCCATGGCAAGAACTACCAATCTAGTCGGCCAAACCAAACGGATAATTCGAAGAGACTTGTAAAGATAACCAATCATACATAAAAGAATTCAGAGAAGATTCAAATATTGTTCATAGATAGACTTGATCATAAACCCACAATTCATCGGTCTCAACAAACAAACCGCAAAAAGAAGAAGATTACATCGAATAGATCTCCACAAGAGAGGGGGAGAACATTGTATTGAGATCCAAAAAGAGAGAAGAAGCCATCTAGCTAATAACTATGGACCCGAAGGTCTGAGGTAAACTACTCACTCTTCATTGGAGAGGCTATGATGATGTAGAAGCCCTCCGTGATGACGTCCCTCTCCGGCGAAGCTCCGGAACAGGCCCCAAGATGGGATCTCGTGGATACAGAAAGTTGCGGTGGTGGAATTAGGTTTTTGGCTCCTGCTCTGATCGTTTGGGGGTACGTGGGTATATATAGGAGGAAGAAGTACGTCGGTGGAGCCTTGGTGGGCCCACGAGGGTGGAGGCGCGCCTGGGGGTGTAGGGCGCGCCCCCCTACCTCGTGCCCACCTGGAAGATTCCTTGCCGTAGGGTCCAAGTGAAAGTTCAACTATCCCTAGGTGGTTTTGGTAATTCATAACAACATATAGCTCATTGAGCTAATGTTATTTCAAGACAATTATTTCAGGAAAGCTCAATGATTGGCATGGCATGGATGGTGAAAGTGGAACCCTCAAAATGTGAAGGACAAAGGATTGGCTCAAGCTCAAAAGCTCAAGACTCTTCATTTTACATTTTAGTGATCCAAGATCACATTGAGTCCATAGGAAAAGCCAATACTATCAAGGAGGGATGAGGTGTTGCTTAATGAGCCTTTTGCTTTATGTGCTTAATGATATGCTCCAAAATCCTCAGCTGCTTTCCCATATCCACAAATGACCTAAACTCCAAGCCAAACTCGGTCCTACCGATTATTTCTATCCAACGCCACCGAGTTTCACTTGTCATTAGCCACTGCCAAACCCTAGCAATTCGGTTCTACCGATAGGGATCTCGGTCTCACCGAGATGGGGTTGCAATCTCTCTGTTTCCCTTTTGTAACTTTTCGGTCTCACCGAAAGAGCAAATCGGTCCCACCGAGATTGCAATGTAAACTCTCTGTTTCCCCTTTGTAACTTTTCGGTCTCACCAAAATAGCAAATCGGTCCCACCGAGTTTACCTGACCAACTCTCTGGTTAGCTAATTACCAAAGTTGGTCTCACCGAGTTTGTGTAATCCGTCTCACCGAGATTACGTTATGCCCAAACCCTAACCATATCGGAACTATCGAGATGCATCTCAGTTCCACCGAAAATCTCTAACGGTCACTAGGTTTACCTTTTGGTCCGACCGAGTTTGTTGACTCGGTCCCACCGAGATTGGTAAATTGTGTGTAATGGTTGGATTTTAAGTGGAGGCTATATATACCCCTCCACCTCCTCTTCATTCGTGGAGAGAGCCATCAGAACACATCTACACTTCCAACTCACATGTTCTGAGAGAGAACCACCTACCCTTGTGTTGAGGCCAAGATATTCCATTCCTACCATATGAATCTTGATCTCTAGCCTTCCCCAAGTTGCTTTCCACTCAAATCTTCTTTCTTCCAAATCCAAATCCTATGAGAGAGAGTTGAGTGTTGGGGAGACTATCATTTGAAGCACAAGAGCAAGGAGTTCATCATCAACACACCATTTGTTACTTCTTGGAGAGTGGTGTCTCCTAGATTGGCTAGGTGTCACTTGGGAGCCTCCGACAAGATTGTGGAGTTGAACCAAGGAGTTTGTAAGGGCAAGGAGATCGCCTACTTCATGAAGATCTACCGCTAGTGAGGCAAGTCCTTCGTGGGCGATGGCCATGGTTGGATAGACAAGGTTGCTTCTTCGTGGACCCTTCGTAGGTGGAGCCCTCCGTGGACTCGCGCAACCGTTACCCTTCGTGGGTTGAAGTCTCCATCAACGTGGATGTAGGATAGCACCACCTATCCGAACCACGGGAAAAACATCCTGTCTCCATTAGCGTTTGAATTCTCCAAACCCTTCCCTTTACATTCTTGCAAGTTGCATGCTTTACTTTCTGCTGCTATATACTCTTTGCATGCTTGCTTGAATCATGTGATGATTGCTTGACGTGTCCTAAAGTTGCTAAAATCTGCCAAGAACTAAAATTGGGAAAAGGCATAGTTTTTATTTGGTCAAGTAGTCTAATCACCCCCCCTCTAGACATACTTCCGATCCTACAAGTGGTATCAGAGCCAGGTTTCCATTTGCTTTGATTTCCATAGCTTTTGGTGGTCATAGCCTTGGTTTCACAACCTAGGAGAATATGGCGTCTAGCGAGGGAAATTATCACCGTAGAGGCCCTTACTTTGATGGTACTAATTTTGCTAGTTGGAAGCATAAAATGAAAATGCATATTCTTGGACATAACCCCGCCGTTTGGGCTATTGTGTGCGTTGGTTTGCAAGGTGACTTCTTCGATGGGAAAGAACCAAACCGTGAAGCTACCGCGGATGATTTGAAGATGCTACAATACAACGCTCAAGCTTGTGATATTCTCTTCAACGGATTATGCCCTGAAGAATTCAACAAAATCAGCCGTCTTGAGAATGCAAAGGAAATTTGGGATACTTTGATTGATATGCACGAAGGTACCGACTCCGTCAAGGAATCCAAATTGGATGTGCTTCAATGTCAACTTGACAAGTTCAAAAATGAAGGATGGTGAAGGTGTCGCTGAAATGTACTCTAGGCTTGCTCTCATCACAAACGAGATTGCCGGCTTAGGGAGTGAAGAGATGACCGATAGATTCATCATCAAGAAGATCCTAAGAGCCTTGGATGGAAAATATGATACCGTGTGCACATTGATCCAAATGATGCCCAATTACAAAGATCTCAAGCCAACGGAAGTTATTGGAAGAATTGTTGCTCATGAGATGTCACTCAAGGATAAAGAGGAACTTCACAACAAATCAAGTGGTGCTTACAAAGCCTCATGTGAAGCCCCCACATCATCAAGTGAGAAACAAAACTTCAATGAAGAATTGAGCCTAATGGTGAAGAACTTCAAGAAGTTCTACAAGAGTAGAAGCAAAGATAGAAGCTCCGAGTCAAGGTCCTACAATGACAAAAGATCTTCTAGTCGAGAGCGAAACTGCTACGATTGTGGAAGACCCGGACACTATTCCAATGAGTGTACGGCTCCCTACAAAAGAAGAGAAGATTCTCCAAAAAGAAAAGGCAAAAGAGAAGAATCACCATCTAGAGAGAGAAGGAGTAGAGATGATCGTCATGAACGAAGATACTCACGGAGGAGCAAGGATTCGGAAAGAAAGGAAAAATCATCAAGGAGCTACACAAAACGAAGACATCAAGCTCATGTTGGTGAATGGGTATCTGGCTCCGACTCCGACAACCACTCCGAGAGAAGTTATCTCTCCGATTCCGAATATACTCAAGATGAAGGTGTTGCCGGTCTAGCACTTGTGTCAACCAACTCCTTTGACATATTTGATTCACCAAATGAAGGAATTGGAAGATGCTTCATGGCCAAAGGTCCTAAGGTAACTCACCCTGAGTATGTTGATTTCAATAGTGATGAGGATGACTTGTTAGGTGATGATGATTTACTTGTTGACAACTCTAGTGATGAATACTATGATGAAACGTCAATTAATCATGCTAATCAAGATAAAACGAATGGCAATGATAAGGAGAAAATTGAGGCTCTAACTAAAGAACTAAACACTCTTAAGTTAGCTCATGAAACTATCTTCGAAGATCATCGAGAACTTTTAAGAGCTCATGAGAAGCTACGCTTTGAAAAGCTCAATCTTGAGCAAGAGCATGAGTTCTTAAAGGCAATCAATGATGATCTTCGCAAGAAAAGTTCTTCTTACATTGCCAAGCGTTTACTCTTATCCACTTACATGCCTCAAGTCAAGTCTAATAACAAGAACAAGAAAGATTCTTCCTCTAGTAGTAACAATGATCATGTTAAATCCAATATTGTTGCTTCTAGTAGTTCTCTTGATTCCACTAACGATTCTCTTAGCCAAGTTACTCTTGAGCAAGAAAATAGCTTATTGAAGGGAATCATAGAGAAAGGAGTGTACAAAAGCCTTGCCGGAAGTAAGCAATTCAAGGAGATTGTACGTAGGCAAGGAAGGCATCGGAAGAATCAAGGTGTTGGTTTTGAACGAAAGTTCAATGCCAATGGAGTTGAGTGGGAAGAAGATCAATACCCCAAGACAAAGTTTGTTCCTCAACAAGAGAAGTATGATCCTACTTCTTTCAAGGGGACACAAAGTCAAGATGATCTTCCACCACAAGACTACAAGCAAAAATGCAAGGACAAGCTTTAAGAGGAAATTGATGCATTTTAAGAAGCTCCTAAGACCTTAGTCAAGTGGATTCCCAAGACTACTTCAAGTTCCACTTCATCAAGTACGACTACAACTCCAAGGATTCCCATCAAGATGGTGTGGATCCAAAAGAAGAAGAACTAGAGAGTTCTTGAGGGTGACTCCGCCAACATACTTCACTCTTATCATTTTGGCAAGAACAAGTGCAATCAACTTCCACATCTTGCACTAGTTCAAGGAGTCACAAACCCTCTTGTTGGTAAGTCAAGGGACAAGGTAACCTAAAAGCTTTCATAGACATCATCTTGTGTGTGCATCACTCTATGTCTATGGATATACTTGTTTGTTCCTTGTGGGACTAACCCATGTAGGTATTGAAAGTGCAATTCACTCAAAAGGATAGCTCCAAGTGATCTACATCAACATTGAGCATCCAGATCTTCAACATCTACATGAAGTCATCATCGACAAAACCCAAGGTTAGTTCATCCCTCTTAGGGGAGATATCACATCTAGGGGGAGCTTTACTCTAAGACTTGAGTCAAAGCAACTCTAATGATGTGAACACAACAATGCTTTATGTAAAAGTGGTAACCCCAATTGAGCTTAAACGATGAGTATGACCTATGATCAAATGTTCTCATTTGACTCCTAAGTCAATATACTCATATATAGATGACCTAGTCATTGCCAATTGCTTGATAGATGCTAGAATTGGTTGTGCATGCTTTGTCACATATTTCAATTGCTATTTTATTGTGTGAGCATGTTGGTTGCATATTTTACTCATTCGAGGACATCCACTTGTTGTTTTGATTGTTTGGCTTTAATTTTCTTTTGCCAAGTGGATGGACAAGAATGCCTAAGAACCTTCTCTAGCTATCTATGCTTTTCTCGTCTCAAACTCTATTCATGCTACATCACAAAATTGATCAAGTCAGATTCGAACCACTCTGTGTGAGGAGCACTCGGAGTCCCCGATTCGTCATAGACTTAAACTTCCAAAACCTCTTTGTGATTCTCGGTCTGACCGATACCCCACTTTCGGTCATACCGAGATCATTAAGTTGATCTATGTTTTCGATCTCGGTGCAACCGATTTGAACCATTCGGTCACACCGAGTTGCAATAACTGTACACAGTTTTGCATCTCGGTGCCACCGAGTTGTTCACTCGGTCACACCGACAGGGTCGGGCTATATATAGACACGGGCAAAAATTTGGAAATTTCTCCGAACCCCTTCGCCCGCGCGATAGCTCGCTCTGCCTACGTGGTCTCCGGATCATCTCCTCGCCGCCAGCCGCCTCCAGTCACTTGTCTCCATCGCCGTCAACGGGAATCAACCCCACTGTTGCCGCCGTAGCGAGTCTCCGCCGAAGTAGGGTATGGACTCGATCTTTGTGCTATTCCTCAATCCGATTCCTAGCACATTGTGATCAGATGTATTGTTGCCACGTTTGATAAACTCCTATCCAGTCAATGAACTCAATAGATTAGGTTTGATTCTAAAATTTTAGGGTTAGGTTTCCGCCGAAACCATCTCGGACCCACCGAGTCGAAAAACTCGGTCCCACCGATTTGGCTTATGCCATTGCACAAGTAAAACTCGGTCTGACCGAGTATTGCTAATCGGTGCGACCGATTTTGGAACTTTGTGAAACCCTAGCACTCTCGGTGCCACCGAACGGTGACTCGGTCTGACCGAGTTCACTAGTTTAGGTTCCAAAAACTGCTTCGGTATCACCGAGTTTAAAAATCGGTAGATCCGAAATGCTTTCTGTGGGAAACTAAAACTAAGTTTTTGAATCATTCTGTGGCTGAGGATATGAAGATCAGAAGAGACTCTGGGCTGAGAAAATGGAGAGCTGAGGATCCCTATGCTAGCAGGAGAAGGACTGCTGTTGACTACAGGTTCCACACTAAGGAACAACAGGACTTCTATGAGACAGTCTTATTGGACAAGAAGCCAATAGTATGTGATATGAGATGGGTCGACTGGGAATATATCAAGGAAAATGAAGAGCACTACCCTGGAGTGCAAGATAGCTTCAGAGCTTGTGGAGTAGCAGACTTTGTTGGGCAGAAGCTCACAAAGTGGAATGAGGAGCTTATCATGCAGTTCTACTCCACAGCACATTTTTATCCAGATGGGAGGGTTGTTTGGATGTCTGAAGGTACGAGGTACCAATCAACAGTTGCTGAGTGGGCACAGCTTATCAATGCCCCAGAGGAAAATGAAGATGACTTGGATGTCTATGCCAAGAAGAAGATGGATCACAACTCGATGGCAATTATGTACAAGGAGATTCCTGCAAAAGATCTTGACACTCACCACTTTGGGTCTGTGAAACACTTGTTGTCAGGTCTGCCTACGATCAATTGGATCCTTAGGAACACACTTTTGCCCAAGTCTGGAGATCACAGGATGATCAGAGGTCATGCCATCAACCTGCTACATATCTTTGATGTGCCTCAAAAGTTTAAGGTCATGAGCCTCATAGTAGAAACTATCAAGAGGACTGCAGCCGATCAGAAGAGGAGCTGTGGATATGCCCCTCAGATCCAGATGTTGATCAACTCAAGAATGGGCACAGACACATACTTGTTGGACAAGGAACATTTGCCTATCCATCCAGATTTCGAGGACAACCAAGTTGTGATGCATGAAAATGAACCATCATCAGTCCAGGCACAAGCCAAGAAGGAGAAGGCAAGGAAGGAGAAAGCTGCCAAGATGCCAACTCAAGAGGAGGCATCTGAGTACTTCTTGAAGAACAAGCAAGAACAGCTCAGTTACCTGATTGCATACACCTTGAGGATTAAGAAAGGACTAGCTACCCTGACTCAGAACCAGGCAAGCTTAGAGAGAATCGTAGAACAAAAGTTCTATGACTTGGATATCAAGGTGACAGAAATTCAGACTGCAGTGGAGCAGCTCCAAGATGACATGCAGGAGAGGAGAGGGAAGACAACCACTGATGCATTTGCTAGAGTACCACGAGGTCCGAGGTCCAGTGCAGTGCCAGTTCCTGACACAAGAGCCACCGCCTCAGCTCCAGCCACAGCACCAACCCAACCTGCTCCAGCATCTACTTCAGCTCCAACTCCAACCACGTCTACGGAAGCCTTCGTCCTTGGAGTGATCAGGACTCCACCACCACCAGAAGATCAAGCCTGAGTGTCGATCTAGCACTATGCATTTTCTAGGAACTTTTTGGTAACTTGTTGCCAAAGGGGGAGAAAAATGTATAGATCATAGGCTTCGAGAGAGAGAGTGTGTTGTTTTTCTCTCTTGCTTTATTTGGTGGTTTTTCAAACATTATTTGCTTTTGGTTGAGATACTATGTTATGCTTGTGAGACATTGATGATCATGTGTTTGATCATAAGCTACACTTATGCATGCTTGATATATCTTATCTATCTTATGTGGTCATTCACTTTTCCTTGGTGATGAGTGCATGTTTTTCATTATTATCATTTTGAGCGCTCCACCAAGATGTATGTGACATGGAAGAGTAACCCATAATTCTAACTCTTTGTGCATTTGCAGTCCAAAGCAAATTTTAAAATATGCACAAATTTAGGGGGAGCTCTTACTTATCACATACTTCTCAAAGCGACGATGTAATTCATTCTTATTATCATTTGTCGAAGCTTTGATCTATATGTTGTCATCAATTACCAAAAAGGGGGAGATTGAAAGTGCAACTATCCCTAGGTGGTTTTGGTAATTCATAACAACATATAGCTCATTGAGCTAATGCTATTTCAAGACAATTATTTCAAGAAAGCTCAATGATTGGCATGGCATGGATGGTGAAAGTGGAACCCTAAAAATGTTAAGGACAAAGGATTGGCTCAAGCTCAAAAGCTCAAGACTCTTCATTTTACATTTTAGTGATCCAAGATCACATTGAGTCCATAGGAAAAGCCAATACTATCAAGGAGGGATGAGGTGTTGCTTAATGAGCCTTTTGCTTTATGTGCTTAATGATATGCTCCAAAATCCTCAGCTGCTTTCCCATATCCATAAATGACCTAAACTCCAAGCCAAACTCGGTCCTACCGATTCTTTCTATCCGGCGCCAACGAGTTTCACTTGTCATTAGCCACTGCCAAACCCTAGCAATTCGGTTCTACCGATAGGGATCTCGGTCTCACAGAGATGGGGTTGCAATCTCTCTGTTTCCCTTTTGTAACTTTTCGGTCTCACCGAAAGAGCAAATCGGTCCCACCGAGATTGCAATGTAAACTCTCTGTTTCCCCTTTGTAACTTTTAGGTCTCACCAAAAGAGCAAATCGGTCCCACCGAGTTTAACTAACCAACTCTCTGGTTAGCTAATTACCAAAGTCGGTCTCACCGAGTTTGTGTAATCCATCTCACCGAGATTATGTTATGCCCAAACCCTAACCATATCGGTCCTACCGAGATGCATGTCAGTCCCACCGAAAATCTCTAACGGTCACTAGGTTTACCTTTTTGGTCCGACCGAGTTTGTTGATTCGGTCCCACCGAGATTGGTAAATTGTGTGTAACGGTTGGATTTTAAGTGGAGGCTATATATACCCCTCCACCTCCTCTTCATTCATGGAGAGAGCCATCAGAACACATCTACACTTCCAACTCACATGTTCTGAGAGAGAACCACCTACCCTTGTGTTGAGGCCAAGATATTCCATTCCTACCATATGAATCTTGATCTCTAGCCTTCCCCAAGTTGCTTTCCACTCAAATCTTCTTTCTTCCAAATCCAAATCCTATGAGAGAGAGTTGAGTGTTGGGGAGACTATCATTTGAAGCACAAGAGCAAGGAGTTCATCATCAACACACCATTTGTTACTTCTTGGAGAGTGGTGTCTCCTAGATTGGCTAGGTGTCACTTGGGAGCCTCCGACAAGATTGTGGAGTTGAACCAAGGAGTTTGTAAGGGCAAGGAGATCGCCTACTTCGTGAAGATCTACCGCTAGTGAGGCAAGTCCTTCGTGGGCGATGGCCATGGTGGGATAGACAAGGTTGCTTCTTCGTGGACCCTTCGTGGGTGGAGCCCTCCATGGACTCACGCAACCGTTACCCTTCGTGGGTTGAAGTCTCCATCAACGTGGATGTAGGATAGCACCACCTATCCGAACCACGGGAAAAACATCCGTGTCTCCAATAGCGTTTGAATTCTCCAAACCCTTCCCTTTACATTCTTGCAAGTTGCATGCTTTACTTTCCGCTGCTATATACTCTTTGCATGCTTGCTTGAATCATGTGATGATTGCTTGACGTGTCCTAAAGTTGCTAAAATCTGCCAAGAACTAAAATTGGGAAAAGGCATAGTTTTTATTTGGTCAAGTAGTCTAATCACCCCCCTCTAGACATACTTCCGATCCTACACCAAGTCTCCTGGGTCATATTCGGGAAGAAAATCACGTTCCAGAAAGTATTATTCTGTTTGGACTCCGTTTGATATTATGTTTCTTCGAAACACTGAAATAGGCAAAAAAACAGCAATTCTGGATTGGGCCTCCGGTTAATAGGTTAGTCCCAAAAATAATATAAAAGTGGAAAATAAAGCCCAATATAGTCTAAAACAGTAGATAATATAGCATGGAGCAATCAAAAATTATAGATACGTTGGAGACGTATCAATTTATAATGAAAGAAGCTAAAGAAATTTCTGCGCATTATAGGGTGGATGTTGGTCATCCTCCCATAGAAGCTACTATCCTTTTTAATCAAGAAGACATAATGCGTTTACAATCTTTGGATCATGTTGATTATAATGAAAACCTTAGAAAAAAGGTTCCTATCGATGTTCTAGTTGATAGAATTTCTGAACTTAATGATGACTTTGCTATTCAGAATAATGGGTTAGGTTTTTCTCTTGAGCAAAGACTCGTGACTTTTTTTCAAAAGAATGCTTGTAATGATGAATTAGTCGTACAATATAAGGGGCCAAGGGAGGAACCCATACCTCCCGAGCTTGATCTTGGGGACTTTTGTCCAATTAAATTTAAGCCCTTTGATTACTTTTGCTTGCCACAAAGGAAACTTGTTGCTGAACGTAGAGAATACGAAAGGAGTTTTCATGATTTACCTTACCATTATTATGGCAATACCTAGATCTATCCTCGCTTTTATGCCTAGCTAGAGGCGTTAAACGATAGCGCTTGTTGGGAGGCAACCCAATTTTATTTTAGTTTTTTGCTTTTTGGTTTTGTTTAGGAATAAATAATCCATCTAGCTTCTGTTTAGATGTGGTTTTGTGTTTTAATTAGTGTTTGTGCCAAGTTAAACCTATAGGATCTTCTTGGATGATAGTTATTTGATCTTGCTGAAAATTCCAGAAACATTCTGTTCACGAAAAAAATTGTTCAAAATTACCATAACGTGATATAATACTGATTCCAATTGCAGCAGATCAATAAACAAATTACCTTGGTCATCCTATTTTGGTAGAATTTTTAGAGTTCCAGAAGTTTGCGTTAGTTACAGATTACTACAGACTATTCTGTTTTTGTCAGATTCTGTTTTTTGCGTGTTGTTTGCTTATTTTAATGAATCTATGGCTAGTAATGGAGTTTATGAACCACAGAAAAGTTGGAATACAGTAGTTTTAACACCAGTATAAATAAAGAATGAGTTCATTACAGTACCTTGAAGTGGTGTTTTGTTTTCTTTCGCTAACGGAGCTCACGAGATTTTCTGTTAAATTTTGTGTTGTGAAGTTTTCAAGTTTTGGGTAAAGATTTGATGGATTATGGAACAAGGATTGGCAAGAGCCTAAGCTTGTCTTCGTCTTCGTCTATCGGTAACTTTACTTGGAGCTATATTTTTATTCACCACATGATATGTGTTTTGCTTGGAGCGTATTGTATGATTTGAGTCTTTTCTTTTTAGTTTGTCACAATCATCCTCGTTGTACACACCTTTTGAGAGAGACACACATGATTCGGAATTTGTTAGAATACTCTATGTGCTTCACTTATATCTTTTGAGCTATATAGTCTTTGCTCTAGTGCTTCACTTATATCTTTTAGAGGACGGTGGTGGTTATATTTTATAGAAATTATTGATCTCTCATGCTTCACTTATATTGTTTTGAGATTCTTAAACAGCATGGTAATTTGCTTTAATTGTGAAATTAATCTTCCATATTGAGTTCATTAAATATCATGGGAAGTTTGATACTTGATAAGTGTTTTGAGATATAAAGGTGGTAATATTAGAGTGTGCTAGTTGAGTAATTGTGAAATTGATAAATACTTGTGTTAAAGTTGGCAAGTCCCGTAGCATGCACGTATGGTAAAAAGTTGTGTGACAATTTTGACACATAAGGTGTTCTTTTATTGCTTTCCTTATGAGTGGCGGTCGGGGACGAGCGATGGTCTTTTCCTACCAATCTATCCCTCTAGGGGCATGCGTAGTAGTACTTTGCTTCGAGGGCTAATAAACTTTTGCAATAAGTATATGAGTTCTTTATGACTAATGTGAGTCCATGGATTATACGCACTCTCAACCTTCCACAATTTTCTAGCCTCTACAGTACCGCACATTGCCCTTTCTCACCTTGAGAGTTGGTACAAACTCTGTCGGTGCATCCAAACCCCGTGATATGATACACTCTCTCACACATAAACCTCCTTATATCTTCCTCAAATCAGCCACCATACCTACCTATCATGGCATTTCCATAGTCATTCCAAGATATATTTCCATGCAACTTTCCACTGTTCCGTTTATTATGAAATGCTTCATCATTGTTGTCATATTGCTTTGCATGGTCATGTAGTTGACATCGTATTTGTGGCAAAGCCACCATTCATAATTTTTCATACATGTCACTGTTGATTCATTGCATATCCCGGTACACCGCCGGAGGCATTCACATAGAGTCATATTTTGTTCTAAGTATTGAGTTGTAAATCTTGAGTTGTAAGTAATAAAAGTGTGATGATCATCATTATTAGAGCATTTTCCCACGTGAGGAAAGGATGATGGAGACTATGATTCCCCCACAAGTCAGGATGAGATTCCAGACTAAACAAATAAAGAGAAAAAAGAGAGAAGGCCCAAGAAAAAAAAAGAAAAAAATGAGAGAAAAAGAGAGAAGGGACAATGTTACTATCCTTTTTCCACACTTGTGCTTCAAAGTAGCATCATGATCTTCATGATAGAGAGTCTCCTATGTTGTCACTTTCATATACTAGTGGGAATTTTTCATTATAGAACTTGGCTTGTATATTCCAACGATGGGCTTCCTCAAAATGCCCTAGGTCTTCGTGAGCAAGCAAGTTGGATGCACACCCACTTAGTTTCTTTTGTTGAGCTTTCATATATTTATAGCTCTAGTGCATCCGTTGCATGCAATCCCTACTCCTCTCATTAACATCAATTGATGGGCATCTCCATAGCCTATTGATTAGTCGCGTCAATGTGAGACTTTCTACCTTTTTGTCTTCTCTCATAACCCCCATCATTATACTTTACTCCACCCATAGTGCTATATCCATGGCTTGCGCTCATGTATTGCATAAGGGTTGAAAAGGCTGAAGCGCGTTAAAAAGTATAAACCAATTTCTCGGCTTGTCATCGGGGTTATGCATGATGAGAACGTTTGTGTGACGATATTGAAACATGGCCTAACTATATGATTTTGTAGGGATAAGCTTTCTTTGGCTATGTTATTTTGATAAGACATAATTGCTTGGTCAGCATGTTTGAGTATTATTGTTTTTATGTCAACATTAAAATTTTATCTTGAATCTTCCGGATCTAAATATTCATGTCACAATAAAAAGAATTACATTGAAAATTATGCTAAGAAGCATTCCACATCAAAAATTCTGTTTTTATCATTTACCTACTCGAGGACGAGCAGGAATTAAGCTTGGGGATGCTTGATATGTCTCCAACGTATCTATAATTTTTTATTGTTCCATGCTATTATATATTCTATTTTGGATGTTTAATGGGCTTATTTATACACTTGTATATTATTTTTGGGACTAACCTATTAACCGGAGGCCCAGCCCAAATTGCTGTTTTTTTCCTATTTCAGTGTTTCACAGAAAAAAGATATCAAGCGGAGTCCAAACGGAATGAAACCTTCGGGAGCGTGATTTTTGGAACAAACATGATCCAGAGGACTTGGAGTGGACGTCAAGCAACCGACGAGGAGGCCACGAGGTAGGGGGCGCACCTACCCCCTGGGCGCGCCCTCCACCCTCGTGGGCCCCTCGTGGCTCCACCGACCTACTTCTTCCTCCTATATATACCTACGTACCCCCCAAACCATCGAGGAGCACCACGAAAACCTAATTCCACCACCGCAACCTTCTGTACCCGTGAGATCCCATCTTGGGGCCTTTTCCGGTGTCCTGCCAGAGGAGGCATTGATCACGGAGGGCTTCTACATCAACACCATAGCCTCTCCGATGATGTGTGAGTAGTTTACCTCAGACCTTCGGGTCCATAGTTATTAGCTAGATGGCTTCTTCTCTCTCTTTGGATCTCAATACAAAGTTCTCCTCGATTCTCTTGGAGATCTATTCGATGTAATCTTCTTTTGCGGTGTGTTTGTCGAGATCCGATGAATTGTGGGTTTATGATCAAGATTATCTATGAACAATATTTGAATCTTATCTGAATTCTTTTATGTATGATTGGTTATCTTTGCAAGTCTCTTCGAATTATCAGTTTGGTTTGGCCTACTAGATTGATCTTTCTTGCAATGGGAGAAGTGCTTAGCTTTGGGTTCAATCTTGCGGTGCTCGATCCCAGTGATAGCAGGGAAAACGACACGTATTGTATTGTTGCCATCGAGGATAAAAAGATGGGGTTTAAATAATATTGCATGAGTTTATCCCTCTACATTATGTCATCTTGCTTAAAGTGTTACTCCGTTCTTATGAACTTAATACTCTAGATGCATGCTGGATAGCGGTCGATGTGTGGAGTAATAGTAGTAGATGCAGGCAGGAGTCTGTCTACTTGTCATGGACGTGATGCCTATATACATGATCATACCTAGATATTCTCATAACTATGCTCAATTCTATCAATTGCTCGACAGTAATTTGTTCACCCACCGTAATACTTATGCTATCTTGAGAGAAGCCACTAGTGAAACCTATGGCCCCCGGGTCTATTTTTCCATCATATTAATCTCCCATCAACAAGCTATTTCTATCTTTGTTTACTTTGCAATCTTTACTTTTAATCTTTATCATAAAAATACCAAAAATATTATCTTATCATCTCTATCAGATCTCACTTTTGCAAGTGGCCGTGAAGGGATTGACAACTCCTTTATCGCATTGGTTGCAAGGTTCTTATTTGTTTGTGTAGGTACAAGGGACTTGCATGTGGCCTCCTACTGGATTGATACCTTGGTTCTCAAAAACTGAGGGAAATACTTACGCTACTTTGCTGCATCACCCTTTCCTCTTCAAGGGAAAACCAACGCAGTGCTTGAGAGGTAGCAATGCTAAAGACCGCTTGAAAGTTGTGGGCTACTCCAAAATGCAAGTTATTTGCTCGGTTGATCATTCACAATAGAGTTTGGAAGGCTGATTGACTTCATCGTAGGGGATGCCAAAATTTTGTATGTGCCCCCCTTTGCAACCAAGTACAAGAAACAGCGGCCCATCTCCTTTTCCAATGCTAATATTTGACTGCGATTTGGAATGCGGTCAAGGCACGAATTGGCTTGAATGATATTAGGACAAGTAATTGGTCAACTATGGTCGTTGTCACAGATTGGTGGAACAAGATCGTACTCGCGATGAATAGCCCCCCTCCTGATGCTTATTTCTCCTGGGAGCTATGCAAGGAGAGGAACACTAGGGTCTTCTACAACATCTCCACTCCTTCGATGATCATTGTGGATAGGGTCCTTGAGGAGGCTAGGTTGTGGGTAACGACGGGTACCAGGGGATTATATGCCATTCTAGGAAGGCGCTGATCGGCGCAACCTCTCGGCAGCCGTCGCTTCAATGTGGACGCGGGTTCTCGAGGAATCAACTCCAGCCGTTGCGCCGCCCCTTCGCCTAGGTCTCGCCCCGGCTGTTTAAACCATGCGTCGGTGATGCACATTAGATGCACCACCCTCACTAGTAGAAAACAAGGCTTTGGTCTAGGCAGGGCAAGCCCATTAATCTTGGTTCACTCATGAACCGGGACCAATGGGGGGCATAGATCCCGGTTCATGAGGCCAGGGCGCGGGCCGGGCCTCGGGGGGCATTGGTCCCGGTTCGTCTGAGACCATTGGTCCCGGTTCTAGACACAAACCGGGACCAATGGGCCTTTATTCTGGCCCACCACCTTTAGTCTCGGTTGGTGTCTAGAACTGGGACCAAAGGTTTGTTTTTGTACCCACTAATATATTCTACAATAGCAAAAAGAATCAACTAAAAAGCTTTAATAAAACTCTAATAGGAAAAGGAATCAACTAAAAAGAATCAATAAAAATAAAATTTATGCAACTTAAACTATATAAAATTTATGCAACTAAAAAGAATCATTTGTAGTGCTTTTCAATTTCATGGTCATTTAGCTCAAAATATGAGTGAATGCCTGAAAAGGAACAAATGAAGTCAAAAGGGGTTGAAAACTGCTGATGTGGCTTTGAATGGTGCATTTTGAACACACAAAGAGTCTGGAGTTCAAATAAGTTAAAAAATGAAATCCCTTTGTAACAGATGAGTTTTCGTCCGAAACCCTGATACTTCGAAAGAGATTGTCCGTTTTGTACACGAAGTGCATGCATCTTTTGCCGTAACCCTCTCAACATTTTAGCACATGCTATGTGGGTGAAATGATGATACCATGCCAACTTTCAACCTTTTCATAGATCATTTGTAGTGCTTTTCAATTTCAGGGTCTTGTAGCTCAAAAAAATCAGTAAATGCATGAAAAATAACAAATGAAGTTAGAAAGGGTTGAAAATTGATGATGTGGCTTTGAATGGTGCAATGGTCAAAATAAAAGAGAGGCGCAATGCTCACCTGCACGTTGCTTAGCTTCAGGCCTTGAGGAAATAGTGTAGACTGCATGGAGCTATGTGTAGTTTTCATCCAAAACCCTGATAGCTCCGTGCAGTCTACACCACTTCCTCAAGGCCTGAAGCTAAGCAACGTGCAGGTGAGCATTGCGCCTCTCCTTCATATCATCTCTGCACTCAGGGCTTATAAACCGCTGCGAGTGCCTCTCGCTTGCCGAGGTGGGACTAAAAAACAGCTGCAGAAAGAATCAATTAAAAAACTCTATTACCGGTTCATGCAACGAACCGGTAATAAAGGTGCTCGTGGGGAGCCTTACAACCGGTACTAAATGAAATGCCTTTGTAACAGCCTTAGAACCAGTACTAAAGGAATCAACCAAAAAGCTTTTATAAACCTCTAGTATTATTGAAACTAAAATTATATAAAATTTATGCAACTAAAATTATCAAAGTATTTTCCGTTCAAAACATTAAAAGCAAAAAGAATTTTCATAAAATCAATAAAAAGGAAAAAAAGAAAATAAAATAAATAAGTAGAAACAAAATAAACTTTAATGAAACTCTAATAGAAAAAAGAATGAACTAGAAAACTTTAATGAAACTCTAATAGCAAAAGGAATCAACTAAAAAGCTTTTATAAACCTCTAGTATTATTGAAACTAAAACTATATAAAATTTATGCAACTAAAATATCAAAGTATTTTCTGTTCAAAACATTATAAGCAAAAATAAAATAAAATAAATAAGTAGAAACAAAATAAAATAAATAAGTAGACAAAATAAAATAAATAAGTAGAAACAAAATAAACTTTAATAAATAAATAGAAACAAAATAAAACAAAATAGCAACAGTAAGTATCTTGCTGTAAGTAGAAACAAAATAAAATAAAAAACAAAAAACAAAAACAAAAAAACTGGGGAAAAAAAATGCCACCTACTGGGCCACCACGGTCTGAATATGACTAGAAACCCATCCATGGGCCAGGATTCAGGCCCGCAGAAGGCCCAGCGGGCCCACAGGCATAGCAGTGTGAGATTAGGCCCATAGGCCTGTAGTTCACAGGAGTTCAATGGAGATGGCGGGGCAGGGCTTATAAATAGGTGCGGCGGCTCCTCGGCTAGCGAGGTGGGACTAAACATCCCACCGCACCGCGGCTTTGGCAGGCGCAGGACATTGGTCCCGGTTGGTGGCACGAACCGGGACCAATGCCACCCTTTGGTTCCGGTTGGTAACACTAACCAGTTCCAATGCCAGCCTTTTAGTCCCGGTTGGTGCCACTAACCGGGACCAAAGGCCTCTACTTCCCGCCCTTTGGGCTACTGAAAAGAGACCTTTGGTCCCGGTTTGTGGCACCAACCGGGACTAAAAAGGGGCATTGGTCCCGGTTGGTGCCACGAACCGGGACCAATGCTTCGTGTATATAAGCAAGACTTGTGAAAATTGGCAGTTGCCGCCCCGACGACGCCGACGACATTGACGTCGCCAGGCCGCCGCCCCCGTCCGCCGTCTCCGTCGTCGCCGCCGCCCCTGCCCCGACCTAGACGCGCCATGCCCTGACCTCGCCGTCGCCGAGCCCTGCCCCGACCTTGCCGTCGCGCATGCCGAGCGCCCTGCCCCGACCTCGCCGTCGCTCGCCTGCACTGTG
Organism: Aegilops umbellulata; assembly: GCA_032464435.1. Taxonomy (NCBI): domain Eukaryota; kingdom Viridiplantae; phylum Streptophyta; class Magnoliopsida; order Poales; family Poaceae; genus Aegilops; species Aegilops umbellulata. The sequence continues at coordinate 256,495,404 of CP136059.1, forward strand.
AGCCTCAACGCGTCGTCCCCCCTCCTCTCCCCCTCCCCCCCCCCCCCGCCCCAACGCCGCCGCCCGCCCCGACGCCGACGAGGCCCTGTTCACATATATAGCTTTTTTGTTCATATTGTAGTAGTAGTAGATGATGATGTATGTATGTTCATATGCAAAAGTTAGGATTTTTTTCTGTTCATAGATTTTTTTTGGTGATATTATTGTAGAATATGCAAATGTTTGTATGTTCATATGCAAAGAATATGTCATTTTTTATAGATTTTTTATGATTTTTTCTGTTATAATTTTGTTCATAGAATTTTTTATTTTGTTCATAGAATTTTTATTATTTTTTCTGTTGTAATTTTGTTCATAAAATTTTAGGATGAAAAAAAGAAGAAGAAAAAAAAGGGAGGAGGAGAAGTTTCGTTTAGTTTTAGGATTATTTTAGTTCATATTTGAACATTCTCTGATTTTCTATTTGAAAAAATTATTTTTTTTTCTAAATTTTCTATTTGAACATTTCTTAAAAAAAGCAATACTACTTTATTTGAACATTCTCTGATTTAAGTTAGTGCATTAGATGTTAGGTTAGTGTGCATTTTAGGTTAGTTGAATTAGATGCTTTTTAGTAAGTGAAAGTGCTAATGGCACTTTTGCTATATTTTGGTGTGATGACAATGTGGTTAGTTGAACTAATATCGGTTGCTAAAGTTTATCTCAGGTTATAGGTTCTAAGTGCCCGCAATGGAGATGTGCGACCCCTCCTATTTAAAAAAGGACAAAGGCGTGGTGTTTCGACGCTTCGAAGGTTTAGTTTTGGTTTGCTTTGAGTCGTAGGAAAGACCGCACTATTAAGAGGGGTTTTGTGTGGATAAATGTCGTGTGGGAATGCCATTGCCGAGCCTTACTCTCTTACCCTTCCCACTCCGACCACCTAAAATGAACCTAGTGTGTGTGTTGTGGTACTCAGAAAGTTGCAACAGAAAGTTACTGGGTACCCCGTGCGCACGGGGTCTTTTGACCCCCATGCGCACGGGGTACTACGTAACTCTCTGGGTACCCCGTGCGCATGGGGTCCTATGTAAACTCTCCGAGTACCCCGTGTGCACGGGGTCTTTTGACCCCCGTGCGCACGGGGTGGCGTGATTGTCTCTGAGTACCCCGTGCGCATGGGGCTGACTTAGTCCGTGCCCACGGGGTCCAACGGGCAGAAATCCCCACCAGTCCATAAACACTATATATAGGCCTTTCTTCCACCTCCAACCTTCAACCCTAATGTCTTGTTGAGCTCCACCATTGCTACACCCCATTTTGCTCAATACTCTCAGTCCCTCCACCCAAACTTGTTGAAACTTTGGGGATTGGGAGAGCAAGACCCGATCTACATCTTGACCAAACCAAATCGCGTTCCCCGCAACATTTCTTCCCCATAGACTTGTTACTCTTGGAGCTTGGGCTCCTAGGCGGCTAGAGGTTCCTCCGGAAGCTTCCTTGCTTGTGGTGTGCTCCGGAGAAGTTTGTAAAGGTGTGGTGGTCGCCTTCAAGACCAACCCCGAGTGTTTCGAGGCTCATCCATTGGGGTGACTCGAAGGAGAATACGGTGAGCCTTTGGTGGCGTTCCGCAAGCTTTGGCTCCGGCATCGTTCCAAACGGAGATTAGCTCTTCCCCAAGGAAGAGTGAACTTCGGGTTAAAATCCGCGTCCTCATCTCACTTGTGGTTAATCCTTTTCCGCACCTTTTCTTGTTGTTGTTTGCTTGTTGGCTTGCTAAGTACTTTGTTGCCTAGCTTATTTATATTAGAGCGTGCTTGTCATATAGGTTGCATTCACCTAGTTGCATATCTAGTGAACTCTTTTATCCGCTATGCCTTAAAATCTACAAGAAAGATTAAAATTTGTAGTCTCCTATTCACCCCCCTCTAGTCGACCGTATCGATCCTTTCAATTGGTATCAGAGCATCGTGCTCTAATACAAGGTTTTACAACCTTAGAGGATATGGTCGATCTAGGGAATGAGGGAGGTGGCCTACCCGTTGCGGGGGATGGTCAAAACCAACCCCCCGCCGCGACCGAGACACTTGGTGCTCCTGTCGTTGCTCCCGCCGCTCCTACTAACCCGAATGTCCCCTTGACCACGGCCGATCTTCTTTCAATGTTTGTGGACCTCAAAGTCTCTATGTTGAAAGAGGTTCGGGCCTCGGTCAAGGAGGAAATTGATGCTCGCTTAAAGCCATCAACGTCCGCATCAAACTCGTTTAACCCAAATGAGGTTCATGATGCGGATGACTCGAGGGAACCTCTTGCTTCTCCGGCTCGTACTCAAGTTCCCCAGTACAATTTCGTGGAACCCTTTTACTCTCCACAACCCTTGCAACATCCCCGCATTAATCCTGTTGGGCCTCCGCCCCCTTTGAAAGCTAATGCATTTGCTAAGTGGAAGCTAGATATGGAGTCTCACATGCGCAGTGCTTCAACTCAATTGTGGTGGATTGTGGTCAACGGATTCAACCCCAAGGACCCAATGAATCTCACTCCAAGGGAAGCAGTTGACGATCAACTCAATGCTACCGCACACAACATGCTTCGCAACGCTGTGACTGAAGACTATAGTGATTCCATTTCTCTTCTCAAAACCGCAAAGGAAATTTGGGATTGCCTTGAGGAGGCTCTTGAAGGAGATGAAGCAATTCGAAGATCTCGGTTGGCCTTGCTCAAACAAGAAGTCAATCTCTTTGTGAGGAATGAGGGTGAGTCCGCAGAAGAGGTTTACCGAAGGTTGAAGTCCCTTGTGCTCAACTTGAGAACCTTTGGGTGCACTTGGGCAAATGATAATTTCATCAAGGACAAGTTCATAGATGCCATGGTTCTCATAGAACATACCATGGTCATGATGGTTCATCAATGTCCGGACTATCACAAGTTGACTTCGGCTCAAGTTGTTTCCACCTTCTCTACCCATGTTCTTTTGGAAACCAAGTCCAAGAAAACATTTGCAATAGCTCAAGCAACCAAGAACTCCAATCTTGCCTTGAAGGCCAAGAAAGTGATGAGCCAATCCTCAAGGGAGGAAGAAGTGAGGGAAGAGATATGTGAGGAGGATAATGATACCTCGTGCCCGGCAAATGACTTTGCAGAAGACTTGGCTCTCTTAGTCAAGAAGTACTCCGGGACCATGGCAAACAAAGGAAGAAATCTTCAAGGAAGATCGTTTGGACGAAGGAAATGCTACAATTGTGATAGCCCAAGACACTTTGTTCATGATTGTCCATGTGAGAGACGTGAAGACAAGTCCGAGAAGCTTGTGCTTAAGAAGAAGAAGTTCAGCAAGTTTGCAAAGAGGAAGGATGACAAGGCTCTTGTTCATGAAGAATACATGTCTGGAGATGAAGATGACGGTGATGATGATCAAGTGGGCACGACCGCCTTTGCCATGCATGCCACTACCTCCTACTCCACCACCAGCCTCTTCGACTCTCCAAACGAGGACAAGCCATTCACTCATCGGTGCCTCATGGCCAAAGAGGTAAAAACTAAGTCCAAACCCAAGAAACCCGACAACTACACTCCCAATGTCTCATGTGAGATAGTGGAGGATGAGTGTGAGGAGGGTGTGGATAATGATGAGGAATCCTTAATGGCTTTCATGAAAACTCTTCATGGTGAAGCTCGTGCTTGTTTTGGCGATCTCCTTAAGTCACTTGCCGAACGCGGTGACTTTATTGAGAACGTTGAGAACCTCCTTATAGAGGAAAAAGAGAGAGTTGATCTCCTCGAGCACGAACTTAATGAAGAGAGTGTCATGAGAGCATCACTTGAGGAAGCCTTATCTGCTCATCAAATTGAATTTGTTAAAACCAATGATGCTTTGCAACTTGCTCTTGAGAATAAAGATGCTCTTAACGTTAGAGTTGAAAAGCTTCTAGTTGACCATACAAGACTTGTTGAGGAGCATGAGTTCCTTGTGATTAGTTCCAAGGTTGTCAAAGGTGACCTCATTGCCCTCACCGAGTCTTATGCTCAACTAAAAGCTACAACCATTAAGGCTCTCACTTCTGTACCACATATAGATTTAAATGATGATGCTTGTACGGCTAACTTTGCTCATGATTGCACCTCCCTTCAAGAGGAAAATAAGAAGTTGAAAGCTCAAATTGAGAAAGGGCTTGTATCATGCATCCAAGGGGAGAAAAAACTAAATAACCTCTTGAGCAACCAAAAGGAGTGTGTTGCCAAGGAGGGAGTTGGGTTTAATCCCGCATCTAAGAATGGTAAGAAAAAGAAGAAGAAGAAGAAGAAGAACAAGAAGATCGGTCTGACTCCTTCCCCTCCCCAAAAGGTAGTGTTTGTGCAAGAAGGGCACAAGGAGAAGGAGAAGGAAATGAAGGGTGTTGGGAATGGAAAGGTCATTAGGGACAAGGCCATTCCCAAGAATTTTGCTGGCAAGAACAATCCATCATATGTTCTCATGAGAGGAGATGATGGCTATACCTTTGCAAAATTTGTTGGAACTAACTATGATGATTATGCTTGGACTATTTGGGTTCCCAAGACCCTCGTTGCTAACTCACCAGGACCCATCGCAAAATGGGTACCTATAACCAAAGCTTGATTATTGTAGGACTATGTGTCCGGTGGAACTCAATGGGTGATCGATAGTGGATGCACCAATCATATGACCGGAGAAAGGGAGATGCTTGTGGAGTTCGTTGATTCGCTCAAGGCCTCTTCGAACATATCCTTCGGTGACAATAGCAAGGGCAAGGTATTGGGTTTGGGCAAGGTGGTAATCTCTAATGATTCATCTCTTTCGAATGTCATGCTTGTCCAATCCCTTCACTACAACTTACTTTCAACTATTCAATTGGCTTGTGCCGGTTATGATTCACATTTTGGTGAATTCCATGTGATCGTCTTTTAAGAGAAGCAATCTCAAAGTGGTCTTCGTTGGGCATGTTGAAGACAACCTTTACGTGGTTGATTTCTCGAAAGAGAAAACTCATCTTGCAACATGCCTAATGGCCAAGGCCGACGTGGGGTGGCTATGGAACCATAGGCTAGCCCACGTGGGCATGAGAAATTTACAAGCTCTCTTAAAGGGGGAGCACATTCTTGGACTAACCAATGTGTCTTTTGCCAAAGATCGTCCTTGTAGTGCTTGCATTGCCGGAAAGCTTCATGAAAAAGCTCATAAAGTAAAGACTATCATCACCACCTTGAGGTCCCTCGAGCTCATCCATTTGGATCTATTTGGGCCTCCAACATATGATAGTTTGGGAGGAAGGAGATATTGCCTTGTCATTGTTGATGACTTCACATGATATACTTGGGTGTTTTTTCTCAAGACTAAAGATGAAACTCAAGAAACATTCATCAACTTTGCCAAAGAAGCTCAACGTCAACATAACTGTGAGATCAAGGCAATTCAAAGTGACAATGGCACCGAGTTCAAAAACTATACCATGGATGAATTCTTGAGTGAAGAGGGGATAAAGCACCAATATGCCTCAACATATACTCACCAACAAAATGGTGTTGCGGAGAGGAAGAATCGGACTCTTATTGAGATGGCTAGGACCATGCTTGATGAGTACAAATCTCCATACAAGCTTTGGGCAGAAGCCATCAACCCCGCATGCCATGCTTCGAACCGGCTTTATCTTCGCAAGCTCAAGAACAAGACCCCTTATGAGCTCCTAATTGGGAGAAAGCCCAACATCAAATACTTTCGGGTATTCGGTTGTAAGTGTTTCATTCTAAATAAAAAATCCCGGTTAGCTAAATTTGAGTCTAAAACTTATGAGGGCATATTTGTTGGATATGCATCAAACTCTCATGCTTACCGAGTTCTCAATAAATCCACCGGATGCATTGAGGAAATGGTAAATGTGGAGTTTGATGAAGATAACGGCTCCCTATGGACCAAATCGTTCCTAGTATTGTAGGTGATGAGGCTCCTTCACAAGCTATAAGGACAATGGGGATAGGCCACATTCTTCCACAAGAAACACCCCATGTCCAAGTAGAAGAAGAAGGAGTAAGAGCCCCTCTTGAGGATTTTCCACAAGGGAAGTCATCAACGACACCACTTGTACAAGATGCTTCGGGAAATAATGAACCTATCCAAGAACAAGATCAAGACCCTCATATTCCTGAGCAAGATCAAGAGCAAACTCTTCCGAATAATGAAAAACCAATCATTGAGGCTCAAGATCAAGCTCAAAGTCATGATCAAGATCAAGATCAACCCCAACCACAAGTGTCTTCATCGTCATCACTTCCTACTGAGCAAGAACCTGTGGTTGCAAAGAGAAGAGTGTCTCCAAGGCTAAAGCAATCTCAAGGGCAAGCTTCTTCATCAAGTCCAAAACCAAGTGAAGAAGAGCTTGACCGCAAAGAGCAAAAAGTGGCCGCAAAGCTGAAACATCTTCAACACCTCACCGAGAACATCTACGGAAGCATCAAAAAGGGGGTAACTACTCGTAGACATTTGGCAAACTTTTGTGAACATCACTCGTTTGTCTCTTGTGTTGAACCCCTTAAGGTGGAAGATGCACTTGACGATCCATATTGGGTAGATGCCATGCATGAAGAACTCAACAACTTCACACGCAACAAAGTGTGGACCCTTGTAGAAAGACCCAAGGAATTTCATAATGCCATTGGAACAAAGTGGATTTTCAAGAACAAACAAGATGAATATGGACAAGTAATAAGGAACAAGGCAAGGTTAGTGGCACAAGGTTTCACCCAAGTTGAAGGTTTGGACTTTGGTGAAACATTTGCCCCCGTTGCCCGTCTCGAATCCATTCGCATCTTGCTTGCTTATGCCTCTCATCATGATTTCAAATTATATCAAATGGATGTTAAGAGCGCATTTCTTAATGGTCCTCTTAAGGAGTTGGTGTATGTCAAGCAACCTCCCGGTTTTGAAGACCCCGATCATCCCTCTCATGTCTATGAACTCCATAAGGCACTCTATGGACTCAAACAAGCACCTCGTGCTTGGTATGATCACCTTACAGTGTTCCTAAGCGAGAAGGGATTCCAGATTGGGGTAATAGATTCCGCTCTCTTTACGAAGAGGGTAAAAGGAGAGTTGTTTGTCTGCCAAATATATGTTGATGACATTATCTTTGGGTCAACTAACCATGCTATTAACGTTGAGTTTGAGAATCTTATGACTAAGGAATTTGCGATGAGCATGATGGGAGAGTTGAAGTTCTTTCTCGGTTTTCAAGTGAAGCAATTGAGAGGCGGAACCTTCATCAATCAATCTCATGTTGGAAATATGCCCTAGAGGCAATAATAAATTGATTATTATTATATTTCCTTGTTCATGATAATCGTTTATTATCCATGCTAGAATTGTATTGATAGGAAACTCAGATACATGTGTGGATACATAGACAACACCATGTCCCTAGTAAGCCTCTAGTTGACTAGCTCGTTGATCAATAGATGGTTACGGTTTCCTGACCATGGACATTGGATGTCGTTGATAACGGGATCACATCATTAGGAGAATGATGTGATGGACAAGACCCAATCCTAAGCCTAGCACAAAGATCGTGTAGTTCATATGCTAAAGCTTTTCTAATGTCAAGTATCATTTCCTTAGACCATGAGATTGTGCAACTCCCGGATACCGTAGGAATACTTTGGGTGTGCCAAACGTCACAACATAACTGGGTGGCTATAAAGGTACACTACAGGTATCTCCGAAAGTGTCTGTTGGGTTGGCACGAATCGAGACTGGGATTTGTCACTCCGTGTGACGGAGAGGTATCTCTGGGCCCACTCGGTAGGACATCATCATAATGTGCACAATGTGATCAAGGAGTTGATCACGGGATGATGTGTTGCGGAACGAGTAAAAGAGACTTGCCGGTAACGAGATTGAACAAGGTATCGGGATACCGACGATCGAATCTCGGGCAAGTATCGTACTGATAGACAAAGGGAATTGTATACGGGATTGATTAAGTCCTTGACATCGTGGTTCATCCGATGAGATCATCGTGGAACATGTGGGAGCCAACATGGGTATCCAGATCCCGCTGTTGGTTATTGACCAGAGAATGTCTTGGTCATGTCTGCATGTCTCCCGAACCCGTAGGGTCTACACACTTAAGGTTCGATGACGCTAGGGAGTTCGTATGTGGTTACCGAATGTTGTTCGGAGTCCCGGATGAGATCCCGGACGTCACGAGGAGTTCCGGAATGGTCCGGAGGTAAATATTTATATATGGGAAGTCCTATTTTGGTCACCGAAAGGGTTTCGGGTTTTATCGGTAATGTACCAGGACCACCAGGAGGGTCCCGGGGGTCCACCAAGTGGGACCACCGGCCCCGGAGGGCTGCATGGGTCACATGTGGGAGGGGACCAACCCCAGGTGGGCTGGTGCGCCCCCCCACAAGGGCCCAAGGCGCCTAGGGTTTGGGGAACCCTAGAAGGGGGCGCCCCCCCTTGCCTTGGGGGGCAAGCCACCCCTCCTGGCCGCCGCCCCCTCCTCAGATGGGATCTGAGGGGGCCGGCCCCCCTCTCCCTTGCCCCTATATATAGTGGAGGGGAGGGAGGGCAGCCACACCTGAAGCCCTGGCGCCTCCCTCCCTCCCGTAACACCTCCTCCTCTCCCGCAGGTGCTTGGCGAAGCCCTGCAGGATTGCCACGCTCCTCCACCACCACCACGCCGTTGTGCTGCTACTGGATGGAGTCTTCCTCAACCTCTCCCTCCCCCCTTGCTGGATCAAGGCATGGGAGACGTCACCGGGCTGTACGTGTGTTGAACGCGGAGGTGCTGTCCGTTCGGCACTAGGATCATCGGTGATTTGGATCACGACGAGTACGACTCCATCAACCCCGTTCACTTGAACGCTTCCGCTTAGCGATCTACAAGGGTATGTAGATGCACTCTTCTTCCCCTCGTTGCTGGTTTCTCCATAGATAGATCTTGGTGACACGTAGGAAAATTTTGAATTTCTGCTACGTTCCCCAACAGTGGCATCATGAGCTAGGTCTATTGCGTAGATTCTTTGCACGAGTAGAGCACAAAGTAGTTGTGGGCGTTGATTTTGTTCAATATGCTTACCGTTACTAGTCAATCTTGATTCGGCGGCATTGTGGGATGAAGCGGCCCGGACCGACCTTACACGTACACTTACGTGAGACAGGTTCCACCGACTGACATGCACTAGTTGCATAAGGTGGCTAGCGGGTGCCAGTCTCTCCCACTTTAGTCGGATCGGATTCGATGAAAAGGGTCCTTATGAAGGGTAAATAGCAATTTACATATCACGTTTGGTTTTGCGTAGGTAAGAAACGTTCTTGTTAGAAACCCATAGCAGCCACGTAAAACATGCAAACAACAATTAGAGGACGTCTAACTTGTTTTTGCAGGGTATGCCATGTGATGTGATATGGCCAAAAGGATGTGATGAATGATATATGTGATGTATGAGATTGATCATGTTCTTGTAATAGGAATCACGACTTGCATGTCGATGAGTATGACAACCGGCAGGAGCCATGGGAGTTGTCTTTAATTTATTTATGACCTGCGTGTCAACATAAACGTCATGTAATTACTTTACTTTATTGCTAAAGCGTTAGCCATAGTAGTAGAAGTAATAGTTGACGTGACAACTTCATGAAGACACGATGATGGAGATCATGATGATGGAGATCATGGTGTCATGCTAGTGACGACGATGATCATGGAGCCCCGAAGATGGAGATCAAAAGGAGCAAAGTGATGATGGCCATATCATGTCACTATTTGATTGCATGTGATGTTTATCATGTTTATACATATTATTTGCTTAGAACGACGGTAGTAAATAAGACGATCCCTCATTAAAATTTCAAGAAAGTGTTCCCCCTAACTGTGCACCGTTGCGAAAGTTCGTCCTTTCGAAGCACCATGTGATGATCGGGTGTGATAGATTCTTACGTTCGAATACAACGGGTGTTGACGAGCCTAGCATGTACAGAAATGGCCTCGGAGCACATGCAAACACTTAGGTTGACTTGACGAGCCTAGCATGTACAGACATGGCCTCGGAACACAGAAGACCGAAAGGTCGAGCATGAGTCGTATGGTAGATACGATCAACATGAAGATGTTCACCGACGTTGACTAGTCCGTCTCACGTGATGATCGGACACGGCCTAGTTGACTCAGATCATGTAATCACTTGGATGACTAGAGGGATGTCTATCTGAGTGGGAGTTCATAAGATGAACTTAATTATCCTGAACGTAGTCACAAGATCTTTGCAAATTATGTCATTAGCTCACGCTTTAGTTCTACTGTTTTAAATATGTTCCTAGAGAAAATATAGTTGAAAGTTGATAGTAGCAATTATGTGGACAGTACAAGGCTTATGTCCTTAATGCACTGCTCGGTGTGCTGGACCTCGAACGTGGTCTGTGGATGTTGCGAACATCTGACATACACGTTTTGATGACTACATGATAGTTCGGTAATGATAAATGGTTTAGAATTGAGGCACCGAAGACATTTTTTGAAAAGTCGCGGAACATATGAGATGTTTCGAGGGCTGAAATTGGGATTTCAGGCTCGTGCCCACGTCAAGAGGTATAAGACCTCTGACGATTTTCTTGGCCTGCAAACTAAGGGAGAAATGCTCAATCGTTGAGCTTGTGCTCAGATTGTCTGAGTACAACAATCACTTGAATCGAGTGGGAGTTGATCTTCCAGATAAGATAGTGATGTTTTTCCAAAGTCATTGCCACCAAGCTGCTAGAGCTTCGTAATGAACTATAACATATCATGGATAGATATGATGATCCTTGAAATATTCGCGATGTTTGACACCGCAAAAGTAGAAATCAAGAAGGAGCATCAATTGTTGATGGTTAGTGAAACCAATAGATTCAAGAAGGGCAAGGGCAAGAAGGGATGCTTCATGAAACGGCAAATCAGTTGCTGCTCTAGTGGAGAAACCCAAGGTTGAACCCAAACCCGAGACTGAGTCCTTCTGTAATAAGGGGAACAACCACTAGAGCAGAATTACCCTAGATACTTGGTAGATGAGAAGGTTGTCGATAGAAGTATATTGGATATACATTATGTGAATGTGTACTTTTATAGTACTCCTAGTAGCATCAGGGTATTAGATACCGGTTCGGTTGCTAAGTGTTAGTAACTCAAAATAAAAGCTACAGAATAAACGGAGACTAGCTAAAGGTGAGCTGACGAGATGTGATGGAAGTGTTTCCAAGGTTGATGTGATCAAGCATCGCAAGCTCCCTCTACCATCGAGATTGGTGTTAAACCTAAATAATTGTTATTTGGTGTTTGCGTTGAGCATAGACATGATTGGATTATGTCTATCGCAATACGGTTATTCATTTAAGGAGAATAATGGTTACTCTATTTATTTGAATAATACCTTCAATGGTCTTGCACCTAAAATGAATGGTTTATTGAATCTCGATCATAGTGATACACATGTTCATGCCAAAAGATATAAGATAGTAATGATAGTACCACCTACTTGTGGCACTGCCATGTAAGTCATATTGGTATAAAACGCATGAAGAAGCTCCATGTTGATGGATCTTTGGACTCACTCATTTCTGAAAAGATTGAGACATGTGAGCCGTGTCTGTTGGTATGTACGCATGAAGAAACTCCATGCAGATGGACCGTTTGGACTCACTTGATTTTGAATCACTTGAGACATGCAAATCATACCACATGGGCAAGATGAGTTTCAGTAAAATGGAACAAGAAAGCAACTTGTTGGAAGTAACACATTTTGATGTGTGCAGTCCAATGAGTGCTGAGGCACGCAGTGGATATCGTTATGCTCTTACTTCACAGATGATTTGAGTAGATACTGAGTATATTTACTTGATGAAACACAAGTCTGAATTATTGAATGGTTCAAGTAGTTTCAGAATGAAGTTGAATATCGTCGTGACAAGAGGATAAAACATCTATGATCATAGAAATGAATATCTGAGTTACGAGTTTGGCACTGTGGAAATTGTTTCACAACTAATACCGCCTGGAACACCATAGTGTGTTGGTGTATCCAAACATCATAACTGCACCCTATTAGATATGATGCATACCATGATGTCTCTTATCGAATTACCACTATCGTTCATGGTTAGGCATTAGAGACAACCGCACTCACTTTAAATAGGGCACCACGTAATTCCGATAAGATGACATTGTATGAACTATGGTTTAGAGAAATCTAAGCTGTCATTTCTTATAAGTTTGGGGCTGCGACGCTTATATGAAAAAGTTTCAGGCTGATAAGCTCGAACCCAAAGCGGATAACTGCATCTTCATAGGACACCCAAAACAGTTGGGTATACCTCCTGTCTCAGATCCGAAAGCAATAGGGATTGTTTCTCAAATCGGGTCCTTTCTCGAGGAAGAGTTTCTCTCGAAAGAATTGAGTGGGAGGATGGTAGAGACTTGATGAGGTTATTGAACCGTCACTTCAACAAGTGTGTAGCAGGGCACAGGAGTTGTTCCTATGGCACCTACACCAATTGAAGTGGAAGCTTATGATAGTGATCGTGAGACTTCGAATCAAGTCACTCCCAAACCTCGTAGGATGACAAGGATACATACTACTTTAGAGTGGTACGTAATCCTGTCTTGGAAGTCATGTTGCTAGACAACAATGAACCTACGAGCTATGGAGAAGCGATGGTGGGCCCGGATTCCGATGAATGGCTCGAGGCCATAAAATTCGAGAGAGGATCCATGTATGAAAACAAAGTGTAGACTTTGGCAGAACGGCTCGATGGTCGTAAGGCTGTTGAGTACAGATGGATTTTAAAGGAAGACGGACAATGATGGTAAATGTCACCATTAAGAAAGCTCGACTTGTCATTAAGATGTTTTCCGACAAGTTCAAGGAGTTGACTGCGATGAGACTTTCTCACTCGTAGTGACGCTAAGAGTCTGTTGGAATTATGTTAGCGATTACTGCATTATTTATGAAATTGTGCAGATAGGATGTCAAAACATTGTTTCCTCGACGATTTTCTTGAGGAAAGGTTGTATGTGATACAACCAGAAGATTTTTGTCAATCCTGAAAGGTGCTAACAAGTATGCAAAGCTCCAGCAATCCTTCTAAGGACTGGAGTAAGCATCTCGGAGTTGGAATGTACGCTTTGATGAGATGATCAAAGATTTGGGTTTATACAAAGTTTATGAGAAACTTGTATTTCCAAAGAAGTGAGTGGGAGCACTATAGAATTTCTGATGAGTATATGTTGTTGACATATTGTTGATCAGAAATGATGTAGAATTTCTGGAAAGCATATAGGGTTATTTGAAAAGTGTTTTCAATGGAAAACCTGGATTAAGCTACTTAAACATTGAGCATCAAGATCTATAAGGATAGATCAAAATTGCTTAATAGTACTTTCAAACAAACACATACCACGACAAGATTTTGAAGGAGTTCAAAATAGATCAGCAAAGAAGGAGTTCTCGGCTGTGTTACAAGGTGTGAGTATTGAGCAAGACTCAAGACATGACCACGGCAGAATAGAAAGGAGGAAGGTCGTCCCCTATGCTTTAGTCGTAGGCTCTAAAGTATGCTATGTTATGTACCGCACCTGAAGTGTGCCAAACCATGAGTCAGTCAAGGGGTACAAGTGTGATCTAGAAATGGATCACAAGACAACGGTCATAGTTATCCTTGGTAACTAGTGGACTGAGGAATTTTCTCGATTATGGAGGTGGTAAAAGAGTTCGTCGTAAAGGGTTACGCCGATGCAAACTTTGACACTAATCCAGATTATTCTGAGTAGTAAATTGGATTCGTATAGTAGAACAGTTATTTGGAATAGCTCCAAATAGAGCGTGGGGGCTGCATCTAGGAGATGACATAGATATTTGTAAAGCACACACGGATCTAAAAGATTCAGACCCATTGACTATAACATCTCTCACAAGAATAACATGATCAAACCCAGAAATCTTGGGTGTTAGTCACATAGGGATGTGACTTTGAGCTTTAATCACATATCGATGTGAACTGGATTATTGACTCTAGTGCAAGTGGGAGACTGTTGGAAATATGCCCTAGAGGCAATAATAAATTGATTATTATTATATTTCCTTGTTCATGATAATCGTTTATTATCCATGCTAGAATTGTATTGATAGGAAACTCAGATACATGTGTGGATACATAGACAACACCATGTCCCTAGTAAGCCTCTAGTTGACTAGCTCGTTGATCAATAGATGGTTACGGTTTCCTGACCATGGACATTGGATGTCATTGATAACGGGATCACATAATTAGGAGAATGATGTGATGGACAAGACCCAATCCTAAGCCTAGCACAAAGATCGTGTAGTTCATATGCTAAAGCTTTTCTAATGTCAAGTATCATTTCCTTAGACCATGAGATTGCGCAACTCTCGGATACCGTAGGAATACTTTGGGTGTGCCAAACGTCACAACGTAACTGGGTGGCTATAAAGGTACACTACAGGTATCTCCGAAAGTGTCTGTTGGGTTGGCACGAATCGAGACTGGGATTTGTCACTCCGTGTGACGGAGAGATATCTATGGGCCCACTCGGTAGGACATCATCATAATGTGCACAATGTGATCAAGGAGTTGATCACGGGATGATGTGTTGCGGAACGAGTAAAAGAGACTTGCCGGTAACGAGATTGAACAAGGTATCAGGATACCGATGATCGAATCTCGGGCAAGTATCGTACTGATAGACAAAGGGAATTGTATACGGGATTGATTAAGTCCTTGACATCGTGGTTCATCCGATGAGATCATCGTGGAACATGTGGGAGCCAACATGGGTATCCAGATCCGGCTGTTGGTTATTGACCGGAGAACGTCTTGGTCATGTCTGCATGTCTCCCGAACCCGTAGGGTCTACACACTTAAGGTTCGATGATGCTAGGGTTATTAAGGAAGTTCGTATGTGGTTACCGAATGTTGTTCGGAGTCCCGGGTGAGATCCCGGACGTCACGAGGAGTTCCGGAATGGTCCGGAGGTAAAGATTTATATATGGGAAGTCCTGTTTTGGTCACCGAAAGGGTTTCGGGTTTTATCGGTAACGTACCAGGACCACCAGGAGGGTCCTAGGGGTCCACCAAGTGGGACCACCGGCCCCGGAGGGCTGCATGGGCCACATGTGGGAGGGGACCAGCCCCAGGTGGGCTGGTGCGCCCTCCCACAAGGGCCCAAGGCGCCTAGGGTTTGGAGAACCCTAGAAGGGGGCGCCCCCCTTGCCTTGGGGGGCAAGCCACCCCTCCTGGCCGCCGCCCCCTCCTCAGATGGGATCTGAGGGGGCCGGCCCCCCTCTCCCTTTCCCCTATATATAGTGGAGGGGAGGGAGGGCAGTCACACCTGAAGCCCTGGCGCCTCCCTCCCTCTCGTAACACCTCCTCCTCTCCCGCAGGTGCTTGGCGAAGCCCTGCAGGATTGCCACGCTCCTCCACCACCACCACGCCGTTGTGCTGCTACTGGATGGAGTCTTCCTCAACCTCTCCCTCTCCCCTTGCTGTATCAAGGCATGGGAGACGTCACTGGGCTGTACGTGTGTTGAACGCGGAGGTGCTGTCCGTTCGGCACTAGGATCATCGGTGATTTGGATCACGATGAGTACGACTCCATCAACCCCGTTCACTTGAACGCTTCCGCTTAGTGATCTACAAGGGTATGTAGATGCACTCTTCTTCCCCTCGTTGCTGGTTTCTCCATAGATAGATCTTGGTGACACGTAGGAAAATTTTGAATTTCTGCTACGTTCCCCAACATCTCGTTATATCCAAGACATGCTCAAGAGATTCAAAATGTAAGATGTCAAGCCAATGAAGACACCATGGCCACAAATGGTTAACTTCATCTTGATCCAAATGGTAAAGAAGTGGATCAAAAGGTATATCGATCTATGATCGGTTCCTTGCTTTACCTTTGTGCATCTAGGCCAGATATTTTGTTGAGTGTGTGTATGTGTGCAAGATTTCAATCCGCTCCTAAGGAGAGCCACTATTCGGCAGTGAACGGATCCTTCGATATTTGGTTCATACCCCAAACTTGGGCCTTTGGTATCCCAAGGGATCATCATTTGAGTTAATGGGTTACTCGGATTCGGATTGGGCCAGAGACAAGGTTGATCGCAAGTCCACATCCGGTTCTTGTCAATTCCTAGGGAGATCATTGGTAAGTTGGTCTTCAAAGAAGCAAAATTGTATATCTCTCTCCATAGCCGAAGCCGAGTATATTTCTGCCGGAAGTTGTTGTGCCCAATTATTATGGATGAGGCAAACTTTGATGGATTATGGTGTCAAATGTGACAAAGTGCCTCTTTGGTGTGACAATGAAAGTGCCATCAAGATCGCCGAGAATCCGGTTCAACATAGCAAGACCAAGCATATTGAGATTTGTCGTCATTTCATTAGAGATCATGTGGCCAAGGGAAACATTGAGTTACTCCATGTCAACACCGAGAATCAACTAGCAGACATCTTCACCAAGCCCCTTGACGAAGCAAGATTCTGCGAGTTAAGGCATGAGCTAAATATCGTGGATCTTAGTAACTTAGGATGAAACTCTTACTCACACACACATACTCAAGTACTATCTTTCTTAGATGTAGGCACATGTCTAGGGGGAGCTAGCTCAACTCATGAGCTATCTTATCCTAGAAGTGCATAAAACAAACACAATCTTTCACATAAGCCACTTTAGGTGGTACCTGTGCTTCAAAGATGAGTATTGGTCTTGGGCCCAAGGTTCATATCTTCGTGGTGCCATACCAAGTAAACTCAAACATGGTGGCCTCGGTCACCGCCCTCGCTTGAGGATTGTGTCCGTGTTTGTTTCGCTTGTGTGGTGTGTTGTTTCTTTTCTTTTCTTTTTTTTGGTTGGTTGGTTCTTCTCGCTTCTCTTTTGGTACAAGTGCTCCAGATATTCCCTTTCCATAGTGATAGGACTTTCCTCGCGGCGTATTCAGAAATGTAGACCGAGTGCTTTGTGAAGTAGGGGCAAGAGTATTCACTCAGCCCTGTTTTTGAAAAATCACTCATGTCAAAGTTTCTGAATACCCCGTGCGCATGGGCATGTACCGTGCTCACGGGGCCCCCGTGCCCACGGGCTCTGTACCGTGCACACGGGACCCCCGTGTGCACGGGGCTCACTTAGCCCGTGCACACGGGGTCTGCGGTTTCTGGCCCTGAAGAGGTGGGGCGTGGTGGGGGCTCGGGTTCATTCCCACCCATTCGCCCCCTCCACTCCCCAGGAAGCCTCCAGCGCTGCCGCCATCGCCTCCACTCGTCAGAGCTCCTTCGGGCTTCCTCCTCCGTGGATTTGGATCCAGATGGGGTCCTCCTCCGGTTGGTCTTGCCTCCCTGTTCTATCTCCTTGAAGTTCCATGTCTATTTTTCTAGCTTTAGGGTTTCTTTGCTCCCTAGATTCGTTGGCCTCAACTAGTTTGTAGATAATAGTCTAGTGCTTAGATCCTTTGGTCCCTCTGCTACACCCACTCCCCGAGTTCATTCTGGTAGTGGTTGTCGCTGGGAGACCCCCGTGTCCACGGGGTGTTAGACCCCCGTGCGCACGGGGCCTCGTGCCCACGGTCCTGTACCGTGCGCACGGGACCCCCGTGCCCACGGGGTCTAAACCCCCGTGCACACGGGCTATCCAGGAACTTTTGCCTAGATTTTTGTCTATCTCCTTGCCATTCATCTTGCACTTGTACTCATTTGTGTTTCGTGCTTTGTGTTGTTGGGTGTTTGCGTGTGTTTCAGACTCCGCTGACAAGAGGTCTGAGCTTCGTCGCAAACGTGCAAAAGGAGGATCAAAGGACTTCACCATTGCTTGTCGTCAGCCGTCTGAAGGCATGGGTCAGGGGTCTGGGTCAAGTCAGGGCCGTGCTCGCCGTGCAGCCTCAAAGCGGCCCATTTTTTAGGCTTCCGATAATTCTAAGGAAGAGTATGACTCACAAGATGATGTTTACTCTGTCAACCCCAATATTGATGATGAGATAGAAGAAGAAGATGATCGTGGTGAGGAAGATGAAGAAGAGGAAGAGGAGTCTAGTCCGGAGAAAGCCATTCCGGGCGGGCGTGACCTCCGGAATATGCCTCTTGTCAAGTGGACCAAGCCAGAGATCTGGGCTGAGAGACAGAGCCATCCGTATGTTAAGGCCACGGGTATGGGTGTGGATCCCCGTTTCAATAATGAGTTTCAGCAAAGGATCTATCATGAGCTTCTTATGACCAAGTCAAAGAAGTTTGCTCCTCACAAGCAAGTCAACACTAAGAGTTTGCGCGACAATGATCATCTGTATCCCGGTGTGTACTCCTCTCTTGGACGCCTGGGTCTGATTCCGTTTGTCATCTTCAACCACCCCTACAATGAAGATCTAGTGATGCAGTTCTTTGCCACTCTGTACTTCACCAATGATTTTGCTCGCACCCTCACATGGATGTCCGGAACGCATCAGTGCTCAGCTCCTATGGCAAAGTTCTTCGAGATCATTCCCTACCCGTTCATGGATGAAGAGACTGTTTCTGATGAGTTTGGCATTGTTCGGGAAAGTGGGCAGCGCACTAAGGATGAGATTGCCTTTGCTTACAAACAAGAGAAGTCGTTTGTCACTGGGTCAATCAAAGACCTCCTGCCCCTCTATGACACCATGCGCCATATCCTGCGGTATACCCTCACTCCAAAGGCTGGGGATTCCCATAACATTCGGAGATCCATGCTTGATGACTTTGTGTATCTTCATCAGAAGAAGAAAGTGGATGTTCTGGATTTCATGTACTACGAGTTGTGTCAGTGTGTTCAAGAGAACAAGTCCTTGATCTATGCTCCATTCATACAGGCGTTGATTGAGACCGTCTGTCCAGCAAAGTACATTGCCAGCTTCAAGACTACTGTTCCCAAGCGCAACTCCAACTGGACCCCAGCTGCTCCTGCTCCCTATGTGCCCATCAAGAAGGGGCACAACCCTAGGCCTGACGATCGTGCTACTTACACTCCAGGCATGTCCTCTACTGCACGTATCCCTCGTGGTAAGGCCAAGTCTGTTGGCTCTGAGGCCATCTTTGCCAAGGGAGAGAAGAAGTCGCTGTTCAAGACCTTGAGCAACATGTTCAAGATGTGTTAGTCGATTCAGCGTCGTTAGATCAAGGAAATCAACAAGGAGAAGCTTGCTCGGCGTGAGCAGAAGGCAGCAAGGGCTGTTGCTGGTGAGGAGGTCGGTCCAGGTTCATAGGACGTCGACAGTGAGGCCACTGCTCGGTCTTTCCCAATGGTCGGGTGGCGTTTTGATGATGATGATGATGCCTCAAGTGCTCCTCCTCTTGTCTAGTGGGTCTCGTGTCGCCATTTGTCTCCTTTTTGTTGTCTTGATGACAAAGGGGGAGAAGTGGAGTGTGTGTTTGTGTGTTCCTGGGTGTGTGGTGTTGGGGAACGTAGCATAAATTCAAAATTTTCCTACGTGTCACCAAGATCAATCTATGGAGTCATCTAGCAACGAGGGAGGAGTGGATCTACATACCCTTGTAGATCGCGCGCGGAAGCATTCAAGAGAACGGGGTTGATGGAGTCGTACTCGTCGTGATTCAAATCACCGATGATCCTAGTGCCGAACGGACGGCACCTCCGCGTTCAACACACGTACGGAACGGAGACGTCTCCCATGCCTTGATCCAGCAAGGAGGAGGGAGAGGTTGATGGAGATCCAGCAGCACGACGGCGTGGTGGAAGTAGCGGGATTCCAACAGGGCTTCGCTAAGCGCTGCGGGAGGAGGGAGATGTGTCACGGGAGGGAGAGGGAGGCGCCAGGCCTTTTATTCGTTTGCTCCTACTTTTCCCCACTATATATAGGGCCAATGGAGAGGGGGAGGCGCAGCCCTTGCCCCTTCCTCCAAGGAAGGGTGCGGCCAAGGGTGGGGAGGAGTCCATCCTCCCCAAGGCACCTCGGAGGTGCCTTCCCCCTTTAGGACTCTCCCCTTTTTTTCTATCTCTTGGCGCATGGGCCTCTTGGGGCTGGTGCCCTTGGCCCATATAGGCCAAGGCACACCCCTTACAGCCCATGTGGCCCCCGGGGGCAGGTGGCCCCACCCGGTGGACCCCTGGGACCCTTCCGGTGGTCCCGGTACAATACCGATGACCCCGAAACTTGTCCCGATGGCCGAAATAGTACTTCCTATATATAATTCTTTACCTCCGGACCAATCCGGAACTCCTCGTGACGTCCGGGATCTCATCCGGGACTCCGAACAACTTTCGGGTTACCGCATACTAATGTCTCTATAACCCTAGCGTCACTGAACCTTAAGTGTGTAGACCCTACGGGTTCGGGAGACATGCAGACATGACCGAGACGTTCTCCGGTCAATAACCAACAGCGGGATCTGGATACCCATGTTGGCTCCCACATGTTCCACGATGATCTCATCGGATGAACCACGATGTCAAGGACTTAATCAATCCCATATACAATTCCCTTTGTCTAGCGGTATTGAACTTGCCCGAGATTCGATCGTCGGTATCTCGATACCTTGTTCAATCTCGTTACCGGCAAGTCTCTTTACTCGTTCCGTAACACATCATCCCGTGATCAACTCCTTGATCACATTGTGCACATTATGATGATGTCCTACCGAGTGGGCCCAGAGATACCTCTCCGTTTACACGGAGTGACAAATCCCAGTCTCGATTCGTGCCAACCCAACAGACACTTTCAGAGATACCCGTAGTGTACCTTTATAGCCACCCAGTTACGTTGTGACGTTTGGCACACCCAAAGTATTCCTACGGTATCCGGGAGTTGCACAATCTCATGGTCTAAGGAAATGATACTTGACATTAGAAAAGCTTTAGCACACGAACTACACGATCTAGTGCTATGCTTAGGATTGGGTCTTGTCCATCACATCATTCTCATAATGATGTGATCCCGTTATCAACGACATCCAATGTCCATGGTCAGGAAACCGTAACCATCTATTGATCAACGAGCTAGTCAACTAGAGGCTTACTAGGGACATGGTGTTGTCTATGTATCCACACATGTATCCGAGTTTCCTATCAATACAATTATAGCATGGATAATAAACGATTATCATGAACAAGGAAATATAATAATAATCAATTTATTATTGCCTCTAGGGCATATTTCCAACAGTCTCCCACTTGCACTAGAGTCAATAATCTAGTTCACATCGCCATGTGATAAACACTCACAGGTCACATCGCTATGTAACCAACATCCAAGAGTCTAGTTCACATCACTATGTGATTAGCACTCAATGAGTTCTGTGTTTGATCATGTTGCTTGTGAGAGAGGTTTTAGTCAACGGGTCTAAACCTTTCAGATCCGTGTGTGCTTTACAAATCTCTATGTCATCTCCTAGATGTAGCTACCACGTTCTATTTGGAGCTATTCCAAATAACTGTTCTACTTGGAGCTATTCTAAATTGTTGCTCCATTATACGTATCCGGTATCCCTACTCAGAGCTATCCGGATAGGTGTTAAGCTTGCATCGACGTAACCCTTTACGACGAACTCTTTTACCACCTCCATAATCGAGAAAATTCCTTAGTCCACTAGTTACTAAGGATAACTTTGACCGCTGTCCTGTGATCCATTCTTGGATCACTCTTGTACCCCCTTGACTGACTCATGGCAAGGCACACTTCAGGTGCGGCACACAGCATAGCATACTGTAGAGAGCCTATGACAAAAGCATAGGGGACGACCTTCGTACTTCCTCTTTCTTCTGCCGTGGTCGAGCTTTAAGTCTTAACTTCATACCTTACAACTCAGGCAAGAACTCCTTCTTTGACTGATCCATCTTGAACACCTTCAAGATCATGTTAAGGTATGTGCTCATTTGAAAGTACCATTAAGCGTTTCGATCTATCCTTATAGATCTTGATGCTCAATGTTCAAGTAGCTTAATCTAGGCTTTCCATTGAAAAACACTTTCCAAATAACCCTATATATGCTTTCCAGAAATTCTACATCATTTCTGATCAACAATATGTCAACAACATATACTCATCAGAAATTCTATAGTGCTCCCACTCACTTCTTTGGAAATACAAGCTTCTCATAAACTTTGTATACACCAAAATCTTTGATCATCTCATCAAAGCACACATTCCAACTCCGAGATGCTTACTCCAGTCCTTAGAAGGATTGCTGGAGCTTTGCATACTTATTAGCATCTTTCAGGATTGACAAAACCTTCCGGTTGTATCACATACAACCTTTCCTCAAAAAAAACGTCGAGGAAACAATGTTTTGACATCCTATCTGCAAGATTTCATAAATAATGCAGTAATAGCTAATATAATTCCAACAGACTTTTAGCATCGCTACGAGTGAGAAAATCTCACCGTAGTCAACTCCTTGAACTTGTTAGAAAACATCTTAACGACAAGTCGAGCTTTCTTAATGGTGACATTTACCATCATTGTCCGTCTTCCTTTTAAAATCCATATGTACCCAACAGCCTTATGACCATCAAGTAATTCTTCCAAAGTCTACACTTTGTTTTCATACATGGATCCTACCTCGGATTTTATGGCCTCGAGCCATTTATCGGAATCCAGGCCCACCATCGCTTCTCCATAGCTTGTAGGTTCATTGTTGTCTAGCAACATGACTTCTAAGACAGGGTTACGTACCACTCTGAAGTAGTACGCATCCTTGTCATCCCACGAGGTTTGGGAGTGACTTGATCTGAAGTTTCATGATTACTATCATAAGCTTCCACTTCAATTGGTGTAGGTGCCACAGGAACAACTCTTTGTGCCCTGCTATACACTAGTTGAAGTGACGGTTTGTTAACCTCATCAAGTCTCCCCATCCTCCCACTCAATTCTTTTGAGAGAAACTTTTCCTCGAGAAAGGACCCGATTCTAGAAACAATCCCTTATTGCTTTCGAATCTGAGACAGGAGGTATACCCAACTGTTTTTGGGTTGTCCTATGAAGATGCATTTATCCGCTTTGGGTTCGAGCTTATCGGCCTAAAACCTTTCCACATAAGCGTCGCAGCCCCAAACTTTTAAGAAATGACAGCTTAGGTTTCTCTAAACCATAGTTCATACGGTGTCATCTCATCGGAATTACGTGGTGCTCTATTTAAAGTGAATGTGGTTGTCTTTAATGCCTAACCCATAAACTATTGTGGTAATTCGATAAGAGACATCATGGTATGCATCATATCCAATAGGGTGCAGTTATGATGTTCGGACACACCATCACACTATGGTGTTCCAGGCTGTATTAGTTGTGAAACAATTTCCACAATGTCTTAATTCTATGCCAAATTCGTAATTCAGATATTCATCTCTATGATCATATCATAGATCTTTTATCCTCTTGTCACGACGATCTTTCAACTTCACACTGAAATTACTTGAACCTTTCAATAATTCAGACTTGTGATTCATCAAGTAAATGCACTCAACATCTACTCAAATCATCTGTGAAGAAAGAACATAACGATATCCACTACATGCATCAGCACTCATTGGACTGCACACATCAAAATGTATTACTTCCAACAATTTGCTTTCTAGTTCCATTTTACTGAAACCGAGGCTTTCAGTCATCTCGCCCATGTGGTATGATTTGCATGCCTCAAGTGATTCAAAATCAAGTGAGTTCAAACGGTCCATTTGCATGGAGTTTCTTCACGCATATACACCAACAGACATGGTTCGCATGTCTCAAACCTTTCAAAAATGAGTGAGTCCAAAGATCCATCAACATGGAGCTTCTTCATGCGTTTTATACCGATATGACTTACGTGGCAGTGCCACAAGTAGGTGGTACTATCATTACTATCTTTTGGTATGAACATGTGTATCACTACGATCGAGATTCAATAAACCATTCATTTTAGGTGTAAGACCATTGAAGGTATTATTCAAACAAACAGAGTAACCATTATTCTCCTTAAATGAATAACCGTATTGCGATAGACATAATCTAATCACGTCTATGCTCAACGCAAACACCAATTTCAATGGTAGAGGGAGCGTGCGATGCTTGATCATATCAACATTGGAAACACTTCCAACACATATCGTCAGCTCACCTTTAGCTAGTCCCCGTTTATTCCGTAGCTTTTATTTCGAGTTGCTAACACTTAGCAACCGAACCGGTATCTAATACCCTGGTGCTACTAGGAGTACTAGTAAAGTACACATCAACACAATGTATATCCAATATACTTCTATCGACCTTGCCAGCCTTCTAATCTACCAAGTATCTAGGGTAATTCCACTCCAGTGGTTGTTCCCCTTATTACAGAAGCACTTAGTCTCGGGTTTGGGTTCAACCTTGGGTTTCTTCACCAGAGCAGCAGCTGATTTGCCGTTTCATGAAGTATCCCTTCTTGCCCTTGCCCTTCTTGAAACTAGTGGTTTCACTAACCATCAACAATTGATGCTCCTTCTTGATATCTACTTTTGCGGTGTCAAACATCGCGAATATCTCAAGGATCATCATATATGTCCCTGATATATCATAGTTCATCACGAAGCTCTAGCAGCTTGGTGGTAATGACTTCGGAGAAACATCACTATCTCATCTTGGAAGATCAACTCCCACTTGATTCAAATGATTTTTGTACTCAGACAATCTGAGCACAAGCTCAACAATTGAGCTTTTCTCCCTTAGTTTGTAGGCTAAGAAAATCGTCGGAGGTCTTATACCTCTTGACGCGGGCACGAGCCTGAAATTCCAATTTCAGCCCTCGAAACATCTCATATGTTTCGCGACGTTTCAAAAACGTCTTCGGTGCCTCAACTCTAAACCGTTTAACTGAACTATCATGTAGTTATCAAAACGTGTATGTCAGATGTTCGCAACATCCACAGACCACGTTCGAGGTTCAGCACACTGAGCAGTGCATTAAGGACATAAGCCTTCTAAGAAGCAATGAGGACAATCCTCAGTCTACGGACCTAGTCCGCATAATTTCTACTATCAACTTTCAACTAAATTTTCTCTAGGAACATATCTAAACAGTAGAACTGAAGCGCGAGCTACGACATAATTTGCGAAGACCTTTTGACTATGTTCAGGATAATTAAGTTCATCTTATGAACTCCCACTCAGATAGACATCCCTCTAGTCATCTAAGTGATTACATGATCCGAATCAACTAGGCCGTGTCCGATCATCACGTGAGACGGACTAGTCAACGTCGGTGAACATCTTCATGTTGATCGTATCTTCCATACGACTCATGCTCGACCTTTCGGTCTTCTGTGTTCCGAGGCCATGTCTGTACATGCTAGGCTCGTCAAGTTAACCCTAAGTGTTTTGCATGTGTAAAACTGTCTTACACCCGTTGTATGTGAACGTAAGGATCTATCACACCCGATCATCACGTGGTGCTTCGAAACGACGAACTGTAGCAACGGTGCACAGTTAGGGGAGAACACTTCTTGCAATTGTTGTAAGGGATCATCTTATTTACTACCGTCGTTCTAAGCAAATAAGATGTATAAACATGATAAACATCACATGCAATCAAATAGTGACATGATATGGCCATCATCACTTTGCTCCTTTTGATCTCCATCTTCGGGGCTCCATGATCATCATCGTCACCGGCATGACACCATGATCTCCATAATCATGATATCCATCATCGTGTCTTCTTGAAGTTGTCACGTCATCTATTACTTCTACTACTACAGCTAACGGTTAGCAATAAAGTAAAGTAATTACATGACGTTTATGTTGACACGCAGGTCATGAATAAATAAAGACAACTCCTATGGCTCCTGCCGGTTGTCATACTCATCGACATGCAAGTCGTGATTCCTATTACAAGAACATGATCAATCTCATACATCACATATATCATTCATCACATCCTTTGGCCATATCACATCACATAGCATACCCTGCAAAAACAAGTTAGACGTCCTCTAATTGTTGTTGCATGTTTTACGTGGCTGCTATGGGTTTCTAGCAAGAACGTTTCTTACCTACGCAAAACCACAACGTGATATGCCAATTGCTATTTACCCTTCATAAGGACCCTTTTCATCAAATCCGATCCGACTAAAGTGGGAGAGACAGACACCCGCCAGCCACCTTATGCAACTAGTGCATGTTTGTCGATGGAACCGGTCTCACGTAAGAGTACGTGTAAGGTTGGTCCGGGCCGCTTCATCCCACGATGCCGCCGAATCAAGATAAGACTAGTAACGGCAAGCATATTGAACAAAATCAACGCCCACAACTACTTTGTGTTCTACTCGTGCATAGAATCTACGCAATAGACCTAGCTCTGATACCACTGTTGGGGAACGTAGCATAAAATCAAAATTTTACTATGTGTCACCAAGATCAATCTATGGAGTCATCTAGCAACGAGGGAGGAGTGGATCTACATACCCTTGTAGATCGCGCGCGGAAGCGTTCAAGAGAACGGGGTTGATGGAGTCGTACTCGTCGTGATTCAAATCACCGATGATCCTAGTGCCGAACGGACGGCACCTCCGCGTTCAACACACGTACGGAACGGAGACGTCTCCCATGCCTTGATCCAGCAAGGAGGAGGGAGAGGTTGATGGAGATCCAGCAGCACGACGGCGTGGTGGAAGTAGCGGGATTCCAACAGGGCTTCGCTAAGCGCTGCGGGAGGAGGGAGATGTGTCACGGGAGGGAGAGGGAGGCGCCAGGCCTTTTATTCGTTTGCTCCTCCTTTTCCCCACTATATATAGGGCCAATGGAGAGGGGGAGGCGCAGCCCTTGCCCCTTCCTCCAAGGAAGGGTGCGGCCAAGGGTGGGGAGGAGTCCATCCTCCCCAAGGCACCTCGGAGGTGCCTTCCCCCTTTAGGACTCTCCCCTTTTTTCTATCTCTTGACACCCCTTACAGCCCATGTGGCCCCCGGGGGCAGGTGGCCCCACCCGGTGGACCCCCGGGACCCTTTCGGTGGTCCCGGTACAATACCGATGACCCCGAAACTTGTCCCGATGGCCGAAATAGTACTTCCTATATATAATTCTTTACCTCCGGACCATTCCGGAACTCCTCGTGACGTCCGGGATCTCATCCGGGACTCCGAACAACTTTCGGGTTACCGCATACTAATGTCTCTATAACCCTAGCGTCACCGAACCTTAAGTGTGTAGACCCTACGGGTTCGGGAGACATGCAGACATGACCGAGACGTTCTCCGGTCAATAACCAACAGCGGAATCTGGATACCCATGTTGGCTCCCACATGTTCCACGATGATCTCATCGGATGAACCACGATGTCAAGGACTTAATCAATCCCATATACAATTCCCTTTGTCTAGCGGTATTGAACTTGCCCGAGATTCGATCGTCGGTATCTCGATACCTTGTTCAATCTCGTTACCGGCAAGTCTCTTTACTCGTTCCGTAACACATCATCCCGTGATCAACTCCTTGATCACATTGTGCACATTATGATGATGTCCTACCGAGTGGGCCCAGAGATACCTCTCCGTTTACACGGAGTGACAAATCCCAGTCTCGATTCGTGCCAACCCAACAGACACTTTCAGAGATACCCGTAGTGTACCTTTATAGCCACCCAGTTACGTTGTGACGTTTGGCACACCCAAAGTATTCCTACGGTATCCGGGAGTTGCACAATCTCATGGTCTAAGGAAATGATACTTGACATTAGAAAAGCTTTAGCATACGAACTACACGATCTAGTGCTATGCTTAGGATTGGGTCTTGTCCATCACATCATTCTCATAATGATGTGATCCCGTTATCAACGACATCCAATGTCCATGGTCAGGAAACCGTAACCATCTATTGATCAACGAGCTAGTCAACTAGAGGCTTACTAGGGACATGGTGTTGTCTATGTATCCACACATGTATTCGAGTTTCCTATCAATACAATTATAGCATGGATAATAAACGATTATCATGAACAAGGAAATATAATAATAATCAATTTATTATTGCCTCTAGGGCATATTTCCAACATGTGGTGCGTTCGTGGGTGTGTTGAGATCTCAAGCCTCGTGTTTCTCGTTGTTGGTTGGTTTTAGTTGGCTTGAGATACTCTTATTTACCTTCCGTCTGTGTGGTTGTGATACTCTAGCTTTATTAGTGAACCTTGCCATTATCCTCTTATGCTTATTGGGTCTCACATTATTTGCTCACCACACTGTGTCATGAGATCTAGGCACCGTTATAGGTTTATTTTGATGAATCTCATGACTTAACAAAAATGATCTTAGTCGAACGTCCTATGGGTGTACTAGATGCATTCTTGCTTTCGGGCACACATATAGGGGGAGATATCATGATCATTATTTGTTCCATGGTTGTCTATCTGTTTATCCTCTTTGCCATGCTCTAAACACGTTGTCATCAATGCACCAAAAAGGGGGAGATTGAAAGTGCTAATGGCACTTATGCTATATTTTGGTGTGATGACAATGTGGTTAGTTGAACTAATATCGGTTGCTAAAGTTTATCTCGGGTTATTGGTTCTAAGTGCCCGCGATGGAGATGTGCGACCCCTCCTATTTCAAAAAGGACAAAGGCGTGGTGTTTCGACGCTTCGAAGGTTTAGTTTTGGTTTGCTTCGAGTCGTAGGAAAGACCGCACTATTAAGAGGGGTTTTGTGTGGATAAATGTCGTGTGGGAATGCCATTGTCGAGCCTTACTCTCTTAACCTTCCCACTCCGACCACCTAAAATGAACCTAGTGTGTGTACTGTGGTACTCAGAAAGTTGCAACAGAAAGTTACTGGGTACCCCATGCGCACGGGGTCTTTTGACCCCCGTGCGCACGGGGTACTGCGTAACTCTCTGGGTACCCCGTGAGCACGGGGGTCAAAAGTCCTATGTAAACTCTCTGAGTACCCTGTGCACACGGGGTCTTTTGACCCCCGTGCGCACGGGGTGGCGTGATTGTCTCTGAGTACCCCGTGCGCACGGGGCTGACTTAGCCCGTGCGCACGAGGTCCAACGGGCAGAAATCCCCACCAGTCCATAAACACTATATATAGGCCTTTCTTCCACCTCCAACCTTCAACCCTAATGTCTTGTTGAGCTCCACCATTACTACACCCCATTTTGCTCAATACTCTCAATCCCTCCACCCAAACTTGTTGAAACTTTGGGGATTGGGAGAGCAAGACCCGATCTACATCTTGACCAAACCAAATCGCATTCCCCGCAACATTTCTTCCCCATTTACTTGTTACTCTTGGAGCTTGGTCTCCTAGGCGGCTAGAGGTTCCTCCAGAAGTTTCCTTGCTTGTGGTGTGCTCCGGAGAAGTTTGTAAAGGTGTGGTGGTCGCCTTCAAGACCGACCCCGAGTGTTTCGAGGCTCATCCGTTGGGGGTGACTCGAAGGAGAATACGGTGAGCCTTTGGTGGTGTTCCGCAAGCTTTGGCTCCGGCACCGCTCCAAACGGAGTTTAGCTCTTCCCCAAGGAAGAGTGAACTTCGGGTTAAAATCCGCGTCCTCGTCTCACTTGTGGTTAATCCTTTTCCGCACCTTTCCTTGTTGTTGTTTGCTTGTTGGCTTGCTAAGTAGTTTGTTGCCTAGCTTATTTATATTAGAGCGTGCTTGTCATATAGGTTGCATTCACCTAGTTGCATATCTAGTGAACTCTTTTATCCGCTATGCCTTAAAATCTACAAGAAAGATTAAAATTTGTAGTCTCCTATTCACCCCCCCCCCCCTCTCTACTTGACCGTGTCGATCCTTTCAGTAAGTGTTTAATAGAATTAGTTAGAAAAATAATAGAACTAGTTAAACTAGTTTATTTTTAGTAAGTACTACTTTATTTTATTTATAGTAAGTGCTTAGTTGAACTAGTTGATTTAATAAAACTAGTTTATTTTACTATAGAAGTAGTTTATTTTTAGTAAGTACTACTTTATTTTATTTATAGTAAGTGCTTAGTTGAACTAGTTGATTTAGTAAAACTAGTTTATTTTACTATAGAAATAGTTTATTTTTAGTAAGAAAATTAATAGAACTAGTTTATTTTACTATAGAAGTAGTTTATTTTTAGTAAGAAAATTAATAGAGCTAGTTTATTTTTTTAGGTAAACGATATGTCCTTTTTTAGAAAGATAATTAAACGATATTTTGGGCTGACTTTAAGTCTGTCGAGTCTCCACCATATATGAGAGGACGAAGAGTCCCGACTGTTGTCTTGGGGGTAGCTTCTCCTTCGCTCTCGTGTGCTAGACAATTTGGTGTAATGCACTCGGAAATGAAAGGAGGAGCTATCATCAACGACGGTCGCAAATGTCAGAGAGGAATCAGTGAGGGAGAGTCTCCACCATATATGAGAGGACGAAGAATCCCGACTGTTGTCATGGGGGTAGCTTCTCCTTCGTTCCCGTGTGCTAGACAATTTGGTGCAATGCACTCGGTAACGAAAGGAGGAGCTACCATCACCGACGGTCGAATATATACACCACGTGAGCTGAGAGTTTTCAAGAAAAGACTCGACAGACCGATAGTCAACCCATGATGAATAATAATGATCTAATTTAATTTTTGTAGTACATATATTTAATTGTACAAGTTTAATCTTTGAATTATGAACATAGGAAATGTCGTATCCGAACGACGAAAGTCTCTCGGGGGAGTGCGGCTGGTGCAATGACGACCGAGGTCTGTGCGACAGGCCTCATCTGGACAAAAATCGGCGCTTTAGCATTAAGCTCTAGGAGACCTTCGATGTTGAAAAGTGTTTTTTTTCATAATTAATTAAGCACGACTTCAACTATTTCAACGTATAATTTTCATTTTTTACAGTTTGACTAGCTTATCACATGCCATACAAGACGCTATATCTTGGAGAGGATGGGTTTTGAAGACCATGAAAGTTTCGAAACAAAGAAAATTCACCTAAGGACCCATCATGGTATGGATTTTGAAGTAAATCTGTACAATTCTCAGAGCGTAACCCATTTTGGTTGCACAAATTGGGAAGCACTTTGCAAGATGTATGGTTTTTATGAGGATATGCTTGTCACCATGGATCTTGGTGATCCTGACATCGAGCAAGACAATATGGACATTTGGGTCCTTGTTGATACGCTTCCAATTCTACCGCTATTTGAGTTTCTCAAACATAGTTATTAACTAATTTATATTGTTTATTTCAAAATAGTTGACAACTTATTTCCATGGCAGCTTATTTTCATTCTTCAAACAATGTGCGGAAGATAGTAGACAAAACCCACTACACTGATGGCTCTGAATTAACTTATCAGGAGAAAAATCATCTCATCGCATTTTGTACTAACCCTGAGAATTACAATACCTATTATGATACTCCTCCAAATTATGGTCAATACGTGCCACTAGTGCACGTGTTGAACCACGGTAACTTCTATGAAGATACCATGGTAAGATTTTTACTATTACGACATCCGTGCATCTTTTGCATACTTCTAAAACTAGTACATCATTGCTAACTACGGAGTTATTACTATGTTTTTCAACAGAGAATCCCGATGGATTGTGTGCCTCATTTGATGTATCAGAATGGTCGCCTTGATGTTTTGAACATACAGCCATGTCATCCTACGAATCTCACTTGTCCATACCGGATTTTTAAAACCGGTGAACACATGCTAATAAAAGAATGGAAAAAATATATGGACAGTCGTAAGGAGGTTCTTGGAAGCAAAAGGAAGCGAAGCGCAAGAATTGGAGACAGGATGATCTCCATTCTCCATAATGGAGAGTCAGGGCCTATATTGTTTTATGCTATTTTACCTTAAAAGGGTATTTAGGTCCTACCTAATACTGATGATCATGTGCTAAGAACAATTAAGTAGGGTTGGTTCGATGACTATGAGGATGATGATCGTATGACTTGTTATTAATAACGAGTAGAAGTTGTATGATGATGATTAGTAGGACTTGTTATTATGATGATGCATGATGCGAGTATGAAGAGTTATTATATATCAGTGGGTGAAATTAACATGGATTGGATTGAAGTGAAGGCAACATGTGGTGCATGTCGAAAGTAATACTAATCCTAACTTGATCAAGTTAGGATTAGTATTACTTTCGACACGCACCACATGTTGCCTTCACTTCAATCTAAGCCATGTTTAAGCATAGCAGTAGCATTGGTAAACCAAGCACGAAAATAAGAAAGGACACTTCTCTCTATTAGCTAGCTAACACCCTAAATTAACCCCCTAAACCCACCCCCTTTAAAAAAACTCAGCTACTGACGCGTGGATGCCTTTTGGTCCCGGTTGTTAGGTTGGTGCTAACAACCGGGACCAAAAAGCCCTCCTGCCTGGGCTCGCCGCAGCGGCCACGTGGAGACCCATCTGTCCTGATTAGTATAAGAACCGGGACTAAAGGTATAGGGCTTTAGTACCGACCCTTTAGTCCTGGTTCCCCAACCGGGACAAATAAGCCTTACGAACCGGGACAAATGGCCTTTTTCTACTAGTGCCTAATACATATTACATATTTATGTGTGTTGTCAGTTTGATGTAATAGTAGAAGTAGCTTGAATCGTCCCTTGAATCTGTTGGGGAACGTTGCAGAAAATTAAAATTTTTCCTACGGTTTCACCAAGATCCATCTATGAGTTCATCTAGCAACGAGTCATGGGAGAGAGAGATTGCATCCACATACCACTTTGTAGATCGCGAGCGGAAGCGTTCAACGAACGGGGATGAAGTAGTCGTACACACCGTGATCCAAATCACCGGAGATCCTAGCACCGAAAGGACGGCACCTCCGCGTTCAACACACGTACGGTCAGCGTAATGTCTCCTTCTTCTTGATCCAGCAAGGCAAAGGAGAGGTTGGGGAAGAAGGCTCCAGCAGCAGCACGACAGCGTGGTGATGGTGGAACTGCAGTACTCCAGCAGGGCTTCGCCGTGCTCAATGGAGGAGGAGGAGGAAGTGTTGGGGAGGGAGAGGGAGGCGCCAGGAGCAAGGGTGCGCAGCCCCCCTCCCCTCCCCCCTTTATATAGCCCCTTGGGGGGGCGCCGGCCCTAGGAGATGGAATCTCCTAGGGGGGGCGGCGGCCAGGGAGGGGACTTGCCCCCCAAGCCAGGGGACGCCCCCTTTAGGGTTCCCCCAAACCCTAGGCGCATGGGCCCTTGGGGGGAGGCGCACCAGCCCACTTTGGGCTGGTTCCCTTCCTCATACAGCCCATGGGGCCCCTCCGAGGCAGGTGGCCCCACCCGGTGGACCCCCGGGACCCTCCGGTGGTCTCGGTACAATACCGATAACCCCGAAACTTGTCCCGATGGCCAAAACAGCACTTTCTATATATAATTATTTACCTCCGGACCAATCCGAAACTATGCGGGAGTTACACGATCTCATGGTCTAAGGAAAGGATACTTGACATTGGAAAACTCTAGCAAACGAACTATGCGATCTTATGCTATGTTTAGGATTGGGTCTTGTCCATCACATCATTCTCCTAATGATGTGATCTCGTTATCAATGACATCCAATGTCCATAGTCAGGAAACCATGACTATCTATCGATCAACGAGCTAGTCAACTAGAGGCTTACTAGGGACATGTTGTTGTCTGTTATTCACACATGTATTACGATTTCCGGATAACACAATTATAGCACGAATAAAGACAATTATCATGAATAAGGAAATATAATAATAATGCTTTTATTATTGCCTCTAGGGCATATTTCCAACAGTCTCCCACTTGCACTAGAGTCAATAATCTAGTTACATTGTGATGAATCGAACACCCATGGAGTTCTGGTGCTGATCATGTTTTGCCTTAGGGAGAGGTTTAGTCAACGGATCTGCGACATTCAGATCTGTGTGCACTTTACAAATTTCTATGTCTCCATCTTGAACATTTTCACGAATGGAGTTGAAGCGATGCTTGATGTGCCTGGTCTTCTTGTGAAACCTGGGCTCCTTGGCAAGTGCAATAGCTCCAGTGTTGTCACAGAAGAGTTTGATTGGCCCCGACGCATTGGGTATGACTCCGAGGTCGGTGATGAACTCCTTCACCCAAATTGCTTCATGTGCTGCCTCAGAGGCTGCCATGTATTCCGCTTCACATGTAGATCCCGCCACGACGCTCTGCTTGCAACTGCACCAGCTTACTGTCCCACCATTCAAAATATACACGTATCCGGTTTGTGACTTAGAGTCATCCAGATCTGTGTCGAAGCTAGCGTCGACGTAACCCTTTACGACGAGCTCTTCGTCACCTCCATAAACAAGAAACATTTCCTTAGTCCTTTTCAGGTACTTCAGGATATTCTTGACCGCTGTCCAGTGTTCCTTGTTGGGATTACTTTGGTACCTTCCTACCAAACTTACGGCAAGGTTTACATCAGGTCTGGTACACAGCATGGCATACATAATAGAACCTATGGCTGAGGCATAGGGGATGACACTCATCTCTTCTATATCTTCTGCCGTGGTCGGACATTGAGCTGAGCTCAATTTCACACCTTGTAACACAGGTAAGAACCCTTTCTTAGATTGATCCATATTGAACTTCTTCAATATTTTATCAAGGTATGTGCTTTGTGAAAGACCTATGAGGCGTCTCGATCTATCTCTATAGATCTTGATGCCTAATATATAAGCAGCTTCTCCAAGGTCCTTCATTGAAAAACTTTTATTCAAGTAGGCCTTAATGCTGTCCAAGAGTTCTATATCATTTCCCATCAAAAGTATGTCGTCTACATATAATATGAGAAATGCTACAGAGCTCCCACTCACTTTCTTGTAAACACAGACTTCTCCATAAGTCTGTGTAAACCCAAACGCTTTGATCATCTCATCAAAGCGAATGTTCCAACTCCGAGATGCTTGCACCAGCCCATAAATCGAGCGTTGGAGCTTGCACACCTTTTCAGCATTCTTAGGATCGACAAAACCTTCCGGCTGCATCATATACAATTCTTCCTTAAGGAAACCATTAAGGAATGCCGTTTTGACGTCCATCTGCCATATTTCATAATCGTAGAATGCGGCAATTGCTAACATGATTCGAACGGACTTCAGCTTCGCTACTGGTGAGAAAGTCTCATCGTAGTCAATTCCTTGAACTTGTCGATAACCCTTAGCGACAAGCCGAGCTTTATAGATGGTCACATTACCATCCGCGTCTGTCTTCTTCTTAAAGATCCATTTATTTTCTATCGCTCGCCGATCATCGGGCAAGTCTGTCAAAGTCCATACTTTGTTTTCATACATGGATCCTATCTCGGATTTCATGGCTTCTAGCCATTTGTCGGAATCCGGGCCTGCCATTGCTTCCTCATAGTTCGAAGGTTCACCGTTGTCTAACAACATGATTTCCAAGACAGGGTTGCCGTACCACTCTGGTGCGGAACGTGTCCTTGTGGACCTTCGAATTTCAGTAGGAGCTTGATTAGAAGTATCTTGATCATCATCATTAATTTCCTCTCTAGTCGGTGCAGGCACCTCAGAAACGTTTTCTTGAGTTTCGCCATTTTCCGGTTCAAGAGGTAACACTTCATCAAGTTCTACTTTCCTCCCACTTACTTCTTTCGAGAGAAACTCTTTCTCTAGAAAGGATCCATTCTTGGAAACAAAGATCTTGCCTTTGGATCTGAGGTAGAAGGTATACCCAACAGTTTCTTTAGGGTATCCTATGAAGACGCATTTTTCCGACTTGGGTTCGAGCTTTTCAGGTTGAAGTTTCTTGACATAAGCATCGCATCCCCAAACTTTTAGAAACGACAGCTTAGGTTTCTTCCCAAACCATAATTCATACGGTGTCGTCTCAACGGATTTCGACGGAGCCCTATTTAAAGTGAATGCGGCAGTCTCTAAAGCATAGCCCCAAAAAGATAGCGGTAAGTCGGTAAGAGACATCATAGATCGCACCATATCTAATAGAGTGCGATTACGACGTTCGGACACACCATTACGCTGAGGTGTTCCAGGCGGCGTGAGTTGTGAAACTATTCCACATTTTCTTAAGTGTGTGCCAAATTCGTGACTCAAGTATTCTCCTCCACGATCTGATCGTAGAAACTTGATCTTTCTATCACGTTGATTTTCAACCTCACTCTGAAATTCCTTGAACTTTTCAAAGGTTTCAGACTTGTGTTTCATTAAGTAGATATACCCATACCTACTCAAGTCATCAGTGAGGGTGAGAACATAACGATAGCCACCGCGAGCCTCAACACTCATTGGACCGCACACATCGGTATGTATGATTTCCAATAAGTTGGTTGCTCGCTCCATTGTTCCTGAGAACGGAGTCTTGGTCATTTTACCCATGAGGCATGGTTCGCACGTGTCAAATGATTCCTAATCAAGAGACTCTAAAAGTCCATCTGCATGGAGTTTCTTCATGCGTTTGACACCTATGTGACCAAGGCGGCAGTGCCACAAATATGTGGGACTATTGTTATGAACTTTAACTCTTTTGGTATTCACACTATGAATATGTGTATCATCACGTACGAGATTCATTAAGAATAAACCATTAACCATTGGAGCATGACCATAAAACATATCTCTCATATAAATAGAACAACCATTATTCTCGGATTTAAATGAGTAGCCATCTCGAATTAAACGAGATCCAGATACAATGTTCATGCTCAAACTTGGCACTAAATAATAATTATTGAGGTTTAAAACTAATCCCGTAGGTAAATGTAGAGGTAGCGTGCCGACGGCGATCACATCGACCTTGGAACCATTCCCGACGCGCATCATCACCTCGTCCTTCGCCAGTCTCCGTTTATTCCACAGCTCCTGCTTTGAGTTACAAATGTGAGCAACTGCACCGGTATCAAATACCCAAGAGCTACTACGAGTACTGGTAAGGTACACATCAATTACATGTATATCACATATACCTTTGGTTTTGCCGGCCTTCTTGTCCGCTAAGTATTTGGGGCAGTTCCGTTTCCAGTGACCACTTCCCTTGCAATAAAAACACTCAGTCTCGGGCTTGGGTCCATTCTTTGGCTTCTTCCCGGCAACTTGCTTACCAGGCGCGGCAACTTCCTTGTCGTCCTTCTTGAAGTTCTTTTTACCCTTGCCCTTCTTGAACTTAGTGGTTTTATTCACCATCAACACTTGATGCTCCTTCTTGATTTCTACCTCTGCTGATTTCAGCATAGCATATACCTCAGGAATGGTCTTTACCATCCCCTGCATATTGTAGTTCATCACAAAGCTCTTGTAGCTAGGTGGAAGCGACTGGAGGATTCTGTCAATGACCGCTTCATCCGGGAGATTAACTTCCAGTTGAGTCAAGCGGTTGTGTAACCCAGACATTTTGAGTATGTGTTCACTGACAGAGCCATTTTCCTCCATCTTACAGCTAAAGAATTTGTCGGAGACTTCATATCTCTCGACCCGGGCATGAGCTTGGAAAACCATTTTCAGCTCTTCGAACATCTCATATGCTCCATGTCTCTCAAAACGCTTTTGGAGCCCTGGCTCTAAGCTGTAAAGCATGCCGCACTGAACGAGGGAGTAATCATCGCAGCGTGACTGCCAAGCGTTCATAACGTCTTGTTCTGCAGGGAGAATAGGTGCGTCACCCAGCGGTGCTCGTAGGACATAATCTTTCTTGGCAGCTATGAGGATGATCCTCAGGTTCCGGACCCAGTCCGTATAGTTGCTGCCATCGTCTTTCAGCTTGGTTTTCTCTAGGAACGCGTTGAAGTTGAGGACTACGTTGGCCATTTGATCTACAAGACATATTGTAAAAAAATTTAGACTAAGTTCATGATAATAAAGTTCATTTAATCAAATTATTTAATGAACTCCCACTTAGATAGACATCCCTCTTCTAGTCATCTAAGTATTACATGATCCGAGTCAACTAGGTCGTGTCCGATCATCACGTGAGACGAACTAGTCAACATCGGTGAACATCTTCATGTTGATCGTATCTTCTATACGACTCATGCTCGACCTTTCGGTCTTCTGTGTTCCGAGGCCATGTCTGTACATGCTAGGCTCGTCAAGTCAACCTAAGTGTTTTGCGTGTGTAAATCTGTCTTACACCCGTTGTATGTGAACGTTAGAATCTATCACACCCGATCATCACGTGGTGCTTCGAAACAACGAACTGTCGCAACGGTGCATAGTTAGGGGGAACACTTTCTTGAAATTATTATGAGGGATCATCTTATTTACTACCGTCGTTCTAAGTAAACAAGATGCAAAACATGATAAACATCACATGCAATCAAATAATAAACGTGACATGATATGGCCAATATCACATAGCTCCTTTGATCTCCATCTTGGGGCTCCATGATCATCTTGTCACCGACTTGACACCATGATCTCCATCATCATGATCTCCATCATCGTGTCTCCATGAAGTTGCTCGCCAACTATTACTTCTACTACTATGGCTAACGCGTTTAGCAATAAAGTAAAGTAATTTACATGGCGTTTCTCAATGACATGCAGGTCATACAAAAAATAAAGACAACTCCTATGGCTCCTGCCGGTTGTCATACTCATCGACATGCAAGTCGTGATTCCTATTACAATAGCATGAACATCTCATACATCACATATAGATCATTCATCATTCATCACAACTTTGGACATATCATATCACAAAGCACTTGCTGCAAAAACAAGTTAGACGTCCTCTAATTGTTGTTGCAAGTTTTACGTGGCTGAATTAGGGTTCTAGCAAGAACGTTTTCTTACCTACGTGAAAGCCACAACATGATTTGTCAACTTCTATTTACCCTTCATAAGGACCCTTTTCATCGAATCCGCTCCAACTAAAGTGGGAGAGACAGACACCCGCCAGCCACCTTATGCAACTAGTGCATGTTAGTCGGTGGAACCGGTCTCACGTAAGAGTACGTGTAAGGTTGATCCGGTCCGCTTCATCCCACAATACCGCTGAAGCAAGATAAGACTAGTAGCGGCAAGAAAATTGACAACATCTACGCCCACAACAAATTGTGTTCTACTCGTGCAATAGAGAACTACGCATAGACCTAGCTCATGATGCCACTGTTGGGGAACGTTGCAGAAAATTAAAATTTTTCCTACGGTTTCACCAAGATCCATCTATGAGTTCATCTAGCAACGAGTCATGGGAGAGAGAGATTGCATCTACATACCACTTTGTAGATTGCGAGCGGAAGCGTTCAACGAACGGGGATGAAGTAGTCGTACACACCGTGATCCAAATCACCGGAGATCCTAGCACCGAAAGGACGGCACCTCCGCGTTCAACACACGTACGGTCAGTGTAACGTATCCTTCTTCTTGATCCAGCAAGGCAAAGGAGAGGTTGGGGAAGAAGGCTCCAGCAGCAGCACGACGGCGTGGTGATGGTGGAACTGCAGTACTCCAGCAGGGCTTCGCCGTGCTCAATGGAGGAGGAGGAGGAGGTGTTGGGGAGGGAGAGGGAGGCGCCAGGAGCAAGGGTGCGCAGCCCCCCTCCCCTCCCCCTTTATATAGCCCCTTGGGGGGCGCCGTCCCTAGGAGATGGAATCTCCTAGGGGGGCGGCGGCCAGGGAGGGGACTTGCCCCCCAAGCAAGGGGGCGCCCCCTTTAGGGTTCCCCCAAACCCTAGGCGCATGGGCCCTTGGGGGGGAGGCGCACCAGCCCACTTTGGGCTGGTTCCCTTCCTCATACAGCCCATGGGGCCCCTCCGAGGCAGGTGGCCCCACCCGGTGGACCCCCGGGACCCTCCGGTGGTCCCGGTACAATACCGATAACCCCGAAACTTGTCCCGATGGCCAAAACAGCACTTTCTATATATAATTCTTTACCTCCGGACCAATCCGAAACTCCTCGTGATGTCCGGGATCTCATCCGGGACTCCGAACAACATTCGGGTTACTGCATATACATATCTTCACAACCCTAGCGTCACCGAACCTTAAGTGTGTAGACCCTACGGGTTCGGGAGACATGCAGACATGACCGAGACAGCTCTCGGGCAATAACCAACAGCGGGATCTGGATACCCATGTTGGCTCCCACATGCTCCACGATGATCTCATCGGATGAACCACGATGTCGAGGATTCAATTAATCCCGTATACGATTCCCTTTGTCAATCGGTATTTTACTTGCCCGAGATTCGATCGTCGGTATCCCAATACCTCGTTCAATCTCGTTACCGGCAAGTCACTTTTCTCGTACCGCAATGCATGGTCCCATGATCAAACACTTTGATCACATTGAGCTCATTATGATGATGCATTACCGAGAGGGCCCGGTGATACCTCTCCGTCAAGCGGAGTGACAAATCCCAGTCTCGATCCATGTCAACCCAATAGACACTTTTAGAGATACCCGTAGTATACCTTTATAGTCACCCAGTTACATTGTGATGTTTGGCACACCCAAAGCACTCCTACGGTATCCGGGAGTTACACGATCTCATGGTCTAAGGAAATGATACATGACATTGGAAAACTCTAGCAAACGAACTATGCGATCTTATGCTATGTTTAGGATTGGGTCTTGTCCATCACATCATTCTCCTAATGATGTGATCTCGTTATCAATGACATCCAATGTCCATAGTCAGGAAACCATGACTATCTATCGATCAACGAGCTAGTCAACTAGAGGCTTACTAGGGACATGTTGTTGTCTGTTATTCACACATGTATTACGATTTCCGGATAACACAATTATAGCACGAATAAAAACAATTATCATGAATAAGGAAATATAATAATAATGCTTTTATTATTGCCTCTAGGGCATATTTCCAACAGAATCATCACTTGCCTACCCACTCTAATTACTGCCAATACATATTATATACTCCCTCCGTTTCATAATGTAAGACCTTTTTTGATACTACACTAGTATCAAAAAAGTCTTACATTATGAAACGGAGGGAGTATTTATGTGTGTTGCCCGTTATTTAGCCAGCCAACTCTCATTTAGCTTTAGCTAGGGCAGGCAAGGAAAGATTTACATGTGCGCCACCAAACGCCAAGTCTTGTGACGTTTCCCCCAAACGCCAAGCTTCCTGGCGTCTCCCCTCTGTCACATCAGCGCCGGCTGGTATAGTGTGGGTCAGGGCTAAACGTCATTGGCCGTGGCGTATCCGATACAATCAAAACGTCAGGGATGTTGGCATGACCGAAAAAAATCAGATTCAAAAATATTTTTTGAACGAGGTCAAATCATGCTAATCTTTGGGTATAATGTCAAAACAGAGATTTCGTCCCCCCTCCCCCCCCCCAACC
The DNA here is from genome assembly GCA_032464435.1 of Aegilops umbellulata. Classification (NCBI taxonomy): domain Eukaryota; kingdom Viridiplantae; phylum Streptophyta; class Magnoliopsida; order Poales; family Poaceae; genus Aegilops; species Aegilops umbellulata. Next base: position 256,536,615 of record CP136059.1, read on the forward strand.
AAGTTTAAGAAACGGCGGCCCGTCTCCTTTTCTAGTGCTAATATTTGACCGTGGCTTGGAATGCGGTCAAGGCACGGATTGGCTTGAATGATATTAGGACAAGTGATTGCTCAACTATGGTCGTTGTCAAAGACTGGTGGAACAAGATCGTCATCGCAATGAATAGCCCCCTTCTCATGCTTATTTCCTAGGAGCTACTCTCTCCTTTCCGGTTTATAGGGCTTATCTCAAAATTTTAGTTTTTCCATTTTATAAGGGTCAATTTGGTTGTTTCCCATCACATGTTTAGATTCCAAGGTGCATTAAATCATTGCATGCAATTATTAAGAGAAAATTGACCAATGCATGTAATTTATGCATGCATACATTGCAATTAATACATTGATAAACATACTTTTTTGAGAAAAACAAGAGCATTAATTGGGTGCTTTTGCAAACACAAAAAGTATTTCACCACTCACCATCTATCTTGGTTGATGAAAATTTTAAATTAAGCCTTATAAATCGGAAAGGAAGGAGTACGCAAGGAGAGGAACGCTAGGGTCGTCTGAAACATCTCCACTCCCTCGATGATCATTGTGGATAGGGTCCTTGAGGAGGCTAGGTTGTGTGTAATGACGGGTGTCAGGGGATTAGATGCCATTTTACCTCGCGGGTAACTGCTCTATTTTTGCCTTGGAACTTATGAAACCACCGATCTCTTCTTAACTAACGAAATGGCAAGTCTTTTGGCTCGTTTCAAAACAAGAAAAAAAGCCAACCTCATGAGCCTGAGATGCACCAAGAGAGAAAGAGAACGGGGTATCTGACATCACCATCACCATCAGGGGTGCGGACTGAACTGAAGATCAACAAGTACTAGCATCGTTATCCATCCTAGCTGTAGCTGCCTGTTGGGTTGAAATTCTTGGCCCGCCCTATTTTTCCGATCCCCGTTCCGCTTGCAGGGAAGAAGGGTCTGCGCAGGGGCACCGGCGGGTCCCCGCTATTTTGGAAACGAGCCCAGCTCCACGCAAGTGCTCTGCCCCCCTTGCATCTCATCTCATCTCATCCTGCTTCGTTTCTCTCGAGCTGTTCTCTTCTTTTCTTGCATGGATGCTGGTGCTGGAGCAAAGGACCTCGCTAATCCGTGCCCCTGCTGCCGTGCATGCAGTGCAATGTAAAGGAGGGAGGCTAGGCAGGCATGCGTCGCTGTCTCTGCCCCCAGCCCTTGTGCCCTCCTGCCGCCTCTCTCTCCTCCCAACTCTTGTGCTCCCCCCTCTCTCTCCCGCTGGCTCTGACGCCGCTGCACGAAGCCTTTATGGCTTCAGAGCTCAGCCGCATTCAATGGCCATCGTCCGTGGTACTGCTGGCGCACCACACCACTGTAGATAGACAGGGCCAGCCCCTCTCCCTCTCTCTGTGGACCATTTATTCCCAGCGCCACAGCTACAAGGAACCCCTGCCCATGTGAGCGCGATCCCTGATATAAGTAGCACGCTAGCGGTACCCTACTCCCCGGCTGCTTCCCTCATTCATTCATCAGTGAGTGCTTAGCTACCTCCAAGCTTCAGTCGAGCCGATCGAGCTGAGCTGAGCTCCCTCCCCCCATGAAGCTCCTCCTACTTTACTCCTCGCTTCTGCTTCTGCTTCTCCTTTTGCTATCCTCCCAGGGCCTAGCCTCTACTCAAGGTACGTGCGTGCCAAGATCTTCTTACTGTCTCTAATACTCCACACCGCCTCATCTTCCTCACTTTCTCTGCCACTAGCTGATGTATCATGTTGCCGCTTTCTTGCAGGTAGAGGGCCGCTGCATTACCAGCTCAGGGAGCGAGCTCCAAAGGTGGTGGGGGTGCCGGAGGGAGCGGAGGCGATGTCGGCGGTGAGGATCGGGTCGAGGCCGCCGCGGTGCGAGGGGCGGTGCGCCCTGTGCGGCCGGTGCGAGGCGGTGCAGGTGCCGGTGGCGCCGCGGGACAAGGGGGGGAGCCACTTCCGCCTGTCCGGGGCCTTCGGCGGCGGGGACGACGACGATGGCTCCACCAACTACAAGCCGCTCAACTGGAAGTGCCGGTGCGCCGACAGGAGGCCGATCCTCAACCCGTGAGTGGCCGAGGCCTGCTCAAGAAGAAGATGCTTGACGAGCCTCCAGCATCTTTGATCCATCCCATCACAGATCACATGGCTGCTGTAAGTTGTCGGGAGAGGCTGCATGCGCCAAGATCAACTACACTACATGGCTGTGCGAGGAGTGGTTGTTGGGATAAGTTTTGGTCAGTTTGTTTAGGTATAGAGTTTATGATGCTGCTGCTGAACGATCCACTACATACTGCTAGTAGTTTGGAGCCGGTGTTGCACTAATTGATCAAGGAGCTGCTATGTTAACAGCTGCTTCTGGGTTCCCTATATTGTACCATAAGCTTCGTGGTGTAATTAAGAGACTGATATCCCTTCGTATTGTCGTTCTGATGGACTAACAAGGTCCTATCTAGCTTTACATATGCGACCTTTTCTGAATCGTCTGGAAAAACAAAAAATGAATGTTGAATGTAAATTGAGTTCATTTTGAAGAAAAAAACATAATGAAGATCGAGTTTTATTTACAAGAAAAATGGTACGTGTCCTTTTTTTTGTTTGGAGATGATAAAGGCTCTGAAAAGGGGGGCCAAACAGCGAGACAAAGGCTTTTGGAGCCCTTGGAGCTACGCTCATCAATTGCTGTAGCCTTGTCTTTTCCTCCGAAGAACTTGTGCCCGTAAGCAAAGCATGTGATTCGCTCCCAGGACATGTACTCCAGGCCCAGGGATTCGCCACCATCTCCTTGCGCGCACACACACAGGCTCCAATTCCATCACAAGATTTGTACTACTACCCACCCGCGTCAGCCAACAACATTAGTAGTACCTACGTGTTTTGAACGTGTGATTTATCCCTTCTTCTCCCGGTTAGATAATGAAGTTGAGTTCGTTTTTGCACATTGACGATTTCTTATATTTACAGAAGTTGAGTGAGAGAGTACAAGCAGATTGCCTCTATGGCCTGTGATGTGCTGTGGTGCGCATGCATGGCTAACTCAAGCCTTGAGCAAAGGTTACTGGAGTAGTACTGGCGTCTGCATTCAACCAAGAGCCCTGCCTGTCACGTGCAGATAGAAGCGAAATCCTGCCTACCAACCTGAGTGCGAGAAAAGGACAGTGCTGAGCCAACATTCAATACTCTACTTGCTCCAGTGAGTGAATGTATGACTGTGCGCGAGCTAGTCCTCTCCTCTCGGCGAGGTGTCTAGCGAGTGAGAAGTCATGTCTCGTGTCCATGGGCATTCAAGCGCCTGTCCCCTCCGCCCCCATTTTTTACCCTTCCTTTGCTTTTCTTTCATTTTTCACACAAGGAAAGCAGTCAGAACATTTATTACTATGACAAAGCGTAAGGACACAGCTTAACAGCAAGAGGGAGACCAGGCCACAGCCACAGCAGCAGTCAAACCCCAAAAACAACAGTCTGCCACACAAACTATAAGCAAGAAAACTATAAACAAGAACCAAAATACTCCCTCTGTAAACGAATGTAAGACGTTTTAGGTCACTATCGAGTAGTACAAGAGAGAGAAACCAAAAGAGATGGCACAACACGGGTGTTAATTGAGGGGAATGCACTTGTGACCAGCAATGAAAAATACAGTAGAGAGAGAGAAACCAGAAAGACCTTTTCTCAAACGAATGTCCCTCCCATGGCCCAGTTTTTCAGAGTAACCGGTAGAATAGAAACCGTGTCTCCAGGATAACAAGAGAATATACAGCAGCGATCTGCTCTGCCCAGCTGAGGTTTCAGAGGAGAACCTCCAACCCAAGAATTACTTGCTACCTGTATTTACCCAATGATCTATATCCCCAGCTGCCTGGGATTTCAGCAGTATCTAACCACATGTATCTTACAGAGTAGGACGTATATATGCCACCATCCACCACCGTACCAACCACAAGAGCGACAACAGGACGGCTTCGAGAGAAAAAACAAAACGAAGCACCAGGCTGTCTAACATGACGCTGCTGTCTCTTGCCTTGCCAACTGGGAAACAACCTCACACCTGCACAAATTTCCCAGAGTCTGATTTGAGGGAGCAGCCTGCTTTTCTTTTTTATGATGGCCGCAATCCTGCCCTATGATAGGATCTGTAAGGAACCGCTACGACTGGGAGTTTTCGCGCAACTTCGCCCTGGCGAAAAACACTCCTGCTAATAGCCCTGCAGGGTGAAGGCATATATGGTTTCTTCGTTAGTGAAATGCAGTATATGTCAGCTGTTAAGGCAATATAATTTCTTTGCGCTGGTCATAGACGAAACATTACCGAACAGGATGCTTATGGAATTCTCCATGCTCGTGCGGACTTTAAAGAGAAGGATTCCAGCAATGGATAGAGGGATCTTGTTGAGGGAGCCCACAAGGCTGCAACACAACAGGGGGGGCAATGTTGGCATTAGAAGCTCAAGAAGAGTAAAGCGCAACTATGTTAGAGAGGCTGGTCAGATTCATTTGGTACCTATATGTTGTTGCGCTTGTCTGACGAAGAAACCACATCGAAGTGAAGCTGATAGCGAGCCCCAAAACCCCGCTAGCAGTGATGACTAGCCAAAACGTAGGCATCCTCAGGAGAGGCCTGCAAATTCACTTTTTGTAAGACACAAGTAGCATTTGCAATTACAACTAACCGTTCCATCAGATGTGCTAGCTGCAATAGTTGTATATTTTTTAGGGATGCAATAGTTGTATCTTGGTAGAAGCCTAAGTAATGGTTTTTTAACGGGCAGATAACAAATTTGACCCTATACACCACTTCCCTGTCAAGATTCAGGTGCCATGGCCGTAACAGGTTCTTTAGACTGCATTATTTGAGGTTGGTGTGCCATAGGAACTGAGTTGGAATGCCATGAAGGATATGAAAGGAACTTTCAAGATAAATAGTTCTTGTCACACAGGTGGAGACTCCACAGTTTGCATTTAGTTATTAGGTTCATGCTAGAACAAGTGAACGAGTGAAGTTTGAATCTTACGTTTCCAACAGGTACTCCACTTCATTGAAACCAAGCACGAGGATAACTCCCAATGGTAGTGAAAGAACATTATTCAGTAAAACCATTGAAAGCTCGTTCAAATTCCCGGACCTGGTGGATTCCTTCGCACTGTCCATTACATGCCTCAATGTAAGCTGGAAGCAAGTAGTTCATTTGTTAAAATTTATATGGAGGTACCTCACAACTGAAAATATTTGTCCTATAAACTATAGTGTGAATCTAGGAACTGAATGTAAGAATCTAAAACATTTGGGAAGAGTAACAGTTTGATAATTGGCTGCATATTGTAATTTTCAGTGGCATTGAGAAGAACAATACCGAATATGATGCTGTTAAAAAACAGTTTAAGATCTGCCATGTATAGCCGACTGCATGAAATGACAGATCTGTTACTCCTCCTGCAATGGCTGAGATTATCTACAGAAACAGAGAGACGAGTCAGGTCTTTAAGGGCCCAATAGTGTATTGATTTAAGTCATGTTTCATGAACACCTATGATTAGATGTATAGCAATGAATTGACTACATGCAATTATTCAGCAACAGAAGAAGAAAATAAGCCCCCTCAAGCATTCAAATCCTTCCCAAACATTCATAAATTCATGACATACCATCAACATTAGAGAAATCCAAACTTGTCTATCATGCTGCTTCTTAAAGAAGTAGGTTTCCCCAGAAGCCGTAAGAACATTGGCGACATTCTTCAATATAGTCAACATCGCAACATTGATGTACTTCAAACTGAAAGGTAGAGAAAATGTTAGAATGTGCAGTGCTTATCTGGAATTTCCTTATTACAAGTTGAGGAACAATTTCTTCACAGCTCATATGGAAATGCTCAACTCATAATGTTCAGAAGACTTAAAAAATTTTCATAGTCTGAACAAACTAATTGAACATGAACAGAGAAAGAGCAAACGAGCCTCAGCACAACAAAATTTTACCCTTAAATGAAATCTATGGGCTATCAAACATTATTAAGCATCAATACTAATTTAAGGAGGAACAAGCTATATCCCATGTGTGTTCCTTTATGAATGGCTCTGAGAATGGGGGCAGATGAATAGAGAGCAGTATTCATATTTTCCGAAACAGGGACTATACAATAGAAACATAAAATAATTGCTTAAATTCCATAAAATTACAAGATGCCCCGATATCGAAAGGATATAAGTACAGACCAGCATAAACTGCACAGAAAACAGTCCTCAGATCAAAATGATTTGAAAATTTGATACGTACCTAAACATGCTTGTAATTAGCATTCCGACAAATATGATGTTCACAGGCAACCAAACTTTGATTAACTTCCATGTTAGTGGTTCAGTTGAGATAACACCGGAGAGGGACAGTGTGGAAACTATGGTCACCGATACAATGTTCTGCAGCATAACACGATGAAGAAACTATCAGTGTTACCCACGCAGCATATCCATCAGAAGGAAAACAAGATTGCATAAGAAGTATATGGTCAGCCATAGCAATATACCTGGTAAAGCATCAGAAATATTCCAGCATTAAAACCATAGCCAGACAAAACAAACTTGTTAACTAAAATCATGCTGCAGGATGCTATACAGTAAGCAAGACCAGACAGAAGAGATTGATTCTGAATGTTTGGGAGCCTGAGGAAGTGTGACGGCCTATCTCTATCTTTTGAGGCTTCAACATCTTCCAAGTCAACGTCATCAACAGAGAAGGACCTCATCAAAGATCTGGAGAAAATATGAGACAAAAGCACAGTGCATTGTGTTAGCTCAGGCCATAAATGCTTCCTTGATATTTTCATTTGAGGAGGCGACAATGAGGTTCATAAATGCCTGCAAAATAACACATAGATCAAGAGAAGCTTACATGCCTGTTCCCAATCTCTCTCCTCATGGGACTTGCAAGTGCACCTTGTCCTCCAATCTGATCCCAGAGTTTACTCTTTTCTCCGTTCACGAGTGGACTGGTTGTAGTAATCTCTGGTGATTTTCCCCCGGTAGGGGTGCCAGGATCCACATGATTGCCTAACTGTTGGATTCTACAAGGTAAAACAGTGCTGGCAATCAACAATAATCCAAATATTTAATGCTTGAATCTCTTATGTATTATGTTTAACAGCAGGTCCCATTTTTGCAGTCTGGTCAAGCATGCGTATGAAACCGATGATACTTCAAAATGCATCAAGAATTAACAGTTTCCAAAAGAGTTTCCATATGTCCATACTATACTTCAAAATGCATCGTAGTGGAGCAAAATTATAAGCATCTATAGTTTCCACAAGAGTTTCCATACGTCCATACTATACTTCAAAATGCATCGTAGTGGAGCAAAATTATAAGCATTTACAGTTTCCACAAGAGTTTTCATATATCCGTACTATAGATAAAATGAAACTACAAGGATCAGTTCCAATATTCGCTCAGAATTTTCTGCTGACAAATTTTTAAATGTAGGAGTTGAGATGAGCCCAGAAAAGACATTGAACAAGCCAAGTTTCAAGCATCGCGAAATTACCTTGTCAAAATATTTTTCAAACATCACTGTGATTCATATATTTAATTATGGTTGCAGCATACCAGAGACATTCTGGGCTCCTAATCACTCATAGCGGCACATGAACTTGGCGATGCACCCTAGAACAGGGCCAAAAAAAAATGGGTACTGACATATTGCGCAGGGACAGAGCAAAAGGAGTTCTCCTCAACTAAATCCACGGTTAACAAATTCAACACACATGAACTTGCAGGTCCCAAACCTACCCTCAATCCATGGGAAATACACATATGTAAACAACTAGGCATGCTAGTTGGGAGGAAACCAGGCCGCATGATTGATAGATAAAGGGGGGGAGGGAGTGATTAGGCGGAACCCTTCCTGCTACCTCATTCCGGGAGTGGCGGGCTTGGGGTTGTCCGGCCTCCAGCGGCGACGAGGTGGGGAGGAGAGAGGTGGGATCCGGCGGTGAGGGCGCGCAGACGCTCCCGGCCCGACTTGCTCCGGTGAGAAGGCGGGCGGACAGGTGGAGGCGAGGGAGCTGGGAGGTCCGTGGTCCGTGGAGCAAGTGGGGAGAGGAAGAGGAGGAGCGGGAGCAGGAGGCGAAATGGTCGCCGCTGGCTCGGCTCGGCGGCTTGACGAGTCAGCGAGACCGAAACCCAGTGCCTCGGTTTATCCGGCCGTACGGTAGGCGGGCTGTCGCAGCTTGCAGAGGGGGGAACTGCCGGTTGGCGAGGTCAACGACGCAGCGGCAGCAAGCGAACACGCATCACCCCATACGCCTGTACCGCCGCTAGGTACGACAGCGTCAGGTGTACCAGATAGGCAGATGCCGGAGGTTTCAAGTCAAATCAAATTTCTTTAAATTTCATCAGCTTTATAAAAACATTGCCCATTGCGCAGGGGCAGAGTGTTTTTCTACATATGTTTGGTCAAACCTAGGATTTCAAGTACTTTGGAACGGAGAAAGTACATCGGATCAAGATTGCTCGGTTCGTCAATATCCTCACGGATCTTAAATCTTTTTGCACAGTTTAATCTACTTCTAAATGTTTTCCCAAGGCAACGGCAAGTATTTTGCATGTTTCGTCAACTGAGAAAGAAAAGTGTGTACAAAGCATCCCCGCATAAAAAAAAGTGTGTACAAAGTGAGGCCGAAGCCAAATTACAGCTACTCTCCTGACATTATCACCCATAAAATGCTTAGGGTTGTCAAATCAGACACACCAAACCAGACACGTTCGACGGCTGTGTCCGCAGACAATGGTAGGAGAGACGCTCATCCAACTGTATGCATCAAATACTAGGCATCAAATCCGGCCGGCAAGAGCGAATCAACCTGTGGTTGAGTAGGTTAGCTGGACAGTGGTATCCCCAACCCACCAGGTTTCAAATCCTGGTGCTCGCATTATTCCTGGATTTATTTCAGGATTCCCGGCGATGCGCTTTCAGTGGGAGGAGACGTTCTCGTCGACGACGAGGCGCCTACAGTGACTTCGTAAATCTTAAGATGATATGTTGGCTCAGTCTCTCGGAGGTGCTCATAGGGATAAGATGGTGCTCATAGGGATAGGGTGTGCGTGTGTGCGTTCATAGGGGTGAGTGTACATATGAGCGCTTGTGTCTGTACTGATGGTCAAAAAAAAAATCCGGCCAGCAAGATGGGTCAGGCACGGGCCAGACAGACTAAAAAGTAGAAGCACATGAACTACGAGGACAAGTAGTCGAACTAACAACGGGCCAAGCAGGAATGTTTGGACTCCACCAAAACTCCCCAAGGTTTACGTCCGGTTTGTGAAATTTCGTCATCATATGACATTCATAGACAAAATTCATGCTCCAAAATGTTATTTTCAAACACATTTGCATCAATTTTCTTTGCCGTATTTTCCACCACGAATGTCATTTCATGATGAAATTTTGCAAGCTCTGAAAACATTGATTTCCTTTTTAATTTACTATTCACCCGAGCTCACTTGAGCATGAGCTCCTTTTCTTTTTAGGGGAATTCAGAGAACTTTATTCAACAAAAGAGCTCCTGAGGCAGTCAGCCAGCAGGCTTGTGACCAGGAAGGATGGTGTCAAGTTCAACCAACCCTCGGTAACCACCAGCGCAGAAGCATACTTTGCGCAAAGATGGGCCGGTGGATTGGCTTTTCTGTATACATGTTGAATTACAAAAGATAAAAAAGATGAAGCTAGCTCTCCAATTTCACGAAGGAGGTGCCACAACCGACAAGGAGTTGCGGCGAGAATTCCATTGATTACTCAACTCCAAGGCTTGACGCGTGAGCTCATAAAGCAATCAATTCCAATATGTACTGTACATTGTTATGTTCCGCAGCAAGGTACAAGTTTCTTATCTACCATGTATAAACGCCTAATTTAATCAGAATCAGGCTCACACGCGACGGAGGTCGACCATATCAAACTTCACACTGGGGTTCATGTACACATGAGAGCAATGCTCGTAGATTGAAGTGCCATCAAGAGGCTCCTCGTGAGGATGGAAACCAGTCTCCTGGCAATCGTGGATCACCCCCATGCCACCTGGATCCGTGAGGTGAAATATGCCGTGCTTCCTGCTCAGAGAAAAATATAGACCATTATCATGAGATCGTCTAATCGGATGAACAGACAGCACCTATTGTAAATGATTTATTCATGACAATGAACAACAGTATGCGTATTTTCCGAGGATCTGTTTCGGGAAGGATTAAGCAACATTGCTTGGTATACTTGTTATTTTAGGTTCAACGGATTCAATGAAACTGAGGACCGAGGAATAACTGCAGGGGAGGAATGTAAAGCATGTGTGTGTCTACATAATCATTTGCAGATTCATGGTCTTAATTAGGAACTACTCTTTCCTCCAGCTATCAAGGAAATTATAGCATTTAGTTAATCTATGGCTAAAAAATATTGAAACGAAGAATAATAATATACAGCAATGGAAATTCAAACCACGAAATCAGCACTAATTTGCCCAAAAAACTGCATGCGAGTCCAATGTAACATATACCTTGTTGTATCGGTAGGCGCCATGACAATTGCAATTGCTTCAGGAAGCATGACCTGTTGAAGACAACAATGCCAAACACAGGATCAAGTTAAGAACACTAACGATTTGCTGGAGTAGTTTATGAAATACACTCGTAAGAAGCAAGCAGTTGACAAATGATATTGGCACGGTCTGCTTTTGACTGCAAGATGTATGTATGTAGATCCTCACAACATCTCCACTAACATAAAAGGCACCAGCTGTGGCTGATCCAAAACATCCTAACGACTCGGCTATCCACATCTAAAGGTCCATATTGATTCCATCTTCAGCGCAGCACAACACAACTAATACCTCCAGGCTTGCTGTAAATTATGAATCACCCACCACTGCCTCCTGAATAGCATGCTGATGTACCCCTCCCAAACGTTCATTGCACGTGTTTAGTTACTTACAGTTTAGTGATAAGGATTTCAGAAACAATAAAGAATTCCATCATTTTTGGCTCAGCAACAACATTTCAGACTGGACCAAAAACATACAAGAAAATGCCATGACTACCGTATACAACTTCATTACCAATGCTGCAATCATAGCCCGGTGCCAGGGAAGTTGTGCCGAAGCATAGAAATCCTTGCCCATAAAGTTAGAACTTAAGGAATTAGAGATAAGTCAGTAACAGAGACATCACAGTTAGCTGAATTCTATCTTCTGCACTAACCCTTCTACTTTAGGTGAGTAAATAATGAATAAAGGGAAAATTTTACAAGAATTTTCTCAAAGTGAGCCGCCAGCAGTCACCTGTTACACACTCTCAATCTCAGGGATGTAACGTCCCAACGAACACAGTTTCAAGATACTTGTGTCAAGCAAAATCATATAAGAAACACAACAATAATTTTTCTATTGATCGAGAAATTACAACCCAGCTTCATTGTTATAGTGCATTTAAATTCTGAGACTTTGGGCCACTACTGAACAACAGCCAGATATCAAGAAACCTTTTTTGGCTCAGATCAACTAGTTGCTGGACATGGAATCAATGAGTGCAAAGCACAATACAAATAACAATTACTACAACAGAAGTATGGCACATGGGGATTACCTGATACGAATAATGATTATGAAGATCAATGGAAGATAGAAAGCAGGTCTGTGTCGGATGTGTCTGAAAAAGAACATAAAATTGTGAAAAGGGGGTTTAATTGTCAATATATCATAGGTTAGAATACAGAGACACCAAATGGTGCTTTCGGCACAACTGAGCATCACGAAACTCCCACAGTGAGTATTAAACTGTAGCAATTTAGAGTACAGAATGAGTTAACAATAACCTTAGCTTCAACAAGTTCCCAATAGATAACCCCATCCGCTCAAATATATTTGATAGGACACAAATTCTTTAAGCATAGGATTGATACTTTTGAATTTGGTAGGTGTGCTCCATATGTACTACATCCATGCAATTTCTTGGGTGCTTTTGAACAGTGCACAATGGACTTCCCACAGATGGGGACATGGGCACTAATATGCATCAACAAACAAATACTCCCTCTGTAAACAAATGTATGACGTTTTAGGTCACTACTTTAATGACCTAAAATGTCTTACATTTGTTTACAGAGGGAGTAAAATTCAACTATGAATAGGCTTTCAAAATAGATATAGTCATAATATGGACCCTTTTCACAGTACTTAAGCAGAGTAGCGACAGTCATGCTAGTTCAGTGTGTCTTGCTGTCTTTAATAGTCCGAGTAGCCACAGTTAGCCATTCTAGATCACTGTCTTAAATAGACATCATTGGTAGAAACTAAAACAGGAGGACAAATTATAGTTAACATTTCGTTTAGGTACAATCATTAAAATACAGGGAAAATGAACAGGACACTCAAAAGTCTGAATATAGTTTGATCAGTCAACAACAACAATTTGTTAAGCTAAACTTACATGAATCCAACCGAGGGTGAAAAGTGAGCCTTTGTCCTGAACTTCAAATATTTCCTCTTCATTCGTAGCTTGACACTGGAAAAGGAAAACAAGTTATTTCGTAAAATGCTAAACTCGGGGTACTGCACTGTAATATGTAAACTTGGAGTAAGAAGAGAAAACCATAGGCTCCTTGCATGAGCTTATGGCGGGTGCAGTATCAGCCACTAGCCACTAATCAAATTAATTTACTAAAACTCAAGCGTGGACATGAAACCTCCAGTTCTCACTGCCCTCAGACTCCAGGCCATATGACAGTAAATCATAAAGAGCATCTAAATCAAAGTTATATTCCATTTTATTTTAATAAAAGGAAACTCCTTCGCTGGTCACATTTTCTTCTGATAACGTATATAAACTTGTTAGGGTGCTCTGTAACATGTACAGTTTAGAGTTTACAATCATGAGCATCAGTCCAAATTGTTCAAATGTTTTGCTAAGCAATTACCAGTCCCTGTGAACTATGGATACAGAATATATTATATGAAGAAGGTATAAGAGCAGCGCGAATTACAAAAGGCTCGTCAACCTGATAAATTGCTTAGAGAATGGTTGACTTGAGGGTTAACATCTGATGAAAGAAATAAAATACAGAAGGAAAAACAACTTACTGAATCAGACGTTGATTCCTGCTTAGGAATTATCAGTGTCGTCACATAAAAAGTTCTCTTTTTCTACATAAGCATATAGAAACGTTAGTGATGTAAACAAATATAATATTCCTTCTATTTTCTTTGTGGGGAGGTATATACCAGGTTACCAGCAAGAATCCCACATGTTTCCAGATTTTTTGCAGTATTTGCCTCAGCAAGTCTCAGAAAAGACTCCATTAACGCCACCGGCTGTCAAGGTAAAACAACATAATGGTCAAGAGGTACAGGTCTACATTTGCTACAGATGAAATATGGATAAAATAATCATGCTTAAGAATACAACGGATCTGGAACAATACCATGACAAAGTAAAGAACCTGCAATTTGAATTTAGTTTATTTACCACATGCAAATTTTGGAAACGCCCCGTGTCACAGGTAGCAAGTCCTGGTCTTGGATCAGCTACCCTTGATGGAGAAATCGGTCTACGCTCAGGATGTACTTGTGCCAGGACTGGTGGGGGGTTAGGCTGTCTGATATTCAGCTGGGAGAATTCTTCCTCGAAACTAGCAGGAGACACAGAGGCTGGCTCTTTTACTGGTAAAGACCATTGACCATCATCAAGTGAGAGAACAGACTGCATATCACCATTGTTATTTGTCAATCCATCCAGTGATGTTGTATTAGGACCATGTGAGTCATTTTGGTTCAAGATTGCTGGAACTAAACTGCAGAAGCAATGGAACAAAAGGGGCATATAATCAGAAATAGTTATACCTACATTAGCTGTATGGGCTGGCATCTATACAAAGAAATGGAGAATAAGCTAAAACCTTTACAAGTTCTCACCTAGTGATATTGCTTTGGTTCAGTTCGGGGTAACTTGGATACTGGACCTGTAAAACAAGCAATTATAAAACTCATAATCAATAGTTTCATGTCATTAAATAAAACATATAAAGCAAATTGAGAACATAATAATTATACCTTCACACCACTAACAGGCCTTGTCCATTGGCCATGAAGCCCATTCGGTCCTAGTATTGAATGTCTGGATAGTGTTTCATCTTTTGGATATGGCAAACTGGCATATCTGCGTAAGTTACACAGAGGAAGCAAATTATTTTCTCCCTAATTATTAAACGAAAGCATTAGCCAACGACTATACAGTATGTAAACAGTTGTATATGACAGTATATGTGCTTATAGCAATAAAAAGAAGCAGAGGCCCATCTGTTGCAAGTTGGATCAAATAACCAAAGAGATTAGATGAGTTACAGATGAATAGAAATTGGAACATGATTTTCAGTAGCTATGTAAAAACAATTGCGTTGATTTTTCATTTCATTATAGAGAACAGTTTCAGAAAAGGAGGATGCATGCTAACCAAAATGCAGTCAAACAAAATCTTATTTTTAAGAAATACCAAGACCAATTCCAAATCACTGATTCCAGAATCGGTCACGTACAGGGCTCGACACCCTGTGGCCATTTCCGAAATAAGATCGGTCTTGGTATAACATGGACATTAATAGGATCGAATGATAAACGTACGATTTGACTAGATGCCTATCAGGTTCAACACCCTGTGGCGATGCCTCTTGATGGTTCCACCTAGAGGATGATTTCTGCAATGGTCCTGTTGAGTTTCCAAACGCTGGCTGCATGAGAAAAATGTAAATCCCATGAAAAAAAGAAATAAAACAATAGTATAAGAAAGATGCCAAGAAATATGCATTATATAACCCTTTCTTTCTTAAAAAAGGTGGCATAAAAACTTCAAGATGGGAAATAAAGGGTATACCTGCACCATATATGGACTTGCAGCAAGCTGATCTGTCCTACCATTTCCAGCATAGGTTTCATGTGGACCATTACGTTCTTCTGCAGCTCTTCTATTAAGCTCAGCAATTTGCTGTTTCACAATCGGCTTCAGAGATTCTAGCTCACTGATAACATTCAAGAGTTTCTACAAGAAATTTGAGCTAGTCAGCATAAGTATTTGACATATTTCTGTTCCAATAAAAATAACAAACTCTGACACTACACTTCTATGTTACTCATTAAGCAATCTAATAAATGCTGAAGCAGTAGGCGAAATAATCATTAAGCTTAGAGAGGTAATACATCGGAGTTATGCGGTCCTTTCTTCAGAAATTCTTTTTCTCTTGACTTGAAAGCATGATAATCACGATGCTTCGGGATCGTCTCAGACAACAGGCTGCCAGTAAAGAGAGGTCAGCATACCATCAACACCAAAGCTTAAGATATTGTAACAAGCTAATGCTAAGATATACCAACACAGGAGCACAACCCACCTCGAGTATCTCAGGAGGATAATGTACAGGTCGATGAGGTTCTTTTCCTCTCGATATATGTTCGCCTGTGCACCACATAAAACGACCCAAATGTTACACGCCCGCGAGCTAATTGACAGTATGTACGCTGATTGCGTAGCAAATACAAACGGATTCAGCGTCCCTGAACCCGGAACTGCCGGTTACATGCAGAAGTATCAGCACCAAAATACGGGATTGCGGAGCAGAGACTCTAAATCTCGGGTTAGGGTTTGACCTGCCGGAGAAGATTGTCGGCGATGCGGAAGTAGTAGGGGAGGCTGATGCGGTGGTCCACCGCCACCGGGCGCGCCATCCCCTCGATGTTTATGTATCTCCCAGCTTGCCAAGGTGATGCCATGGCCATATCCGGCGACGCCTAGTTCTGTGCCGACTCCTCCGGCGAGATTTTGCGGCGAAGATGGTCCGGGCGGATCTCCAGGTCGCTCCGACTGTGGGAGGATGTGACCACGGAGGCAGAGGGGCAGACAGACGCGGGGAGGCGGCGGAGACGCGGCGAAGAGACGATGGGGTGGGGGGGGGGGGGGGAGGGGCAGAACTGTAGAGGCAGCAGGAAGGCAGTAGCGGCGGGGCGCGTCGGTCAGTGGGGGCAGTTGCCGGATGAGCCGATCGAGGAAGAGAGGGGGCGCGAGTGGGAGAGGGGAACGAGGACGCCGGCGAGAGGGATGCCGTGTGCGACGAGGAATGCGACTAAATCTGTGATTAAGTTTTTTTTTTTTGACATTCAACACCTCCTTTATTAATTGATTACAATTGTAGCATCAGAAACCAGAAGAGGAACAACATCCATCGGGGCTGCTTCCATCCATACATCATCGGGGCTGCTTCCAGTCATGAATCAACCTGTGGTTGAGTTGGTTAGTTTTGAACAGTGGTATCCCAAACTCATCAGGGTTCAAATCCTGGTGCTCGCATTATTTCTGGATTTATTTTAGAATTTCCGGTGATGCGCTTTCAGTGGGAGGAAAAGTTCCCGTCGACGACGAGGCGCCTTTATTGTTCATGGGCTACTTTATTGTTCTCTGGACACCGAAGATGAGTATCCCTCTTTGAGTGCTGAAATAACCTCCACGTTGTCTGAATTCACTCCAATTTGGCTGCACCCAACTGTACGGGCGAGGTTGCACCATAGCATATTTCCAGTTTTTCATTCGCGGCAGCTATGAATTTACCATTATGGTCTCTGATGACAGCACCAACAGAACCTTCAAGTGAATCGGGATCAAATCCCGCATCCACGTTTAGCTTGACGTAATCCGTCATTGGTCTTGTCTAGCCACCCACGCGAATTTTCGGCTTTGAGGAACACGCAGCAGTAAAGTTTGCCGCCAAGGCTCGAACAACAAGGTTGATCTGTGCCGCAGATTGTGGAACATCTCCATGTGTAATCTTCCTCCTTTCCCATCACAAAAACCAACAACATGTAGCAACAATTTCTCTCAGTTTTGGCAGACCTAGCACATGGACATGATTGTCTGGTAAGTTGAGAAGAAATTCGAACGCTACCTCGCCGGACACACTAATCTGTAGTCCATTCTTTATCACATCCAGCACTCCCGGGAGTTTCCATACCTGCACCGCAACAGGGCATTCAAAAATAAGGTGGCGAATGCTCTCCGGTCCTTGATTGCATACTGGGCAGTGTGGCTTGATCTTGATATGTCTATTAGTAAGAATGGAACGACATGGAATAGCACTGAGAAGTACTCTCCAGACAAAAATTTTAATCTTTGATGGGCAACTTAGACTCCACACCAAATCCCAAGTAGGTGTTGGCGCGGATGAGCACTCCATGTCCTGCAGATTGTGGCCAAACTTTGCTTCCCACACGGTATGATATGCTGATTTCACCGTGAACACTCCTGTTTTAGTGAAGCTCCATGCTACAAAATCTGTCATTTCATGTACTGGAAGTGGGATTGCAAGAATTCTCTGAGCATCAACACTACAAAAAGTTTGGTTCACAAGCAGCGAATCCCAGTCACCTGACACTGGATCAATAAGTTCTGACACCCGCGAGAGGAGATGATTTCCTCTACTAGATATAACTTTCCTAGACGGTGATTGTGGGATCCAACTATCCTCCCATATCTTAATTTTTTGACCATCATCCACCCTCCAAATGTGTCCATGTTTCAAAGTTTCCATTCCTGCCATTATGCTTTGCCACGTATAAGAAGCCTTCTTCTTCAACCTAGCATTCATAAGGTCATCATTAGGATAATATTTTGCTTTAAGAATCTTTGCACTGAGAGATTCGGGATCATCAATAAGGCGCCATGCTTGTTTAGCCAATAGCACCAAATTAAAACAATGGATGTCTCGAAACCCCATTCATCCTCTGCTCTTTGGGATGCACATCTTCCACCAAGTAAACCAGTGCATTCTCTTGTGTGACGCATCATCACCCCACCAGTAACGCGAGATCGCATCTGTAATTCCTTTGCAGATTTTCTTAGGAATTTTAAACACCGACATCGCGTACGTTGGTATGGCTTGTGCAATAGCTTTGATAAGCACTTCCTTACCTCCAGAAGACAAACATTTTTCCTTCCACCCTAACAATTTCAAGATCAACCGATCAATTAAGTATTGAAAACTCTCAGTATTGTCCAGTCCTAGGGTTGTGGGCAACCCCAAATATTTGTCATTCAGTGATTAAGTTTATCACACCTGTAAATACTACTATAAGATATTTTTCTTTGTTATAAGTGTTGCTTCAGTCCCCAAAAGTTCAATTTTTAGTACATAATCATATTAACTCGTTAGAATATGTATTTCCTCATTGCAGTGCATGCATTTAGACAACAAACATCAATAGTTGAACAAACTCTTCATGCAAATCTATGAGGAGTTAAATGTATATACCCCCCTAAACTTTCAGGTTTGGGCCACACTGCCCCCTCAACTCAAAAACCAGTTACTTAACCCCCTCAACACCGTAATACCGGACAAGACACCTCCTAAGGCCCTACTAAGTGGTTTCTGATGCTGGTTTTGCTGACATGGCACATGCGTGCAGTGAGGGTGTCCGCATCACGCTCTTCGTCTACTCCCCCGCGGCGACGGACGCAGCCGTGGCAGTGGCATAGTTGTGCGTGCGTGCTGTGTGTATGCTCCGTGCTGCATGCTGAGCTAGTGCATATGTGTACTGAGCTGAGTGTTGTACGTGTTGCCTACTTGCTCTGCTGTGTGCGCGGAGAGCTAGCTGCAGATGCGCACGGGCAGCCGGGCAAAGACACGCGAAGCAAGCCCGCGTGGGAAGTGCTCAGCAACGCGTGGGTTCAAGGTGCATTAGGCGGCGTGGCCGATGCCGTAGCCGAGCCAGACTGCCAGGTACAGCACGCGCGGCATGTGCCCGGTGCAATGGCAGAGCGAAAATCCAGTACGTGCATCTCCTCAAACAAGCAGTTGTTGCATGCACGCGTGACCTTAGCAAAACCACCATCAAAAACCACTCAGCAGAGCGTCGGGGGGGGGTGTTTTGTCCGGTATTACAAAGTTTGGGGGATTAAGTAACCAGTTTTTTAGTTTGGGGGGTAATGTGGCCGAAATCTGAATGTTCAGGGGGGGTATATACATTTAACTCAAATCTATGATCAAATGGTAATATATACCATAGGAACGACCTACTTAGTTGTCCACGTAATCCTTTAACTTCACAAAGCTTTCTAGAATTGGAGCACCGAGAATTGTTTTTATGGTGGGGACCCACTGGTATAGTGAGATTTTGAGCATTTGATTTGGCTTGGTTGGTGTTAAGATTGTAGATTTGAGCATTTCTATGATTTTGAGCATTTGATTCTGATCCAGGA
The DNA here is from genome assembly GCA_032464435.1 of Aegilops umbellulata. Taxonomy (NCBI): domain Eukaryota; kingdom Viridiplantae; phylum Streptophyta; class Magnoliopsida; order Poales; family Poaceae; genus Aegilops; species Aegilops umbellulata. Next base: position 256,555,893 of record CP136059.1, read on the forward strand.
CATTTTTCTCGAGCCAGAAAGTACTAATCCAAGAACAAGAAAGCCCCTCATGATCTCGAGTAAGATCAATGGCAAGCTCAACCAAGTGATGATTCACCATATTTGAGGCCCTCATTCTCAAGATCAAGTTCAGGCAACGCCACAGCATTCACAACACAGTGAAGAAGCACTTGCTTTGAACCAACACAAAATTACATCCAAGTTGAGAACTCTAGATCGTCTCACCGATAACATCCTTGGAAGCATTGGCAAAGGGGTAACCACTCGTAAACGTTTGGATAACTTTGGTCAACATCATTCATTGGACTCTTGTATTAAACCCCTCAAGGTAGAGGAAGCTTTAGAAGATCCGGATTAGTTAGATGATATACATGAAGAACTCAACAACTACAACTACAACAAGTTTTGGTCTCTTGTGATGAGGCCCAAGTGAGGAGATTATAGTGTCATAGAAACCAGATGAGTATTCAAGAACAAGCAAGACTAGGATGAACACGTAATTATAAACAATGCAAGATTAGTGGCACAAGGCTTCACCCAAGTTGAACGTTTGGATTTTTGTGGAGCTTTTGCCCCTATTGTCTTGGTTGGCCTTTCACCTCTACCACGAGTCGTCCCCCTATTTGCCACATACGTGGGCTCGGTCCTTCAAGGCCTGTTAGAGCTCTCTTCAACCTGCTCATGGCTAGATCGATCGGTTTCGGGTCAAATAGGAAGAACGTAAATCTTCCACCTCTGGAAAGCGCCTACACCTAATGGCTTAAGCCATTGTTCCCATTTCCTTGCTGACCCATCATGTGAAAGGTACACTTTTTATGCTCTCTTGGAACCGACAACTTACTTCACGCTATTACTAACACTTATGCCCGAGTTGCACTTGATTTTCAAAAGAAATTGAAACTATCATGCCTAAGACTAGCCAATAGAAGACAGAGCTATAGCAGCATCCCTTTTCTTCGCTTTCTTCAACATGCGAATCTACCTTACTCCTCATCATAACTCAAATGCTCATCTAGACTCTATTCACATCCTGCTTGCATATGCATCACATCATAATTTCAAGCTTTGTCAAATGGAGTGAAGAGTACACTTTTAGTGGTCCTCTTAGTGAGTTGGTTTATATCAAACAACCTTCGAGTTCTGATAACCTCGATCACCATGGTCACATCTACCAACTTGAAAGCGCAACTATCCCTGGGTGGTTTTGGTAATTCCTAACAACATATAGCTCATTGAACTAATGCTATTTCAAGATGATCATTTCAGAAAGTTCATTGATTGGCATGGCATGGACTAGGAATGTGGACCCCTCAAAATGCTAAGGACACATATTGGCTCAAGCTCAAGACTCTACATTTTCATTTTAGTGATCCAAGATCACATTGAGTCCATAGGAAAAGCCATTACTATTAAAAGGGGATGAGGTGTTGCTTAATGGCTTGCTTGCTCAAAATGCTTAGTGATATGCTCCAAAAGCCCTCAACCACTTTCTCATATCCACATATGTCCCAAACCAAAAGTCAAACTCGGCCCCACCGAAATGATCTATCCGGCGCCACCGAGTTCACTTGACATAGCCACTACCAGAAACCCTAGTCAGTTCGGTCTCACCGATAGGGATCTCGGTCTCACCAATAAGGATCTCGGTCTCACCGAGATGGGATTGCAAACTCTCTGTTTCGCTTCGTAATGTTTCGTTCCAACCAAGATGAGTGATCGGTCCCACCGAGTTCGCAATGCAAACTCTCCGTTTCCCTTTCGTAACGTTTCGGTCTGACCAAAATGAGCGATTCAGTCCCACCGAGTTTGCCTGACCAACTCTCTGTGTGCCTATTACAAAAATTGGTCCTACCGAGTTTATGTGATTGGTCTCACCAAGATTACGTTATGCCCTAACCCTAATGAAATCGGTCCCAGCGCGTTGACATGTCGGTCCCACCGAAAAGCCTAACGTTCACATTTTGAACTAAATCGGTCTGACCGAGTTTCATGATTCGGTCTCATCGAGTTTGGTAAATTGTGTGTAACGGTTAGATTTTGTGTGGAGGCTATATATACCCCTCCACCCACTCTTCATTCGTGGAGAGAGCCATCGGAACGTGCCTACACTTCCAGCATACATTTTTTGAGAGAGAACCACCTACTCATGTGTTGAGACCAAGATATTCCATTCCAACCACAAGAATCTTGATCTCTAGCCTTCCCCAAGTTTCTTTTCACTCAAATCATCTTTTCACCAAATCCAAATTTGTGAGAGAGAGTTGAGTGTTGGGGAGACTATCATTTGAAGCACAAGAGCAAGGAGTTCATCATCAACACACCATCTATTACCTTTTGGAGAGTGGTGTCTCCTAGATTGGTTAGGTGTTACTTGGGAGCCTCCGTCAAGATTGTGGAGTTGAACCAAGGAGTTTGTAAGGGCAAGGAGATCACCTACTTCATGAAGATCTACCCTAGTGAGGCAAGTCCTTCATGGGCGTTGGCCATGGTGGGATAGACAAGGTTGCTTCTTCGTGGACCCTTCATGGGTGGAGCCCTCCGTGGACTCGTGCTGCCATTACCCTTCATGGGTTGAAGTCTCCATCAACGTGGATTTACGATAGCACCACCTATCGGAACCACGCCAAAAATCTCCGTGTCTACATTGCGTTTTCTCCCTCGAAACTCCTCCCTTTACCTTCATATGCAAATGTTCTGCTGCTATACTCTTAGACTTGCATGTGTAGGTTGATTGCTTGACTTGTGCTAAGTTGCTAAAATCTACTGAGACTTAAAATTGGGAAAAGGATAGATTTTTACTTGGTCAAGTAGTCTAATCACCCCCCCTCTAGACATACTTTCGATCCTACAAGTGGTATCAGAGCTTTGGCCTCCATTTGCCTTGATTTCCATAGCTTTTGGTGATCATAGCCTTGGTTTCACAACCTAGGAGAGTATGGCGTCTAGCGAGGGAAATTGCCACCATAGAGGTCCTTACTTTGATGGTACTAATTTTTCTAGTTGGAGCATAAGATGAAAATGCATATTCTTGGACATAATCCTGTCGTTTGGGCTATTGTGTGTATTGGCTTGCAAGGTGAATTCTTTGATGGGAGAGAACCAAACCGTGAAGCTACCGCGGAAGAGTTGAAGATGTTGCAATACAATGCTCAAGCTTGCGGTATCCTCTTCAACAGTTTGGGTCCCCGAAGAATTCAACAAAATCAGCCGTCTTGAGAATGCAAAGGAAATTTGGGATTCTTTGATTGATATGCACGAGGGTACCGACTCCGTCAAGGAATCCAAATTGGATGTGCTTTAAAGTCAACTTGACAAGTTCAAAATGAAGGATGGTGAAGGTGTCACTGAAATGTACTCTAGGCTTGCTCTCATCACAAATGAGATTGCCGGCTTAGGAAGTGAAGAGATGACCGAGAGATTCATCATCAAGAAGATCCTAAGAGCCTTGCATGAAAAATATGATACCGTGTGCACATTGATCCAAATGATGCCCAACTACAAAGATCTCAAGCCAACGGAAGTCACTGGAAGAATTGTTGCTCATGAGATGTCACTCAAGGATAAGGAGAGCTTGAAAACAAGTCAAGTGGTGCTTACAAAGCCTCATGTGATGCTCCTACATCATCAAGTGAGAAACAAACCTTCAATGAAGAATTGAGCCTAATGGTGAAGAACTTCAACAAGTTCTACAAGAGTAGAAGCAAGGAAAGAAGTTCCAGGTCAAGGTCCTACAATGACAAAAGATCTTCGGGTCGTGAGCGTAATTGCTACGATTATGGAAGACCTGGACACTACTCCAATGAGTGTACGGCCCCTTACAAAAGAGGAGAAGATTCACCCAAAAGGAGAAGTAGAAGAGAAGAATCACCACCAAGAGAGAGGAGGAGTAGAGATGATCGTTATGAACGAAGATCCTCTCACAGAAGCAAGGATTCAGAAAGGAAGGACAAATAATCAAAGAGCTACACAAAACGAAGACATCAAGCTCATGTTGGTGAATGGGTATCCGGCTCTGGCTCCGACTCCGACCATCACTCCGAGAGAAGTTATCACTCCAACTCCGAATATACTCAAGATGAAGGTGTTGCCGGTCTAGCACTTGTGTCAACCAACTCCTATGACATATTTGACTCGCCAAATGAAGGAATTGGAAGATGCTTCATGGCTAAAGGCCCAAAGGTGTCACACCGCGAGTATGTTGATTTCAATAGTGATGAAGATGATTTGCTAGGTGATGATGATTTACTTGTTGACAACTCTAGTGATGAAAACTATGATGACCTTGCTATTAATCATGCTAATCAAGATAAAATGAATGATGATGATAAGAAGGAGATTGAGCGTCTAACTAAAGGATTAAACACTCTTAAGTTAGCTCATGAAACTAACTTGGAAGATCATCGAGAACTTTTAAAGACTCATGAGAAGTTACGCTTTGAAAAGCTCAACCTTGAGCAAGAGCATGGGTTATTAAAAGCAATCAATGATGATCTTCGCAAGAAAAGTTCTTACATTGCCAAGCGTTTACTCTTGTCCACTTACATGCCACAAGTTAAATCTAGCAACAAGAGTAAGAACGATTCTTCTTCTAGTAGTAACAATCATCATGTTAAATCCAATGTTGTTGCTTCTAGTAGTTCTCCTGATTCCACTAACGATTCTCTTAGCCAAGTTACACTTGAGCAAGAAAATAGCTTATTGAAGGGAATTATAGAGAAAGGTGTTTACAAGAGCCTTGCCGGAAGTAAGCAATTTGAGGAAATTGTACGCAAGCAAGGAAGGCACCGAAAGAATCAAGGTGTTGGTTTTGAAGGAAAGTTCAGTGCCAATGGAGGTGAGTGGGAAGAAGATCAATACCCCAAGACGAAGTTTGTTCCTCAACAAGAGAAGTATGATCCTACTTCTTTCCAAGGGCCACAAGCTCAAGATGATCTTCCCACAAGACCACAAGCAAAAGGGCAAGGATAAGCTTCAAGAGGAGATTGATGCATTTGAAGAAGCTCCTAAGGCCTTGGTCAAGTGGGTTCCCAAGACTACATCAAGTTCTACTTCATCAAGTACTACTACAACTCCAAGGATTCCCATCAAGATGATGTGGATCCCGAAGAAGAAGAACTAGAGAGTTCTTGGGGGTGACTCTACCAACATACTTCACTCATATCATCTTGGCAAGGACAATTGCAAACAACTTCCACATCTTGCACTAGTTCAAGGAGTCACAAACCCTCTTGTTGGTAAGACAAGGGACAAGGTAACCTAATGCTTTCATGGACATCATCTCGTGTGAACATCACTCTATGTTTATGGATACCCGTGTTTGTTCCTTGTGGGACTAACCCGTGTAGGTATTGAAAGTGCAACTCACTCCAATGGATTGCTCCAAATGATCTACATCAACATTGAGCATCCACATCTTCAACATCTACATGAAGTCATCATCGACAAAACTCAAGGTTAGTTCATCCCTCTTAGGGGGGATATCACATCTAGGGGGAGCTTTACTCTAACAATTGAGCTAAAGCAACTCTAATGGTGTGAACACAACAATGCCTTATGTAAAAGTGGTAATCCCACTTGAGCTTAAACGATGAGTATGACCTATAATCAAATGTTCTCATTTGACTCCTAAGTCAATATACTCATATATAGATGACCTAGTCATCGCCAATTGCTTGATAGATGCTAGAGTGTTTGTGCATGCTTTGTCACATATTTCATTTTGCCATTTTATTGTGTGAGCATGTTGATTGCATATTTTACTCATTCGAGGACATCCATTTGTTGCTTTGATTGCTTGGTTTTTTCTTTTTTGCCAAATGGATGGACAAGAATGCCTAAGAACTTCCTCTAGCTATCTATGCTTTTCTCGTCTCAAACTCTATTCATGCTACATCACAAAGTTTGATCAAGTCAGATTCGAACCACTCTGTGTGAGGAGCACTCGGAGTCCCCGATTCGTCATATACTTAAAACTTCCAAAACCTCTCTATGCATTTTGGTCTGACCGATTCATCCTCTTCGGTCACATCGAGTTCACTGAGTTGATCTAGGTCTTCAATCTCGGTGCAACCGATTAGAACTTTTTGGTCACATCGAGTTGCAGTAACCGCTTGCGATTCTGCATCTCGGTGCCACCGAGTTGTTCCACTCGGTCACACCGACAGGGTCAGGATATATATACTGACGGGTGAGATTTTGGAAATTTCTTCAAAACCCCTCAGCCCGCGCGTGTCCTGCTCTGCCGCCTCGGGTCTCCCGATCATCCTCTCGTCGCCAGCGACCTCCCGTCGCTGGTCTTCGTCGCCGTCAACGGATTTCAACCCCGCCGTTGCCGCCGTAGCAAACTCACCGCCGAACTAGGGTATGAGTTCGAAAATTTGTGTTGTTCCTTACTCTGATTCTTAGCACGAAGCAAACGCCATGCTCTTTACCACGTATGAGATCAATCTATCCAGAGAAAACCTCCATTAGATTAGGTTTGATTCGAAAATTTAGGGTTAGGTTTCCGCCGAACTCATCTCGGACCGACCGAGTTGTAGAAATCGGTCTCTCCGATTTGGCTTAGGCCATTGCACTTGCACTTTTTGGTCTGACCGAAAGTTGCAAATCGGTGTGACCGAGTTCAACTCTCTGTGAAACCCTAGCAATCTCGGAGTCACCGAACTGTGTCTCGGTCTGACCGATTTCACTAGTTTAAACTCTAAAAGTTGCTTCGGTGTCACCGAGTTTAACAAATCGGTAGCTCCGAAATGCTTTTTGTGGAAAACTAAAACTAAGTTTTTGACTCATTGGTTTTGCAAAAACTCTGCATTTTGTGATGCTCATCCACTCTACCTCATCTATATCTATTCGTAGGGTCTGCTGTCAGTTTGCTTTGCCAGTATGTCTGATCAGAGTGATAGCCAGAACAAATCAGAAGAGCAAGTGAACATGAGTGAGGGCACTAGTCCCTCTAGCATCCATGATGAAGGCAGCAAGAGCACTCCAAGCAATTTGCCCAAGGTAGCCACTAGAACAAGGAAAAAGAGAACCTCAGACTCAGAGGATGAGGACTATGTGGCTACTGAGGAGGAAGTGAGCTCCAAGAAGAAAGTGCTGAAGAAATAATATGGGACTACTGCTGCAACAAAACCTGGAATGCACAAGAAGGCACCTGCCAAGAGAGTTCCTATGTCTAAAGCCAGAGCCTCAACTCATGAAACTTCCAAGTCAACTGGAGGAGAGACTGTTGGTGAGGGCAAGAAGCAGGAAATGAAGAGAGGAAGATGGTGAAAGAAGGTGGATCCAATGGCAGGATTTGAAAAGCACTCATCTGATGAAGAAGAGGAAGAGGAAGAGGATGTTGCACCAGCACCCAAGTCTCAAAAGCTAATGGGGGATGCCATCAAGTCTGGGGCTGCCCCTTCCAAGCCCAAGACTGCCCCCAAAACTTCTGCTCAAGCTCCTAAGACTTCAAAGCCCAAGAGGAGCACTAGGAACATTCCAGTTGCTAAAAAGAACAAGGCCCCAGTGTCTGAGATGGATGAAGAAGAAGATGTTGAAGCCCAAGTGCTTAGGAAGCTTAAACCAAAAATTCCAGATCCTCATGACAGCCATCCAATGGCAGAAGATATGAACATCAGGAAGGATGCAGGTCTCAGAATTTGGAGACAAAGTGATCCATATGCTATGAGGAGAAAGACTGTTGTGGACTACAAGTTCCATACCAAAGAGCATCAAGACTTCTATGAAACCATATTGCTTGACAAGAAGCCCGTAGTTTGTGATATGAAGTGGGCTGTCTGGAAATACATTGATGAGAATGAAGACCATTTTCCAAGTGTGCATGAGAGCTTCAGAGCATGCGGTGTTGACAATTTTGTGGGTCAAAAACTGACCAAATGGAATGATGAACTCATCATGCAATTCTATTCCACAGCTCATTTTTATCCAGATGGTAGAATTGTGTGGATGTCTGAGGGTACAAGGTACCAATCAACTGTTCATGAGTGGGCAAAATTGATAAATGCTCCTGAAGAGCATGAAGATGACTTGGATGTTTATGCCAATAAGAAGAAAGACCACACAACTCTATGGCCAACATGTACAAGGAGATTCTAGACAAAGTATTGAAAACACATAAGTTTGGATCGATTCATTATTTCTTGTCTGGATTAGCTACTGTCAACACCATATTGAGGCATACATTGTTGCCAAAATCTGGAGATCACAAGATGATCAGAGGTCATTCAATCAACTTGCTGCAACTGTTTGATGTGCCTCAGAAATTCAAAGTTATGAGCCTGATTGTTGAAACGATCAAGAGGACAGCTGCAGATCAGAAGAGATCTTGTGGGTATGCTCCACACATTCAGGTGCTCATCAACTCCAAGATGGGCACAGGCACCTACCTATTGGATAAGGAGCATCTACCCTTGAGACAAGATTTTGAGGACAACACTATTGTGATGAATGAAGAAGATCCCACATCTGTGCAAGCACAAGAAAAAAGAGAGAAAGCAAAGGCTGAAAAGGCTGCAAAGATGGCAAGTGTTGAAGAGGCATCTCAAGTGTTTTTGAAGAGCAAACAAGATCAACTTGCTTATCTGATTCAAGCAACCTTGAGGATTGAGAAGGGCTTGGCCACCCTAACTCACAACCAAGAGAGCCTGGAGAGGATCATTGAAACAAAGTTCTATGATCTTGATCTGAAAGTGACTGAGATGCATACAGCTGTTGAGCAGCTCCAGGAAGAAGTCGAGGAGAGGAAAGGGCAGGATACCACAGATGCCTTTCAGAGAGTGCCCAGAGGTCTACTGCAGTGCCCATGGCTGACACTAGAGCTACCACATCAGCACTAGTAGCCACAACTTCAGTGTCACCTCCAGTTGCCACTCCACCAGCTCCAACAACTTCTACACATGCTTTCGTCCTTGGAGTCCTCTCAACACCACCTCCCGAAGACCAAGCCTAGAGAGACACATAACACTATGCATTTTCAAACTTTTTGGTAACTTGTTGCCAAAGGGGGAGAAATGTATAGATCATAGGCTTCGAGAGAGTGTTTTTGCTTCTTTTGTCTCTTTGCTTTGGTTGATACTCTTGTGTGTGCTTGTTTGATACCTTATGTCTTTGTGTGTGAGATACTTGTATGATGATGTGTTTGATCATATTCTACCTTAATGCTTGCTTGGATGATATTATCTTTTATATCTCATACACTACAAAAAAAAGACACATCCGTGACATTTTGGGCCGAACGAATTTTTTTTCTGTCATACATATGACACTTCTATGACGATAATTGTGACAAAACCCGGTATCATCATAGATGTGGTGGGCTCCTACTTCTATGACAGAAAATGGGCTTTTCGTCCTGGGCGGGCCGGAGACGTAGCTGCATGACATTCTTTGGGCCGTCCATGACGGAAAAAACCATGGTAGAAGCGAGGGCGAGGAAAATTTCGGCGAGTTCCCGGTTACGGTGGGAGGTCGGGGGCCGAGCGATGCGCGTTTTTCTCGTACATGTACGCGTGTGTGTGCGAGGCGTTGGCTCTAACTGAACCCGAGCGAGGCGTTGGGCTCTAACTGAACCCGAGCGATTGCACTGCAGGCTACGCGTTACTGAACCCAAGCGATCGATCAATGGCTGTTAACTGAACCCGATCGAGCGATTCCTTCGCTACTGCTGATAACTGAAGCTGATCGATGCTACCTCTGGGATGAACAGTGAACGTTGCGGGGGGTGGGGGTGGGGGGGTGGGTTGGATGAACAGTGAGCGGTGGCGTTGCCTCTGGATGAACATGACCCCGTGGTGTGGTGGAGGGATGGATGAACAGTAGACGGTGGAGGGGTGCCCGTGGAGGGGTGGTTGAACAGGACCCCATGGTGTGGAGGGCTGGATGAACAGTAGACGATGGAGGAGTGCCCGTGGAGGGGTGGTTGAACAGGACCCCGTGCTATGGAGGGCTGGATGAATAGTAGATGGTGGAGGGGTGGTTGAACAGTAGCCGGTGGAGTAGCGCGCGGTGGAGGCTGGATGAAAAGGAGCCCGTGGAGGCTGGAGGAGGTCGACGGTGGAGATGAACAGTATCCCGTGGAGTCCCGTTTTGCGGTATGCCACACCCCTTCCGATGAACAGGACCCCCGTTTCGACTGTAGCGCTCCAACACAATTCAGTTTCGTCCGTTTTACGGTACGCCACACCCCTCCTGATCAACAGGACCCCCGTTTCGACCGTAGGAGGTCCGTTTCCTCCGTTTTGCGGTACGCCAGACCCCTCCCGATCAACAGGACCCCGTTCCGAACGTAGGAGGTCCGTTTCCTCCATTGTGCGGTACGCCAGACCTCGTTTCCATCGCCTGTTCCGTCCAAGCCCTCCCGATGAACACGACCACGCATTTCGTTCCGACCCAGCCGGTTGGCTCCCACGCGTTCCGTTGCCTCCCGATGAACACGACGCAATCCGTTGCCTCCCCATGAACAGGAGCATTCCGTTGCCTCCCCATGAACACGACACATTCCGTTGCCTCCCCATGAACACGACGACGACGCTGTTTCTCCGTTCCGACCCAACCATGTACACGAGCCCTGGCCGTACGTATGCGCGAGTAGGCGTTCGAGACCCCGCCAGTATGTACACATGTGTGGCTGTATTTTCTTTCTTGCACCCTGGCTGTTGTACGTACGTGTACATGCTACATGCGCGCCTCTACTACGACACGTACACGCCTCTATTACGACACGTGTGCGCCTCTACATCCACCAGTATATATGTACGTACACGTTCGCGACCAGAATGACAATGCTACGTACGCTTCGACCAGGTGGGTCCCGACTGTCAGGCACTTCCTTGCCTGTGAAGATGTAGCTGGTGGGTCCCAGCAGTCAGGGGGCGAATCGTTTTTTTGCCCGGATGCACTTCCTTGCGTGCGAAGATGTAACTGGTGGGTCCCAGCAGTCAGGGGCAAACGTTTTTTTTGCAAAATACGGTGGCCCGTCCGGTGGGTCCCCGTTGTCAGGTGGAGGAATAATTATTTTGCATGTAATAAGGAGGCACTTCCTTGCTGCGGCCGTGGACCCAGCTGTCAGCCTCTCCACGTACAGTCCACGTCCGATGGAAGCCGTTCCTTGACCACGTTGACCACGCCGCGCCGAGAGCACAAGGGCAGTGGACGATGGCGAGGCCTAGGAAGGGGACGACGCGGAGCCGGGGAAGACGCAGCAGTGGATGCCCACGCGTAAAGGAGTATGAGGGTTCACTGGTTCGCTGCGGTGTGAGGCTGCCGTCGCCACAGAATAATAGGGGATGTGGGTGAGTAGAGGGATGGCCTGGCCAACGGTGGGAGTAGTAGGGGCGGTGAGGCCTCCGCCGCATCACAGCCGGCCACGGGAGGCAGGAGCAGGATGCACGACCGGCGCTGGTTTGGGCGGCTGGAGCAAGAAGACCAGAGGCTGAAGAAGCACTACGGCCGTTGGATGGACATCGTACGGTCACTAGAGCTAGGATCATGCATATTGACTAAGTTGACAAAGCCCTCCGTCCCCGTCAACTTAGTAGGCCCACAAGTCAGCCTGCCACTATACTGGGTCCCAGCTAACATGGGGAGTACTCATTTTTTTTGTGCGTAATAAGGAGGCACTTCCTTGCGTGCGAAGATATAGCTGGTGGGTCCGAGCTGTCAGCGGCGGTAACATTTTTTTTCGCGAAATACAGAGGCCCTTTCGGTGGGTCCCTGATGTCAGGTGGAGGAATCATTATTTTGCGCGTAATAAAGAGGCATTTCCTTGCGTGCGGCCGTGGACCAAGCTGTCGGCCTCTCCACGTACAGTCCACTTCAGATGCATGTCGGTCGTTGACCACGTTGACCAGGCCAAGCCGAGAGCACCAGGGCGGTGAACGACGGCGAGGCCTAGGAAGGGAACGACACGGAGGGAGGGAAGACTCGGCAGTTGTTTCCCACGCGGAGGGGAGTACGACTGTACGAGGGTTTACTAGTTTGTCTGCCGTCGCCGGAGAATAACAGCAGGTGTCTGTGAGTAGAGGGATTGCTAGGCCAGCGATGGGAGTACGGTGGGGCGGTGAGGCCTGCGCAGCAGCAGAGCCGGCCGCGGGGAGGAGGGAGCAGGCAGTCCCGCCGACGCTTGTTTGAGCGGCTGGAGCAGGAAGAGCAGAGATTGAAGAAGTACGACGCCCGTTGGATGGACATCGTACGGTCACTAGAGCTAGAATCGTTCATATTGACTAAGTTGACAAAGCCCTCCGTCCCCGTCAACTTAGTAGGCCCACAAGTCAGCCTCCCACCATGGTGGGTCCCAGCTAGTAGGGGGAGTATTCATTTTTCTGTGCGTAATAAGGAGGCACTTCCGGTGGGTCCGAGCTGACAGCGGGGGGAACGTTTTTTTTTCGTGAAATACGGTGGTCCGTCTCATGGGTCCCAGCTGTCAGGGGCAAACGTTTTTTTCGTGAAATATAGTGGCCCGTCCGGTGGGTCCGAGCAATCAGGGGCGAAACGTTTTTTCCGTGAAATACTGGTGGCCCGTCCGGTGGGTCCCTGCTGTCAGGTGGAGGAATAGTTATTTTGCGCGTAATAAGGAGGCACTTCCTTGCGGCTGCCGTGGACCCAGCTGTCAGCCTTTCCATGTACAGTACTCTTCCGATGGAAGCCAGTCATTGACCACATTGACCACGCCACGCCGAGAGCACCACGACGGTGGACGACGGCGAGGCCTAGGAAGGGGACGACGCGGAGCCGGGGAAGACGCGGCAGTGGATGCCCACGTGGAGAGGAGTACGAGGGTTCACCGGTTCGGCTGCGGTGTGAGGCTGCCGTCACCGCAGAATAACAGGGGGAGTGGGTGAGTGGAGGGATGGCCTGGCCAGCGGTGGGAGTAGTATGGGGACGGTGAGGCCTCCGCGGCAGCACAGCCGGCCACGGGAGGCAGGAGCATGCGGCACGACCGGCGCTGCTTTGGGCGGCTGGGGCAAGAAGACCAGAGGTTGAAGAAGCACTACGGCCATTGGATGGACACCGTTGACCACGCCGCGTCGAGAGCACCAGGGCGGTGGACGATGGCGAGGCCTATGAAGGGAACGACACGGAGCCGGGGAAGACACGGCAGTGGCTGCCCACACGGTGGAGAGTACGAGGGTTGACTGGTTCGGCTGCCGTCGCCGGAAAATAACATGAGGTGTGGGTGAGTAGAGGGATAGACAGGCCAGTGATGCGATTATGATGGGGCCGTGAGGCCTGTCCGGCAGCACTGCCAGCCACGGGAGGCGGGAGCCGGCGGTTCCGACGGCGCTGGTTTGGACGGCTGGGGCAGGAAGATCAGAGACTGAAGAAGCATGATTGCCGTTAGATTGACATCTAATGGTCTGACGCTGGTAGAGTCGATTGTTGACTAAGTTTCGTTTTTGAGAAACCTTGTGTACGCATGAACTTAGTAGGCCCACAAGTCAGCCTCCAAATCTGTGGCAGACAACATAAAGCCCATTTGCTATTTTTTATAATTTGCAGCCCATTTGCTAATTCTTAAGTAATTTATTACAGCCCGTTTTCTGCCCAGGACCACGGTCAAAAAGTTCAACCTTATTTTGCATATTTCGGTGGAGTCCGAACTGTTGTAATCCCAAAATGATAAACATTTTTTTAAGAACTTATTGATTTGCCAAAAAAATCGTTTTGTTTTTGTAAGCAAATAAGACGTGGGACAATTGAGTTGGTTTAAGGGAAAACCAGTGGTAAAAAAATCAGCGTTGGGTGGGAAAAAAACAACAAAAATAAGGATGTAAATATGAAAAGGGAATTTTATGTGTTTTCAATATAATGATACGTGTATATGAACTAGTAAAACTATAGGTACAGATTACAAAACGGATGTAGGACATGCGTTTCAAGAGGAAAATAGAACTGAGCTGTGTGTTTGATTCAGTAAAAATACTGCCTACGGATGTTGTAAGACAAAATATAACTAACGCTGGCGGGCCAGAGGCCAGTAGATACCTGATGGATCTTTGTGCCCCGTTGTCGTCATGGGCTGGGCCTGTTAGAAACAAAACCAACCCTGGGCAGTCTACAGCCCAGTTGAAACTTGCTCAACCTGAAAAAACAATATATGTGCTCAATAAACGAGAGAATTCTGCAAGTACAGACTGATAACTGGGATGCAACACAGATATTGTTTTTTATCGTGATAATAAGTGCATGCACTTGTTTTGAAAAAATTGGAGAACCGGGAATTCGAACGGCGGGTGCTTACGCTACCCATCAAATAAAAAGTAGGTGCCTGAAAATTCGTTTCGAAACAAATGATTCAGCTTTGTATCCACGTCGACCCTCGGCATGATGGTTGGAAGCAAATGCAAGTTCATACCAAAAGATCGTTAACAACAATACCAACTTGCGGACGACAAGGTAGTACAACTACCAATACCAAACTAACTTATAATCTTTTTACTCCTATCCCTAGTGTTTGTCTGGTAGAAAATCTTGCAAAGGACCAGCTCCCGCTCCTTCTCTTGCTCCAGGTCCCCGAGGTGGTATTGGTGCATCACCCAGTTGGTCCTCTGCTGGTCGAAGTTCTTGTTGGTGTGCAGCACCAGAACCTTTTTTGTTGCCCGTCTACCGGCCATTGACCATCACCGGCAAGGTATTGCCGGTCTTGTGCCACATCGCATGCATGCCGCACTCCGACTGTATCTTGCAACGCGTCCACGTGCCCCTTTTGAACGCCCTGGAATTGCGCTGAAAGAAATGCTTCCTTAGGACACTCAGTGTGATACCTGCAGTATTGTGGAATATAGGTTTTAGTGTACCTAGTTGGCATTTTCATAACATCTTTGGCATGTTGCTGTCACTTGTTTCACTTTTTATTAACTGTCAAATTGTAATTGCTTCACCAGGTATGCGTCTAAAAAGAAAAATAGAGCTATAAACAAAGGAATATGTTTGTGCAAGTAGACGGCCGATCGGTGTCTTACCTGGAAGTTTCTCAGGTTGGGTGCAGCATATGCCGTGCTCGCTGTCGATGGTTGGTATGAACAAATCGATGAGAGACTGAAATATCGCGCTGTCAGCACTCACTTTGGCCTCAAGGTGCTCGATCAGCTCCTGATCCATGGGATCGAACTTGACGCCAGCCGGCAACAAGGGCCAATCCTTCTTCAACTTGCATCGGTAATTCCAGTTATATGGTACTCAATTTATGATCAATCGACTGTTTTAAGTGAATGATGAACGATTTCGATAGATAAGTGGTACTCCAAATCTGAAGTCCAGAATACTCGAACACGCCGCCGGGATTCTTGTGTCACCTCACGCGCAGTGTGTTGTCACGTCAATTCAATGTGTGGACATGATGAATAATTTGACCGGCGTATACTACTACTGCTAGTGTACTACTTACTAGTCATATTTAGTGTCACAATTTATACATAGGTTTAACTAACAAGTACGCACTTGAAGCCTAACTAATATATATATGGCTTCTGCACAGCATCTCCATCATCATTATCAGTACATCCAACGCAGGTGAGTTTGGATGCACTTGATCCCAGGAAGGTATCTATCCTTCAAACCAGAGGAGTGCTTCAAACTAACAATAGTACATAATATCCAACAAAAGAGGGTCGTGCTACAACAACAGAATACATGGCTCAGTCTAGATATCAGCACGAATCAAGTTGTGCATATTTGCTGTTGACATGAACCACATCGCTGCATGTCGGGTTTGCAAAAGCCATCCATCATCGCATGGAAGTTTGATGCCTTTCACACACTAAAGATTATCTGGCAACAAGCTATGTCGACGAATCTCTGGATATGGTGATTCATGAAACCCATGGTATGATGTGTAAACACAGCCCCCCTCGCGAATGGAAGTTGCATAGCACAGTAATCATCGCCGGTGATACGATCGATGATTGGTTGAATGATCGGATAATTGAGCCCGAGGAACAAGGAGTGG
Source organism: Aegilops umbellulata (assembly GCA_032464435.1). Taxonomy (NCBI): domain Eukaryota; kingdom Viridiplantae; phylum Streptophyta; class Magnoliopsida; order Poales; family Poaceae; genus Aegilops; species Aegilops umbellulata. The sequence goes on from CP136059.1 coordinate 256,571,842, forward strand.
TTGCCGAGGCTGTAAACCCGCTTCCAGTTGAATACGCCTAGCCCAACGGAGCTGGGATCTTTCTCGAACACGAAGCAGCCATAGCCATCAATGTCACGAACGCCCCATGCATTGTACTGCATGTGGTTTGATGTAATGGTTTGGTCAATTTGGTACGTGCAAATGAGCATCAAATGACCGCCGTCAGCTGAACGAGCGATAAACCACCACCCATCGGCTGGTATGATTCCAGGTCCTGGAATCATGAAGGCCAGCGCATTTGTGTCTGCTGCAACAATTCAAATTGGAGACCAAAAGGACAAAAATAAATAATCATGTTCAGAGTATGTGTAGAATTAAGACTATTATAACAGTGACACATATCATAGACAGAGAATTGCAATGTCGTGGTCATAATCATACCCCAAGTTAAAAAAAATAAGCCAATGGCTTTCATATTCTAGCAATATGTCATGGTTCAAACATCATGTAACAATGAGAGGAAAACAGCTATGACAACGCCTACTCATATTCTACCATAACACTTACTACTACTGTTCTCATATCAACTCTAAGCAATAACATGCGTTGTTATAAAAATCTTGTAAACGAGAGTAACATATAGCAATCATGATGTTATTCTCATAATATGTATTCTAACAATCATTAGATGCCAATTGTTCTCATATCAACTCTAACAATAACATGTGTGGTCATAAAAATCTAGGAAATGAGAGGAACATATAGCAATGATGTGGTTATAGACATGCTATGCATTCTAAATTTGTAACAAATGAACAGGCAGTCGTATTCATAAGGTAAAGATGAGATGAGATAGAACAATTACACGATGATAGATTCCACCAGTATAGGCAGCCAATCTGTGCGTCGACCGCGTAAACGATGCCATCGTGCACTATAGCATCAGACAGAAATGTTGCCTCAACGGGATTGATGATGAGTCATAACCATGTATGGCGACCGGATTCCAGATAGACTAATCCCATGTTGAACAAGGCAATGAGCTTGTAATCCATGTAGTCTTCTGATGGTGTGGGCACTTCACAGATTACAACTTTCTACAAACAGAGATCGAGCCAAAAGCTTGACGCGTCTCGTGCGTAGTAGGCAGGAGTGTCTGGCGGGCCGCGAGGCTCGATGGCGGTGGTATCCAACGATGGAAGGGTGATCTCTCGCTGGGTGTAGATATCCATGAGACGCCACGGACTACCAGTGTGGTGGATGAGGACGATCCAGATGGCCTTCATGCCCGCCCAGTAGTGGCCGCACATGAAGGACATGTGGACAGGTAGTTGTAGCATGTCGAGGGGCACCACGGCAACCTCCGTAGGATCGTCAAGTCGGTGTCTGGGCCACCTGCGAGGATCGGGCATCAGCAAGCAGGGTGTCTTGAAAAGAGCCGTCCGGTTGCAGACGAGTAGACGGTACAAAGACACCGAGCATGCGGCCAGACGGACGGCACTGAGTAGGTCCATATGACTACAGATCTGCTCCAAGAGAACATCGGGGAGGGAATTCCAATTGCGGCTCTGCGTGTCAGTAGGTTCTGCCATTGGGGTTTTCAGTGCCTGCGAGCCAGCGGGGAAGTGGATTTGGGCGGGCGAGCGAAGAAGCTTCTCCTCGTGTGGCCGAGCAGTGCGCAGGGGGATATGGTACGCGCGAGCTACCAAGGAAGATGGCGCGGGTGGGCGAGCAGTGATTGGGGGTAAATGGTGTGCAGCCGACGATGGGGAAGAGAGGAGGAAGAAGAAGAGAGGAGGAAGAAGAGTGGAAGACGGAGAAGAAAGTGCATTCGATCTCAATTCTACTAGTACTACTACCAGGATATACCGTCCTTCGGAGCGTAAATAGTTACACCGATGACATGTGGGTCTACCACAACAGGGCCCATATGTCAGTTAATGGAGGACAGAGATGCGTAGGCGTATTTGCGGAAGCGTGCTCTACTGGCAAACATGATGGCAGTACTGGGTAAGGCTGATTTAGTAACACCAACACGCTGGTTCAACTTATTAATTATGTGTCCCATCTGCTGCAGCGTGTATTGTCACTTCACTGCGAAGACTAGTTGAATAGTTCTCTCTGACCGAGATGGGGAATAATGGATCGCGAGGACTTCCTTTCTACAGTATCCCTATGCCTCTACGCTCACTTCACTCATTTTGCTCCGTACCTAGTCACTTGTTGAAATCTGTAGAAAGACAAATACTCTGTATTTGGGAACAGAGGGAGGCTTTTACTCCGTACTATTTGGGAACAGAGGGAGTATCACCATATGGAGGGAACAAAGGAAGCTTGAAATATGAACATGTCAATGGGAGGGAGTAAGCCCCATGCATGCATGCATGCAACATGCAACACTCACACATACACATGAACGGACGCAACACTCATGCACCCATGCGGCACACAGCACACGACGCAACACACACGCTCACGCTCAAGCCCTACGCCCGTGAAAGACTGTACATTTAGAGATTTACACATTGACTAGGGCATAATTGTAAGTGCATCTAGTGCCCCTTAGTGATTTTGGTGTATTGAAGACTTATGGGTTAAGGATCTAATGTGTTTATGAGTGTACACAGGTCTATAAGTCTATGAGGAGTTTGATATTTACAGAGAAAGTCGACCCCTAAAAATGAAGTTCTTCGGCTGAAGAATTTGGTATTCTGAAGACTTTCTAAAGACTTTGAAAGTGAAGAAATTGGTGTGACCTTGAAGACTTGGTATTCATTCGAGGAACATGAAGCTTGAAGACTTTTGTTTTCGTAGTTTCGTTTTCTCTTTCTTGAGTCATAGGAAACACCGTACTGTAAAAGGGGGTCGAGGAAATACTAAGGAAAAATTTCCATGTGATGCTCAACTCAAAATCCTACACCTACCAATCCCTTCGAGTGAAGCTATTGGAAATCTCATACAGTTCAGTCAATTTCTTCAGTGACAGAGACGAAGCTCTTCTGGTCTCTGAGGAATTTTTTCTGACTGAGGAGTTAGGAATTCGCCAGTGCGGATTGCCCACACAGAGAGGAACATGATAGCCCTGAGGAATTTGAACCTCAAATTTCCGACCGTTGCTGTGCTGCGCGCCAGCTGTCCCCAAAATATCTTATCCACCTAACGGTCATATCATTGAAGGGCATTTATGTCTTATCATGTCGGGTTGCTCCCTAGGCTATAAATAGCTGCCCCTACAACCACTAGCTGGTTGGCTGCTCCGCAAGAAACTGACACTTGTCATTTGAGAGCATCCCATCCTCCGAGGACTTTGAGCGAAAATCATCAAGTGAGGAAAATCCAAAAACCCAAACCCAAACACCTACAAACCCAAAGTAATTGAGCATCACTGAAGAGATTGATCATGCGTGGATCCGGCACTTGTTACCTTTGAATACTGTGCTTCTTCCAGACGGTTAGGCGTCATGGTCTAGAGCATCCAAGAGGAATTGTGGATAGCCGATGGCCGAGTTTGTGAAGGTTCGGAAGTCACCTAAAGACTTGCCACGAGTGATTGGACGAGGTCTGTGTGACCTTAGTTCAAGGATAATACGGTGAGGACTTGGTATCTCGAGCTGTGTGCTCAGGACTGGGTGTCCGGGACTGTGTGTCCTCGAGTTTAAATACTCAGCCGCTCCAACCAGATGTACAACTGAGACAACAGTTGGAACTGGTCTACCAAATCATTGTATTTACCAAGCCAACTGGTTCTATTTCCTCAACTCTTTCATTTCCTCAGTATTGTGTTGTGTGCTTGTCATATATGTGTTTGAAGACTGTGACTGAAGACTTTCTCAATTTCCTCAGTTCAATTTCTTTAGTCTGTTTGTCTTCATTCTGTGTTATCCTGTGATTACGCTTTCTGTACTCTATGCTTGTCTTCATTTCATCAAGATGACTAAGCTTGTGTTCTGCTATGTTTACTTCTGAGTACTTATTCCGCTGCAAGTATTTCTTCGCTAAGGAATTTCCTCACTAGCAAATTCCTCAGTGAAGAATTCATAAAAATCGCCTATTCACCCCCCTCTAGTCGATATAACGCACTTTCAATTGGTATCAGAGCAAGGTACTCCCTTGTTCTGTGTGATTTTGGTTTAACCGCCTGGAGTTTTAGTTATGTCGACCGCAGGTATGATCAAGGTCTCTGCTGGGTGTCCTACCTTTGATGGGACGGACTACCCCTACTGGAAGAATAAGATGCGAATGCATATTGAGGCAATTGATAACGATCTCTGGTATGTTGTAGAAAATGGTGTTCCCTCAGTCACACCTTCTCTGAATGCTGCTGACGTGAAGAGATTCAAGCAACTCGATTCACAAGCGAAGAATACCATATGTGGCCATCTGAGCAAAGGACAGTATGGAAGAGTAAGTGCTTTGGAAACTGCTAAGCTTATCTGGGATATGATGTCCAAAGTAAATGAAGGAGTTTCAACTCAGCATGACTCTCGAGTTGATGTTCTTCGCAATCTCTTCAACCGCTTCAAAAGACTCTCGAGATGATGTTCTTCGCAATCTCTTCAACTCTGTTTCGCAGGGAAGAGCCAAGGGCTATGAATACGAGCATTACTCTTCTAATTATTATGTTCATAAGTCCTCGAAGAATTTCTCTGCTTATTCATATGCTTATCCTAACCCCTCTTATGTGAAACGAACTGGTTTGACATCTATGCCACCTTTCTCATATGGAGCTCGCAGAGTGATGAACTCTTTGCCACCCATTCCGATGTGGGTGGTGAAGAAAAAGAACTAATCTCTTCTACAGGGTCAGGTCTCCAGACGGGCTCAAACGTATGAAGAATTTGCTGGAGACCTGAAAATGCGTGAAAGGACATAGGCTAATCATGAAGAAATGAACTTTCATTTCACACGTCCTCCTACTGCTTTATTTGTCTTACTACTTGATGAAATTGATCTGATGAATTGTGATATCATATTCTTCACTGATGAAGTATATGAAGTTCGTAAGCTGCACTAATTCATCTGCAGGATGATCAACCCAAAGCCACTGAGTGGGTCCTCGACAGTGGATGTACAAATCACATGACTGGTGACAAGAATCTATTGATGGACGCTCCCTTATCACCATCACATCTGAAGCATATCATCTTCGCTGACAAAGGCAAAAGTCAGGAATTGGGTCTAGGTAAGGTTGCAATCACAAAGGATCGACACATGGAGAAAGTCATGCTTGTTGAGTCCTTAGGATACAACCTTATGTCTGTCTCAATGCTTTGTGATCTTGATATGGTTGTTGTCTTTGGCAAATATCGTTGTGTTGTGATTATGGAAGCTGACAATTCCAAAGTCTTTGCAGGCTTTAGGAGAGGAGACTTGTATATTGTTGATTTCTCTACAGGACCTCAACCAACCGTGTGCCAACTTGCAAAAGCTTCAGAAGGATGGCTATGGCATCGACGACTTGGTCATGCAGGCATGAGGAATTTGCACACGCTTGCAAAGAAGAAGCATGTCATTGGCATTGAGAATGTCAAATTCCTCAAGGATCACTTATGCGGTGCCTGTGAAGCTGGAAAGATGACAAAGGCTAAGCATCCAGCTAAGACTATCATGACCACTATGTTGGGGAACGTAGTAATTTCAAAAAATTTCCTACGCACACGCAAGATCTTGGTGATGAATAGCAACGAGAGGGGAGAGTGTTGTCTACATACCCTCGTAGACCGAAAGCGGAAGCGTTATATCAATGCGGTTGATGTAGTCGTACGTCTTCACGATCCGACCGATCCAAGCACCGAAACTACGACACCTCCGAGTTCTTGGCACACATTCAGGTCGATGACGATCCTCGGGCTCCGATCCAGCAAAGCGTCGGGGAAGAGTTCCGTCAGCATGACGGCGTGGTGACGATCTTGATGTTCTACTGTCGCAGGGCTTCGCTTAAGCACCGCTACAATATTATCGAGGATTATGGTGGAGGGGGGCACCACACACGGCTAAGAGAACGATCACGAAGATCAACTTGTGTGTCTAGAGGTGCTCCCCTGCCCCGTATATAAAGGAGCAAGGGGGAGGGCGGCCGGCCAGGAGGGGCGCGCCAGGGAGGAGTCCTACTCCTACCGGGAGTAGGACTCCCTCCTTTTCCTTGTCCAAGTAAGAGAGGGGGAAGGAAGGGAGAGAGGAGAGGAAGGAAAGGGGGGGGGCGCTGCCCCCCCTCCTTGTCCAATTCAGACTAGAGAGGGAGGGGGCGCGCGGCCTGCCCTGGCTGCCCCTCCTCTTCTCCACTTTAGGCCCATAAGGTCCATTAACCCCCCCGGGGGGGGTCGGTAACCCCCCGGTACTCCGGTTTTATCTGAAACTTCTCCGGAACACTTCCGGTGTCCGAATATAGTCATCCAATATATCAATATTTATGACTCGACCATTTCGAGACTCCTCATCATGTCCGTGATCACATCCGGGACTCCGAACAAACTTCGGTACATCAAAATATATAAACTCATAATGAAACTGTCATCGTAACGTTAAGCGTGCGGACCCTACGGTTCGAGAACAATGTAGACATGACCGAGACATGTCTCTGGTCAATAACCAATAGCGGAACCTGGATGCTCATATTGGCTCCTACACATTCTACGAAGATCTTTATCGGTCAGACCGCATAACAACATACGTTGTTCCCTTTGTCATCGGTACGTTACTTGCCCGAGATTCGATCGTGGTATCTCAATACCTAGTTCAATCTCATTACCGGCAAGTCTCTTTACTCTTTCTGTAATACATCATCTCGCAACTAACTCATTAGTTGCAATGCTTGCAAGGCTTATGTGATGTGTATTAACGAGAGGGCCCAGAGATACCTCTCCGACAATCGGAGTGACAAATCCTAATCTCGAAATACGCCAACCCAACATGTACCTTTGGAGACACCTGTAGAGCACCTTTATAATCACCCAGTTACGTTGTGACGTTTGGTAGCACACAAAGTGTTCCTCCGATAAACAAGAGTTGCATAATCTCATAGTCATAGGAACATGTATAAGTCATGAAGAAAGCAATAGCAACATACTAAACGATCGGGTGCTAAGCTAGTGGAATGGGTCATGTCAATCACATCATTCTCCTAATGATGTGATCCCGTTAATCAAATGACAACACATGTCTATGGTTAGGAAACATAACCATCTTCGATTAATGAGCTAGTCAAGTAGAGGCATACTAGTGACGTTTAGTTTGTCCATGTATCCACACAAGTATTATGTTTCCGGTTAATACAATTCTAGCATGAATAATAAACATTTATCATGATATAAGGAAATAAAATAATAACTTTATTATTGCCTATAGGGCATATTTCCTTCAATCTCCCACTTGCACTAGAGTCAATAATCTAGATTACACAGTAATGATTCTAACACCCATGGAGCTTTGGTGCTGATCATGTTTTGCTCGTGGAAGAGGCTTAGTCAACGGGTCTGCTACATTCAGATCTGTATGTATCTTGCAAATCTCTATGTCTCCCACCTGGACTAGATCCCGGATGGAATTGAAGCGTCTCTTGATGTGCTTGGTTCTCTTGTGAAATCTGGATTCCTTTGCCAAGGCAATTACACCAGTATTGTCACAAAAGATTTTCATTGGACCCGATGCACTAGGTATGACACCTAGATCGGATGTGAACTCCTTCGTCCAGACTCCTTCGTTTGCTGCTTCTGAAGCAGCTATGTACTCCGCTTCACATGTAGATCCCGCCACAACGCTTTGTTTAGAACTGCACCAACTGACAACTCCACCGTTTAATGTAAACACGTATCCGGTTTGCGATTTAGAGTCGTCCGGATCAGTGTCAAAGCTTGCATCAACGTAACCATTTACGATGAGCTCTTTGTCACCTCCATATACGAGAAACATATCCTTAGCCCTTTTCAGGTATTTCAGGATGTTCTTGACCGCTGTCCAGTGATCCACTCCTGGATTACTTTGGTACCTCCCTGCTAGACTTATAGGAAGACACACATCAGGTCTGGTACACAACATTGCATACATGATAGATCCTATGGCTGAAGCATAGGGAACATCTTTCATTTTTTCTCTATCTTCTGCAGTGGTCGGGCATTGAGTCTTACTCAACTTCACACCTTGTAACACAGGCAAGAATCCTTTCTTAGCCTGATCCATTTTGAATTTCTTCAAAACTTTGTCAAGGTATGTACTTTGTGAAAGTCCAATTAAGCGTCTTGATATATCTCTATAGATCTTAATGCCCAATATGTAAGCAGCTTCACCGAGGTCTTTCATTGAAAAACTCTTATTCAAGTAACCCGTTATGCTATCCAGAAATTCTATATCATTTCCGATTAGTAATATGTCATCCACATATAATATCAGAAATGCTACAGAGCTCCCACTCACTTTCTTGTAAATACAGGCTTCTCCAAAAGTCTGTACAAACCCAAATGCTTTGATCACACTATCAAAGCGTTTATTCCAACTCCGAGAGGCTTGCACTAGTCCATAAATGGATTGCTGGAGCTTGCACACTTTGTTAGCTCCCTTTGGATCGACAAAACCTTCTGGTTGCATCATATACAACTCTTCTTCCAGAAATCCATTCAGGAATGCAGTTTTGACATCCATCTGCCAAATTTCATAATCATAAAATGCGGCAATTGCTAACATGATTCGGACAGGCTTAAGCATCGCTACGGGTGAGAAGGTCTCATCGTAGTCAATCCCTTGAACATGTCGAAAACCTTTTGCAACAAGTCGAGCTTTGTAGACAGTAACATTACCGTCAGCGTTAGTCTTCTTCTTAAAAATCCATTCATTCTCAATTGCTTGCTGATCATTGGGCAAGTCAACCAAAGTCCACACTTTGTTCTCATACATGGATCCCATCTCAGATTTCATGGCATCAAGCCATTTTGCGGAATCTGGGCTCACCATCGCTTCTTCATAGCTCGTAGGTTCATCATGATCTAGCAGCATGACTTCCAGAACAGGATTACCGTACCACTCTGGTGCGGATCTTACTCTGGTTGATCTACGAGGTTCAGTAGTAACTTGTTCTGAAGCTTCATGATCATTATCATTAGCTTCCTCACTAATCGGTGTAGGTGTCACAGAAACCGGTTTATGTGATGTACTACTTTCCAATAAGGGAGCAGGTACAGTTACCTCATTAAGTTCTACTTTCCTCCCACTCACTTCTTTCGAGAGAAACTCCTTCTCTAGAAAGGATCCATTCTTGGCGACAAATGTCTTGCCTTCGGATCTGTGATAGAAGGTGTACCCAACAGTTTCCTTTGGGTATCCTATGAAGACACATTTCTCAGATTTGGGTTCTAGCTTATCAGGTTGAAGTTTATTTCACATAAGCATCGCAGCCCCAAACTTTCAGAAACGACAACTTTGGTTTCTTGCTAAACCACAGTTCATAAGGCGTCGTCTCAACGGATTTGGATGGTGCCCTATTTAACGTGAATGCGGCCGTCTCTAAAGCATAACCCCAAAACGATAGCGGTAAATCTGTAAGAGACATCATAGATCGCATCGTATCAAGTAAAGTACGATTGCGACGTTCGGACACACCATTACGCTGTGGTGTTCCGGGTGGCGTGAGTTGTGAAACTATTCCGCATTGTTTCAAATGTAGACCAAACTCGTAACTCAAATATTCTCCTCCATGATCAGATCGTAGAAACTTTATTTTCTTGTTACGATGATTTTCAACTTCACTCTGAAATTCTTTGAACTTTTCAAATGTTTCAGATTTATGTTTCATTAAGTAGATATACCCATATCTTCTTAAATCATCTGTGAAGGTGAGAAAATAACGATATCTGCCACGAGCCTCAACATTCATCGGACCACATACATCTGTATGTATGATTTCCAACAAATCTGTTGCTCTCTCCATAGTACCGGAGAACGACGATTTAGTCATCTTGCCCATGAGGCACGGTTCGCAAGTACCAATTGATTCATAATTAAGTGGTTCCAAAAGTCCATCAGTATGGAGTTTCTTCATGCGTTTTACACCGATATGACCTAAACGCCAGTGCCACAAATAAGTTGCACTATCATTATCAACTCTGCATCTTTTGGCTTCAACATTATGAATATGTGTATCACTACTATCGAGATTCATCAAAAATAGAGCACTCTTCAAGGGTGCATGACCATAAAAGATATTACTCATATAAATAGAACAACCATTATTCTCTGATTTAAATGAATAACCGTCTCGCATCAAACAAGATCCAGATATAATGTTCATGCTCAACGCTGGCACCAAATAACAATTATTTAGGTCTAATACTAATCCCGATGGTAGATGTAGAGGTAGTGTGCCGACCGCGATCACATCGACTTTGGAACCATTTCCCACGCGCATCGTCACCTCGTCCTTCACCAGTGTTCGCTTAATCCGTAGTCCCTGTTTCGAGTTGCAAATATTAGCAACAGAACCAGTATCAAATACCCAGGTGCTACTGCGAGCTCTAGTAAGGTACACATCAATAACATGTATATCACATATACCTTTGTTCACCTTGCCATCCTTCTTATCCGCCAAATACTTCGGGCAGTTCCACTTCCAGTGACCAGTCTACTTGCAGTAGAAGCACTCAGTTTCAGGCTTAGGTCCAGATTTGGGTTTCTTCTCCTGAGTAGCAACTTGCTTGCTGTTCTTCTTGAAGTTCCCCTTCTTCTTCCCTTTGCCCCTTTTCTTGAAACCAGTGGTCTTGTTGACCATCAACACTTGATGCTCCTTCTTGATTTCTACCTCTGCAGCTTTTAGCACCGCGAAGAGCTCGGGAATTGTCTTATCCATCCCTTGCATATTATAGTTCATCACGAAGCTCTTGTAGCTAGGTGGAAGTGATTGGAGAATTCTGTCAATGACGCAATCATCCGGAAGATTAACTCCCAGTTGAATCAAGTGATTATTATACCCAGACATTTTGAGTATATGCTCACTGACAGAACTGTTCTCCTCCATCTTGCAGCTATAGAACTTATTGGAGACTTCATATCTCTCAATTCGGGCATTTCTTGAAATATTAACTTCAACTCCTGGAACATCTCATATGCTCCATGATGTTCAAAACGTCGTTGAAGACCCGATTCTAAGCCGTAAAGCATGGCACATTGAACTATCGAGTAGTCATTAGCTTTGCTCTGCCAGGCGTTCTTAACGTCGTCAGTTGCATCAGCAGCAGGCCTGGCACCTAGCGGTGCTTCCAGGACGTAACTCTTCTGTGCAGCAATGAGGATAATCCTCAAGTTACGGACCCAGTCCGTGTAATTGCTACCATCATCTTTCAACTTTGCTTTCTCAAGGAACGCATTAAAATTCAACGGAACAACAGCACGGGCCATCTATCTACAATCAAACATAAACAAGCAAGATACTATCAGGTACTAAGTTCATGATAAATTTAAGTTCAATTAATCATATTACTTAAGAACTCCCACTTAGAAAGACATCCCTCTAATCTTCTAAGTGATCACGTGATCCAAATCAACTAAACCATAACCGATCATCACATGAAATGGAGTAGTTTTCAATGGTGAACATCGCTATGTTGATCATATCTACTATATGATTCACGCTCGACCTTTCGGTCTCAGTGTTCCGAGGCCATATCTGCATATGCTAGGCTCGTCACGTTTAACCTGAGTATTCTGCGTGTGCAAAACTGGCTTGCACCCATTGTAGATGGACGTAGAGCTTATCACACCCGATCATCATGTGGTGTCTGGGCACGACGAACTTTGGCAACGATGCATACTCAGGGAGAACACTTTTATCTTGAAATTTAGTGAGAGATCATCTTATAATGCTACCGTCAATCAAAGCAAGATAAGATGCATAAAAGATAAACATCACATGCAATCAATATAAGTGATATGATATGGCCATCATCATCTTGTGCTTGTGATCTCCATCTCCGAAGCATCGTCATGATCACCATCGTCACCAGTGCGACACCTTGATCTCCATCGTAGCATCGTTGTCGTCTCACCAATCTTATGCTTCTACGACTATCGCTACCGCTTAGTGATAAAGTAAAGCATTACAGGGCGATTGCATTGCATACAATAAAGCGACAACCATATGGCTCCTGCTAGTTGCCGATAACTCGGTTACAAAACATGATCATCTCATACAATAAAATTTAGCATCATGTCTTGACCATATCACATCACAACATACCCTGCAAAAACAAGTTAGACGTCCTCTACTTTGTTTGTTGCAAGTTTTACGTGGCTGCTACGGGCTTAAGCAAGAACCAATCTTACCTACGCATCAAAACCACAACGATAGTTTGTCAAGTTGGTGCTGTTTTAACCTTCGCAAGGACCGGGCGTAGCCACCCTCGGTTCAACTAAAGTTGGAGAAACTGACACCCGCCAGCCACCTGTGTGCAAAGCACGTCGGTAGAACCAGTCTCGCGTAAGCGTACGCGTAATGTCGGTCCGGGCCGCTTCATCCAACAATACCGCCGAACCAAAGTATGACATGCTGGTAAGCAGTATGACTTATATCGCCCACAACTCACTTGTGTTCTACTCGTGCATATAACATCAACATATAAAACCTAGGCTCGGATGCCACTGTTGGGGAACGTAGTAATTTCAAAAAAATTCCTACGCACATGCAAGATCATGGTGATGAGTAGCAACGAGAGGGGAGAGTAAAGGCATCCATTTCGGTGCAACGAGACCCCTGAATAGGATGTGAAGGATGGCTCCCACCACCCCTCCCCCTGGCGTCCTAGGCTCTCCGGCGATCTCTCTCTCCAACCAGTAAATCTTGGTTCTTCTCCACGCATCATCTCCGGCGTTCTTCGATCTCTCTCCCTATACCCATCTCCCATGGGTCATCATGGGGGATCAACTTTGGATCTGGATTTTTCTAAAGGTTTGGCTTTTGCGGAGGAGGTTTTTAGGTCGTGTGGGAAATGCATTCATCCATAGGATGGCACGAGCCATTTTATTATGGTCGTGTCTTTTAGCAGGCATAATTTTCGTCTTACTGATGATTCAGTGGCGGCAGCTTTGGAATCTGCAATTGGTGGATCTGCAATTGATCTGTCTGTTCAGCTCATTAAAGACAAGGTATTCTCATTTATTGTCTCATGCAAACGTGTTGGCCTTCTTATTCTTCACTTGAGATCTTTTGCGTGCCCCCAATTCAAATGTTTCTTCCATCTATGGGGGAATGGTGGCCCTAATTGGAAAAGGGAGTTTCTGATTTGGAAGAAGGAATGTGACGCTGAGTGGATCTTAATCAGTCCATCTAAGAGGCGTGCTTCTCTTGGTTTGATTGCGATGCATAAACCACCATCTAAGTCCGCTCTGCGTTCGGGTTCTGGATCTTTAAAGAAAATTTCTTTTGCAACGTTCCAACAATACAATGTTTGCAAGGGGTATAGTTATCTTGCTTCGCCTGGTTTGGTTGATGCTGTTGCTCATGCTGGGTATTCTGTTCTTCCTCATGAAAGGCTAATTTTGCCTCCGCCGCCGGCGACTGAACTCCGATGGACGGTGGCTGAACCACCCATCACTTTTGGAACAGTTAACGTTCGTGAGATTTCATCGGCGGGGTCTTCTGTGGCTGCGCCAACAACCCTCGACGTCAATCTGCATGTGCATGGGGGTGAGCTGGTTGAACTAGATGCAACTCCAGCCCAAGATGTTTCCCCGGCCCAATCAGCAGATCCAGTGCTTCCCATGGCCCAGGTTGTTTCTCCGGCCCTTTCAAACCGGGATTTCTCTGATATATCTCCATCGGTTATTGACAATGAGAAGAATATTGAATTGCAACCAACTGACTTATCTGGAAATTATTCTAATTTGAATAAAGTTATTGATGACATGGTTTTTAATGTGTGGAAATGTCAGAATTGCTTATCCATGGCTCATTTAACCAAAGCGTGTACCAGCAGGGTACGTTGCCGTAGATGCTTTCGGTTGGGGCACAGGGCAAAGGGGTGTTCGGATTCTACTCCTTCACCAACTTACAAGTGGGTCCTACGGATCATATCGGGCGATTCCAGCCGGTCAGCGGGTTTTTCTACGTTGGACGCCTCGATTCCCTCCATCCCTAGTCCCGCTAGGTCTCTGCCCAGTCCCGTCGAGCCTGCCACCCCATCTATTCCACCTCTGCCTGCAGAGCCACCACCCAGTACGCCTCAACCTCCCTCCTCGCCGTCTGCATTGTCTCCTTCGCCACGCCCATCACCCACTGCATCGCCGCCCATCTGCTCTTCTTCGGCATCGGCAATGGCGAACTTTGCGCTGGACCCCATGGAGTTTGTTCCACAAGGCTTCGACATCATCGATGGTGGTGAACTGCGTCTGCCCCGTACCTTCTTTGCGCCTGCGGTGGCTCCAGATCGGCAGCATGAAGATTATGCCATCGCCATCGTCGAGCCTGCTCCTCTGCCTGAAGAAGTCGCCATCTTTCGGAACATGGTCAGTAACTTTGTTGTCAATGATCTGGGAAGAGCAGTTCTGGATGCCCAACCTTGGATACAAGGAGTTGGGCTTTTTCGTTTCCGTAGTGCTTTGGCTCGTCAAGCTCTTGTGGATCATCCGCCTTTCAACCTGGGCAATGATAGATTTGTTAGGTTCATCCCGCATGATGAAGGTGTAAATTACAGAGCTACTCAGGGTTTTCGCCGTGGATGGGTTATGTTGCTTGGTGTTCCATTGGATTATAGGCGCACACAGTATCTTGCAGACGTAATTAGCAGCTTTGGAAGATTTCATCATTGGCACCAAGATGACCCCATGCTTGTTCGTTCGCTGGCTTATGTTTCCTTTCCGGCGCCGACTCTGGTTCCACGCTCTGTGACCTACAGAGAATATGCAGACTTTGGTGGTGCTAGGATCTCTTGGTCTGCACCTGTGTATATCCTTTCAACGGATTTTGCAGATGTTCTTCCAGCAGATGAGGACCCCATGCCCTTCAATAGTAACGCGCACCCACTCCCTGGCAATCTACACTTTGAGAACCACAACTGGGTTATGCCAGAATTCCCTGAACTGGGATGGAATGATGTGCCGCAGCCAGCCAATGAATAGCAAAACAATGGAGAGCATCAGGTTCAGGAGGATGTGCAGAATGAGGAATTGCAGGAAATTCAGTCCCAGGAGTCCATTGTTCTGCAACATTCAGATGTTTCAGTGAACAATGTTGACAATGATGCTGAAGTGGCTCTCTTCCAGCCTCCAATGGGTCCACAACATCCTCCTCTTATGATTGGGCAAGTTCTCACCATCTATGGACCTGTTTTGCCACCTGTGATGCAGTGGCAGCGTTCCTTTCAGAAGATGTTGCCGTTTATATGGTCTTCAAACATTCCTCCTGCTGTTTTCAAATCTGACATAGGTGCTTTGCTCAACAAGCATTCCCCTGAAGCTTTTTGCATTGGCCAAGTTTCAAATCTTAAGTTATTGCCTGCTCCGGAATCCTCAGTTTCGGATGTGCAAAATATTCCTGTTAAAAGGCCAGTTGCAAGAGCTCTCTGCTTTGATGATCTTGATGCCCCAGTATCTAAAACTTTCGAATTCTCTGTTGTACCTGAGGTATCTCTGAAGAGGGCAAGGAAGTCTCAAGCCTCAAGAATTATTGTGGATACTGAGGTTCGGCGCAGTGCGCGGCTGAGCGCACTCCGTGATGGTTACCGCAAAGTAACTAATGGTATTTCTCCCAAGAGGTCTCGTGCTTTGAAGAAGCGCAGGACCAGCAGCTCTCAATCTGAGAACAATCCTTCCGTGCCACCACCAACTGCTATTGCAGATCTTCAACGCATTGGCGCTCATCTTCGCATCGCACCTGAGAAGATCTCCACGGATAAGCTTGTTGCTGATCCGGCCAAGTCAAGCAGCAGCCGGGGTTCTGATGAATAGTTACATCATGCAGGGATCTGGTCTATGGTGTACCGCAATCGTGATTTATCTTTATTTTCTTGTTCAGAACTATTTGATGCTTGTCTGCTGTGTGGGTCAGTATAGGTCATTGCGTGGCCTATTTACTATGCTTTTACTTTTGGTTTGTAATGAATCAGACAAGTTTTAAGGAGTGGAAGGTGTTATGTTGGAATGTTCGTGGTCTCAATTCTGAAGCGCGTCAACTTGCTGTTAGGCAGAAGATCGATGAAAGTGGTTGTTCTGTTGTCTGTCTCCAGGAAACTAAATGCATGCAAATGGATCAGCGATTCATTAGGAAGTTTTGCCCGAGGTGTTTTGATAATTTTGTTTTCGTACCTTCAGCTGGTGCGTCTGCTGGAATGGTGGTTGTTTGGAATTCATCCTTTTTCAGTGGTTCTTTAATCGAATCCAAACATTATGGAATAATTGTGGAGTTTAAATCCAAACATACCTCAGAAACTTGGACTCTAGTCTCTGTTTATGGCCCGTGTTAGGGCCCTACCCGTGATGAATTTGTTCAATGGTTATATAGTCTTGATATTCAGTTTGGTCAGAACTAGCTGCTTTTGGGCGATTTCAACTTCTTGCGGTCTTTGGAGAACCGCAACCTTCCGGGAGGTGATGTTAACGATATCTTTCTGTTTAATGAGATAATTGGTCATTTAGGTCTCATTGAGTTGCCGATCAAGGGGCGTCAATATACTTGGTCCAATATGCAAACTTCACCGCTCCTAGAACAGATAGATTGGTTTTTCACTTCGGTCACTTGGACATTTGACCACCCCAACACAATGGTATATCCTCTTGCATGCACTGCCTCTGACCATGTTCCGTGCGTGGTCTCGATCGCCACTTGTATCCCCAAGGCAAAGGTTTTCCGCTTTGAGAATTATTGGGTGGATTTGCCCGGGTTTGCGGACTGTGTTTCTGAGGTTTGGAATAGACCAGTGGTAAAATCATCAATTGCGTTAACAATTTCGGCGAAGTTTAAGTCTCTCCGTTACGCGCTCAAGAAATGGCATTTAAATCTGTCTACAGTCAAAGCTTTAATTGCTGATTGTAATAAAGTGATTATGTTCCTGGATAATCTTGAGGAAATTAGGCCTTTGAGTTGGCCAGAGTTCAACTTTCGCAGAATTGTTAAATTACATCTTGAGGATGTCTTACATTGACAATTTATATATTGGAAACAGCGTTGCACGATCAGAAACATCAAAGTTGGAGAAGAGAATTCAAAATTTTTTCATGCCATGGCTACGGAGAGATTCCGTAGGAATACTATCTCCTCGATCAAGTCAGTGGAGGGGGATGTGGTCACGGACCATCAGCAATTGGCCGGAATGTTCTGGGCGGATTTTAATCAGCATATGGGCCAATCAAAAGGCATTCAAATGGGTTTCGATCTGGACACATTAATTACCCGAATTGATGGTCTAGAGGAGTTGTCTTTACCGTTCACTGATGCTGAGGTGGATGCGGTAATTAAGAATATGCCTGCTGATCGCGCTCCTGGACCAGACGGGTTTACTAGGCTTTTCTTAAAGAAATGTTGGTCTATTTTGAAGGGTGACTTTATGAAACTTGTGCAAGAGTTCTATGAAGGAAAGTGTAATTTGGAGTGTCTTAACACGTCTCTTATCACCCTCATTCCGAAGAAGCTAAGCCCTAAATATGTTGGGGATTTTAGGCCCATTTCGTTGACTAATACTTGTTTAAAGTTTTTAACCAAGCTCTTGGCAAATAGTCTTCAGGGTGTGATCCTCAAATGTATTCACCGCAACCAATATGGTTTTCTTCGGTGTCGATCAATACAGGACTGTTTGGCGTGGTGTTTTGAATACATTCACCAATGCAAAGCTTCCAAGAGACCTATAATTCTTCTTAAACTGGACTTCACAAAAGCATTTGACACCATTGAACATGAGTTGATTCTTAGGATTTTGAAATGTAAGGGATTTGATGACCGTTGGAGAAATTGGATTGACAGCATTCTCTCCACAGGCTCTTCTTCGGTCCTTTTGAATGGAGTGCCTGGTAATCATTTTGTCTATCGTTCAAGTGTTCGCCAAGGTGATCCGTTATCTCCATTGCTTTTTGTGATCGCGGTGGATTTACTTCAATCGATTGTAAATGAGATGTGCTCCAGGAATATTCTCACCCTGCCAATCCCAACTAACTCGATGGACTATCCGATCGTATAGTATGCTGATGATACACTCATCGTCCTTCCCGCTGTTGATAGTCAACTCATTGCATTCAAAGAAATGCTTGAAGTCTTTGCCAAGTCAACTGGGCTCAGGGTGAACTTCAGTAAGTCCTCTTTGATACCAATCAATATGACTGATGATGAGGGCACGCGTGTTGCTGCCCTGCTTAGATGTGATGTTGGTTCCATGCCATTCACTTATCTCGGCCAGCCAATGGGTACTTCCCGGCCTACAATTTATGATCTGTTGCCTCTGGTGGATCGTATTGAGAGACGATTATCTGCGTCTTCTTGTCTCTTGAACCAAGGAAGCCGGCTCCAACTTCTGCAGTCCGTCCTCAGTTCTATGCCAATATATTTCTTGTGTACCCTTTCATTACCGCAGGGAATCTTGAAACAGATCGAACGGATTATGCGGCAATGCTTGTGGAGAGGAAACACGGATATACCTCGGCACTCTTTGGCGGCTTGGGACTTGGTATGTCGCCCTAAATCTTTTGGCGGTCTGGGAGTTACGGACTTGAGTATTCAAAACGATGCCTTGCTCATCAAGCATCTTTTCAAGTTCTTCAATAAGATGGACATACCTTGGGTATCTCTTATCTGGGCCACTTATTACGCCTCTGCGCCCCCCCAAGTCACGCAAAGCTGCGGTTCCTTCTGGTGGAGAGATGTATGCAAGCTGTATGATAAGTTTTGTAAGTTGGCTGTTCCACAAGTTGGATCGGGGGATACGGTGATTTTCTGGCTTGACCGTTTGCGATTTGGCAACAATACGGTTAACATGCAGCATCAATTTCCGCGGCTCCACTCCTTTGTGATCGATGACACTTTAACTGTCAAGGACATTCTGGAGCTGCCAGACCCAACTGACAACCTCCATCTGCCTCTGTCTACTGAAGCCTTCGAGGAGTTTAATCAACTTCAAGCGTTCCTTAATATGGTTAATCTTCAAGATGGGGAAAAGGACGTCTGGAAATGGCCTTCCAAGACTGGTGATTACCAAGCTAGGATTTACTACTTGTCTTGGTTTTCGGGCATAGTGGTTGATCCCATATTCAGGTGGATTTGGAAATGTTCTTGTACTCTGAAGTTCAAGGTTTTTGGGTGGCTTCTTCTGATGGATCGCCTAAACACTAGAGACATGATGCAGCGGCGGCACTGGATTATCCACGATGACACTTGTGTTCTATGTCACTTAGCATCGCATGAGGACAGAGAACATCTATTCTTTGCTTGCAATCTTAGCCAGCGCATCTGGAGCTACCTGGGTGTTTCATGGAATCCACAACCAAACCAGACCACTTATGACATGGCTTCTGATGCTAGGAGGGATTTTGGGCATCCTTTTTTCTCTGAGGTTGTATTCACTACCGCTTGGAATATTTGGACGCAAAGAAATGGGAAGATCTTCAGGAATGAATCACCTTCTTTTAGGGCATGGAGGAGGAATTTTTGCATGACATATCTCTTTTAGCCCATAGAATCAAATGTAAATATAGGAATAGCCTAGTCTCTTGGATAGCCTCCTTAACCTAGTCACTTCTTTTGTAAGTATTCATCTTCCTTCTCTCTCTTAACTTTGTAACTCTGTACTCTTTGGCTCTGTGATTTAATAAAAGACTGTGAGGCTGTTGCCTTGCAGTACATAGTCAAAAAAAAGGAGGGGAGAGTGTTGTCTACGTACCCTCGTAGACCGAAAGCGGAAGTGTTATATCAACGCAGTTGATGTAGTCGTACGTCTTCACGACCCGACCGATCCAAGAACCGAAACTACGGCACCTCCGAGTTCTTGGCACACGTTCAGCTCGATGACGATCCCCGGGCTCCGATCCAGCAAAGCGTCGGGGAAGAGTTCCGTCAGCACGACGGCGTGGTGACGATCTTGATGTTCTACTGTCGCAGGGCTTCGCCTAAGCACCGCTACAATATTATCGAGGATTATGGTGGAGGGGGGCACCGCACACGGCTAAGAGAACGATCACGAAGATCAACTTGTGTGTCTAGAGGTGCTCCCCTGCCCCCGTATATAAAGGAGCAAGGGGGAGGGGCGGCCGGCCAGGAGGGGCGCGCCAGGGAGGAGTCCTACTCCTACCGGGAGTAGGACTCCCTCCTTTTCCTTGTCCAAGTAGGAGAGGGGGAAGGAAGGGAGAGAGGAGAGGAAGGAAGGGGGGGGGGCGCCCCCCCTCTCCTTGTCCAATTCGGACTAGAGGGGGAGGGGGCACGCGGCCTGCCCTGGCTGCCCCTCCTCTTCTCCACTTTAGGCCCATAAGGCCCATTAACCCCCGGGGGGGGGGGGGGGGGTTCCCGTAACCCCCCGGTACTCCAATTTTATCTGAAACTTCTCCGGAACACTTCTGGTGTCCGAATATAGTCGTCCAATATATCAATCTTTATGTCTCGACCATTTCGAGACTCCTCGTCATGTCCGTTATCACATCCGGGACTCCGAACAAACTTCGGTACATCAAAATATATAAACTCATAATGAAACTGTCATCATAACGTTAAGCGTGCGGACCCTACGGTTCGAGAATAATGTAGACATGACCAAGACATGTCTCCGGTCAATAACCAATAGCGGAACCTGGATGCTCATATTGGCTCCTACATATTCTACGAAGATCTTTATCGGTCAGACCGCATAACAACATACGTTGTTCCCTTTGTCATCGGTACGTTACTTGCCTGAGATTCGATCGTCGGTATCTCAATACCTAGTTCAATCTCGTTACCGGCAAGTCTCTTTACTTGTTCTGTAATACATCATCTCGCAACTAACTCATTAGTTGCAATGCTTGCAAGGCTTATGTGATGTGCATTACCGAGAGGGCCCAGAGATACCTCTTCGACAATCGGAGTGACAAATCCTAATCTCGAAATACGCCAACCCAACATGTACCTTTGGAGACACCTGTAGAGCACCTTTATAATCACCCAGTTATGTTGTGACGTTTGGTAGTGTTGGAAATATGCCCTAGAGGCAATAATAAAAGCATTATTATTATATTTCCTTATTCATGATAATTGTCTTTATTCGTGCTATAATTGTGTTATCCGGAAATCGTAATACATGTGTGAATAACAGACAACAAACATGTCCCTAGTGAGCCTCTAGTTGACTAGCTTGTTGATCGACAGATAGTCATGGTTTCCTGACTATGGACATTAGATGTCATCGATAACGGGATCACATCATTAGGAGAATGATGTGATGGACAAGACCCAATTCTAAACATAGCATAAGATCGCATAGTTCGTTTGCTAGAGTTTTCCAATGTCAAGTATCCTTTCCTTAGACCATGAGATCGTGTAACTCCCGGATACCGTAGGAGTGCTTTGGGTATGCCAAACGTCACAACGTAACTGGGTGACTATAAAGGTATACTACGGGTATCTCTGAAAGTGTCTGTTGGGTTGACATGGATCGAGACTGGGATTTGTCACTCCGCTTGACGGAGAGGTATCACCGGGCCCTCTCGGTAATGCATCATCACAATGAGCTCAACGTGATCAAAGTGTTTGATCACGGGATCATGCATTACGGTAACGAGAAAAGTGACTTACCGGTAACGAGATTGAACGAGGTATTGGTATACCGACGATCGAATCTCGGGCAAGTAAAATACCGATTGACAAAGGGAATCGTATACGGGATTAATTGAATCCTTGACATCGTGGTTCATCCGATGAGATCATCGTGGAGCATGTGGGAGCCAACATGGGTATCCAGATCCCGCTGTTGGTTATTGCCCGAGAGCCGTCTCGGTCATGTCTGCATGTCTCCCGAACCCGTAGGGTCTACACACTTAAGGTTCGGTGACGCTAGGGTTGTGAAGATATGTATGTGCAGTAACCCGAATGTTGTTCGGAGTCCCGGATGAGATCCCGGACGTCACGAGGAGTTCCGGAATGGTCCGGAGGTAAAGAATTATATATAGGAAGTGCTATTTTGGCCATCGGGACAAGTTTCGGTGTTATCGGTATTGTACCGGGACCACCGGAGGGGTCCCGGGGTCCACCAGGTGGGGCCACCTGCCTTGGGGGGCCACATGGGCCTTAGGGGGTGCGCCTTGACCCACTTGGGCCAAGGGGAACCAGCCCCAAGGTCCCATGCGCCAAGGAAACTTGGAGGAGGGAGAGTCCAAAGGGGGGAAGGCACCTCCGAGGTGCCTTGGGGAGGATGGACTCCTCCCCCCCCTCTTGGCCGCACCCCTTCCTTGGAGGAAGGGGCAAGGCTGCGCCCTCCCCCCTCTAATGCACCTATATAAAGGGGGGCAGGGGAGGGGGGCAGCGCACCAAATGCCCTGGCTCCTCCCTCCTCCCTGCAACACCTCCTCCTCCTCCCGTAGTTGCTTAGCGAAGCCCTGCCGGAGTTCTGCTGCATCCACCACCACACCGTCGTGCTGGATCTTCCTCAACCTCTCCTTCCCCCTTGCTGGATCAAGAAGGAGGAGACGTCTCCCGTCCCGTACGTGTGTTGAACGCGGAGGTGCCGTCCGTTCGGTACTACATCATCGGTGAATTGGATCACGGCGAGTACGACTACCTCATCCACGTTCACTCGAACGCTTCCGTTGCGATCTACAAAGTGGTATGTAGATGCTATCTAATCTGAATACTCGTTGCTAGATGAACTCATAGATGGATCTTGGTGAAACCGTAGGAAAAATTTTAATTTTCTGCAACGTTCCCCAACAGTGGCATCATGAGCGAGGTCTATGCATAGTTCTTCTTGTGCGAGTAGAACACAATTTGTTGTGGGCGTAGATGTTGTCAATTCTTCTTGCCGTTACTAGTCAATCTTGATTCAGCGGTATTGTGGGATGAAGCGGCCCGGACCAACCTTACACGTACGCTTACGTGAGATCGGTTCCACCGACTAACATGCACTAGTTGCATAAGGTGGCTGGCGGGTGTCTGTCTCTCCTACTTTAGTTGGATCGGATTCGATGAACAGGGTCCTTATGAAGGGTAAATAGAAGTTGACAAATCACATTGTGGTTTTACGTAGGTAAGAAAACGTTCTTGCTAGAACCCTAATTCAGCCACGTAAAACTTGCAACAACAATTAGAGGACGTCTAACTTGTTTTTGCAGCAAGTGCTTTGTGATATGATATGGCCAAAGTTGTGATGTATGATGAATGATCTATATGTGATGTATGAGATGTTCATGCTATTGTAATAGGAATCACGACTTGCATGTCGATGAGTATGACAACCGGCAGGAGCCATAGGAGTTGTCTTTATTTTTTGTATGACCTGCGTGTCATTGAGAATCGCCATGTAAATTACTTTACTTTATTGCTAAACGCGTTAGCCATAGTAGTAGAAGTAATAGTTGGCGAGCAACTTCATGGAGACACGATGATGAAGATCATGGTGTCAAGCCGGTGACAAGATGATCATGGAGCCCCAAGATGGAGATCAAAGGAGCAATGTGATATTGGCCATATCATGTCACGTTTATTATTTGATTGCATGTGATGTTTATCATGTTTTGCATCTTGTTTACTTAGGACGACGGTAGTAAATAAGATGATCCCTCATAATAATTTCAAGAAAGTGTTCTCCCTAACTGTGCACCGTTGCTAAGGTTCGTCGTTCCGAAGCACCACGTGATGATCGGGTGTGATAGGTCCTTACGTTCGCATACAACGGGTGTAAGACAGATTTACACACGCAAAACACTTAGGTTGACTTGACGAGCCTAGCATGTACAGACATGGCCTCGGAACACAGAAGACCGAAAGGTCGAGCATGAGTCGTATAGAAGATACGATCAACATGAAGATGTTCACCGATGTTGACTAGTCCGTCTCACGTGATGATCGGACACGGCCTAGTTGACTCGGATCATGTAATACTTAGATGACTAGTAGAGGGATGTCTATCTAAGTGGGAGTTCATTAAATTTGATTAAATGAACTTTATTATCATGAACTTAGTCTAAATATTTACAATATGTCTTGTAGATCAAATGGCCAACGTAGTCCTCAACTTCAACGCGTTCCTAGAGAAAACCAAGCTGAAAGACGATGGTAGCAACGATACGGACTGGGTCCGGAACCTGAGTATTATCCTCATAGCTGCCAAGAAAGATTATGTCCTAAGAGCACCGCTGGGTGACGCACCTATTCTCCCTGCAGAACAAGACGTTTTGAACGCTTGGCAATCACGCTGCGATGATTACTCCCTCGTTCAGTGCGGCATGCTTTACAGCTTAGAGCCGGGGCTCCAAAAACGTTTTGAGAGACATGGAGCATATGAGATGTTCGAAGAGCTGAAACTGGTTTTCCAAGCTCATGCCCGGGTCGAGAGATATGAAGTCTCCGATAAATTCTTTAGCTGTAAGATGGAGGAAAATGGCTCTGTCAGTGAGCACATACTCAAAATGTCTGGGTTGCACAACCGCTTGACTCAACTGGAAGTTAATCTCCCGGATGAAGCGGTCATTGACAGAATCCTCCAGTCGCTTCCACCTAGCTACAAGAGCTTTGTGATGAACTACAATATGCAGGGGATGGTAAAGACCATTCCTGAGGTATATGCTATGCTGAAATCAGCAGAGGTAGAAATCAAGAAGGAGCATCAAGTGTTGATGGTGAATAAAACCACTAAGTTCAAGAAGGGCAAGGGTAAAAAGAACTTCAAGAAGGACGACAAGGAAGTTGCCGCGCCCGGTAAGCAAGTTGCCGGGAAGAAGCCAAAGAATGGACCCAAGCCCGAGACTGAGTGTTTTTATTGCAAGGGAAGTGGTCACTGGAAGCGGAACTGCCCCAAATACTTAGCGGACAAGAAGGCCGGCAAAACCAAAGGTATATGTGATATACATGTAATTGATGTGTACCTTACCAGTACTCGTAGTAGCTCTTGGGTATTTGATACCGGTGCAGTTGCTCACATTTGTAACTCAAAGCAGGAGCTGCGGAATAAACGGAGACTGGCGAAGGACGAGGTGACGATGCGTGTCGGGAATGGTTCCAAGGTCGATGTGATCGCCGTCGGCACGCTGCCTCTACATTTACCTACGGGATTAGTTTTAAACCTCAATAATTGTTATTTAGTGCCAAGTTTGAGCATGAACATTGTATCTGGATCTCGCTTAATTCGAGATGGCTACTCATTTAAATCCGAGAATAATGGTTGTTCTATTTATATGAGAGATATGTTTTATGGTCATGCTCCGATGGTTAATGGTTTATTCTTAATGAATCTCGTACGTGATGATACACATATTCATAGTGTGAATACCAAAAGAGTGAAAGTTGATAACAATAGTCCCACATATTTGTGGCACTGCCGCCTTGGTCACATAGGTGTCAAACGCATGAAGAAGCTCCATGCAGATGGACTTTTAGAGTCTCTTGATTATGAATCATTTGACACGTGCGAACCATGCCTCATGGGTAAAATGACCAAGACTCCGTTCTCAGGAACAATGGAGCGAGCAACCAACTTATTGGAAATCATACATACCGATGTGTGCGGTCCAATGAGTGTTGAGGCTCGCGGTGGCTATCGTTATGTTCTCACCCTCACTGATGACTTGAGTAGGTATGGGTATATCTACTTAATGAAACACAAGTCTGAAACCTTTGAAAAGTTCAAGGAATTTCAGAGTGAGGTTGAAAATCAACGTGATAGAAAGATCAAGTTTCTACGATCAGATCGTGGAGGAGAATACTTGAGTCACGAATTTGGCACACACTTAAGAAAATGTGGAACAGTTTCACAACTCACGCCGCCTGGAACACCTCAGCGTAATGGTGTGTCCGAACGTCGTAATCGCACTCTATTAGATATGGTGCGATCTATGATGTCTCTTACCGACTTACCGCTATCTTTTTGGGGCTATGCTTTAGAGACTGCCGCATTCACTTTAAATAGGGCTCCATCGAAATCCGTTGAGACGACACCGTATGAATTATTGTTTGGGAAGAAACCTAAGCTGTCGTTTCTAAAAGTTTGGGGATGCAATGCTTATGTCAAGAAACTTCAACCTGAAAAGCTCGAACCCAAGTCGGAAAAATGCGTCTTCATAGGATACCCTAAAGAAACTGTTGGGTATACCTTCTACCTCAGATCCGAAGGCAAGATCTTTGTTGCCAAGAATGGATCCTTTCTAGAGAAAGAGTTTCTCTCGAAAGAAGTAAGTGGGAGGAAAGTAGAACTTGATGAAGTGTTACCTCTTGAACCGGAAAATGGCGAAACTCAAGAAAACGTTTCTGAGGTGCCTGCACCGACTAGAGAGGAAATTAATGATGATGATCAAGATGCTTCTGATCAAGCTCCTACTGAAATTCGAAGGTCCACAAGGACACGTTCCGCACCAGAGTGGTACGGCAACCCTGTCTTGGAAATCATGTTGTTAGACAACGGTGAACCTTCGAACTATGAGGAAGCAATGGCGGGCCCGGATTCCGACAAATGGCTGGAAGCCATGAAATCCGAGATAGGATCCATGTATGAAAACGAAGTATGGACTTTGACTGACTTGCCCGTTGAACGGCGAGCCATAGAAAATAAATGGATCTTTAAGAAGAAGACAGACGCGGATGGTAATGTGACCATCTATAAAGCTCGGCTTGTCGCTAAGGGTTATCGACAAGTTCAAGGGGTTGACTACGATGAGACTTTCTCACCGGTAGCGAAGCTGAAGTCCGTCCGAATCATGTTAGCAATTGCCGCATACTATGATTATGAGATATGGCAAATGGACGTCAAAACGGCATTCCTTAATGGTTTTCTTAAGGAAGAATTGTATATGATGCAGCCGGAAGGTTTTGTCGATCCTAAGAATGCTGACAAGGTGTGCAAGCTCCAACGCTCGATTTATGGGCTGGTGCAAGCATCTCGGAGTTGGAACATTCGCTTTGATGAGATGATCAAAGCGTTTGGGTTTACACAGACTTATGGAGAAGCCTGTGTTTACAAGAAAGTGAGTGGGAGCTCTGTAGCATTTCTCATATTATATGTAGACGACATACTTTTGATGGGAAATGATATAGAACTCTTGGACAGCATCAAGGCCTACTTGAACAAGAGTTTTTCAATGAAGGACCTTGGAGAAGCTGCTTATATATTAGGCATCAAGATCTATAGAGATAGATCGAGACGCCTCATAGGTCTTTCACAAAGCACATACCTTGATAAGATATTGAAGAAGTTCAATATGGATCAATCTAAGAAAGGGTTCTTACCTGTGTTACAAGGTGTGAAATTGAGCTCAGCTCAATGTCCGACCACGGCAGAAGAAATAGAAGAGATGAGCGTCATCCCCTATGCCTCAGCCATAGGTTCTATTATGTATGCCATGCTGTGTACCAGACCTGATGTAAACCTTGCCGTAAGTTTGGTAGGAAGGTACCAAAGTAATCCCAGCAAGGAACACTGGACAACGGTCAAGAATATCCTGAAGTACCTGAAAAAGACTAAGGAAATGTTTCTCGTTTATGGAGGTGACGAAGAGCTCGTCGTAAAGGGTTACATCAACGCTAGCTTCGACACAGATCTGGATGACTCTAAGTCACAAACCGGATACGTGTATATTTTGAATGGTGGGGCAGTAAGCTGGTGCAGTTGCAAGCAGAGCGTCGTGGCGGGATCTACATGTGAAGCGGAATACATGGCAGCCTCTGAGGCAGCACATGAAGCAATTTGGGTGAAGGAGTTCATCACCGACCTCGGAGTCATACCCAATGCGTCGGGGCCAATCAAGCTCTTCTGTGACAACACTGGAGCTATTGCACTTGCAAAGGAGCCCAGGTTTCATAAGAAGACCAGGCACATCAAGCATCGCTTCAACTCCATTCGTGAAAATGTTCAAGATGGAGACATAGAAATTTGTAAAGTACACACGGATCTGAATGTCGCAGATCCGTTGACTAAACCTCTCCCTAAGGCAAAACATGATCAGCACCAGAACTCCATGGGTGTTCGATTCATCACAATGTAACTAGATTATTGACTCTAGTGCAAGTGGGAGACTGTTGGAAATATGCCCTAGAGGCAATAATAAAAGCATTATTATTATATTTCCTTATTCATGATAATTGTCTTTATTCGTGCTATAATTGTGTTATCCGGAAATCGTAATACATGTGTGAATAACAGACAACTAACATGTCCCTAGTGAGCCTCTAGTTGACTAGCTTGTTGATCGACAGATAGTCATGGTTTCCTGACTATGGACATTAGATGTCATCGATAACGGGATCACATCATTAGGAGAATGATGTGATGGACAAGACCCAATTCTAAACATAGCATAAGATCGCATAGTTCGTTTGCTAGAGTTTTCCAATGTCAAGTATCCTTTCCTTAGACCATGAGATCGTGTAACTCCCGGATACCGTAGGAGTGCTTTGGGTATGCCAAACGTCACAACGTAACTGGGTGACTATAAAGGTATACTACGGGTATCTCTGAAAGTGTCTGTTGGGTTGACATGGATCGAGACTGGGATTTGTCACTCCGCTTGACGGAGAGGTATCACCGGGCCCTCTCGGTAATGCATCATCACAATGAGCTCAATGTGATCAAAGTGTTTGATCACGGGATCATGCATTACGGTAACGAGAAAAGTGACTTGCCGGTAACGAGATTGAACGAGGTATTGGTATACCGACGATCGAATCTCGGGCAAGTAAAATACCGATTGACAAAGGGAATCGTATACGGGATTAATTGAATCCTTGACATCGTGGTTCATCCGATGAGATCATCGTGAAGCATGTGGGAGCCAACATGGGTATCCAGATCCCGCTGTTGGTTATTGCCCGAGAGCCGTCTCGGTCATGTCTGCATGTCTCCCGAACCCGTAGGGTCTACACACTTAAGGTTCGGTGACGCTAGGGTTGTGAAGATATGTATGTGCAGTAACCCGAATGTTGTTCGGAGTCCCGGATGAGATCCCGGACGTCACGAGGAGTTCCGGAATGGTCCGGAGGTAAAGAATTATATATAGGAAGTGCTATTTTGGCCATCGGGACAAGTTTCGGTGTTATCGGTATTGTACCGGGACCACCGGAGGGGTCCCGGGGTCCACCAGGTGGGGCCACCTGCCTTGGGGGGCCACATGGGCCTTAGGGGGTGCGCCTTGGCCCACTTGGGCCAAGGGGAACCAGCCCCAAGGGCCCATGCGCCAAGGAAACTTGGAGGAGGGAGAGTCCAAAGGGGGGAAGGCACCTCCGAGGTGCCTTGGGGAGAATGGACTCCTCCCCCCTCTTGGCCGCACCCCTTCCTTGGAGGAAGGGGCAAGGCTGCGCCCTCCCCCCTCTAATGCACCTATATAAAGGGGGGCAGGGGAGGGGGGCAGCGCACCAAATGCCCTGGCTCCTCCCTCCTCCCTGCAACACCTCCTCCTCCTCCCGTAGTTGCTTAGCGAAGCCCTGCCGGAGTTCTGCTGCATCCACCACCACACCGTCGTGCTGGATCTTCCTCAACCTCTCCTTCCCCCTTGCTGGATCAAGAAGGAGGAGACGTCTCCCGTCCCGTACGTGTGTTGAACGCGGAGGTGCCGTCCGTTCGGTACTAGATCATCGGTGAATTGGATCACGGCGAGTACGACTACCTCATCCACGTTCACTCGAACGCTTCCGTTGCGATCTACAAAGTGGTATGTAGATGCTATCTAATCTGAATACTCGTTGCTAGATGAACTCATAGATGGATCTTGGTGAAACCGTAGGAAAAATTTTAATTTTCTGCAACGTTCCCCAACAGGTAGCACACAAAGTGTTCCTCCGATAAATGGGAGTTGCATAATCTCATAGTCAGAGGAACATGTATAAGTCATGAAGAAAGCTATAGCAACATACTAAACGACCGGGTGCTAAGCTAGTGGAATGGGTCATGTCAATCACATCATTCTACTAATGATGTGATCCCGTTAATCAAATGACAACACATGTCTATGGTTAGGAAACATAACCATCTTCGATTAACGAGCTAGTCAAGTAGAGGCATACTAGTGACGTTTAGTTTGTCTATGTATTCACACAAGTATTATGTTTCCGGTTAATACAATTCTAGCATGAATAATAAACATTTATCATGATATAAGGAAATAAAATAATAACTTTATTATTGCCTCTAGGGCATATTTCCTTCACACTACTCATCCATTTGAATTGATTCACGTGGATCTCTTCGGTCCTAATCATTATTCTGCCGTTTCAAATGAAGCATCTCAATATGGCTTTGCTATTGTTGATGATTACTCTCGTTACACATGGGTGCACCTTGTTACTTACAAACATGAAGTGCAGGAAGTCTTCAAACGTTTTTCCTCGAGGGCTTCAACCAACTTTGGTGTGAAGATCAAGCACATCATAAGTGACAATGGCACTGAGTTCAAGAATTCGGGTCTCGATGACTATCTTGATGAACTTGGTATTACTCATGAGTTATCTGCTCCTTATACTCCTCAACATAATGGCGTCGTGGAGCGCAAGAACATGACTCTTGCTGAGATGGCTCGCACTATGCTTGATGAGTACAAAACACCTCGTCGTTTTTGGGTTGATGCAATTGATACTGCGTGCCACATCATCAACAGAGTATATCTTCACAAATTCTTCAAGAAGACTGCCTATGAACTCCTCACTGACAAGAAACCAAATATGAACTAGCACCTGAGGATTCAATCAAGCTCAAGGCTACTGAGGATGTCATTCCTACTGAAGAATCTGGTGAAGAATTCATTCCAGAACGTGAAGAACGTTGAGCTGATGCACCCGAGGAAAATGCCGAAGAAATTGATGCTGAAGAATATGCTGATCAAATTCCTCAACGACAACTAGCTCACCCTCGCGTTGCAAAAGAAGTGCAAGTGGAGAAGATCATTGATGACATCAAAGCACCAGGTCCTCTCACACGCTTAAAAGCTTCACACTTATCTAACTTTTGTGGGCACTATGCCTTTGTCTCTATCACAGAGCCCACTAAGGTAGATGAAGCATTTCTGGAGCCTGAGTGGATTCAGGCCATGCAAGAAGAATTACATCAGTTCAAGCTCAACAACGTCTGGGAACTGGTCAACCGTCCAGATCCTCGCAAGCATAATATCATTGGCACAAAATGGATCTACCACAACAAACAAGATGAAAACGGCCTTGTGGTGAGGAATAAGGCATGACTAGTAGCTCAAGGCTACACTCAGGTTGAAGGAATTGATTTCGATGAAACTTTTGCACCTGTTGCTAGACTTGAGGCTATTCGCATATTGCTTGCTTATGCTAACCATCATGATATCATCTTATATCAAATGGATGTGAAAAGAGCATTCCTCAATGGTAAGCTTGAGGAAGAAGTATATGTTGCTCAACCCCCAGGTTTTGAAGATCCAAAGAATCCTGACAAAGTCTTCAGACTCAATAAGGCCCTCTATGGCCTCAAACAGGCCCCACGGGCGTGGTATGATACTTTGAAGGAATTCTTCATGAAGAACGGCTTCACACCCGGTTCACTCGATCCTACTATCTTTACTAAATCTTATGATGGTGAACTGTTTGTGTGCCAAATATATGTTGATGATATCATCTTTGGCTGTACTAACCAACGTTATAGTGATGAATTTGCCTATATGATGAGTGAAGAATATCAAATGTCTATGATGGGAGAGTTGAAATTCTTCTTAGGTCTTCAAATTCGTCAACAGCGCACTGGCATATTCATATCTCAGGAGAAATACCTCAAGGATGTCCTGAAGAAATTCGACATGCAAGATTGCAAAGGCATCAAAATTCCTATGCCCACAAATGGCAACTATGTACTGATGAAAACGGTATTGACTTCGATCATAAGGTATACCGCTCCATGATTGGCTCGTTATTGTACTTATGTGCATCTAGGCCAGATATAATGCTTAGTGTTTGCATGTGTGCCCGATTTCAAGCTGCACCGAAGGAATCACACCATAAGGCTGTGAAGCATATTCTTCGATATCTAGCTCACACACCAACACTAGGATTATGGTATCCCAAGGGCTCGGATTTTGATCTCATTGGATATTCTGACTCTGACTATGCTGGTGATCATGTGGACCGCAAGTCAACATCTGGTACATGTCATTTCCTCGGACGATCCTTGGTCTGTTGGTCCTTGAAGAAACAGAACTGCGTATCATTGTCTACTGTTGAAGCTGAGTACATTGCTGCTGGTTCTTGCTGTGCTCAACTGCTATGGATGAAGCAAACGCTCAAGGACTATGGCATCAACGTGAAGAATGTGCCTCTCCTCTGTGACAATGAGAGTGCCATCAACATTGCTCACAACCCAGTTCAGCACTCGAAGACAAAGCACATTCAGATTCGTCATCATTTTCTTCGCGATCATGTGTTGAAGGGAGACATTTCTATTGAGCATGTGAAGACTGAAGAACAGCTAGCCGATATCTTCACAAAGCCCTTGGATGATAAGAGATTTAGCAAGTTGCGGTGTGAGCTAAATATCTTAGAATCTTCGAATGTACTTTGAAAAGGCACTCATCCTAACACTTACGCAAAATTGATGACTTAGATGTGCAACACATGAAGAAACGTTTTTCTTCAACCAATGAAGAATAACACTCTAAGTGTGAAGAAATTAATGAAGAATTTGATTCTCAGAACCCTACGACAATTGTACGCGGTGTCTGAAATCATCATTCTTATACGGTGGGTCACGCCACCACACAAAAGTTGAAAATCTTCAATTTGAGTTTTTCCTCAGTTGTTCAAATTCTTCAACTTTGCAAAATGTTCATGTGTTCCGTTGTTTTTCTTCATTGGCTATACATATATGTATGAGCTTTTGTCCTCTACAGCATTCACTTATGGCTATTTCTTCAAGATTGGTTTTTCTGCTAAGTGAATGTGATCGGACCCTTCCCCCTGTATGCTATACTCAATCCAATCTATTCACAAATTCTTCATGTGCGTTCTATTTGAAACTCGTTCAGAATCTTCACTGTGTCCTTGTCAGCTGAAGAAATTGCCAACGGAACTTTAAAACTAATCTTATCCGAAGTTTCGGCCTTGCCGCTCAAACCGTTCCGCATCCCACGATGCATTATTCTACTCACCCATGATCTTACACGATTTCCACTACACTATACGTGGGTGACACATGTCATGTGAAGGAGAAGGGTCAGGGGCACATTCGTCCAAAATCTTCGGGCGAACAGTTTTTTCACTGTCACTATAAATACCCCCTCACCCCTTCCTCACTTCCTTTACTCCGCTCGATCTCTGCCTCTTGCTCGAGCTTCCCAAACCCTAGCGCTGCCGCTACTCCATCATCGCCGGTGAGGAAGAGCTTCACTGCCTCGACCTCGTCACCGTCGTACTCGCGCCGACCGCGGAAATCTTCACCTCCGCCGCCGCCGTAGACGTCTTCCTCTGCCAAGTTAGGGCGTGGAAGATCTACACCGGCGAACTTCACTTCTCCATCTCTGTGTTCGTCGTGTTCTTCATTCAGGGTAATTAAAAGTTACTTTTACTGCCCTCCTTGATTCGAAAGTTTTCTACAAAATCTTCAAAGGTGTTTTATTCTTCAAATCCTCTCACACACAAAACACCTCACAAGTCATATGTTCTTGATTCATTTCTCTAAGCATTATTTTCTTCAAGATTCCTCAATTGTGTGGATCTTCGATCTATACAACTCTGGAACCTAAGACAAAGCGTGCTTAGTGAAATTCTCCAAGACTCATCTGGTCAAATTCCTCAAACTTGTTCTTTTTGAAAAACCTTCTGAGAATGCATATGACCTCTCCAAATTCCTCGCAACTATACTCTGTTCACAGGTACTCATGTCCGCTGCTGAATCACTAGGTTCTCGTCAACTTAACTCATTTGTAGCGTTCCTCGAAGAAAAATTGCATACTTCTTCAGAGAATTTAATTGTTCAAATTCCTCAGTTGAAGAACATGACAGATGGTAAGAAGCCACAGAAAGGAGGAAAGAGGCTTGAGGTCATGACTGCTTTTGAAATACCTGAGGACATTTACAAAGAATACTGCACACACCTGATGAGGCCAAGTTTGGCAAAGAAAACAAAAATCAGCGCAAGGTGCGCATTTAGAGGATTGAACGGAGATGGGCACGCGAATGGAGGGAATACAGATATGTAACCCCAAAGTATATGAAGAAATTCGCACTAAATCCTCCATGCCCAAGAGCCCCATTGGCACCTGGCCAAGAGGCAGATCCCACTAGCATCAAACGCGGTGAGGATTTTTCTGAGGAATGGGCAAAGCGCCAAGCCAAATTGGCAAAACAAGCCAAAGAAGCAGTGAGGAAATTCAATGAAGACTCTGCTGCTGCTGCTGCCACTGAGGCCTCTGTCAAGCCGAGGAAATCTATGCCTAAGAAGCCTGCTCGTAAGCCAAATGCTTCACCAACAGTGCCCTCACGGCCAACTTCCTCAGCTGTTCCTTCAAAATCCTCAGCACCTCCTCCAAAGTCCTCAGCTGTTCCGACAAAGTCCTTAGCACCTGTGCATCTGGCCTCGTGCCAAAGTACTACAGGCATCTCCATTACCTCTGGTGTCTCAGCAAGTTCCTCAGCTGCACCTAATTCTTCATCTGGCCCCACTATGCTGAAGACCAAGGCAACTGCTGGACGAGGTCCTCGGCCAAGTCCCAAGAAGAAACATGTCGCCTTTCAAGAGCCGCCCGAAGATGATGAAGCTGATGATGATGAACTTGCAGAAATCATCAGACAGACAAATGAGGGCCGCTAGAGCCAAAGGCACACCTGTGCCGCTGCTGTTGGATCCAAGGGCGATCCTAGACTACATTGATCTCTGGCACAAGGACCCAAATACTCATATGCCAGACTTCAAGTTGAAACCTGGTCAAAATCACATGCTTACTCATTTAATCCAAGAGGAGAAATGGAAATATGATCAGGCCAGGCAGATCAAGAAGGCCCAGTACAAGAAAGAAAAGTTTCTGAAGACCAACATGGTCAAAATGACGACTGATGAACTCATCAAAATTCAGTCTGAAATCAAAACCCTGAGCGACAACTTCAATGCTTACTATGCTGATTGGAAAGGAGCCAAAGTCAGGTTTGTGAAACTGACTGAGAAGTTCACAACTGTTGCAGCCCCATCGCAACAAGAGGTTCCTCAGGCTGAAGCTTCTGCTCAGCCAACTGAAGAACATGCCAGCACCGCTGATGATTTTCAGGCTGCTGAATAAAATGCTAGTTCTAGGGCTGATGACTCCATTCCAGCCGCTGAAGACTTTGCCAGGGCATCCACTAGTGGTGCACCTGAAGAAACTGTAGAAGTCAGGGCAACTGCATCAGCTGCGCCTGAAGAAATTCAAACAGATTCCTCAGCTCCTCCCGCGCCTACACCAACTCCTATCCTTCCATCTGCATCAGATGTGAAGAAGACCAAGGCTGCAGAGCGAGCTATAGTGAAGAAAAGGAAAGCATCAAGTGCTTCAGAATCTTCAGCTCCAAAGAAGATGAAGCCTATGACCATCTCCTTTGCAAATCTGATCGATGTTGTTCCGATTTCCACCATGCCATCAAAGGACCTTGTTCCTTTTGGTGAAGAATATGAGATCCCAAGCGGATCTGATGAAGTAACTCAATCAACAGCTTCGTCAGAGCAGATTGATGAGGAAATTGAAGTGGATGCAATCCCTTCAACACCTGTTGTATCATCACCAATGCCTCAGTTCACAGCTGAAGAGGCTGCTGTTGAAGAATTGGATGATGAAGACGTTGATATTGGAAGTACAACACCAGTAATGAATGATGATTTTTGGGAAAGTCAGCATCCAAATTCTCCACTCTTCACCCCACTACAGCAGATTCCTCACTCCCCTGCACCAACAGTTCAAATGGGCTCTGAAGAAACTCATCCCACCTCATCTGTCCGTGAAGACATTCCAGCCACTAGTGCTGCTGCTGAGAATGTGAAAACACAGACAACACCTGAAGAGGAACCAGAAATTCCTCAGCCTGAAGAACCTGAGCTCGCGATTCCTGAGGTTGTGATGCAACTCACTGACACCCCTCTGCCAAAGCCAAAGGATCCGTTCTCAAGGAAGCAAAAGTTCAAGGTTGAAGACTTCTTTGGCGAGCACATATTCTTCACTGACTACAACCCTTATGACTCTGCTCGCATAAGGAAGAGGCGTTTCTGGACTGCTAGTCAAGCCAATTTCTATTCCTTAGTGTTGTTCAACAAAGACAAAGTCTTCGATCATGCACATATTCCTCACGTAGACATGGAGTCTCTGCCGTGCTTCGAGCCAGTCCTCAGTGTTCTTCACGACGCTGGGCTACTCAACTTCTGTACTGACATCTGCGACTGGAATGAAGAACTCATTCTTCAGTTCTATGTGACGTTGCACATCACAGGCGACTCTGAAGATGTGAATTCATGGGTACTGGACTGGATGACAGAGAACACTCATTACAAGGCACCAGCGTCTGAATTGCTTCGTGCCCTACCACTCAGTCCTCCCCTTGAAGATGCATGCTGTGTCTATAGTGAACCTGAGCTTTCAAATCACTACATGCAAGTTTTGCTGAAGCCTTTGAAGCCAGGGCAGGCCCCTCGAACCAAATTCCTCGTCAAGGAATTACAGTATGTGCCTCGGACTGTCTATCGCATTCTGACAAAGACAATGAGTCCTATCAAAGGCCATGACTCAAATGATGAAGAAGTCGTTGGCATCATGAAGAATCTGCTTTTCAATATCATTCATGGCGTTCCCGTCAACTTCCATGATTTCTTCATGAGGACTCTGGCCAATATTGCAATGTCACCATTTGAGCTGAAGCCTTATGCGCCATGGATTATGAGATTCATCAGGACAAGGTCTTCACTCAACTACAAAGCCAACACTCTGAACCACTGCAGCTACTTGCCTCCAATTGAAGTCCTCGAAAGGACATTTTCCTCAGCTGATGACAAAGGCAAGGCTGCATCCTACTCCACCAATGATGACTCTGCCGCCAACAATGCCAAGCAAAATCCTCAAGCCACAGCACCCAGGGTGATGACTGATCGTGAGTTACTCCTCAGTCTTCATCAGAAGGTTGATCGCAATCATAAATGGGTCAAGCGTCAGTTTGGTTCACTTCTTCACAACATGACTTCAACACACAATGCAGTGAAGAAAAACCACCACTACCTCCATGAAACCTTCAACCGCACCTGGGTTGTCCTCTCTCATGTTTACAGCGCTGAAGATCTGAAGAAAATGGGTCTCAAGGAAGAATTTGACTAGTCTTCACCTCCTCCGAAGAAATACAAGAAGGTCAAGGTTCCTTCCTTGGTGGCCAGCTCCTATTCTTCATCGCGTGACACTGATGAACATGAAGACTTGGACGACACAGCGGCAGGCCCTCCTACAACAACCGACCCCGACAACGCTGGCGTTCCTTCATCAACCTGATTATCTTCAGGGGCGTTAGTCCTCAGTTTTGATCCTTTTGGTCATTCGATGATAAAGGGGGAGAAATTTGAGTTAGTCTTCAAGCGGGTCTCTACTATATGGGCGCTTTTTTGCTAAGTTACAACTCTCGTTCTTCTGAAACTTTTATTGGATCGAGTTGTAAACTTAAACCCGATGGTGCTCTGATACTTCTGCTACATTATTTTGCATGCTTATTCCTCGTTAATATTATTGCACGCATGCTGAATTACATCAGTCACCATATTTCACCATGCATTTCAAATTCTTCATATTATATGTCAAATGCGTGTATGAATTACAAGATATAGGGGGAGATCTCCATGATTCAACTCTTCAAGTGTGCATTGCTTCAAAAGCAAATTCCTCACTATGCACATCTTCAGGGGGAGTTCTTCTATATCTTGCAATCAAATTCCTCAATATCAGTATTTACACTTCATA
The DNA here is from genome assembly GCA_032464435.1 of Aegilops umbellulata. Taxonomy (NCBI): domain Eukaryota; kingdom Viridiplantae; phylum Streptophyta; class Magnoliopsida; order Poales; family Poaceae; genus Aegilops; species Aegilops umbellulata. The sequence continues at coordinate 256,609,825 of CP136059.1, forward strand.
TGTTTATCCCCGTTGAAAACTTAACCTATATTGTCATCAATCACCAAAATGGGGGAGATTCTAAGTACATCTAGTGCCCCTTAGTGATTTTGGTGTATTGAAGACTTATAGGTTAAGGATCTAATGTGTTTATGAGTGTACACAAGTCTATAAGTCTATGAGGAGTTTGATATTTACAGAGAAAGTCGACCCCTAAAAATGAAGTTCTTCGACTGAAGACTTTGGTATTCTGAAGACTTTCCGAAGACTTTGAAAGTCAAGAAATTGGTGTGACCTTGAAGACTTGGTATTCATTCGAGGAACATGAAGCGTGAAGACTTTTATTTTCGTAGTTTCGTTTTCTCTTTCTTGAGTCATAGGAAACACCATACTGTAAAAGGGGGTCGAGGAAATACTAAGGAAAAATTTCCATGTGATGCTCAACTCAAAATCCTACACCTACCAATCCCTTCTAGTGAAGCCATTGGAAATCTCATACAGTTCAGTCAATTTCTTTAGTGACAGAGAAGAAGCTCTTCTGGTCTCTGAGGAATTTGTTCTGACTGAGGAGTTAGGAATTCGCCAGTGCGGATTGCCTAGACAGAGAGGAACACGATAGCCCTGAGGAATTTGAACCTCAAATTTCCGACCGTTGCTGTGCTGCGCGCCAGCTGTCCCCAAAATATCTTATCCACCTAACGGTCATATCATTGAAGGGCATTTATGTCTTATCATGTCGGGCTGCTCCCTAGGCTATAAATAGCCGCCACCTACAACCACTAGCTGGTTGGATGTTCCGCAAGAAACTGACACTTGTCATTTGAGAGCATCCCATCCTCCGAGGACTTTGAGCGAAAATCATGAAGTGAGGAAAATCCAAAAACCCAAACCCAAACACCTACAAACCCAAAGTGATTGAGCATCACTGAAGAGATTGATCCTGCGTGGATCCGATGCTTGTTACCTTTGAAGACTGTGCTTCTTCCAGACGGTTAGGCGTCATGGTCTAGAGCATCCAAGAGGAATTGTGGATAGCCAAGTGACCGAGTTTGTGAAGGTTCGGAAGTCACCTGAAGACTTACCACGAGTGATTGGACGAGGTCTGTGTGACCTTAGTTCAAGGAGAATACGGCGAGGACTTGGTGTCTCGAGCTGCGTGCTCAGGACTGGGTGTCCAGGACTGTGTGTCCTTGAGTTTAAATACTCAGCCGCTCCAACCAGATGTACAACTGAGACAACAGTTGGAACTGGTCTACCAAATCATTGTCTTCACCAAGCCAACTGGTTCTATTTCCTCAACTCTTTCATTTCCTCAGTATTGTGTTGTGTGCTTGTCATATCTGTGTTTGAAGACTGTGACTGAAGACTTTCTCAATTTCCTCAGTTCAATTTCTTTAGTCTGTTTGTCTTCATTCTGTGTTATCCTGTGATTACGCTTTCTGTACTCTGTGCTTGTCTTCATTTCATCATGATGACTAAGCTTGTGTTCTGCTATGTTTACTTCTGAGTACTTATTCTGCTGCAAGTAGTTTTTCGCTAAGGAATTTCCTCACTAGCAAATTCCTCAGTGAAGAATTCATAAAAATCGCCTATTCACCCCCCTCTAGTCGATATAACACACTTTCAATAATTAACGCCAAAAAGTAGCAGGCTTATGTGTGCATGCGACCATTGAGATAAGAAGATTAAATGAAGGTCGTTGCATGCTGTAATTAAGGATAGACATGTAGCCTATACCTACAACACAAGTTGGTGCATTAGTCAATCAATATCGATTAAGATTAAAGGCTAAATGCATTGGAAGTGTAGATGTACATCATGTACTACACTCTTTGTTTTATAGCCGATGTACACTCTTTGTTGGAAGACCGAGGGAGGACACGTGCATGCACTCACATACACAGCCAGGGCGGTTCGCACGCAAGGGTTGGACTCATGTCGCGCTTGCGTAAAGTTTTGTTTAACTGATTTCTTTGCTCTGCCAACTGACAGGTGGGACCCAGAAACCAGGTGACAATTTAACCAGTCAACAAAGTGCCACGTCGACTTTGTGGCCGGTCAGTAGGGTGCAATACGGTGCTCTACGATGAGCTAGTGATCATATAATCGCCACAAAACTATATATAGTGACCGTAAAGAGCGTATTGTTACATACGTTGACCGCCAGTGTATTTTTCTCATTTCAAATTAAGCCATATTAATCGGAAAGGACGCAGTATGGACTACTACTACTAGTACTAGTACTGCTTTGATGTGTCTCGTCAACTCGCCGAACGAGGAGAAGCTTGCTTACTACGCCTCTCCCTCGCCCACGCGCGCGGTGGTTCGCAGGACGAGGAGAGGGTTTTGACTACAGCGCCCTCTCCCTCTCCCTCTCCCTCGCCCTCGCCCTCGCCCTCGCGGTGGACGTGCATCAGTTCAATTGGTGTCAGATTGCCAGAAGCATATTGTACTATAGTATCATCATTGTTGGACCTTCCGAAGAGGCGAAGAGCCAAGTGCAAGGTTCACACGAGTACGAAATGTTGAACCTCCCGAAGAGGCAAAGAGCCAAGCGCAAGGTTTTATAGGAGTTGTCGTCCTAGTAGGAGTGTACTGCAACTATAGCGAACGATGCTACTGTATGATGCCGCCACGTCACGTATATCCAAAGCTGTGCCACCTTTTTTTTTCTCAAAGAGCGTGTTGGAGCCCGTGCAACAACCACACAAGTTGCACGTACACATAACACATTTACTAGTAATAAATTCTAAAGGAAAAATGCCAGTATGCCACACAAGTTCATCTCCAATTCATGTGATAAATTTGTGCACGACTAGTCTACATATATTCACAGCGCTACCGTTCACAATTACCGTACTCCACTTACACGTTATAGATGGGCTACATGTCCTCCTCCAGGTCCTAGGTGTTCTTCATGGATGGCACGATCCATAGCGCTGGGCAACGGGAATCATTGTCACAGCTTTCTAGTCCGGTTCCACACGATGGAGACTCATCCAAGCTGAAGCGGCATAAATCAGGGATAGCGTGTCCCAGCATGTCGTTCATCTGGCGGTGCGCACTGAAGACACAACCATGCTTCATGAACGGTAGGCCTTCCGTGTTGTGCACGGAAGGTGGCATCCGCTTCACAATGGGGTAGCTGTCCCCGATGAAAAGCGAGTACTCTCCAAGAGTGTTCCTCGGCACCCACGTAGCATCACGGGGGTCGAACTCGACGCCATTCATCTGGTACACGCGGCATCCCAGATCTGGACACATGGCGACGTACATAGTCAAGGTCCATGCATAATAATGTTGTGCTCAAATATGGCGGTCAGTAATACTGTCCAGCAAATAGTACTACTCCGGTATAGAGGAAGTAAAATAACCGGCTTATTTTATAGCCACTCTTGGCTACATGGATAAGATAGTAAGACATGGAAAAACAAAAATGGTGGCAGCTAGTGGGTTCAAGTCTTCAAGGGCCTAGCTAGCTATACGCGTCCTCCAAGGTAAAAAGTACTCCTACTAGTACTACAAAGTATACTACTAGTACAACAATGAAAGAGAAGGCGAGAGGGTTAAAAAATGGAATACCTGGGTAGATGGTGACGGTCCGATCGTGGTAGATTGTGTGACCATGTTGCACATCAGTGGTACCATGGGTAACGACTGCTAAGATATTGATCCCAATATGCCAAAGTTGAAAGTGCGTTATATCGACTAGAGGGGGGGTGAATAGGCGATTTTTATGAAATTCTTCACTGAGGAATTTGCTAGTGAGGAAATTCCTTAGCGAAGAACTACTAGCAGCGGAATAAGTACTCAGAGGTAAACATAACAGAATACACACATGGTCATCATGATGAAATGAAGACAAACACAGAGTACAGAAAGCGTAAACACAGGATAGCACAAGATGAAGACAAACAGATTGAAGAAATTGAACTGAGGAAATTGAGAAAGTCTTCAGTCAAAGTCTTCAAACACAGATATGAACAGACACACAACACAGTAATGAGGAAATGAAAGTGTTGAGGAAATAGAACCAGTAAGCTTGGTGAAGACAATGATTTGGTAGACCAGTTCCAACCGCTGTCTCAGTTGTACATCTGGTTGGAGCGGCTGAGTATTTAAACTCGAGGACACCTAGTCCCGGACACACAGTCCTCACCGTATTCTCCTTGAGCTAAGGACACACAGTCCTCGCCCAATCACTCGTGGTAAGTCTTCAGGTGACTGCCAAACCTTCACAGACTTGGTCACTCAGCGATCCACAATTCCTCTTGGATGCTCTAGACCTTGACGCCTAACCATCTGGAAGAAGCACAGTCTTCAAAGGCAACAAGCGTCGGATCCACGCAGGATCAATCTCTTCAGTGATGCTCAATCACTTTGGGTTTGTAGGTGTTTGGGTTTGGGTTTGGATTTTCCTCACTTGATGATCTTCGCTCAAAGTCCTCGAAGGATGGGTTGCTCTCAAATGACGAGTGTCAAGTTCTCTCGGAGCAGCCAACCAGCTAGTGGTTGTAGGGGGCGGCTATTTATAGCCTAGGGAGCAGCCCGACATGATAAGACATAAATGCCCTTCAATGATATGACCGTTGGATGGATAAGATATTTTGGGACAGCTGGCGTGTAGCACAGCAACGGTCGGAAATTAGACGTACAAATTCCTCAGGGCTATCATGTTCCTCACTGTGTAGGCAATTCGCACTGGCGAATTCCTAACTCCTCAGTCAGAGCAAAGTCCTCAGTGACCAGAAGAACTGCGTCTCTGTCACTGAAGAAATTGACTAAACTGTATGAGATTTCCAATGGCTTCACTCGAAGGGATTGGTAGGTGTAGGATTTGAGATGAGCATCACATGGAATTTTTCTCCTTAGTATTTCCTCGACCCCCTTTAACAGTACGGTGTTTCCTATGACTCAAGAAAGAGAAAATGAAACTACGAAAACAAAAGTCTTCACGCTTCATGTTCCTCGAATGAATACAAAGTCTTCAAGGTCACACCAATTTCTTCACTCTCAAAGTCTTCAGAAAGTCTTCAGTATATCAAAGTCTTCAGTCGAAGAACTTCATTTTCAGGGGTCGACTTTCTCTATAAATATCAAACTCCTCATAGAATTATAGACCTGTGTACACTCATAAACGCATTAGACACTTAACCTATAAGTCTTCAATACACCAAAATCACTAAGGGGCACTAGATGCACTTACAATCTCCCCCTTTTTGGTGATTGATGACAACATAGGTTAAGTTTTCAACGGGGATAAATATATGAAGTGTAACTGATACTAAGGAATTTGATTGCAAGGTATAGAAGAACTCCCCCTGAAGATGTGCATAGTGAGGAATTTGCTTTTGAAGCAATGCACACTTGAAGAGTTGAATCATGGAGATCTTCCCCTATATCTTGTAATTCATACACGCATTTGATATATAATATGAAGAATCTGAAATGCATGATGAAATATGGTGCCTGATGTAATTCAGCATGCGTGCGATAATATTAATGAGGAATAAGCATGCAGAATAGCGCATCAAAAGTATCAGAGCATAGTGCAACAAAAGTATCAGCGCACCATAGGGTTTAAGATTACAACTCGATCCAATAAAAGTTTCGGAAGAACGAGAGTTGTAACTTAGCAGATAAAAAAATGCCCATTATTATAGACCCGCTTGAAGACTAACTCAGATTTCCCCCCCTTTGTCATCGAATGACCAAAAGGATCGAAACTGAGGACTAACGCCCCTGAAGATATTCAAGTTGATGAAGGAGCGCCAGCGTTGTTGGGGTCGGTCGTTGATGTAGGGCCTGCCGCAGTGTCGTTCAAGTCTTCATGTTCATCAGTGTCGCGCGATGAAGAATATGAACTGGCCACCAAAGAAGGAACTGGGACCTTCTTGTATTTCTTCGGAGGAGGTGCAGACCAGGAAAATTCTTCATTGAGACCCATTTTCTTCAGATCATCAGCGCTGTAGACTTGAGACAGAACAGCCCAGGTGCGGTTGAGGGTTTCATGAAGGTAGTATTGGTTTTTCTTCACTGCATTGTGTGTTGAAGTCATGTTGTGAAGAATTGAACCAAACTGACGCTTGACCCATTTGTGATTGCGATCAACCTTTTGATGAAGACTGAGGAGTAACTCACGATTAGTCATCACCCTGGGTGCTATGGCTTGAGGATTTGGCTTGGCAGTATTGGCGACAGTGTCATGTGTGGCAGAGTCATCATTGGTGGAGTAAGATGCAGCCTTGCGAAATTGTCCATCCAATGGACGAATGCCTTCATCGATCACAGCAGTAGCCTTTCCCTTTTCTTCAGCTGATGAAAATGTCCTTTTGAGGACTTCAATAGGAGGCAAGTAGCTGCAGTGGTTGAGAGTTTCAGCTTTGTAGTTGAGTGAAGACCTTGTCCTGATGAATCTCATAATCCAAGGTGCATAAGGCTTCAGCTCAAATGGTGACATAGCGATATTTGCCAAAGTCCTCATGAAGAAATCATGAAAGTTGACAGGAACGCCGTGACAGATGTTGAAAAGCATGTTCTTCATGATGGCAACGACTTCTTCATCGCTTGAGTCGTGGCCTTTGATGGGACTCATTGTCTTTGTTAGAATGCGATAGACAGTCCTAGGCATATACAACAGTTCCTTGACGAGGAATTGGGTTCGAGGAGCCTGCCCTGGCTTCAAAGGCTTCATCAGCACTTGCATATAGTGATTTGAAAGCTCAGGTTCGTTGTAAACACAACGTGCATCTTCAGTGGGTGGACTCAGAGGAAGGGCACGAAGCAATTTAGATGCTGGGGCCTTATAGTGGGTGTTCTCAGTCATCCAGTCCAGAACCCATGAATTCACATCATCAGAGTTGCCGGTGATGTGCAATGTTGCATAGAATTGAAGAATGAGTTCTTCATTCCAATTGCATATGTCAGTACAGAAATTGAGCAGTCCAGCGTCGTGAAGAACACTGAGGACTGGCGTGAAGCACGGCATGGACTCCATATCCACATGAGGAATATGTGCATGGTCAAAGACTTTGTCCTTGTTGAAAAGCACTGAAGAATAGAAATTTGCTTGACTTGCTGTCCAGAAACGCCTCTTCCTTATGCGAGCAGAGTCATAAGGGTTGTATTCAGTGAAGAACACGTGCTCGCCAAAGAAGTCTTCAGCCTTGAATTTTTGCTTCCTTGAGAACGGATCCTTTGGCTTTGGCAGAGGAGTGTCAGTGAGTTGCATCACTACCTCAGGAATCACGATCTCAGTTTCTTCAGGCTGAGGAATTTCTGGTTCCTCCTCAGGTGCAGTCACCTTTTCAGCTTCAGCAGCAGTTTCTTTAGCACTAGTGGCTGGAATTTCTTCATTCACAGATGCAGTGGGATGAGTTTCTTCAGAGCCCATTTGAACAGTTGGTGCAGGGGAGTGAGGAATTTGCTGCAGTGGGGTGAAGAGTGGGGAATTGGGATGCTGACTTTCCCAGAAGTCGTCATTCATCACTGGTGTTGTGCTTCCAATATCCACATCTTCATCATCAATTTCTTCAACACCAGCCTCTTCAGCATCAAACTGAGGCATTGGTGATGAGATCATTGGGGTTGAAGGGATTGAATCCACTTCAATTATTCATCAATCCGCTCTGAGGAAGCAGCAGATTGAGTTTCTTCATCTGATCCACTTGGGATCACATAGTCTTCTCCAAAAGGAACTAGGTCCTTTGATGGCATAGATGAGATTGGAACAACATCAATTGGATTGGAAAATGAGCTGGTCATGGGCTTCATCTTCTTGGGAGCTGAAGATTCTAAAGCATTTGATGCTTTCCTTTTCTTCACTGCAGCTCGCTCTGCAGCCTTGGTTTTCTTCACATCCAGTGCAGATGGAAGGATTGGAGTTGGTGTAGGCGCAGGTGGAGCTGAGGAATCTGGTTGATTTTCCTCAAGCAAAACTGATGCAGTCGCCCTGACTTCTTCAGTTTCTTCAGGCGCACCACTAGTGGATGCCCTGGCAATGTCTTCAGTGGCTGGAGTGGAGTCATCAGCCCTGGAACTAGCATTTTCTTCAGCAGCCTGAAAGTCATCAGGGGTGCTGGCATGTTCTTCAGTGGGCTATGCTGAAGGTTCAGCTTGAGGAATTTCTTGTTGCGATGGGGCTGCAACATTGGTGAATTTCTCAGTTAGTTTCACAAACCTGACTTTTGCTCCTTTCCAGTCTGCATAGTATGCATCAAAGTCATCGCTGAGGGCTTTGATGTCAGCTTGCATCTTGATGAGTTCTTCAGGCTTCATGGTGAGAACATTTTTCCTTAGCAGTTTCTCTTTCCTGTACTGCGATTTCTTGATCTGCCTGGCCCTATCATATTTCCACTTCTCCTCTTGGATGAAGTGAGTTAGCATGTGACTTTGGCCAGGAGTCAGTTTGAAGTCAGACATAGGTGTGTTTGGATCCTTATGCCAAATATTGGTGTAATCGAGGATCGCCCTTGGATCCAGCAGTAGGGGCACAGGTGTGCCTTTGGCTTTAGCAGCCCTTTCTTGGCGGTCTCTGATGATTTCAGCAAGTTCTTCTTCATCAGCTTCATCATCATCAGATGGTACAATAAAGACTACCTGCTTCTTGTTGGGACTTGGGCGAGTACCGCGTCCAGCAGTAGCCTTTTTCTTCAGCAGAGAGGGTCCAGCTGAGGAACTTGGTGCAACTGAGGAACTAGCTGAGACACCAGAGGCAATAGAGACGCCTACAGTCCTTTGACACGTGGCAAGATGCGCAGGTGCTGAGGACTTTGGCGGAACAGCTGAGGACTTGGTCGGAGGTGCTGAGGATTTTGCAGGAGCAGGGGCAGCTTGAGGAAATTGCCTTGAAGATTTTGAGGTGTCTGGCCGTGAGGGCATTGCAGAGGAACTTGGCCGTGAGGGCATTGCTGGTGAAGCACTTGGCTTGCGAGCGGGCTTCTTGAGCATCAATTTCCTCGGCTTGACAGAGGCCTCCGTGGCAGCAGCAGCAATAGAGTCTTCATTAAATTTCCTCATTGCTTCTCTGGCTTGCCTTGCCAATTTAGCTTGGCGCTTGGCCCATTCTGTAGGAAAATCCTCACCGCGCTTGATGCTAGTGGGATCAGCCACTTGGCCAGGTGCCAATGGGGCTCTTGGGCATGGAGGGTTCAGTGCGAATTTCTTCATGTACTTGGGAGTGATGTACCTGTACTCCCTCCATTCACGTGCCCATCTCCTTTCAATCCTTTGAATGCGCACCTTGCGCTGATTTCTATCTTCCTCAGGTGGTGTGCAGTAATCTTTGTATTAATCCTCGGGAATTTCAAAGGCAGTAATGACCTCATGCTTCTTTCCTCTTTTCTGTGGCTTTTTACCGTCAGCCATTTTCTTCAGTTGAGGAATTTGAGCAATTGAATTCTCTGAAGAAGTATGCAACTTTTCTTCGAGGAACGCTGCAAATGAGTTAAGTTGATGAGAACCTAATGATTCAGCAGCGGATATGTGTACCTGTGAACAGAGTATGGTTGCGAGGAATTTGAAGAGGTCATATGCGTTCTTAGAGGGTTTTTAATAAAGAACAAGTTTGAGGAATTTGACCAGATGCGTCTTGAAGAATTTCACTAAGCGTGCTATATCTTAGGTTCCCGAGTTATATAGATCGAAGATCCACACAATTGAGGAATCTTTGAAGAAATTGATGCTTAGGGAAATGAATCAAGAACAGATAACTTGTGAGGTGTTTTGTGTGTGAGGATTTGAAGAATAAAACACCTTTGAAGATTTTGTAGGAAAATTTCGAATCAAAGAGGGCAGTAAAAGTAAATTTTAATTACCCTGAAATGAAGAACACGACGAACTATGAGTTGAAACAGGGAAGTTCGTCGATGCAGATCTTCCACGCCCTAACTTGGCGGAGGAAGACATCTACGGCGGCGGCGGAGGTGAAGATTTCCGCAGTCGGCGCGAGTACGACAACGATGAGGTCGAGGCAGTGAAGCTCTTCCTCACCGGCGACGATGAAGTAGCGGCGGCGCTAGGGTTCGGAAGCTCGAGCGGGGGGAGTGAGATCGAGCGGGGTAAAAGAAGTGAAGAAGGGGACAGGGGTATTTATAGCCACGGTGAAAAACTGCTCGTCCGAAGATTTAGGACGAACGTGCCCCTGGCCTTTCTCCTTCTCACGACATGTGTCACCCACATACTGCGTAGTGGAGATCGTGTAAGATCGTGGGTGAATAAACAAATGCATCGTGGGATTCGAAACGGTTTGAGCGGCAAAACCGAAAGTTTGGATAAGATCAGTTTTAACGTTCCATTCGCAATTTCTTTAGCTGACAAGGACACAGTGAAGAATTTGAACGAGTTTCAAAATAGAACGCACATGAAGAATTTGTGAACAGACTGGATTGAGTATAGCATAGAGGGGAAGGATCCGATCACATTCACTTAGCAGAAGATCCAACTTGAAGAAATAGCCATAAGTGAATGCTGTAGAGGACATAAACTCATATATATATAGCCAATGAAGAAAAAAACGACGGCACATGTGAAGATTTTGCAAGTTGAAGAATTTGAACAACTGAGGAATTTCAAAAGTTGAGGAAAAACTCAAATTGAAGATTTTCAACTTTTGTGGTGGCGTGACCCACCATATTAGAATGATGATTTCAGACACCGCGTACAATTGTCGTAGGGTTCTGAGAATCAAATTCTTCATTAATTTCTTCACACTTAGAGTGTTATTCTTCATTAATTGAAGAAAAACGTTTCTTCATGTGTTGCACATCTAAGTCATCAATTTTGCATAAGTGTTAGGATGAGTGCCTTTTCAGAGTACATTCAAAGACTCTAAGATATTTAGCTCACACCGCAACTTGCTAAATCTCTTCTCATCCAAGGGCTTAGTGAAGATATCGGCTAGCTGTTCTTCAGTCTTCACATGCTCAATAGAAATGTCGCCCTTCAACACATGATCACGAAGAAAATGATGACGAATCTGAGTGTGCTTTGTCTTCGAGTGCTGAACTGGGTTGTGAGCAATCTTGATGGCACTCTCATTGTCACAGAGCAGAGGCACATTCTTCATGTTGATGCCATAGTCCTTGAGTGTTTGCTTCATCCATAGCAGTTGAGCACAGCAAGAACCACCAGCAATGTACTCAGCTTCAGCAGTAGACAATGATATGCAGTTCTGTTTCTTCGAGGACCAACAGACCAAGGATCGTCCGAGGAAATGACAAGTACCAGATGTTGACTTGCGGTCCACACGGTCACCAGCATAGTCAGAGTCAGAATATCCAATGAGATCAAAATTTGAGCCCTTGGGATACCATAATCCTAGTGTTGGTGTGTGAGCTAGATATCGAAGAATATGCTTCACAACCTTATGGTGTGATTCCTTCGGTGCATCTAGAAATCGGGCACACATGCAAACACTAAGCATTATATCTGGCCTAGATGCACATAAGTACAATAAAGATCCAATCATGGAGCGGTATACCTTATGATCGAAGTCAGTACCATTTTCATCAGTGCATAAATGACCATTTGTGGGCATAGGAATTTTGATGCCTTTGCAATCTTGCATGCCGAATTTCTTTCGGACATCCTTGAGGTATTTCTCCTGAGATATGAATATGCCATTGCGCTGTTGACGAATTTGAAGACCTAAGAAGAATTTCAACTCTCCCATCATAGACATTTGATATTCTTCACTCATCATATATGCAAATTCATCACTATAACGTTGGTCAGTACAGCCAAAGATGATATCATCAACATATATTTGGCACACAAACAGTTCACCATCATAAGATTTAGTAAAGAGAGTGGGATCGAGTGAACCGGGCGTGAAGCCTTTCTTCATGAAGAATTCCTTCAATGTATCATACCACGCACGTGGGGCCTGCTTGAGGCCATAGAGGGCCTTGTTAAGTCTGAAGACTTTGTCAGGATGTTTTGGGTCTTCAAAACCTGGGGGTTGAGCAACATATACTTCTTCCTCAAGCTTACCATTGAGGAATGCACTTTTCACATCCATTTGATATAAGATGATATCATGATGGTTAGCATAAGCAAGGAATATGCGAATAGCCTCAAGTCTAGCAACAGGTGCAAAAGTTTCATCGAAATCAATTCCTTCAACCTGTGTGTAGCCTTGAGCTACTAGTCGAGCCTTATTCCTCACCACAACACCATTTTCATCTTGCTTGTTGCGGTAGATCCACTTTGTGCCAATGATGTTGTGCTTGCGAGGATCGGGACGATTGACTAGTTCCCATACATTGTTGAGCTTGAACTGATGTAATTCTTCTTGCATGGCCTAAATTCACTCAGGCTCCAAAAATGCTTCATCTACCTTAGCGGGCTCTGTGATAGAGACAAAAGCAAAGTGCCCACAAAAGTTAGATAGATGTGAAGCTTTTGAGCGGGTGAGAGGACCTGGTGCTCTAATGTCATCGATGATCTTCTCCACTTGCACTTCTTTTGCAACGCGAGGGTGAGCTGGTTGTCGTTGAGGAATTTGATCAGCATTTTCTTCAGCATCAATTTCCTCAGCATTTTCTTCGGGTGCATCAGCTCGACGTTCTTCACGCTCTGGAATGAATTCTTCAGCAGATTCTTCAGTAGGAATGACATCTTCAGTAGCCTTGTGTTTGATAGAATCCTCAGGTGGTGGTTCATCTAACACAGAAGGTAGGTGCTCTCTTTGCGAGCCATTAGTTTCATCAAACCGCACATCTACAATTTCAACAATCTTGTGAAGAACATTGTTGAAGACTCTGTAGGTGTGCGAGTCCTTTCCGTAACCAAGCATAAAACCTTCATGTGCTTTCGGTGCGAATTTAGAGTTGTGATGAGGATCTCTAATCCAGCATTTAGCACCGAAGACTTTGAAATAACTCACATTGGGTTTCTTATCAGTGAGGAGTTCATAGGCAGTCTTTTTGAAGAATTTGTGAAGATATACTCTGTTGATGATATGGCACGCAGTATCAATTGCATCAACCCAGAAACGACGAGGTGTTTTGTACTCATCGAGCATAGTGCGAGCCATCTCAGCAAGAGTTCTGTTCTTGCGCTCCACGATGCCATTCTGTTGAGGAGTATAAGGAGCAGATAACTCATGAGTAATACCAAGTTCATCAAGATAGTCATCGAGACCCGAATTCTTGAACTCAGTGCCATTGTCACTTCTGATGTGCTTGATCTTCACACCAAAGTTGGTTGAAGCCCTCGAGGAAAATCGTTTGAAGACTTCCTGCACTTCAGTTTTGTAAGAGACAAGGTGTACCCATGTGTAACGAGAGTAATCATCAACAATAGCAAAGCCATATTGAGATGCTTCATTTGAAACAGAGGAATAATGATTAGGACCGAAGAGATCCATGTGAAGCAATTCAAATGGTCGAGTAGTGGTCATGATGGTCTTTGCTGGATGCTTGGCCTTGGTCATGTTTCCAGCTTCACAGGCACCGCACAAGTGATCCTTGAGGAATTTGACATTCTCAATGCCAATGACATGCTTCTTCTTCGCAAGCGTGTGCAAATTCCTCATGCCTGCATGACCAAGTCGTCGATGCCATAGCCATCCTTCTGAAGCTTTTGCAAGTAGGCACACGGCTGGTTGTGAATCTGCAGAGAAATCAACAATATACAAGTCTCCTCTCCTAAAGCCTTCGAAGACTTTGGAATTGTCAGCTTCCATAATCACAACACAACGATACTTGCCAAAGACAACAACCATATCAAGATCACAAAGCATTAAGACAGACATAAGGTTGTATCCTAAGGACTCAACAAGCATGACTTTGTCCATGTGTCGATCCTTTGTGATAGCAACTTTACCTAGACCCAATACCTGACTTTTGCTTTTGTCAGCGAAGATGATATGCTTCATATGTGACGATGATAAGGGAGCATCCATCAAAAGATTCTTGTCACCAGTCATGTGATTTGTACATCCACTATCAAGTACCCATTCAGTGGCTTTGGGTTGATCATCCTGCAGATGAATTAGTGCAACTTACGATCTCATATACTTCGGCAGTGAAGAATATGATATCACAATTCATCAGATCAATTTCATCAAGCAGTAGGACAGATAAAACCGAGGGAGGACGTGGGAAATGAAAGTTCATTTCATCATGGTTAGCCTGCGTCTTTTCAGGCAATTTGTCAGGTCCCCAGCAAATTCTTCAGACGTTATAGTACGTCTGGAGACCTGACCCTGCAGAAGAGATTAGTTCTTTTTCTTCACCACCCACATCTGAAGGGGTGGCAAAGAGTTCATCACTCTGCGAGCTCCATATGAGAATGGTGGCATAGCGGCCAAACCATTTCGTTTCACACAAGAGCGGTTAGGGTAAGCATATGAATAAGCAGAGAAATTCTTCGAGGACTTATGAACATAATAATTTGAAGAATAATGCTCATATTCATAGTCCTTGGCTCTTCCCTGCGAAACAGAGTTGTTAGCACGATGATGTTCATATGAGGATTTTGATCCTTGTGAGGAATTTGATCCCCTTGAGGAACTTGGTCCGTATGAGGACTTGGATCCATATGAAGAATTTGGTCCATATGAAGAATATGATCTGGGGTTCCTTTTCTTCACAGGTGGTGTCATGAGGACATTCACCTGAAGACTTTCAAGGCACCTTTTGGGAACCCAGATTTTCTTCACAGGGGAACCATTCCTGCAGTTAGTGCCATCATATCTAGCAAATACTTCACCATTCTGATTTTTGAACAGTTTATAGGTTGAGTCAAATGACTCATGAGAAGAATGAGAAGATTCACATGTATAGCCAGATAAATTAGATGGATCAACTGGAGGTACCTTTGCAGCAACCCATGAGGCTTTGGGGTACTGCTCAGGCTTCCAATATGTGCCATCAGCATTGAGTTTCCTCTCAAAGGCAATACCCTCTTTCCTAGGGTTCCTGTTGAGGATCTGCATTTTAAGCACGTCACAAAGAGTCTGATGCCCTTTGAGGCTTTTGTACATGCCTGTCATGTACAATTCCTTCAGCCCTGCATCGTCAGTGATACTTGCAATGTCCTCAAATGAGGAATTAGTGATAGCAGAGGCAGGTGAAGAATTTGTAATATTTGAAGCATTTGAACATTCAGGTGAGGAATTAGCAGATTCTCGTTCAATGCATTTTGAACATGGAGGAATAAATTCTTCCTGAGGAGCGCTAATTTGTTGAGCAAGTAATGAATCGCGCTCCTTCTGAAGATCTTCATAACTCACTCTTAGCTTCTCAAGATCTTGCTTCTTTTGAAGATATTCATAAGAAAGCTTCTCATGATCAGATAAGAGAGTGTTATGATGACTTTGAAGGTTGTCAGACCTGGTCTGAAGTCTCTGAAGATTTTCAGTTAAGGCCTTAGTGCGATCCAATTCTTCAACCAACATATCATCACTTTTGTCTAGCATGTTTTGAACCTTTTCAAAAGCCTTTTGTTGTTGCACAACAATCTTAGCAAGTTTAGAGTAGCTAGGCTTAAGATTTTCATCAGATTCATCCTCACTAGATTCAGATGAGGCGTATTTGAGTACCTTGGCACCCTTTGCCATGAAGCAATAGGTGGGAGCATAGTCATCACTGCCTTCATCAGCCTTGTTGGTGAGATCACTTTCTTCAGCGTTGAAGATGGATTTGCTGACGAATGCAGTAGCGAGGGCTAGGATCGCCACACCAGACTCAGAATCATCAGACTCCTCTTCTGCTTCATTTTCTTCAGATTCAGCCTCAGAGTCCATTTCCTTGCCAATGAATGCCCGAGCCTTCTTGGAGCTGCTCTTCTTGTGAGACGAAGACTTCGAGGATTTTGATGATGAAGATTTTGAGGATTTCTTCTTTTTCTTCGCATCATCAGAACTGTAATCCTTGTATTTCTTCTTCTTTAATTCCTTTTCCCACTGAGGACTATCTTGAATGTAATGTCCTGGTTTCTTGCACTTGTGACAAAGCCTCTTCTTGTAGTCACTGGATGAGGAATCATTGCTCCTTGATGGTTTTCCAAAGCGACCACGTCTTGAGAACTTCTGGAATTTCTTCACAAGCAGTGCTAGATCATGACTCAGTTCTTCAGGATCACCAAGGCTGCTACCAAAGTCTTAATCTTCGGACTCAGATACTACCTTGGCCTTCAGTGCACGTGATCTGCCATAGCTCGAACCGTAGAGATCTCTCTTCTCACCAAGCTGGAACTCATGAGTGTTTAGCATCTCGAGGATATCAGTGGGGTCAAGTGACTTGTAATTAGCACGCTCTTGTATCATTAGTGCCAGAATATCAAATGAGGAATCAAGCGATCTTAGCAATTTCTTCACCACCTCATGGTCGGTGATGACAGTGGCACCAAGTGCTTGCAGCTCATTTGAGATGTCAGTGAGGTGATCGAAGGTTTGCTGAACATTTTCATTGTCGAGTCTTTTGAAGCGGTTGAAGAGATTGCGAAGAACATCAACTCGAGAGTCACGCTGAGTTGAAACTCCTTCATTTACTTTGGACAGCCTATCCTAGATAAGCTTAGCAGTTTCCAAAGCACTCACTCTACCATACTGTCCTTTACTCAGATGGCCACATATGATATTCTTCGCTTGGGAATCGAGTTGCTTGAATCTCTTCACATCGGTAGCGTTCAGTGAGGGTGAGACGGAGGGAACACCATTCTCCACAACATACCAGAGATCATTATCAATTGCCTCAAGATGCATTCGCATCTTATTCTTCCAGTAGGGGTAGTCCGTCCCATCGAAGGTAGGACACCCAGCAGAGACCTTGATCATACATGCGGTCGACATAACTAAAACTCCAGGCGGTTAAACCAAAATCACACAGAAAAAGGGAGTACCAGGCTCTGATACCAATTGAAAGTGCGTTATATCGACTAGAGGGGGGGTGAATAGGTGATTTTTATGAAATTCTTCACTGAGGAATTTGCTAGTGAGGAAATTTCTTAGCGAAGAACTACTAGCAGCGGAATAAGTACTCAGAGGTAAACATAACAGAATACACACATGGTCATCATGATGAAATGAAGACAAACACAGAGTACAGAAAGCGTAAACACAGGATAGCACAAGATGAAGACAAACAGACTGAAGAAATTGAACTGAGGAAATTGAGAAAGTCTTCAGTCAAAGTCTTCAAACACAGATATGAACAGACACACAACACAGTAATGAGGAAATGAAAGTGTTGAGGAAATAGAACCAGTAAGCTTGGTGAAGACAATGATTTGGTAGACCAGTTCCAACCGCTGTCTCAGTTGTACATCTGGTTGGAGCGGCTGAGTATTTAAACTCGAGGACACCTAGTCCCCGACACACAGTCCTCACCGTATTCTCCTTGAGCTAAGGACACACAGTCCTCGCCCAATCACTCGTGGTAAGTCTTCAGGTGACTTCCAAACCTTCATAGACTTGGTCACTCAGCGATCCACAATTCCTCTTGGATGCTCTAGACCTTGACGCCTAACCGTCTGGAAGAAGCACAGTCTTCAAAGGTAACAAGCGTCGGATCCACGCAGTATCAATCTCTTCAGTGATGCTCAATCACTTTGGGTTTGTAGGTGTTTGGGTTTGGGTTTGGATTTTCCTCACTTGATGATCTTCGCTCAAAGTCCTCGGAGGATGGGTTGCTCTCAAATGACAAGTGTCAAGTTCTCTCGGAGCAGCCAACCAGCTAGTGGTTGTAGGGGGCGACTATTTATAGCCTAGGGAGCAGCCCGACATGATAAGACATAAATGCCCTTCAATGATATGACCGTTGGATGGATAAGATATTTTGGGACAGCTGGCGTGTAGCACAGCAACGGTCGGAAATTTGACGTACAAATTCCTCAGGGCTATCATGTTCCTCACTGTGTAGGCAATTCGCACTGGCGAATTCCTAACTCCTCAGTCAGAGCAAAGTCCTCAGTGACCAGAAGAACTGCGTCTCTGTCACTGAAGAAATTGACTAAACTGTATGAGATTTCCAATGGCTTCACTCGAAGGGATTGGTAGGTGTAGGATTTGAGATGAGCATCACATGGAATTTTTCTCCTTAGTATTTCCTCGACCCCCTTTAACAGTACGGTGTTTCCTATGACTCAAGAAAGAGAAAATGAAACTACGAAAACAAAAGTCTTCACGCTTCATGTTCCTCGAATGAATACAAAGTCTTCAAGGTCACACCAATTTCTTCACTCTCAAAGTCTTCAGAAAGTCTTCAGTATATCAAAGTCTTCAGTCGAAGAACTTCATTTTTAGGGGTCGACTTTCTCTGTAAATATCGAACTCCTCATAGACTTATAGACCCGTGTACACTCATAAGTGCATTAGACACTTAACCTATAAGTCTTCAATACACCAAAATCACTAAGGGGCACTAGATGCACTTACAAAAGTCAGCTACAAGGTTCCAGGTTAGACCGAATCGCGGATGCAAATGCACATCTAGGATTGGTGATCTTATTTTGATCGGGGGATGACTGGTCCCTGCAAAATAATGGAGTACCGTTAGGGATGCAAATGATGGTTTGTGCATTCCGTTTTTAATCTCCCGTACCGTAGGATGGCAACCAGATGAAACAAGTCCCCTGGCTTGTCACCGCGAAGATGCGGCCTAGATGGCGCACGGCATCTTCAAACGTGTAGGGGTACAAATCTCTCCTGTTACTGCCTCTTGCATTGATGGCAATCCTTATGTCGAACACCGCGATGAGATAGTAATCGTCGTAGCCGCGTCGCTTTGTCGGCGGGTCCGCAATTACTATCTTCTTCAATCTCATGTAGGCATCATCATACGTATTCAAGCCCAGCCAGTCTGGAAGGCCGATCCCAATGGTGGAAAGGGGTCTACCGGAACGGCCGCACTGCTGTGGATGTTGTGCAAAATGATGGTGGTATCCGGTCGGAGGTATGCAAGCCAATCTCCGTTGGCACCGACCCAGACCTATATATATAAGATGGTGGGCATCGGAGAAATTACGGGATGGAAATGGAATAACTATGTACT
This sequence comes from Aegilops umbellulata, assembly GCA_032464435.1. Taxonomy (NCBI): domain Eukaryota; kingdom Viridiplantae; phylum Streptophyta; class Magnoliopsida; order Poales; family Poaceae; genus Aegilops; species Aegilops umbellulata. Next base: position 256,628,802 of record CP136059.1, read on the forward strand.
ACATGATCAAACTCCATCACTGACCTGCTCATCAGACAAAATCCGACTACCTCTCAGCGTCGGCAACTCTAGCGGAGTCAACGTGCAACCATGGCCAGGGAGCGGTGGACTGTTCGTAGGATTGTCCCATAGAAGAACCTTCTCCTCGAGGACGCATGGAAGACCAACAAGCATGGCCTTTTCCCAAGCCTCTTTAAGCAGCGTCTTGAAAAAGTTGGTGCAGGAAGCACCGAGTCTTGCGGCGGTGAGGACGTCGGAGCGGCGTGCGATTTCTCCTAGAGGATCGTCGTCCAAGGTCTCCCAGCCCCGACGAGGAGGAGAACCTCCTGGAAAATCCATGGGAGGAGCGACGAACTGCCTTCTCTTCGGGGGAGGGGAACTGGCGAGGAGGAGATAAGAGCATAGTAATGATACGTCCATTTTGCATCATGCTTTTATATCGATATTTATTGCATTATGGGCTGTTATTACACGTTATGTCACAATACTTATGCCTATTCTCTCTTATTTTACAAGGTTTACATAAGGAGGGAGAATACCGACATCTGGAATTCTAGGCTGGAAAAGGAGCAAATATTAGAGACCTATTCTGCACAACTCCAAAAGTCCTGAAACTCCACGAAAGTCATTTTTGGGAATAATAAAAAATATCCAGCGGAAGAAGTTCACCAGAGGGGGGCCCACCTGTCCACGAGGGTGGGGGGCGTGCCCACCCCCCTAGGGCGCGCCCCCTACCTCGTGGGCCCCCTGTTGGCTCTCCGACGCCCATCTTCTGCTATATGAGGTATTTCACCGAGGAAAAAATCATAAGCAACCTTTCGGGATGAAACTCCGCCGCCACGAGGCGGAACCTTGGCGGAACCAATCTAGGGCTCCGGCAGAGCTGTTCTGCCAGGGACACTTCCCTCCGGGAGGGGGAAATCATCGCCACCGTCATCACCAATGCTCCTCTCATCGGGAGAGGGAATCTCCATCAACATCTTCACCAGCACCATCTCATCTCCAAACCCTAGTTCATCTCTTGTATCCAATTCTTGTCTCCATGTCCGGGATTGGTACTAGTAGGTTGCTAGTAGTGTTGATTACTCCTTGTAGTTGGTGCTAGTTGATTTATTTGGTGGAAGATCATATGTTCAGATCCTTCATGCATATTATTACCCCTCTGATTATGAACATGAATATGCTTTGTGAGTAGTTACGTTTGTTCCTGAGGACATGGGAGAAGTCTTGCTATTAGTAGTCATGTGAAGTTGGTATTCATTCGATATTTTGATGGGATTTATGTTGTCTAACCTCAAGTGGTGTTATGTGAACGTCGACTACCTAACACTTCACCATTATTTGGGCCTAGAGGAAGGCATTGGGAAGTAATAAGTAGATGATGCGTTGCTAGAGTGCAAGAAGCTTAAACCCTTGTTTATGCGTTGCTTCGTAAGGGGCTGATTTGGATCCACATGTTTCATGCTATGGTTAGGTTTACCTTAATACTTTTGTTGTAGTTGCGGATGCTTGCAATAGAGGTTAATCATAAGTGGGATGCTTGTTCAAGTAATAACAGCACCCAAGCACCAGTCCACCCACATATCAAATTATCAAAGTACCGAACGCGAATCATATGAATGTGATGAAAACTAGCTTGACGATATTCCCATGTGTCCTCGGGAGCGCTTTTCCTTATATAAGAGTTTGTCTAGGCTTGTCCTTTGCTACAAAAAGGATTGGCCCACCTTGTTGCCCTTTATTTACTTTTGTTACTTGTTGCTCGTTACTATCACAAAACTATCCGTTACCACTTATTTCAGAACTTGCAGAAAATACCTTGCTGAAAACCGCTTATCATTTCCTTTCGCTCCTCATTGGGTTCGACAATCTTACTTATCGAAAGGACTACGATAGATCCCCTATACTTGTGGGTCATCAAGACTCTTTTCTGTCGCCGTTGCCGGGGAGTGAAGCGCCTTTGGTAGGTGGAATTTGGTAAGGAAAATTTTATATAGTGTGCTGAAATTTACTATCGCTTGTTACTATGGAAAGTAATCCTCTGAGGGGCTTGTTCAGGGTATCTTCACCCCAACCAGTAGAGCAAAGAGTTGCTCCTCAACCTACTGAACCTATTGAATATGAAAATGTTCCCTTTGAATTTCCTTCGGGTATGATAGAAAAACTGCTAGCTAATCCTTTTTCAGGAGAAGGAACAAAGCATCCTGATGAGCACCTAATATATGTGGATGAAGTTTGTGGATTATTTAAGCTTGCACGTATACCCGATGATGTTGCTAAGAAGAAGGTCTTCCTTTATCTTTGAAGGGAGATGCGTTGACATGGTATAGGCTATGTGATGATACGAGATCATGTAACTATAGAAGATTGAAATTGGAATTTGATCAAAAGTATTACCCTATGCATCTTGTTCATCGTGATCACAATTATATATATAATTTTTGGCCTCGCGAAGGAGAAAGCATCACTCAAGCTTGGGGGAGGCTTAAATCAATGTTATATTCATGCCCCAATCATGAGCTCCCAAGATAAACAATTATTCAAAACTTTTATGCTCGGCTTTCTGAAAACAATCGCACCATGCTCGATACTTCTTGTGCTGGCTCTTTTATGATAAAGACTATTGAATTTAAATGGGATTTATTGAATAGAATTAAACGCAACTCTGAAGATTGGGATCTTGACAAAGGTAAGGAGTCAGGTATGACACCTAAGTTTGATTGTGTTAAATCTTTTATGGATACCGATATTTTCCGTAAATTTAGCACTAAATATGGACTTGACTCTGAGATAGTAGCTTCTTTCTGTGAATCTTTTGCTACTTATGTTGATCTCCCCAAGGAGAAGTGGTTTAAATATCATCCTCACATAGAAGTAAAAGTAGCTGCACCTATTAAAGTTGAAGAAAAGACTGTCACTTATAATGATCCTATTGTTCCTACTTCTTATATTGAGAAACCACCTTTCCCTGTTAGAATAAAGGATCATGCTAAAGCTTCAACTGTGGTTCATAAAAGCAATATTAGAACTTATACACCTCCTTAGCAAGTTAAAGTAGAACCTAATATTGCTATTGTTAAAGATCTCTTGTCTGATAATATTGATGGGCATGTTATTCAGTTCTGCGGTGAAACTGCTAGAATTGCTAAACCTTGTGCTAAAGACAAACATAGACCTGTGGTAGGCGTGCCTGTTATTTCTGTTAAAATAGGAGATCATTGTTATCATGGCTTATGTGATATGGGTGCTAGTGCTAGTGTTATACCTTATGTCTTGTATAAAGAAATTAAGCATGAAATTGCAACTGATGAGTTAGAAGATATTGATGTCACAATTAAACTTGCCAATAGAGATACTATTTCAACAATGGGAATTGTTAGAGATGTTGAAGTCTTGTGTGGGAAAACTAAATATCCTGCTGATTTTCTTGTTCTCAGTTCCCCACAAGATAGCTTTTGTCCCATTATATTTGGTAGACCCTTCTTGAACACTGTTAATGCAAAGATAGAATGCGAAAAGAATATAGTTACTATTGGCTTGGATGATATGATTCATGAGTTTAATTTCTCTAAATTTAGTAAACAACACCGTGAAGAAGAATTGCCTAGTAAGGATGAAATTATTGGTTTTGCTTCTATTGTCGTACCTCCTAGTGATCCTTTAGAACAATATTTGCTAGACCATGAGAATGATATGTTTATGAATGAAAGAAGGGAAATAGATGAAGTATTCTTTAAACAGGAACCTATTCTAAAACACAATTTTCCTGTTGAAATCCTAGGGGATCCTCCTCCACCCAAGGGTGATCCCGTGTATGAGCTTAAACCATTGCCTGATAATCTTAAATATGCTTATCTTGATGAAAAGAAGATATATCCTGTTATTATTAGTGCTAACCATTCAGAGCATGAAGAAGAAAGATTATTGAAAACTCTGAAGAAGCACCGTGCTGCTATTGGATATACTCTTGATGATCTTAAGGGCATTAGTCCGACTCTATGTCAACATAAAATAAATTTGGAAGCAGATGCTAAACCATTTCGTGATCCCCGAAGACGTCTTAATCCTAAAATGAAAGAAGTGGTAAGAAAAGAAATACTAAAGCTTCTGGAGGCAGGTATAATTTATCCCGTTGTTGATAGTCAGTGGGTAAGTCTTGTCCATTGTGTCCCTAAGAAGGGAGGCATTACTGTTGTTCCTAATGATAAAGATGAATTGATCCCGCAAAGAATTATTACAGGTTATAGGATGGTAATTGATTCCCGCAAATTAAATAAGGCCACTAAGAAAGATCATTACCCCTTACCTTTTATCAATCAAATGCTAGAAAGATTATGCAAACATACACAGTATTGCTTTCTAGATGTTTATTCTGGTTTCTCTCAAATACCTGTGTCAGCTAAAGATCAAACAAAGACTACTTTTACATGCCCTTTTGGTACTTTTGCTTATATACGTATGCCTTTTGGTTTATGTAATGCACCTGCTACCTTTCAAAGATGCATGATGGCTATATTCTCTGACTTATGTGAAAAGATTTGTGAGGTTTTCATGGACGACTTTTCCGTCTATGGATTTTCTTTGATGATTGCTTGAGAAATCTTGATCGAGTTTTGCAGAGATGTGAAAAACTAATCTTGTCTTGAATTGGGAAAAGTGCCACTTTATGGTTAATGAAGGTATTGTATTGGGGCATAAAGTTTCTGAAAGAGGTATTGAAGATGATAAAGCCAAGGTTGATGCTATTGAAAAGATGCCATTTCCCAAGGACATCAAAGGTATAAGAAGTTTCCTTGGTCATGTCGGATTTTATAGCAGGTTCATTAAGGACTTCTCAAAAATTTCTCGGCCTCTGACTAATTTATTACAAAAAGATATACCATTTGTCTTTGATGATGATTGTGTAGAATGATACGTCCTTTTTGCATCATGCTTTTATATCGATATTTATTGCTTTATGGGCTGTTATTTCACATTATGTCACAATACTTATGGCTATTCTCTCTTATTTTACAAGGTTTACATAAGGAGGGAGAATGCCGGCAACTGGAATTCTGGGCTGGAAAAGGAGCAAATATTAGAGACCTATTCTGCACAACTCCAAAAGTCCTGAAACTCCACGGAATATCTTAAATAAATAATAAAAATCCTCGCCAAAGATGAAGACTAGGGGGCCCACACCCTATCCACGAGGTTGGGGGGCGCGCCCCCTACCTCGTGGGCCCCCTGTTGGCCCTCCGATGCCCATCTTCTGCTATATGAGGTCTTTCGTCGAGGAAAAATAAGGAGGCAACCTTTCGGGACGACTCCACCGCCACGAGGCGGAACCTTGGCGGAACCAATCTAGGGCTCCGGCAGAGCTGTTCTGCCGGGAACACTTCCCTCCGGAGGGGGAAATCATTGCCATTGTCATCACCAACGCTCCTCTCATCGGGAGAGGGCAATCTCCATCAACATATTCACCAGCACCATCTCATCTCAAAACTCTAGTTCATCTCTTGTATCCAATTCTTGTCTCCAAGTCCCGGATTGGTGCTAGTTGGTTGCTAGTAGTGTTGATTACTCCTTGTAGTTGATGCTAGTTGGTTTACTTGGTGGAAGATCATATGTTCAGATCCTTTATGCATATTATTACCCCTCTGATTATGAACATGAATATGCTTTGTGAGTAGTTACGTTTGTTCCTGAGGACAAGGGAGAAGTCTTGCTATTAGTAGTCATGTGAATTTGGTATTCGTTCGACATTTTGATGAGATGTATGTTGTCTAGCCTCTAGTGGTGTTATGTGAACGTCGTCTACATAACACTTCACCATTATTTGGGCCTAGAGGAAGGGATTGGGAAGTAATAAGTAGATGATGGGTTGCTAGAGTGACAGAAGCTTAAACCCTAGTTTATGCGTTGCTTCGTAAGGGGCTGATTTGGATCCATATGTTTCATGCTATGGTTAGGTTTACCTTAATACTTTTGTTGTAGTTGCGGGTGCTTGCAATAGAGGTTAATCATAAGTGGGATGCTTGTTCAAGTAATAACAGCACCCAATCACCGGTTCACCCACATATCAAATTATCAAAGTACCGAACGCGAATCATATGAACGTGATGAAAACTAGCTTGACGATATTCCCATGTGTCCTCGGGAGCGCTTTTGCTTATATAAGAGTTTTTCCAGGCTTGTCCTTTGCTACAAAAAGGATTGGGCCACCTTGCTGCACTTTATTTACTTTTGTTACTTGTTGCTCATTACAAATTATCTTATCACAAAACTATCTGTTACCACTTGTTTCTGTACTCTGAAAGAATACCTTGCTGAAAACCGCTTATCATTTCCTTCTGCTCCTCGTTGGGTTCGACACTCTTACTTATCAAAAGGACTACGATAGAACCCTATACTTGTGGGTCATCAAGACTCTTTTCTGTCGCCGTTGTCGGGGAGTGAAGCGCCTTTGGTAGGTGGAATTTGGTAAGGAAAAATTTATATAGTGTGCTGAAATTTACTGTCACTTGTTACTATGGAAAGTAATCCTCTGAGGGGCTTGTTCAGGGTATCTTCACCCCGACCAGTAGAGCAAAGAGTTGCTCCTCAACCTACTGAACCTATTGAAAATGAAATTCCTTTTGATTTTCCTTCGAGTATGATAGAAAAACTGCTAGCTAATCCTTTTACAGGAGATGGAACAAAGCATCCTGATGAACACCTAATATATGTGGATGAAGTTTGTGGATTATTTAAGCTTGCAGGTATACCCGATGATGTTGCTAAGAAGAAGGTCTTTCCTTTATCTTTGAAGGGAGACGCATTGACATGGTATAGGCTATGTGATCATACGAGATCATGGAACTATAGAAGATTGAAATTGGAATTTCATCAAAAGTATTACCCTATGCATCTTGTTCATCGTGATCGCAATTATATATATAATTTTTAGCCTCGCGAAGGAGAAAGCATCGCTCAAGCTTGGGGAGGCTTAAATCAATGTTATATTCATGCCCCAATCATGAGCTCCCAAGAGAAACAATTATTCAACAATTTTATACTCGGCTTTCTGAAAATAATCGCACCATGCTCGATACTTCTTGTGCTGGCTCTTTTATGATGAAGACTATTGGATTTAAATGGGATTTATTGGATAGAATTAAACGCAACTCTGAAGATTGGGATGTCGACAAAGGTAAGGAGTCAGGTATGACACCTAAGTTTGATTGTGTTAAATCTTTTATGGATACCGATATTTTCCGTAAGTTTAGCACTAAATATGGACTTGACTCTGAGGTAGTAGCTTCTTTCTGTGAATCTTTTGCTACTTATGTTGATCTCCCTAAGGAGAAGTGGTTTAAATATCATCCACCCATAGAAGTAAAAGTAGCTGCACCAATTAAAGTTGAAGAAAAGACTGTCACTTATAATGATCCTATTGTTCCTACTTCTTATGTTGAGAAACCACCTTTCCCTGTTAGAATAACGGATCATGCTAAAGCTTCAACTGTGGTTCGTAAAAGCAATATTAGAACTTATACACCTCCTGAACAAGTTAAAGTTGAACCTAATATTGCTATTGTTAAAGATCTCTTGTCTGATAATATTGATGGGCATGTTATTCAGTTCTGCGGTGAAACTGCTAGAATTGCTAAACCTTGTGCTAAAGATAAACATAGACCTGTGGTAGGCGTGCCTATTATTTCTGTTAAAATAGGAGATCATTGTTATCATGGCTTATGTGATATGGGTGCTAGTGCTAGTGTTATACCTTATGTCTTGTATAAAGAAATTAAGCATGAAATTGCAACTGATGAGTTAGAAGATATTGATGTCACAATTAAACTTGCCAATAGAGATACTATTTCAACAATGGGAATTGTTAGAGATGTTGAAGTCTTGTGTGGGAAAACTAAATATCCTGCTGATTTTCTTGTTCTCAGTTCCCCACAAGATAGCTTTTGTCCCATTATATTTGGTAGACCCTTCTTGAACACTGTTAATGCAAAGATAGAATGCGAAAAGAATATAGTTACTATTGGCTTGGATGATATGATTCATGAGTTTAATTTCTCTAAATTTAGTAAACAACACCGTGAAGAAGAATTGCCTAGTAAGGATGAAATTATTGGTTTTGCTTCTATTGTCGTACCTCCTAGTGATCCTTTAGAACAATATTTGCTAGACCATGAGAATGATATGTTTATGAATGAAAGAAGGGAAATAGATGAAGTATTCTTTAAACAGGAACCTATTCTAAAACACAATTTTCCTGTTGAAATCCTAGGGGATCCTCCTCCACCCAAGGGTGATCCCGTGTATGAGCTTAAACCATTGCCTGATAATCTTAAATATGCTTATCTTGATGAAAAGAAGATATATCCTGTTATTATTAGTGCTAACCATTCAGAGCATGAAGAAGAAAGATTATTGAAAACTCTGAAGAAGCACCGTGCTGCTATTGGATATACTCTTGATGATCTTAAGGGCATTAGTCCGACTCTATGTCAACATAAAATAAATTTGGAAGCAGATGCTAAACCATTTCGTGATCCCCGAAGACGTCTTAATCCTAAAATGAAAGAAGTGGTAAGAAAAGAAATACTAAAGCTTCTGGAGGCAGGTATAATTTATCCCGTTTTTGATAGTCAGTGGGTAAGTCTTGTCCATTGTGTCCCTAAGAAGGGAGGCATTACTGTTGTTCCTAATGATAAAGATGAATTGATCCCGCAAAGAATTATTACAGGTTATAGGATGGTAATTGATTCCCGCAAATTAAATAAGGCCACTAAGAAAGATCATTACCCCTTACCTTTTATCAATCAAATGCTAGAAAGATTATGCAAACATACACAGTATTGCTTTCTAGATGTTTATTCTGGTTTCTCTCAAATACCTGTGTCAGCTAAAGATCAAACAAAGACTACTTTTACATGCCCTTTTGGTACTTTTGCTTATATACGTATGCCTTTTGGTTTATGTAATGCACCTGCTACCTTTCAAAGATGCATGATGGCTATATTCTCTGACTTATGTGAAAAGATTTGTGAGGTTTTCATGGACGACTTTTCCGTCTATGGATTTTCTTTGATGATTGCTTGAGCAATCTTGATCGAGTTTTGCAGAGATGTGAAGAAACTAATCCTGTCTTGAATTGGGAAAACTGCCACTTTATGGTTAATGAAGGTATTGTCTTGGGGCATAAAGTTTCTGAAAGAGGTATTGAAGTTGATAAAGCCAAGGTTGATGCTATTGAGAAGATTCCATGTCGCAAGGACATCAAAGGTATAAGAAGTTTCCTTGGTCACGCCGGATTTTATAGGAGGTTCATTAAGGACTTCTCAAAAATTTCTCGGCCTCTAACTAATTTATTAGAAAAAGTTATACCATTTGCTTTTGATGATGATTGTGTAGAAGCATTTGAAATACTTAAGAAAGCATTGATCTCTGCCCCTGTTGTTCAGCCACCTGATTGGAATTTACCCTTTGAAATTATGTGTGATGCTAGTGATTATGTTGTAGGTGTTGTTCTAGGGCAAAGAGTTGATAAGAAATTAAATGTTATCCATTATGCTAGTAAGAATCTAGACAATGCTCAAAGAAATTATGCTACTACTGAAAAAGAACTCTTAGCAGTTGTATTTGCTTGTGATAAGTTCAGACCTTATATTGTTGACTCTAAAGTAAGTATTCACACTAATCATGCTGCTATTAAATACCTTATGGAAAATAAAGATGCTAAACCTAGACTTATTAGATGGGTTCTCCTGCTACAAGAATTTGATTTGCATATTGTTGATATAAAAGGAGCTGAGAACCCCGTTGCAGACAACTTATCTAGGTTAGAGAATGTTCTTGATGACCCACTACCTATTGATGATAGCTTTCTTGATGAACAATTAAATGTTATAAGTACTTCTCGTAGTACTCAATGGTATGCTGATTATGCTAATTATATTGTTGCTAAATTCATACCACCTAGTTTCACATACCAACAAAAGAAAAAGTTCTTTTATGATTTGAGACATTACTTTTGGGATGACCCTCATCTTTATAAAGAAGGAGTAGATGGTGTTATTAGACATTGTGTACCTGAGCATGAACAGGAACAAATCCTACGCAAGTGTCACTCCAAAGCTTATGGAGGACACCACGCGGGAGACAGAACTACACATAAGGTATTGCAATCTAGTTTTTATTGGCCTACTCTCTTCAAGGATGCCGGTAAGTTTGTCTTGTCTTGTGATGAATGCCAAAGAATTGGTAATATTAGTAGACGTCAAGAAATGCCTATGAACTATTCACTTGTTATTGAACCATTTGATGTTTGGGGCTTTGATTATATGGGAGCTTTTCCTGCCTCGAATGGATATACACATATGTTAGTTGCTGTTGATTACGTTACTAAGTGGGTAGAAGCTATTCCAACTAGTAGTGCTAATCATAACACTTCTATTAAAATGCTTAAAGAAGTTATTTTTCCGAGGTTTGGAGTCCCTAGGTATTTAATGACTGATGGTGGTTCACACTTTATTCATGGTGCTTTCCGAAAAATGCTTGCTAACTATGACGTTAATCATAGAATTGCATCACCTTATCACCCGCAGTCTAGTGGTCAAGTAGAATTGAGTAATAGAGAGCTCAAATTAATTTTGAAAAAGACTGTCAATAGGTCTAGAAAGAATTGGTCTAAGAAACTTTATGATGCATTATGGGCCTATAGAACTGCATATGAAAATCCTATGGGTATGTCTCCGTATAAAATGGTATATCGAAAAGCATGTCAGTTACCTCTCGAACTAGAACATAAGGCACATTGGGCTATTAAAGAGCTCAACTATGATTTCAAACTTGCCGGAGAAAAGCAATTATTTGATATTAGCTCACTTGATGAATGGAGAACCCAGGCTTATGAAAATGCCAAGTTGTTTAAAGAAAAAGTTAAAAGATGGCATGACAAAAGGATACAAAAGCGTGAGTTTAATGTAGGTGACTATGCATTGCTATACAACTCTCGTTTAAGATTTTTTGCAGGAAAACTTCTCTCTAAATGGGAAGGCCCCTACGTTATCGAGGAGGTCTATTGTTTCGGTGCCATAAAGATCAACAACTTCGAAGGCACAAACCCGAAGGTGGTAAACGGTCAAAGAATTAAACATTATATCTCAGGTAATCCCATAAATGTTGAAACCAATATTATTGAAACCGTAACCCCGGAGGAATACATAAGAGACACTTTCCAGAACATTTCAGACTCCGAAAAGGAATAGGTATGTGGTACGGTAAGTAAACCGACTCCAAAACAGTTTTTAAGGCAATATTTCTCCGTTTTGGAATATTTTGAAAATAGAAAAATAAGTAGGAGTCCGGGAAAGACACGAGGGCCCCACGAGGGTGGAGGGCGCGCCCTACCCCCCTGGGCGTGCCCCCCTACCTCGTGAGAGACTCGTGTTCCTTCCGGACTCCGTTTTCTTGCACGATACATATTTTGGTCGGTAAAAATTCACTATATATTCTCCCGAAGGTTTCGACTCCCGTATCACGCAAATATCCTCTGTTCTTGTTTTGGGCTGTTCTCTGTAAGGGTTGTCAAGGCCAGGCATCACGTCGTCCCCCTCCTCCAACAATGGTGACAAAGATGCTTGGCTAATGAAGATAGAGCTGAAGAGGGAAGAACCCATGGAGATCAACAAGGATGAAGGGATCAAGAAGGCCACGGAGAACCAAGCTCCGGCAACAGAAGACATCCTTCAACTTGATCACAACCTTCTTACCCCAACTGAGATAGAAGCTTTCCAGATGATTGAGTTAACTCGTATTCAAAACAAGTATCTCACAAGTGAAAATATTTTGTTGAAGGATCATATCTTTGCACTCAAGGGCATTATCCGCAAGCTAGAGGACCTCTTATGCTCGATGTGCGACTATCCATCACCTCCATCTTCTTCACCAACAAAGGAGACATAATCACATGGGTATGGATACTCCCCTTGGCAACTGCCAAGCTTGGGGGAGATGCCCCCGTATCGTATCACCATCACAACTCCTATCTTTACCGTTTTTCTTAGTTCGATCCTAGTAGTAGTATCTTGATCTAGTAGAATAAAGTTGTTGGCATGATCTAGTTTTGAGTTTTGCTTTATGATCTTTCTATGTAACCGAGTCCGTGAGCTATATATAATAAACATTAGTGTTGAGTCAAGGGCTTGATTATTTTGCTATGATCTTGAGTGGATAAAAGAAAAGAGAAGAAAAAGAATAAAAAGAAACAAAGAGTTCATATTGATCTTATTGAGAGTAATGACTTCACATAGAAAGATTATGATGATTAAAAGTTGTTCGGAGTTGGCAGACATAGCCTTGGTCATCGTTGCAATTAATAGGAAGTAATAAGGAAAGAGAGGTTTCACATATAGATATATTATCATTGACATCTTTTATTATTGGGAGCACTCATTAAAATATGACATGCTAAAAGAGTTGATGTTGGACAAGGACGACAACGTGATGAGTTATGTTTTCTTATATCTGAGATAAAGTATGTTGTCAGGAATCCTCCAACATGTTGAGCTTGCCTTTCCCCCTCTTGCTAGCCAAATTCTCAGCACTAAGTAGAGATACTACTTGTGCTTCCAAATACCCTTAAACCAGTTTTCCCATGAGAGTCCACCATATCTACCTATGGATTGAGTAAGATCCTTCAAGTAAGTTGTCATTGGTGCAAAGCAATAAAAATTGCTCTAAATATGTACGATTGATTGGTGTGGGAGAAATAAGCTTTATACGATCTTGTGATGTGGAAGTAATAAAAGCGACAGACTACATAATAAAGGTTCATATCACAAGGGGCAATATAAAGTGACATTTTTTCGCATTAAGATTTTGTGCATCCAACCATAAAAGCGCATGGCAACCTCTGCTTCCCACTGCGAAGGGCCTATCTTTTATTATTATCTTCTACCTTATGCAAGAGTCATGGTGATCTTCACCTTTCCTTTTTCATTTTATCCTTTGGCAAGCACAGTATGTTGGAAATATTCTGATATATGTACCTAATTGGATGTAGGGGAGCATGAGTTATTATTGTTGACATTACCCTTGAGGTAAAAAGTTGTGGGGCGAAACTATAAGCCCTTATCTTTCTCTGTGTCCGATTAAAACTCAGTAACCATCAGTATTGCGTGAGTGTTAGCAATTATGAAGGACCAGATGATAGTTGAGTATTTGGACTTGCTTTTAAGCTCTGACATAGAGTCTTTCTGATGTTATGATAAATTGCAATTGCTTCAATGACTGAGGTTATAGTTTGTTGGTTCTCAATAAGGGTTCTGATTCATACTTTTGCATTGTGAATAGATCATCACTTGAACATAAGTAATCATATGACAATATCTATATATGTTGCTGTTATGAGATTAATCATGATGCCTTCATGTCCGTATTTTATTTTTATCGACACCTCTACCTCTAAACATGGGGACATATTTGTAGTTATCGACTTTCGCTTGAGGACAAGCAAGGTCTAAGCTTGGGGGAGTTGATACGTCCATTTTGCATCATGCTTTTATATCGATATTTATTGCTTTATGGGCTGTTATTTCACATTATGTCACAATGCTTATGGCTATTCTCTCTTATTTTACAAGGTTTACATAAGGAGGGAGAATGCCGGCAGCTGGAATTCCGGGCTGGAAAAGGAGCAAATATTAGAGACCTATTCTGCACAACTCCAAAAGTCCTGAAACTCCACGGAATATCTTACAATAAATAATAAAAAATCCTCGCCAAATATGAAGACCAGGGGGCCCACACCCTGTCCACGAGGGTGGGGGCGCCCCCCTAGGTCGCGCCCCTACCTCGTGGGCCCCCTGTTGGCCTCCGATGCCCATCTTCTGCTATATGAGGTCTTTCGTCGAGGAAAAATAAGGATGCAACCTTTCGGGACAAGACTCCGCCGCCACGAGGCGGAACCTTGGCGGAACCAATCTAGGGCTCCGGCAGAGCTGTTCTGCCGGGGACACTTCCCTCCGGGAGGGGGAAATCATCGCCATCATCATCACCAACGCTCCTCTCATCGGGAGAGGGCAATCTCCATCAACATCTTCACCAGCACCATCTCATCTCAAAACCCTAGTTCATCTCTTGTATCCAATTCTTGTCTCCAAGTCCGGGATTGGTGCTAGTAGGTTGCTAGTAGTGTTGATTACTCCTTGTAGTTGATGCTAGTTGGTTTACTTGGTGGAAGATCATATGTTCAGATCCTTTATGCATATTATTACCCCTCTGATTATGAACATGAATATGCTTTGTGAGTAGTTACGTTTGTTCCTGAGGACAAGGGAGAAGTCTTGCTATTAGTAGTCATGTGAATTTGGTATTCATTCTATATTTTGATGAGATGTATGTTGTCTAGCCTCTAGTGGTGTTATGTGCACGTCGACTACATAACACTTCACCATTATTTGGGCCTAGAGGAAGGCATCGGGAAGTAATAAGTAGATGATGGGTTGCTAGAGTGACAGAAGCTTAAACCCTAGTTTATGCGTTGCTTCGTAAGGGGCTGATTTGGATCCATATGTTTCATGCTATGGTTAGGTTTACCTTAATACTTTTGTTGTAGTTGCGGATGCTTGCAATAGAGGTTAATCATAAGTGGGATGCTTGTTCAAGTAAGAACAGTACCCAAGCACCGGTTCACCCACATATCAAATTATCAATGTACCGAACGTGAATAATATGAACGTGATGAAAACTAGCTTGACGATATTCCCATGTGTCCTCGGGAGCGCTTTTCCTTATATAAGAGTTTGTCCAGGCTTATCCTTTGCTACAAAAAGGACTAGGCCACCTCGTTGCACTTTATTTACTTTTGTTACTTGTTGCTCGTTACAAATTATCTTATCACAAAACTATCTGTTACCACTTGTTTCAGTACTTGTAGAGAATACCTTGCTGAAAACCGCTTATCATTTCCTTCTTCTCCTCGTTGGGTTCGACACTCTTACTTATCGAAAGGACTACGATAGATCCCCTATACTTGTGGGTCATCATAGAAGCATTTGAAATACTTAAGAAATCATTGATCTCTGCACCTATTGTTCAGCCACCTGATTGGAATCTACCCTTTGAAATTATGTGTGATGCTAGTGATTATGTTGTAGGTGCTGTTCTAGGGCAAAGAGTTGATAAGAAATTAAATGTTATTCATTATGCTACTAAGACTCTAGACAATGCTCAAATAAATTATGCTACTACTGAAAAAGAACTCTTAGCAGTTGTATTTGCTTGTGATAAGTTCAGACCTTATATTGTTGATTCTAAAGTAACTATTCACACTGATCATGCTGCTATTAAATACCTGATGGAAAA
The DNA here is from genome assembly GCA_032464435.1 of Aegilops umbellulata. Classification (NCBI taxonomy): domain Eukaryota; kingdom Viridiplantae; phylum Streptophyta; class Magnoliopsida; order Poales; family Poaceae; genus Aegilops; species Aegilops umbellulata. The sequence continues at coordinate 256,644,147 of CP136059.1, forward strand.
GAAAGATGCTAAACCTAGAATTATTAGATGGGTTCTCTTGCTACAAGAATTTGATTTACATATTGTTGATAGAAAAGGAGTTGAGAACCCCGTTGCAGACAACTTGTCTAGGTTAGAAAATGTTCTTGATGACCCACTACCTATTGATGATAGCTTTCCTGATGAGCAATTAAATGACATAAGTACCTCTCGTAGTACTCCATGGTATGCTGATTACGCTAATTATATTGTTGCTAAATTTATACCACCTAGTTTCACATACCAGCAAAAGAAAATGTTCTTCTATGATTTGAGACATTACTTTTGGGATGACCCACATCTTTGTAAAGAAGGATTAGATGGTGTTATTAGATGTTCTGTACCTGAGCATGAAGAAGAACAGATCCTACGCAAGTGTCAGTCCGAAGCTTATGGAGGACACCACGTTGGAGATAGAACTTCACATAAGGTATTGCAATCTGGTGTTTATTGGCCTACTCTCTTCAAGGATGCCCGTAAGTTTGTCTTGTCTTGTGATGAATGCCAAAGAATTGGTAACATTAGTAGACGTCAAGAAATGCCTATGAATTATTCACTTGTTATTGAACCATTTGATGTTTGGGGCATTGATTATATGGGACCTTTTCCTGCCTCTAATGGATATACACATATTTTAGTTGTTGTTGATTACGTTACTATGTGGGTAGAAGCTATTCCAACTAGTATTGCTGATCATAACACTTCTATTAAAATTCTTAAAGAAGTTATTTTTCCAAGGTTTGGAGTCCCTAGATATTTAATGACTGATGGTGGTTCACATTTTATTCATGGTGCTTTCCGTAAAATGCTTGCTAAGTATGATGTTAATCATAGAATTGCATCACCTTATCACCCGCAGTCTAGTGGTCTAGTAGAATTGAGTAATAGAGAGCTCAAATTAATTTTGCAAAAGACTGTCAATAGGTCTAGGAAGAATTGATCCAAAAAACTTGATGATGCATTATGGGCTTATAGAACTGCATATGAAAATCCTATGGGTATGTCTCCATATAAAATTGTTTATGGAAAAGCCTATCACTTACCTCTCGAACTAGAACATAAGGCATATTGGGATATTAAAGAGCTCAACTATGATTTCAAACTTGCCGGTGAAAAGAGGTTATTTGATATTAGCTCTCTTGATGAATGGTGAACCCAAGCTTATGAAAATGCCAAGTTATTTAAAGAAAAAGTCAAAAGATGGCATCACAAAAGGATACAAAAGCGTGAGTTTAAAGTAGGTGATTATGTATTGCTATACAACTCTCGTTTAAGATTTTTTGCAGGAAAACTTCTTTCTAAATGAGAAGGCCCTTACGTTATTGAGGAGGTCTATCATTCCGGTGCCATAAAAATCAACAATTTCGAAGTCACAAATCCGAAGGTGGTAAACGGTCAAAGAATCAAACATTATATCTCAGGTAATCCTATAAATGTTGAAACCAATGTTATTGAAACCGTAACCCCGGAGGAATACGCAAGATACACTTTCCAGAACGTTTCAGACTCCAAAAAGGAATAGGTATGTGGTACGGTAAGTAAACCGACTCCAAAACAATTTTTAAGGCAATATTTCTCCATTTTGGAATTTTTAGAAAAAATAGAAAAATAAGTAGCCATCCGAGAAGGACACGAGGGCCCCACGAGGGTGGAGGGCGCACCCTACCCTCCTGGGCGCGCCCCTACCTCGTGAGCACCTCGTGTGCCTTCCGGACTCCGTTTTCTTGCATGATACGTATTTTGGTCGGTAAAAATTCACTATATAATCTCCCGAAGGTTTTGACTCCCATATCACGCAATTATCCTCTTTTTTTGTTTCGAGCTGTTGCGGCTGCAGATTAGAGCAAGATGTCTTCTCAGGAGTTAGTCGGGGAGAGCCGGGTGTCTAATCCGGCATCGGAACCAAGGGCAAACAGCGACGTTGACCACTTTGGGCCAGCAACGGAGGAAGAGATGGAGGCTTACTTGATGAGGGTAGATGCCATGGAGGATCAATAAGTCACTTCTCGCTTCCGAGCAGGGTTCACGATGGGGGAACTACTGAGCTCAGCTATCCCAAACTCGGTTATCCCTTCCAATGTTAGATTTCTTTCTTATGAAAATATGAAGAGGAGTGTCACTTGTTCTCCCGCAGCTATGAAACACCCTTGGGTGCAAGGAGCTTTAGCCGTTACAGGAAAGCTTCGTAAGGAAATAATGGACCTCAAGCAGCAAGTCAATAAACTCGAGGAGGAGAATCGTATCCTGAGGGGCATCATCACCAAGAATATTACACCATCGCCAAAGAAGGAGACATAATCACATGGGTATGGGCACTCCCCTTGGCAACTGCCAAGCTTGGGGGAGGTGCCCCGGTATCGTATCACCATCACACTCCTATCTTTACCGTTTTTCTTAGTTCGATCCTATTATTAGTATCTTGATCTAGTAGAATAAAGTTGATGGCATGATCTAGTTTTGAGTTTTGCTTTATGATCTCTCTATGTAATCGAGTCCGTGAGCTATATATATAATAAAGATTAGTGTTGAGTCAAGGGCCTGATCATTTTGCCATGATCTTGAGTGAATAAAAGAAAATAGAAAAAGAATAAAAGAAACAAAGAGTTCATATTGATCTTATTGAGAGTAATGACTTCACATAGAAAGAGTATGATGATTAAAAGTTGTTGGGAGTTGGCAGACATGGCTTTGGTCATCGTTGCAATTAATAGGTAGTAATAAGGAAAGAGAGGTTTCACATATAGATATATTATCATTGACATCTTTTATGATTGGGAGCACTCATTAAAATATGACATGCTAAAGAGTTGATGTTGGACAAGGAAGACAACGTGATGAATTATGTTTTCTTATATTTGAGATAAAGTATGTTGTCATGGATCCTCCAACATGTTGAGTTTGCCTTTCCCCCTCATGCTAGCCAAATTCTCAGCACCAAGTAGAGATACTACTTGTGCTTCCAAATACCCTTAAACCAGTTTTGCCATGAGAGTCCACCATATCTACCTATGGGTTGAGTAAGATCCTTCAAGTAAGTTGTCATCCGTGCAAAGCAATAAAAATTGCTCTAAATATGTATGATTGATTGGTGTGGGAGAAATAAGCTTTATACGATCTTGTGATGTGGAAGTAATAAGAGCGACGGACTGCATAATAAAGGTTCAATTCACAAGTGGCAATATAAAGTGATGTTCTTTCGCATTAAGATTTTGTGCATCCAACCATAAAAGCGCATGGCAACCTCTGCTTCCCTCTGCGAAGGGCCTATCTTTTATTATTATCTCCTACCTTATGCAAGAGTCATGGTGATCTTCACCTTTCCTTTTTACATTTTATCCTTTGGCAAGCACAGTATGTTGGAAAGATCCTGATAGATATATCTAATCAGATGTAGGGGAGCATGAGTTATTATTGTTGACATTACCCTTGAGGTAAAAGGTTGGGAGGCGGAACTATAAGACCCTATCTTCCTCCGTGTCCGATTAAAACTCCATAACCACAAGTATTGCGTGAGTGTTAGCAATTATGAAAGACTAAATGATAGTTGAGTATGTGGACTTGCTATTAAGCTCCGACATAGACTCTTTCTGATGTTATGATCAATTGCAATTGCTTCAATGTCTGAGATTATAGTTTGTTGGTTCTCAATAAAGTTTCTGATTCATACTTTTGCATTGTGAATAGATCATCACTTGAACATAAGAAATCATATGACAATATCCATATATGTTGCTGTTATGAGAATAATCATGATGCCCTCATGTCCGTATTTTTTAAATTTTTATCGACACCTCTACCTATAAACATGGGGACATATTTATCGTTATCGGCTTTCGCTTGAGGACAAGCGAGGTCTAAGCTTGGGGGAGTTGATACGTCCATTTTGCATCATGCTTTTATATCGATATTTATTACATTATGGGCTGTTATTACACGTTATGTCACAATACTTATGCCTATTCTCTCTTATTTTTATAAGGTTTACATAAGGAGGGAGAATGCCGGCAGCTGGAATTCTGGGCTGGAAAAGTAGCAAATATTAGAGACCTATTCTGCACAACTCCAAAAGTCCTGAAACTCCACGTACATTGTTCCTTACAAGAAACCCCTAAGAGCATGGTTAATAGTATAGCCAACTGCTGGCTATAAGCCAGTGCCATGTCATCTACAGCCCATCTTATAGCCAACATGTACAATAATAGATCAAAAGAGTGTACTACTTTTTAATTATGTGGCCCACTTCTCATTCTCACAAAGTGCCTAGGAGCACGTGCTAGAGCTGGCACTTCACGAAGAGCCCGCTTACCTTCTCTCTCCTCTTCTCTTTCCTCCAACTAAGCAGAAATATACTAGTTTATTTCTTATAGCCTGCTGACTCAGCTCTATTGTTCTTGCTCTAATAATGCAAGAAACCACTAAAATGCCAAGAAACTACTGCCACTTGCATACGTGGCAGACTTAAGATAAGACTACCTTATCAACCATTGTACATGCTCTTACCAACAAAAATCCTCGAGTGACCTTCTACCTCCGGCCCGTCCACCTAGTCATCCTCGACCATGGGACGCAGCTACCGCCACCAACAGAAGGCGAGGTCAAAACCGCCGGCGATGCGGAACCCATGTTGCGGCAGCCCGGATGCCAGCTCCGTCCGGCGCTCGCGGCCGCTAGCTAGCCAAGATAGCTCCGTCCAGTTGCTTGTATGCAAGGTTTGCTAGCTAGATTGGCACGGCAGCGCGGCGGCTTGCTCGCGCGTGCCGCGCTAAGGCCAGCCATCTGGCTCGAGCGAAGGCCAGCGCGGCGGCTTTCTCGCTCGTGAGTCACGCTCGGGCCTGCCTGCCAACCCGTGCGGAGGCCAGCGCGGCGTCCGGCCCGTCCGACGGAGCGGCGGCCAACTCGCTCATCACCGGTGCCATCGACGAAAACGCATAAGTACTGTTTGAAGTAATGTTCAGAAAAAATAATGATTTGAGGGGGAATAACAGGATAGAAGGTCAGATGTGGGTCCCTCGTGTCAATGGTCAAGCAAAATGTGTTGGTTTAAACTGCCTCGTCAGTACGGCCGTGTGGGCCAACCCTGTCATAAATGGGTTTGAACAAACCTAATCGGTAGGAGTACTAGGTAGTTTTTGGCATGGATTAAGAAACTTAGGGTATGTTTTTTCTATTTTTTGTACAATAGATTCTTCCTAGGGCTGGTTGAAAGTGGTAGGTTTTTGTTAAATACTCTACATATTGTAAGTAGGAGTGAAAGTTAAGCTTTGGAAGCCAATAAGCAAGGCTAGTTACATAGTGCATATGTGTACATGATTGAAAGTAAATATCAACCATGAGTGACTAATATCTTGATGGAAAACTCGAAACTATGGAATACTAGGGAAAAAATGCATGGTCGGAAATACTAGCAATGTTCATGTCCGTTGCAACGAATCATAATTAGAATAATACTTATTCACAAACTTGGTACAAAACACTCTAATTTTGATATACATATGTCACTAGAGATATATTATGTTTCAATTAGAATATATTCCTTGGGCTGTTTTGGTGAGGTCAGGGAGGGATGTGGTTGGTTTTAAGATACTAATTATGGGTTTTTCTGCAAATTGGTAGACACATGGGATGTTGGTGAGAAAAGGCAACAACTTACCTCACAATCGTGTGGCAGACACACCAGCATCACCAACTTAGTCTTGTGTAGGAGTACTAGCAAGATCCGTGCATTGCACGGAACATCAAGATGCATTTTTTTATAAAACACTTGTTGTGATTGACCCTTGCGGGAGTAATCCCATGTGTAAAAACTAATGGTATCTCGAGAAATATGAGATAAGGTGAAGAGGAGTGGGGTGTGGTGGTGGTTGGTGGTCGGACCGAGCGGAGGCATGGGGATTGACGACGCCGGCAGCGGCCACCAGGCCAGTTTGTTCCAGAGGCTTCCTTTCTTAATTGCTCAACAATGAGGTTTGTTAGAGATAAGGATGAACGAGGGAAGGCCTTGTATGCAAATGTGGATAGGGGTGCGGGTATCTTTTAGTTTAATTTCCATCCGTCAGATATAGATCGGACGGTCTACATTGCAAGATGGCACACGTACCATCATCACCAACTCGGTTTTTTATAAGAGAAGAAATATAAGTATGGAGATACAAACGTATTATCGATACCTGCTTCCGTAAACTAGCATCTACATTCTATTCAACGCCTCGACATGTGGGGCCTTAGCACAATGACTTCTCGACTGTGTAAAACAAAGATTTTCCCATCGCCGACAAGGAGTGGGTGACGGTGGCGCGCTTTTTGCCTTGATCTAGTCCTAGTAGTCATACTAGGTGGTCTAAGCACGTGTAGATTTATTCATTTCATGTCTCATGTTCGCCGTACTGCCACGACTGTTGATGAATAGACGATAAGTTATTCACGGGGAAACCCTTGTTGAGCGTGTTTGCGAGAGAGAGAGAGACAGTGTGCGTGTGTGATATGTTAGAGACTGAGGCAATGATAACATATTCTTTGTGTCTATGTGTGTGGAGGATAGAGAGAGACATGTACATGGGGCTTTGTGTTGTGTAACGTGGAGACACATATACATAATTAGAGAGTGAGTGTGTGAGATACACATGCGGACATGAGGAGAGATGAGGATCTAGATAAATGGGTGTTTGTGCGTGTCTGTGTGTGTTTGTGCACGCGTTTGTGTGTGAGAGGGAGAGAGTGTATGTGGAGTAGAGAGACCACTGATGATGTAAACCTAGTATAAGGGAAGGGGGAATGGTGTGACATGTGTAGTAGCGAGATAGCACGGGTGCGGGCGGGGGGAGCAGACTATTTGGAAGAGACATCGAGTGTGTGTGTGGGAGAGGGGTGTGAGAGCGAGAGAAAGAGAGAGCTAGCGACAGAGAGAGAGAGAGAGGAAGAGAGGGGGCGAGAGGGGTCGTTTGTGTCCATAAATGGCGTATAGATAGGGAGACAATGTTGATGTTGTCCGAAATTGGCCTATGAACGGAGACGCAAGGGAAGCGAGCCATCGTGTGTGTGATAGGGACTTCATGAGAGATCTAGAATAGATGGTGTAGAGAACAATGTGAGAAATCGAGAACGATTATACATTAGGGAGCTATGCAAAGAGTCACGACATATATGTATACACGGAAGGAGCTGGGGCGGTTCCTCATGTGGGAGAGATAGAAAGAGGAGAGTGGTGCACAAGGAGACAAAGTGTGCTTGTTTGCAGCGGGGGTGGTGTGTGAGGTGAGTGCGCGAGAACCACACAACTAGGGAGATAGAAGTTTGGGGGCGACGTTTTGTGTGTATGGGAAATATACACTCTACATAGTGCATGTGCTTGGGTAAGAGAGATAGCGGGAGACCTAGAGAGTGAGGGAAGATATGTGTGCATGCCCGAGAGACAAAGTGATAGAGACCTATGTTGGGGTCCGGACTTTACAAGAGAGAGGGGTGTTAATGTGCTCGTGTGTTGGTGTTTGGGGGAGAGAACGACTTCTCTATGTGTGTGTGTGTGGTGGGGGGGGGGGGTTGACTTCAGATAAAGAGTGAGGTGTCTATATTTGAGGGACTTTAGCCTAATTGAGATATTGTGCACTCATGGTTGATCAATTTGTTTCACAGTTTGTACTATGAGATAACGATACTTTTGAACATGCGTGATATACCTTGATGTACCAGAATTACAAACCTAAGATTGGAATTTTGGAATTCGACTCCATCATTAGCTTTTGTAATTCATTTAAACGGAGGTACCTTTTTTAAGCCGGGATTTCGTGATTTCAAATTCATATATCAAACCTAGAGATATACACATACGAGCATGTTCAAACTTTATAATCATCCACTTTGTTCATACACATTTTTGCTTTTGTCATCATATTTAGGATAAACACATTTGGAATTTCATTTGAATTGGACCGTATGATGGTATTTGCTTGTAGTGGCTCAATGATCCATATTTGAATTGAATGGACAATCTAAGTTTCGAGTTGGAGACAATGATTTTCAAAACTTGCACATTTTTTTGCGTGCAAAACAAACAAATTGTCGGCCATGATATCATAGTCGGCCATACGAGAGCAGAATACTTATAATTTTAGGCGCCAAAAGCTTTCAAACTTCCCGCTCACATCGAAATATCACGCGCCCGAAAGTTTAGCCCTGCGATATTCCTGTTTTACCCCTGCCATATGAACGGAAAATGGCTGCTTTGGTAACTCCATTGTTTTCCCCTCTTTGCCCCCAACATTCTTCCCTAGAGCCCCTCCCCTTCTCCTCCCCGATCCCCCAACCACGGCAAGCCACCGAATCTAGTCCTTCGCCGTAGCGGTAGACCTCACACCCTGCCGGATCTACCTTCCACACCTTGGAACCCGCAACTGCCAACTCACCACTTCACCGGAGCCGCTTCAGCGACTAGCTTGTCCACCGCTCCAGATCTCCTTGACCGCCATCATGGTCCACCACACCGGATCTGCTTAACCGGCGCCCTCGTCCACCACAACTAGGCCCTTCACTGACTCCCTCGTCCGCCCCTTCGCTGGCCCTTCATACAAGCCCTCGTCCGCCGCAACAGATCCGCCTCACCGAAAGCACTGTACAACGCGCCCGCCGAAGCCTTCGTCCACTGCACCGGACCCGCTCCACGGATGCCATATTCAACTCCATCGGCCCTGCTTTGCCGAGGCCGCAGCCTCATCAGGTTATTTCGATTTGTACTCCTTCGGTTTTTCTCTTTATCGTGCAACTGTTCACTTACCACAGATGAGCTTTCTTGTATGTCGACAGGCGCCGCAACCGTAGCACCGGAGCTGCTTCAGCGACGGCGATAGCCGGCCCAAACTCAACCGCAACACGAGCACCAGCGACGATCCTTAGCTATCAAGTATGACAACGATACCCATACACCGCCGAGAATCAGGTACTATTATCTAACGGCCGGCGCCTACGTTCACTTTCCTAGCATAAGCACCGCACCTTTGAATTTCTTCAGGGCTTCATTCAGTTTTTCATGAGACGCGTTATTCTGCTTGCACCTGTAGGGCCATACTTCTGGCAGTGAACATGTTACATGTGCTAAATTACATACCAGTGCACATATAGTTAATATGATTTAGTTTTGTTCTGATGCCACCTGTTGGTTCCATCAGACTGCTTAATGTTCTCTATGCTTAATTACACATCAGCAAACTAGCATGTGGTTCCGCTGCTTTTTGTTCGTTTTACCCTACATTTTCTGATGCTAGCTATTACATCACTGCCCTGAGCCTCTGTTCATTACTTGTTTGTGTGTTCTTGATCTTCCCAAGTTGCATGACTAATTTGATGCTTCTATTAATTATGGAGCTGCCAACCCCATCAAGCAAAATATTTGTTCTTTTGGGGCTGGCACCTCGAACAAGCATAAAAATAGAGGGAAGCAGATATATTGTCGTGTATGCACACACCCTTCTTTCATTAGTTTAGATGAACCATTGATGATCAATTTGGACCAGTGCGTGCGATTAAAATTAATTTTACCTAAATAGATGGTGCAGAATAAACTACAACAACTAGATTTGCAACCACGGGATGCTGACGATATCTTCAAAGAACATTGCGACAACAGCTAGGCTTCACAGCAACATATGGTAAGCGAGTGTGTTTTAGTACATGTGACATGTAATGTGAGTGGGCTGCTTTCTTGGCTTGTGCCCTCAACGTGTAATCCTACCGAATTACAAATAGTTAAGTTGTCTGCTTTGCTGTATTGCTTGATTCGAATGCTTATTTGTTGTTATGCTATACCTGAGTTGGCCAATATGTCAGCAGTGCCTGCTATACTATCGTAAAGAAATGCATGCCTATTTCATTTGAGTCCTTAACTTTTCCTCTCAACTTCATCACAAGACTGTCTTCGTAGTTTATATGAGGCCACACTGTTAAGTGCTTTCTCAGATTATTTCAACTTCTTAGATGCCTTGGCAACTTAAATATAGCGGTTGTACACTCCCTTTCAACTAGGGATGTCAAGTGGGTCCCATTTAATCCTGATTAAAGTCCACTAGTGGTATGATAGTTCAAAAGAGTTTTTGTTTTTTGAGGAAAATGAACTAGGGAGGTAGCAAAAACTAACTAGATGGGACTGGCGGATGTCGTTTATTTGCCACTTACACCCCTAGTTTCATCTTACCATTTTAATTTCTTTTCGGCTAATGCTGCTTCGAACCATTTAAATATAGTTTGCCATGCTCGGCAATAATTCGTCTATCATTTACCATGTAAGCTTACTGCTTGGATCATACGATAACTATCTCTTACTGATGTGCAGCGGAAACCTTTCAGGATGCCGTTCACACTAGGACACAATGTACAACCCCAGAATCTATTTGTGGAAGCAGTGCGCCATCCATGTTACCACATGGTAGCAGTTCAGAGGCAACACCGCCGGAGAGCAGTCTGAGCACAGATACTATAGTGCTTGAGGCTCTACTAGAGGCAGAAAGAGATGGTGTGGCTGCGATGAATGAGGTAATCTTTATCTTGAGGCTGGAAATTACGGAATTAGCGACACACATTATGCAAGCAACCCAAGAATTGGAGGAAGTAAGAATGTTGCATTTGAAGACGGAGGAGGTCCTGCTGTTTCTGCTATCTGAAGCCCAAAGTAATCCCGGTTCTTCTTTAGATGCCAGTTGAAATTGTCATTAGATTATTATACTTGCATGTTGTGTCATGTCTCTGAATGGATTATGTTGCAAGACCCTCTATGTTGTCCATGTGTTGTAATGATCCGAATTTTTTAGGTGAGGTAATCCTCAGTACTTGCACGATTGACATAAGTGTTGGAAATATGCCCTAGAGGCAATAAGAAATTGGTTATTATTATATTTCCTTGTTCATGATAATCGTTTATTATCCATGCTATAATTGTATTGATAGGAAACTCAGATACATGTGTGGATACATAGACAACACCATGTCCCTAGTAAGCCTCTAGTTGACTAGCTCGTTGATCAATAGATGGTTACGGTTTCCTGACCATGGACATTGGATGTCGTTGATAACGGGATCACATAATTAGGAGAATGATGTGATGGACAAGACCCAATCCTAGGCCTAGCACAAAGATCGTGTAGTTCATATGCTAAAGCTTTTCTAATGTCAAGTATCGTTTCCTTAGACCATGAGATTGTGCAACTCCCGGATACCGTAGGAATGCTTTGGGTGTACCAAACGTCACAACATAACTGGGTGGCTATAAAGGTACACTACAGGTATCTCCGAAAGTGTCTATTGGGTTGGCACGAATCGAGACTGGGATTTTTCACTCCGTGTAACGGAGAGGTATCTCTGGGCCCACTCGGTAGGACATCATCATATGCGCAATGTGACCAAGGAGTTGATCACGGGATGATGTGTTACGGAACGAGTAAGGAGACTTGCCGGTAACGAGATTGAACAAGGTATTGAGATACCGATGATCGAATCTCGGGCAAGTGCAATACCGCTAGACAAAGGGAATTGAATACGGGATTGATGGAATCCTCGACATCGTGGTTCATCCGATGAGATCATCGTGGAACATGTGGGAGCTAACATGGGTATCCAGATCCCGCTGTTGGTTATTGGCCGGAGAGTTGTCTCGGTCATGTCTGCATGGTTCCCGAACCCGTAGGGCCTACACACTTAAGGTTCAGTGACGCTAGAGTTGTTATGGGAAATAGTATGTGGTTACCGAAGGTTGTTCGGAGTCCCGGATGAGATCCCGAACATGATGAGGAGCTCCGGAATGGTCCGGAGGTGAAGATCGGTATATTGGACGAAGGGTATTTGAGTCCGGAATTGTTCTGGGGGTACCAGGTGATGACCAGCGTGTCCGAAAGGGGTTTCGGAGGCCCCGGCAAGCATTGGGGGGCCTTATGGGCCAAGGGGAGAGGGCACATCAGCCCACTAAGGGACTGATCGCCCCTCCCAACCCCATCTCACGTAACCAGAGAGGTGGGGGCGCCACCCCTAGGGCAGCCGCCCTCCCGGCTTGGGGGGCAAGTTTCCTAGGGGGTGGGGGCGCCCAAACCCATCTAGGGTTTCCCCTGTGGCCGTCGCCCCTCCCCTAGGGAACCCTAGGGCGCCTCCCCCTCCTCCCTTACCCCTATATATAGTGAGGAAGAGAGAGGGCAGCCGCACCCTTCCCCTGGCGCAGCCCTCTCCCTCCTCCAACACCTCGTCTTCCTTCGTAGTGCTTGGCGAAGCCCTGCCGAAGAACCACGAGCTCCATCACCACCATGTCATCGTGCTGTCCGAGTTTTCCCTCAACTTCTCCTCTCCCCTTGCTGGATCAAGAAGGAGGAGACGTCCCCGGGCTGTACGTGTGTTGAACGCGGAGGTGCCGTCCGTTCGGCACTAGGATCATCGGTGATTTGGATCACGACGAGTACGACTCCATCAACCCCGTTCACTTGAACGCTTCCGCTTAGCGATCTACAAGGGTATGTAGATGCACTCTCCTTCCCTCGTTGCTTGATTACTCCATAGATTGATCTTGGTGTTGCGTAGAAAATTTTGAATTTCTGCTACGTTCCACAACAGTGGCATCATGAGCTAGGTCTATGCGTAGTTTCTATGCACGAGTAGAACACAAAGTAGTTGTGGGCGTCGATTTTGTCAATTTACTTGCCGTTACTAGTCTTATCTTGATTCGGCGGCATTGTGGGATGAAGCGGCCCGGACCAACCTTACACGTACGCTTACATGAGACCGGCTCCACCGACTGACATGCACTAGTTGCATAAGGTGGCTGGCGGGTGTCTGTCTCTCCCACTTTAGTCGGATCGGATTCGATGAACAGGGTCCTTATGAAGGGTAAATAGAAATTGGCAATTCACGTTGTGGTTTTGGCGTAGGTAAAGAAACGTTCTTGCTAGCAACGTATAGCAGCCACGTAAAAACTTGCAACAACAATTAGAGGACGTCTAACTTGTTTTTGCAGCAAGTGTTTTGTGATGTGATATGGCCAAAGGATGTGATGTATGATATATGTGATGTATGAGATGATCATGTTCTTGTAATAGGAATCACGACTTGCATGTCGATGAATATGACAACCGGCAGGAGCCATAGGAGTTGTCTTAATTTATTTATGACCTGCGTGTCAATATAAATGTCATGTAATTACTTTACTTTATTGCTAACCGTTAGCTGTAGCAGTAGAAGTAATAGTTGGCGAGACAACTTCATGAAGACACGATGATGGAGATCATGATGATGGAGATCATGGTGTCATGCCGGTGACGATGATGATCATGGAGCCCCGAAGATGGAGATCAAAAGGAGCAAAGTGATGGTGGCCATATCATGTCACTATTTGATTGCATGTGATGTTTATCATGTTTTACATCTTATTTGCTTAGAAAGACGGTAGCTTAAATAAGATGATCCCTCACTAAAATTTCAAGAAAAGTGTTCTCCCTAACTGTGCACCATTGCGAAGGTTCGTCGTTTCGAAGCACCACGTGATGATCGGGTGTGATAGATTTTTACGTTCGAATACAACGGGTGTTGACGAGCCTATCATGTACAGACATGGCCTCGGAACACATGCGAAACACTTAGGTTGACTTGACGAGCCTAGCATGTACAGACATGGCCTCGGAACACGGAGGACCGAAAGGTCGAACATGAGTCGTATAGAAGATACGATCAACATGAAGATGTTCACCGATGATGACTAGTCTGTCTCACGTGATGATCGGACACGGCCTAGTTGATTCGGATCATGTATCACTTAGATGACTAGAGGGATGTCTATCTGAGTGGGAGTTCATTAAATAATCAGATGAACTAAATTATCATGAACATAGTCAAAAAGACTTTGCAAATTATGTCATAGCTTACGCTTTAGTTCTACTGTTTTAGATACGTTCCTAGAGAAAATTTAGTTGAAAGTTGATAGTAGCATTTATGCGGACTGGGTCCGTAAACTGAGGATTGTCCTCATTGCTGCACAGAAGGATTATGTCCTTAATGCACGCTCAGTGAGCTGAACCTCGAGCGTCGGTTGTGGATGTTGCGAACATCTGACATACACGCTTTGATGACTACATAATAGTTCAGTGCGTATGGTTTAGAATTGAGGCACCAAAGACATTTCTCAAACACCGCATAACATATGAGATGTTCCAAGGGCTGAAATTGGGATTTCAGGCTAGTGCCCGCTTCAAGAGGTATGAGACCTCTAACAAGTTTCCTAAGCCTACAAACTAAGGAGAAAAGCTCAATCGTTGAGCATGTGCTCAGATTGTATGAGTGCTACAATCGCTTGAATCGAGTGGGAGTTAATCTTCCAGATAAGATAGTGATGGTTCTCCAAAGTCACTGCCACCAAGCTACTAGAGCTTCGCGATGAACTATAACATATCAGGGATAGATATGATCCTTGAGCTATTCGCGACACGTGAAAGTAGAAATCAAAAGGGAGCATAAATTGTTGATGGTTAGTAAAACCACTAGTTTCAAGAAGGGCAAGGGCAAGAAAGGGATACTTCATGAAACAACAAATCAGTTGCTGGTCTAGTGAAGAAACCCAAAGTTGAACCCAAGCCCGAGACTAAGTGCTTCTGTAATAAGGGGAACGGTCACTGAAGCAGAACTACCCTAGATACTTGGTAGATGAGAAGGCTGGTAAGGTCAACAGAAGTGTGTTGGATATACATTATATTAATGTGTACTTTACTAGTACTCCTAGTAGCACCAGGGTATTAGATACCGGTTCAGTTGCTAAGTGTTAGTAACTCGAAATAAAAGGCTACGGAATAAACGGAGACTAGCTAAAGGTGAGATGACGATATGTGTTGGAAGTGTTTCCAAGGTTGATGTAATCAAATATCATACACTCCCTCTACCATCGAGATTGGTATTAAAACCTAAATAATTGTTATTTGGTGTTTGCGTTGGGCATAGACATGATTGGATTATGTTTATCGCAATACGGTTATTCATTGAAGGAGAATAATGGTTACTCTATTTATTTGAATAATACCATCCCGATCGTAGTGATACACATGTTCATGCCAAAAGATATAAGATAGTAATGATAGTACCACATACTTGTGGCACTGCAATTTGAGTCATATTGGTATAAAACGCATGAAGAAGCTCCATGTTGATGGATCTTTGGACTCACTCGTTTTTGAAAAGATTGAGACATGCAAACCATGTTTATTGGTAGATAAGCATGAAGAAACTCCATACAGATGGATCGTTTGGACTCACTTGATTTTGAATCACCTGAGACATGCAAATCATACCACATGGACAAGATGACTGAAGGACCTCGTTTTCAGTAAGATGGAACAAGAAAGCAACTTGTTGGAAGTAATACATTTTGATGTGGGCGGTCCAATGAGCGCTAAGGCACGCAGTGGATATCGTTGTGTTCTTACTTCACAGATGATTTGAGTAGATGCTGAGTATATTTACTTGATGAAACACGAGTCTGAATTATTGAAAGGTTCGAGTAATTTCAGAGTGAAGTTGAAGATCGTCGTGACAAGAGGATAAAATGTCTATGATATGATCATAGAGATTTATATCTGAGTTACGAGTTTGGCACACAATTAAGACATTGTGGAAATTGTTTCACGACTAATACCGCCGGGAACACCATAGTGTGATGGTGTGTCCGAACATCATTACTGCACCCTAATGGATGTGGTGCATACCATGATGTCTCTTATCGAATTACCACTATCGTTTATGGGTTAGGCATTAGAGACAACCGCATTCACTTTAAATAGGGAACCACACAAATCCGTTGAGACGACACCGTATGAACTGTGGTTTAGAGAAACCTAAGCTGTTGTTTCTTAAAAGTTTGGGGCTACGATGCTTATGTGAAAAGTTTTAGGCTGATAAGATCGAACCCAAAGCGGATAAATGCATCTTCATAGGACACACAAAACAGTTGGGTATACCTCCTGTCTCAGATCCGAGAGCAATAGGGATTCTTTCTGAAATCGGGCCCTTTCTCGAGGAAAAGTTTCTCTTGAAAGAATTGAGTGGGAGGATGGTGGAGACTTGATGAGGTTGTTGAACCGTCACTTCAACTAGTGTGTAGCAGGGCACAGGAAGTTGTTCCTGTGGCACCTACACCAATTGAAGTAGAAGCTTATGATAGTGATCATGAAACTTCGGATCAAGTCACTACCAAACCTCGTAGGACGACAAGGATGCGTGCTAATTCAAAGTGGCACGTAATCCTGTCTTGGAAGTCATGTTGCTAGACAACAATGAACCTACGAGCTATGGAGAAGCGATGGTGGGCCCGGATTCCAAGAATGGCTTGAGGCCATAAAATCCGAGAGAGAATCCTTATATGAAAACAAAAGTGTAGACTTTGGAAGAACTACATGATGGTCGTGAGGCTGTTGAGTACAGATGGATTTTAAAAGGAAGACGGACAATGATGGTAAGTGTCACCATTGAGAAAGCTCGGCTTGTCGTTAAGATGTTTCCTGACAAGTTCAAGGAGTTGACTACGATGAGATTTTCTCACTCGTGGCGATGCTAAAAGTTTGTTGGAATTATGTTAGCAGTTACTGCATTATTTATGAAATCTTACAGATAGGATGTCAAAATATTGTTTCCTTGATGATTTTCTTGAGGAAAGGTTGTATGTGATACAACCAGAAGATTTTTGTCAATCCTGAAAGATGCTAACAAGTATGCAAAGCTCCAGCAATCCTTCTAAGGACTGGAGTAAGCATCTCGGAGTTGGAATGTACGCTTTGATGAGATGATCAAATATTTGGGTTTATACAAAGTTTATGAGAAACTTGTATTTCTAAAGAAGTGAGTGGGAGCAATATATAATTTTTGATGAGTATATGTTGTGAACATATGGTTGATCAGAAATGATGTAGAATTCCTGGAAAGCATATAGGGTTATTTGAAAAGTGTTTTTCAATGGAAAACCTGGATTAAGCTACTTGAACATTGAGCATCAAGATCTATAAGGATAGATCAAAATCGCTTAATAGTACTTTCAAATGAGCACATACCTTGACATGATCTTGAAGGTGTTCAAGACGGATCAGTCAAAGAAGGAGTTCTTGCCTGAGTTGTAAGGTATGAATTTAAGACTTAAAGCTCGACCACGGCAGAAGAAAGAGGGAGGACGAAGGTCGTCCCCTATGCTTTTGTCATAGGCTCTATACGGTATGCCATGCTGAGTACCGCACCTGATGTGTGCCTTGCCACATGTCTGGCAAGAGGGTACAAAGATGATCTAGGAGTAGATCACCAGATATCGGCCAAAATTATCCTTAGAGGAATAAGGATATGTTCTCGGTTATGGAGGTGATAAAGAGTTCGACGTAAAGAGTTACATCGATGCAAGCTTAACACCTATCCGGATAGCTCTGAGTAGAGATACCGGATTTGTATAGTAGAACAGTTATTTGAAATGGCTCCAAATATAGCGTAGTAGCTGCATCCACAAGATGACATACATACGGATCTGAATGTTGCAGACTCGTAGACTACAACCTCTCTCACAAGCATAACATGATCAAACCCAGAACTCATTGAGTGTTAATCACATAGTGATGTGAACTAGATTATTGACTCTAGTAAACTCTTTGGATGTTGGTCACATGGCGATGTGACCTATGAGTGTTAATCACATGGCGATGTGAAACAGGATTATTGACTCTAGTGCAAGTGGGAGACTGTTGGAAATATGCCCTAGAGGCAATAATAAATTGGTTATGATTATATTTCCTTGTTCATGATAATCGTTTATTATCCATGCTATAATTGTATTGATAGGAAACTCAGATACATGTGTGGATACATAGACAACACCATGTCCCTAGTAAGCCTCTAGTTGACTAGCTCGTTGATTAATAGATGGTTACGGTTTCCTGACCATGGACATTGGATGTCGTTAATAACGGGATCACATCATTAGGAGAATGATGTGATGGACAAGACCCAATCCTAAGCCTAGCACAAAGATCGTGTAGTTCATACGCTAAAGCTTTTCTAATGTCAAGTATCATTTCCTTAGACCATGAGATTGTGCAACTCCCGGATACCGTAGGAATGCTTTGGGTGTACCAAACGTCACAACGTAACTGGGTGGCTATAAAGGTACACTACAGGTATCTCCGAAAGTGTCTGTTGGGTTGGCACGAATCAAGACTGGGATTCGTCACTCCGTGTAACGGAGAGGTATCTCTGGGCCCAATCGGTAGGACATCATCATATGTGCAATGTGACCAAGGAGTTGATCACGGGATGATGTGTTACGGAACGAGTAAAGACACTTGCCGGTAACGACATTGAACAAGGTATCGAGAGACCGATGATCGAATCTCGGGCAAGTGCAATACCGCTAGACAAAGGGAATTGAATACGGGATTGATTGAATCCTCGACATCGTGGTTCATCCGATGAGATCATCGTGGAACATGTGGGAGCCAACATGCGTATCCAGATCCCGTTGTTGGTTATTGGCCGGAGAGTTGTCTCGGTCATGTCTGCATGGTTCCCGAACCCGTAGGGTCTACACACTTAAGGTTCGGTGACGCTAGAGTTGTTATGGGAAATAGTATGTGGTTACCGAAGGTTGTTCGGAGTCCTGGATGAGATCCCGGACATGACGAGGAGCTCCGGAATGGTCCGGAGGTGAAGATCGGTATATTGGACGAAGGGTATTGGAGTCCGGAATTGTTCTGGGGGTACTAGGTGATGACCAGCGTGTTCGAAAGGGGTTTCGGAGGCCCCGGCAAGCATTGGGGGGCCTTATGGGCCAAGGGGAGAGGGCACATCAGCCCACTAAGGGGTTGAGCGCCCCTCCCAACCCCATCTCACGTAACCAGAGAGGTGGGGGCGCCACCCCTAGGGCAGCCGCCCCTCCCGGCTTGGGGGGCAAGTTTCCTTGGGGGTGGGGGCGCCCAAACCCATCTAGGGTTTCCCCTGTGGCCGCCGCCCCTCCCCTAGGGAACCCTAGGGTGCCTCCCCCTTCTCCCTTACCCCTATATATAGTGAGGAAGAGAGAGGGCAGCCGCACCCTTCCCCTGGCGCAGCCCTCTCCCTCCTCCAACACCTCGTCTTCCTCCGTAGTGCTTGGCGAAGCCCTGCCGAAGAACCACGAGCTCCATCACCACCATGCCGTCGTGTTGTCGGAGTTTTCCCTCAACTTCTCCTCTCCCCTTGCTGGATCAAGAAGGAGGAGACGTCCCCGGGCTGTACGTGTGTTGAACGCGGAGGTGCCGTCCGTTCGGCACTAGGATCATCGGTGATTTGGATCATGACGAGTACGACTCCATCAACCCCGTTCACTTGAACGCTTCCACTTAGCGATCTACAAGGGTATGTAGATGCACTCTCCTTCCCTCGTTGCTAGATTACTCCATAGATTGATCTTGGTGTTGCGTAGAAAATTTTGAATTTCTGCTACGTTCTCCAACAATAAGGTGAATTGTTTTTCTTGTGAGCATACTGTATTGGATGAAATAACGGTTTGACTCAGAGTGTTGTTAGGGAACGCAGTAAATTTCAAAAATTTTCCTACGCACACGCAAGATCATGGTGATGCATAGCAACGAGAGGGGAGAGTATTTGTCTACGTACCCTCGTAGACCGAAGCGGAAGCGTTGACACAACGTAGAGGAAGTAGTCGTACGTAGAGGAAGTAGTCGTACGTTCTCCTCGCGATCCAACCGATCTAAGCACCGAACGTACGGCACCTCCGAGTTCTGCACACGTTCAGCTCGATGACGATCCCCGGGCTCCGATCCAGCAAAGCGTCGGGGAAGAATTCCGTCAGCACGACGGCGTGGTGACGATCTTGATGTGTTACCGGCGCAGGGCTTCGCCTTAGCACTGCAACGATATGATCGAGGTGGAATTTGGTGGAAGGGGGCACCGCACACGGCTAAGGAACGATCCGTAGATCAACTTGTGTGTCTTTGGGGTGCCCCCTGCCCCCGTATATAAAGGAGTCAAGGGGGAGGGGCTGGCCGGCCAAGCCAGGGCGCGCCAGAGAGTCCTACTCCCTCTGGGAGTAGGATTCCTCCCCCCAATCCTAGTTGGACTAGGATTCTCCAAGGGGGAGAGAGAGAGAGAGGGGGCGCCCACCTCTCCTAGTCCTAATAGGACTAGGGAAGGGGGGGGAGGCGCGCAGCCCCTAGGGCTGCCCTCTCACCTTTCCTCCAAGGCCCATGTTGGCCCATTATGCTTCCGGGGGGTTCCGGTAACCCTTCCGGTATTCCGGTAAAATCCTGATTTCACCCGGAATGCATCCGATGTCCAAACATAGGCTTCCAATATATAATTCTTTATGTCTCGACCATTTCGAGGCTCCTCGTCACGTCCCCGATCTCATCCGGGACTCCGAACTCCTTCGGTACATCAAAACTCATAAACTCATAATATAACTGTCATCGAAACCTTAAGCGTGCGGACCCTACGGGTTCGAGAACAATGTAGACATGACCGAGACATGTCTCCAGTCAATAACCAATAGCGGGACCTGGATGCCCATATTGGCTCCTACATATTCTACGAAGATCTTTATCGGTCAGACCGCATAACAACATACGTTTGTTCCCTTTGTCATCGGTATGTTACTTGCCCGAGATTCGATCGTCGGTATCCAATACCTAGTTCAATCTCGTTACCGGCAAGTCTCTTTTCTCGTTCCGTAATACATCATCTCGCAACTAACTCATTGGTTGCAATGCTTGCAAGGCTTATGTGATGTGTATTACCGAGAAGGCCCTGAGATACCTCTCCGACAATTGGAGTGACAAAACCTAATCTCGAAATACGCCAACCCAACATGTACCTTCGGAGACACCTGTAGAGCACCTTTATAATCACCCAGTTACGTTGTGACGTTTGGTAGCACACAAAGTGTTCCTACGGTAAACGGGAGTTGCATAATCTCATAGTTAAAGGAACATGTATAAGTCATGGATAAAAGCAATAGCAACATACTAAACGATCGGGTGCTATGCTAATGGAATGGGTCATGTCAATCAGATCATTCAACTAATGATGTGATCTCGTTAATCAAATAACAACTCTTTGTTCATGGCCAGGAAACATAACCATCTTTGATTAATGAGCTAGTCAAGTAGAGGCATACTAGTGACACTCTGCTTGTTTATGTATTCACACATGTATTATGTTTCCAGTTAATACAATTCTAGCATGAATAATAAACATTTATCATGATATAAGGAAATAAATAATAACTTTATTATTGCCTCTAGGGCATATTTCCTTCAGTCTCCCACTTGCACTAGAGTCAATAATCTAGATTACAAAGTAATGATTCTAACACCCATGGAGTCTCGGTGCTGATCATGTTTTGCTCGTGGAAGAGGCTTAGTCAACGGGTCTGCAATATTCAGCTCCGTATGTATCTTGCATATCTCTATGTCTCCCACCTGGACCAAATCTCGGATGGAGTTGAAGCGTCTCTTGATGTGTTTGGTTCTTTTGTGAAATCTGGATTCCTTTGCCAAGGCAATTGCACCAGTATTGTCACAAAAGATTTTCATTGGACCCGATACGCTAGGTACAACACCTAGATCGGATATGAACTCTTTCATCCAGACTCCTTCATTAGCTGCTTCCGAAGCGGCTATGTACTCAGCTTCACATGTAGATCCCGCCACGACGCTTTGTTTTGAACTGCACCAACTGACAGCTCCACCGTTTAATGTAAATACGTATCCGGTTTGCGATTTAGAATCGTCCGGATCAGTGTCAAAGCTTGCATCGACATAACCGTTTACGACGAGCTCTTTGTCACCTCCATAAATGAGAATCATATCCTTAGTCCTTCTTAAGTACTTAAGGATGTTCTTGACCGCTGTCCAGTGATCCATTCCTGGATTACTTTGGTACCTTCCTGCTAAACTCACAGCAAGGCACACATCAGGTCTGGTACACAGCATTGCATACATGATAGAGCCTATGGCTGAAGCATAGGGAACAATTTTCATTTCCTCTCTATCTTCTGCGGTGGTCGGGCATTGAGTCTTACTCAACTTCACACCTTGTGCCACAGGCAAGAACCCTTTCTTTGCCTGATCCATTTTGAACTTTTTCAAAACTTTGTCAAGGTATGTGCTTTGTGAAAGTCCTATTAAGCGTTTTGATCTATCTCTATAGATCTTAATGCCCAATATATAAGCAGCTTCACCGAGGTCTTTCATTGAAAAACTCTTATTCAAGTATCCCTTTATGCTATCCAGAAATTCTATATTATTTCCGATCAGCAATATGTCATCCACATATAATATCAGAAATGCTACAGAGCTCCCACTCACTTTCTTGTAAATACAGGCTTCTCCAAAAGTCTGTATAAATCCATATGCTTTGATCACACTATCAAAGCGTTTATTCCAACTCCGAGAAGCTTGCACCAGTCCATAAATGGATCGCTGGAGCTTGCACACTTTGTTAGCTCCCTTCGGATCGACAAAACCTTCTGGTTGCATCATATACAACTCTTCTTCCAGAAATCCATTCAGGAATGCAGTTTTGACATCCATTTGCCAAATTTCATAATCATAAAATGCGGCAATTGCTAACATGATTCGGACAGACTTAAGCATCGCTACGGGTGAGAAAGTCTCATCGTAGTCAATTCCTTGAACTTGTCGAAAACCCTTTGCAACAAGTCGAGCTTTATAGACAGTAACATTACCATCAGCGTCAGTCTTCTTCTTAAAAATCCATTTATTCTCAATTGCTTGCCGATCATCGGGCAAGTCAACCAAAGTCCACACTTTGTTTTCATACATGGATCCCATCTCAGATTTCATGGCCTCAAGCCACTTTGTGGAATCTGGGCTCACCATCGCTTCTTCATAGTTCGTAGGTTCACCATGGTCTAGTAACATGACTTCCAAAATAGGATTACCGTACCACTCTGGTGCGGATCTTACTCTGGTTGATCTACGAAGTTCAGTAGAAACTTGATCTGAAGTTTCATGATCATTATCATTAGCTTCTTCCCTATTTTATGTAGGTGTCACAGAAACAGATTTCTGTGATGTACTACTTCTCAATAAGGGAGTAGATACTGTTATCTCATCAAGTTCTACTTTCCTCCCACTCACTTCTTTCGAGAGAAACTCCTTCTCTAGAAAGTTTCCGACTTTAGCAACAAAAATTTTGCCTTCGGATCTGTGATAGAAGGTATACCCAATAGTCTCCTTTGTGTATCCTATGAAGACACATTTTTCCGATTTGGGTTCGAGCTTATCAGGTTGAAGTTTTTTCACATAAGCATCGCAGCCCCAAACTTTAAGAAATGACAACTTTGGTTTCTTGCCAAACCACAGTTCATAAGGTGTCGTCTCAACGGATTTTGATGGTGCCCTATTTAACGTGAATGCGGCCGTCTCTAGAGCATAACCCCAAAAAGATAGCGGTAAATCGGTAAGAGACATCATAGATCGCACCATATCCAGTAAAGTACGATTACGACGTTCGGACACACCATTACGTTGTGGTGTTCCGGGTGGCGTGAGTTGCGAAACTATTCCGCATTGTTTCAAATGTAGACCAAACTCGTAACTCAAATATTCTCCTCCACGATCAGATCGTAGAAACTTTATTTTCTTGTTACGATGATTTTCCACTTCACTCTGAAATTCTTTGAACTTTTCAAATGTTTCAGACTTGTGTTTCATTAAGTAGATATACCCATATCTGCTTAAATCATCAGTGAAGGTAAGAAAATAACGATATCCGCCACGAGCCTCAACATTCATTGGACCACATACATCGGTATGTATGATTTCCAATAAATCTGTTGCTCTCTCCACAGTACCGGAGAACGGTGTTTTAGTCATCTTGCCCATAAGGCACGGTTCGCAAGTGCCAAGTGATTCATAATCAAGTGACTCCAAAAGTCCATCAGTATGGAGTTTCTTCATGCGTTTTACACCGATATGACCTAAACGGCAGTGCCACAAATAAGTTGCACTATCATTATTAACTCTGCATCTTTTGGTTTCAACATTATGAATATGTGTGTTACTATTATCGAGACTAAGTAAGAACAAACCACTCTTTAATGGCGCATGACCATAAAAGATATTACTCATATAAATAGAACAACCATTATTCTCTGATTTAAATGAATAACCGTCTCGCATCAAACAAGATCCAGATATAATGTTCATGCTTAACGCTGGTACTAAATAACAATTATTTAGATCTAATATTAATCCCGAAGGTAGATGTAGAGGTAGCGTGCCGACCGCGATCACATCGACTTTGGAACCATTTCCCACGCGCATCGTCACCTCGTCCTTAGCCAATCTTCGCTTAATCCGTAGTCCCTGTTTTGAGTTGCAAATATTAGCAACAGAACCAGTATCAAATACCCAGGTGCTACTGCGAGAATTTGTAAGGTACACATCAATAACATGTATATCACATATACCTTTGTTAACCTTGCCATCCTTCTTATCCGCCAAATACTTGGGGCAGTTCCGCTTCCAGTGTCCAGTCTGCTTGCAATAGAAGCACTCAGTTTCAGGCTTAGGTCCAGACTTGGGTTTCTTCTCTTGAGTAGCAACTTGCTTGCTATTCTTTTTGAAGTTCCCCTTTTTCTTCCCTTTGCCCTTTTTCTTGAAACTAGTGGTTTTGTTAACCATCAACACTTGATGCTCCTTTTTGATTTCTACCTCCGCGGCTTTTAGCATCGCGAAGAGCTCGGGCATAGTTTTGGTCATCCCTTGCATATTATAGTTCATCACGAAGCTCTTGTAGCTTGGTGGCAGTGATTGGAGAATTCTGTCAATGACGCAATCATCTGGAAGATTAACTCCCAGTTGAATCAAGTGATTGTTATACCCAGACATTCTGAGTATATGCTCACTGACAGAACCATTCTCCTCCATTTTACAGCTATAGAACTTATTGGAGACTTCATATCTCTCAATCCGGGCATTTGCTTGAAATATTAACTTCAACTCCTGGAACATCTCATATGCTCCATGGTGTTCAAAACGTCGTTGAAGTCCCGGTTCTAAGCCGTAAAGCATGGCACACTGAACTATAGAGTAGTCATCAGCTTTGCTTTGCCAGACGTTCATAACATCTGGCGTAGCTCTTGCACCAGGCCTGGCACCCAGCGGTGCTTCCAGGACGTAATTCTTCTGTGCAGCAATGAGGATAATCCTCAAGTTACGGACCCAGTCCGTGTAATTGCTACCATCATCTTTCAACTTTGCTTTCTCAAGGAACGCATTAAAATTCAACGGAACAACAGCACGAGCCATCTATCTACACAACATAGACAAGCAAGATACTATCAGGTACTAAGTTCATGATAAATTAAAGTTCAATTAATCATATTACTTAAGAACTCCCACTTAGATAGACATCTCTCTAATCCTCTAAGTGATCACGTGATCCAAATCAACTAAACCATGTCCGATCATCACGTGAGATGGAGTAGTTTCAATGGTGAACATCATTTATGTTGATCATATCTACTATATGATTCACGCTCGACCTTTCGGTCTCTGTGTTCCGAGGCCATATCTGTATATGCTAGGCTCGTCAAGTTAAACCTGAGTATTCCGCGTGTGCAACTGTTTTGCACCCGTTGTATTTGAACGTAGAGCCTATCACACCCGATCATCACGTGGTGTCTCAGCACGAAGAACTTTCGCAACGGTGCATACTCAGGGAGAACACTTCTTGATAATTTAGTGAGAGATCATCTTATAATGCTACCGTCAATCAAAGCAAGATAAGATGCATAAAAAGGATAAACATCACATGCAATCAATATAAGTGATATGATATGGCCATCATCATCTTGTGCTTGTGATCTCCATCTTCGAAGCACCGTCATGATCACCATCGTCACCGGCGCGACACCTTGATCTTCATCGCAGCATCGTTGTCGTCTCGCTAATCTTATGCTTCTACGACTATCACTACCGTTTAGCAATAAAGTAAAGCATTACATCGCGATTGCATTGCATACAATAAAGCGACAACCATATGGCTCCTGCCAGTTGCCGATAACTCGGTTACAAAACATGATCATCTCATACAATAAAATTTAGCATCACGTCTTGACCATATCACCTCACAACATGCCCTGCAAAAACAAGTTAGACGTTCTCTACTTTGTTGTTGCAAGTTTTACGTGGCTGCTACGGGCTTTAAGCAAGACCTCATCTTACCTACGCATCAAAACCACAACGATAGTTTGTCAAATAGACTCCGTTTTAACCTTCTCAAGGACCGGGCGTAGCCACACTCGGTTCAACTAAAGTTGGAGAGACAGTCTTCCGCAAGCCATCTCTGTGCAAAGCACGTCGAGGGAACCGGTCTCGCGTAAGCGTACGCGTAAGGTTGGTCCGGATCGTCTCATCCAACAATACCGCTGAACCAAAGTATGACATGCTGGTAGGCAGTATGACTTGTATCGTCCACAACTCACTTGTGTTCTACTCGTGCAAATAACATCAACCATAAAACCTAGGCTCGGATGCCACTGTTAGGGAACGCAGTAAATTTCAAAAAATTTCCTACGCACACGCAAGATCATGGTGATGCATAGCAACGAGAGGGGAGAGTATTTGTCTACGTACCCTCGTAGACCGAAGCGTAAGCGTTGACACAACGTAGAGGAAGTAGTCGTACGTAGAGGAAGTAGTCGTACGTTCTCCTCGCGATCCAACCGATCTAAGCACCGAACGTACGGCACCTCCGAGTTCTGCACACGTTCAGCTCGATGACGATCCCCGGGCTCCGATCCAGCAAAGCGTCGGGGAAGAATTCCGTCAGCACGACGGCGTGGTGACGATCTTGATGTGTTACCGGCGCAGGGCTTCGCCTAAGCACTGCAACGATATGATCGAGGTGGAATTTGGTGGAAGGGGGCACCGCACACGGCTAAGGAACGATCCGTAGATCAACTTGTGTGTCTTTGGGGTGCCCCCTGCCCCCGTATATAAAGGAGTCAAGGGGGAGGGGCTGGCCGGCCAAGCCAGGGCGCGCCAGAGAGTCCTACTCCCTCTGGGAGTAGGATTCCTCCCCCCAATCCTAGTTGGACTAGGATTCTCCAAGGGGGAGAGAGAGAGAGAGGGGGCGCCCACCTCTCCTAGTCCTAATAGGACTAGGGAAGGGGGGGGAGGCGCGCAGCCCCTAGGGCTGCCCTCTCACCTTTCCTCCAAGGCCCATGTTGGCCCATTATGCTTCCGGGGGGTTCCGGTAACCCTTCCGGTATTCCGGTAAAATCCTGATTTCACCCGGAATGCATCCGATGTCCAAACATAGGCTTCCAATATATAATTCTTTATGTCTCGACCATTTCGAGGCTCCTCGTCACGTCCCCGATCTCATCCGGGACTCCGAACTCCTTCGGTACATCAAAACTCATAAACTCATAATATAACTGTCATCGAAACCTTAAGCGTGCGGACCCTACGGGTTCGAGAACAATGTAGACATGACCGAGACATGTCTCCAGTCAATAACCAATAGCGGGACCTGGATGCCCATATTGGCTCCTACATATTCTACGAAGATCTTTATCGGTCAGACCGCATAACAACATACGTTTGTTCCCTTTGTCATCGGTATGTTACTTGCCCGAGATTCGATCGTCGGTATCCAATACCTAGTTCAATCTCGTTACCGGCAAGTCTCTTTTCTCGTTCCGTAATACATCATCTCGCAACTAACTCATTGGTTGCAATGCTTGCAAGGCTTATGTGATGTGTATTACCGAGAAGGCCCTGAGATACCTCTCCGACAATTGGAGTGACAAAACCTAATCTCGAAATACGCCAACCCAACATGTACCTTCGGAGACACCTGTAGAGCACCTTTATAATCACCCAGTTACGTTGTGACGTTTGGTAGCACACAAAGTGTTCCTACGGTAAACGGGAGTTGCATAATCTCATAGTTAAAGGAACATGTATAAGTCATGGATAAAAGCAATAGCAACATACTAAACGATCGGGTGCTATGCTAATGGAATGGGTCATGTCAATCAGATCATTCAACTAATGATGTGATCTCGTTAATCAAATAACAACTCTTTGTTCATGGCCAGGAAACATAACCATCTTTGATTAATGAGCTAGTCAAGTAGAGGCATACTAGTGACACTCTGCTTGTTTATGTATTCACACATGTATTATGTTTCCAGTTAATACAATTCTAGCATGAATAATAAACATTTATCATGATATAAGGAAATAAATAATAACTTTATTATTGCCTCTAGGGCATATTTCCTTCAAGTGTATCCAACCTACTGAATTCGAAGATCACGACATTTCTAAATCATAATCATATATAAAGGTGGAATAAATCTTTGTTGTGGTTTTGAAGAAATAAATAACAAAACGTATAATTATCTATGGATATTCGTAATCGAATACAAATTGGATTTGAATTTAGTTTGCCTGGTCCCATGGCAAACGTGAATGCTAATTCTCCCAAGTTTTGAACGAAGAGGCTAAACACCCACTATAATTTGTGGGCTGCCCAAAGCAAGTGTTTGCGAGATGGAAATTACTTTCTACCCCTCACACTTGACATCCTTATCGATCGGATTTACACTGCTGTCGATAGGGGTAGACTAGTAACTTCAATCAGACGTGACACGACGGCCTTTGAGCCCATTCAGACACGGTGGGCGCCAAACGTGGGCGGCAAAACACATTTGATTCAAGCTCGTCCGAAAGACATGTGTCTCTTCCTCCATTTCCCCATTCATACACGGTGGGCGTCAAAACAAACTCTCCTCGTCCGAAATCGATGTAGGCTAATATTTTAAATAGGGGCAGATGTGTAACTTCCATCAGACGTGACACAACCGCCCTACCTGTCAGCCTCGTTCATACACCGTGGGCGCCAACGGTGGGCGGCAAAACACCCTCTCCTCACCCGAAATAGTCACCGGCAAATATTTGGGAGATGCGAGATTACCGTCCTATCCCCAACCGACGCGATGTCCGAAATTTTAAATAGGGGATAAGTTCATAACTTTCCCCCGTTTCAGAGAAGCGCGTCCCAAAGTTTGAGATCCCCCCTCCCCTCCATTTCCTCATTCATACACCATCGGCGGCACGACAACCTCCGCACTGCGGCCAGCCTCCTCCGTCCGCTACCCCATCCTCCACCTTGCCGAAGCCGCTACCCCTACCCCGTCGTCCACTCCAAGAGATGGACGTCTCTCATCCACGGCGCTGGACCAGGATCCTTTCATCGCCTCCTCTCGCTTCATCGGCATCGTCGTCCACCTTGCCGTTGCCGCTCCTACGACTGCCTCGTCCACGTCAACAGGATATATCCCCTGACCCGGCCGTCTGTCGTCTAAAGTCTTCTTCCCCGCCACCGACAACCATCGCACCCACGGCACCCTCAACGTATCAGCATAGGCCTACACAGCGTCGCAAGAGAGGTGGTACTCTTCCATATGTGCTTAAGTTATTGATCTCACCCGGAAAATAGATCATAATTTGTTTACTGTACTTTTCTTGTCCGTACCAAATCGTAGTGGCTAGTTGAAAGCAAACATTGGTTGCGAAGTAGCTTTGTCCAGTTTGCACCTTCAGATCCGCCATGGCACGGGCAATATACTCGTAAAGCTTACGGTTCCCCCTTTATATTCACTACCATCATCGTAGGTGCTTCGTGTCGTGCTAGCACTGCTCCTCAAGACCTCAACCCAAAGCTTACGTGTTGAAATACGAATCTGATATGATGCTGATATCACTAAAATAGAGAACGTTTAATTGGTCACCTAATGTTCCTATATTCGTTTCGAAAAGCATGTGCGCCACCCACTGGTCCAGCTAGTTCCACTTTCTTGATTTTTCTCTTGATGCTTAGGGTTTCCCCCTTTTATCTACTCTACTATGATCTGCGTAGGTGCTTTCTGTCGTACTAGCATTACTCCACCCTTCAAGCTAAACAACACAACACTCAGAATTCGAAAGCTTAGTTGTTCAAATATGATTGTGATATGATACTGATATTAGTTAACCGACACATTTAATTGGTTAGCTAGAGTTTCCAAATGCATGTCGCGACATATAGAGAGACAACATAATTGCATTTCTTTGTCACTTGTTGACCGTACTTTCTTGTCCATACCAAATCTTAGTTGTTATTTCAAAGAAAACATCGGTTGCTAACTACCCTTTGCGCGGTTTGCAGCTTCGGATCTGCCATCCCACTGCCACGGTCAACACTGTACTCATCATGCTTATGTTTTCCCCATTTTATGATGACCACAATCAGCCTACGTAGTTCGTGTCGTAATAGCACGGCTCCACCCATCGAGCTAAACAAGCTTAGTTGTACAAATTCATATCTGATATTATTGCTGATATTAGTAAAACTGAGAGATGTTTAATTGGTTAGCTAAATGTTCCTACTTTAGTTTTGAAATGCATGTGAGCCACATATGGAGAGACCGGAAAGAATAGTATTTCTTTGTGCGCTCTGGTTCATCATGGGTGGCCAACCGACATTGTATTGAAAGACTTGTAATATATTCAATCTGCTTGCTCTTCTGCTCTTCTTTAAGATGATACTCTTCTCTTGCGGTCGACTGGTCAGGTCGAGTTGTTCTCCCTTAGTATATTTTGAAACTGTCAGGTCAGGTCAGGTCGACTTGTTCTTCTTTACTATATGTTGAAGCTATCGTCTGTGAAGTGTCATCACTTCTGGAGCTCTCATATTTTGAGTAGTAGGCCACATTATATTAATGCACACAACAAATTACAGCATGCATGACATCTTTTAAAAGAATTGCAGAGATAGCACAAAGGGGTTTATAGGGAGGCAGTATTGGATTAGAATCACTTCTGCATTACAAAGAAAATCTCACTTGTTTTTATGTTTTCATGCATGTCAGATATTGAACATTATCAAAATGAATATGAGAATGGGCGCATGAGAGGAATATTGCGGAACATCCACTCGCTAACAAACTTGGCATGGTGGAGGATGGCCTATCTTATTCACCCATCAAGGTGCTTGCTCTAACTTTGCAAAGTTGTATTGGTCGCACATATTTTGCATCCGACCTCTTGCATTACTTCTACTTTGTTACACCATCCGCTTAGTTTAAGCATCATATATGAGTATATGCCATACCTATCAATTTTCTGTACCTATTCCATGTTTCGTCACACTATGTTTTTCCAGTCAAATGTTGTTCTTTCGTAATAGATGTCCAAAAGGAAGAGGGTGAGTGCAGATCCTCAAGGAGTACAAACTAGGTATTTGGAAAAGGTAGTGATACCTGTTAAATCAGATAGATCAGCAGCAAAAAAAACACAGGACCAACTGTACCACACTTTACCCCTACTCCAGTGGCCAAACCCCTATTAGAATTGCTGGGAGCCCAGCGTCAGGTACTGTCTATGATATCAATTCAAAATTTGAACTCCTGAATTTCTGCTTGTGCCTTACCTTCTCTCTTGTATGAAAACTAATTTCAGATGAATCTCCTTCCTCAAAGGATCATACGATCTCAAAACAATAATGGGCTCTGCATTGCTCTTGTCAGTACCTCTCTCCCTTTTGCCTTGTAACGCTGTACTTAATTAATTGCTATTTGATTATGTATCATCAGTCTGCACCTGAGCTTCATTATCCTCTATTTCTTCCAATATTATTTGGTCTATATTTACTCTTTGCAAAATGTAGAATAATGGCAATGCTTATAAAGAATTTTCTTTAGGGAATTTATTGAATTATCCTTCCATCAACATGGAGAAGTGCTTTGTCCAGCCCGTGTTAACATGTAATGTAAGTTCATCCTTCTCAAACCTTCAAACTTTGTTCTAGTATAGATTTGGATGGCATCATTTCCTCCACTGCTGTTTGCTTTGCTGTTTACATCTGATTGGATGTTTGCAACAACTACCAGTTTCAAATTGTAGTTGTAAAAACATGTTCCTTATGCACACGAGATCCATTTATTTGCTTATATAATTGGGAAACCTGTTACGTGTCTCCTTGTTTCTCTTTCAGACTCGTATCTCTTACGCCAGGCAGAACTTTAGGGAAGATAGTGAGCCAAACCATCTTGAGGACAGCGAGATGACCCCAAGGTCCTGTGTTGATGAAGACAGTGAGTTGAAGCTACTCACCAGCAGGTGTGAGACAACCTCTGTGCAGTCGCTGCCTCAATCAGTTCGACCTATTCAGTCTCAACTTAAAGCGGAAAGGCTTGCTTCAACTCAGCTCCGACTTGAAGTCAAAGATGAAATGAAGATGTCAGAGGACTGCCGTGCGCACCATCATGCTTTAAATCTAGTGTTGATGCATCTATCGTTGACACAACTGAGGTCTACTCAGCTTCTTCAGCTGATTGGGGGGCCTGACCTGGCCAGGCCTAGTGCCTTCTGAAGTGCTCTCAGTTTTGTATATTCTTTTGTCGGCGCGTTTATTTGCACTGGTGGCGAACTTGATGCCCAATGGATGTAATATGTGTGATAGCCGTGATAGCCTAGCGTAAGTTACTTGCTTATTTATTTCCTTGTTGTCTTGTTTATTTGTTTGCTTGTAGTCATTGCAGTTCTTTTTCCGCGGTTTGCTAGTGGCTGCAATAACCTATTTTTTAAAACTAGGCCACAATAACCATGGGCTAATATTTACTGTAGTGACACTGGGCCTCCTACGGGCCATAGAAACAGTGGGCCTTCTACGGGCCGTAGAAACAGTAGGCCTTCTACGGGCCGTAGAAACAATGGGCCTTCTACGGGCCGTAGAAACAATGGGCCTTCTACGGGCCGTATCATCAATGGGCCTTATACGGGCCGTATGATCGATTGGCCAAACATGAGCCAATAACAGGCCGCATTATGGTCGTAAATGGGCTAGAGTTGGAATCGTCTGTTCATGGGCCGACCATAACGGGCCATCGTTAATAGGCCATATTTGATGACGCTATGAAAACGGCCCAACGTATTAACGGACCACAAACGGGCCGACTGTAACCACGGGCTGAATTTGGCCCACAAGCTGAAAATGACAATAACGGACCGTAAGTAAATGAATGCTGGAAATGAGCCCAAGAATAAATGGGCTCTGAGAAGGCCGAAAGATAACATGGGCTGGAAATGGCCCAACGGAATAACGGACGGTTAATGGGCATAAAGTGATACACTATTCATTACAGGCCAGTTTCACCACGGGCCGTTAATGGGTGTAAAGTGATACACTGTTCATTACGGGCCAGTTTCACCATGGGCCGTTAATAGGCCAAGAGTTACATAGGGCCTCGTATGGGCCGAAAGACGTCATGGGCCAGAAGTGAAAACAGGCTGGAATCATATTGGATGGCCCAGATGACGCTACTGGGCCTAATTCGGATAGGGCGTAACGGGCCTTGGGTTAGCAGGCTGTAAATGGGCTATATGCGAACATGCCGTTAACAGGCTTTCCATGGGCCGGTCCGCCACCTTTTGACCAAGTCAAACGGGCCGGCCTTTTCACGAGAATGGACCTCTGTTGGGCCGTGCCACGTGTCGACGTATGTCGGTGTCAAAGCCGGCGGATCTTGGGTAGGGGGTCCCGATCTGTGCGTCAAGGTCGGATGGTAACAGGAGACAAGGGACACTTTATTTTACCCAGGTTCGGGCCCTCTCGATGGAGGTAAAACCCTACTCCTGCTAGATTAATATTGATGATATGGGTAGTACAAGAGTAGATCTACCACGAGATCAAGGAGGCTAAACCCTAGAAGCTAGCCTATGGGTATGATGATGGTTATGATGTGTTCGTCCTACGGACTACAACCCTCCGGTTTATATAGGCACCGGATAGGGTTAGGGTTACACAGAGTCGGTTAATTGGTAGGAGATCTTGAATATCCGCACGCCTAGCTTGCCTTCCACGCCAAGGAAAGAACCTTCCGGACACGGGACGAAGTCTTCAATCTTGTATCTTCATAGTCCTGGAGTCCGGCTGAAGATATAGTTCGGCTATCCGAACACCCCCTAATCCAGGACTCCCTCAGTAGCCCCCGAACCAGGCTTCAATGACGTCGAGTCCAGCGCGCAAATTTGTCTTCGGCATTGCAAGGCGGGTTCCCCCTCTGAATCTTGTGTACCTGTATGAATAATGTCCATAGCGCTCCTCGGTCTCGGTGCCCAATAATTGCCGTCTTCCACGTGTTGAACGAATGCAAAAAGCCCGGGGGTATTTTTATATTCACACCCTTGGTCATATAAACGAGCCGCCTATTTAACGGGATGGGGATCTAGATCCAAACCACATCTTCTTCTCCCCGCGAGTTATCATCAGAGCGTCTCCAGCAAAGGTCCATTCCAACATGGCCAGCCGTCGTAGCTCCTCCCCTCGCCCCTCCAGCCCCAAATCCGGAGACTGGGAGAGTTGCACCATCCCACACAGCGAGCTAGTGTCACTGCAGGCCAAAGGATTCCTTCCCCAAGCATATATGGTCCCGGTCCGAGCCGGACTCGCCACCTACAACGGCGACAAGCAAGCGGAGAGCACCCCCAATCCTTCTAAAGGAGAGCGGGTGTGCCTCATCCCTTATTTATTAAGGGGTCTGGGATTTCCAATTCATCCATTCCTCCGCGGGCTTCTGGAGTTCTACGGCCTCCAGCTGCACAACCTCACGCCTGGCTCCGTGCTACATATCGCAGGCTTCGTTGCCCTTTGCGAGCTATTTTTAGGCGTCGAGGCTCATTTTGCGTTGTGGAAGAGGTTGTTCTGCTTGGTGCCCCGTTCTCAGAAGGGGTCTATATACCAAGTGTGCGGAGCCGAAATATGGCGCATCGCCGGGACCGGATACCTATCCGGAACCCCAAAGAAGGCGTCCGAGGACTGGCCTTCAGAATGGTTCTACATAGACGATGTCCCGCTGCCGGACCCTGTCCGGGTCGGCCTCCCTGAGTTTAGCATGGCTCCCTTAAAGAAACGCTTAAGTTGGCGTCCGCGGAGTTCTGAGAGAGAAAGCAACAGAGACGTTCTTTACCTGATGGGCCGGATAAGACTGTTGGCTCATTCCGGACTAACCATGATTGGAGTCATGGCCGCATGTATTATGCGGGGGGTGCAGCCGCTTCAATATAGGAGTCACCCCATGTGGGATTTCAACGGGGAGGATGACGCCACCCGTTACGGCCGCAAGGGGCCAGACACAGCTGCCGCTCTAGTAAAGATTCTAACATCTTTGTACAAGGAAGAAAAGGAGGACTTCCTCCGCGTCAACCCGCGGGCCGGATTCACTATGTATGAACCTCCAAGTTGGGTAAGTGAACAATTGCACTTGCCCGCTTATTTAATGCTCCCATGACTAGATACGTAATCTGGTGATTTCAATGCAGGAGCTTCAACAGGAGGTAAAGGATATCAACAGCTGCCCTCCACAGCCTGAGGACCCAGAACGGTCCCTCGATCCGGACTCCGAAGAGGATCCGGACATATCGGTGGAGCTCATCGACGGGGTGTTCCACCAGTTAAGAAAAGATAATACCTTGGTGGCCATTACGGCTGATTATCCCGGGTTAATCCCGGCCTCCCAGGTGACAGAAACCGGAGTGTCTATTCCCGCAAGAGAGATTCCGTCCTTACATATTCCGGTGTTTCTGACGACAACCGTATTTTACAGGGGAGATTTCCGAGGAGGGAGGCCGAACCTGCGGCGGCTAGCCAACGAGGAGCCGCCGGGTCCCGTGGGGTAAAAAGGGATGAAGTCCGGACTGAGAGTTCGGCACAAAGGTATAACGTGCCCTCTGTCTTCCTGGCGTTATTCTGTCAGGGCATGTTAACATCCGTACTGTTTCCAGGACGAAGAGGCCTCGCCGGACTATATCCGGAGGGGCCGCCAACCGCGCCTCTACCAGCCAGGCCCCAACGTCTGGTCCGGAGGCGGGGACAAACACCAGGCTTGCGCCGGACGCTCCTCCAACAGAGGACGCGGACCGGCTATCTGCCACAAATTCAGAAGTGGAGAGCGCCATGAACCATAGGCGTCGCCGGACAGTTCTACGCGACGCTTGTTTCTCCCGAGAGGCCTTAGACGCCTTCAATTCGGGAGATGCGTACCTTCGTGCTGCTCAAGATGGTTTAGCCAGAGCCACGGAGCAGTATGTGAAAGACATACGGGTAAGAAAATTTAAATATATATATACCAGTAGCCCCCGAGACTTGAAACAGTTAAACTAACTGATTTAAGGATCATATAATATGTAGGTTCTTACTGAGAAGAACACCGTGTTGTCCCAGGAGCTGGAAAAGTGCAAGGCCCAACTAGAGGCCGCACTAGCTGCAACAGGGGAGCCCAAAGGGACCCCCTCAGGTATGATATACTTTGAGAGATTAGTATTGTGCGGCTTATGTGCGAATCTGACAATTAATGTTACAGATGGTGCCGGACTAGATCCGGAGAGGCAACAACTCTTACGCCAGTTAAAGGCTGGCGAGAGTACGTTGACAAGGGTGAGGCGAGAGAAGAATGGTCTTCAGGATGCCAACACCAAGCTGGATGTTGAACTGAAAGACGTTCGTGGCCAGCTATCTGACTCCACGAAGGAGAATCAGCGTCTTCGACGCGGCATATTTAGTAAGTGCTTGAGCGAACCCTTTGAAAAAAAGGAGTTCGGCGAGCAAGACAAATAACAGAATTATGTCTGTAGGTACGCTCACAGGTCGTCCTGCAGAGGAGATGCCCAGTTCTACGGGTGACCTTCTCCTCGAACACCTGCAACTGCATGAACGAATTCGGCAGGCAATGCAAGGGGTTGCCCGGGCCTTATGGCCTGCCCACTCCACGCCCGAGGGCCTTGGAGAGCTTGCGGAGAAGCTGACGGGAGCTCGGCGGCGCATCCGGTTGTGGAAGATATCAGCCTGCCGACAAGGCGCGAGGGAGGCCTGGGCCATGGTGAAGACCCGCTTTACGAAGTCTGACCCCAATCACATGGCCGAGGTTGGACCAGTGGGGCCTGACGGGAAGGAGATCCCTGTGAGCTTGGTGTATGGCCAGGTAGAGCTGGCCACAAAGTATTCCCAGCAGGACTGTAAATTAGACAGCCTGTTAGATGGTATAGAGGAGGAATACGATCAGTCAAGATGACTATGTAATTTATAATTGACATGTGTGATGCCTTCTAGCCGGATTGTAGATCGTTTGTCATTGCCGACCTTTTTGCTTCGACCTCGGGACCTGACGGTCCGGAGTGTGTCCGAATACCATAACGGCTATACAAAAGCCGGGGTATGCATGGAGACCAGGCGTAGGGGTCATTAGTGCTTTATCAGACAAGTGCCCAACTAGTTATGTTATATTACATGGTTAGTAAGAAACATCTTCCAGAGAGAATAGTTCCATTAAGGGTTCCTTTCGCTGGGGTGGCGTGCCCTAAAGTGCACGTCCGGACTGCAAATGCAGAAGATCATCTGGGGGCATGTATAAAATAAAAAGGTTCTTCTTTAGTTCACCGGCTGAATATTCCCTTAAGAACGCTAGCTTTCGGCTTCACCCAGTCCGAGGTACACATCCGGCTTATCCGGCAGTAACAATCGCAGAGGTGCTCCCTTTACCGCCTAGCCAAACAATCGGGAATGTAGGGGTAAGCACAGGAGCCAGGCAACCCAGCTTGGCCAAAACTTAATTCATATCGATGCATATAATGGCGAAGAAAAGGTGCATGCAGAAGTCTGACGCATGCGTTGGGTGTGAAACCCATATAGATAAGCTTCTGTTGAAGAAGCCCCCAGGTTTAAGGAGCACGGATAGCGCGTCATATAATGAGCCTTTTACGGGCTAGAAAAGAAAAGAGTAGTAGACAAAGTAAAAAAAGGGTATAAATGTAAATAATGGACAGAGGAAGGAGACAAACACAGAGTCCGACGCTAGGCATAGAATCTTCGGAGATGTGTGGCATTCCATGGGTTCGGCTCGAGTCGGTTGTCTGACGCATCTTGCAGCCGGTATGCTCCACCAGTTATGACTTGGTCGATTATGAATGGACCTTCCCATTTGGGCTTGAGTTTGTTCTTTTGCTTATCCGGCAGGCGCAGAACTAGTTCACCAACGTTGTAATTTTTGGCCCGTACTTCTCTGCTTTGATATCTTCGAGCTTGCTGTTGATAGAACGCGGAACGGGCCTTAGCCACGTCACCCTCTTCCTCTAAGGCGTCCAGGTTGTCCTGCCGATCAAGCTCGGCTTCTCTTTCTTCGTACATGCGCACTCGAGGTGAGTCATGAATTATGTCGCAGGGCAGAATCGCCTCAGCGCCGTACACCATAAAGAATGGCGTGAATTCGGTGGTACGATTTGGCGTGGTTCGCAGCCCCCAGAGTACGGAGTCGAGCTCCTCTACCCAGTGCATATCAGATTCCTTGAGGGACCGCACTAGTCTGGGTTTGATGCCGCTCATGATGAGACCATTTGCACGTTCGACCTGACCGTTAGTTTGTGGGTGATAGACATAAGCGTAGTCGAGCTTAATGCCCATGTTTTTGCACCACAGCTTTACTTCATCAGAGGTGAAGTTTGTGCCGTTATCGGTGATAATGCTGTGGGGGACACCATAACGGTGTACGACCCCGGATACGAAGTCTATCACAGGTCCGGATTCAGCCGTCTTGACAGGCTTGGCTTCTATCCATTTGGTGAATTTATCCACCATGACCAATAAGTATTTTTTCTTGTGGGTTCCGCCTTTAAGGGGTCCCACCATATCGAGCCCCCAGACCGCGAAAGGCCAAGTGATGGGGATAGTTCGGAGGGTGCTGGGTGGCATATGGCTTTGGTTGGCAAAGAGCTGGCAACCGACGCACCGTTTGACTAGGTCCTGAGCGTCTGCTCTAGCCGTCGGCCAATAGAAGCCAGTACGGAAAGCCTTGCTTACAAGGGACCGAGCCGCGGCGTGATGGCCACCGAGTCCGGCATGAATTTCAGCCAACAGACTCCGCCCTTCCTCTTCGGAGATACACCTTTGAAGGACTCCAGTAGTGCTTTCTTATATAGCTCTCCCTCGTGGACTTTATAGGCTTTAGATCCCCACACTATGCAGCGTGCCTCGTTTTGGTCCTCGGGGAGTTCCTGCCTAGTAAGGTAGGCTAGGAATGGTTCCGTCCACGGGGCGATGACCGCCATTATTGCGTGGGCTGAGGGTGTAATTTCGGTGGCGGGGCCGCCGATTATGTCTGATTGTTCGGCATTGGGTTGTGCGGTTATGCCCGGGCTATTATCCGAGGGTTCCCCCTCCCATGTTACGGATGGTTTGAATAATCTTTCTAAGAAGATGTTGGGGGGGACTGCATCTCGTTTTGCTCCAATGCGTGCCAGGACGTCCGCTGCCTGATTATTTTCTCGGGCTATGTGATGGAACTCCAGTCCCTCGAATCGAGCTGACATTTTTAGTACGGCATTGCGATAAGCTGCCAATTTTGGGTCTTTGGCGTCGAAGTCGCCATTTATTTGGGATATCGCGAGGTTTGAGTCCCCGCGTACTTCCAGGCGTTGAATGCCCATGGATACCGCCATACGGAGGCCATGTAGAAGGGCCTCGTATTCGGCTGCATTGTTGGAGTCCGTGTACATAATTTGGAGTACATATTGGACTGTATCTCCTGTAGGGGATGTCAAAACGACGCTAGCCCCTAGTCCGGCCAGCATTTTGGAGCCGTTGAAATGCATGATCCAGTTTGAGTATGTGCCTTACTCTTTAGGGAGTTCGGCCTCTGTCCATTCGGCGACGAAGTCGGCTAGGACTTGCGATTTAATTGCTCGCCGTGGCTTGTAGGTTATATCGAACGGGAGGAGCTCTATGGCCCATTTTTCTATCCGGCATGTTGCATCGCGGTTGTTGATAATATCGTTGTGTGGTACTTCCGAGGCTACTGTAATAGAACACTCTTGAAAGTAGTGTCGTAGCTTCCGGGATGCCATGAATACCGCGTATGCGATTTTTTGATAATGCGGGTACCGTGATTTGCATGGTGTGAGGACAGTGGACACGTAGTAAACCGGCCTTTGAAGGGGTAATTTATGTCCGTCCGTTATCCGTTCGACGATGAGTACTGCGCTAACAACTTGATGGGTTGCGGCAATGTACAATAGCATGGGTTCGCCGGTGTTCGGCGCGGCTAGGACGGGGTTTGTTGCCAAGATGGCCTTTATTTCCTCGAGTCCGGCCGTGGCAGCGTCCGTCCACTCGAAGTGTTCGGTGCGCCTAAGGAGGCGGTAAAGGGGTAGTGCCTTTTCTCCCAAGCGGGAGATGAAGCGGCTTAAGGCCGCCACGCATCCGGTGAGTTTCTGAATTTGCTTGAGATCTTTTGGGACATCCAATTGTGACAGAGCTCGGATTTTAGCTGGATTTGCATCAATTCCTCTGCCGGATACAATGAAGCCCAGGAGCTTTCCGGCTGGGACGCCGAAAACACATTTTTCCGGATTGAGCTTGATGTCGTATTTTCGCAGGTTGTCGAATGTAAGTCTAAAGTCGTCTACTAGAGATTCGACGTGTCTTGATTTAACGACCACATCATCTACTTACGCCTCCACTGTTTTGCCGATCTGGTTTGCCAAACATGTTTGAATCATGCGCTGATATGTCGCGCCGGCGTTTTTGAGCCCAAAGGGCATTGTGTTGAAGCAGAATGGGCCGTATGGCGTGATGAATGCTGTTGCAGCTTGGTCAGATTATGCCATCTTTATTTGATGGTAACCGGAGTATGCGTCGAGGAAACACAGGGAATCGTGTCCTGCGGTGGCATCGATGATTTGATCAATTCGAGGGAGGGGAAAGGGATCCTTTGGGCAGGCCTTATTAAGGTCTTTGAAGTCGACACATAGGCGCCAGGATTTGTCCTTCTTTGGTACCATTACCAGGTTTGCTAGCCAGTCCGGGTGTTTGATATCTCTAATGAATCCGGCCTCCAATAATTTGGCAAGCTCCTCTCCCATGGCCTGTCTCTTTGGTTCGGAGAAACGCCGAAGGGTTTGTTTGACAGGTTTGAATCCTTTCTGGATATTTAAGCTGTGCTCGGCCAGCCTGCGTGGGATTCCTGGCATATCTGAGGGGTGCCAAGCGAAAATATCCCAGTTCTCTCGTAGGAACTCGCGCAGTGCGGCGTTTACATCAGGGCTCAATTGTGCCCCGATGGAGGCTGTTTTATTCGGGTCCGTTGGGTGGACCTGGAATTTGACTATTTCGTCCGCTGGTTTGAAGGATGTGGATTTGGATCTCTTATCGAGTATCACATCATCCCTGCTAACCGTGGATCGCAGCGCCGTCAGCTCTTCGGCCGCTAAGGCTTCAGATAGTGCCTCGAGGGCCAATGCGGCTGTCTTGTTTTCGGCG
This sequence comes from Aegilops umbellulata, assembly GCA_032464435.1. NCBI lineage: Eukaryota > Viridiplantae > Streptophyta > Magnoliopsida > Poales > Poaceae > Aegilops > Aegilops umbellulata. The sequence goes on from CP136059.1 coordinate 256,685,523, forward strand.
TGGAGTGCTATGTCCGGATCACTAGCGAGAGTGATAATTCCGTTTGGCCCAGGCATCTTAAGCTTCATGTACCCGTAATGGGGTATGGCTTGGAAAACTGTGAATGCCTCTCGTCCTAATATAGCGTGATATCCGCTTCTGAACGGGGCCACCTGGAACGTGATTTGTTCGGACCTGTAATTTTCCGGCGTGCCGAATACCACATCTAGTGTGATCTTTCCGGTGTAGCGCGCTTCCTGACTGGGGATTATTCCTCTAAAGGTTGTGCTGCTTCGCTCAATGCGGTTCCAGTCTATTTCCATCTTTTGAAGGGTTTCCTCGTAGATGAGGTTCAATCCGCTGCCTCCGTCCATAAGTACCTTTGCGAGGCGACAGCCGTCCACTATGGGACTGAGAACCAATGCGGCTGGCGCTCTGGCTGTTCAGAATTTAGGTTCGTCGCTCGCATTGAAGGTGCTGGCAGTATTGCTCCATGGATTTATGGTCGCTACTTGGTAGACTTCGGCGAGGCTGCGAAGTGTTCTTTTTCGCATGTTATTTGATGCGAAAGTCTCGGAGGTTGTGAGAACGGTACTGAAATTCTCGGGCTGGTTTCCTTCGACCTCTGGATTTAGGAGGTCCTCGCCAATTTTGGCCACCTGCCGGAGTATCCAACATGCCCTGAGGCTGTGAGTTGGGGTGGCATCCTCTGTACTATGAATATTGCAGGGTCCATCGAGCCACCTTTCTAGCACGGTTCCGTGCCCCCTAGAGGGTTTTGATTTTTTATTTAATCTGGGTGCTTTGCTGTAGTGCGCCCTTTTGATTCGAACGGGATTGCTATTCAAGGCCGGATTATCCCAAAATTTAATTTCGGTTTTCCGAGCACTTTCCATCGCACAGTATTTTTGTACTATGGACGCCAAGTCAGCAAGGCGCGTAATATTACGACGACTTATGGCGTTGAGTATCCCCTTGTCCGTGCAGTTACTGCAGAAGATTGAAATCGCGTCTCCCTCGTGGCAGTCCTTTATCCTGTTCATAAGCAGGAGGAATCTGGCCCAGTAATGATGTACTGTTTCTTCGGGCATCTGCTTGATTTGGGAGAGATCGCTTAAGATCGGACGGGCGGAATTCATTAGACCTGATACTTCGCCCGGTTTGCTGTTCGGAGGCCGAACGACCTCCGGATTCCGAGATCCGGAGTCCTGTATGTTTTCCGGTTTGCCTAGTTCCAAGCCCAGGTCTTGGGTTGTATCCTCCCCTCGGTGGATATCCGGCATGGAGGGTTCCGGAATTCGGACGTAACTGGTCCTTAAGATTGATGAAGGGTCACCGCATTGTGTTTCCACCACAGCAACATGATGGGTGGCTTGGGGAGAGTTGATTTCCCTTAGATCGGGTTTAGGCCCAACCTGGTCATAGTTTGTAGCGACCCCCAAGGCGGCGATGCGATCCAGGAGCTCGTTTATGGAGGAGAGCTCCACCGGATCTAGCTGCTCGGCCAATTCCGAGCTGACGCAGAGATTGTTTTCGATGACCCGAGAGGTCACCATCGGCGTAATGGCCGAACGGGCGGTCATGAGAAAACCACCCAGCCGGAGGGGTTGGCCGATAGCCAAAGCTCCCTCAGTGACGGCGCCGTCTTTAAAGACGGGAAAAGGCATCCTTCCTGATTGCGACGGCACAGAGGAACTCTCAATGAAAGCACCAATGTCGGTGTCAAAACCGGCGGATCTCGGGTAGGGGGTCCCGATCTGTGCGTCAAGGTCGGATGGTAACAGGAGACAAGGGACACTTTATTTTACCCAGGTTCGGGCCCTCTCGATGGACGTAAAACCCTACTCCTGCTAGATTAATATTGATGATATGGGTAGTACAAGAGTAGATCTACCACGAGATCAAGGAGGCTAAACCCTAGAAGCTAGCCTATGGGTATGATGATGGTTATGATGTGTTCGTCCTACGGACTACAACCCTCCAGTTTATATAGGCACCGGATAGGGTTAGGGTTACACAGAGTCGGTTACATTGGTAGGAGATCTTGAATATCCGCACGCCTAGCTTGCCTTCCACGCCAAGGAAAGAACCTTCCGGACACGGGACGAAGTCTTCAATCTTGTATCTTCATAGTCCTGGAGTCCGGCTGAAGATATAGTTCGGCTATCCGAACACCCCCTAATCCAGGACTCCCTCAATGTATCATAGGCGCCTTCTGTCTAATGAGTGGATGACATTTGTCCCAACGATGAGTCGACACATGTTTCCTCCAGCCAATGATGATTTTACACGTGGAAAATCCCATTTGGTCGGGGCTGTTAACGGGTTATCGGATCCAAAACCCGACCCGATAGCTTAACGGTGTTCCGATACGGTGGATGCCACGTGTCGGTCACCCTTGACAAAAGCACTTCTGTGACGCGCGATTTATCGTCATGGAAGTGCACACTTCCGTGATGATAATTTTGGTAATGTCATGGAAAACTTCTACGTCATGGAACACTTCTACGACAACACAGGTATGACTATCTTGATTCTGTCATAAAATCGTCATGGATGTACATGCATGACAAAAAACGCGACCTACTGTGACAAACACGTATCATCACGGAAGTGTATTTTTTTGTAGTGATATACGATCATTCACTTTGCCTTGGTGATGAGTGCATGTTTTTTAATTTCTATCATTTTGAACGCTCCACCAAGATGTATGTGACATGGAAGAGTAACCCATGATCCTAATCGATTGTGCATTTGCATTCAAAAACAAATTTTAAATAATGCACAAATTTAGGGGGAGCTCTTACTTATCACATACTTCTCAAAGCGATGATGTATTTTAAATCTTATTATCATTTGTCGAAACTTTGATCTATATGTTGTCATCAATTACCAAAAAGGGGGAGATTTAAAGTGCAACTATCCGTGGGTGGTTTTGGTAATTCCTAACAACATATAGCTCATTGAACTAATGCTATTTCAAGATGATCATTTCAGAAAGTTCAATGATTGGCATGGCATGGACTAGGAATGTGGACCCCTCAAAATACTAAGGACACATATTGGCTCAAGCTCAAGACTCTACATTTTCATTTTAGTGATCCAAGATCACATTGAGTCCATAGGAAAAGCCAATACTATTAAAAGGGGATGAGGTGTTGCTTAATGGCTTGCTTGCTCAAAATGCCTAGTGATATGCTCCAAAAGCCCTCAACCACTTTCTCATATCCACATATGTCCCAAACCAAAAGTCAAACTCGGCCCCACCGAAATGATCTATCCGGCGCCACCGAGTTCATTTGACATAGCCACTGCCAAAAACCCTAGTCAGTTCGGTCTCACCGATAGGGATCTTGGTCTCACCGAGATGGGATTGAAAACTCTCTATTTCCCTTCATGACGTTTCGGCCCAACCGAGATGAGCGATCAGTCCCACCGAGTTCGCAATGCAAACTCTCTGTTTACCTTTCATAACGTTTCGGTCTCACCGAAATGAGTGATTCGGTCCCACAGAGTTTGCCTGACCAACTCTCTGTGTGCCTGTCGGTGTCGAAACCGGCGGATCTCGGGTAGGGGATCCCGAACTATGTGTCAAGGCCGGATGGTAACAGGAGACAAGGGACACGATGTTTTTACCCAGGTTCGGGCCCTCTCGATGGAGGTAATAACCTACTCCTGCTTGATTAATATTGATGATATGGGTAGTACAAGAGTAGATCTACCATGAGATCAAGGAGGCTAAACCCTAGAAGCTAGCCTATGGTATGATTGTGTATGAAGATGATTGTCCTACGGACTACAACCCTCCGGTTATATAGACACCGGATAGGGTTAGGGTTACATAGAGTCGGTTACAATGGTAGGAGATCTTGAATATCCGCATCGCCAAGCTTGCCTTCCACGCCAAGGAAAGTCCCATCCGGACACGGGGCGAAGGCTTCAATCTTGTATCTTCATAGTCCAGGAGTCCGGCGAAGGTATAGTCCAGCTACCCGAACACCCCCTAATCCAGGACTCCCTCAGTAGCCCCTGAACCAGCCTTCAATGACGACGAGTCCGACGCGCAGATTGTCTTCGGCATTGCAAGGCGGGTTCCTCCTCCAAGTCCTTCATAGAAGATTGTAAACACCACAAATAGTGTACGGCTCTGCAAAATAAGTTTCGACATGTTGCCATAGAGAGAATAACATTAACACAAATCAAATCTGCTGACGTATTCCGCAGTGCGTCATCACACTATGGCCAAGTTCTTTACGTATCATTTTTACTTTTCCACCTCAGCATGTTTTGCGAGGCGGTTTCCTTGGCATGTCCTGTCGAAGCAGAGATCGTGTGCCCTTTTTATGGACGTGGGTAACCCAATCGTGCCCGTTAGCACGTTTCCCTCGATTAAAGTTGAGACCCAAACGGTTACGGGGAGGGCTCTTGGTATTCGACCTCTTATAAAGAGACCAAGGCCTTACTTCTTTATTCAATCTCAAGCGTGTTCGCCCGTCGCCTCGAGTTCCAACACCCCAGGCTCTTCGGATCTTCGACAATGTCTGATTCAGACCTTCAAGGCCGGTGGATGCCCTCCGCCGTCACGGAGGAGGACGTGCTAAAGTTGAGGGAGGCTAAGTTCCTGACCGGTGAAATTTCACATAGGTTGCCTGCTCAAGGGCAGGCTATTCCCAGTCCCCAGCCCGGTGAGAATGTGGTGTTCATGTCTCACTTCCTCCGAGGGTTGGGCTTCCCAATGGATCCCTTTGTGAGGGGACTATTTTTTTATTACGGGCTGGAATTTCATGATTTAGCTCCGGAGTCCATCCTCCATATCTCCTTGTTTATTATCGTGTGTGAAGCGTTCCTCTGTGTTACCCCTCACTTCGGATTATGGCTCAAGACCTTCAAGGTGGAGCCGAAGATGATCGAGGAACGGCACGCAGAGTGTGGAGGCGCTGTTATAAGCAAAAATGCCGATGCTCCATGGCCCGAGGGCTCTTTTCAAGAGGAGCTAGGCTTGTGGCAACAAGAGTGGTTTTATATCACCGCTCCCCGGGGCACCACGTGGGTGGCGCCTCCTGCCTTTCGCTCGGGTCCCCCACTACGGCTAGCGTCTTGGGTCAACAGAGGGTTAGATTGGGGTTTGCCCAAAGACGTGCCCTTGCTGCAGGGACGCATTAAGGACCTCTTGGAAGGAGACCTCAACCTGGTCAAGGTGACACAGGTCATGCTAATTCGTCGAATACTGCCCGGCAAACGCCGCTCCCTTCGCCTATGGGAGTTCAATCCAGAGGGACCACGAGCTCTCCGGGATTTTATGAGCGCAACGCCCGCGGAGATGTATAAACTGTTCTTCGGATGACAAGAAGTGTGTCCGGATTTAACCGAGGACGTAGGACTAAGCTGCAATCGCCCAGATACTCAAGTAAGTAACCTTGTGCCCGGACCTTCTATCCGTATAATTGTCATAAACTTGCCCTTAAAAGAGCTGTCCTTTTAAACAGGAGTGGATAGCGAAGGCAAAGCTGATAAGGTGTCCGGCTCCCCTTCCCGAGACCAGGGCGGATCCCGTGCTAGTCAGGATGCTGGAGATAATGTCTTTGGAGGGAAGCGGGGGGGAGGACAAGGAAATTATGGCCTCCTCAAAGGAGGCCGCTCCAAAGGGAGGAACCGGCAATTCCTCTCCTAAAGGGAAGAAAAGAGCTGCCTCTGACGACCCGGAGGCCGTGGCCTTGAGGCAGGGGAAAAAGTCTTCGCCAGAGGGCCCTACGCCAGGGAGTTCCTTGGCCGGACTACGTACCCAAGGAGATCAGTCCTCCAACGAGCCGTAAGTAGAGAAAGATTTTCCTTTCGAGGGATGAGAGAAATCCGTGATTTATATCTGAGAAGTTTAACCGAATTTTTACCTTGTAGTTCGGACCTCAGCCCTTCTCAGCAGAGCTCATCCTAGGGGGATCTTCTTCCGGAGATGATGGAGAGCGGGACGCCTCCTTCTGCTGTGCCACCTAATGAGGCGTGCGACCCTGAGGTGTCGTCGCGGAGGGTTTCTCCGAGTCCGGCAGGGGCGGAAGATCGCTATGGGCCCCCCCAAGGTTCTCCGCGTCCGGCCTTCGAAAGAGGTCATGGGACAAGTCCGGCAGCGCCTGGTGCTCGGCCGAAGGAGCTAAAGGTTCTGCTGGGGCGAGCTTCTATTTCGGAGGAGCACCGTGCATTGATGGGCATGGTGATTGAAAGGATTTCATCCGCAGAGAGCGGATTGCGTGAGGCCGTCGAAAGTTTATTGACGGGTTTTGAGGTACGTTAGATAATATACACTTTTGTCAGTGGCGCCTAAATAAGACGCGCCCTATGTAGATAGTAGCCCCTGAGACTCTGCGCGTTGTCAAGAAATGACGGCACGCGGAGGATCATAATCCCAGGTCTAAAATGTCGCCTTTTAATGTAGGCTGCAGGGTGTCCGGAATCAAGCCGAACTGCTGGTTTTGCCGAACTAAAGCGGCAACTGGACGTGGCAGATGCCGACATCACGCTTGTCAACAAGCGGTTGGATGAGGCTCAAGGTATGTGATTCCTCGGGCAGCATTAGGTAAGAAGAACTTTATGCCAGTGTCTTATGATGTGTGTGCTTGACGCAGATGGTGCGGCCGCCGTGGAGAGTCTTAGGGTGGAACTTGCCCGAGCTAAATATCAAGCCAGGAAAAGTGATGTGGCTGCCAAGAAAGCCCTTGAAGAGCTGAGAGCCAAACATGCTGCTCATTGCCGAAGCAAGGAAGAGATGGCCGATATGGCCGAAAAGTTAAAGAGCACTGCAGACCATTGCAGACTTCTCGAAAAAGAAGACCAGGCGAGGCAGACGGTCCTAGAGAAGGTCGTCGCCGGTGCCAAGGACGCGCGCTCTGCGATGAGAGCTGCGAAGGAGGAGCTGCGTCAGGCCGAACAGATTGCGGCTGGAAAGCCCTTCATGCTGCGAAGAAAATTTTGCGATTCAAAGTTTGCTCCGTTGGACTGGATGTGGATTGTGGAGGATACCTATCTGGATTTGGCAGCGAGTGCTGCTGATGCGATCGAACACTTTCAAGATCTGAAAGATCATGAAGTGGAAAAGTTGTTCTGCTCGCAATTTCACAATCCAGAGCGTCCACTGACAGTGGACGGTCGTTTGGCTCAATGGGCCGAACTTAATAGGTTGTCTGGACTCGTAATGAAGTACGTCATGGGTCATCTGTGACCGGGGTGGTCGGGGCCCAAGAGTTATTTCAGCTTGGTGCAGCAATTCCTTGACGCGGTGCCGCGCATTAATGGAATGAAGAGGTCGGCGTGTGTAGAGGGTGCAAGGATGGCTCTTGCCCGTGTCAAGACATACTGGGCAGAGATGGAGACCACCGTTATTGCATCCCGAGATTCGGATAAAAGCAGAGTGTCCTCCGAGCACTATTTTCAGGAAGTCCTTGAAGACGCTCGTGTAATAGAGACGCAGTGCTCGAAGGATGCTATGTTATTATAGCATGTGTAATGATGAAGTGATATTTTGATAAACTGTAGTGGCATGTTTATACTTTTGCCTTCAAGTATTATGAACACCTCCTGTGCGGCCGTTTAAAATATATATATATATATATATATATATATATATATATATATCTATATATATATATATATATAATCTGAAAGATTGCAGTCGATGGCTTCAACCCCCACGCACATAGTGCGGGGGTGCTCGCAGAAGACGCATTTTCACACTTAACCCAACGTCTTGGTCCTACAAAGGAGGTGATAGCGCAGCGGGCCAGGCAACCGGACTATAATGCTTTAACACTTTCACTTAGCCATAGGATCTTGACAGTGGGACTATTTAGGTAGCCCATTAGTGGCGACTGCGCTTGCCCAAGTTCGGGGCGCGTGTGTGCCTAACCGGGAAGCGGCCCTTCGTTAAAGCGAAGGAATCCGATAGATTCTGATAGGTCATCGAGTGGCTGACCAGTCTCACGCTACATCATGACAGTCAGTTTTCGGCTTTCTCTACTGAGGTGCTCGCCCGGCCGAACCGGGGCACAATCGCAGTAGTTCTCCTGGTGCTACCTTAGCCGATAGAACGGAACGTAAGGTAACCGAACTCAGGAGCCGGGCAACCCAACATTTGACCAAAGACATGATTCGGAGCTGATGCATATAATGCCAAAACTCGCGACGCTGAACACTCCCTAAGGTGTTCGGTCTTTATGAGTGCGGGCAAAACAACACTCTTTGCTAAAAAAGCCCCTAGTGTCCAGGTACGTGCAAAAATTCTGACGTGGCCACATGCCAAGACGCCAGCCTCCTCCTTGGTTATATCGGAAAAAACCAGGGGATGTTTAGCAACAAGAGACAGTAAAAAAAGATTTACGCAGGGTCCTAATCTAAAGAGAATCCTTTAGGATGGGTCCCTACTGCATGTTTGCGCCTGTGTCTCCGTTGTGCCGTATCCTGGACGGGCGCCGCACGACGTTCATCTGTAAAAAAGAGGAACTTAGTTGAAAACGGGTCGTGCTGAACAAGAGTTTAAAATAAACAAGATGTAAAATAAGTTTATATAAAATTGAGCTGTATTGTCTTTGCATGTAGCCCCTCGTGCGGGGGTATATGGCCACTGAGCCTGCATCGATGATGATTTTTTACCGAACTCGTCCATTCGCGTTCGTGGTCTTTAATGACCTATTTCGCAGTTTTTTGGCTGGTGAGGCCATTTTGCTGTGTGGCTGTCAAAGCAGCCGCACAGTCCTCCGCTAGTGGGAGGCGTGCTTTAGTGCGTCCCCTTTAAAGAGATGATGCCTCGTGGACCGGGCATCTTAAGCGTGAGGGATGCGTAATGCGGTATCGCGTTAAAGCGAGCGAAAGCTTCGCGTCCCAGTAGTGCTTGATAGCGACTGGAGAACGGGACGATATGGGAGGTCAGCTTTTCGCAGCGGAAGTTATCGGCAGAGCCGAATATAACTTCGAGCCGAAGACAACCCGTACAATGGGTGTCCGGACCAGGTGTTACCCCCTGAAAGGAGGTTTTGCTGCGGCGGATTCTTGCTGGGTTTATCCCCATGTGATGGAGTGTATCCTGATATATTAGGTTTAGTCCACTGTCGCCGTCCATAAGGGCATTTGAAAACTAGAGTCCGCCAATTATTGGATCAAGTATCAGGGCAGTCCAGCCTGCGTTCTTGATATTTCTAGAATAGTCTAGCTGATCGAAGGTGATTGGTTTAATAACCAGTGGCCGGACCCCTTAGGGATAGATCATGTGGTGCGTACCTTTATGAGTGCCACACGTTTTGTTACGTGAAGTAAGTTCACTATTTTTACTTCTTGTGGGAAGTTCTTTTGTTTCCTGGTGCTCTGCTTCTGGGGTTCGTCCTCGTCTTCGCTTGGTGTGTCGAGCCCCTTGTGTTCGGCATTGAGTCTGCCGGATTGTTTGAAAACCCAACAGTCTCTGTGGGTATGGTTAGCAGGCTTCCCAGGAGTACTGTGTATCTGACATATCCTGTCCAGGATTCTATTTAAGTTGGACGGATCATCCCTGTTATCCTGGAGGGGTGGTTTTGTCTGATTTTGTCGTGAGCCTTCGAATCCGGCATTAACTGTCGTGCTCTTCGGAATCTTTTCTTTAGTCCAGCGATGATCCTTGTTGCGTCATGGTTTTCCGTTTCCATCCCTAGTTTCGGATGTACTTGGGTCGCTGGGGCTGCGCCTTGCCAACCAGCTGTCCTCTCCTGCGCAAAAGCGGGTCATGAGGCTTGTGAGTGCGGCCATTGTTCTTGGCTTTTCCTGGCCGAGGTGTCTGGCGAGCCATTCGTCTTGGACATTGTGCCTGAAAGCTGCTAAGGCTTCGGCGTCTGGACAGTCGACTATCTGATTCTTTTTAGTGAGGAATCTATTCCAGAACTGCCGAGCTTATTCTCCGGGCTGTTGAGTTATGTGACTAAGATCGTCTGCATCCGGAGGGCAGACATAGGTCCCTTGAAAGTTTTCTCGGAAAGCATCCTCGAGCTCTTCCCAACTTCCAGTTGTGTTTTCGGGAAGGCTCTTAAGCCAATGTCGGGCTGGCCTTTAAGCTTGAGGGGTAAATATTTGATGGCGTGGAGATCATCTCCTCTGGCCATATGTATGTGGAGGATGTAGTCCTCGATCCAGAGTCCAGGGTCTGTTGTTCCATCATATACCTCTATGTTTACGGGTTTGAATCCCGCTGGAAATTCATAGTCCAGAACCTCATCGGTGAAACATAGGGGGTGTGCGGCGCCCCTGTATTTGGGTGTGCCGGATTCTGACGATGGCTTTATTGCATTGTTTGTGAGAACTTGCTTTCTTGGCCCATAAATGGACCGAACTGGGGCATGATGCGAATCCTTGAGTGGGTCGCATGCCGATTTAAGTGCGGCGCCGCTTGCCGCTTTATGGGGTCGTCTATCGACCGTGCGGCTTTCCTATTTTTTGAATGCGAGGGCTCTATGGCCTCTTCGTCGAATTCAGGCAGTAGCTTTCTCTTCAGATAGCTTTTAGTACGGAGACCGTCGCCGTATTTATCTGCAGTGTTGATTACTTTACTCCTTCTAATCCGGAGTGCATCTTCCGCTGTCTTTAGCTTCCGCTTCTGCTTTTTCAGGCTGCGTGCAGTTGCAACGAGCCTCTTGTGGAGAATCTTCTGCTCCATAGATTTATCCGGCGTAAGGTCGTCCGGAATGCCGTTTTTGCCGGGGGAGGGAGTTTCGGTTTCTCTATCCGTGTTGCCCTATTCGGACGGCTGCTCTAAGGCCTGCTCGTTGTCTACCGGCTTGTCCCGCTCTATGGCTGGGTTTTTATTGAGGCGGGGCTTGGGTCGGCGTTTATGTCGACGCTTTGATTGCTTTCCGGGGGGTCTATCTCCCGTTCCATCCCCTTTTTCCTCGTTGTGACTTCCTTTAGGGGTATCCACCGTGCACACATCGTGAGATGAGATGGCTGTCCAATGCCCTATAGGCGTTGGTTTGTCGGTATCTCCTGCATCTTCATCCATGCTGTCGATGTCTGCGGAGTTGAAGTTGAGCACGTCGTATAGGTTGTCGTGTTGGGGAACGTAGTAATTTCAAAAAATTTCCTACGCACACGCAAGATCATGGTGATGCATAGCAACGAGAGGGGAGAGTGTTGTCTACGTACCCTCGTAGACCGAAGCGGAAGCGTTGATGCAACGTAGAGGAAGTAGTCGTACGTTCTCCTCGCGATCCAACCGATCACAGCACCGTTACTCCGGCACCTCCGAGTTCTTGGCACACGTTCAGCTCGATGACGATCCCCGGGCTCCGATCCAGCAAAGCGTCGAGGAAGAGTTCCGTCAGCACGACGGCGTGGTGACGATCTTGATGTGTTACCGGCGCAGGGCTTCGCCTAAGCACTACAACGATATAACCGAGGTGGAATTTGGTGGAAGGGGGCACCGCACACGGCTAAGGAACGATCCGTAGATCAACTTGTGTGTATTAGGGTGCTCCCCTGCCCCGTATATAAAGGATCCAAGGGGGAGGGGCTGGCCGGCCAAGCCTGGCGCGCCAGGAGAGTCCTACTCCCTCTGGGAGTAGGATTCCCCCCCCCCCCAATCCTAGTTGGACTAGGATTCTCCAAGGGGGAGAGAGAGAGAGAGGGGCCGGCCACCTCTCCTAGTCCTAATAGGACTAGGGGAAAGGGGGAGGCGCGCAGCCCATGAGGGCAGCCCTCTCTCCTCTCCACCAAGGCCCATGTTGGCCCATCATGCTCCCGGGGGGTTCCGGTAACTCTCCCGGTATTCCGGTAAAATCCTGATTTCACCTGGAACACATCCGATGTCCAAACATAGGCTTCCAATATATCATAATTTACGTCTCGACCATTTCGAGACTCCTCGTCATGTCCTTGATCACATCTGGGACTCCGAACTCCTTCGGTACATCAAAATGCATAAACTCATAATAATTGTCATCGTAACGTTAAGCGTGCGGACCCTGCGGTTTGAGAACAATGTAGACATGACCGAGACACGTCTCCGGTCAATAACCAATAGCGAGACCTGGATGCCCATATTGGCTCCTACATATTCTACGAAGATCTTTATCGGTCAGACCGCATAACAACATACGTTGTTCCCTTTGTCATCGGTATGTTACTTGCCCGAGATTCGATCGTCGGTATCCAATACCTAGTTCAATCTCGTTACCGGCAAGTCTCTTTACTCGTTCTGTAATACATCATCTCGCAACTAACTCATTGGTTGCAATGCTTGCAAGGCTTTATGTGATGTGCATTACCGAGAAGGCCCTGAGATACCTCTCCGACATTCGGAGTGACAAATCCTAATCTCGAAATATGCCAACCCAACAAATACTTTCGGAGACACCTGTAGAGCACCTTTATAATCACTCAGTTACGTTGTGACGTTTGGTAGCACACAAAGTGTTCCTACGGTAAACGGGAGTTGCATAATCTCATAGTTAAAGGAACATGTATAAGTCATGGATAAAAGCAATAGCAACATACTAAACGATCGGGTGCTATGCTAATGGAATGGGTCATGTCAATCAGATCATTCAACTAATGATGTGATCTCGTTAATCAAATAACAACTCTTTGTTCATGGTTAGGAAACATAACCATCTTTGATTAATGAGCTAGTCAAGTAGAGGCATACTAGTGACACTCTGTTTGCCTATGTATTCACACATGTATTATGTTTCCAGTTAATACAATTCTAGCATGAATAATAAACATTTATCATGACATGTAAGGAAATAAATAATAACTTTATTATTGCCTCTAGGGCATATTTCCTTCAGTCTCCCACTTGCACTAGAGTCAATAATCTGGATTACAAAGTAATGATTCTAACACCCATGGAGTCTTGGTGCTGATCATGTTTTGCTCGTGGAAGAGGCTTAGTCAACGGGTCTGCAACATTCAGATCCGTATGTATCTTGCATATCTCTATGTCTCCCACCTGGACTAAATCCTGGATGGAGTTGAAGCGTCTTTTGATGTGTTTGGTTCTTTTGTGAAATCTGGATTCCTTTGCCAAGGCAATTGCACCAGTATTGTCACAAAAGATTTTCATTGGACCTGATACGCTAGGTACAACACCTAGATCGGATATGAACTCCTTCATCTAGACTCCTTCATTAGCTGCTTCCGAAGCAGCTATGTACTTAGCTTCACATGTAGATCCCGCCACGACGCTTTGTTTAGAACTGCACCAACTGACAACTCCACCGTTTAATGTAAATACATATCCGGTTTGCGATTTAGAATCGTCCGGATCAGTGTCAAAGCTTGCATCGACGTAACCGTTTACGACGAGCTCTTTGTCACCTCCATAAATGAGAAACATATCCTTAGTCCTTCTCAAGTACTTAAGGATGTTCTTGACCGCTGTCCAGTGATCCACTCCTGGATTACTTTGGTACCTGCCTGCTAAGCTTACAGCAAGGCACACATCAGGTCTGGTACACAACATTGCATACATGATAGAGCCTATGGCTGAAGCATAGGGAACATTTTTCATTTTCTCTCTATCTTCTGCGGTGGTCGGGCATTGAGTCTTACTCAACTTCATACCTTGTAACACAGGCAAGAACCCTTTCTTTGCCTGATCCATTTTGAACTTCTTCAAAACTTTGTCAAGGTATGTGCTTTGTGAAAGTCCTATTAAGCGTCTTGATCTATCTCTATAGATCTTAATGCCCAATATGTAAGCAGCTTCACCGAGGTCTTTCATCTAAAAACTCTTATTCAAGTATCCCTTTATGCTATCCAGAAATTCTATATTATTTCCGATCAGTAATATGTCATCCACATATAATATCAGAAATGCTACAGAGCTCCCACTCACTTTCTTGTAAATACAGGCTTCTCCAAAAGTCTGTATAAAACCAAATGCTTTGATCACACTATCAAAGTGTTTATTCCAACTCCGAGAAGCTTGCACCAGTCCATAAATGGATCGCTGGAGCTTGCACACTTTGTTAGCTCCCTTTGGATCGACAAAACCCTCTGGTTGCATCATATACAACTCTTCTTCCAGAAATCCATTCAGGAATGCAGTTTTGACATCCATTTGCCAAATTTCATAATCATAAAATGCGGCAACTGCTAACATGATTCGGACAGACTTAAGCATCGCTACGGGTGAGAAAGTCTCATCGTAGTCAATCCCTTGAACTTGTCGAAAACCTTTTGCAACAAGTCGAGCTTTATAGACAGTAACATTACCATCAGCGTCAGTCTTCTTCTTAAAAATCCATTTATTCTCAATTGCTTGCCGATCATCGGGCAAGTCAACCAAAGTCCACACTTTGTTCTCATACATGGATCCCATCTCAGATTTCATGGCCTCAAGCCATTTTGCGGAATCTGGGCTCACCATTGCTTCTTCATAGTTCGTAGGTTCATCATGGTCTAGTAACATGACTTCCAAAATAGGATTACCGTACCACTCTGGTGCGGATCTTACTCTGGTTGATCTACGAGGTTCAGTAGAAACTTGATCTGAAGTTTCATGATTATCATTAGCTTCCTCCCTATTTGGTGTAGGTGTCACAGAAACTGATTTCTGTGACGTACTACTTCTCAATAAGGGAGTAGATACAGTTATCTCGTCAAGTTCTACTTTCCTCCCACTCACTTCTTTTGAGAGAAACTCCTTCTCTAGAAAGTTTCCGACTTTAGCAACAAAAATCTTGCCTTCGGATCTGTGATAGAAGGTGTACCCAACAGTCTCCTTTGGGTATCCTATGAAGACACATTTTTCCGATTTGGGTTCGAGCTTATTAGGTTGAAGCTTTTTCACATAAGCATCGCAGCCCCAAACTTTAAGAAACGACAACTTTGGTTTCTTGCAAAACCATAGTTCATAAGGCGTCGTCTCAACGGATTTCGATGGTGCCCTATTTAACGTGAATGCGGCCGTCTCTAAAGCATAACCCCAAAATGATAGCGGTAAATCGGTAAGAGACATCATAGATCGTACCATATCCAGTAAAGTACGATTACGACGTTCGGACACACCATTACGTTGTGGTGTTCCGGGTGGCGTGAGTTGTGAAACTATTCCGCATTGTTTCAAATGTAGACCAAACTCGTAACTCAAATATTCTCCTCCACGATCAGATCATAGAAACTTTATTTTCTTGTTACGATGATTTTCCACTTCACTCTGAAATTCTTTGAACTTTTCAAATGTTTCAGACTTGTGTTTCATTAAGTAGATATACCCATATCTGCTTAAATCATCAGTGAAGGTGAGAAAATAACGATATCCGCCACGAGCCTCAACATTCATTGGACCACATACATCAGTATGTATGATTTCCAATAAATCTGTTGCTCTCTCCATAGTACCGGAGAACGGTGTTTTAGTCATCTTGCCCATAAGGCATGGTTCGCAAGTGCCAAGTGATTCATAATCAATTGACTCCAAAAGTCCATCAGTATGGAGTTTCTTCATGCGTTTTACACCGATATGACCTAAACGGCAGTGCCACAAATAAGTTGCACTATCATTATCAACTCTGCATCTTTTGGCTTCAACATTATGAATATGTGTATCACTACTATCAAGATTAAGTAAGAACAAACCATTCTTTAATGGTGCATGACCATAAAAGATATTACTCATATAAATAGAACAACCATTATTCTCTGATTTAAATGAATAACCGTCTCGCATCAAACAAGATCCAGATATAATGTTCATGCTCAACGCTGGTACTAAATAACAATTATTTAGATCTAATATTAATCCCGAAGGTAGATGTAGAGGTAGCGTGCCGACCGCGATCACATCGACTTTGGAACCATTTCCCACGCGCATCGTCACCTCGTCCTTAGCCAATCTTCGCTTAATCCGTAGCCCCTGTTTTGAGTTGCAAATATTAGCAACAGAACCAGTATCAAATACCCAGGTGCTACTGCGAGAATTAGTAAGGTATACATCAATAACATGTATATCATATATACCTTTGTTAACCTTGCCATCCTTCTTATCCGCCAAATACTTGGGGCAGTTCCGCTTCCAGTGACCAGTCTGCTTGCAATAGAAGCACTCAGTTTCAGGCTTAGGTCCAGACTTGGGTTTCTTCTCTTGATTAGCAACTTGCTTGCTGTTCTTTTTGAAGTTCCCCTTTTTCTTCCCTTTGCCCTTTTTCTTGAAACTAGTGGTTTTGTTAACCATCAACACTTGATGCTCCTTTTTGATTTCTACCTCCGCGGCTTTCAGCATCGCAAAGAGCTCGGGCATAGTTTTGGCCATCCCTTGCATATTATAGTTCATCACGAAGCTCTTGTAGCTTGGTGGCAGTGATTGGAGAATTCTGTCAATGACGCAATCATCCGGAAGTTTAACTCCCAGTTGAATCAAGTGATTGTTATACCCAGACATTCTGAGTATATGCTCACTGACAGAACCGTTCTCCTCCATCTTACAGCTATAGAACTTATTGGAGACTTCATATCTCTCAATCCGGGCATTTGCTTGAAATATTAACTTCAACTCCTGGAACATCTCATATGCTCCATGGTGTTCAAAACGTCGTTGAAGTCCCGGTTCTAAGCCGTAAAGCATGGCACACTGAACTATAGAGTAGTCATCAGCTTTGCTTTGCCAGACGTTCAGAACATCTGGCGTAGCTCTTGCACCAGGCCTGGCACCTAGCGGTGCTTCCAGGACGTAATTCTTCTGTGCAGCAATGAGGATAATCCTCAAGTTACGGACCCAGTCCGTGTAATTGCTACCATCATCTTTCAACTTTGCTTTCTCAAGGAACGCATTAAAATTCAACGGAACAACAGCACGAGCCATCTATCTACACAACATAGACAAGCAAGATACTATCAGGTACTAAGTTCATGATAAATTTTAAGTTCAATTAATCATATTACTTAAGAACTCCCACTTAGATAGACATCCCTCTAATCCTCTAAGTGATCACGTGATCCAAATCAACTAAACCATGTCCGATCATCACGTGAGATGGAGTAGTTTCAATGGTGAACATCACTATGTTGATCATATCTACTATATGATTCATGCTCGACCTTTCGGTCTCCGTGTTCCGAGGCCATATCTGTTATATGCTAGGCTCGTCAAGTTAAACCTGAGTATTCCGCGTGTGCAACTGTTTTGCACCCGTTGTATTTGAACGTAGAGCCTATCACACCCGATCATCACGTGGTGTCTCAGCACGAAGAACTTTCGCAACGGTGCATACTCAGGGAGAACACTTCTTGATAATTTAGTGAGAGATCATCTTATAATGCTACCGTCAATCAAAGCAAGATAAGATGCATAAAAGATAAACATCACATGCAATCAATATAAGTGATATGATATGGCCATCATCATCTCGAGCTTGTGATCTCCATCTTCGAAGCACCGTCATGATCACCATCGTCACCGGCGCGACACCTTGATCTCCATCGTAGCATCGTTGTCGTCTCGCCAATCTTATGCTTCCACGACTATCACTACCGTTTAGTAATAAAGTAAAGCATTACATCGCGATTGCATTGCATACAATAAAGCGACAACCATATGGCTCCTGCCAATTGCCGATAACTCGGTTACAAAACATGATCATATCATACAATAAAATTTAGCATCATGCCTTGACCATATCACATCACAACATGCCCTGCAAAAACAAGTTAGACGTCCTCTACTTTGTTGTTGCAAGTTTTACGTGGCTGCTATGGGCTTAAGCAAGAACTCATCTTACCTACGCATCAAAACCACAACGATAGTTTGTCAAATAGACTCCGTTTTAACCTTCTCAAGGACCGGGCGTAGCCACACTCGGTTCAACTAAAGTTGGAGAGACAGTCTTCCGCAAGCCATCTATGTGCAAAGCACTTCGAGGGAACCGGTCTCGCGTAAGAGTACGCGTAAGGTTGGTCCGGATCGTCTCGTCCAACAATACCGCTGAACCAAAATATGACATGCTGGTAGGCAGTATGACTTGTATCGTCCACAACTCACTTGTGTTCTACTCGTGCAAATAACATCAAACCATAAAAACCTAGGCTCTGATACCACTATTGGGGAACGTAGTAATTTCAAAAAAATTCCTACGCACACGCAAGATCATGGTGATGCATAGCAACGAGAGGGGAGAGTGTTGTCTACGTACCCTCGTAGACCGAAGGGGAAGCGTTGATGCAACGTAGAGGAAGTAGTCGTACGTTCTCCTCGCGATCCAACCGATCACAGCACCGTTACTCCAGCACCTCCGAGTTCTTGGCACACGTTCAGCTCGATGACGATCCCCGAGCTCCGATCCAGCAAAGCGTCGAGGAAGAGTTCCGTCAGCACGACGGCGTGGTGACGATCTTAATGTGTTACCGGCGCAGGGCTTCGCCTAAGCACTGCAACGATATAACCGAGGTGGAATTTGGTGGAAGGGGGCACTGCACACGGCTAAGGAATGATCCGTAGATCAACTTGTGTGTATTAGGGTGCTCCCCTGCCCCGTATATAAAGGAGCCAAGGGGGAGGGGCTGGCCGGCCAAGCCTGGCGCGCCAGGAGAGTCCTACTCCCTCTGGGAGTAGGATTCCCCCCCCCCCAATCCTAGTTGGACTAGGATTCTCCAAGGGGGAGAGAGAGAGAGGGGTCGGCCACCTCTCCTAGTCCTAATAGGACTAGGGGAAGGGGGGAGGCGCGCAGCCCATGAGGGCAGCCCTCTCTCCTCTCCACCAAGGCCCATGTTGGCCCATCATGCTCCCGGGGGGTTCCGGTAACTCTCCCGGTATTCCGGTAAAATCCTGATTTCACCTGGAACACATCCGATGTCCAAACATAGGCTTCCAATATATCATTATTTACGTCTCGACCATTTCGAGACTCCTCGTCATGTCCTTGATCACATCCGGGACTCCGAACTCCTTCGGTACATCAAAATGCATAAACTCATAATAATTGTCATCGTAACGTTAAGCGTGCGGACCCTACGGTTCGAGAACAATGTAGACATGACCGAGACACGTCTCCGGTCAATAACCAATAGCGGGACCTAGATGCCCATATTG
This sequence comes from Aegilops umbellulata, assembly GCA_032464435.1. Classification (NCBI taxonomy): domain Eukaryota; kingdom Viridiplantae; phylum Streptophyta; class Magnoliopsida; order Poales; family Poaceae; genus Aegilops; species Aegilops umbellulata. Next base: position 256,704,532 of record CP136059.1, read on the forward strand.
GCTCCTACATATTCTACGAAGATCTTTATCGGTCAGACCGCATCAACATACGTTGTTCCCTTTGTCATCGGTATGTTACTTGCCCGAGATTCGATCGTCGGTATCCAATACCTAGTTCAATCTCGTTACCGGCAAGTCTCTTTACTCGTTCCGTAATACATCATCTCGCAACTAACTCATTGGTTGCAATGCTTGCAAGGCTTTATGTGATGTGCATTACCGAGAAGGCCCTGAGATACCTCTCCGACATTCGGAGTGACAAATCCTAATCTCGAAATATGCCAACCCAACAAATACTTTCGGAGACACCTATAGAGCACCTTTATAATCACTCAGTTACGTTGTGACATTTGGTAGCACACAAAGTGTTCCTACGGTAAACGGGAGTTGCATAATCTCATAGTTAAAGGAACATGTATAAGTCATGGATAAAAGCAATAGCAACATACTAAACGATCGGGTGCTATGCTAATGGAATGGGTCATGTCAATCAGATCATTCAACTAATGATGTGATCTCGTTAATCAATTAACAACTCTTTGTTCATGGTTAGGAAACATAACCATCTTTGATTAATGAGCTAGTCAAGTAGAGGCATACTAGTGACACTCTGTTTGCCTATGTATTCACACATGTATTATGTTTCCAGTTAATACAATTCTAGCATGAATAATAAACATTTATCATGACATGTAAGGAAATAAATAATAACTTTATTATTGCCTCTAGGGCATATTTCCTTCATGTCGACGGTGGCTACAAAGTGGGTGGTGGGTGGGCTTTGAATTTCTTCATCGTGTGTATCCCATCCTTGCCGACCGTAATCCGGCCAGGGCTCTCCTGATAAAGAGAGAGACTTGAGAGAATTCAGGATGTCGCCGAAAGGCGAGTGCTGAAAGATGTCCGCAGCGGTGAAATCCATTGTAGGTGCCCGATCGGATTCGATTGGTAGGGGCATGGGGGGTTCGGAGTCTAGATGATAGTCTGGACCCTCGGAGTCACGGGTCACGCGGAGTGCGGGGCTGGCGTTCGGCTCGGTTGCCTTTGAGATCGCAGCCCCCGAGGTGACGTCCAACCGCTCATCCTCGATTGGCGTAATAGGCTCCGAGTCTAGGGTCGGAACCTGTGCGTGTGCGGCCTCCAGGACACTGTTCGGAGGCAGAGCTAGATCATGCCCCTCGAGGTAGTGCGGCGCGCTTGGCTGTGGCTCGAACTCGTCGAAGATCAAGTCCCCGCGGATGTCAGTCGTGTAGTTTAAGCTTCCAAACCTGACTTGATGGCCAGGGGCATAGCTTTCGATTTGCTCTTAGTGACCAAGCGAATTGGCCCGCAGAGCGAAGCCGCCGAAGACGAAGATCTGTCCGGGGAGAAAAGTCTCACCCTGGACCACATCGTTGTTGATGATCGAAGGAGCCATCGGGCCTAAAGGCTACGACACAGAGGAACTCTCAATGAAAGCACCAATGTCGGTGTCAAAACCGGCGGATCTCAGGTAGGGGGTCCCGATCTGTGCATCAAGGCCGGATGGTAATAGGAGACAAGGGACACGATGTTTTTACCCAGGTTCGGGCCCTCTCGATGGAGGTAATACCCTACTCCTTCTTGATTAATATTGGTGATATGGGTAGTACAAGAGTAGATCTACCACGAGATCAAGGAGGCTAAACCCTAAAAGCTAGCCTATGGTATGATTGTGTATGAAGATGATTGTCCTACGAACTACAACCCTCCGGTTTATATAGACACCGGATAGGGTTAGGGTTACATAGAGTCGGTTACAATGGTAGGAGATCTTGAATATCCGCATCGCCAAGCTTGCCTTCCACGCCAAGGAAAGTCCCATCCGGACACGGGACGAAGTCTTCAATCTTGTATCTTCATAGTCTAGGAGTCCGACGAAGGTATAGTCCGGTTACCCGAACACCCCCTAATCCAGGACTCCCTCAGTGCCTATTATAGAAATCGGTCCTACCGGGTTTGTGTGATCGGTCTCACCGAGATTACGTTATGCCCTAACCCTAATGAAATCAGTCCTAGCGAGTTGACATGTCGGTCCCACCAAAAAGCCTAACGTTCACATTTTGAACTAAATCGGTATGACCGAGTTTCATAATTCGGTCTCACCGAGTTTGGTAAATTGTGTGTAACGGTTAGATTTTGTGTGGAGGCTATATGTACCCCTCCACCCACTCTTCATTCGTGGAGAGAGCCATTAGAACGTGCCTACACTTCCAGCATACATTTTCTGAGAGAGAACCACCTACTCATGTGTTGAGACCAAGATATTCCATTCCAACCACAAGAATCTTGATCTCTGGCCTTCCCCAAGTTGCTTTTCACTCAAATCGTCTTTCCACCAAATCCAAATCTGTGAGAGAGAGTTGAGTGTTGGGGAGACTATCATTTGAAGCACAAGAGCAAGGAGTTCATCATCAACACACTATCTATTACCTTTTGGAGAGTGGTGTCTCCTAGATTGGTTAGGTGTTACTTGGGAGCCTCCGTCAAGATTGTGGAGTTGAACCAAGGAGTTTGTAAGGGCAAGGAGATCGCCTACTTCGTGAAGATCTACCCTAGTGAGGCAAGTCCTTCGTGGGCGATGGCCATGGTGGGATAGACAAGGTTGCTTCTTCGCGGACCCTTCATGGGTGGAGCCCTCCGTGGACTCGCGCAGCCGTTACCCTTCGTGGGTTGAAGTCTCCATCAACGTGGATGTATGATAGCACCACCTGTCGGAACCACGAAAAAATCTTCGTGTCTACATTGCGTTTACTCCCTCCAAACTCCTTCCTTTACCTTCATATGCAAATGTTTTACATTCCGCTTCTATACTCTTAGACTTGCATGTGTAGGTTGATTTCTTGACTTGTGCTAAGTTGCTAAAATCTGCCAAGACTTAAAATTGGGAAAAAGATAGATTTTTATTTGGTCAAGTAGTCTAATCACCCCCCTCTAGATATACTTTCGATCCTACACAACCTCATGAGGTGCTCTATGTACTCAAACACGCACCTCGTGCTTGGTATGATCACCTTATCACGTATCTAAACTAGACGGGGGTTGAGATCGAGCTTGTAGCTTCCGCACTCTTTATGAAGAGGGTAAAAGGAGAATTGTTTGTATTCCAAATATTCGTTGATGACATTATCTTTGTATATAGTAACCATGCTTACAATGTTGAGTTTCCAAATATTACGAGTGATGAGTTTTCCATGTCAAGAGTTGAAGTTTTTCCTTGGATATCAAGTCAAGCAACTTAGAGGGGGACATTCATCAACCAAGCAAAATATACCCAAGACATGCTCAGGAGGTTCAACATGTATGATGCCAAGCCCATGACAACTTGAATGTCGGCCAATGGGCAACTCGACCTAGATCCCAATGGTAAAGTAGTAGATCAAAAGGCATAACATTTTATGATTGGATGTTTGCTTTAACTTTGTGCATTTAGGTCGGATATTATGTGGAGTGCGTGTATGCGTGCAAGATTTTAACCCACTTCTAAGGAGAGACATTTTATTCCGATAAAACAATCATTAAATATTTGGTTCATACCCCAAACTTGGGTCTTTGGCACCCCAAAGGATCAAATTTCAAACTAGTGGAGCATTCTGACTGGAATTGAGACGGAGATAAGCTTGACCGCAAAATCATGCCAGTTCATTTTGATTTCCTTGGAAGGTCATTGGTGAGTTGGTCATCCAAGAAGCAAAATTGAGTATCTCTCTCCACCGCCGAAGTGGAGTACATCGTCGCCGGAAGTTGTTGTGCAAAATGATTATGGATGAGGCAAAATTTAATGGATTATGGTGTCAAATGTGTTAAAAGGACTCTTTTACGTGACAATGAAAGTGTAGTAAAGATCACGGTCAACCACGTGCAACATAGTTGAACCAAGCATATTGATACGTGTCATCATTTTCTTTAGGATCATGTGGCATGAGAAGACAATGAGATATCCATGTTGGCACCGAAAAGCAACTTATCGACATATTCACCAAGCCGCTTGATGAAGCAACATTTCATGATTGGAGACATGCGCTTAATAGAATTGATTAAAGTAACATGGGTTGACGGACTTGCATACATACATGATCTCAACTAGTATCTATTTTAGTTGTAGGCACACAAGTAGGGGAGTGTAGTTCAACTCATGACCTATCATATCCCTACTAATGCATAAATTGATTATATCTTTCACATCCGCATTTTCTATGACAAATGTGCTTAAAAATTAGTATTGGTTATGGGCCCAAGCTTCATAACTTCGAGGCACCAAAACAAACATGCTCAAACATGATGACTATGATCGCCGCCCACCTCTTTAGAGGCGGACTGATATTAATTGGGTTTTACCCATCATTTCATTTGGTTGTTTTGTTATTGCCACTATGATGATATCGGACTACTGTTTAGTGCAGTGATTTCATGGTAAAAACAGTTTAGGAACCTTGAAGTTTGCATTATGCTTCCTCATGCCTACTGATTTTTCACCTGCCTAATCCAGTTGGCTAGAGTTAGCCAGAATGTAAGGTTCATCTTTGTAGCTCTGTCAATGTCAAGCTTTCTTTGTTTCCCCTAAACTGGTATGTTTGTTGTTTTGTTACCAAATGGATCCTTTCACAGCTTAGCTGGATCAGATGAACATCTCGCTGATCTGAAACAAATGGCTGGCAATCACTTTAATTCAGAGAAAGAGAGATTTCTCTAAGTAAAATTTTCTAGTCTGATTATGTCATGACTTGTATAGGGACATTGAGATTTTGGGTCACAATTTGTTCCCTTTATGGACTTTTGGCTGTAACATAATTTCTCGTGTTGCTGTAGGATTCAAACATGTTGCTTCGAATAGCATGTCATCGTAATGGAGCCTGGTGCTGATGTGCTTGTCTTGTTTCTTTGATCTTGTATGGCTCAGATTAATATGGCTGAGGAGCTTGGTGTATAAGCAGCATGGAACCACCATGGCCGGGCTGCTGAGCATCGGACGTGCGCTCATGGACCATGGCATGGAGACAATGCATGAGTTTGGTCGACAAAGCAGCTCTGCCAATGCTGCGCCTCCGGGGGTCACTTTTTTGAATTCGGCATAGGTAAGCCACTTCGGTTGCTCTCCCCTGCTTTCTTGCATACTTTGTGTGCCTGTTCATGGTCATCGAGCTATGGTAGCAGTTCGACAATGTGATGATTTATAGCCTTTTAGCAAGGCATGTGTAATGCAGGTGCTGTGTAATTTGTATTTCTTATATGGTCAGGATGTCTCTTGTTGAATGTAGCTATTTTTTTAATTCGGGTTTGATCACTATTATGATTGCTTAAGCATGTCTATTATGAATTCCACTATATGTAGTGTTCTGGGTTAGCTCGTATTACCAAGTGAACATGTCTGGTGAGGTTTTGCTCCTGGTTAGAAGCATGTTTGTTTTATTCATGCCTGCCTTTTGGAGCCATGTTTTGGCAATTTATAAACTGTGGCTATTTTGCCCGTTGAACAGTGGGCATCTTGGCTCTTGAACATCTAAATTGCTATTTTTCTTGGTCTTCATTAAATTTGGAATATGAATATAAACTATAGACTCTGGATGTCCCTTGTTGGATATAAACTGCACTTTGTATCTTGGTTTTAAGATTGCCGACTTCGTATGTCCTCATAGTTAGATTTGAAATCAGAGGGCGGTTCCTTCTTTTTTTGGGTTATGTTCCATCGAAAGCAAATTGTGAACTAGAAGGAATACTTTTGCTGGGGTTCTTTTATGACGGTTGCTTTCTAGGACATCACTCTAGATTCTGGATGAAAAAAGTGACATTAGGAGCTCCTCTGATCTTTGGTGCATTCCTTGGATACATTATTTTTATCAGTCATTGGGACTGTGTGTGCCGGCCATCGAGTGGATTGTGGATGCCTTTCTGTGATGGTTCAGTTATGTTTGGTGCGATGTCTTGTTATTGTGTGTGCATGGAATTTATGCCATTTTGCTTGAAATTTTGTTATCTTGGGCCATCTCTGCATTTCTGTGATGCAAGCGAATCAGTTGCCATGACATACTTGATTTTTCGACCCTGACAAATTGATAACAAATTTCTTATGCCTGACACAGATAAGGAGACTTTGTGCCTCTACAGCCATGATGGGAGTTGGGAGGTGTTGCTGTTGGTCGAGGAGGTGCCGCCCGAGCTGACACTCAGCATCAATTTCGCTTGTCACCGCCCGCTCCAACTCGTGGCTCCTCTCCGCTACCTTCTTCCTCAGCACGCCGCTCAGTGCCTAACTAATGGTATTATACTGCTGTTGTTCCTCCAGTGCCGACTGTGATTTTCTCTTAGCTTGGTGCAATTGAGAAAAATATTTGCTTTAGCTTTTAAATGATCTATTCATGGTAGGCAGATTAGGAAATATCAAATGGCCTTTCTGGTTGAGTACATTAGCCTGCTTGCTAGGTGACTTGGGAGTTGGGATACGCGCGACTGAGCTGATGGCCCATTTATTTTGTTTCACTTGTTGCTTGGTGCATGTGACTGCGTGTGAACATGTGGAGGTTGTGCTCCTCTCTTTGTTTTTTTCTTTGATTTGAGTTTATTGGAGGGTCATGCTTTCTGTTTGAGTTAGCTTTGTTAGGTCTGCAATTATCATTGGTGCGTCAACAAATCTACACAACTTAGACTATGAGTTGATTAATACTCCCTCCGTCCCAAAATAAGTGTCTTGAGCTTAGTACAAATTTGTACTAGAGCCTAGTACAAAGTTGAGAAACTTATCTATTTTGGGATGTAGGGAGTATGTAAGGGGGATTTATTTCTCTTCTCAAACAAAAAAAAAGGGGTCCCGTTGAAAACAAGTCAGGTTGCACAAGTTCCTGTTTGAAGCTTGTGTGTGGAATTTATGCCATTTTGCTTGAAACTTTGTCATCTTGGGGCTTGGACCATGTCTGCATTTCTGTGATGCAAGCGAATCAGGTGCATGATAGGCTTTATTTTTCGACCATGACAATTTGACAATGAGTTTCTTATGCTTGATGCAGATAAGGAGAATGTGTGCCTCTACGGCCACCCCGATGCAGATAAGGAGAGAAGACCGGGCCTTCCTGGATCATGCTCGACCATGTTATCCTGCTCGGGTTCGTCGTCCTCTGCCCCCTGGTAATGATAAGCTTGTTGCAGTAAGAGGAGTAGATTTGTCTCATCTCAGTTAATTTTATTTATAATTGGGATCGTTTTCTGGTTGGTTTGGCTTAGTTACGCTTTTGCAAACTAGTCAGATGGCACAATAGTCTGAATCTTTAAAACCTGAGATATAATTGAGACTGCATGCAGATTGCATTCTCTTTATGCCTAACTTGATTGGCCAAAGAGGTTACAAATGAATATGTCAAGCTATCTATTCAATTATCATTGTTGCGCAAGTTGCACCGATAAATCTACACATAGTCTTTAAGTTGATTTATATCCAAGGGAGACTTGTTTCTCATTTCATCAAACTGAAAAAAAGGAGACTTGTTCCTCTTTTTGAAAATAAGTCAGGTTGCACAAGTGCATGTTTGAAGTTTGCGTGCATGGAATTTGTGTCATTACGCTAGAATTTTTGTAATCTTGGGCCATATCTGCATTTCTGTGATGCAAGCAAATCAGGTGCCATGACATACTTGTTTTTTCGATCGTGAAAAATTGATAGCGAATATCTTATGCCTGACATAGATGAGACTTTGTGCCTGTACAGCCACCGTGACGGGAGCCGGGAGGTGTTGCTACTAGCTGAGGAGGTGCCACCCGAGCTGATGTTCGGCATCAATTTCGCTCGTCACCGTTCACTCCAACTTGTGGCTCCTATCCGGCACCTTCTTCCTCAGCGCGCCGCTGATAGACAACCAACGGTATTATACTGCTGCTATTCATCCTCCTCCATTACTGAGTGTGATTTTCTCTTAGCTTTGGTGCCTCCGAAAATTGAGAAAAATATTTGCTTTAGCTTTTAAATGATCTATTCATTATAGATAGATTAGGGAAGATCAAATGGCCTTTCTGTTTGAGTACTTTAGCTTGCTTGATAGGTGACTTGGGAGTTAAGATACGCGTAACCGATCTGGTGGCCCATTTATTGTGTTTCACTCATTGCTTCACCGATCACTTGTTGCATGTGTATGCATGTGAACATGTGGAGGCTGTGCTCCTCTCTTTGTTTCTTTTCTTTGCTTTGAGTGTATCGGAGGGTCATGCTTCTATGTAGTTCTAACCTCGCAGTTTTGTCTGCCTAACGGAATTGTAATACCTATCCTTTTTTTGTTTTTGCTGTGATGAACTATGCCCCATTGTCACAACTTTCTCTAAGCTTTTATATTTAGAAACGAAGGTTAAAATGCTATATATCTATGAGTAAAAACTCTGGAGACTCGAATGTTGTTATCAGGAAGAAGAAAGAAGGGTTGTATTGATGGGATGGGCCATTCCTTTCTCTAAGCTTCTGTCATGTTAATTGCAGAGAGAGCTACTTCGGTAGATGGTGTTCTTGTAGTAGTACAAGAAGTTGTGTATTTACTAGGTGATCTAATGTGTACAACATATGCACACTTGTCCTTTTTTGTCATGGCCAAGCAAAGTTAAGGGTTCTTTGGTTTGCAGTCTGGGCTGTCTTACCAATTAATTGGCGTTAACTGCTAGCGTTGGCGTATGTTTGGATGGATGCCAAAAATTCGGATGCACGCCAGCAGCCGGTTCACTTTGTACGCCCGCATGTTGGTGAATCGCTGGCGGCGAAACCTGCGCCAAATTATTGGGTTATGTTCCATCGAAAGCAAATTGTGAACTGCAAGGAATACTTTTGCTGGGGTTCTTTTATGATGGTTGCTTTCTAGGACAGCACTGTAGACAGTGTGTTTTCTAGACGAAAAAAGTGACATTAGGAGCTCCTCTGATCTTTGGTGCATTCCTTGGATACATTACTTTTATCAGTCTTTGGGGCTGTGTGTGCCGGCCATCGAGTTGATTGTGGATGCCTTTCTGTGATGGTTTAGTTATGTTTGGTGCTATGCCCATATTATTGCTGCGTGTAGCAGCGTTCTTCTCTTCATGTCCTAATTTGGTACAACATTGTTGATGAGATGTTACGATGGTGTATGGCATGGTCATCCTCCTAGAGTTTTTGGTTGAGATTCTTGTTAGGTGTAGTTGATTCCTTAGCTGTCTTGCTTGACCGTTTCAATCAGTATACAAGTGACTTGTTTTTTCTAATGCATGCAGATTAGAGCAGATGCGAGAGGCGGAGCCGCATCCGTTGGCGTCCGAGCCCGGTGGCTTCATCGGAGCTAGTCAGGTCTGTCCGGCATCGTTGCCATGGATGCGAGAGGAACTCGGACCATGCATGCAGATTAGAGCATATGCAAGAGGCATTCCCCATGGCGTCCGAGCCTCGTGGCTTGATCGGAGCATGTCGGGAAGCCACACCATTGTTGCAGTGGGCGCTAGAGGAACTCGACCATGTCAACGACGCCTTCTTATTTAATTCTGAAAGTGCGTTATATCGACTAGAGGGGGGGGGTGAATAGGCGATTTTTATGAAATTCTTCACTGAGGAATTTGCTAGTGAGGAAATTACTTAGCGAAGAACTACTAGCAGCGGAATAAGTACTCAGAAGTAAACATAGCAGAATACATGCATGGTCATCATGATGAAATGAAGACAAACACAGAGTACAAAAAGCGTAAACATAGGATAGCACAAGATGAAGACAAACAGGCTGAAGAAATTGAACTGAGGAAATTGAGAAAGTCTTCAGTCAAAGTCTTCAAACACAGATATGAACAAACACACAACACAGTAATGAGGAAATGAAAGTGTTGAGGAAATAGAACCAGTTGGCTTGGTGAAGACAATGATTTAGTAGACCAGTTCCAACTGCTATCTCAGTTGTACATCTGGTTGGAGCGGCTGAGTATTTAAACTCGAGGACACCCAGTCCCGGACACACAGTCCTCACCGTATTCTCCTTGAGCTAAGGACACACAGTCCTCGCCCGTAAGTCTTCAGGTGACTTCCGAACCTTCACAAACTCGGTCACTCGGCGATCCACAATTCCTCTTGGATGCTCTAGACCATGACGCCTAACCGTCTGTAAGAAGCACAGTCTTCAAAGGTAACAAGCGTCGGATCCACGCAGGATCAATCTCTTCAGTGATGCTCAATCACTTTGGGTTTGTAGGTGTTTTGGGTTTGGGTTTTGGATTTTCCTCACTTGATGATTTTCGCTCAAAGTCCTCGGAGGATGGGTTGCTCACAAATGACAAGTGTCAAGTTCTCGCAGAGCAGCCAACCAGCTAGTGGTTGTAGGGGGGCTATTTATAGCCTAGGGAGCAGCCCGACATGATATGACATAAATGCCCTTCAATGATATGACCGTTAGGTGGATAAGATATTTTGGGACAGCTGGCGTGCAGCACAGCAACGGTCGGAAATTTGAGGTACAAATTCCTCAGGGCTATCATGTTCCTCACTGTGTAGGCGATTCGCACTGGCGAATTCCTAACTCCTCAGTCAGAGCAAAGTCCTCAGTGACCAGAAGAACTACGTCTCTGTCACTGAAGAAGTTGACTAAACTGTATGAGATTTCCAATGGCTTCACTCGAAGGGATTGGTAGGTGTAAGATTTGAGTTGAGCATCACTTGGAAATTTTCTCCTTAGTATTTCCTCGACCCCCTTTAATAGTATGGTGTTTCATATGACTCAAGAAAGAGAAAATGAAACTACGAAAACAAAAGTCTTCACACTTCATGTTCCTCGAATGATAACCAAGTCTTCAAGGTCACACCAATTTCTTCACTTTCAAAGTCTTCAGAAAGTCTTCCGAATACCAAAGTCTTCAGTCGAAGAACTTCATTTTTAGGGGTCGACTTTCTCTGTAAATATCAAATTACTCATAGACTTATAGACCTGTGTACACTCATAAACACATTAGATCCTTAACCTATAAGTCTTCAATACACCAAAATCACTAAGGGGCACTAGATGCACTTACAATCTCCCCCTTTTTGGTGATTGATGACAATATAGGTTAAGTTTTCAACGGGGATAAATATATGAAGTGTAAATACTGATATTGAGGAATTTGATTGCAAGATATAGAAGAACTCCCCCTGAAGATGTGGATAGTGAGGAATTTGCTTTTGAAGCAATGCACACTTGAAGAGTTGAATCATGGATATCTCCCCCTATATCTTGTAATGCATACACGCATTTGATATATAATATGAAGAATTTGAAATGCATGATGAAATATGGTGCCTGATGTGATTCAGCATGCGTGCAATAATATTAACGAGGAATAAGCATGCAGAGTAGTGCATCAAAAGTATCAGAGCACCATCGGGATTAAGATTACAACTCGATCCAATAAAGTTTCAGAAGAACGAGAGTTGTAACTTAGCAAAAAAAACGATGTATAATAGACCCGCTTGAAGACTAACTCAAATTTCTCCCCCTTTGTCATCGAATGACCAAATGGATCGAAACTGAGGACTAACGCTCCTGAAGATAATCAAGATGATGAAGGAGCGCTAGCGTTGTTGGGGTTGGTTGTTGAAGTGGGGCCTGCCACAGTGTCGTTCAAGTCTTCATTTTCATCAGTCTCACGCGATGAATAATATGAGCTGGCCACCAAAGAAGGAACTTTGACCTTCTTGAATTTCTTCGGAGGAGGTGCAGACCAGTCAAACTCTTCTTTGAGACCCGTTTTCTTCAGATCTTCGGCGCTGTAAACTTGAGACAGAACAACCCAGGTGCGGTTGAGGGTTTCATGAAGGTAGTAGTGGTTTTTCTTCACTGCATTGTGTGTTGAAGTCATGTTGTGAAGAATTGAACCAAATTGACGCTTGACCCATTTGTGATTGCGATCAACCTTCTGATGAAGACTGAGGAGTAACTCTCGATCAGTCATCACCCTGGGTGCTGTGGCTTGAGGATTTGGCTTGGCATTGTTGGCGGCAGAGTCATGTGTGGCAGAGTCATCATTGGTGGAGTAGGATGCAGCCTTGCGAAATTGACCATCCAATGGACGAATGCCTTCATCTATCACAGCAGTCGCCTTGCCCTTTTCTTCAGCTGAGGAAAATGTCCTTTTGAGGACTTCAATAGGAGGCAAGTAGCTGCAGTGGTTTAGAGTATCAGCTTTGTAATTGAGTGAAGACCTTGTCCTGATGAATCTCATAATCCATGGTGCATAAGGCTTCAGCTCAAATGGTGACATAGCAATATTTGCCAGAGTCCTCATGAAGAAATCATGGAAGTTGACGGGAACGCCATGAATGATGTTGAAAAGCATATTCTTCATGATACCCACGACTTCTTCATCATTAGAGTCGTGGCCTTTGATAGGACTCATTGTCTTCGATAGAATGCGATAGACAGTCCGAGGCACATACAACAATTCCTTGACGAGGAATTTGGTTCGAGGGGCCTGCCCTGGCTTCAAAGGCTTCATCAGCACTTGCATATAGTGATTTGAGAGTTCAGGTTCGTTGTAAACACAATGTGCATCTTGAAGGGGAGGACTTAGAGGAAGGACACGAAGCAATTCAGACGCTGGTGCCTTGTAATGTGTGTTCTCTGTCATCCAGTCCAGAACCCATGAATTCACATCTTCAGAGTTGCCGGTGATGTGCAGCGTTGCGTAGAACTGAAGAATGAGTTCTTCATTCCAATCACAGATGTCAGTGCAGAAATTGAGTAGCCCAGCGTCATAGAGAACACTGAGGACTGGCGTGAAGCACGGCAAAGACTCCATGTCTACATGAGGAATGTGTGCATGGTCGAAGACTTTGTCTTTGTTGAATAGCATAGAGGAATAGAAGTTGGCTTGACTGGCAGTCCAGAAACGCCTCTTCCTTATGCGAGCAGAGTCATAGGGGTTGTACTCTGTGAAGAATACATGCTCACCAAAGAAGTCTTCAGCCTTGAACTTTTGCCTCCTTGAGAACGGATCCTTTGGCTTTGGAAAAGGAGTGTTAGTGAGTTGCATCACTACCTCAGGAATTGCGAGCTCAGGTTCTTCAGGCTGAGGAATTTCTGGTTCCTCCTCAGGTGCAGTCACATTTTCAGCAGCAGCAGTTTCTTCAGCACTAGTGGCTGGAATCTCTTCTCGGACATATGAGGTTGGATGATTTTCTTCAGATCCCAATTGAACTGTTGGTGCAGGGGAGTGAGGGATTTGCTGCAGTGGGGTGAAGAGTGGAGAATTGGGATGCTGACTTTCCCAAAAGTCGTCATTCATCACTGGAGTTGTGCTTCCAATGTCCACATCTTCATCATCAATTTCTTCAACACCAGCCTCTTCAGCAGTAAACTGAGGCATTGGTGATGACACCACTGGGGTTGAAGGGATTGCATCCACTTCAATTTCTTCATCAATCTGTTCTGGCGAAGCAGCAGATTGAGTTTCTTCATCAGATCTGCTTGGGATCACATATTCTTCATCAAATGGAACAAGGTCCTTTGATGGCATGGTGGAAATCGGAACAGCATCGATCGGATTTTCATATGAGCTGGTCATAGGCTTTATCTTCTTTGGAGCTGAAGATTCTGAAGCACTTGATGCTTCCCTTTTCTTCACTGCAGCTCGCTCTGCAGCCTTGGTCTTCTTCACATCTGATGCAGATGGAAGGATAGGGGTTGGTGTAGGCAGAGGTGGAGCTGAGGAATCTGTTTGAATTTCCTCAGGCGCAACTGATGTAGTTGCCCTGACTTCTTCAGTTTCTTCAGGCACACCACTAATGGATGCCCTGGCAGTTTCTTCAGCAGCTGGAAAGGAGTCATCAGCCCTGGAACTAGCATTTTCTTCAGCAGCATGAAAATCATCGGCGGTGCTGGCATGTTCTTCAGTTGGCTGAGCAGAAGCTTCAGCTTGAGGAACTTCTTGTTGCAATGGGGCTGCAACATTGGTGAAAGTTTCAGTCAGTTTCACAAACCTGACTTTGGCTCCCTTCCAATCAGCATAGTATGAGTCAAATTTGTCGCTGAGGGCTTTGATGTTAGCCTGCATCTTGACAAGTTCTTCAGTGGTCATCTTGACAACATTTTTCTTCAGCAGTTTCTCTTTTCTGTATTGTGATTTCTTGATCTCTCTGGCCCTATCATATTTCCATTTCTCCTCTTGGATGAAATGAGTCAGCATGTGACTTTGTCCAGGTGTCAACTTGAAGTCAGGCAGAGGCGTATTTGGATCCTTATGCCAGAGATCAATATAATCGAGGATCGCCCTTGGATCCAGCAGCAGTGGCACATGTGTGCCTTTGGCTCTAGCGGCCCTAACTTGTCGGTCTCTGATGATTTCTGCAAGTTCATCATCATCAGCCTCATCATCTTCAGGTGGCTCTTGGAAAGCGACCTGTTTCTTCTTAGGACTTGGCCGAGGACCTCGTCCAGCAGTTGCTTTAGTCTTCAGTGGAGTTGGGCCAGATGAAGAATTTGGCGCAGCTGAGGAACTTGCTGAGACACCAGAGGCAATAGAGATGCCTACAGTCCTTTGGCACGAGGCCAGGTGCACAGGTGCTGAGGACTTAGTCGGAACAGCTGAGGACTTTGGAGGAGGTGCTGAGGATTTCGGAGGAGCAGGGGCAGCTTGAGGAATTTGCCTTGAAGATTTTGAAGTTTCTGGCCGTGAGGGCGCAGCTGAGGGTGAAGCACTTGGCTTTCGAGCGGGCTTCTTTGCCATTGATTTCCTCGGCTTGACAAAGGCCTCAGTGGCAGCAGCAGCAGCAGAATCTTCATTGAATTTCCTCACTGCTTCTTCGGCTTGCTTGGCCAACTTGGCTTGGCGCTTGGCCCATTCTTCAGGAAAGTCCTCACCGCGTTTGATGCTAGTGGGATCAGCCACTTGGCCAGGTGCCAATGGGGCTCTTGGGCATGGAGGGTTGAGAGCGAATTTCTTCATATACTTTGGGGTTACATATCTGTATTCCCTCCATTCGCGTGCCCATCTCCGTTCAATCTTCTGAATGCGCACCTTGCGCTGATTTTTATCTTCCTCAGGAGGTGTGCAGTACCCAGCATAGATGTCCTCAGGGATTTCAAATGCAGTCATAACCTCAGGCTTCTTTCCTCCTTTCTGTGGCCTTTTACCGTCAGCCATTTTCTTCAGTTGAGGAATTTGAACAATCGGATTCTTTGAAGAAGTGTGCAACTTTTCTTCAAGGAACGCTGCAAATGAGTTAAGTTGATGAGAACCTAGTGATTCAGCAGACATGTGTACCTGTGGACAGAGTATAGTTGCGAGGAATTTGGAGAGGTCATATGCGTTCTCAGAGTTTTTTAAAAAAAGAACAAGTTTGAGGAATTTGACCAGATGCGTCTTGAAGAATTTCACTAAGCGCGCTATATCTTAGGTTACAGAGTTGTATAGATAGAAGATCCAGACAATTGAGGAATCTTGAAGAGAATGATGCTGAGGGAAATGAATCAAGAACATATGACATGTGAGGTGTTTTGTGTGTGAAGATTTGAAGAATAAAACACCTTTGAAGATTTTGTAGAAAAACTTCAAATCAAAGAGGGCAGTAAAAGTAACTTTTAATTACCCTGAATGAAGAACACGACGAACAGAGAGGTGAAACAGTGAAGTTCGTCGATGTAGATCTTCCACGCCCTAACTCGGCAGAGGAAGACGTCTACGGCGGCGGCGGAGGTGAAGATTTCCGCGGTCAGCGCGAGTACGACGGTGATGAGGTCGAGGCAGTGAAGCTCTTCCTCACCGGCGACAATGGAGTAGCGGTGGCGCTAGGGTTTGAGAAGCTCGAGCGGGAGAGAGAGTTCGAGTGGAGTAAAAGAAGTGAGGAAGGGGTGAGGGGGTATTTATAGTAGTAGTGAAAAACTGTTCGCCCGAAGATTTGGGACGAACGTGCCCCTGACCCTTCTCCTTCACATGACATGTGTCACCCACGTACTATGAAGTGGAGATCGTGTTAGATCGTGGGTGAATAGAGTAATGCATCGTGGGATGCGGAACGGTTTGAGCGGCAAAACCGAAAATTTGGATAAGATTAGTTTTAAAGTCCCGTTTGCAATTTCTTCAGCTGACAAGGACACGGTGAAGATTTTGAACGAGTTTCAAATAGAACGCACATGAATAATTTGTGAACAGATTGGATTGAATATAGCATAGAGGGGGAAGGGTCCGATCACATTCACTTAGCAGAAATACCAATTGAAAGAAATAGCGATAAGTGAATGCTGTAGAGGACATAAACTCATATATATATATATATATATATATATATATATATATATATATATATATATATATATATATGTAGCCAATGAAGAAAAACGACGGCACAAGTGAAGATTTTGCAAGTTGAAGAATTTGAACAATCGAGGAATTTCAAACTGAGGAAAAACTCAAATTGAAGATTTTCAACTTTTGTGGTGGCGTGACCCACCGTATAAGAATGATGATTTCAGACACCGCGTACAATTGTCGTAGGGTTCTGAGAATCAAATTCTTCATTAATTTCTTCACACTTAGAGTGTTATTCTTCATTGATTGAAGAAAAACGTTTCTTCATGTGTTGCACATCTAAGTCATCAATTTTGCATAAGTGTTAGGATGAGTGCCTTTTCAAGGTACATTCGAAGACTCTAAGATATTTAGCTCACACCGCAACTTGCTAAATCTCTTCTCATCCAAGGGCTTAGTGAAGATATCGGCTAGCTGTTCTTCAGTCTTCACATGCTCAATAGAAATGTCGCCCTTCAACACATGGTCACGAACAAAATGATGACGAGTCTGAATATGCTTTATCTTCCAGTGCTGAACTGGGTTGTGAGCAATGTTGATGGCACTCTCATTGTCACAGAGGAGAGGCACATTCTTCACGTTGATGCCATAGTCCTTGAGCGTTTGCTTCATCCATAGCAGTTGAGCACAGCAAGGACCAGCAGCAATGTACTCAGCTTCAACAGTAGACAATGATACGCAGTTCTGTTTCTTCAAGGACCAACAGACCAAGGATCGTCCGAGGAAATGACAAGTACCAGATGTTGACTTGCGGTCCACACGGTCACCAACATAGTCAGAGTCAGAATATCCAATGAGATCAAAATCCGAGCCCTTGGGATACCATAATCCTATGTTGGTGTGTGAGCTAGATATCGAAGAATATGCTTTACAGCCTTATGTTGTGATTCCTTCGGTGCAGCTTGAAAT
Source organism: Aegilops umbellulata (assembly GCA_032464435.1). NCBI lineage: Eukaryota > Viridiplantae > Streptophyta > Magnoliopsida > Poales > Poaceae > Aegilops > Aegilops umbellulata. Next base: position 256,721,716 of record CP136059.1, read on the forward strand.
CGGGCACACATGCAAACACTAAGCATTATATCTGGCCTAGATGCACATAAGTACAATAAAGAGCCAATCATGGAGCGGTATACCTTATGATTGAGGTCAATACCATTTTCATCTGTGCATAGTTGACCATTTGTGGGCATAGGAATTTTGATGCCTTTGCAATCTTGCATGCCGAATTTCTTCAGGTCATCCTTGAGGTATTTCTCCTGAGATATGAATATGCCATTTCGCTGTTGACGAATTAGAAGACCTAAGAAGAATTTCAACTCTCCCATCATAGACATTTGATATTCTTCACTCATCATATAGGCAAATTCATCACTATAACGTTGGTCAGTACAGCCAAAGATAATATCATCAACATATATTTGGCACACAAATAGTTCACCATCATAAGATTTAGTAAAGAGAGTAGGATCGAGTGAACCGGGTGTGAAGCCTTTCTTCATGAAGAATTCTTTTAATGTATCATACCACGCCCGTGGGGCCTGCTTGAGGCCATAGAGGGCCTTGTTAAGTCTAAAGACTTTGTCAGGATGTTTTGGATCTTCAAAACCTGGGGGTTGAGCAACATATGCTTCTTCCTCAAGCTTACCATTGAGGAATGCACTTTTCACATCCATTTGATATAAGATGGTATCATGATGGTTAGCATAAGCAAGCAATATGCGAATAGCCTCAAGTCTAGCAACAGGTGCAAAAGTTTCATCGAAATCAACTCCTTCAACCTGTGTGTAGCCTTGAGCTACTAGTCGTGCCTTCTTCCTCACCACAATACCATTTTCATCTTGCTTGTTGCGGTAGATCCACTTTGTGCCAATGATGTTATGCTTGCAAGGATCGGGACGATTGACCAGTTCCCAGACGTTGTTGAGCTTGAACTGATGTAATTCTTCTTGCATGGCCTGAATCCACTCAGACTCCAGAAATGCTTCATCTACCTTAGTGGGATCTGTGATAGAGACAAAAGCAAAATTCCCACAAAAGTTAGATAGATGTGAAGCTTTTGAGCGTGTGAGAGGACCTGGCGCTCTAATGTCATCGATGATCTTCTCCACTTGCACTTCTTTTGCAACGCGAGGATGAGCTGGTTGTCGTTGAGGAATTTGATCAGCATTTTCTTGAGCATCAATTTCCTCAGCATTTTCTTCAGGTGCATCAGCTCGACGTTCTTCACGTTCTGGAATGAATTCTTCAGCAGATTCTTCAGTAGGAATGACATCTTCAGTAGCCTTGTGCTTGATAGAATCCTCTGGTGCTGGTTCATCTAACACAGAAGGTAGGTGCTCTCTTTGCGAGCCATTAGTCTCATCGAACCGCACATCTACAGTTTCAACAATCTTGTGAAGAACATTGTTGAAGACTCTGTAGGTGTGCGAGTCCTTTCCGTAACCAAGCATAAAACCTTCATGTGCTTTCGATGCAAATTTAGAGTTGCGATGAGGATCTCTAATCCAGCATTTAGCACCGAAGACTTTGAAATAGCTCACATTGGGTTTCTTGTCAGTGAGGAGTTCATAGGCAGTCTTCTTAAAGAATTTGTGAAGATATACTCTGTTGATGATATGGCACGCAGTATCAATTGCATCAACCCAGAAACGACGAGGGGTTTTGTATTCGTCAAGCATAGTGCGAGCCATCTTAGCAAGAGTCATGTTCTTGCGCTCCACGACGCCATTCTGTTGAGGAGTATAAGGAGCAGATAACTCATAGTAATACCAAGTTCATCAAGATAGTCATCGAGACCAGAATTCTTGAACTCAGTGCCATTGTCACTTCTGATGTGCTTGATCTTCACACCAAAGTTGGTTGAAGCCCTCGAGGAAAATCGTTTGAAGACTTCCTGCACTTCATGTTTGTAAGAGACAAGGTGTACCCATGTGTAACGAGAGTAATCATGAACAATAACAAAGCCATATTGAGATGCTTCATTTGAAATAGAGGAATAGTGATTAGGACCGAAGAGATCCATGTGAAGCAATTCAAATGGACGAGTGGTGGCCATGATAGTCTTTGCTGGATGCTTGGCCTTGGTCATCTTTCCAGCTTCACAGGCACTGCATAAGTGATCCTTGAGGAATTTGACATTCTCAATGCCAATAACATGCTTCTTCTTCGCAAGCGTGTGCAAATTCCTCATGCCTGCATGACCAAGTCGTCGATGCCATAGCCATCCTTCTGAAGCTTTTGCAAGTAGGCACACGGCTGGTTGTGAATCTGCAGAGAAATCAACAATATACAAGTCTCCTCTCCTAAAGCCTTCGAAGACTTTGGAATTGTCAGCTTCCATAATCACAACACAACGATACTTGCCAAAGACAACAACCATATCAAGATCACAAAGCATTGAGATAGACATAAGGTTGTATCCTAAGGACTCAACAAGCATGACTTCGTCCATGTGTCGATCCTTTGTGATAGCAACTTTACCTAGACCCAATACCTGACTTTTGCTTTTATCAGCGAAGATGATATGCTTCAGATGTGATGACGATAAGGGAGCATCCATCAACAGATTCCCGTCACCAGTCATGTGATTTGTACATCCACTATCAAGAACCCACTCAGTGGCTTTGGGTTGATCATCCTGCAGATGATTTAGTGCAACTTACGAACTCATATACTTCAGCAGTGAAGAATATGATATCACAATTCATCACATCAAATTCATCAAGCAGTAAGACAGATAAAGCAGAGGGAGGACGTGTGAAATGAAAGTTCATTTCATCATGGTTAGCCTGCGTCCTTTCAGGCACTTTGTCAGGTCCCCAGCAACTTCTTCAGACATTACAATACGTCTGGAGACCTGACCCTGCATAAGAGATTAGTTCTTTTTCTTCACCACCCACATCTGAAGGGGTGGCAAAGAGTTCATCACTCTGCGAGCTCCATATGAGAATGTTGGCATAGCGGCCAAACCATTACGTTTCATATGAGGACTTTGAATAAGCAGAGAAATTCTTCGAGGACTTATGAACATAATGATTAGAAGAATAATGCTCATATTCATAGCCCTTGGCTCTTCCCTGTGAAACAGAGTTGTTAGCACGATGATGTTCATATGAGGACTTTGATCCATGTGAGGAATTTGATCCACGCGAGGAATTTGGTCCGTATGAGGACTTCGATCCATATGAAGAATTTGGTCCATATGAAGAATTTGATCTGGGGTTCCTATTCTACACAGGTGGTGTCATGAGGACATTCACCTGAAGACTTTCAAGGCACCTTTTGGGAACCCAGATTTTCTTCATAGGGGAACCATTCCTGCAGTTAGTGCCAACATATCTAGCAAATACTTCACCATTCTGATTTTTGAACAGTTTATAGTTGGAGTCAAATGACTCATCAGAAGAATGAGAAGATTCACATGTATAACCAGATAAATTAGATGGTCCCTTTGCAGCAACCCATGAGGTTTTGGGGTACTGCTCAGGCTTCCAATATGTACCATCAGCATTGAGTTTCCTCTCAAAGGCAATACCCTCTTTCCTAGGGTTCCTGTTGAGGATCTGCATTTTAAGCACATCACAAAGAGTCTGATGCCCTTTGAGGCTTTTGTACATGCCTGTCATGTACAATTCCTTTAGCCCTGCATCGTCAGTGATACTAGCAATGTCCTCATATGTGGAATTAGTGATAGTAGAGACAGGTGAACAATTTGTAACATTAGAAGCATTTGAACATTCGGGTGAGGAATTGGCATATTCTCGTTCAATGCATTTTAAACACGGAGGAATAAATTCTTCCTGAGCAGCGCTGATTTGTTGAGCAAGCAATGAATCGCGCTCCTTCTGAAGATCTTCATAACTCACTCTTAGCTTCTCATGATCAGATAAGAGAGAGTTAAGCTGATCTTGAAGGGAGTCATACTTAGAATGAAGTCTCTGAAGACTTTCAACCAAAGCTTTTGACTGATCCATTTCTTCACCCAACATATCATCGCTCTTACTAAGCATTTCGTGAGCTTTTTCCAAAGATCTTTGTTGTTTAGCAGCAAGGGAAGCAAGTTTGACATAACTGGGTTCAAATTCATCACCAGATTCATCATCACTAGATTCAGACAGATAGCATTCAGTTACCTTTTCACCATCTGCCATAAGACATGGTGAGGAAGATGATGATTCTGGTTCAAATGTCATTGACTTTAGAGATTCCTTGAAGTCCTCAAACCAAGGATCATGACAGGTTTGATGACCTTCATAGACATCAGAGATACGGTCCTAGATAAGCTTTGCCTGATCGAGATGCATGACGTTCCTGAACTGATTTTGAGACAGACTGGAGCAGATGACAACCTTCGTTGTGAGGTTGAGATGGGTGTACTTGCGAATGTTATCAGCTTCCGCCATCATGCACAGATCGGTCAGACCAATCTCACTGACGGTCCACAGCTTGCTGTTCATCGCCATGAGACGCTTCTTCATCATGGCCTTCCATTTGGGATACTCGTGACCGTCAAAGATGGGGCATGTCACTTTTCTTCATATCTGCGGTCGACATAACTAAAACTCCAGGCGGTTAAACCAAAATGACACAGAACAAGGGAGTACCTTGCTCTGATATCAATTGAAAGTGCGTTATATCGACTAGAGGGGGGTGAATAGGCGATTTTTATGAAATTCTTCACTGAGGAATTTGCTAGTGAGGAAATTCCTTAGCAAAGAACTACTAGCAGCGGAATAAGTACTCAGAAGTAAACATAGCAGAATACATGCATGGTCATCATGATGAAATGAAGACAAACACAGAGTACAGAAAGCGTAAACACGGGATAGCACAAGATGAAGACAAACAGACTAAAGAAATTGAACTAAGGAAATTGAGAAAGTCTTCAGTCAAAGTCTTCAAACACAGATATGAACAAACACACAACACAGTAATGAGGAAATAGAACCAGTTGGCTTGGTGAAGACAATGATTTGGTAGACCAGTTCCAACTGTTGTCTCAGTTGTACATCTAGTTGGAGCGGCTGAGTATTTAAACTCGAGGACACCCAGTCCCGGACACACAATCCTCACCGTACTCTCCTTGAGCTAAGGACACACAGTCCTCGCCCAATCACACGTGGTAAGTCTTCAGGTGACTTCCGAACCTTCACAAACTCGGTCACTCGGCGATCCACAATTCCTCTTGGATGCTCTAGACCATGACGCCTAACCGTCTGGAAGAAGCACAGTCTTCAAAGGTAACAAGCATCGGATCCACGCAGGATCAATCTCTTCAGTGATGCTCAATCACTTTGGGTTTGTAGGTGTTTTGGGTTTGGGTTTTGGATTTTCCTCACTTGATGATTTTCGCTCAAAGTCCTCGGAGGATGGGTTGCTCTCAAATGACAAGTGTCAAGTTCTCATGGAGCAGCCAACTAGCTAGTGGTTGTAGGGGGCGGCTATTTATAGCCTAGGGAGCAGCCCGACATGATAAGACATAAATGCCCTTCAATGATATGACCGTTAGGTGGATAAGATATTTTGGGATAGCTGGCGCGCAGCACAGCAACGGTCGGAAATTTGAGGTACAAATTCCTCAGGGATATCATGTTCCTCACTGTGTAGGCGATTCGCACTGGCGAATTCCTAACTCCTCAGTCAGAGCAAAGTCCTCAGTGACCAGAAGAACTGCGTCTCTGTCACTGAAGAAATTGACTGAACTATATGAGATTTCCAATGGCTTCACTCGAAGGGATTGGTAGGTGTAAGATTTGAGTTGAGCATCACTTGGAAATTTTCTCCTTAGTATTTCCTCGACCCCCTTTAACAGTACAGTGTTTCCTATGACTCAAGAAAGAGAAAATGAAACTACGAAAACAAAAGTCTTCACTCTTCATGTTCCTCGAATGATAACCAAGTCTTCAAGGTCACACCAATTTCTTCACTTTCAAAGTCTTCAGAAAGTCTTCCGAATACCAAAGTCTTCAGTCGAAGAACTTCATTTTTAGGGGTCGACTTTCTCTGTAAATATCAAACTCCTCATAGACTTATAGACCTGTGTACACTCATAAACACATTATATCCTTAACCTATAAGTCTTCAATACACCAAAATCACTAAGGGGCACTAGATGCACTTACAAATTCCTGGATGGTTTTGATTTGTGTTTGAAAAAAGAAGGGTGTGTGTGTGCGCCCGTCACCACAATCACCATAGACAAGCTAGAAAATGATGTAATTTTCTTATTTGTATGCATGCATACCGCCCAAAATCTAAGGCTGGTACGTCCATTTGGTTTCTGCATCTGAGCCATTAACATGTAAGGCTTTTTCTAGAAGCTGTGTTATGCTGTTCTAGACATGTGGATAGAAGTAATCATCAGCCAATGTATTTATGTATAGCTTGATGAGAATTATTGTTGCTGAAAGGTGCAATCAAACCGAATGTGTCTACTTCTTTGAGCATATATAAAGTATGGGCTTGTTGATCACGTACATAATGATCTATTTGTCATTGTTTGTGGATCATGCCTATGGATGGACATGTTATCAGATCTAGTTACTTCCCTAAAACAAAAATCAGATCCAGTTGCTTTCCTTGTAAACGCTAGCTAGCACACACTTGTTATTCTTGTGAAGTGTAATAAGAGAAAACGATGTACTGAACATTAGATAGATAAATTACAAACTCTAGGACAATTTATTTTCGAAATCCTCAAAAGAAAGCACAATAGAAAACTTAGTTTGCTAAAAAAAATTTAGACAGACCATTATAAAGGCAAGTAAGAAATCTTCTCCCCTTGCGCCACCTCACTGATCCATGGCGCGATCTGGTTGGCTTGCGCCACCTCACTGATCCATGGCACATCCTTCACTCTAGGCATGCTCCAGGTCCTCTAAAACCATCTCCATCTCTATATATACTAGAGATGGTGATTCATCCGCGTGCAGGGTGCGCGTGCGACTTGGACTTGGGACGATGGGCGAACGGCGACAGGACAGGGGGCCGCTCTGGCGAGACCGCCTCCATCTTCCCCCGACCTCGGTGCGTGCCCCTCCCTTCGCCGCGCCATCTGCGTGCAGCGAGGAGGCTCAACGACAAGGAGGGCTTCTGCAAGGAGAGAAGGCCGCTCTAGCTACGTCTCCCCGGCCTCAGCGACGAGGAGAGCTTCTGCATCTCCCTCGTGGTCGACACACAGGGCTTCCAGCTCCTCGTCACCGACCACGGGGGCACTGTCTTCGTCATTGCGAAGGTGTGTCTGTTAGCATGTTGTTTTTTGCACTTGCGTCAATTAGATTCAGATTCTGTGTGGTGGAAGGGACATCTGTACACAGGGGCAGATCCAGCTATATGGCGAGGTTTGGCGGCCGCCATACCCAAAATTTGGCAAAAAAAACTACATATATATAGTAGACCATGTAGGGAGAGTTGGGGATCCCTCCTGCTCCGATTTTTTCATTTGTATTGTCTGTCTGTAACTAGCTGCTATAAATTGCAGATTGGCCATGGAGAAAGCTTTGCTTTATCTTATGTCCTGGGGACTGAGGAGGAAGACGGTAGAAGGTAGGGCGAACAGTTATCTGGGCCTTGGGCCTGGTAAACTGGAAAGGCTAATTTGTGGTGCGATGGAGATTGTGAGTTCGTGACCCAACCACCTACATATGTGCAAAAAATCAAAAGCTTCCAACTCCAGAATAATGTCTGTGCTTACTTGTGTCCTTCTGGATCTTTGTTTCGGTACAAACCTCCCTAGATTTTGAGTATCTCGGCTGGACATTATGCTCCATAACATTCTAAGATTGGATCTTTGCTTTACCTTTGTGCATCTCGATCGAACATTATGCTAAGTGTGTGTAAGCGTGTAAGATTTTAACTCGCTTCTAAGGAGAGACATTTTATTTCGATAAAAACAATCATTCGATATTTGTTTCATACCCCAAACTTGGGTCTTTGTCACCCCCAAAGGATCAAATTTCAAACTAGTGGGGTATTCGCATTTGGATTGGGACGGAGATAAGGTTGACCGCAAGTCCATGCTATTTGGTCAAGTAGTCTAATCACCCCCTCTAGACATACTTTCGATCCTACACAACCTCATGAGGCGCTCTATGTACTCAAACACGCACCTCGTGCTTGGTATGATCACCTTATGACGTATCTAAACTAGAAGGGGGTTGAGATCGAGCTTATAGCTTCCGCACTCTTTATGAAGAGGGTAAAAGGAGAATTGTTTGTATGCAAAATATTCTTTGATGACATTATCTTTGTATATAGTAACCATGCTTACAATGTTGAGTTTCCAAATATTACGAGTGATGAGTTTTCCATGTCAAGAGTTGAAGTTTTTCCTTGGATATCAAGTCAAGCAACTTAGAGGGGGACATTCATCAACCAAGCCAAATATACCCAAGACATGCTTAGGAGGTTCAACATGTATGATGCCAAGCCCATGACAACTTGAATGTCGGCCAATGGGCAACTCGACCTAGATCCCAATGGTAAAGTAGTAGATCAAAAGGCATAACATTTTATGATTGGATGTTTGCTTTAACTTTGTGCATTTAAGTCGGATATTATGTGGAGTGTGTGTATGCGTGCAAGATTTTAACCCACTTCTAAGGAGAGACATTTTATTCCGATAAAACAATCATTCAATATTTGGTTCATACCCCAAACTTGGGTCTTTGGCACCCCAAAGGATCAAATTTCAAACTAGTGGAGCATTCCGACTGGAATTCAGACGGAGATAAGCTTGACCGCAAAATCACGCCGGTTCATTTTGATTTCCTTGGAAGGTCATTGGTGAGTTGGTCATCCAAGAAGCAAAATTGAGTATCTCTCTCCACCGCCGAAGTGGAGTACATCGTCGCCGGAAGTTGTTGTGCAAAATGATTATGGATGAGGCAAAATTTAATGGATTATGGTGTCAAGTGTGTTAAAAGGACTCTTTTACGTGACAATGAAAGTGCAGTAAAGATCACGGTCAACCACGTGCAACATAGTTGAACCAAGCATATTGATACGTGTCATCATTTTATTTAGGATCATGTGGCATGAGAAGACATTGAGATATCCATGTTGGCACCGAAAAGCAACTTATCGACATATTCACCAAGCCGCTTGATGAAGCAACATTTCATGATTTAAGACATGCGCTTAATAGAATTGATTAAAGTAACATGGGTTGACGGACTTGCATACATACATGATCTCAACTAGTATCTATTTTAGATGTAGGCACACAAGTAGGGGAGTGTAGTTCAACTCATGACCTATCATATCCCTACTAATGCATAAATTGATTATATCTTTCACATCCGCATTTTCTATGACAAATGTGCTTAAAAATTAGTATTGGTTATGGGCCCAAGCTTCATAACTTCGAGGCACCAAAACAAACATGCTCAAACATGATGACTATGATCGCCGCCCACCTCTTTAGAGGCGGATGGATATTAATTGGGTTATATTGAGTATTTGTACCTATAAATCACTCTATACTATATATGATCATGGCACCCATCATTTCGTTTGGTTGTTTTGTTATTGCCACTACGAGTGCATTATATCCCTATAATCACTCTTGCAAGAGTTCCATTTGAGCATATCATGTAGCTAGTACATATTGGTGGTGCATATCCCCTTCTCGCAGGGTTCTTGGGTAGATTTCGGGAAGTCTCAGCTAATTTATACCCTAGAGCCTTTCCCCGAACTACCCCCCATGGATCCAGACACTCCACGCACACAGGCGCCCATGTATGCAAGTGACGGCTATATAAGGTCTGGGCGCGGGGGACTAGGGTTCTCTCCATACCTTCTCGCCTCCCGTGCCACACATCCACTGCAAGTGGCTGCCATCGTCGAAAAGTGGAAAGTTCGGTAGTGGTTGTTCCTCCTCATATCCGTCGAAGAAGGAGCATCCACCACAGACTCTGGGTCCTCGGTCTTTGGACCTTGTACTAGTGCACAAAATGTTGGGAAACGTTGCATGGAAATCAAAAAAATATGTACGCACACGCAATGATATATCCATGGATATGCATAGCAATGAGGGGGAGAGTGTGTCTACGTACCCTCATAGACCGTAAGCGGAAGCGTTTCACAACGCGGTTGATGTAGTCGAACTTTCTTCGCGCTCCACCGATCGAGTACCAAACGCACGACACCTCCGAGTTCTGCACACGTTCAGCTTAGTGACGTCCCTCGCCTTCTTGATCCAGCAAGGTGTCGAGGTAGTAGATGAGTTCTGTCAGCACTACGGCGTGGTGATGGTGATGGTCATGGGCCATACATGGGCCAGAAGTGAAAACGGGCTGGAATCATATTGGGTGGCCCAGATGACGCTACTGGGCCTAATTCGGATAGGGCGTAATGGGCCTTGGGTTAGCGGGCTGTAAATGGGCTATATGCGAACAGGCCGTTAACATGCTTTCCATGGGCCGGCCCGCCACCTTTTAACCAAGTCAAACGGGTCGGCCTTTTCACAGGGATGGGCCTCTGTTGGGCCGTGCCACATGTCGACGTATCATAGGCGCCTTCCGTCCAATGAGTGGATGACATCTGTCCCAACAATGAGCCGACACGTGTTTCCTCCAGCCAATGATTATTTTACATGTGGAAAATCCCCATTGGTCGGGTCTGTTAACGGGTTATCGGATCCAAAACCCGACCCGATAGCTTAACGGCGTTCCGTTACGGTGGATGCCACGTGTCGGTCACCCTTGACGAAAGCACTTCTGTGACGCGTGATTTATCGTCATGGAAGTGGACACTTCCGTGATGATAATTTTGGTAATGTCATGAAACACTTCTACGACAGGACAGGTATGACTATCTTGATTCTGTCATAAATTTGTCATGGATTTACATGCATGACAAAAAACGCGACCTACTGTGACAAACATGTATCATCACGGAAGTGTATTTTTTTGTAGTGTTTTGGTAATTCCTAACAACATATAGCTCATTGAACTAATGCTATTTCAAGATGACCATTTTAGAAAGTTCAATGATTGGCATGTCATGGACTAGGAATGTGGACCCCTCAAAATGCTAAGGACACATATTGGCTCAAGCTCAAGACTCTACATTTTCATTTTAGTGATCCAAGATCACATTGAGTCCATAGGAAAAGCCAATCCTATTAAAAGGGGATGAGGTGTTGCTTAATGGCTTGCTTGCTCAAAATGCTTAGTGATATGCTCCAAAGCCCTCAACCACTTTGTGACGTCCGGATAATTAGGCTACAGTAATTCCACGCTAATGATGCCATGTCACCTCGGTTATTGTTGTTAATCTCGCGTTAGTTCAAAAACCAGTTCAAATTTCAAATTTAAAGTAACGTCAAACGGTAAAAGTTTTCAAACATTAAAACTAAATTGTTCATCATGTGGCAAATAATCCCTAACTAATTGAGGTGAAGAAACCACATTCTTATAGAAAGTTTAGATGTATTAGAATAATTAAATCAATAGGTAAAACAATGAAATAAATGTCTTTTGCATTTTATAAAATAATAAAATGTTTGTTTAGTTGCCCCTAAGTTAATGGGTCAGTAGCATAATTACTAACACTAAATTAGTGACTACTTTTATAATTTATAAAACTAATACAAATGACAAATTAAAAGAAAATAGGTAAGAAATAAGATAAGAAAAAGAAAAGTAAAAGGAAGCAAAAAAATAAAAGAAACAGAACCCGCCTGTCCAACTGGGCCAAACGGCCCACCTGGCCGACCCACCTGGCCCAACCGGCCGGCCCAATCCCTCCTCCAAATCCCCACCAGGAGAAACCCTAACCCCCCGACCGCACACCCCCATTCCCCACGTCTCTCCTCTCCCCTTCTCGATCCGATCGGGATCGGTGACGAGCCTGTTCCCCCCCCCCACCCCGCGACGCCAGTGCCCCCCCCCCCCACCTCGCGACGCCAGCGCCCCTCCATCGCCGGACACCTCCATTGCCTCGACACCCGCGTCGACCCCATCCCCCACGCCCCGTCGTGGGTGCTGCCCATCGCCAGACCTCGCCGCCTCCTCGTCACCTCCCACAACGGCCTACCCCACACCTCGCCGCACCCGACGCCGCTGGACCGCGTCGCACGGAACGCCACCTCGACTGCCTCCTCGCTGGGCCTCGCGTCCTCGTCCTCCTCCCCGCCGGTCGCCAGCAAGCCTCGGCGCCTCCTCTCCCCATCAACGTTGGTGAGGCTCCGGGCCTCTCCCCATCTCCGCCTCACGCCTTGCCACTACAAGAAATATGTCAACTTATGACCTTCTGTCAGTGACCCTCGAAGAATTGGTCATAAATTTATGACCATTTCAGACCAATTGGTCAAAAGCTGTTCGGGGGGCTCCAAACCCTAAACCATTGCGACCATTTTGGTCAGAAAGGTCGTAATTTCCTCACACGAAAAGGTCATAAAGCAAACATCGCTAGTCCGCTGCCTTATTTCTAGTTGTTAACGACCAATATAGATGGTCACAGCCTTGTAAATAGTGGTGGGTTGCTATGACTAGGCGCCACCTCATCAGTTTTGCCTATGTGGCATGTCCATGTGGCAGTTTTTGCCCTAGGTTGTGAAACAACCTATATTTCTGTCATTCCCAAAATTCCCAAAAAAATCTCATAAATTCTTTGGGTCATATCTTCGTCAAATATGTAAAAACCTTCCTTGCCTAGTTCAAAAATAATTCAAAAATATTCATTTTCCTATTCTGTTCAGAGTAACAGTTTGTGAAGGAAGTACCACTTTGGCATGTCCAAATAGTACCCATTTTCTACAGTGCTTTCCTATGCCCAAATAACCATCCTCCACCAAATGCCAGCTCAATCCATTCATTATTTTGAGCCGAGCTTCAACATTCGTATTTATGTCCAGTGTGGTGGTTTGCAAAGCAAGTACCAGCTAGGCTCCTCCTTTTGAGCTGAAAATTTGTGAAGACGGTCTTCTTAGTAACTGATCATCCTCAGCCAAAACTCACGCCCATTAGCCATGTACATTTCCTGTACCGCTAATCAAACACTTGGCTGCTAATTCATGTTTGAGCACCGATCGGTCTCCTCGTGAGAATCTTATGTTGTAATTTTCTTCCTAGCACCTACATGGGGAGTGCCCAACCCACTAGACATGTCTAGGCCACCCAGAACACACGACAACGCCACGGTCACGCGGTGACCACGCGGCGGGCATGCGAGCTTACGCGCTCTAGAGTTGGGGCCCTCGGCCACTATCCAAACCTCGATGTCTCTCCATCAAACCATGTATTTCTGATTAAATAGATACTTATGTACCTGGAAATGATTTTTGAAAAAAATAAAGAGCAAACTATGACGCAGCTGCAGTTCAAATTTGACCCGCTTCCAGCTGAATCGACGGGAATTTGTCTTTTTCACCAGAGGTGGATCAAAAATTTTGACACCCAACCATTTTGTCAATTATGCATTAAATATGTCCTAGTATTTTATAAAAATGATTTGGTCCAATTTTGCAACCATTATTTTGGAGGTCCTTCACAAAAAAACCTCCTTTTGGGCACTCGAAAAATAGAAAATGGTTTTTTCGTTCAAAGAAAATAAAAACTTCCTTAGGCAACATTGTTTGCCATTCCAATATGCACCCTTGTGCACAATATGAGATCATTTGAACAAACTATGCCATGAATGTGGCCATAAGATTGATAATTTGGCTTGAAAGCCATGAATCTTCAGAGATGATAGCTCGTTTCTGAAAACACTTTTTTATAATAATTACCGTATTACAAGTTTGTTATTTTTCCTGGGAACTTGGCCACATATAATGACACAATGCGAAGGTTTCCCAATTTTTTGATTTTTTTTGAATTTTTTATGCCCGCTTCAAAATGCGGTCAAAACGGCGGGAATGACCGTTCCTAGCTAGTGGTTGAATCTTGGAAAATTTTTGGTGTTTATCTGATTAAATAGATACTTATGTACCTAGAAATGATTTTTGGAAAAAATAAATATTAAACTATGAGGCAGCTGCAGTTCAAATTTGACCCGCTTCCAGCTGAATCGGCGGAAATTTGTCTTTTTCACGAGAGGTGGATCAAAACTTTTTACACCCAACCATTTGGTCAATTGTGCATTAAATATGGCCTAGTATTTTATAAAAATGATTTGGTCCAATTTTGCAACAATTATTTGGGAGGTCCTTCACAAAAAAACCTCCTGTTGGGCACTCGAAAAAGGGAAAATGGTTTTTTCGTCCAAAGAAAATGAAAACTTCCTTAGGCAACATTATTTGCCATTCCAATATGCACCCTTGTGCACAATATGAGATCATTTGAACAAACTATGCCATGAATGTGGCCATAAGATTTATCATTTGGCTTGAAAACCCTGAATCTTCACGCGTGATAGCTCATTTCTGAGAACACTTTTTTAAAATAATTTCCGTATTACAAGTTTATTATTTTTTCTGGAAACTTGGTCACATATAATGACACAATGCGAATGTTTCCCATTTTTTTGATTTTTTTGAATTTTTTATGCCTGTTTCAAAATGCAGTCAAAACGGCGGGCTTGACCGTTCCTAGCTAGTGGTTGAATCTTGCAAAACTTTTGATGTTTCTCTGATTAAATAGATACTTCTTTACCTAGAAATGATTTTTGTAAAAAATCATGAGCAGACTATGAGGCACCTCTAGTTCAAATTTGACCCGCTTCCAGCTGAATCAGCATAGTTTTGTCTTTTTCACGAGAGGTGGATTGAAACCTTTTGGCACCCAACCATTTGGTAAATTATGCATTGAATATGGAGTAATATTTTATATAAATAATTTCGTCCAATTTTGCAACAAATTTTTGGTGTGTCATTCACAAAAAAAACTCATTTTGGACACTCAAAAAATGGAAAACAAAATTTTTGTGCAAAGAAAATGAAAAATTCCTTAGTCAACATTGTTTGTCATTCAAGATACAAACTTGTGCACAATGTGAGACCATTTTTTTTATTTTTTCATGTATAAAGTAGAAGAAAAACAAAAGAAAATACACAAATCACATATACTCTATTCCCATTGGTGGAGTTGGTTTGACACGGATTGATGACATGGCGCCCATCCATCCATCCATCTTCCCACATCCATCCATCCATTTATATATAGAGAACAAAAAAGAAAAAAAATGAAAAGGGGAAACCACAGATCCATCCCTCGTCTCGTCTCCCACCCACCCCCGATCCCATCCCTCCCAAACCCTAACCCGCACCCGCACTCCTCCTTCCTCGGCTCCTCGCCGCCGCCACCTCCTCCCCGTCCCGCAGCGGCGCCCACCGCGTCACCTGCCGGCCGCCCTCGCGGGTGGCTGCGTCCACGGCGACGACGGAGGCCGCGGTCGGTCGTCTCCCTATCCGCATATCTCCCTAACGCCAGACCCAATCCGCCGCCGTCCTCTTCTCCAGTCGCACCGGCGACCTCCAACCTCATCGCCTGCAGCCCCTCCCCTTTCCTCCTAGATCGACTCGAGCTGCTCATGTCGTGGCCAGATCTGGTAGGAACTCCCTCCCTCCCACCTCGCTCCGCATCCCGATAGTGATGGCGCAGTCCGGCAACAGCGACGCCGATCCAATCAGCACCCAGCCCGCGGCGGTAAGGGATCTCGTCCCGAGATTTGTTTTCGGTTTTTATTAATTTCCTTGTGTTTTGGGGCTGATCTGTGGTTTGTTGGCGCGCGCAGGAGGAGGTGACGGTGGAGAGGACGCCCGAGGAGGAGGCGGCCAGGCTGAGGTACCTCGAGTTCGTGCAGCAGGCGGCAGCGCAGGCGGTCGTGCTGGCGGCCACGGCCTACGCCAACGCCAAGCAGGGCGCCGGCCCGCTCCGCCCCGGCGTCGACCACGTCGAGGGGACGGTCAAGGCCGTCGTCGGCCCCGTCTACGACCGCTACCACGCCGTGCCTCTCGATCTCCTCAAGTTCCTCGACCGCAAGGTGAGAACGATTGAGAAACTCAACTTGATTTCTTAGTTGTATGCAAGGATTGATTATCTGATCCAGTTCCTGGTTGTCACTTTTCGCCATGGGAGTACCTACTTGTTCTCTGCTCCTGATTTCACATCGCATCTGCATAGTGCTATAAGTCATTATGCCGATGAAACGGCTTGTCTGATCTTATGGTGGATTGGTTTGTTCTGCTAATCTAGTTTGTGAAGTAGTACGGATGATGTCCTAATAGTTTTGATACCTAGAAGTCAAGGTGTTTCCCCATCTGTTGATCACAAACCATCTCTGAACACCAGAGAAACCGACTTGTTAGGCACTAATTATAATTTGTTGTTGGCAGCTGTCTGCTTCATTTTCTATCTGTATATTGTTGGATTGTACTAGAATTTAGTTGGTACGGGGCAAAATTTAGTTGATGTTAATTGAGCTTCTCATATTTTGCTTGCATCTATCTGGAAAATCAAAATGGATTGGCTGCAACTCTCCCATCAATTAATTTATGCATGTGGTTGCGTGAGAGATATCCTGTTACGAAACAAATATCATAATAATATGGCCATTTGAGTTTAATTGTGGCTTGTTCTTGCAACTGATTTATTGGTCAGTGTGAGGCAAGCATTATGCAGTGTCAACTGTTCATTCATTTACTGATTCGAGTTTAATAAAATGTCGCCAGGAAGAAGCTGCTGCTGCAGGTTTATGGCACTTGCAGGGACAACACAAATTCCATCTATTTTTTTTTGTTCTTTGTTTTGATTGATGTGCGTTCATTACCAATTCCTTAGGATGATTTGTGTTCCTCATGGCGATTAGTCTCGGACGCTACAAGCTATTCTCTGTTGTGTGGTATATCCTGATTGGTGGCATTCTATGTGCCAACTTATCCTGGAAACGACACATACATTCATATGCAGTCCTCTGTTATTTTTCTTTTCTCTGTGTTAAATGATCTAAATGTGCGGATCAAATGATCTCATAGTTTGAATGCACCATAGTTTTGCATAACCTCGGTACATTTACATAACTTTTTAGTTGTTTGATCAATGTGATCTTGCCAACTACTTGACTTATACAATTAATATGTTCTTTGGAGTGACTACTCAACTAGTCTTTTTACTTTATCTAAAATCCATGTACCATTTTCGAGAGCAAACTGGTTGCCGAGGGTTGTATGCCATTCAGCAGGATTTTTTTTGTCTCCGAAATTCCATGAGTTATTAAAAGGTTGTAAATGGCATCTCAATTTTTCACGGTTTGTACTAGTTATCTTCCCTGTTATGCAGTTCTGTTTTTCCAAAAATCACAGTACAAGTTGAAGCTTATCATCCTGATATTGTCAACTTAGCCTGTTTGTTATTCTTGGTTCTTTTTATTGTCAGCTTAGCCTGTTTGTTATCCTCAAGTACTAATGACAGCTTAGTCTGTTGCTATTGGTAGAACTGCTGATGTAGTCTAGGTGTAGCCACAACTGCTGTGTCTTGGTAGGTAATTGGTATCATGTCCATGTTGTTGTTGCATGTGTAATTAATAAATGGCAGAAATAACACCTGCTTGGAATCTCCCGGTCCTGGCGCGTGTGATCTGACTGGGTTGCGTTGGTGTGTGGTTGCAGGACAAGGTGGTGAACCTGTTGTTCGAGAAGAGGCCGAAGTTTTGGCATCGGTGGAGGCCGAAGAGGATCTGCAAGGATCTCAGCAGCATCGGCAACACTGGTATGCTGAATACCAGTTTCCTGTAAAAGAAATCTGCTGCACTTGTCGTCTCTGTTTCCTGTAAAAGAAATATGTTGAATACCAGTTTCTACCAGTCTAACGGCGGCTTGTGTGCGTTGCAGTTATTATCTCTGTCACCAAGGAGGGTGTCAAGTTCTCCACTGCTGCAGACATTGGAACAGCAAACACCATACTTCATACTGATAGTTAAGAACCCAACTGATTTGTTCTCAATCTGATTGCTTGCTGGTTACTCAGTTTTTATATCTGGACAGTGTTGTAATACACTATTGTGTCCCTATGATGTGAAAGTTATGGTCTGAATAGCTTTATATTAGGATCTTCTTGAGTCTCTATGATGTTCTCTCTTAGTATCATGTCATGAGCTGTGAGTCGTGCATATATAACTGAGCTATATAAGACCAGCAAGTTTTTTTGCCAATTATCTTTTCGTGTGCATGCTCTTAATCCCCATAGCACTAAGAGAGGACCTTGCTGATTCCCATATTACTAATTTCTGTATCAAACATTATTATTTTGTATCCATGTGCTAGCTCTGTCAAATATAATCAACCTGCCTATGTTCCATTTTGCTATTTGTACTTGGATAGAAAAGCTAAAATCTGTATAGTGCTTTGTGTGTAATACCAAGTTGTTCCTGTTATTTACAAACTGTTGTTCTTATACATTGATCCACAACACCTTACATTACACATTTGAAATTAATTAAAATACATCTAAACACAGTGCTTCAACACAGATTTATCCTATGATTATACCTCAGACATTAGTTTGTTTTTATGCTTTTGTTTCCCACAGTGCTTCAAGCTTGTTTATTAACTCGATTTGTTGTTATTCTGTTTAACAGGAGACTGCAGCAGAAGCAGAGAAGACGGATGCTACACCAATCCAAGAGTAGCTAGCTTTAATTAACCTGGCAGAGCGTTTTATTTTTCAATCGCAATATTTGTGATTGTGTGGAATATTGTATGGTTATGTACGTGAAGTTTTAAGTTCCTGGGCATGCAATATTTGTAGGTTAAACTGGTTGTTGTGATGTGAACGAGTGTATGGAGTTTCACATGTTCTGTTCTGTACAGAATATATTGTAATAAACCTATTTTGGTTGTTATTTGAAGATTTTCATATTCTTTTCTTCTTTTTGTTTGATATATACTGCTTAAAAAGCGATGTGGATCCACTGCCAGGAAAAATCTAACAATTGGGACCCATCTAAAAACTGGACCACAAAAAACCCTCGAAAATAAAAATGAAATGGACCGCAAAAGGCCATGCCTAGAAAATAAAAAGGCCAAATTGTTGGGCCAGGCCCATGTAGCTAGAGAAAATTAATAGAGAAAATATACAGTAAAAAGGCCGAATTGTTGGGCTAGGCCCATGTAGAAAATCGAATTGGACTGGGCTGAATCTTGTGCCACGTCAGATTGCCACGCTGGATGCCTACGTGGCCTGGGGGAGGCTGCTAGTGACCAAAACGCCACATTAGGCTTATTTTGGTCGTAAACGTCTTCGACCATTCCAGAAAAAAGGTCGCTATAGTCAGTTTATGACGGCCAGCTTTTGACCTTCTGTTTTTGGTCACAAAAAGGTCGCAAATGGAAATTTGTGACCTTTCAGTGACCAATAGTGGTGGTCACAAGTTGACATATTTCTTGTAGTGTGCTCGCGGTCACCGCATGCTGACCGCCCACGCGAGCGCCCGCGGTGAGCACGCGTTCACCGCGCCCAGCGCGCCCTCTGTGCCGTGCTCCCGACCATCCCGTACATCGCGCCCCGCAAGCAGAGGCACCGCCAGCGCCCCGCTCAACGCCACAGCCTCTACGCACCTCCTACGACCACCCCACGACCACCACCAGCTTCGCCGTTGAACGGGCTTTCTAAAGGCACCACCCTTGTGAGCTCCCGTGGCCGGAGTCGGCCAGGCGGCGATCGCCGGAGCCGCCGGATTAGCACCGGTGGTTACTGAACCCACTAACGCCCCCCACTGCCACAGAGATGTGGGCCCCCACCATTGTTAATCAGTTAATTAAAATAACACAATCCCTAACCTAAGTCTCCGACAGGCTGGGCCCACTAACTAATTAGACTATTTTAATAAATAAAACTCTGTTAAAAAAAGAACCACTGACAGCCTGGCCCCACCTCACTAATTAGTCTAATTAGTTTAACTAAAACACTGTTAGTAGTCCCTGTCACTGACCAGTGGGTCCCACTAGTCAGGATTGACCAGTCAACGCCCTGTTGGCTGCTGACTGGACCTACTGACTGGGTAGTTGACTTAGTCAACTGTCCCCACCTGTCAGCCTCAGGTGCACACTTCTGGGTACACTTCCTGTGTACCCATAGCATTTAAATACTAATTTAGTTTCGAATTAAATTAAATCCAAAAATTAGAAAATCATTTAAATCTTTTAAAATTAATATAAAATAAACCGTAGCTCGGATGGAAAAACTTTGTACATGAAAGTTACTCAGAACGACGAGACGAATCCGATCGCGCAGCCCGTTCGTCCGCCGTGCACCCCTAAAATGTCAAACTCGCAACTTTCCCCCTCCGGCTCCTCTGCCCGAAAACGCGAAACCCCGGGGATACTTTCCCGGATGTTTTCCCCCTGCGCCGGTATCACCGCATACCGCGTTAGGGCACCCCTAACACCGATACTTGTCATGTCATGCATCGCTATGCATCTGTTTGCTTAAATATTTATTGTTTCTTCCCCCTCTTCTCTCGCTAGACACCGAGATCGACGCTGCTGCTGCCCCGTTCGACTACGGAGTTGACGACCCCTCTCTCTTGCCAGAGCAACCAGGCAAGCCCCCCCCCCCCCCGCCTTGATCACCAGATATCGCCTATTCTTCTCTATACTGCTTGCATTAGAGTAGTGTTACATGTTACTGCTTTCGGTTTATCTTATTCTGTTGCATAGCCTGTCCTTGCTACTACTGTTGTTACCTTTACCTGCTATCCTACTGCTTAGTATAGGATGCTAGTGTTCCATCAGTGGCCCTACACTCTTGTCCGTCTGCCATGCTATACTACTGGGCCGTGATCACTTCGGGAGGTGATCACATGCATATACTATATAGTTTACACTGTTTCATTACCTGTGATACTGTTCGGAGATGGGGGCTGAAGGGGCAGGTGGTTCCACCCAGGTAGTGGTGGGCCTGGGTTCCTGACGGCCCCCGACTGTTACTTTGTGGCGGAGCAACAGGGCAGGTTGAGACCACCTAGGAGAGAGGTGGCCTGGCCATGGTCGGCGTTCAAGGATACTTAACACGCTTAACGAGATCTGGGTATTTGATCTGAGTCTGGCCATTTGGTCTATACGCACTAACCATCTACGCGGGAGTAGTTATGGGTATCCCGGCGTCGTGGTATCAGCCGAAGCCTTCGTGACGTCAGCGACTGAGCGACGCGCGCCGAATTGGACTGGAACGCCACTAGGGTAGGTCTGCTTCCGGCCGCCCACGCAACGTGCAGGTGTGCTCAGGGCGATGGGCCCAGACCCCTGCGTGCTTAGGTTTAGACCGGCGTGCTGACCTCTCTGTTGTGCCTAGGTAGGGCTGCGACGTGTTGATCTTCCGAGGCCGGGCATGACCCAGGAAAGTGTGTCCGGCCAATGGGATCAAGCGTGTTGGGTTATGTGGTGCACCCCTGCAGGGAAGTTAATCTATTCGAATAGCCGTGTCCCTCGGTAAAAGGACGACCCGGAGTTGTACCTTGACCTTATGACAACTAGAACCGGATACTTAATAAAACACACCCTTCCAAGTGCCAGATACAACCCGGTGATCGCTCTCTAACTGGGCAACGAGGAGGGGATCGCCGGGTAGGGTTATGCTATGCGCTGCTACTTGGAGGACTTCAATCTACTCTCTTCTACCTGCTGCAAGACGGAGGCGACCAGAAGCGTAGTCTTTGATAAGACTAGCTATCCCCCTCTTATTCTGGCATTCTGCAGTTCAGTCCACTGATATGGCCCTTTACACATATATCCATGCATATGTAGTGTAGCTCCTTGCTTGCGAGTACTTTGGATGAGTACTCACGGTTGCCTTGTTCCCCCTTTTCCCCATATCTCTACCCGATTGCTACGACCAGACGATGGAGTCCAGGAGCCAGACGCCATCGTCGATGACGACTACTACCCCGGAGGTGCCTACTACTACGTGCTGCCTGCTAACGACGACCAGGAGTAGTTAGAAGGATCCCAGGCAGGAGGCCTGCGCCTCGTTCGATCTGTATCCCCGATTTGTGCTAGCCATCTTATGGCAACTTGTTTAACTTATGTCTGTACTCGGATATTGTTGCTTCCGCTGACTCGTCTATGATCGAGCACATGTATTCGAGCCCTCGAGGCCCTTGGCTTGTATTATGATGCTTGTATGACTTAATTATGTTTTAGAGTTGTGTTGTGATATCTTCCCGTGAGTCACTGATCTTGATCGTACACATTTGCGTGCATGATTAGTGTACGATTGAATCGGGGGCGTCACAAGTTGGTATCAGAGCCAACTGCCTGTAGCAATCCCCCTTTCCAACTCCTTGGCCGAAGTTGAGTCTAGTCATTGAAAAAGTTTTTACTAACATGGCTGTGCGGCTTACGGGCCCACGTCGCCATTGGGTGGTATTAGGATCTTTTATTCCTTGTCTATACTCTGGGACTGTGATCTCTCTTCTATTCGGGTTAAATGATTTTGCTAACAATCTAACTCTAGGTTCTCGTTACCACTTCCTATCGGAGAGCCCTTTCATTACGGATGATCGACTGCTTCAACAGAAGATTCTGACAATACTCTCCGATATTTTCTCTAGACCTTGTGCCTGTTGCTTTTGCAATTCCCTACTACCGAAAAATCCCTATGGATAAAAATACTTACACCTGTCATTCTTACTTTTATTCCCAGTTGGTCTTGCTATTACAAGATACCCCGAAATACTCGTCGTTGTTTCGATAATCCTTTGAGCTTACTGCCTTGCTGTTCTTTGTCACCTAAATACCCCTATGGATAATTCTCGCACTTATCGAGTATCCGCTCATCCCCCAGTTCACAATGGTCATCGAAATACTATTCGATCCTCCAAAAATCCTTAGTAGCTTATTGCTCTGCAATACTTGTCTGCTTGCATGATGGATGCTTTCCATATGTCTGGCAATATTTGTTAGTATCCTTAGGCACCGTCATTTTGAACCCTTTGATTCAACATGAGTGCGAATGCATGCAATCATCAGTTGATCCTTTTAAATTATCTTTCCGACTCAGACGTCATTTTAAACATGAGCTGGTTCTCAACAAATCCAAGTGTCGTTGATTGTACCCCTAAGGCTATTCAACTTATCCATCCCTAATCAGAACATTGCTTCTGATCCCTTGATTTGAAAATCATAATTTCTTTGCATTTGAGCTCTGGATTAGTCAGTTGTTTCCATAATCCAATGCCTTTGCATTGTTACTTCCTCTGGTTGTGTGCCGCTGCTCACATCAGCTCTGTTATGGACCGGTAGATCCTTTAATGGATTTTATCCGACAGTGTCCTTCATATTCAATAACCTTGTGAGCTTTCCCTCGGATACATAATGCCTTTGGTAAATTGTATCATCTACTTTCTCAACCTTGCTCTACTTTTGAGCTTGTGATATTTACTCTTGAAAGTTGTGGTATATGTTTCTAAGAAGCCCCTATGGGTTGAACATATGCCTTCTCTAATCTGTGTGAACCCGGAAGCTTCTACGGGTCATACTCTAATGGTGTTATGCCAGATAAAATTTTAGCACTACAACTTCATCGAACGCGAGGAGTGATTGAAAGGTTGTACATTGGAGAAGTGGGAGTCGACCTTGAACTTTGTGTTCATGCCCATGGAAACGATGTTGAGCTTATCATGATAGCTCCTCGTAACAATAATTATTCACTTGGCATAATTTGATCTTGTATCTATGATTTTGTCCTTTGCAATCGTGGTTCCGACCATGATTGTTCTTCTTTGATCCCATCGCCCAAGTTAAAAGTACTTGCCTGCTACAGATCATTACGTCTGCCCAACCTCTATTTTGATCTACCTTCGAGTATTACCCCCGGTATCTCGAGGATATCAACCCATTGCACTACATCTTATGAATTTCTGATCAAGTAGTACCTTTCCCCGTCATAGTCACTCCACGGGTTCTGGGTTGTCGCCAACCGAGAACACTGATCAGTGAATTGAATCAACACCGTGATTCAGTACTCCTAGTACTTTGTTGTTGATAAGTTCAATACTCCATCACGTCATTCCTAGCCTGATCGGCTACATCATTATCGTGCTAATTTTAACTGTGCTACCGGGTCCTTAATTCCGGAGCACAAGTTTCGATGATGAGCTAAGCTTATGTCGGTTTCCTCGTCTTATCGTTCCACCTTGAACGACAAGCTTGAATTCGAGTTTGTGTCCTACTCATGGTCCCAAGATCATTTCGCTTCATCATTCCTTTGACTTGATGTCATCGCCGACTGATTACATCTCCATGAAACCTCTCGACATAATTTGTCATGATCATCATCAACATCCTAAGCTCTTCCAAGATATATAAGGAATTCTTGATACAGTGATGCTTCTTGCCATCACCATTCTTCTTGGTCCCCGTGTAGCTTCCAACCGTAATACCAACAAGTGAACAATGCTGCTTGGATTCTATACTCCTAGCAACCCTATTGCTTTGCAGTTGATGGTCAATAGTTCATTCTTAGACTATTGGATAATGAATCAACATTCTAACATTGATCGTGCTACCTAAGCCCATATGTCGGGTGCTCCTTTCAACCAACGTTTAATTGTGTATGTTTTCCTCGAGCATACATCATTATATCATCTGATCTGGCAATTGACATCTCCTTCTTCACATAATTGTGGAAACCCATCCTTTTGGAAATCTTGAGGAATTATCGCTGAGTCCATCAGCCACCCCCTCATCCTCTCCTTGGTTTAATGATGAACTCTCGTTTTGGAACTCGCTTCCATAGTTAATTTTCCGAGGATATTACTATGTCATCTTGTCAATTTGTGTTACACCTTTTTCTTCTCAGGCATCCTGAGTCTGGGGTATCCTGACACCAATCAGATCTGAATCTCAGTCAGCTATGATGGTTGGAACATATTTCCAAGAGTTATAACAATGGTCTTTATGTGACCCTCTAAGGTGATGTCATGCCTAGCACACCTGGTCGGAGGCCCTATTGTTATAGTTCCCTTTTCAGCATGGTTACCCATTCTTCCATGGGAAAACTATAAGACTTATTCTGCAAGTTGTTCCTGATGACTCCTTCTTTTATCCAAAGTCCGATATTTACTTGAATACCATGTCAATGCTATCTCGAAGCATGTCTGTGGTACTCCGATTTTCAATAAGAGCATTTGAAGCCCAATGCTAAATGTTTCTTGCTCAGTTATCCAAACACTGTTGTATGGATAATGTCATGAAATTTCTCTCCCCTTACCTAAAGGGTTTTCTATATTATATCATGTCATGGATATCATGCTCTGTTTGTCCTTGGGAAGGATATACCCTCAAAATATGTGTTTAAAGACATTGTCCTTTCCGTTGTTCTGTTTAATCTGATGATCACCCTTTTACTTTCCATTATTTTGTTTAATCTTTATTGTGATCAATATGATCTAAGCAGTAATAATTCACTGCTTATGTAAACACCTCGGTGTACAATTCTGTCATCAAGACCCTGTTACTATGTTGATAACATTCCGGTAGCCACTGATGGACGAGAACCTTGCCTATTGGCTCGCCTCGTTTCAACGAGCAGGAAAATGGTTCTCTTCGTCCCTCGCCCTTGGTATCGACGTTGTTGCCGACATAATTGACAGGCTACCCTCTGACATGCCTTACTTACATGATTGTGCAAGGCGCCACCACCCTTCCTACTTTTAACCCACATGATGGGCCCATAACCCACAGTTCCACATGATCGAAACCGACTCTCCTGTACACCTTGTTGACACAGTTATTCCTTGCTCTTGGTTTCGTGGCTAATACGCGAGCCACCTTCCTAGTGATCTATTCTGGTATCAGACGCAATACTTATTCTCGTTTCTTGGAACCCCTTTTCACACTCCGTTTCAGGCATCGAACGATTGCCTACCCGTTTGAAACTTTGGTACCATCGTATATTGCACTCAGCGAATTCACTAAAATACAACTCGTGGGGTACCTTATGTATTCCCCATTGAGTTCACCATCAGATGCCCAGCTTTGTGGAGATGCGTTCTTCCGGAGTTTTTCCCCTTGGTCGCATTCGTAGGACAATGGAAATCCCGAAGAAAGGATGATGACTTGATCATGATGACCTGGAGCAGAGAAATAAAGACTTCAACGAAATGGATCGACCTCTTCGAGAAGAGCAACCTAGACCGAGAAGACTCGTTAGAATTTCGTAATCAGAACTTTCTCCCTTACCCCACCTCTTAAATCTCGGGACGAGATTTCTTGTAGTAGAGGAGAATTGTGACGTCCGGATAATTAGGCTATAGTAATTCCACGCTAATGATGCCATGTCACCTCGGTTATTGTTGTTAATCTCGCGTTAATTCGAAAACCAGTTCAAATTTCAAATTTAAAGTAACGTCAAACGGTAAAAGTTTTCAAACATTAAAACTAAATTGTTCATCATGTGGCAAATAATCCCTAACTAATTGAGGTGAAGAAACCACATTCTTATAGAAAGTTTAGATGTATTTGAATAATTAAAACAATAGGTAAAACAATGAAATAAATGTCTTTTGCATTTTATAAAATAATAAAATGTTTGTTTAGTTGCCCCTAAGTTAATGGGTCAGTAGCATAATTACTAACACTAAATTAGTGACTACTTCTATAATTTATAAAACTAATACAAATGAGAAATTAAAAGAAAACAGGTAAGAAATAAGATAAGAAAAAGAAAATTAAAAGGAAGCAAAAAAATAAAAGAACCAGAACCCACCTGTCCAACTGGGCCAAACGGCCCACCTGGCCCAACCGGCCGGCCCAACCCCTCCTCCAAATCCCCACCAGGAGAAACCCTAACCCCCCGACCGCACACCCCCACTCCCCACGTCTCTCCTCTCCCCTTCTCGATCCGATCTGGATCGAGGACGAGCCTGTTTCCCCCCCCCCCGCCCCCACCTCGCGACGCCAGTGCCCTCGCCACCTCGCGACGCCAGCGCCCCTCCATCGCCGGACACCTCCATTGCCTCGATGCCCGCGTCGACCCCATCCCCCACGCCCCGTCGCGGGTGCTGCCCATCGCCAGACCTCGCCGCCTCCTCGTCACCTCCCACGACGGCCTACCCCACACCTCGCCGCACCCGACGCCGCTGGACCGCGTCGCACGGAACGCCACCACGACTGCCTCCTCGCCGGGCCTCGCGTCCTCGTCCTCCTCCCCGCCAGTCGCCAGCAAGCCTCGGCGCCTCCTCTCCCCATCAACGTTGGTGAGGCTCCGGGCCTCTCCCCATATCTGCCTCATGCCTCGCTCGCGGTCACCGCATGCTGACCGCCCACGCGAGCGCCCGCGGTGAGCACGCGTTCACCGCGCCCAGCGCGCCCTCTGTGTCGTGCTCCCGACCTTCCCGTGCGTCGCGCCCCGCAAGCAGAGGCGCCGCCGGCGCCCCGCTCAACGCCACCGCCTCTACGCACCTCCTCCGACCACCCCACGACCACCACCAGCTTCGCCGTTGAACGGGCTTTCCAAAGCCACCACCCTTGTGAGCTCCCGTGGCCGGAGTCGGCCAGCCGGCGATCGCCGGAGCCGCCGGATTAGCACCGGTGGTTACTGAACCCACTAACGCCCCCCCCCACTGCCACAGAGATGTGGGCCCCCACCATTGTTAATCACTTAATTAAAATAACACAATCCCTAACCTAAGTCTCTGACAGGCTGGGCCCACTAACTAATTAGACTATTTTAAATAAATAAAACTCTGTTAAAAAAAGAACCACTGACAGCCTGGCCCCACCTCACTAATTAGTCTAATTAGTTTAACTAAAACACTCTTAGTAGTCCCCTGTCACTGACCAGTGGGTCCCACTAGTCAGGATTGACCAGTCAACGCCCTGTTGGCTGCTGACTGGACCTACTGACTGGGTAGTTGACTTAGTCAACTGTCCCCACCTGTCAGCCTTAGGTGCACACTTCTAGGTACACTTCCTATGTAGCCATAGCATTTAAATACTAATTTAGTTTCGAAAAATTAAATCCAAAAATTAGAAAATCATTTAAATCTTTTAAAATTAATATAAAATAAACCGTAGCTCGGATGGAAAAACTTTGTACATGAAAGTTACTCAGAACGACGAGACGAATCCGATCACGCATCCCGTTCGTCCGCCGCGCACCCCTAACATGTCAAACTCGCAACTTTCCCCCTCCGGCTCCTCTGCCCGAAAACGTGAAACCCCGGGGATACTTTCCCGGATGTTTTCCCCCTGCGCCGGTATCACCGCATACCGCGTTAGGGCACCCCTAACACCGATACTTGTCATGTCATGCATCGCTATGCATCTGTTTGCTTAAATATTTATTGTTTCTTCCCCCTCTTCTCTCGCTAGACACCGAGACCGACGTTGCTGCTGCCCCGTTCGACTACGGAGTTGACGACCCCTCTCTCTTGCCAGAGCAACCAGGCAAGCCCCCCCCCCTTGATCACCAGATATCGCTTATTCTTCTCTATACTGCTTGCATTAGAGTAGTGTAGCATGTTACTGCTTTCGGTTTATCCTATTCTGTTGCATAGCCTGTCCTTGCTACTACTGTTGTTACCTTTACCTGCTATCCTACTGCTTAGTATAGGATGCTAGTGTTCCATCAGTGGCCCTACACTCTTGTCCGTCTGCCATGCTATACTACTGGGCCGTGATCACTTCGGGAGGTGATCACATGCATATACTATATAGTTTACACTGTTTCATTACCTGTGATACTGTTCGGAGATGGGGGCTGAAGGGGCAGGTGGTTCCACCCAGGTAGTGGTGGGCCTGGGTTCCTGACGGCCCCCGACTGTTACTTTGTGGCGGAGCGACAGGGCAGGTTGAGACCACCTAGGAGAGAGGTAGCCTGGCCCTGGTCGGCGTTCGCGGATACTTAACACGCTTAACGAGATCTGGGTATTTGATCTGAGTCTGGCCATTTGGTCTATACGCACTAACCATCTACGCGGGAGTAGTTATGGGTATCCCGGCGTCGTGGTATCAGCCGAAGCCTTCGTGACGTCAGCGACTGAGCGGCGCGTGTCTGTACTCAGATATTGTTGCTTCCGCTGACTCGTCTATGATCGAGCACTTGTATTCGAGCCCTCGAGGCCCCTGTCTTGTATTATGATGCTTGTATGACTTAATTATGTTTTAGAGTTGTGTTGTGATATCTTCCCGTGAGTCCCTGATCTTGATCGTACACATTTGCGCGAATGATTAGTGTACGATTGAATCGGGGGCGTCACACACTTTCTCATATCCACATATGTCCCAAAACAAAAGTCAAACTCGGCCCCACCAAAATGATCTATCCGATGCCACCGAGTTCATTTGACATAGCCACTGCTAGAAATCCTAGTCAGTACGGTCTCACCGATAGGGATCTCGGTCTCATCGAGATGGGATTGCAAACTCTATGTTTCCCTTCGTAATGTTTTGGTCCAACCGAGATGAGCGATCAGTCCCACCGAGTTTATGTGATCGGTCTCACCGAGATTACGTTATGCCCTAACCCTAATGAAATCGGTCCCAGCGAGTTGACATGTCGGTCCCACCGAAAAGCCTAATGTTCACATTTTGAACTAAATCGGTCTGGCCGAGTGATAATCCCCAAGTGCAGGGAATCATCATAGCAATTCCCAAAGGTGGAAGTGATAAGTATGGAGTGTCGTACCCACAAGGAGCTAAAGGTAAGATCAATATTCTCTCAAGTCCTATGTGCCACTGATACGACTCTGCGTACACCGAACGTTTGCTTCCAACTAGAAACGAGAAATAAAACTATGTTGTGGGTATGAACAGGATAACTTTGCATGGTATCAGAGAGCTAACATATAAAAGTAGGTGTTGTTATCATAAAGTTGGAATATATTACTAAATATATAAATAGCGAGTGTGGAATAATGATGGATCAGTGTGCGGAATTATCCTAGGCAATTGTTAACAAGACCGGTAATCACTATTGCAATTTCATATGAGGGAGAGGCATAAGCTAACATACTTTCTCTTCTTGGATCATATGCACTTATGATTGGAACTCTACGAGCATCCGCAACTACTAAAGATCATTAAGGTAAAACACAACCATAGCATTAAAGCATCAAGTCTCCTTTATCTCGTACGCAACAACCCCCTTACTCGAATTTATGCTTCTGTCACTAAAGCAACACACTATAAGCGAATCATGAACCTATTGCAACACCCTACAGCGGGAATCCCTCATGCTTGTCGACACGGAGGGCACAATAGGATAACACCAAAATAAAACATACAACTCATACCAATCTATATCATCAATCAACCCAAAGACAAAGGATATCTACTCAAAACATCATAGGATGGCAACACATCATTGGATCATAATATGTGGCATAAAGCACCATGTTCAAGTAGGGATTACAGCGGGGTGCGGGAGAGTGGACGGCGTAAAAGAGATGAGGATGGTGATGATGGTGGTGATGTTGATGAAGACGATCACCGCGGCGTTGATTCCCCTCCCGATGGCACTCCGGCTCCACCAAGAGAGGGGAGGAGAGGTTCTCCCCCTTGTGCTTCCTCCTCCATGCCCCCCCTAGATGGGGAGAGGTTCTCCCTCTAGTCCTTGGCCTTCATGGCGATGATGGCCCCTCCGGGATCCTCCTCCATGGCCTCCGATGATGATGGCCCCCTCTGGCAGGGTGCCAGAGATGGCCTAGATTGATTTATCATGGCTACAGAGGCTTGCGGCGGCGGAAATTTTGATCTAGGTTATTTTGTAGAGTTTATGTATTTATAGGAATTTTTGACGTAGGTCTCACGTCAGGGAGGTCTTCGAGTTGTCCACAAGATAGGGGCCCACGCCCGGGGGTGGGCGCGCCCCCACACTCGTGGACAACCCGGGACTCTTCTGGCCCAACTCTTTTACTCCAGGGGCTTCTTTTGGTTCATAAAAAATCATCAAAAATTGGCACGTCAATTGGACTCTGTTTGGTATTCCTTTTCTACGATACTCAAAAACAAGGAAAAAAACAGAAACTGACACTGGGCTCTAGGTTAATAGGTTAGTCCCAAACATCATATAAAATACCATATAAATGCATATAAAACATCTAAGATGGATAATATAATAGCATGAATACTTCATAGATTATACATACGTTGGAGATGTATCAGCATCCTCAAGCTTAATTCATGCTCGTCCTCGAGTAGGTAAATGATAAAAGAAATAATTTATGAAGTGTGAATGCTAGCAAGTGCACAAGTTTGATAAATGATAATTTCAATCAACTTTTCTAGCATCATTATATGTCATAACAGTAGCTCATCTCGTAAAACTTTTCATGATCAAGTAACAAGCTATTCGCATGTTAAAGTATAGATCATAAACTTTCTTGAAACTAACAAACTGTATTCTCAGTCATCAAACAATTGCAATTCATCTTATTTTCAGGAAGGGTCTATGTCAGAGCAATTCATCTTGAAACCAACACAAGGTGCTTGCCAAAGGAAAAAGTGTAAAAAGGGAAGGTGAAAATCACCATGACTCTTGTATAAGGGTAGAAGGTAAAAGTAAAAGATAGGCCCTTCGCAGAGGGAAGCAGAGGTTGTCATGCGTTTTTAAGGTTGGATGCACAAAATCTAAATGCAAAAGAACGTCACTTTATATTGCCTCTTGTGATAGAGACCTTTATTATGCAGTCCGTCGCTTTTATTTCTTCCCTATCACAAGTTCGTATAAAGCTTATTTTCTTCGCACTAATAGATCATACATATTTAGAGAGCAATTTTTATTGCATGCACCGATGACAACTTACTTGAAGGATCTTACTCAATCCATAGGTAGGTATGGTGGACTCTCATGGCAAAACTAGTTTTAAGGGATGTTTGGAAGCACAAGTATTATCTCTACTTGGTGCAAAGAATTTGGCTAGCATGAGAGGGAAATGAAAGCTCAACATGTTGGATGATCCAAGACAATATAACGTTTCGGATATAGGAAAACATAACCCATTAAGTTGTCTTCCTTGTCCAACATCAATTTTTTAGCATGTCATATTTTAATTAGTGCTCACAATTACAAAAGATGTCCAATATAGTATATTTATATGTGAAATCTCTCTTCCTTCAATATTCTTTCATGAATTGTTCAAGTGACCAATTATGCGTTTGCTAACTTTCAATAAGTTTACTACCTATATTTATTATGTGTGAAGTCATTACTCCCCATGTTATAAGTATATGAAACGTATATAAATTCAGATTTATGATATTCAATTCATTCAACCATTTACTCATGGGATATATGTGAAGCACGTGAGTAAATGGCAAACTACTCCACAAAGATATAAGTGAAAAACACTCAGGGCCGGCTCTGGGATTTCAAAGGCCCCAGGGCGGACTCCACCAATGGGCCCAATAGAGAGAAAAATCCGATTTGGTACATTAATTATTTCACAAAGACTATTAATTTTTCATTAGAATCAAATATCTGATAATATTTCTTGCATTTGTTCCAAACCAAGTATCATAGAAGCTACAACGCATAAAAAGAAAGAGAAATAGCATGCCAACAAACCAGACCCCGAAGCCTCCAGTAATTATGATTCAGCAACATGATTACAATAAAATGAGAGAGGACACCTGAACGTTGTAGCAACTTAGCAAACTCAAAGCCTCCAAAATAAGGCTATCTGATCTGATATCTGAATGACCAAGTGATACTGACCGAGGCTGACTAGCTCCTCCACGAACAATGGAACAAACCGAGCGATTTGAGAGTCTGGCACGCTAACGAATGGATGCAGCTGCAAGTGATGTAAAAAGAAAGTAAAATCAGACACCTGATTGAGGATTTTAGATTGAGAACACGAAAAGATTGAGCCCAGCATGCATAATCTGCTCCCAATGCTTTTTAATCTCCGAATTACCTGTTGATCTTGATCTCTCCTCGATTTCTTGCCGACTTTGATTGCTCCAACTCTCTGTGACCTTGCGTGATTTGGGAATTAGGGATTCCAGTCAGACGAGTGGACGGCTGGGTGAGGACTCTGTGCGTGATTCGCTCGATAGAAAACGAAGCGTCAACCTTCTCAACCTGGACGTTCCTTCTTCCGCCGTGTTCAGGCCCTGATTGTGTTGTGCGCTTTCTTGATGCCTTGCCTGGGTTGGATGTGTCTGTGCGATAGATGGGCCTTTTTCCCCCTTTTTTCCTTTACACTACCCTATACACTGTAGCAGATTATATGGGCCCCTATTTCGGCCGGGCCCCAGGCCGTCGCCCCTCTTGCCCTGGGCCAGAGCCGGCCCTGAGAACACTGAGTAGTCAAATAATTAACTAGCCGTGGGAGGATTCTTTTTCATTCAAGATTTCAGGTCCAATGATTTTATTCAAACAGCAAGTAAAATTGAAAACACGCTCCAAGCAAAACACATATCATGTGACGAATAAAAATATAGCTCCGAGTAAGGTATATCGATAGTTTTGAAGACGAAAGAGGGGATGCCTTCTGGGGCATCCCCCAAGCTTAGGCGCCTGAGTCTTCCTTGAATATTACCTTGGGGTGCCTTGGGCATCCCCAAGCTTAGGGTCTTTCCACTCCTTATTCTCCTCATATCGATATCTCACCCAAAGCTTGAAAAGTTCAATCACACAAAACTTAACAGTACTTCGTGAGATAGGTTAGTATGATAAAGAGTAAACCATTCACTTTGGTACTATCAAATACAAGGTTCATAGTTGTTATCACACAATGCCTACAGTACCATATCATTTCTACAATTTATATTGAGAAATATAAGCCATAGAAACTGGAAAACAAGCAAACTATGCAATGAAAACAGTGTCAGAAACAGAACAGTCTGTAATGATCTGAACAACAATCATACTTCTGCTACTCCAAAAATTATGAAATAAATTGGTGCACGTGAGGAATTTGTCTATTAATCTTCTGCAAAAAGAATCAACTCAAAAGCACTCTTCTGTAAAAAAAAATGGTAGCTAATACTGTGAGCGCAAAATTTTTGTTTTTTTACAGGAAGATCACATTAACTCTCACCCAAGTTTTCCCAAAGGTCTTACTTGGCACTTTATTGAAACAAAAAGATATAAAACATGATTACTACAGTAGCTTAATCATGTAAACACACAAAAACATTAAGGGTAAATATTGGGTTGTTTTCCAACAAGCGCTTTTCTTTAATACCTTTTAGCTAGGCATGATGATTTCAATGATGCTCACATAAAAAAATTAAAAAATAAAGAGAGCATCATGAAGAATATGAATAGCACATTTGAATCTAGCCCACCGCCTATGCCTAGGGATTTTGTGAGCACATAATTTATAGGAACAAGAATCAACTAGCATAGGAAGGCAAAACAAGTATAACTTCAAGCCTTTAAACACATAAAGAGGAAACTTGATATTATTGCAACTCCTACAAGCATATATTCCTCCCTCATAATAACTTTCAGTAGCATCATGAATGAGTTCAACAATATAACCATCACATAAAACATTTTTTTCATGATCTACAAGCATAGAAAATTTTCTACTCTACACATAAGCAAAATTCTTCTCATTCGGAATAGTGGGATCACTAATTCCTAAAGTTGACACTCTTCCAAACCCGCTTTAGATGATAGTATTATTCATACTCCAAAATATATAAGTGAAGTTCATGGTGCATTCTACAATTAATATAGACTAACCAATATCCAAGTTTAAAATATATAAGTGAAGCACACAAAGCATTCTATAAAACCATACTCAAAAGATTTAAGTGCAACACATGAATTATTCTATAAATTGATGAAGAGACATCTCATACTAGCATGGTTCTTAAAGAAACAGAAAAACACAAAGGACACAAATCATGTGAACAAAACAAAACCAAGGTATACCGATAATTGTTGAAGAATAAAGATGGGATGACAATCGGGGCATCCTCAAACTTAGATGCTTGAGTATCCTTGGAATATTTACTTGGGGTGCCTTGGCATCCCAAGTTTGAACTCTTGCCTCTCTTTATTATTCTCACATCGGTAACTCCTTGCTTACTTAATTGAGATGAATGTAGTTGATGAGCTAAATAATGAGATACACCATCTGTATCTAAATTTAAAGACGTTTTGGCAGTTTAAATTTAAAAACGGAGGTAGCAAAAAAATGACAGTATCAATCAATATGGTACATTCAGCTCTCATGGTTATGAAGAAAAGGACGACAAGTACGTTGTTCAACCCCTAAAACACCCATTGGAGCGGCTCGTCGTCCAAGTTGTACCGCAGCGATTTGTGCTTGACCATGTTGAGACCCTGGTCGACCTCCACGCCGGCGAAGACGGCAAATCTCTTCCCCGCGCGGTCGTAAAACCTTGCGGTGCAGAACCTGCCGGAGCCCAGGTGCACAAGGTGGTGCGAGTGCCAGTCCCCGGGCGCCCTCGCAAAGTCCGGCGACCAGCCGCGGGGCTCGTCCTCGGGCGCTTCTTCTTCCCAGACGCTGTCGCTGTCCTGCAGCGTCGGCCGCTCCTTGGGGTCCGAGGCGCAGAACAGCTGGTTGTCACCACTGGAAACAAAGCGGAAGCCGAACAAGCGGTCGCGCTCAGGGACATGCTCGGCACGGCCGAGCATGTTCCCGATCCGGCCGCCAGCGTAGCTCCACTCGCGGCTAGTCGTGTCGAAGGAGTAGGTGGCTTTGTGGTCGTGGTCTATCCAGATGCTGTCGCCGACCACCGCCCATGAGGCGATCCTGCATCCGCCGGAGGAGGGCCCGTTGTTGAGTTCGTAGCCGGGGTCGTCCACGTAGGGAGGCGGCGGGAGCGTGTGCCAGTGCCACCCCGGCGAACCGCTGACGCCCTCGGGCGGTTCGCCGTGGATGAGGGCCTTGAAGCTGCACTGATGGGGCTGATCGGGGTCGGTCTTGCGAGGACACGCCTCGATGAGGTAGAGGGCGTCGCCGGCGGCGATGGGGATGGGGCTCCGCATGCGCCCGGTGAGCCTGGGCATGGAGCGCACCTTGTTCACGCAGGCGTCGTACAGCAGCACGTTGCCGTCCTGGTCCGTGCTGACGATCTTGTCCGCGCTGCTGCCGAGGGGCATGAAGCGCATCGTCATCCGCCCTGTCCCGGCGCGGCCCTCCTCCAGGCAAGGAGGAGCACCGAAGGACACCGTGGGTTCAGGCAACTCGGCAAGTTCCACGGCCGCTGGCGTTGGGCATCCGCTCTGCCTCTTTGGGTGGAAGAAGCTCGCCGTCTTGATGCGGCGTAGCGCGAAAGATCCGGTCTTGTGGCTGCCCAGAACCAGATTCAGAAACGGGCGCTTCATTGTCGCCGCCGATCGATCTGATGGAGCGTGAGCGGCCGGTGTCCGGCCAGTAGAAGCCGGCTTGGAGGAAGGGAGCACGCGCGGCGGCGGCGGCGAGATTAATTGGGTCAGGATCTTGCTCTACCGTACTTGCCGCCGTCCATCGTGGACTGGATTCCTTGCGGTTCACGTACACGGTACATCACATAATGTATTTTTTCTCGTGTATCGGGGACTTCTGTTGGGGAAAATCCTATACGACGCATTCTGCGTCAAAATGTCGGCCTATCGCACACTGTGTTTCTCAGCGATCGAACGAAACGGGCCAGCCCATCACTGATCCGGTTTTGGGAACCTGCTGGAAGGTTCCAGCCGGGTTTTCCCGGTTTTGGAAACCATCTAGTAGGTTCCTGAACCGTTTTTTTTCTTTTTTTTCTGTTTATTATTCTTTTCTCTCTTTTTCGTGTTCTTTTTTCTTTCATTTTTCCTTTTTTTCGTTTTTGGAAAATGTCCTTAATTTTAAAAAAAAGTTGATTTATCATAAATTGTTCAATGTTTCGAAAAATGTTTCCAAATTGTATTCAGAAATTCCAAAAATGTTCTTGCTTTTCAAAAATTGTTCAAAATTTCACAACTTCTCAAATTTAATTCAGTATTACGAAAATTGTCTCAAATTTATAATAATATTTGGGTTTTCAAATTTTGTTTGGGAGTTTAAAAAAAGTTCACGATTTTTTTAAATAGTGTCCTTGTTTTCAAATTTTATTCTGAGATTTCAAAAATTGTTCGCAATTTTCAGAAATTGTTCGTGCTTTGAATTTTGTTCTGGAGTTTCAAAAAAATGTTGGTGTGTTCAAATTTTGTTCAGGAGTTTAAAAGATATTCACAATTTTTTTTAATAATGTTCATCTTTTCAAATTTTGTTTTGGGACTTCAAAAATTGTTCGCAATTTTCACAACTTATTCGTGCTTTGAATTTTTCTGGAGTTTCAAAAAATGTTGGTGTTTTCAAATTTTGTTCGGGAGATTCAATTTTTTTCCATTTTTAAAAAAAGTTCGCACATCCAAAAACTGTCTTGCCATTCAAAAAATGTTCTAGTTTTCTGAAAAAAAATGTTCATATTTTTCCGTTTTTGGGGGGAGTTTAAAAATAGTTTCTGTTTCTATAGAATTGTTTGAGTTTTTTCGAATATACACAATTTCGGAACGTGTTCACTGTTTCATATAGAATTTCCTTTTTCTCCAAAATAATAATTCGCGTCTAAATTTAAAAAACGTTGTTATCCGCGCTTGGTTTGGTTCTTAAGTGTTTGTGCTGCCCATTAAAATACCCAGCTCGCTAGCTCACGATACGTCTCCAGTGTATCTGTAATTTTTTATCATTCCGTGCTATTATATTATCACTTTGTATGTTCTATGTGTCATTTCATATTATTTTTGTGACTAACCTATTAACTAAGTGCCCGGTGTTAGTTTCTGTTTTTGCACGTTTTTTGCTTTACAGAAAAACCATACCTACTGAAGTCCAAACATGATGAAATTTTATGGTGCTTTTTTTCTGAAACATAAGAGAACATATAAGCTTTGGGGGAGGACGAGAAGACTCACAGGGTCCCCACAAGCCACCTAGGGACACCTCAAGATTTATTTTCAGCGGGAGAGGTGATTTATAATAGGTTCAATCTTGTGGTGCCCTTACTCTGTGACAGTAAAAATTTACCCTTCGTCATTCTGCTTTAGAGAGAGATGCCTCTCGTGAACCTATGGCCCGTGGGTCCCTTCTCCATATATTTACAAGTTCCTACAGTTGCTTTCAATTTGCTATCATTATTCTAGTTACTGTTATCTTTTGATATGTTTACTATTATTTACTTTTAACCTTGTGTGTAGCAAGAACAAGGGTAGTGACGACCCCTTGCCTTTGTTGGGTGCAAGCAATTATTTTGTTTGTGTGCGGGTGTTGCTAATGTCGTACGTGTGTTGCCTCCGACTGGTTTGATAAACCTTAGTTTTTAACTGAGAAAATTACTTTCTCCTGTTGTGCTAGATCACCCTTCACCCTCGGAGAAATCCAACAACTCCTATAGGAGTACCAATCCACGAAGAAGATGGTGTCGACAGACATGTTACCTTAAGTGGAGAGGAGGCAACGAGGAGGGTATCCAGTGGATCACGAAACCCGGCGGCGGCGGCTATCTTCTTCCCCTTCCTCCTCCTTCCCCAATTCTTGTATCCTGTGATTGTAATCCCTAAATTGCTACACGAATTCGTGAGAAGAGTATTAGATCGAGAGAAGATATTGTTAGGTTGCTAACACCTCCCGCCATCGCCTTCTCCTGCTTCTTCTCCTCTCCCGACGGATCACACATACGTTCTGCCGCCGCCCCGTACAGGTTGCCTCTCTCCCTCCCTCCCTCTCTCTCTCTCTCTCTCTCTCTCTCTCTCTCTCTCTCACACACACACACACACACACACATTTGGTCTGACATCTGTGTTCAGGAACCCTAAGTCATTTTGCCATGAACTTTGTATAAAATTTGTCTAAATTTTTCATATGAACATAGGATATAATATTCTGAAATTGCCATGTGTTTAAGCATTGTGTGACACAGAGCACTTCAATTTTTCTGAAACTAGCATGTCTTTTTAGCACATTTTATAAAAATGCCATGTGTTTTGAGCTTCGTGTGACACATAGAACTTAAAGTTTCTCAAATTGCCATGTGTTTTTAGCATAAATTTCGGAACTGCCATGTGTTTTGAGCATCGTGACACATAGTACCTAATTTTCTGAAACTACCATGTGTATTGAGCATAATTTTGTGAGTCTACCATATGTTTGAGCATCGTGTGACACATAACACATACTTTTCTGAAACCGCCACGTGTGTTTATATTAGCATCAGGTGTTCGTTGGGTATGTACATGGGTTCCCCATGGCATTTTATTAATTTGGCATTTTGCTTGTATGTATCACCTCACATGTCATGGCAAATATTGTCTTTGGACCATGACATTTCTGTCTAGATACCATGTTAAATATTCAGTGTATCATGGCAGTTTTTTCAGTGTACATACACATGGCTAATTTGGTGCTCCGCCGCATTTTTTGAAGCAGCGTGCATGGTTGGTCGACTACTAAAAACACATGGTATTTATATAGAGCACATGGCAACTTTTGAACCATGTTTACCTAGTTGTCTAGTTTTACCATTTTCATATGCATGTCATTTTTTAAAATTGTTTTCTCCAGATCATGGCAGTTTTCAAAGAATAAAAATGCTCAACTTTACTCATGTGTCCCTTACAAATTACCCTTGCATTTTTTTGTAAAAAAAAACTACATGTCATTTTTTATTAAAAGCATAGCATTTTTGTTATTATTAAGAGCATTGCATTTTTACTATTAGAGCACTTTTAATTATGAGAGCATGACATTTTAAGAATTGTTTTGCTCTATATGATGACAGTTTCCAAGGAATCATAATCTCAACTTTCCCCATGGCTTTTTTAGAGCAACTTCTATTTGATCACATGGCATTTTTGTGTGAAGTGGCATGAACAAATTCCTGAAAAAATATGTGGCAAATTGAACAATGGTAGGAAAAATATGGCAAATTCAAAACATGGTAGTTTTTGCTTAGTTAATCATGGATTATTTAGAGCAAATTATTTTTTGGCCCCACGGCATTCATGTGTGAAGTGGAATAAATTGCAGTTTTTAGAGAAAATTTATATGTGCAAAATTCATATGGCAAATTCAAAACATGGCAGAAAAATCATATGGCAAATTCAAAATCATGGTAGTTTTTGTTTAGCAAAACATGGCTTTTTAGAGCAAATTGTATTTTCTTTTTCACATGGCATTTTTTGTGTGAGGTGGCATGGCCAAACTATCATACATCAATAAGTTTCGTCTCGATTTTGTTTGTTTTGAGATAGTATCAACTCATGAAGATGTTTGGATGCAAATCCTTTTGTACTAGGTACTTATATGGGAAGTTCACTTGTGCAAACAATGTCCACATGGCTAATTCCTAGAGTTTTCTGCCATGGCAAATAATGTTTCAACATGGCATTTAATAGATTTTTTCTTAATGTTCACATGTGAAAATAATTTTGTAACATGCAAATTCATAGAGTTGTCATGGCATATAATGTTTTTTCAACATGGAAAATTGTTGTTTTGTTTTACCAAAATTGTTCTAATGTTTGTCATGTGTAAATTTCATTATAGGTAGCATGTCATTTTTACATTTTTAAACCATGGCATTTTAACCCGTTGGACCATGTCATTTTTATTAATACTACCATGGTACATATATTGCTAAGATGATGGTAGTTTTCATTAGTAGCAAATAGGATGTCGGTTTTTGTATTGATGAGATGATGGCATTTAATAATTAATAACATGATATTCTATATTTAATAACATGGTATTTTCATATTTAATACCCCCTCTGTAAAGAAATATAAGAGCGTTTAGATCATGATCTAAGCGCTCTTATATTTTTCTACGGAGGGAGTAACATGGAGTTTCGATAGTTGTTAAATAGCCTTTTTTTAATAACATAGCATTTTAATTAATAACAGGACGGCAGTTTTCATGAATAACATGCATGTTAATGATAAGATCGGGCCCATAAAATGGCATTTTATTGTACAAGCATGGTATTTTCATATATTTTTAAAGAGCATGGCATTTTTATGTTAAAGAGCGTGGTGTTTTTTTATATAGACCATGACTTTTTCATTTTTGGGGAGCATGGCATTTTTTATTAGAAAGTAGATGGCACTTTTATAATTAATAACATGACATTTTTATAGTTAATAACATGGTATTTTTATTAATAACATGATGAAAGTTTATATGAAAAACATGGCATATTTTTAATAGGATCAGGCCCATAAATTGGCTTTTTTTTTGCACCCCTATGGTATTTTCATTTTCTTTAAAGAGCATATGGCATTTTATGTTAAAGAGTGTGTCGCTTGTACGGCACCAGCGGGCCGGCACGGATCGAGACTAGACGACGCTGTCACGTTGGTGCCCCGACGAAGCCAAACTCCAAAGCAGAGCCATGCATGCATGGTTGATCGATCGTCCTCACCGGCCGCGTCCCCTACTCATGCTCACCTAGTTTCGTCGTCGACGATGTTGTCAGCGTGCGCGCCGTAGGCGCTTCGCCCGGGAGCGCGACGTCGTACGACCCAAGCGACGTCCGCGCTACACTCCGCACCCTCTTGGATCGAGTCTATATGTTCACAACAACGGGTGGGGCATGGTTTTTTATTTATGTTATTATTTCATTTTGGAATCTGACAATTCAAAGCGATTTGTGAATTTGCATCCTGGTAGTACAAATTTGTCTCTTCTTTTTTGCGAATATACTACAATTTTGTCTGGCCAGAGAGGCCCGGAATGGCGGAACCAGGGAAGAGTGGTGCTCAACGACAGCGAGCGGGGGATCGCCGGGGACCGTGGGACGGCAAGCGAGCCCGAAAAGATCTCGGCTGGACCATCGTCGCCACCTGCATTTCGTGATGCCCAAACGATCGAGAACTACGGTAGTGTCGCCGGGATAACTGCGAGAGGGAGACGGGGAATTTTCTTGGGCTTTGGCGCGCGTATATTACAAAGCCGACGCATATTCTTTCTCAGGCTCGCCTTTTTCTCTTTTTTTGGCGCATATTCGTTAAGTTTTTGTTTACCGCAAGGAACCTGTCGCCAAAACATTTCCGCAACGTTCGTTCGGTGGAGTTTCGGGTGATGCATGTGAGGGGAAATTCCGAACCAAAAACGCTGAACATGGATTTTGGGTCTGCTTCCGGATCGCTCTCGACATTAACCTGAACGGCGACCTCACGCATCAATTCCGGCGGTGGCTGGGGCCATGTGATGTGCGGCTCCGCGGGTGGACGCGGGGCAACCTGGTTCTTGGGTAGCACTAGCATGTGACTAGGTGTTGCATACAGTCAATGGCTGCTTATCATGTGTGCCATGTGGCCATCGCCAAGTGAATGCATTGCCAATCATGACCGTCATGTTGCTGTAGCTGGATCGCTGACTTGTCCTTTCTTGTTCATCCAAATCTCACGTGCTCCATCGCTCCACCGAGGCGATCGAAATCTTGTCACGGACGAGGGCGGAGCCAGCGTGGCTCCGACTCGACGAGCGAGACTGAGCCGACACACAGATCACGGCTTGCGACGATCAGTTCACCTCCTGATCCCCGACCCCGGCGACAACCGACTCCATCTGCAGCTAGGGCCTGACGGAATCGTCCCATGCCGCCGTCAGCGTCTGTGTACGTGACGCTCCGTGGTTTGCCACAGCCCAGCTCGGCTCGAGGAGGTGGAGTGCAGCGCAAGAGAGATTCCCCGGGCCACTCAGCAATGCGGAGCGCATCCGCGACAGCAACACAAGTTGAAAAAAGAAAGAAGGAAATGACGCAACTCCTCAACCCTACTGCCATTGAGAAGTTGAGTATATCTAAGTATAAATACGTACGGAGGAGATACGCGCTAGGATAACAGCCAGTGGTACTGGTACTACATCGGATTGGCAGGGCCTGAGGTGGCGGTTGCCCGTCCACTCTGTCGGGGATGTGGACAGCGGTGGCGCGCACGTCGACCTCGACGCATCGCCAGGCGGCAAGGCCAGACAGCCGGCTACTCGGCCGAGGAACGCAAGTCGAATATGATCTCCCCTCCATTGATCATCCCTTGCCATTTCGATCAAATCCGAACGCCACGTATCCTAACCAGCACGTGCTGTGCTCTGCAACCGGCTGTGCGAGACCTGTTTCACAGGAAGTCATGTCACTCGAAAAATGAACGTACATTGAATTTCAAAAAAGAAAAATTAATGAACTTACACAAGGAGGTGGATTGATCTCAATCACAACTCACAAGGGATGACCGGATCAATGCAATGGCGTTCGCCCCAACCATCTACTCTTCCGGCCAACGTTGCGTGGCCAATTGATAACTAATCGTATGACTGTGTACGTACTACAATCATACTATGCGAGAAACATACTCCCTCCGTAAACTAATATAAAAGCGTTTAGAATACTAAAATAATGATCTAAACGCTCTTATATTAGTTTACAGAGGGAGTACTAAAGAATCCATGTTACCATAATACAAAGAATCTCATCAACAAAGTTTTTAACTGTTTTGAGTGTGTGCCAAAGAAACAAGCATGTCCTGCTAATGAACCATGACAAAGTTTCGTGACTGAGGCTGTAGGAGTAGGAGAATCATTCGAGAGATTGTAAATGGTTGTGATAGCAAATATGCACATCGATTATGTTTTCTATGAAAGAATTTTACATTGTACGGATCTCCTACTTAGGGAAAATTGTGGTGTCAACGGGAAGGGAAAGGAGCACGAGCATGTGAGAGGAATAGGGAAGTGCAGACATCAGTGACTGCATGCTCCGTCATTAAGTTTTATCATAGTAGACAGCTAGAGGGAAGGCGATGCATGCAATCATTTACATAATAACAGAATAAAAATATGTTGCATGAGTCATCAATTCAAGTGAGAAGAATTTGTTTCATGTGATTTGTAGCTAATTCGAGAAGGAAAGTGCTACACCTTGACCATTATGTGCATATGATATGATTCTAGCAATTTTTCTTTGTATGCAATGCTTAAAAAGGGAAAATGAGAGCAATTTGGGATTTTCTTTTTATGTAGGATATCGGCTTTGCAAAGTTGTATGGGGGACTTGTTTAATTTGTCTGAACTTTTAAGAGGGAGTGGATGACGTATGTTGGAAGAAATTCAAAGTTGGCTGATGGGATGCCCATGGTAGTTTGGTAGACTTGGAGAAAATATATGCGAATTTTGAGTTGGGTGGCAATGCAGAGTTGAAGCCAAACGGCTTCATATGTTAGTCCATGGGTTAGGGATGATGGGACTCAACAATTTGATAGACCCGGAGGAAACACCAGCCGGATTTTGAGTGGAGTGGCAACATAGTGAAGTACTCCCTCTGGTCCTTTTTACTCCGCGTATAGGATTTGTGCCAAGTCAAACTTTGCAAAGTTTGACCGAATTTATATTAAAAAATCGCTAAAGCTAAATTCCTGCCGACTGTCCGTTAGCAACAGGCACGCACGCTTCGATTGCCGTCGGATGCGCTCGAACGATCCCGCGAAAGCCCACATTTCCCGACTTTTTTCGCCCATTCCCGCACGTCCCGGCCCGCAGTGCGCTATGCAAGCCCATCTTCTCGTCCGCTCCCGCACATCACGGCACGTAGTTTCGTTTTTAGCGCTTGCCATATAGGTTCGTTCTGTTTTCTCGGCACACATCCCTTTTTTTTCTCCTGTAAGGACTTTTTTGGGTGATAAAAATCACGCGTTATAGGGGATTCGAACCCTGATCATTTGGTACATAAACTAGCCCAACAACCAACTCACCAAGTTTATTTCTTGTCCGATAGAGGAAGTTTTTGTAGTTGACTTTTCTTGTGTAATCTACTAGTAGAACAGAAAAACATATGCGAAAATTCAGGATTTTTTTTTTGAGAAAAGGAAATACACACATTTGTTGGTTTCGAAGCATGGTCTCTTGATAAGCACGTTGGTCCAACAACAACCACTCCTCTATGAGGGGGTATATATCATGGTATTATGTGCAACATAGACATGATAACATATGTACAAATGTGGTGGTAACA
This sequence comes from Aegilops umbellulata, assembly GCA_032464435.1. Taxonomy (NCBI): domain Eukaryota; kingdom Viridiplantae; phylum Streptophyta; class Magnoliopsida; order Poales; family Poaceae; genus Aegilops; species Aegilops umbellulata. The sequence continues at coordinate 256,766,537 of CP136059.1, forward strand.
CAGTCACGGTGGGCAGTGGGGGGGGGATATAACCTCCATAACTTTTGTGTCAATAACATGGAATTTTTCACACAGCGGGCGTGATAGTGTACGCTCAAACACCATGGTAACTTTGGCATGGGATTTTTTTTGTTGAAACATACCCCCCCTCCCGGTCCTTCCCCGGTAAGTTATGTGTACATAACATGATAATTTGTGCACCACAGCCATGATAATTTATGTAGAAACATGGTGGTGACATTTGACACTGAGGGTGGTTGAAACATACCCCCCCCCCCTCAAATTTCTTTTGTAAACAACATGATAATTTAAGCATTCTGACCTGATAACTTACATACAAACATCATGGTAAGATTGATCTCGGATTTTTTATTCAAATGTACCCCCCCCCCCCCAACACACACACAAATAACTTTTGAGTAAACAACATGGTATTCTAGGGATCGCAAAACATGATAATATACGAGCAACACCCATGGTAACTCTAACCCAAGAAAAAAATTTCAAAATATATGAGCAACACCCATGGTATCTCTAACCCAAGCATGGTCTATTTGTAAGCAAGTTGGCCCAACAACACCCCGGTCTTCTTTGTACATAGCATGGTAATCTACACAGCACATACATGATAACATATATACAAATATCATCGTAACTTTGACTCGGTGGGGGAGGGGGAGGAGTTGTTGAAACATAACCTCTGTAATTCTTATGTCAATGGCATGTTATTTTTCACGCAGCATGTCTGATCACTTACGTTCAAACGCTATGGTAATTTTGACTCGGGGGATTTTTTTTTGAAACACCCCCCCCCCCACTAACTTAACATATATGTAGATAACATCATATTTTATGCACCGCAACCCTGATAATTTACATACAAACGTGGTGGTAACATTTTTGACACGAAGGGTGCTTGAAACAAAACTTCGATAATTTCGGTGTAAATAGTATGATAAGTTATGTACCGCTGACATGATAACTTACGCACAAACATCATGGTAACTTTGACATGGAAAAAAGTTACTGAAAAATCCCTGATAACTTTTGTGTAAGTAGCATGGTTTTTACATACCACAAAACATGATAATTTTATGTACAACACCCAGTGGTAACTCTGACCCAAAAAAATGTTTAAATAGCTCCCGATAACTCATGTATAAGAAGTGCGGTAAGTTACGTACCACAAGACTGATAACTTTTGTACCTTTGGGGTTGGCAACTTCTGAACCTAATAAAGTTGATAAGAGCGTCCGGTATGTGGAGTAGAGATCGTGGGTTCAAACCCTTGTGCAGCCGAGCCATCTAAATAGGATAACGATAAGACAGTACAAAAGGAAGAAAGAAAAATGGTTTGTTTTTAGGTAATGCGATTACGTAGTAGTACAAATACTATCTAAGTTCCTTCTAATCAATAGATCAATATAGGCAAGTTGGTTGCACACAGTGATGACATATCAAGGGGTAGTGAGTTCGACTCCCAATTCCTCCATTTTTTTTTACCGAAAAATCGGAGATGGTTGGCACGGCAGAAAAAAAAACTATCGGAAGAAGTGGACTCGTGGGTTGGCACGGCAGAAAAAAACTATCGGGACAAGTGGACTCGTGCGGATCTGTGCTAACAATCAGTCGACTGGTCGTTAGCACAGTCCTTAAAAAATACCAATATCTACAATACAAAAAATATGAAACATGAAACTACATTGCACAATGAATCTAATGATATTGATTTGGTATTATGAGTGTCAATACTTTTTTCTGTAAGTTTGGTCAAACTAGAAATATTTTGACTACGAACAAAACTTATATGTAGACTAAAAAGAACCGAAGGGATAATAACACATTGACCAAAGAGCTGAAATTGAGCAGGTCTTAATAGTTCCATTTGTTGGTCCGTGATAACGCCGGGCGTTCTAGTAGTTAGAATATAAAATGGAGTGAGTACGTATTGCCATGATCGATGAGTACAGATTGGAAATTTCTCTAAAAAAAGTCTCTATCAGTGCCGACCCCTTGGAGCCGTACAAGCGTACCACCACGCAACATGCTGGCACGTCACGGCGCCTTGCATATGGCCGAAAATACGCTGTCACGTTGGTGCCACGACGAAGCCAGACTCCAAAGTACTAGAGCCATGGTGGTCGATCGTCTCGTCCCTACTCATGTTCACCTCGTTTTGTCCTCGACGACACTGTCAGCATGCGCGTTGTAGGCGCTTCGGCCGGGAGTCTATCTATTCACAACAACGGGTGGCCCATGGTTTGTATTTTTTTTATTTTTATTTTGGATTGGAGTCTGCTCATCGGGGTTGGGTGGTTAGTGGTTAGACAAGCGAAGCGATTTGTGAATTTGCATCGTGGTACAAATTTGTCTGGCCGGAGAGGCCCGGAGCTTGGGAAGGATGGTGCTTCTCGACAGCGAACGGGGGATCGCCGGGGACCGTGGGACGGCAAGCGAGCCGAAAAAGTTCTCGGCTGGATCATCGTCGCCGCCTGCATTTTGTGATGCCCAGACGGTCGAGAACGACGGTGGTGTCGCCGGAATAACTGCGAGAGGGAGACGGGAAATTTTCGACGGTTTTGGCAGGCACAACGATGTATATTAGAAATCCAACGCATATTTTTTTCCTTTTCGGTTTCCCTTTTTGGCGCAAAGTGGTAGGATCGCTGCCGAATCCAACGCATATGTTCGTTAAGTTTCTGTTTACCGCAAGGAACTTGTCGGCAAAACATTTCGCAACGTTCGTTCGTTCGATGGAGTTTCGCGTGATGCATGTGAGGGAAATCCCAATCCAAAAACGTTGAACATGGATTTTGGGTCTGCTTCCGGATCGCTCTCGATTTCCGGCGGTGGCTGGGGCCATGACCGGCTGGGCGGGTGGATGCTTATGCGTGCCATGTGGCCATCGCCAAGTGAATGCGTGGCCAATCATCACCTTCATGTTGCTGTAGCTGGATCGTTGACTCGTCCTTTATTATCCATCCAAGATCTCACGTGCTCGATTAATCCACCGAGGCGATCGAAATCTCGTCACGGCCAAGAGCGGAGCCAGCGTGGCTCCGACGAGAGCGTAGGAGCGAGACCGAGACGGTAGACCACCGCATGCGTACATCTCATGCGTGCCGTCGCCGTGTGAGCTGAGGGACCCCACAGTGATTCCGAGTATAGTACAGTACGAATAAACAAGAGCCCGGATAGGAGCTCACCAACGCAGACGTACGTAGACGGACCAGCAACCGCCGTCAGCGTTCGCGTACGTGCCCCTCCGCTCGGCCAGTCAACAATGCGGAGGGCATCCGCGACAGCAACACATGTTGAAAAGAAAGAACGGACATGACATGATACGACTCCTCGCCCCAGCAGACATTGAGAAGTTTTTAAGTAAGCAACGGAGGTGATCTGCGCTAAGATAACAACGAGTGGTACTACTACCAGTACGTCCGATTGGCAGGGCCTGAGGTGGCGCTTGGCCGTCCACTCTGTCGGGTGATGTAGACGGCGGTGGCCCCCGCCGGGCCGGCGCGCGCGTCCACCTCGACGCATCGCCAGGCGGCAGGGCCTACCAGCCGAGGAACGCAAGTCGAATATGATCACCAAATCCATGATAGCTTGACAGGATCAGCGCGCAAGCGAAGCTGAGTACGATATCCGATTGACTGAAAGAGCAGTGCTCCGGTTTGCAAGCAAGCAAGCAATCCTCCCTGGACGTGTTCCTGCACCGCGGGAACCGAACACCTCGAGCGTGTGTGCCAGATAACGCATGCATGTGCTGGCATATGGAAATATCCACAGCCGGTCCCTCGCCATTTCGATCAAATCCGAGCACCACGTATCCTAACCAGCACGTGCTGTGCTCTGCAACCGGCCAGTGACATTACTCTGTGCGGGACCAATGTCGCTCTGCAACCAATGGCGGCAAAATTTCATGTTTTGACCCTTTTGATATACAATTTCAGGATCTGACCCCTGTTTGAAAGTTTTTTGAGATTTGACCCTTTTTCCTACCGCCAGGGCCTCTGGCGGTAGGGTTACAGAGCCTACCGCCACGGACCCTGGCGGTAGGAAACTTATCCACGTCAGCTCGCGGAGACGGCGCCGTCCTTCTCCGTCACACCCTACCGCCAGGGACCCTGGTGGTAGGCTGTGTAAACGTACGGCCGAAAACCCTGGCGGTAGGGTGCGAGGCAGTTATTTCGCCCGAGACCCCCGCGCCCCTTCCTTCCCTTCTCCCCACCCTTCCCCCTCCTCCCGTCGGCAGTTCTTTCCCAAGTCGCCCCTCTCTCCCTCTCTCGTCTCCTCTACTCCCCCCTCGGATCTGCACCGTTTGTTGACCGTTTTTGCGGATCGAGATGGCCCTGAAAAGAGAAACGTAAGCTCCTCCAATCCCTCCAATTAGTTTTTGCAAACTTGCTTCCGTTTCGACGCATTATTTGCTTGAAATCCCTCATGTTTTTGAATTTAGATTGGATTTTTTCCACCTAAGATTGTTTTAGCTTGATTGTAGTTGTAGTTCTTAGTTCTATAGTAAGTAGTGGTATTGAATATGAACTCTAATAAATAGTTCATATGATAGTGTGAAGATGAACCCTAGTTCATAGTATTTTTTGTTAAAATTTTTTTATGTAATGCATGTGGGAGCACCTGATAGTAGTTTTATGATGCATGTTGATATGATATGAAGATGTTGTTTTATGATGTTGTTTTTTATGATATGATGCATGTTGATATGATGCATATTGTAGTAAACAAAAAAATATATGATGCAAGTAGTGGATTTGGTTGGTCTAATATGGTATCATTCTGCCTTTGACATATCTTGATATATGTATTTTATTTATTTGATCCATATGTTCAGGTCTGCAATAGTGGCGCAACCATCGCCCATTCATCTCCAACACGACCCTTCTGCCTTGCCACTTCCGTACGTGTACGAGTCCTTCCCCGAGCTTCTGCTGCCGGTGACCGATTTTTCAGACGAGTTCCTACAGGAGACGAGGGCAGTGCGGTGGTACAAGAGGGCAGAATGGATAGTCGACGATGTGAAGTGTTGGGCGCAGAGTGTGAAGGAGTGGAAGAGAGTGACTGCGGAGATGGAGGGAGATCCAACTATCTGCCGTGAATGCCGGGAAGGGACCATTGAAGTTGCCAAGCAGCACTCCAACTGGGAGCTGCGCAATTTGGGCCGGAGGATCTACTTCGAGAGCAATGCGGAGGAGAGAGCCAGGATGCCGCCCCCAAGTGCATCGACATTCGATATCATCAACTAGGGAAGGGCGGAGGCGAAAACTCTAACTGACAAAGCAAGGTGGGAGTGCTTGAACGGGCGGATGCCGACCAACGTTCCGCCTCCGCCTGAACCGGTGGATCCGCTGCCGTATCTGTCTCCACGGCTAGGCCTAGTATATGAGGGGGGAGGTATATCCAACCTATAAACATGTCTATTGGATATGCATCTATGTTTTAGTAGGGGTTGTCAAACTATGTGGACAAGTTTGCTATTTGCTATTTCCTACTTATGAAGCTATGTGTAAACTGTCTGATATTTGCTATGTGAAACCTTTATTAATATGTGAGCTCATATATTGCTGTCATTTTTGTAAAACTTGTTGTGATATTGTTGTCATATTTAAATTAAAAACAAGCAACCAAATGAACATGAAAAAACAAAACAGAGGACCCTATCGCCAGGCCCCTGGCGGTAGGGTCAGACAACCTACCGCCAGGGAACTTGCATATTTCGTTACAGAAGGCCTGTACGGCAAAACACCCCAACACCCTATCGCCAGAGCCCCCGGCGGTAGTGTTAGAGAGCGTACCGCTAGGGGGTCTGGTGGTAAGGTACTTATCCACGTCAGCGTGCGGTGACGGCGTCGTCCCCCTCTGTCACAGCCTACCGCCAGGGCCTCCGGCGGTAAGTTGTCTAACCCTACCGCTAGGCTCTCTGGCGATAGCAGAAGGGTCAAATCCCGAAAATATTCCTAAGTGGGTCAGATCCCGATTTTGTATGTCAAAAGAGTCAAAACACGAAATTTGGCCACCAATGGCGTTCGCTCCAATCATCTACTCCCGGCCAACGTGGCCAATTGGTAACTAAGCATGACAATTTGACTTCGAGCTCGTTCATCAGGCCAACCAACGCTCGGAAACTCGTATTATATCGTCGGACAATCAACGTCGTCTGCCTCAGTTTTTTTTAATTGTTTGTGGAATCAATCACGATCAGTACGTAATCGTGCGTCGTAGACTGGTAATATACCTCAATTGAAAATTGGGACACACTGTACATAGATATGATAGAGCGGAGACTCGCACAAGGGTGACATGATCACACGAAGATTGGAGGGTTTCATTTAGTCGGGAAGGGATGCGTTGTGTGTTCGCTGAGCCAATTAATCAAGCTCATTTCGTTCCTCTCGTGGCTACGGTGGACTTCCCCTCTGCGCACGCATTGGCCGCCTGCTCGCCTGTCCGCGAATGTTACGGAATGTTTTTCTAACCGGTTCGTGGGGGCATTTGATTGGAAGACGGCGATCCCCTGGATTTGGTGGAGAGACAGAGATTGAGATGGAATGAATTGGTTACGAGAAAAACATGATTCGCGGCGGCGGCCCGCTCTGGACGACAATGTTGCCCTGGCGCTTGCGGGGATGCGCGATGCAGGCTTGAATGGCGACGGGCGCGACACGGCCGGCGACGAGATCTGCTTGAGGGGTTGGCGTGTCCATGACTTCCACGGCGACGGACGTGGGTTGGGAGGCGTCCATGGTGGCGCTACAGAGCCGGGGATGGTGGTCCGGAGCGGCCGGAGGAAGAACAATGGTGGCGGACGGAAGGAAGTGCGGGGACTGCCGCGCGAAAATGTCCCTCCCGCCAAATCTCGCTAGCGATAGGGGGCCTCCGGTCGGCCTCCCGCCCCGTGTTTCTAAGTGTTGAGGGGAAGAATTTGCCGCGCTCCGCAAAAAATTTTAAGAGCCGCGATCCGATATGTTTTCTGTTTGTATAATTTTTTTACGCAAAACTGTAGAACGGCGGTTACTTTGTGAGTCGGCGCGATATAGGGGGTCCACTAGAGATGCTCTCACAAACAACTTTTAAAGTAAAGTCGGAATTATGAACTGAAAATGCGCCGTCGGGTTCGCGCCACGACGGAGCCGAACTCCAAAGCAGAGCCTTGGGCGATCGTCGTGCCCTCCCTATACCCGTCCATCTCGTTTCGTCCTCGACGGTATACCGTCGGTATGTGCACTGACATAATACGCTACGAAAAATGTATTTGGCAACCCTGTGCCCTATTGCAAATTCGCCACACCACCCGGATGACGTCGATTTCAAATCCGACGCATGAGAAACGTTCCAGCGAGCAGTTTTGTTTTCTCTGTCGCTGGTGTGTGGGCCATCGCTCTATCGCCCGCTTCGCTCGAACCGTCTCCCCCGTCGTGCGCCCACTTAACTATCCCCTCCCCTCACCACTTGCCTCATTACTCTGGTAACGGCATGCGTCCGCTCTCTCTTCATCGACGGCGAGCGGCGGCGGCTTCTCCGGCCGATTCTCGGTGCTGGTCTTCTGCTCCACCGGTGAGTATCGACTCAATCGCCCTCTCATCCCAGTAGTTTGTGCGCCTCAATTCGTCTGATAACCGCGCGCCCGCTTCTCTGTCGCTCCGCCCCCGCTCTCTCTCCGTCGATGGCGAGCGGCGGCGCCTTCTCCGGCCGATTCTCGGCGCTAGTATTCTTCCACCGGTTAGTATCGACTCAATCGCCCTGACATCCGCCCCCAGTAGTTCGCGCTCTGTTTCTCGACGCCATTAGTGGCGGGATGTTCGTCGGGATGGTCACATGTTAGAACAGACGAGAAACGCACCCAATGCGTTCAATTCGTGGTGCAGATGCTATTTGTTAGGCCCTGTTTCGCATGCACATCGTTTCGGTGATTAATTTGTCGTTTTCGATTTCGTGCCAAGTTGCCGTAATTTTTGAACTAATCCCCTCTGCTACACGGCTCGTTTCTGATTTCTAGGGTTTCGTTTCTATAGATGCAAAACCTTTATGTATACATTCATGATTCACCATCAGTGATGTATCCATTCATGATTCTGATTTCTAGGGTTTTCTCTAAATGCTACACGGCTCGATTTCCCTGATTTTTGTTAGCACTATCAGCGGTGTGTTGTTTCATGATGCATTTTGTGGTTTTAACTGATGGATGTGACATCATTTAACTCACATGAACTCCAATTGTGAATATTACCATCAGTGGTGTGAATAATTTATCAGGAGTCCACTGTAAAATTTATCATGTCACTGAATACTTAGTTCTGTGATGTCCAATATATGTGTTTGTTTAACTCACATGAACTCCAATTTGTGAATATTACCATCAGTGGTGTGAATAATTTATCAGGAGTCCACTGTAAAATTTATCATGTCACTGAATACTTAGTTCTGTGATGTCCAATATATGTGTTTGTTTAACTCACATGAACTCCAATTGTGAATATTACCATCAGTGGTATGAATAATTTATCAGGAGTCCACTGTAAAATTTATCATGTCACTGAATACTTAGTTCTGTGAATGTCCAATATATGTGTTTGCTTGTAAGTTCTTGCCATCCCTAATTTGCATAAGTTATCTTGCCCGATACATACATTTTATCGGTGTATTTTAAGCAAACAAATATTCAGGTATTCAATATCTAGTAGAAGAACACATGTCCTTGTCATTCTCTGTTGTGGATGAGTTATCCTGTTGTATGTTCATTAGTTACCAATGTATCATAAATATATGTGTGTGACTATTAATCCAACAGCTGTGCATCCTTTATGCTCACTTTTTTCTCTTTCTTATTCTTGTGTGTCAGGTCAGAATGCCAAGGAAGCGCAAATTAGATGATGACTTTGAGGAGGTGAACCCCTTAAAGAAGCATAAGCCTCCCGCAGATCGCAACAGGGCTTCTCCTAATGCTCTTGTGACTGCCTGTAAGGACATGTTAGATGAGAGAATGGCCGCGATCGATGACATGGATTTCACTAGTCTGCGGAATATCAAGTGTGATAATCTGTTCAATCGGCTTTCTCAATGGCTTGCTGGTCTATACGACCCTGATTCCCGTGAGGTTGTTGTACCCGGTCGCGGAAGGTTGCCTGTCAATGAAGACTCTGTGCATCGTATAATGGGTGTGCCCCGAGGTGATATTGCGGTGGATTTCAAGGTTCCTACAGATGCACAGCTTGAGCTTACGGGAGATCTTTTCGGTGATCTTGGACATGCTCCTAAAACTGTGGATGTATTAAACCTTATCTTGAGCACTAACCGTCATGACGATAATTTCAAGCGCTTGTGGCTTGTGCTTGCTGCCAGTACCGTGATGGCGCCGACGACTTCGAACAAGATCAGCACCAGATGGTATCCTGTGTTGGTAAGAACATCTGGCTATCTTTCTAGTTCATGCTTTTTATCTCTTTTCTTTTCTGTTTTTCTACCTGGTAATTTTTTGCTTCTTAGTATGATGATTATGCACATATGTACTTTGATAACTTTTCCCTTATTTTTGGATTGTGTTAACTTCCGACCCTTTTGATTTTTCTGTGATCTGAAATGTGGTTTTTATGTAGTAATGCACCTGATAACTTTATATGAAGGTGTAGTAATTATATAGTAATGCACTGGATAACTTTTTATGAAAGTGTAGTAATTACATAGTGATGCCCGCAATAACTTTTTTCTGATGGTGTGGTAAGTATGTAGTAATGCGCCTGATAACTTTTTCCGAAAGTATGGTAATTATTTAGTAATGCACCTGATAATTTATTTATGCCTTGCAATATGGTAATTTTGACTTACTTCTCAATAATGTGGTAATTTGTGTGCTTGTGTACTTGGTGATTCAATGTTTTAACAGTGTTATAAGTATCTACTTATGTCCCCTGCTAACTTGTGTGCATACATTCCTCTAGGTTTCATGTGCTTTTTTTTTTATTTCGCAGCAAAATATTGGCAATGTAAAAAACCTCAACTGGTGCAAATTTATTGCGGATCAGCTTCACAAAGCCCTTTCAAAAGGAATGCCTACGGCGGGTTGCCTCCTATTCTACAATGTTAGTCCCCCTATTCTTTCTTTGTTCCCATGATATTTGGATTGTACGTCTTATTCCGCCAAACAGCTAGATTGTAACGACCTTTTCTGTTTTTCCAGCTTCTGTATATAGACGCTATTGACTTAACTGGCCTTGATATCATATTGCCTAATGATCCTTTTGCAATTAATGTGTGGACGAATGAGTTGGCATCGAAAGTTCTCCGGATGGATGTCCAGAGGGACAAGCTTTCTTATGGGAAATTACCGGTGATTTCCCATTCATCATTTTTCTTACCTTCTATGTATTGCCATTTTTTTATCAAGATCTTAATTTGTTTTTTATCATATTTTTTCAGCTTAAGCCCCAATATGGTCAAGACTATTGCTTGTTTGGTGGTTTACAAGGTCTAGATAAATTCATGCGTGTTCATGCACCGCAAAACTATTCTGAACAGGTATTTTAAATCTTTTTAGTGCGTTTGGGTATTTTTGTTTTCCTTTTTCCTGGTAAATATTGTTATAAAGACCTGGTAGCTTGTTCTGATTTTAGGATGGTAACTTTTTTATATTTTTTTAGATTCTCACTTTGGAATAACTTCATTTTAACTTATCTTTGTGTGGTATTTTTAGTTGTTTTTGCATGATACTTAATGTCTCTCACATCCTGATTATTTGTTTTTTCATTCGTGATTTTCTATCAGAAACTTGCCAAAGCTTCTGCTATTGTGGGTCGCTTTTCGTCTGGCATGGTTGGCCTCCTGGGTGGTCTTGTTAATGAGTTCATGTCCTTGGATGATGAAGACAGCTCATGGATGTCCCATGTGTTAGAGAACCAACTAAAGGGTTTATCTTTTGCTGCTGGGAAGACTGCAAGCACCCGTCCTGCATCCTGCTCGCGTGAAGTAAAAGATACCGGCAAGCAAGCTGTCGAAGTTTCAGATCCTGATCATGAGGATAGTGATGGTGGCGGTGATCACGAGGATAGTGATGGTGGCGGTGATGGTCACTCTGACGAAGATCTAGATTTTCACGTTCATTACCATGGTTCTTCAGGTGGGCCGAACGCCCATGAGGCTTTAGGTAGTGGGGGTAGTGCTGGACCGAATGCCCATGATGCTTTAGGTAGTGGCCCAACGAATGCAGATGTGGGTGCAACCATGTTTGCAACTGCCAATGTGTCGGTAAGGTCAGCCGGAATTGATGCAACTACTACTGCAGGGACCGATCAGCCTCTCGAGTCTCAGATTATGCTTACTGCATGTTCCGGGAATGTATCTAGTGATGGATTGCATAACCAGCCAGATATGACGGATACTCAAAACGAGGCTGTTGTTGATGCTTCTGTGAAGAGGTGCGGTTCTTCTCTCGTCCGTAACTTGGAAAAGCAATATTCCAGGCGTCGCAAGAAATTACGCCTGCCTTCTCCACCCATGGCCACTGGTACAGCTGTTTCTGACCAGCCGTCGTTGGATGATACACATCGTTCTATCAAGGCAATAGTCATCAATGAGCTTGGCATTGTAGGCCCTGATAAGGGCACTAACTCAGTAATTGCGAATCCCACGTGGAAGAAGCAACATCCTCGCAAGTGAGTTTCTTATCATCTGCTTGTTGATTTCTTTTTATTTTCATCTGTTATACTGCATTTCTTAGCTGGTAACTTCTGTCAATATAAGCTGGTAACTAATGTTATATTTTAGGTGTTGTGTGCAACTATAATCTGATAACTAATGTTAATATAAGCTGGTAACTAATGTTTTTATAAGCTGGTGATGTCCATGTTTATTTTTCTTTGTGTACATACTTACTTGTTGTTACTCTTTTGTGTTATTACTTTTCCTAGCACCTAGCTTCTGATAATTAGAAGTAAATATGTCTGGATAGTCTATATTGCTTATCAAGCCTGTGATTTTTTCTAGAAAGTACAGTAATTATATCATGGTAAGGCTGACAACTTTCAGTAGCTATTTTCATGATAATAACTTCAGTTTTTTATTTGAGCAATACGTAGTTTAACTTTGTTTGCATGATAATTTTAGTAGTTATATGTTGGTAAGCATGTGTTATTTTTCTACGGTAACATTTTTCTCACGTGCACTATATGCTTTTTCAAATAATAAATTGTCAGGTGTTCGAATGCTCCATCTATTAGTGTTGCCGACCTTTAGCAAATGCGGTCTAGCAGTGTGGGTGTCACGTCTGAGGAGATACCTAGTAATCCTGCGCGATCTTCGGCAGCTGTTGACTCGTCTGACACGTCACGCAGGTGATTATGAATGTTTTTTTCATTGCTATATGATATGTAAATGATTTTCTATATCTGTTTATTTTTCATTTGTAAATTAGGTGAATATATACCGGTAAAAAAACTCTTTTATGCGTGGCATCATAATCTGTACGGGAATGACTGATAGTTTTTATAGTCAAAGCTCTTACAATATTTATTGTTTCTTTTAGCATGATAAGTTTGTTGGTAACATTGTTATCTTCATAGTTACTATCTTCATTAATGATTCATGACGATGTTGATTTTTTGCATTACGTGGATAACCAAGTTGCCCATAAGCTCTCAAATAATTTGAATACAAGCTGGTAACTAAAGTTATTTTTTAGCTGTTAACTTACGTCAATATAAGCTGGTAACTAATGTTATTTTTAGCTGTTGTATGCAAATATAATATGATAACTAATGTTAATATAAGCTGGTAACTACTGTTTTTATAAGCTGGTGATGTCCATGTTTATTTTTCTTTGTGTACAGCAAGAAGACCAAGATTACTGTGAGGAAGGTTACAAAGTCTTCTAAAGTTGCAGTTGCAACTAGGTCTTCTCCTCGTTTTGCTCCCAATGACGCGAAAGATGATTTCGAAGACTCCCCCATGGTCAGTTCTCCAATAACTGGTGTGCAAGATAATGCCCATGCTAGGAATTCACCAGATGCTGGTTTTGGAGCTGTGGATGAGCTTGCGGCAGCAGCCACTATTACTCAAGTGGTAGAAAAAATTGCCAATGTTGTTATTGGCATTGAAGTTGAAACTTCTGCTGATCGACCTAAAGGAATTGCTCCTATAATGAGCGTTGTTGTAGCTGAAACTTCTGCTGATCAACCTCAAGGAATTGCTCCTTCAACGAGCGCTGCTGTAACTGAAACTTCTGCTGGTCAAGTTCAAGGAATTGCTCCTTCAACGAGTGCTGCTGTAGCTGAAACTTCTGCTGGTCAAGTTCAAGGAATTGCTCCTCCAATGACTGCTGTTGTAGCTGAAGATGACCAAGTTTCTGTCAAAATACCATGTGTTGTTCAAGATCAAGTTGAATCTTCCCAACCCAATGTGGCAGAACCAGTCGAAACTGAAGATGCATTGTTTGTTGAACCTCAACCTGGGGATGACCAAGTCGCCGCCCAAGAATCTAGCATTATTGCAGATGTAGGAGATGTTGCTGCTGATAGGGCCTACTGGGATTTCACCCCACCATCTTGCTCTCTTGGCCTAGATTTTGGCCCCACACCGCCCGGACCAGATATTATTACGACGACCGCAGTTCCAGCTGCAGTACCAACACCGTCCCCGGCGGTTGTTTCGACAACTCAAGCACCAGCAGTGGCCCCAACGGTTAACAATGCTCCCCAAGACCGAGCAGCAGCACACCCAATTGATCATATGGCGGCAGCACCACAAGATTTAAAGAATGCAGAAGATAATCCTATTGACTCCAATCCGTTTTCAGGATCTGATCCTGCTGACCTTGGTAAGTGAAGGCATATACGTGTCTTCGCTTTATCACAAAAGAGTGATGGGATGGATGTCTGCTTTTCGAAGACCTTTTTTATGTTTTTAGATTGATCCTTGTGTGTATATTCATGCTCTTTTTATCCTATGTATGGACAACCTCCCCCCCCCTCTCATATGTAATGACTTATGCTTTTGCGTGTGTGCTATGTAATGAACTAAATTTTTTCGTTTCACATTTGCGCCCTTTTACTTTTTATGCTGTCTGGTGTGTGGATGTATTATACTTGATTATTATTGTTAACTTTTTCTGGTAACTTTTACTAACATCCGACTGATAATTATTTGCTAACTAGTTAATTAAATGGTAACATTTGTGATCATACCCTGATAACTTCTGCTATCACCATGCTGATAACTTCAACCTTTTGTGTGGTAACTTATGCTATCACCATGCTAACATTTGCTAACTCATGGTGTGTGGGAACTTTCACCATGATAACTTTTTGCGAATTTTGTGCTAGTATTTTTTTGTTCTATGTAGATACCTACATGTTCTCATTTTTTTGCTAACTAGTTACTAAGATGGTAACTTTTGTGATCATACCCTGATAATTGTGATCATACCCTGATAACTTCTGCTATCACCATGCTGATAACTCCAACCATTTTTTGTTTCCTTTATTGATGCTGTAAATACACCCCTCCCCTTCCTTTCCCTGTATGCACAGACAAACCATTCTAATACATTTTATGCTGCCCCTTTAACTATCCTGACCCCCCTCATTATCTTCCCTTTTTCTCTCTACAGTAATTATATCATCATTCTGTACTATCTATCACTTTATTCTTTAGTTGTTTTTCCACATATTTGACATTCATTTTGTCAGTTCACAAACTGACCTGATCACATCTTTTTGAAGAGCGTCGATTTCGAGTTTATGATACGGATGTCGAAGACGATGATGTAATTATGTGGGTTGAAGAAGTCGAACGTGCCACTGTTAGAGCAAAAGAAAATTACGGTTCTGTAAAAGGTACTGATAGGGAGATTTTATTTAACAAACTCTTTCCTACTGCCAACCTTGATAACATCATTATCTCCATGTTGATAACTTACTGTTCTAAACTCTGATAACTTCTTTTCTCTTTGTTCCCCCATAATATTTATTTCCACCATTCCCAACTCTGATAACTCCCCTCACTTTTCTTCTAGACCACCCCACCAGCCCTGAATTTGCTACACCAGTTATTCAACCTCCCTATGGTAATCATTCACCCAGCGTGACTCCTAAATCTTACATTTGTAAAGTTAGGGTTAGCCGCCCGTCGCAGTTCCTTCTGCCTCCATATTGTGGCCTCACAGCATCTGCGCTCGAAGAGGTTATTTACGCAGAAGTTATCAAGCACACCACTGATTCATTTGACTCCAAGATAAAACAGTAATGACATTTACTGTTTTCCTTTTCTCTAGTATTTTAACCCCTCACCGGCAAAACATTTGCTTATATACTATTTTTTTTCTTTGTTGCTTTTCAGTATTAGGGTTATTGACATCGATGGGCGGTGGGTCACATTGGAGGAGCTCGCTAATAGTGTGACAGAAGGTGGTCAAGTTTCGAATAATATTGCAGAGCTCCACATCCGAACTCTTTCTGATTCTGTACCCCCAGGGAAGATCATTTTTCCATGGTTGCTGTCAGTATATCTTCTCATACATGATATGACGAGCAGGTTCCTAATCAAACATTTCCGTCGTGATGCAAACTACATACTTAGTCACCAAAATCTGGTACATTTTTTTACGTAAACTACATACTTTTCTTCTTTTAAATCGCGCAAGCTGTTTTTTAGTTGGTCTAACAGGCAATTTTATCAGGCTCTTATTTTGGTTTTGTCAGACATCGTACCATTAAAGAATTTTAGCTTGTACCTAGACATATTATTTTTCTGTGGTAACTTTTATCTATGCCTACTCGTAACATATGTTGTCAGTGTCCTGATAACTTTGCCTTTTTAACTGTAAATGCACTGATAACTTCTTGTGTTCATGTGTTCACATTTTTCCTTTCTGTGGTAACTTTCATCTATGCCTACTGATAACATATGTTGTCAGTGTCCTGATAACTTTTGCCTTTTTAACTGTAAATGCATTGATAACTTCTTGTGTTCATGTGTTCATATTTTTTTAACAGTTACTGTTTCCAACACTGCAAAAGTTGGGACCTCTACCAAAGGACGGGCATTGGTATGTCTTGTGCCTTAATCTCAAGGCAAAACGATTTGAAGTTCTTGATTCTCTTCGTCCACAAGATAGCCCTTCGCTCATCACACATGCGACGAAACTTATGAATGGCATTAAAAAAGCCTGGTTGATTGCGTGCAAGGACTCGAGTAAGCAGATCCAAGACTATGATCTTGTGTACATCGATGTGTTCAAACAGGACAATGGGTTAGTTTTTTTGGCTAGTACTCCATTATTTTTTTCAACTAAATACCCGGTAACTTAGTAGTGTAGCATTTTAATAGTTCATTCAGCTTTTTTGCTTATCTTATTTTGCTTTTTAACACATTTTTTATTTATTTTTCCTTACAGCACTGATTGCAGTTTCTTCGCGTTCAAGATCTTGGAGTTCTGGGATGGTAAAAATATCCCGACAATGACTAAGGAGCAGATCCCGACGCTGAGGAAGATATTGACAAGCATGTGGCTGGACCATCCTCTTAACAAATGCACGCAATGGCGCTATCACTTGTTCAATAAGGAGTAACTGATGTGAGAAATTTGCACCAACATAAGTTTTATGTTTAAGAAACGATGATAGTTTTATACATTTTTTTTTCTGGGCTGATTACTATCCTGTTTATACATTTTTTTTGCTGATAATTATGATAGTAAATGCTGATAACATACTATAACAGGTGCTGATAACTTTCTTTTTCATTGTGTCATAACATTTTGCTCACAAACAAAGAACGATAACTAATCTCATTCTCATTTCTGAAAATCCCCATTACATTCTTTACGATAACTTACATGTTTCAGTGCTGATAACTTTTCATTACATGGTGTCTCGACACCGTTTTACACAATAAAATTGGTAAAATTGATAAGTAAAATCTCTAACTCGCATTTCAACGCCAATCTAACTTGCATTTCTCAGTGCGGGATGGGTGAGGTACACTTGCGTTTATCATGTTCTGTCGACCCGCAAACTCTACACTTCCTCTCTTTTTTTGGCTTTGCAATGTCAAATGGGTGCTGGAATCTTTTCTCTCTTGGACGCCCTTTCGTAGTAGACTTTGGTGGGTCTAGTATCACTCTTGTGTTTGATGATTGGGATCCCTCGGCATGTGAGCCCTGGAACTGGAAAATATTGCCAGACACATGCGTGACAGGAATGCTTCCTTGATGCGCTAGTGGGACACCTTCAGTGGCACTAGTCCCTGGTGATGAAGAAAACATTTGTGCTTCTTTTCCATCATCTTTTTCCTTTCTTGCTTTCTTTAGCTGCCTCTTTCTTAGTGCATCCATGTCGTCTCTGAAAGCATTAACATGTTTCCTTGCCAATGCCATCCCCTCATCAGTAGTGCAAGTGTCTTTTGCTTGTTCCTTGAAATCATTCAGAAGAGATGTATATCTCATGATATTTTTTCCTTCCTCTGTCATACCCTTCTTAACTGTTGGCTGTTGGTAATCAGGCTGAACAAGATCCTCTTCTGGATCCCATGTCCACCTATCCAGGATATACCTCCTTGGTATCTCGTAGACTCCAATCTGTTCCATTACTCGTAGTATGTGTGCGCATAATAGCCCATCGCGATCAAACTTGCAGCAAGTGCATGAGTATACCCCTTCATCCTTGTTCGCCTGCACATGGTAGTCCCTATCCCCATACTTTGGTAGTATGCCTCGGAGGGACCACATCCTGAAGGTTCCATCTTGCAAAGTGTCGCATCCGTAAGCAGTCTTTAGCTCCATCTCTACCTGGAACTTGGAGAACAGATTGTGTGTGTATATCCCTCGCATCGGTAACTCGATTGGGTTCAACGAATACATGTCTGCCTCTTTGTAAATTGTGTCCACTTGCTCTTTCGCCACAGCCACCATTACTTTCTCCTGGATTGTAGTGTATTGAGTTGCGAATTCAATCAATGAGTTGTTGGGGTTCACGTACTTCTTGAGCACAGCATTGAATCCCTCGCTCCTTGCAGTTGTCTGCAAGAATGGAAAGAAATGCTTCATGTAGTACATTGGGGCCCAACATTTCCTATTTTCCCACAACCATTGAAAATGTTCATTGTCGATCTGGCCATGTTCAGCCATCATTACCCACCATTTGTTTTCAAACTCTTCCTCTGTGATGCACAAGACATTAGACAATTACAACATCATACACAATCATTGGTAATTAAAGTACAAGTATGCTGGTAACTTTTCTTAGTTGCTAGATGGTAACTTTATTGAACAATTTTTCTAGATCTGGTAACTTTCCTAGACCCCATGTTGGTATCAACATATGTGACTGCCCCCTGGTAATATAGCCAACTACATCATGGTAACTTGTGTAGACCCACACACGGTAACTTGTGCATCACATATATTTATATGGCTTCTCAAGTTTGCTGCATGGTAATTAAAATGGATCAAGAGATTAGTTACGTACCGGTCAAGCTGTTGTCGACACAGTCTTTGAACGCTCTGTTTAGTGGTTTATCATCAGCCATAAGTTTTCCAAGTTTCTCTTGCGCCTTCTTCATTATATGCCGACGGCAATTTCTGTGTATTATGTTCAAGAAGACCTCGTCGATCGCACTCCTCATTGCAAAGTCCTGGTCCGTGATGATGTTTTTAGGGGCGACACCACCCATTGCATCGAGGAATGTGTTAAACAGCCACACAAAGTTTTCCTTTAGTTCGTTTCGAACGAAGCCACACCCAAACTGGATGGATTGACCATGGTTATTAATTCCAATGAATGGTGCACATGGCATCTTGTACATGTTTGTCATGTATGTCGTGTCAAACGACAAACAGTCATTATACTTTGCATATGTCCAGCGTGATGCGCCATCTATCCAGAACAAGTTCTCAACCCTGTCCTCATCATCAAGTTTGATTCTCCAGTAGAAATATGAATCTTTGGCCCTCATCTCTTGGAAGTATGCAATTGTGCTCCCAACGTCCTTGTGGCGGTGCTCTAAGCGGAACTTAGCTCGTTGATTAGCAATGTCTTGTGTTGTGTAGGGTACGTCTTTAGCGCTCCCGTAGAACCATGACATCAGCTGCATCTGCCTCGCAGTCTCAACGTTGCATCCGTGCAGAACCCTCAAGAAGTCCTGCTCCTCCTTCGGAATGTACCGATGTGATGATAAGAATTTTGTTAGGGAAGGCTTTTTGATCAAGGGGTGATCGTGTGTGTCCTCGAAGCGGTTAATAGTCCACCATGCATCATCGTGGGATAGGTACATGTGCGCTTCACATTCAGTCCTAACAACTTTTTTTTTCCTCTTCTTGACAATGCTGGCTGGGTTTTCCACATCTTGCAGCTCATCCCTGTCCTTGCGTCGTTTGCCATATTTTGTACAAACTAGTAGCACCCTGCTTATAGTTCCATCAACCCTCTCTTTCTTGAATTGCTGCCTAATTGCAAAGCCAGTTCTGCGCGCGTAGGTGCTGTAGTGGTCACGCGCGCTCTCTAGGGTGTCAAATTTTGTCCCTTGCAAAGGTGGTTTAGGTGTGGAATATGCCTCCATGTTGCTGCCTTCCATATCAGCATCGATCCCAGCAGATTTTGGAGTTGCTGGTTCGCTTATTGTCTGCTCTCCAAGGCTCCCAGCTCCTGTGCTTGCATTTGTTCCTGCACTATGTGCACTTGTTCCACCACTGGGCAAGCTGTTGTTTGCGCTGATTGCCCGAGCACCTGCATTTTGGCCTGGTAGATTAGTGGAGTATTACATGATAAATAACAGTTTTCCATCATGGTAGTTTTTCTGAAGATTCAGTGAATGTATCTTTCTTTTCTGCCTAAATAACCCTGGTAATTTGCATACTCTGAACCTGGTATTATGAGTGCACCAATGTTGGTAATTTACAAACCAACTTCAACAGTAAAGCATTCTTTTCTGCCTAAAAAACCCTGGTAATTTGCATCATATGGACATGGTAATATGTGTGCCCCAACGCTGGTAAGTTTCAAACCCACTTCAATAGTTATCCATGATGATATGTAAACAGTAATGTTGGTAATTTTACCTGTCCCCATGATGTTTGGGTATCCCGAATTGCTGCTTGGTGTGCGCGCTGCATCGCCTTCTTCATGCATTCTACCCCCTCCTCCATCCTCCATTTATCTACTCCTGCTTGATTTGTTTTCACGTTTGCACGTTAGTACACATTTACACGTGTTCACTCTTTTTTTGAAACTCATTGTTTTGTTTTACTGTTTACATAGGTGTTTGAAGGCAAGAATCGCAGGGGTGATTGGGAAGAACACTAAACAGGACAATTTACAGTAAAACTTGAGCATCTTCATTAAAAGGCAGCACTTTTCTTTATCCAATGCTAGTACTTAGCTAAAGTGGATGATAACTTTTACTATGTACAGATCGATAACTTGATTAATTCATGCAGTATAACATTCTTGTAGACTGAAAAATGTACCTTTTTTGCAATGCATCTTCCATTGTATGAGAGAATAATTTTTGTGGTTAATAAAGGTTCCTCTCTCCTTTATTTTTTCTTTATTTTTACATGGTAGAACAGAAAATCTGTGTTTAGTGTAGCAAGGGAATGAGGTATTTTTTTGGGTACTCTGTTTTGTTGCATGAAGTTGGTAACAAAAACTACGGGGGGCTGGTAATTTTGCACTTAGTTGATTGGTAACTCAATGCAATAGGCAAAATTATGTTTTCTAGTGGTGAAAGGATGGTAATTTTTGCACAGATTGGGAGGGGGTCTGGTGGGTGTGGGGTAAGTCTTTGTATTAAGCAGAAGAAGAGGGAGATCTTTGGATGAGTCTTTGATTCTTTCCAGGGGTGAGGTGATGTTGCCTGGTGATTTCTTCGCCGTATCCCTGGTAATTTCCAGCGCTCCCCCGATGGATTTGCTCTTGTTTGATCCAGATCTGGAGGAGGGGTAGGTCTTTGCTGTTGATTTTGAGCAGCTGTGTATGGAGGAGGGGCGGGTGGCTGGTGGGGAGGGGCGTGTTGATGGTGGGGAGGGGTGTGTGGGTGGTGGGGAGGGTGGAAGGTAAGGGGGGTGGGGAAAGTTGCGATCTGGAAAGTGCGTCGTGGGGGATGACATTTTTTGTTGGGCCACAGCGATCGGCCTTGTTAGCTGGCGGGGTCGGCCTGTTTAGCTGGCGGGGTGGCGGGTGATCGACAGGTAAGGTAATTTTTCTATCGGGTACACTGTTGCCAAATATCGCTGTCCAATACGCTAATCTACGTGCGTACGTACGTACATAGGCGCATCAATCTATCTATCGATCGGCCGGGAGCACGACGTCGCACGAAGATCCCGGCGACAACGGCCACGGCCGCGCTGCGCTACAGTACAGGGCCTTCTCCGCCAGTTCTTTGGCAGAGTCTATCCAGACTCGAGACTATTCATAGTAACAACGAATGCTCTCTGCGGGAAACGATTTCCAAATTTGTAGTATCGCGATGATGATAAATAAATTTGTGTGGCCGCTTGCGGTTGGCCAGTCCGTCGATGGCTTTCCTGCATACATCCCATGCCAATGCCCTACCATATCCGTCGATGGCTTTCCTGCATACATCTCATGCGTGGCGTCGGGAACGACTACAATAGAAGAAGGGTGTAGGGTGAAAGAATAGAAAAAAGAACCATGGTCATTGGATGGATGATGGAAGGTACAGATTGAGTGGGAGGGTTGTAAGTGTACATTTCTTCAAAAACCCCTACTAGTAGTTACGTGTGGAAGATAACTTTTGCAACAACCACCCCAAATTTATGACATATCAATCATTTTGTCCCTCATAAATAAGACAATTGTCAGATCTGTACCGGTCCACAAAAAATTGCATTGTACTGTACGAAACTGGATATATATATTTGATTTCATTAGTACCTTCTGCTACATCCAGAATCATGCAAGAAATCCAAACATGTTGGTCACTAAAATGTACGAGAACATCATCACAAATATTTGAGACATGAGAAAATTAATCCATCCACTTTAAATCATAGCTAAACATACATTTGAAATTGCACGATCCCAGACAGAACAGAAAAGACACACATACATATAAAGTGTTACATAGCATGAGAAGACCATTTTTGGTACATCACAGACAACACTAAGTATGAAGGACTAAAGTAAGCGCCGATGTCCGCTGAACAAGCTTGTTGTTAGAATTTGCATGAAGTTTTGCTCTGTTGATGGTACACAACAGAAAAGCTACAGCCTTTTGCCTCCAGTACTAGTGCCTCTTGCCTATCGATCTTCTTGTGCTGGGAGACGTCAGACCTAACAAACGAGCTTCGATTAGTACAATATCTGACAAGACGATGAAATTTCACAATACAGAACTGCTCAAAAATCTAGTATTAGCAAACTACAGCAAGCCTGTCCAGTTTTAATATTTTTGTCCATGGATACAAAGAGATATCCCTGTTGTTCCTCTCAAGTTGAAAACAAGCATATCCCAGATGAACATGAATTAGCTGTCCAGTCCAAATTTTGAAGCATTATGTTTTAATGTTATGGCTAATCAACACCACATAAAGGTCTCTCCGAATTAACTGAATTTGGTACAGGAAAGTGTTAGTACATACTAAACTAAGTTTTTGCACTATAGTTCACATTTATCACAAGTGTTTTTTTTCCCGTTGGAATAAGCATATATACTGGCTGTATACCTATTCAGTTAGATTGATGGATGTTCTATCCTTAGTATTTCCTTTTAGCTCTCTGTATGTATAACATATTGTGTTGCTAGTGGGTTAGCTACTGTATTGCTCGCCTTTGCCTAAAAATCATTGTAAGCTTCCAAGATACCAGTATTCACGATTATAATATATCATCTTCACAAAATGTTCATATGCTTGCCATTCATATTATTTCCAAAGATCCAAAAAAATTCAATCTTATCCTAGAGGATACAACATATGCTCCAAGCACTATTTAAAGCAAAGAGTACTTTCATATATCTATGCCAAAATATTATGTACTTCTAAATAAACTTGATATGCTACACAATTGTGTTTGGATTTTGCAATAAGAGTTCAACAAAAGTGATTTCCTAACATAATATTATGTACTGCAAGTACTCTTTACGCGGAAGAAGTCTGAAAGTACTAATATTATGTATTGCTGTAGATGACATGTACAAGCACAAGTATTTGGTACTTTCGGAGTTTCACACTGTCCAAGCACTAGTCTGAATTTTGGTACAAGCACAAGTAATTTCAGACTGTCATCTTTGTTAATGCTATCTTGCAGACTGTCAGTCTAAAAGTATGAAATTTGGCACAAGCACAAGTACTTCCAGACTGTCAAAGCACAAGTCTGAAAGTCTGAAATTTTACCCCGTGGAGTACTTTCAGACTGTCCCAGCACAAGTCTGAAATTTGGTACATAATGTTTGCATAATGCTTGGTACTTTTAGTCTGAACTCCAAGCACAAGTCTGTCTTGAGGACATTTACTTTTTCGACTTACATGGCATAAAATTTTGTCCATAATATCATGTTCTTATTTGTGAGGAGTAGATGACATGCACAGTTTTGAACAAAAGTGATTTCCTAAATAAATGCTACAGAATCAAGTATGAAAATTGGTATCAACCTTTCAGACAAGCATACCTGAAGACTGGAGATTCTTCTTCGGCGTTTCCAGATGGCGGAGCTAGACGCGGGGGTGTGGGCGACGTGTGGAGAATGGGCTGGTGGGGTAGGAGAAAGAATGGAGTGAGGTTTTTCTCTGGAGGTCGGAGCAGAGTACCTTGGAGAACTTGTCTGCACAAGGTCTCAGTTTCAAACACGGGAGGTCTGTCGGGGCCGCCAAAACACCGGCGAGAGGACGGTCGAAGATGTAGATCTGGACCTCCGCCGGGCTCAATCTGTCAGCTAGGCACCGGATCTGGCCCGTCGCCACCGTCGGCAAGCTGGAGGGTTGGTGCTGGAGCCGGCTGGTACGCGTTGGGGATTTGGTTCGCGCTGCTGCGTTCTAAGGAAGAAGAAGGCCCATACATGTTCCTGCAAAATGAGTAGAAGCAAAGGAGTTTTCTGCAAAGAACCTAGTAGATGGGCGCTCAGATCCTTCCACTATAATCTGGACCATTCATCCAGGATCAGAAGGCCCAGACTCGTTTTTTCTATTCTTTCACCCTACACCCTTCTTCTATTGTAGTCGTTCCCCGTGGCGTCGCCGTGTGAGAGGAGAGACCCCACAGTGATTCCGAGCATATAGTAGTACGAATAAACAAGAACCCGGATAGGAGCTCAGGAACGCAGACGTACGTAGACGGACCTGCCACCACCGTCAGCGTTTGCGTACGTGCCCCTCCGCTCGGTCGTGGAGTGCAGATCAAGAGAGACCCCCGGCCAGTCAACGACGCGGGGGGGCATCCGCGACAGCAACACATGTTAAAAAGAAGGGAAACGATCCTATTCATCCGGCTGATTTCCACCGCTTCATCGGCCGTCTTTGGTGTCCGCCACGTGCCCCGGTGGTCCCGTCCCACTCCTCATGTCCCAACCTTATCCATCCTCTCCACCGAGAATTTTCATCCTCATCTCTTCCTCTCCTCTCTCTCGTGTACCCGTTGCCCCCGCACTCAACCAAAGACCCCGCCCCATCAGCCGTCTACCACGACTGCTGATGCTTGCTGCAACTCCGGCCCACGTGCTCCCAACCTGCCGCTTTTGCTTCTACATCTATTGTTGCTTCAAGCGCAGTTGACAAGCACAACAACGGACCCGCCTCCCGCTCCGCCGTTGTCGCAACATCCGCCAGTGCATCGCAGCTTCGCCGGAGTCGTCGGAGCCGTTTCTGAAACTGAGCTGTTATTTCCGAAACAAAGCTACTATCTTTTCACGCAGGTGTTCATGATTCAGAGTGGAACAGAGCTAGTGTTTCAGAAACAAGAGCTCATCGAAGACTGTTGATGGGATTTGCTAGATGGAGCTTCAGGAAACAAGAGCATTGTTGCAGGAAATCAGAGAAAATCAGATCTTGCAACAAGAGCATTGTTGCAGGAAATGCTCTTGTTGCGAAACCGTGCGGGGCGCAGATCTATCGGGGGCAGGGAGCAAGAGTGCTAATGTTTCTGCAGCAGAGCGATTGTTGTGGGAAATAACTAGTGGGCATACGGGGCATGAACAGTAGATCGGGCGGCTATCAGGTCGGGCATCCAACGTTCGTCGAGGCGACGGATAAAATTAAAAAATCAGTCGGCGGACGCGTAGCGTCGCCCTAAAAAGAAAGAACGGACACGAGACATTGAGAAGTTTTTAAGTAGGACTGTGCTAACGACCAGTCGACTGGTCATTAGCGACAGATCTGCACGACTAATGTCTGACTGTCCGGTCTTTTGTTTCATTACCGAACGATTGCCCCCTGCCAGCACGCATGCATGCGATGCCATTTCCAGCGCAAGTTTGCATGTATACGGTGGCTAATCAGTACTAGTTCTGAACAGGACAAAATTGCTGACGTCAATCAAGATTCCTATGAAATTCAAATTTTAAAATGTTTTGTAGTTCAAACCGTTGATCCGATTGAAAAATTGTTTTCACATAAAAAAATTGTCACGACGAGACCTTTGAAACTAGATCCCATGTTGGTATGTTCCGGTGATTTTTTTTTGGTCAAAAGTTACCATGCATATGCATAAGCTATCAATCTATTCACACCAGACTTATCAGGCATCAAATTAAACTGGAAGTTTTTAGCAATGTTTCAATGACTTCTATAGGTCGAATGTTATCACTTGATTCTATAAAGAGTTACCCGAGTTACCCATATTGTTCATATGTTTTTTACTGGCAACATTACATCAGTTGTTTGAACTACATTACATCGGTTGTTTTTTGCTACTACCTAGCAAGCTGGGTAACCTGCATCAGGCCATGGTGAGAATTTAGCATAATCAATCTGCTAACTATGTAAAATTCTTCCTAAACCTAGAGATATGATCACATATGCATGTCACCACAAAATCACAAGGGTAGATTTAAGCATGCTGACATACTATAAGTTATCAGGCCGAAGCAGTGTGAGTTATGAGGCCAAAGCAGTATGAATTATCAGCTAGAACCAATTTAGGTTACCATGCTGGAAAAAAGGAATGAGTTGAACAAGCTAAGAGAGTGTGAGTTAAACATTGTGGCACTATATAAGTTATCAAGTTGCATAAAGCTCTCATGTTGAATGTAAAAATAAAGTGTTGAAATCAAAATCAAATTAAACTATACACACGGTATAATTTATCAGGCTAAAACAATATGAATTATCAGGTAGTATACCATGCCGAAAAAAATAGATTCAATTAACCAAGCTAACAAAAAATGGGTGTTATCATGCTGAAATACTTGAAGTTATCAGGCTCTAGCTGCCTATGTCATCAAGATGAAGTAAAACATGAGTGTTGAGAGCAGTCCGAGTTAAACATTGTAACACATCACAAGTTATCACGCCGACATTTTGTATTTATCAGGCTCAAGTTACATAAGTTATTTGGTTGAGGTAAAATTATAAGTGTTGAAAGCGGTTAGAGTTATACATGCTGACACAATGTAATTATCAAGCTAAATCAATATGAATTATCAGGTGGAAACAAAATTGGAGTTGCCACACTAAAAAAATGAGTTAAATTGGGAAATAAAAGTGAGTGTTATTATGACACCCTAGGAGTAATCAAGTGGAAGTGAAGACATGAATGTTGAAAAGTAGTTCAAGTTAATCATTCGGACACATCACAACTTATGAGGCTGACATATTATAACTTATCAGCCGCAAGTTACATAAGTTATTAGGTTGAAAGTAAAAAAATTAAGTGTTGAAAGCGGAACAAGTTAAATTGCTACACACAGTATGATTATCAGGCCAAAAAGGTATGAATTATCAAGCTAAAAAGTATGAATTATCAGGTAGAAATTGTTTAGGGTACCATTCTGAAAAAAATGAATTAACCAAGCGAACAAAATTGGTTGTTATCATGCCCACATACTTGAACTTATCAGGGTGATATAGAGTATTTATAAGTTATCAGGCTCAAGCTGCATAAGTCATCAAGATGAAGTAAAAATATGATTGCTGAAAAAAGCAACCCGAGTTAACCATTCTGACACATCACGACCTATCGTCCTGACATATTATAATTTATCAGCATCAAGTTGCATAAGTTATCAGGTTGAACGTAACGTTAAAGTGTTTGAAGCAGATCAAGCTAAACTACCACACATGGTATAATTATCAGGCCTAAAACGTATGAATTATCAGGTAGAAACAATTGAATTACCATGCTGAAAAATAAAATGAGTTAAAACATGCTATTAAAGTGAGTGTTATTATGCTGATACAGTAGAAAGCTACCAGACTAACATCGTATAAGTTATCAGGCTCAAGCTGAGTGGAAACAAATTCGAGTTAAAAAATATGAATTGTCAAGATAAACAGTTTAGATACCATGCTGAAAAAAGAGCCACACAGGCTAACACATTACAAACAAAATCATACAGATTTTGCTAAGCAAAAAGTGATGCGAAGTTGAACACATATCATGCTGACACACTAGAATCTGCAAGGCTAAACATCGTATAAGTTACAGGGCTAAACATTGCCAAACAAGGAACAATACACCTGGTCCAGAAAAAGAAACCTGATATTCTTGCCACTCATTTTCCCCAACCTCACATTGGTACCACAAATTTCCAATAACGCAAAACAAACTATAGTACTGCATCAGGGAATAGAACTATAATTGGTGTTTGTCCTTGTTAATTATAATCAGTGAAGGTTGTAAATCCCACACTTACAGTGAAGCAATCTACATGGTACAGTAGATGCATAGTGCCCGGTATGTTAGTGGGTTCTGGGGACAAGTACCACCCACACTATTCTAGTAGTACAAAAAACAAATCGCACCTGATGCATACATCACTCCAAAGTCTAGATAACAGACGAACTGGACGAGGCGCTGCTCCTCCACGGCGGTGCAGGAGGCATGTGAAGGACGGCGATGGCAGACGGGGCTCGTAGGAGCGCGGATGGACAGATCCGATGAGGGGCGACGGCGACGCAGATCCGGTGGCGGGGAGCTCTGGCAGGGTGCGGCGTTCTGGGTCGAGCTTGGCTCCACCGTAGATGGCGGCTGAACTGGAGCTTCCTCGGTCTGCCATGGCTACGAGAAAGAATACGAGAGATGAAAGATGGAGGATATGGGAGGAGGAAGTAGAGGGACTGGCGGAGGAGGAGCTACTCACCGGTGGGCTCCGGTGACCAAGGAGCGGTTCAGAGGGGGACGCGCAGCTCGGGATCGAGCTTCACCTGGCGGCGCGGGCGCTGGACGGTAGGAGCGACGCGGAGGCGCTCAGGAGCGAGTACCATGGGGCGGCGGCTGCTGTGAGAAATGGATGGACATGGGTGGAGGATCGGTGTGGGAGAAACAGACAAGGAGAAAAAAATTAGGCGGCGGGGCGTGTGCACGATCCGGATCGAACGGCCATCGATGTGTGCGGATTTGTTGCAAAAGGACAGTCGACTGGTCATTAGATTTGTCGTTTTAAGTAAGTACGGAGACGATCTGCCCTAAGATAACAGCGAGTGGTACTACAGTAGATCGGATTGGCAGGGTCTGATGTGGCGCTTGGCCGTCCACTCTGTCAGGTGATGTGGACAGCGGTGGCCCCCGCCGGGCGGCGCGCACGTCGGCCTCGACGCATCGCCAGGCGGTGTCGTGGTTCTAACTCTGACAGTGAGAATGGGGGGTAAGTATGGAGAGGCAAGATCCTAGCTATGGAGTAGTTGTATGCGCAAGGAGTTTACGAGTTCGGGCCCTTCTCTGAGGAAGTAACAGCCCTACGTCTCGGAGCCCGGGGGCAGTCGACTGGATTATGTGTGTGTGTGTGTTACAAAGTTCCGAACCCTTGTCCTAGTGGAGGGGGGTGGCTTATATAGAGTTCGCCAGGACCCCAGCCAGCCCACGTTACAAGGAGTTTAATGTACATAAAGAGAGGGGGTTACTGGTAACGCCTGTAATAAAGGACCATGAAGGCCATAAAAGCTACTTATGAGGTGACCGTTTGTAGGCAGTGCCTTTAGGTCTTCTTATGGTCGAGTGGTTGCCTTCATGGTCGACTGCTTGTACTTCTGGTCGAGTACGCTAGTGTCCGTCGACTGGGCTGACCAGGTCGACTGACCTGTCGATACTTCTCAGAATGTCTTTCATTGTAGGAGTCATGTCCTTGATTGGGTACCTCAGGTATGATAAGTTACCCTACCCTAGGTACGTATCCTCGTCATTAGCCCCCGAATGGGTCAGGGGTTAAGTGAGAATGGGGTCGAGCCTACGCTTCCGACTCAACCTCCATGCTTCGGTTGCATCTGTCTTCGGATACATGGGAGTTACGGTGGGACCTCATTCTTCAGTTGCCTTGATCCATTCAGATGTCCGTCGAGTGGTTTCGGATTACTGTCGAGTGCGTTTACGTGACGAGTCCCTTGGGAGACTTAAGGAAACGGATCTTTTTGTCTGACAACCCGTCCTGTCGATCGCGGATCTTGCGGGATTTGAAAATTGAGAAGCGCACCGGACGGAGAAAATCGCGCGAATCGGCTGGATAAGGCAAGGGCGCCTCGATCTCCGCGCCACCTTTTTCGCCACGTACTGCGCGCGCGCCTGTTGCGGGATCTGACTGGGAGGCGCAGGCCCACTGATCAGCCACTCGGGTGTGGCCTTATATAAAGCGATGATTCTGATTTTTTACTGTGCGCCCTCGTTCTTCCTCCCCCTTCCCCCGTAAGCTTCCGCCTCGCTCTCCGCCGCAACCTCGACACCGCCGCTCGGCCAAGACCTCGTTCAAGACGATGGGGACGGACAAGACGGCGGCGGCGGAACGGGCGAAGAAGACCGCGGCGAAGGGCAAAGGGAAGAGATCCGGCCGAGGCTGGTCGTCCTCGTGGGCCGCTCTGCCGTCCGGCTGGTTGCAGGGGGATTGGATGCCCTCCATCCTTACTCAGGCGGATATCGACGACATGGTGGAGGGGGGACTCATTCCCCACAAGGCCGCTCGCCTTCCTGGGAAGGAGACGGAGCCGAGACCTCGCGAGGGTGAGCGCGTCCTGATAGCCACCCATGTCGACCGGGGGTTTTCCCTGCCCCCGAGTCCTTTCTTTAGGGCTTTCCTGAACTTCTTCGGAGCGCAGCTCCACCATTTCACGCCCAACTCCATAGTCTATCTTGCTGCGTTCGTGTCTCTGTGTGAGTGTTTCTTAGGTTGTCGACCCCACTGGGGCCTCTTCAAGCATATCTTCACTTGCCGATCCCAGTCGGTTAAAAAGCTTAACCCGGACGGGGAGAGGACGCAGGTGATCCAGATGTGCGGGGGCCTCGGGATCCAGACGAGGGGTAAGAGTTGTTTTCCTCCCATGACACTTCCCGATTCCGTGCGTGGGTGGCAGTCGACTTGGTTCTACTGCAAGGACCAGCCGACTCCTGGACACTCGACCGGTCTTCCTCCTTTTACCTTGGACCGAGTGCAGAAACCCGCTTCTTTGAAAGTGGTTC
This sequence comes from Aegilops umbellulata, assembly GCA_032464435.1. Taxonomy (NCBI): domain Eukaryota; kingdom Viridiplantae; phylum Streptophyta; class Magnoliopsida; order Poales; family Poaceae; genus Aegilops; species Aegilops umbellulata. The sequence goes on from CP136059.1 coordinate 256,797,100, forward strand.
CAGAGGAGAAGGCTCAGGTGAAGGTACTAGTCAGTCGAGTGGTGGAGTTGGTACGGGAAGGCGTGACCGGCATGGACTTGCTCGAAGTCTTTCTCCAGCGACGAATCCAACCTCTCCAGGCTCGGGATCACTCGATGTGGTTGTATTCCGGGCCCGACGACTCCACCCGGATCCACCCGGAGGGGGTCGAGGCTTCTGTGCTGGAGAGCTGGCTGACCAGCATAACCGGGAATAGGGACAACCCCAGGGGTTCCAGGAGGATTGCTCCGCTTGATGGGATGATGGAGACAGACAAGGTACATTTTGCTTCTTCCGACTGAAATTTCCACTCCGTCTAGTAACTGGCTCACGATAAGTCGACTGATCCTCGTTCTGCCTGTTGTTTCGCAGGAGATCAGCGACATGTACTCGATGCTGAATGGGAACCAGGAGCACGTATCTGAAGGAGGAGGGAGTGGGGGCGAAGAGAGTGAGAATGAAGTTGAAGTCGAGGGTGAAGTCGAGGAGTGGGAATCTGACGACGACGTAGAGGGGGAGGCCGGCGACGACTCGGGCGACGAAGATGAAGAGGAGGAGGTCGACCTTCCTCGACGCGAGAGACGCTCCAAGAACGCTCAGGATCCCGCCGTGGAGCGCGGTCAGTCGAGTGCTCCGGCGGGCCAGTCATCCAAGCGCCCTCGGACCGCTTCGCCGGCCCCAACTGAGAAGGCGCCCAAGCAGCCTAGAGCCATCCCGACCAAGCCACCCAAGGCCTTGCCCAAGATCAGGGTCGCCATCCCGGTCATCTCTTGGTAAGTGACTGTTTTCACCTTTCTTGAGTCGACTAGAACGGATTCTTAGTCGATTCACTTTCAAATTATTTGCTTGGAATCGTGCAGCGCCGCTACTTCCGAAACTTCCATCCAGAATGCTGATGAGACGATGGAGGACGCCGTCACTTCCAACTTAGGTATAATCTTTGACATGATCCGACTGTTTAACTGCTGAGTCGATTGGATATTCATTTCTGAACTTTTGTAGCTCCGACCAACATCATTGACCTTCCGGATGACGAGGAGGAGGCGGAAGTGCCGCTCAGGCCTTTTGGGAGGAGAGGCCGGAGGGCCCCGGTCGACAAGGCTCCTCAGACCGTGTCGACTGCCGAGGCGGTGGTCCAAGGGGGTGACAATACCGCCCGGACTACTGTGACTTTTGCTGAGCCACTGACGACTGCCCGGCCTTCGTCGTCGACTGCCCCTCCACCGGTCGACCCGCCCTCGTTCTTCGCCGCCTACCAGACCCCGGAGGATCAAGTGAGTGCTTCTAAGGAGGCTATACGTCAGGCGGGGCTCGTGATGGAGCAGACCAAAGCGGCTAGGGATGCCAGTCAAGCGGCCTATGACATCAGCTCGGCGTTGCAGCAAAACGTCCAGGTTAGTTGATCTTCACTTGCGTTGTACACCCACTGGGTGCCGTTGGTTCGAAATTTCTCATTGGTGGGGGCACGCTGAGTGCACCCACTGGGTGTAGTCCCCGAGGCCACGGTCGACTGCTGGCAGTCGACTGTGGTCTTTATACTGCCTTTCTGTAGTTGTACTTCTCCACTCGGTAGGGTTTTCTGAGAACGTTTTGGCCAGGCCATGTCAGATGATACTGTATCCGGTCGACTGCTGGCAGTCGCCCCCCCTTTTTTTTTTTTGAAAACCAGTGGGGGCACGCTGAGTGCACCCACTGGGTGTAGTCCTCGAGGCTGCTGTCGAATGTTTTGATTCGGCTGTAGTCTTAGAAGTGTTGCTCTTTCTTTCAGTCACTCGGGAGTAACTTATCTTTGATACCCTTTGTCGATTGACTCTTTGCAGAAGTCTTGTGAGCTTGTTGCTCAGCTCGCCGATCTGAAGAATAAGCAAATCCAGCTTAATCTTGATTTACAGTTTGCTCAGGAAAACGTGCAGAAGGCGAAGGATGAGGCAAAAGGTATGGCTGGTGAGGACTCGACGGCTGTCTCTGTCCTCCTGCCTGTTCTCAATTCTGTGCTCATTGTTGTTTCGCAGACGAACTGGAAAAGGCCCTGAAGAAGAAAGATCTTGACCTTGCGGAGGCACAAAAGGCGGCTGCGGAGAAGCTGAAGCTTGCTGAAGAGAAACTTGCTTCAGTCGACCAACTTGAGAGCGAGAACGCTAGGCTGAAGTCTGCTCTTGACTCGGCCAACAAGGAAGCGAGTCGACTGAAGACTGACAAGAGTACTCTGAACGACAAGCTCGGCCAGCTGGCGGGGAAGCACAAGGACTTGGGGGATTATCTTGGGGGTCTTGCCAAGAAGCTATACCTCATGCTTGAAGGTAACCCTCTTTGTGCGATTAATCTTGTTGTTGTCGACTCACCATTTGGTTACAGTTTTGACCTGTCGAAACTTCTTTCAGAATTCTGCCAGAACTTTGAGGAAGAGACCAGTCGAGTGGAGACCCACTTGGACCCTATCAACTCTCCTGTGAAGGACGAAGTGGCCATGAATGTCTTCCGGTTGGAATCCCGTGTCGCTGGTGTAGTGGACTACCTGGCTCGACTGAAAGCTGCAGTGTCACGGATCGACTCCGCACTCTGGCCCAAGGAGACGCTTCAGAACGACCTTGAATCCCTGGTCACTCGACTAAGTGAGGTTCCAGGTCGAGTGCAAGAATGGAAGAAGTCTTCTGCTAGGTGCGGTGCTGACGTGGCTTTGTCACTGGTTCGCGTCCACTACAAGGAGGCGCGCGAGGAGAAGCTGGCCGCTCTCCAGGTTGCTAACACCAGGAAGCATAACTTTCAGGACTTCATGGAGACCTTTATCGCTGCTGCCACTCGGATTTCTGATGGGATCGATTTGGACGAATTTGTTGCACCATCCAGTCCTCCGCCGGAGGAGTAAAAAACTGATATTCTTTGTCTTAAATTTGCCTCGGAATGCCGAGTGGTTTATGTAACCGATATACTCCGTCGAGCTTATAGCTCGAGTACTTTTATTTGCGATCTAGGATCTTTTGGTTTTGACCAAACTTGGCTCGACGTTGAATGTCTTCGTGACTTGATCGGCCGGTCTACTATTCGTTGTTCCCTCAGAGGCTGTCTGGTTCGCACGATGCTTATCGCCGCGATGGTATCTGTCATCCTGGCTTAGGCGAGCATTGGGCTGCAGCTAAGTCCCCGAGTGGGAGGTTCGCTCTCCACTCGGTAGAATTTCAATTACTTAGGCGAGTACTTGGACTGCAGCTAAGCCCCCGAGTGGGAGGCTGGCTCTCCACTCGGTAGGATTTTTCAAACTTAGGCGAGTACATGGACTGCAGCTAAGCCCCCGAGTGGGAGGTTTGCTCTCCACTCGGTAGGATTTTTCAAACTTAGGCGAGTACATGGACTGCAGCTAAGCCCCCGAGTGGGAGGTTTGCTCTCCACTCGGTAGGATTTTTCAAACTTAGGCGAGTACATGGACTGCAGCTAAGCCCCCGAGTGGGAGGTTTGCTCTCCACTCGGTAGGATTTTTTCAAACTTAGGCGAGTACTTGGACTGCAGCTAAGCCTCCGAGTGGGAGGTTTGCTCTCCACTCGATAGGATTTTTCAAACTTAGGCGAGTACTTGGACTGCAGCTAAGCCTCCGAGTGGGAGGTTTGCTCTCCACTCGGTAGGATTTTTTCAAACTTAGGCGAGTACTTGGACTGCAGCTAAGCCTCCGAGTGGGAGGTTTGCTCTCCACTCGGTAGTAGGATTTTCTGAAAACTTAGGCGAATACTTGGACTGCAGCTAAGCCCCCGAGTGGGAGGTTTGCTCTCCACTCGGTAGGATTTTTCAAACTTAGGCGAGTACTTGGACTGCAGCTAAGCCTCCGAGTGGGAGGTTTGCTCTCCACTCGGTAGGATTTTTTCAAACTTAGGCGAGTACTTGGACTACAGCTAAGCCCCCGAGTGGGAGGTTTGCTCTCCACTCGGTAGGATTTTTTCGAACTTAGGCGAAACGGATTCGCAGCTAAGCCCCCGAGTGGGAGGCTGGCTCTCCACTCGGTAGTAGGATTTTCTGAAAACTTAGGCGAAGCGGATTCGCAACTAAGTCACCCACTGGGGGAAATTTAGACAGACAGAAAAAGAAATAGCAACCTTTTGCTTGGAACAAAAGAATTACAGAGGTACTTTTATTACATCTCAGTCGAGTGAGTTTTTAAGTGTAAAAAGGACGGAGCAGGTCCGCGTTCCATGCTCGAGGCTCGTCGATCCGTCGATCGATGTTGTAGAGGTGATACGCTCCGTTGTGCAGGACTTTGGTGATGATGAAGGGGCCTTCCCAGGTCGGGGCAAGTTTGTGAGGTTTTTGCTGATCCACGCGGAGGACCAAATCTCCTTCCTGAAAGGCTCGACCCTTCACATTTCTGGCGTAAAACCGACGCAACTCTTGCTGGTAGATGGTCGAGCGGATTAGAGCCATCTCTCTTTCCTCCTCTAAGAGGTCGACTGCATCTTGCCGGGCCTGTTCTGCTTCTGCTTCGGAATATAACTCGACTCGAGGCGCGTTGTGGAGCAAGTCGCTTGGCAAAACCGCTTCGGCTCCATAGACCAGAAAGAATGGCGTTCTTCCAGTCGACCGGTTAGGGGTGGTCCTCAACCCCCATAGAACTGACGGAAGTTCGTCGACCCAGGCGCCTGCTGCGTGTTTGAGATCACGCATCAGTCGGGGTTTTAGTCCTTTGAGGATGAGGCCATTCGCGCGTTCGGCCTGTCCATTCGACTGAGGATGAGCAACTGAAGCGTAGTCGACTCGAGTGCCCTGAGAGGCGCAGAAGGCTTTGAATCTGTCATTATCAAAGTTTGATCCGTTATCTGTGATGATGCTGTGCGGAACTCCATATCTGAATATCAATCCCCTGATAAAACTGATGGCAGTGCTTGCGTCGAGCTCCTTTATGGGTTTGGCTTCTATCCACTTCGTGAACTTGTCGACTGCGACCAACAAGTGGGTGAAGCCACTCCTACCAGTTCTCAGTGGTCCGATCATATCTAGACCCCAGAGAGCGAAAGGCCAGACGAGTGGAATGGTCTTCAAGGCGGAGGCGGGCTTGTGAGACATGTTGGATAAAACTGGCACCCCTCGCACTTGTCGACTATATCCTTTGCCATTTCGTTCGCCTTTGGCCAGTAGAAACCCGCTCGGTACGCTTTAGCCACGATGGTCCGAGAGGACGCGTGATGGCCGCAGGTCCCCGAGTGGATGTCCTCGAGAATTATCTGTCCTTCTTCAGGCGTGATGCACTTCTGACCAACTCCAGTCACGCTTTCTCTGTATAGCTGCCCTTTGATTACTGTAAAGGCTTTGGATCGACGGACGATCTGCCGAGCCTCTTCTTCATCTTCTGGGAGCTCTTTTCTTATGATATACGCAATGTACGGCACTGTCCAATCGGGAGTGGTGGTCATAACTTCCATAATCAGGTCGACCACAGCTGGTATCTCCACTTCGGTCGAGTCAGAGGCGCTTTTTGGTTGTGGAGGCTCTTCTGTGAAAGGATCTTCTTGCACTGATGGTGTGTGAATGTGCTCCAAACACACATCTTTAGGGATGGCCTCCCTTTTGGACCCTATCTTCGCCAAATCATCTGCAGCTTGATTTTTCAGTCGGGGTATATGATGGAGCTCCAACCCCTCGAACCGTTTCTCCAGCTTTCTCACTGCGCTGCAATATCCCGTCATGGATGGGCTTCGGACGTCCCACTCCTTCATCACTTGATTAACAACCAGATCTGAGTCGCCGTAGACCATGAGGCGACGGACGCCTAGCGAAATGGCCATACGTAATCCGTATAGAAGCGCTTCATACTCTGCCTCATTGTTGGAGGAATCAAAGTGAATCTGGAGGACATACTTGAGCTTATCTCCTCAGGGGGAAACCAGTACAACCCCCGCACCGGATCCATTCAGCATCTTGGAGCCATCGAAAAACATAGTCCAGTGCTCCGAGTGAACTTGAGTCGGAAGCTCCTGCTCGGTCCACTCGGCGAGGAAATCAGCTATTGCCTGGGACTTAATAGCTTTCTTTGCCTCGAACTTGATATCAAGAGGAAGAAGTTCAATTGCCCATTTCGCCACTCGACCGGTTGCATCTCTGTTATGAAGAATCTCTGATAATGGAGCGTCGCTGACGACTGTGATAGAGTGATCGGAGAAATAATGAGCAACCTTCTTCGTGGTCATGTAAATCCCGTAAACAAGCTTCTGATAGTGGGGATATCTTTGCTTCGACGGGGTCAGAACTTCAGAGAGATAATACACCGGGCGTTGAACTTTGAAGGTCTTTCCTTCCTCTTCCCGCTCGACCGTAAGAACGGTACTAACGACTTGTCCCGTGGCTGCTATGTAAAGCAACAATGGCTCTTTGCTGACAGGAGCAGCAAGCACCGGCTGGGTGGAGAGCAGAGCTTTTAGCTCTGCGAATGCTGCATCAGCTTCTGGAGTCCATTCGAACGTGTCTGACTTCTTCATCAGTCGGTAAAGAGGCAGCGCCTTTTCACCGAGCCTGGAGATGAATCGACTTAGGGTGGCCAAGCATCCAGTAAGTTTCTGGACGTCGTGCACACGCACGGGGCGTTTCATCCAGAGTATGGTGCCAACTTTTTCAGGGTTAGCGTCGATTCCTCGTTCGGAGACAAGGAAACCGAGTAACTTTCCTCCAGGGACTCCAAATGTGCACTTCGACAGATTGAGCTTGATATCATAACTCCTGAGATTGGCAAAAGTTTCAGCTAGGTCAGTCAGCAGGTCGGAACCTTTCCGTGACTTGACCAATATGTCATCCATGTATGCTTCTACATTCCGACTGATTTGAGTGATTAAGCACTTCTGAATCATTCTCATGAATGTAGCTCCGGCGTTCTTGAGACCGAAAGGCATGGTAACATAGCAGAAACACCCAAAAGGGGTGATGAAGGCTGTTTTTATTTCATCGGGTCCATACAGACGGATCTGATGGTATCCGGAGTAAGCATCTAAAAAGGATAACCTCTCGCATCCTGCAGTCGAGTCGACTATTTGATCAATGCGAGGAAGAGGAAAATGATCTTTCGGGCAGGCCCGATTGATATGCTTGAAATCGATGCACATGCGCAACGATCTGTCCTTCTTAGGGACCATCACAACGTTAGCGAGCCACTCGGAGTGGTAGATCTCGCGAATGAATCCTGCTGCTAAGAGTCGGGCCACTTCTTCGCCAATGGCCTTTCTCTTCTGAACGGCGGACCGTCGGAGATGCTCCTTGACTGGTTTGGCCTTCGGGTCAACTCGGAGGCGGTGCTCGGCCAGTCCCCTGGGCACACCTGGCATGTCAGCAGGCTTCCATGCAAAGATGTCCCAGTTCTCACGGAGGAACTGGACGAGCGCTTCTTCCTATTTGGGGTCGAGTGTAGTGGAGATGTTGGTTGGAGCCGCATTTGGATCGGTCGGGTGGATGTGGACTTGCTTGGTCTCACCAGTCGACTGAAATGCTGATTCCGTGGCGGGCTTCTTGGCTCGTAACAATTCACTCGGGTCCGCAGTCTTCTGGTACTCTTGCATCTCTATCTTGGCCATCTGAGCGTCAGCAATTTTGGCACCTTTCTGAAAGCACTCCTCTGCCTTCTTCCGATTGCCAACGATGGTGATTACACCTTTGGGGCCAGGCATCTTCATCTTGAGGTATACGTAGCATGGTCGAGCCATGAAGCGAGCGTAGGCTGGTCTCCCAAGAATGGCGTGGTACGCACTCTGAAAATCCACGACCTCAAAGGTTAATTTTTCTTTCCAGAAATTCTTCGAGTCACCAAAGACGACGTCGAGAGTGATTTGACCGAGTGACTCAGCTTTCTTCCCAGGAATGACTCCGTGGAAGCTCATGTTGCTGGGGCTGATCCGGGACATCGGAATGCCCATCCCCTTCAACGTCTCTGCATACAACAAGTTTAGCCCACTGCCGCCGTCCATCAGAACCTTGGTCAGTCGAGTGCCTTCAACAATTGGGTCGACCACCAACGCTTGCCTCCCTGGGGTGGCAATATGAGTCGGATGATCGGACTGGTCGAAGGTGATGGCGGTTTGGGACCACTTCAGGTAATGGGGCGTCACCGGAGCGACCGTGTTTACTTCGCGATTGATGACCTTCAGTCGACTCTTACTTTCGACATCAGCGAAAATCATCAGAGTGGAATTGATTTGGGGGTATTCTTCACCGCTGTCTTCTCTGTCTTCAACTTTGTCTGACTCTTTCCCTTTGTCCTTGGCTTGCTTCCCTTGGAACTGTTGCATCAGGAGTCGACATTGTCGAGTGGTATGCTTAGGGTGAATGAGATTTCCCTCTTCATCTTTCTTCGTGTGAATGTGGCAAGGTAAGTCCATCACATCGTTCCCGTCCTGGTCTTTCACTTTCTTGGGGTTCCAAGGACCCTTGGGTTTCCCCTTAAACTTCCCTGGGGTCACAGCTAAGGCTTCCCCGGGGGCGACTGGCTCGGCCTTGTGCTTCTGCTTCCGACTGGAGTGTCCTCCGCCGGCCTCATTAGCGGCTGCCTTATACTTGCCACTCCGGAGTCTATCTTCTTCTTCTCCGTTCGCGTACTTGGTGGCGATTTCCATCATTCGACTCAGGGTCATATCTCCAGTTCGACCAAACTTCAAAGTTAACTCCCTGTTTCTGACACCTTCCTTGAAGGCGCAAACTGCCTGATGATCGGATACATTCTCGACCGTGTGATTCAGAGTGATCCACCTCTGGATATAATCCCTCAGGGTTTCACTCGACTTCTGAACACATGACTGCAATTCTGTCAACCCCGTCGGTCGCTTGCAAGTCCCTTCGAATGTCCTGACAAACACCTGGGCTAGATCTTCCCAAGTATAAATACTGCTGGGAGCCAACTGATTCAACCACGCTCTGGCTGATCCTTCCAACATGAGGGGCAAATGCTTCATGGCCACCTCGTCATTGCCGCCTCCGATCTGAACAGCCACTCGGTAATCCTCGAGCCATGTGTCCGGCTTGGACTCTCCGGTGAACTTGCTGACTCCAGCCGCCAACCTGAAGTTGGGAGGGATCACTGCAGCTCTGATTGCTCTGCTGAAACACTCGGGACCTGAGATGCGAACTCTGCTGCTGGACGGGGCGCCTCTGTCACGGTCTTCTCGGTGAGCTCTATTTCGGTCGACCAGACCTTGAACGATGATGGACCTCGCATCAAAGCCTGGTCCCCTGGGGTCGACTGGGACCTTTCGCCCAGTACTGAACTGGCGTCTGTCTTCTTGTCGTCGAGGAATGTACGACCCGGCTCTTGGGGGAGGAGAAGGCACTCGATGTTGATCGTTGCGATCGAATCGGTGCTCATATCGCTCGTGCCCTTGGTACTGATCCTCGTGCCGGCCTCTGCGTCCTTCACGCCTCGTGGGCGACCTCGGACTATGAGCCGACTGAATGGAATTCGCAGTGACGGATCGACTGTGAATCCTGTTGCGCGACTGAGACACGGCTGAATTCTGGTCACCCGCTGCACGAAGCAAATCTCTGATCTGCAACAGACCTCTCCCTGCCTCTGACTGTGAGGGCTGGATCGACTCCGCTATGCGAGCCGCAGCTGCCAAATTCTGAATCGGGGTACGGTATACCTGGGTCGGCGGCTGGAAGACGCGACGACGACTGGACTCGGGAGCGGGCGGTCGTGCGCGCTCGTCGAGTGCTCTCTGGAGATTCTCCAATCGAGTACGTTCAGCCAAATTGGCCAAGCGCGCCTCCTCCAGGGCTCGCGCCTCAGGGGTTTCTCCAACGATAGGAGTGTGAAGGGCGTCCATGTTCCGGCGACGGAGTTCCTCCCTCTGCACTGAGGTAAGGGGCTCGGGCCTGTACTCTTCGTGACCCCGCGCCGGAATCCCCCCTGCGGCAACCTCTTCGGTATGGGGGAATCCGGGGGGACTACGTGGTCCGTCGACCATTAGTACTTCCGCCGCTGGGTCGCTGCTGTCGCACTCGGACGCAGTCTCTACGGAGCCAGTCGAACAGGCCGTAGAGTGACTCGTCGGGCTCGATTGCCGCGACTTGGGGGATGGCTGACTGGCGGGCCAGTGCGTGCTTCACCCACCGCTGGAGTCTCGACCGACCGGTGCGCTTGCGCCGGTGGGAAGCTGATGACGATGATGACGATGACGGCGCAACGAACGCCGACCCGTACTGGGTCGACGGTTGCCGCAGGAGGACGCCGCGGACGCATGCGCGGAAATGCGTGGCTCCGCGGGCGGGAAGCGCGTCCACGTCGAGTGGAGCCTCCTGCAGCCAAGCAGAGTTGTCAACGACGAAGGAGAGAGCGCCGAGACGGATCTCGCGTCTCTCGACCATGACTCCGCTCGAAAACATGATGTGGGTTGAAAGAATCCCAACTCCTCCAACAAATCGCTAGAACACCTGCCCCACGGTGGGCGCCAACTGTCGTGGTTCTAAGTCTGACAGTGAGAATGGGGGGTAAGTATGGAGAGGCAAGATCCTAGCTATGGAGTAGTTGTATGCGCAAGGAGTTTACGAGTTCGGGCCCTTCTCTGAGGAAGTAACAGCCCTACGTCTCGGAGCCCGGGGGCAGTCGACTGGATTATGTGTGTGTGTGTGTTACAAAGTTCCGAACCCTTGTCCTAGTGGAGGGGGGTGGCTTATATAGAGTTCGCCAGGACCCCAGCCAGCCCACGTTACAAGGAGTTTAATGTACATAAAGAGAGGGGGTTACTGGTAACGCCTGTAATAAAGGACCATGAAGGCCATAAAAGCTACTTATGAGGTGACCGTTTGTAGGCAGTGCCTTTAGGTCTTCTTATGGTCGAGTGGTTGCCTTCATGGTCGACTGCTTGTACTTCTGGTCGAGTACGCTGGTGTCCGTCGACTGGGCTGACCAGGTCGACTGACCTGTCGATACTTCTCAGAATGTCTTTCATTGTAGGAGTCATGTCCTTGATTGGGTACCTCAGGTATGATAAGTTACCCTACCCTAGGTACGTATCCTCGTCAGGCGGCAAGAAGGCCAGACAGACAGACAGCCAGCTACTCGGGCGAGGAACGCAAGTCGAATATGATCTCCCCTCCTCTGATCACCAAACAAATACATGATGGCTTGACAGGATCAGCGCTAAGCGAAGCTGAGTACGATATCCAATTGACTGAAAGGGCAGTGGTCCGGTTCGCAAGCAAGCAATCCTCCCTGCAACTACACCGCAGGAACGGAACACCTCGAGCGCATGTGTTGGCATATGAAAATATCCACAGGATTGATGTCTGCAGTGCGGTCTGTTCTTGCACTAAATAGCAGTGACCATCACTAGCACGGGCGAGCTAGTCCCTTGCCATTTGGATCAGATCCGGACACCACGTACGTACTCCTCACTAGCACGTGCTGTGCTCTGCAACCGGCCAGTGCCATTAGGTCAACTCCATCGCGCGACCCCAAACGAACGTCCGTTTTGTCCGGTTTTTGTCCCTTTGGGTAGGGATTTGGGATCGTGTCCGGACCTGTCCTGGGATGCGGTGGCCGTGCGCCCAGCGCGCGACCGCATCATTTTGCCCCATCCTGTCCGTCAGGGCCAAGAATTGACCAAATTTGCATTAAAACTAGTTTCAAACCCAAATATTTGTCTGAAAATTAAAATAGTTTTACAACCCAATTGAAATTGTCTTTAATAAAATAGTTTTACAACCAAATCGAAATTGTCTTGACTGAACATAAAATGGACAAATACATCTATTGGTTGCCAACGTGATCCCACACGTGCTCAACCAAGTCATTTTGAAGATTCACATGAGTGTGCCAATCACGCATCTCACGGTGGAATTGGGCAAACTGTTCAAATGTGGCCGGGTCTTGGTGCAGGGGCTCAATATTTTCACCTTGATAATCAAATCCTTGGTCGAAGATACTCTCATCACGCTCGTCCTCGACGATCATGTTGTGCATGATCACACAAGCAGTCATCACCTCCCAAAGCTTTCCTTCATCCCATGACAGTGCAGGGTTTCGAACGATACCCCACCGGGATTGAAGCACACCAAAAGCACGTTCCACATCCTTTCTAACACTCTCTTGCATTTGGGCAAATCTCTTTCTCTTCTCATTTTGGGGTTTCGAGATTGTCTTCATAAAAGCTGACCACTGAGGATATATACCATCTGCTAGATAGTATCCCTTGTTGTAATAGTGGCCGTTGATCTCAAAGTTGACAGGTGGGGAGTGGCCTTCTGCAAGCCTCGCGAAGACTGGAGAACGCTGCAGCACGTTGATATCAGTGTGAGAACCTGTCATGCCGAAGAAAGAATGCCATATCCAAAGATCTTGTGATGCCACCGCTTCTAATATGACAGTGCACCCGTTAACATGCCCCTTGTACTGGCCCTGCCAAGCAAATGGACAGTTCTTCCACTCCCAGTGCATACAATCTATGCTGCCAAGCATACCTGGAAATCCTCTAGCTGCGTTGGTCGCCAACAATCTCTCTGTATCAGTGGTAGTTGGCTGCCTCAAGTACTCTGGCCCAAAGACCTTGATCACAGCCTGGCAAAACTTGTACATTGACATGAGACATGTTGTCTCACTCATAAGCACATACTCATCCACCAGATCGCCTGGAATTCCATATGCAAGCATGCGGATGGTCGCGGTGTATTTCTGGTAGGAGGAGAATCCAAGCTTGCCAAGGGCATCCGTCTTGCACTCGAAGTATGGGTCATGAGCAACCACTCCCTCTCGGATACGATTGAACACATGCCTTGCCATACGAAAATGGCGACGGAATTTATCTGGCTTGAAGAGCGGGGTGTTGGCAAAGTAATCTGCGTAGAGCAGGGCGTGGCCTCTTTCCCTGTTGCAGTTCAGGTTGGGAGCACGGCCAGGGACTGACCCCCTGTACCGAGGAAGCTGTTGGGGAACGTTGCAGAAAACAAAAAATTTCCTACGGTTTCACCAAGATCCATCTATGAGTTCATCTAGCAACGAGTCATGGGAGAGAGATTGCATCTACATACCACTTTGTAGATCGCGAGCGGAAGCGTTCAACGAACGGGGATGAGGTAGTCGTACACGACGTGATCCAAATCACCGGAGCTCCTAGCACCGAAAGGACGGCACCTCCGCGTTCAACACACGTACGGTCAGCGTAACGTCTCCTTCTTCTTGATCCAGCAAGGCAAAGGAGAGGTTGGGGAAGATGGCTCCAGCAGCAGCACGACGACGTGGTGATGGTGGAGCTGCAGTGCTCCGGCAGGGCTTCGCCGAGCTCTACGGAGGAGGAGGAGATGTTGGAGAGGGAGAGGGAGGCGCCAGGAACAAGGGTGCGGCTGCCCCCCCTCCCCTCCCCCCTTTATATAGCCCCCTAGGGGGGGCGCCGGCCCTAGGAGATGCAATCTCCTAGGGGGGCGGCGGCCAAGGGGTGGGGCTTGCCCCCCAAGCAAGGGGGCGCCCCCCCTTTAGAGTTTCCCCCACCCTAGGCGCATGGGCCTCTTGGCGCTGGTTCCCCTTGGCCCATGTAGGCCAAGGCGCACCCCTAGAGCCCATGTGGGACCCCGAGGCAGGTGGCCCCACCCGGTGGACCCCCCGGGACCCTCCGGTGGTCCCGGTACAATACCGATAACCCCGAAACTTGTCCCGATGGCCAAAACAGCACTTTCTATATATAATTCTTTACCTCCGGACCATTCCGAAACTCCTCATGACGTCCGGGATCTCATCCGGGACTCCGAACAACATTCGGGTTACTGCATATACATATCTTCACAACCCTAGCGTCACCGAACCTTAAGTGTGTAGACCCTACGGGTTCGGGAGACATGCAGACATGACCGAGACGGCTCTCGGGCAATAACCAACAGCGGGATCTGGATACCCATGTTGGATCCCACATGCTCCACGATGATCTCATCGGATGAACCACTATGTCGAGGATTCAATTAATCCCGTATACGATTCCCTTTGTCAATCGGTATTTTACTTGCCCGAGATTCGATCGTCGGTATCGCAATACCTCGTTCAATCTCGTTACCGGCAAGTCACTTTTCTCGTACCGTAATGCATGATCCCGTGATCAAACACTTTGATCACATTGAGCTCATTATGATGATGCATTACCGAGAGGGCCCGGTGATACCTCTCCGTCAAGCGGAGTGACAAATCCCAGTCTCGATCCCTGTCAACCCAACAGACACTTTCAGAGATACCCGTAGTATACCTTTATAGTCACCCAGTTACGTTGTGACGTTTGGCACACCCAAAGCACTCCTACGGTATCCGAGAGTTACACGATCTCATGGTCTAAGGAAAGGACACTTGACATTGGAAAACTCTAGCAAACGAACTATGCGATCTTATGCTATGTTTAGGATTGGGTCTCGTCCATCACATCATTCTCCTAATGATGTGATCTCGTTATCATTGACATCCAATGCCCATAGTCAGGAAACCATGACTATCTATTGATCAACGAGCTAGTCAACTAGAGGCTTACTAGGGACACGTTGTTGTCTGTTATTCACACATGTATTACGATTTCCGAATAACACAATTATAGCACGAATAAAGACAATTATCATGAACAAGGAAATATAATAATAATGCTTTTATTATTGCCTCTAGGGCATATTTCCAACAGTCTCCCACTTGCACTAGAGTCAATAATCTAGTTACATTGTGATGAATCGAACACCCATAGAGTTCTGGTGCTGATCATGTTTTGCCTTAGGGAGAGGTTTAGTCAACGGATCTGCGACATTCAGATCCGTGTGCACTTTACAAATTTCTATGTCTCCATATTGAACATTTTCACGAATGGAGTTGAAGCGACGCTTGATGTGCCTGGTCTTCTTGTGAAACCTGGGCTCCTTGGCAAGTGCAATAGCTCCAGTGTTGTCACAGAAGAGTTTGATTGGCCCCGACGCATTGGGTATGACTCCGAGGTCGGTGATGAACTCCTTCACCCAAATTGCTTCATGTGCTGCCTCAGAGGCTGCCATGTATTCCGCTTCACATGTAGATCCCGCCACGACGCTCTGCTTGCAACTGCACCAGCTTACTGCCCCACCATTCAAAATATACACGTATCCGGTTTGTGACTTAGAGTCATCCAGATCTGTGTCGAAGCTAGCGTCAACGTAACCCTTTACGATGAGCTCTTCGTCACCTCCATAAACGAGAAACATTTCTTTAGTCCTTTTCAGGTACTTCAGGATATTCTTGACCGCTGTCCAGTGTTCCTTGCCGGGATTACTTTGGTACCTTCCTACCAAAATTACGGCAAGGTTTACATCGGGTCTGGTACACAGCATGGCATACATAATAGAACCTATGGCTGAGGCATAGGGGATGACACTCATCTCTTCTATATCTTCTGCCGTGGTCGGACATTGAGCTGAGCTCAATTTCACACCTTGTAACACAGGTAAGAACCCCTTCTTAGATTGATCCATATTGAACTTCTTCAATATCTTATCAAGGTATGTGCTTTGTGAAAGACCTATGAGGCGCCTTGATCTATCTCTATAGATCTTGATGCCTAATATATAAGCAGCTTCTCCAAGGTCCTTCATTGAAAAACTTTTATTCAAGTAGGCCTTAATGCTGTCCAAGAGTTCTATATCATTTCCCATCAAAAGTATGTCGTCTACATATAATATGAGAAATGCTACAGAGCTCCCACTCACTTTCTTGTAAACGCAGGCTTCTCCATAAGTCCGCGTAAACCCAAACGCTTTGATCATCTCATCAAAGCGAATGTTCCAACTCCGAGATGCTTGCACCAGCCCATAAATCGAGCGTTGGAGCTTGCACACCTTGTCAGCATTCTTAGGATCGACAAAACCTTCCGGCTGCATCATATACAATTCTTCCTTAAGGAAACCATTAAGGAATGCCGTTTTGACGTCCATTTGCCATATTTCATAATCGTAGAATGCGGCAATTGCTAACATGATTCGGACGGACTTCAGCTTCGGTACCGGTGAGAAAGTCTCATCGTAGTCAATTCCTTGAACTTGTCGATAATCCTTAGCGACAAGCCAAGCTTTATAGATGGTCACATTACCATCCGCGTCTGTCTTCTTCTTAAAGATCCATTTATTTTCTATGGCTCGCCGCTCAACGGGCAAGTCAGTCAAAGTCCATACTTCGTTTTCATACATGGATCCTATCTCGGATTTCATGGCTTCTAGCCATTTGTCGGAATCCGGGCCCGCCATTGCTTCCTCATAGTTCGAAGGTTCACCGTTGTCTTGTTGGAAATATGCCCTAGAGGCAATAATAAAAGCATTATTATTATATTTCCTTATTCATGATAATTGTCTTTATTCGTGCTATAATTGTGTTATCCGGAAATCGTAATACATGTGTGAATAACAGACAACAATATGTCCCTAGTGAGCCTCTAGTTGACTAGCTCGTTGATCGACAGATAGTCATGGTTTCCTGACTATGGACATTGGATGTCATCGATAACGGGATCACATCATTAGGAGAATGATGTGATGGACAAGACCCAATCCTAAACATAGCGTAAGATCACATAGTTCGTTTGCTAGAGTTATCCAATGTCAAGTATCCTTTCCTTAGACCATGAGATCGTGTAACTCCCGGATACCGTAGGAGTGCTTTGGGTGTGCCAAACGTCACAACGTAACTGGGTGACTATAAAGGTATACTACGGGTATCTCTGAAAGTGTCTGTTGGGTTGACATGGATCGAGACTGGGATTTGTCACTCCGCTTGACGGAGAGGTATCACCGGGCCCTCTCGGTAATGCATCATCACAATGAGCTCAATGTGATCAAATTGTTTGATCACGGGATCATGCATTACGGAACGAGAAAAGTGACTTGCCGGTAACGAGATTGAACGAGGTATTGGTATACCGACGATCGAATCTCGGGCAAGTAAAATACCGATTGACAAAGGGAATCGTATACGGGATTAATTGAATCCTCGACATCGTGGTTCATCCGATGAGATCATCGTGGAGCATGTGGGAGCCAACATGGGTATCCAGATCCCGCTGTTGGTTATTGCCCGAGAGCCGTCTCGGTCATGTCTGCATGTCTCCCGAACCCGTAGGGTCTACACACTTAAGGTTCGGTGACGCTAGGGTTGTGAAGATATGTATGTGCAGTAACCCGAATGTTGTTCGGAGTCCCGGATGAGATCCCGGACGTCACGAGGAGTTCCGGAATGGTCCGGAGGTAAAGAATTATATATAGGAAGTGCTATTTTGGCCATCGGGACAAGTTTTGGTGTTATCGGTATTGTACCGGGACCACCGGAGGGGTCCCGGGGTCCACCAGGTGG
Source organism: Aegilops umbellulata (assembly GCA_032464435.1). Classification (NCBI taxonomy): domain Eukaryota; kingdom Viridiplantae; phylum Streptophyta; class Magnoliopsida; order Poales; family Poaceae; genus Aegilops; species Aegilops umbellulata. The sequence goes on from CP136059.1 coordinate 256,814,399, forward strand.
GGCCACCTGCCTTGGTGGGCCACATGGTCCTTAGGGGGTGCGCCTTGGCCTGCTTGGGCCAAGGGGAACCAGCCCCAAGGGCCCATGCGCCAAGGAAACTTGGAGAGGGGAGAGTCCAAAGGGGGGAAGGCACCTCCGAGGTGCCTTGGGGAGGATGGACTCCTCCCCCCTCTTGGCCGCACCCCTTCCTTGGAGGAAGGGGCAAGGCTGCGCCCCCCCCCCTCTAATGCACCTATATAAAGGGAGGGGAGGGAGGGGTGGCCGCACCCTTATGCCCTGGCACTCCCTCCTCCCTGCAACACCTCCTCCTCCTCCTGTAGTTGCTTAGCGAAGCCCTGCCGGAGTTCTGCTGCATCCACCACCACACCGTCGTGTTGGATCTTCCTCAACCTCTCCTTCCCCCTTGCTGGATCAAGAAGGAGGAGACGTCTCCCGTCCCGTACGTGTGTTGAACGCGGAGGTGCCGTCCGTTCGGTACTAGATCATCGGTGAATTGGATCACGGCAAGTACGACTACCTCATCCACGTTCACTCAAACGCTTCCGTTGCGATCTACAAAGTGGTATGTAGATGCTATCTAATCTGAATACTCGTTGCTAGATGAACTCATAGATGGATCTTGGTGAAACCGTAGGAAAAATTTTAATTTTCTGCAACGTTCCCCAACAGTGGCATCATGAGCTAGGTCTATGCATAGTTCTTCTTGTGCGAGTAGAACACAATTTGTTGTGGGCGTAGATGTTGTCAATTCTTCTTGCCGTTACTAGTCAATCTTGATTCAGCGGTATTGTGGGATGAAGCGGCCCGGACCAACCTTACACGTACGCTTACGTGAGACCGGTTCCACCGACTAACATGCACTAGTTGCATAAGGTGGCTGGCGGGTGTCTGTCTCTCCTACTTTAGTTGGATCGGATTCGATGAACAGGGTCCTTATGAAGGGTAAATAGAGATTGACAAATCACGTTGTGGTTTTACGTAGGTAAGAAAACGTTCTTGCTAGAACCCTAATTCAGCCACGTAAAACTTGCAACAATAATTAGAGGACGTCTAACTTGTTTTTGCAGCAAGTGCTTTGTGATATGATATGGCCAAAGTTGTGATGTATGATGAATGATCTATATGTGATGTATGAGATGTTCATGCTATTGTAATAGGAATCACGACTTGCATGTCGATGAGTATGACAACCGGCAGGAGCCATAGGAGTTGTCTTTATTTTTTGTATGACCTGCGTGTCATTGAGAATCGCCATGTAAATTACTTTACTTTATTGCTAAATGCGTTAGCCATAGTAGTAGAAGTAATAGTTGGCGAGAAACTTCATGGAGACACGATGATGAAGATCATGATGATGGAGATCATGGTGTCAAGCCGGTGACAAGATGATCATGGAGCCCCAAGATGGAGATCAAAGGAGCTATGTGATATTGGCCATATCATGTCACGTTTATTATTTGATTGCATGTGATGTTTATCATGTTTTGCATCTTGTTTACTTAGAACGACGGTAGTAAATAAGATGATCCCTCATAATAATTTTAAGAAAGTGTTCACCCTAACTGTGCACCGTTGCTAAGGTTCGTCGTTCCGAAGCACCACGTGATGATCGGGTGTGATAGGTCCTTACGTTCGCATACAACGGGTGTAAGACAAATTTACACACGCAAAACACTTAGGTTGACTTGACGAGCCTAGCATGTACAGACATGGCCTCGGAACACAGAAGACCGAAAGGTCGAGCATGAGTCGTATAGAAGATACGATCAACATGAAGATGTTCACCGATGTTGACTAGTCCGTCTCACGTGATGATCGGACACGGCCTAGTTGACTCGGATCATGTAATACTTAGATGACTAATAGAGGGATGTCTATCTAAGTGGGAGTTCATTAAATAATTTGATTAAATGAACTTTATTATCATGAACTTAGTCTAAATATTTACAATATGTCTTGTAGATCAAATGGCCAACGTAGTCCTCAACTTCAACGCGTTCCTAGAGAAAACCAAGCTGAAAGACGATGGTAGCAACTATACGGACTGGGTCCGGAACCTGAGGATTATCCTCATAGCTGCCAAGAAAGATTATGTCCTAAGAGCACCGCTGGGTGACGCACCTATTCTCCCTGCAGAACAAGACGTTATGAACGCTTGGCAGTCACGCTGCGATGATTACTCCCTCGTTCAGTGCTGCATGCTTTACAGCTTAGAGCCGGGGCTCCAAAAGCGTTTTGAGAGACATGGGGCATATGAGATGTTCGAAGAGCTGAAAATGGTTTTCCAAGCTCATGCCCGGGTCGAGAGATATGAAGTCTCCGACAAATTCTTTAGCTGTAAGATGGAGGAAAATAGTTCTGTCAGTGAACACATACTCAAAATGTCTGGGTTGCACAACCGCATGACTCAACTGGAAGTTAATCTCCCGGAAGAAGCGGTCATTGACAGAATCCTCCAGTCGCTTCCACCTAGCTACAAGAGCTTTGTGATGAACTTCTTGGGGCTCTTGGGGCCTCTTGGGGCTGGTTCCCCTTGGCCCATGTAGGCCAAGGCGCACCCCTAGAGCCCATGTGGCCCCTCGAGGCAGGTGGCCCCACCCGGTGGACCCCCGGGACCCTCCGGTGGTCCCGGTACAATACCGATAACCCCGAAACTTGTCCCGATGGCCAAAACAGCACTTTCTATATATAATTCTTTACCTCCGGACCATTCCGAAACTCCTCGTGACGTCCGGGATCTCATCCGGGACTCCGAACAACATTCGGGTTACTGCATATACATATCTTCACAACCCTAGCGTCACCGAACCTTAAGTGTGTAGACCCTACGGGTTCAGGAGACATGCATACATGACCGAGACGGCTCTCGGGCAATAACCAACAGCGGGATCTGGATACCCATGTTGGATCCCACATGCTCCACGATGATCTCATCGGATGAACCACTATGTCGAGGATTCAATTAATCCCGTATACGATTCCCTTTGTCAATCGGTATTTTACTTGCCCGAGATTCGATCGTCGGTATCCCAATACCTCGTTCAATCTCGTTACCGGCAAGTCACTTTTCTTGTACCGTAATGCATGATCCCGTGATCAAACACTTTGATCACATTGAGCTCATTATGATGATGCATTACCGAGAGGGCCCGGTGATACCTCTCCGTCAAGCGGAGTGACAAATCCCAGTCTCGATCCGTGTCAACCCAACAGACACTTTCAGAGATACCCGTAGTATACCTTTATAGTCACCCAGTTACGTTGTGACGTTTGGCACACCCAAAGCACTCCTACGGTATCCGGGAGTTACACGATCTCATGGTCTAAGGAAAGGATACTTGACATTGGAAAACTCTAGCAAACGAACTATGCGATCTTATGCTATGTTTAGGATTGGGTCTCGTCCATCACAACATTCGCCTAATGATGTGATCTCGTTATCATTGACATCCAATGCCCATAGTCAGGAAACCATGACTATCTATTGATCAACGAGCTAGTCAACTAGAGGCTTACTAGGGACACGTTGTTGTCTGTTATTCACACATGTATTACGATTTCCGAATAACACAATTATAGCACGAATAAAGACAATTATCATGAACAAGGAAATATAATAATAATGCTTTTATTATTGCCTCTAGGGCATATTTCCAACAGAAGCTACCGTTGAATATGGTCGTGAACGACCAGTCCAGCCACCACAAGATCATCATCATCCGACGACGAATCGTCCGATGAACAAAGGAAGTGATGGAAGAAAAAATCGTCTCCACTGTCCATACCTTTGTTGGCAAAAGGTCGAACACCTTGCGGTCGTGGTGGCGAAGAGGCCGCAATGATCACCTCGACGCAGCAGGGTGGTTGCTGGCCGGCTACAGGCCGCTCTGGAGCTCTCGTCGGAATCTGCCTCGGCCGCCGTGGTACGTCGCCGGCAGTCGTGTCCGCTCTGCCACCGGCAAGGACGGCCACGGCCAAACCTCCTCCGATCGACGACCAAAACTACAGCAGAAGCGCGGGCGTGGTGGCGGCCATGTCGAGACGTGGTTTGGTATGGACGGGGGGGTGGCTGCGCGGTGAGGAGGCGGCCGGAGAATAGCGGCGGCGCCGGCGGCGGGGCGGGGCGGGGAGAGAGGGTGAAGCGTTGGGAGCGGAGGGACTGCTAGTGTCCCCGACAGGCGGGCCAGCGGAGGACAAGCGCGCGCGTCCCGCCCGTCCGTGCGCTGTCCGTTTCACCCCAAAACCAGCGCAAGTTTGGGCCGGGGATGGGTCGAAAGCGTACACAAAGCGGACAAAAGTCCGTTTGCTCCCGCGCGCTGGGCCGCCTTTTTTGTCCCTTTTACCCCAAACGGACGGGGCCGGACAGGATGGGTCGAAAGTGGAGTTACCCCTAAGGCCAACTCCACCGCGCGACCCTATCCTGTCCGGCCCCGTCCGTTTGGGGTAAAAGGGACAAAGGAGGCGGCCCAGCGCGCGGGAGCAAACGGACTTTTGTCCGCTTTGTGTCCGCTTTCGACCCATTCCCGGCCCAAACTTGCGCCGCTTTTGGGGTGAAACGGACACCGCGCGGACACGCGGGTCGTCTGCGCGTGCCCTCCCCTGGCCCGCCCGTCGGTGGCACAAGATGTGCCTTTTTCTATCCGCCCCCCTCCCTCCCTCCGGCCGCACCCCCTCCACTCTTCCCCACTCTTCCCGTCGTTGCCGCCGCCGCCGCTGCCATATCAGCCGTGCAGTTCGGACGCGAGCTCGCCCAACCCCTTCCCCTCGGCGCCGGGCTCGGACGCGACCACGGCCACCTGGTTTGCGCACCCGCCGGCCGGTTTTGGGGCGGATCCGGTCTTTCTTGAGCTCGGCCGGCTGTGGGAGGCCGGGCCGCGCCATGGACTGGCCGGGCACCTCGCCGGAAGGCCCTGGCAGGGCCGCAAGGCCACATGCAGGCAGTGGCTCCTCCTCTAGCCGCTCGGATCTGCACCGTCGGTGGTCCGCCGGCAGATACACGAATGGCGGTCGGCCGGGCTCGGTGCTTGCCCAAAAGCTCGCCGGCGCACCGTTGCCACTCATTAAGTGCGACCACTGCCCAAGGATGGTCGTGCGCCGCGTGTCTACAACGCCGGAACATTCCGGATGGGTGTTCATCAAGTGCTTAAACGATGGGGTATGCGATTTTTTTAGCTTCGGTTTGTGCTCTAGATTTAACTAGTTGTGCTAACTTCAAATTTTGTTGTGTAGAATGGATGCAAGTTTTGGTATTGGGAAGAAGAGTACATCGATATATTGATAGAGCGCAATTTAGTAGATGTTCGTGCACTTTTAGCTAGCATAGAGGCTGTAGATGAGACAAGTGCATTTGTTGCTAGATTAGAGGCTAGGCACGAGGAAGCAACCTCTACTTCTTTAGGCTCGAAGAAGAAGAAAGAAACACGCAAGATGAAGGCGGCTAGATTAGAGGCTAGACACGAGACTAGGTGTGAGTAGGAAGCAACATCGACTTCTGGCTTGAAGAAGAAAGGAGGATGCCAGATCGAGCCTCCTCCTCCACAGATCAACAACGAGTGCATCGAGAAGGCCCTAACCCAACTCAAGGGAGCAGTTATGGAAGTTGGGTATCTTCTCAAATGTATTCTTGTGGTTCTTGTTTTCTTTGGTCTTGCTTTACTAGTTAAAATGTGATGATGTATTTTTCATATACCAAAAACGAATGATGAAATAAAGTTAAGGACTTGCAAAGAAATAATATGCGGACAGGATGCGGCCGGGATGCGTCCGCATGCTGGGCGCACGGTCACCGCATCCCAGGACAGGCCCGGACACGACCCCAAATCCTTACCCAAAGGGACAAAAACCGGACAAAACGGACGTCCGTTTGAGGTCGCGCGGTGGAGTTGGCCTTACTCCTGTGCGACACCTGTTTCACAGCAAATCATGTCGCCCGAATGAACGTACACAAGGAGGTGGATTGAAAAATCTCAGTCACAACTCACAAGGGATGACCGGATCAAATGATCAATGCAATGGCGTTCGCCCCAATCATCATCTACTCTTCCGGCCAATTGATAACTAAGCATGGTAATTTCATAAGGCGAACGAGCATCCGGAAACTCGTATTAAATCGTCGGAAAATCAACGCCGTCTGCCTCAGTTTTGTTATTGTTTGTGGAACTGATCATCAGAACGTAATCGTGCACCGTAGACTCGTAATATACCTCGTTTGAAAATAGGGGCATACATATACTACATGATAGAGTGGAGGCTCGGACAAGGGTGACATGATCGCATGAACTGTTTTATTAGGGATGCCTTTGTCTGTTCGTTGAGCCAATTAAGCTACTCGTGGCTACGGTGGACTTCCGCTCTGCGCGCGCATTGGCCGCCTGCTCGCCTGTCCGCGAATGTTACGGAATGTTTTTTCATCCGTGGAGGGCATTTGATTGGAAGATAGCGATCCCCTAGGTTTGGTGGGGAGATGAGATGATGGATTGAACTGGTTAAACAAACAGCTGTGGTCTCCGGCCTACTTCTATGCATGCTCTTGACCCTGTTCTGTTGAGGCAAGCCTCGGGTTTTTGGTCTTGTCTTGGTTCATCTTTGCTCAATGACGATGCAATGACGCCTCCCCGACTTGCTAATCGTCTTGAACTTTCGTGGTGGAGCGCTCAGTCAAGGTTCGTGTTAAGTCTTGGCACTCATTGATTGTGGATGCTCCTCTGTTGTGCCATGGGGTTTGATACGCACGCCGGTGCGGTGCGTTAGACTGTTTCTAGAGTCTTGGTATTGTGATCCCTCGACGCACCCCTCATCTATCTGGTCCTGTTAGTATGCTAGCTAGGTCTTGCCTTATGTTGGGTGTCCTGCTTCTCTCCTTTCCTTGTAACACTTGTTACTTGTCTGGTTTTCGGCTCGGTTTTCCTTATAAACGGGGTCAATTTGTTAAGGTTTTCGATCCGGTTTTCCTTATAAACTAGATCATTATCCTGGCATTATGATCACTTTGAGCAATATATTCAGGTGAAGGGACTCCTCCCCCGATGATTCTCAAAAAAAAAAATATATCGATCGGCCGGGAGCGCGACGTCGCAGGAAGATGATAGATCCCGGCGACAGCAGCCACGGCCGCGCTGCGCTACAGTCCTGGGCCTTCTCCGCCAGTTCTTTGGCAGAGTCTATCCAGACTCCAGACCATTCATAGGAACAACGAGTGTTCTGTGCGTGAAGTGATTTTCCAAATTTGTAGTACCGTGATGACAAGTAAATAAATTTGTGTGGCCGCTTGCGGTTGGCCAGTGAGCCCTGGAACATCGACAGCGAGGTGGGGTGGCCACTGGCCGGGACCGTGGGGCGGCAGGCAAGTCAGCACAAAAAGATCTCGCCTCTCCATGTGTCACTGTGATTCAACTTGTGATCGACGGACGATGGTGGCTTCGCGGGCGGAATAATTGCTCCAGTCTACGACGGCTGCGGCGAGCAGCACAGCGACGGCGCATATATTCGGAGCTCCGCCAAAATCCAACGCATATACTATTCCAGAAAGAAAAAGGCTTCAACGCAGTTTTTCCCTTCGGTTTTTTTAACATTTTGGTCGTTTCGTCAATGGAGTTTCTTCCAAGCTGGTGGCTGCGCGCACGCCGCTTTGGCCTTGATCGACCGTAGCGTGGCGTGATACACGTGAGGGGTTTCCCAAATGCCCAGCGTATATGCAGTACTATATGGAGACGTACGTCTCCGTCGCCACGTTTCGATTGAAAGTATAGTGGAGAAGGGTCGGCGGTCGGTCGTACAGATGATGTTAGGATGGAGTATCACATTGGTACGCTAGCACTACACGTACTACGCTTTGCTTGGTGGTGAGCGGCGGCATCTTGCTGTCGCAGAGCAGCAGCAGTAGGTACGTGTACTAGTCCCCGAGTAGTAGTGATTATTATTGAGCTTTGACATGACATAATCAATGCTGGAAGATGATGCCGTGGCTTCGACTCATCGGTTCCCATTTTCCCGGTGACAATTATCATGATTGATTTATCCGGCAAAACAAAAAGAGAGCATGCTTGATTTGTGCAAAACTGTGGACCATGTACTCCGACCAGCTCGGCCTCGGTCGGTCAATCGACTTGTGCGACAACTAGACATCAATTCCGTGGGGGTCTGGGCCCGTTTGGTGGGCCAAGCTGGTTTTGGGCAGTTGTCACAGACATAAATGCATTTCTGTACCATGTGGCCATCCTGTTCCTGCACCTGGACCGCTGACTGCATCCCATGACCAACGTCGTGGAGATACGATGCCGAGGCCACCGGCGGCCTGGGCCAAGGCGGCACCGGAGATGGAGATGGATGCAGCAGCAAGCAGCAACGGCCGGCGTGCCGCGACCACCCCCTGAAGTCAGTCCTGACACCCGACCCCGGCGGCACCAATTCCAGCCGGCACGCGGACAAAATTACTGTTCTGACCCTTAAGGCAAACTAAATCCGGATTTGACCTCGTTTAGAAAAAAAATTCGTTTCTGACCTTTTTGGGTGACGCCAAGGACCCTGGCGTCTGGGTTACGAAGCAGACGCCAGGGACCCTGGCGTCTGGGCCCTGCCCCGCACTGCCCGGCTGCCCGTTGACTTGCTGACGTGGCAAAGGGACCAGACGCCAGGGACCCTGGCGTCTGGCCCTGGTAAGTGGATAACCTTTGGGGAAAGTGTGTGGGACCCACCCCACACACTTTCCCCAATCCAGCCCGAGGTTGAAGAAGCTTTGCTGCCCCCCCACTCTCTCTCACCCCTCAAGCTCCCCCCTCAAATCCTCCCCAAAAGGTGCTTCCCTTAGGTGGATCTTTCCATCACTTTGTTGCTTGTGGTAATCTCCCTCAAATCATCCAATTATTTTTTGTCAAATCTTGTTATTTTGGTTGCATTTTATACATGTTGGTGGAACCCTCTAGTTCATGTTTTCTCCCTTATGTTAGTATGAATGACTTGGTTAACTTTGATAATATAGTGCTATGCATGGTGTGTAGTAGTAATATATGCTTGTTGAGTTGAAAGATTTGGGGTTAGCGTTAGTTAGTGATTAGGTTTAACTTAGCTTAGTGTGTGTTAATTAGTGATACTTTTGTGGACATCACCAATAATTTAGTCTTGATATGATGAACACACCAAATTCTCATTGAAGTCTTAAATGCATTCATGTTATTTTTAGATGGAGAGACTTGTTAATGTTCATTACATGGACAAGGAGGCATTCTTGAGTAACAATGCCGACACGGGTGAGGAACCATTGGTTTTTGATACAAGCCCTAGCTATGAGGATGTTGTTGCAAAAGTGAGACAAGTCTTAGAGTGGATGGACACCAATGTTGATGTTAAGTTAATAGGAAGGTATGATGTTGGAGTTGGAGCCAAATCTCGCTTGAAAAGTATGCCTATCACCTCGGATTTGCATTGGGATGTATACAAGGAAAAAGTATCCCAATCGGAAGACAAGTCACTTGAATTGTTTGCCACCAAGGTTGAATCTCCTCGGTTGGCCTTTGATTTGAACCGACATGTCTCTTCCCCAATGGATGACATGAGCGAGAGGACAATGGTGCCACTTGTTGAGCATAGGGTTGTGGTTGATGCCCCCAATGTTTATCCCCGCCCACGTCCCCGTGTACCATCTATCAAAGCAAATGAGGTTGAGTTGTATGCCCCCAATGCTTCTAGCCAACCACCAACTAGCCAAGCAAATGAAGTTGAGGTAATTGCTAGTGACGAAGTAATTCAAGAGGATGAAGATGCTTATGATGATGACGAAGAGCAAGAGGAAGGGTTTCATGGTAATGATGTTGGTGACTTGGATGCGTACATAGCGTAAAAGGACATGGATCGTGACTTGCCTTTTAGGCGTCAATATGCGTATGACTCGGATGACGAGGGTCCAGTTGACCAGTTGGACGAGGATGGATTCACAAAGGAGGAGAACCAAATCCACTTTGAGCTGACGGGCTTACAAAAAAGAACTCACTTGTTTAAAGATCTGAGCCTTGCCCATAAAGCTGTTGTTGACGGTGGAATGAGAATGACGGCGATTGAGCCAACACCATGCCCGGATCCAGGAGAACCAAGGGTGGAGAATGAGGACGAGAATGCTTATTTGAAGAAAGGATTGAAGTTTCTGAGCTTGCCTATGCTGAAGTTTTGGTTGGCTGACTATGCCATTCGAAACCATAGGCCAATTTATGTTGAGCACTCCGACATGAAGTTGCGTTACACCGTGGTGTGTGAGCAAAAGGATTGCACATGGAAGGTTCGTGCAAGGAAGCTTAAAGAAACCGAAGAATGGGTGTTAAAAAGTTGTGATACCACTCATAGATGCAAACCGCCATCCAAACGACTTAGAAAGACACACCGTCAACTCACATCTGAGTATCTTGGATAAAAATGGATGAAAGACATAGCCTTTGATCCCACTGTGAAAGTGAGGTTTCTCATGCGGACGGTGAAAAAACAATTTGGTTACGAAGTCAAGTATGGGAAGGCATGGAAGGCAAAGGCAAATGCTATTAGGATGTTGTACGGTGGATATGAAGAAGCATACAACCAGCTCCCAAGGTTGTTGGCCGCGATTGCACATAGGAACCCGGGCATGTTTCATGTGGTCGAGGATCACGAGGGAGTGTTCCACCGTGCCTTCTGGAGTTATGAACAATGTGTGGAGGCATTTCAGCATTGTCGTCCGGTCTTGTCTATAGATGGCACGTTCTTGACCGGTAGATATAAGGGCACACTAATGGTAGCAATGGCGCACTCATCAAACGACAACGTGTTGCCGTGTGCATTTGCTTTGGTGCCTTCCGAGCACCAAGACAACTGGGAGTGGTTCATGGGTCATGTTAGGCACAACGTGATTGGGGCTAGGGAGGTATGCATCATATCGGACCGGCATCATGGCATACTCAAGGCAATGGACATTGTTATTCCAGGATTTCCAAAGCTTCACCACAGATGGTGCATGAGGCATTTTGTGGCCAACTTTTACCGGGCATGTAAGAGCAAGGAGCTCAGCAAAGACCTTACCCATGTATGTGTGGCATTCACCACCCAAGGTTTCGATGCTCGGTACAACAAACTCTTTGCAGCGGTGAACGAAGGGGGAAAAGACTTCTTAACTAGGAATTTAAGCGAGAAGCACAAGTGGGCACGCGCTCATGACGATGGTGGTTGGCGATATGGTGACATGACGAGCAATCTCGTAGAATGTTTCAACAATGTGTTGAAGGGTGCTCGTGCATTGCCGGTGACTGCAATAGTGGAGTACACCTTCTTTAAGCTTAATGAGTACTTTCAGAGGCATTCTGAAGAGACTGCAAAATGGATAGGTGAGAAAAAGGATTATCCGGAAAAGGTTGATGAATGGTTGCAGTTACAAGCAAGCAAGTCTTCACGGCAACAAGTTATCATATTCGATAGGCTTGAAATGATCTATCAAATTGATGAGCCAGGTGGCACAACACGAGACGGTAGACAATATGGTGGTGCTGCATTTGAGGTGAAATTGAAGACTCGGTGGTGCCAGTGCGAGAGGCCTAGTAAGTATCATTGGCCATGCTCGCATTTGATAACGGCGGCGAAGGCGAGAAACATACATGTTAATGATGGAAAAACCGTGAGGATGCAAGAGTTCCATGTGGAAGCTACTAGGTTGACATGGGCGCCAAGATTTCACCCTTTCTTGGACCAATCACAGTGGCCTGAGTACCATGGCCCTCATATTAGGCCAGACCCTCTTCTGAAGGTGGAGACGAAGGGTAGAAGGAGAACTAAGAGGTTCAGGGGTGATATGGATGACCTGGCTGGATACACTGGCATGAAACAATTTGGTAGCGGTCATTTCATGGAGGCTCCTGACATCATCAACTGTGGGGTGTGCGGTGAAGGGGGACACAATGAGCGGACATGCAAGAAAAAGAAAACCAAAAAAAGAAAAACAAGTCGTGGAGGCGGCACCGATGGTGAACGAGGTGGAAGAGGTGACGGTGGTGGTGGTCGAGGAAGCACAAGTGTCAGAGGTGGTAGTGGCGGTCGTAGAGGGAGCACAAGTGCTAGGGGTGCCAGTGTTGGTCGAGCTAGCACAAGTGCTAGAGGTGGTGGTCGAGCTAGCACAAGTGCTAGAGGTGGTGGTCGAGCTAGCACAAGTGCTAGAGGTCGTGGTGGTCGGAGAGGAAGCACAAGTGCTAGAGGTGCTGGTGGTCGTAGACGAATGGTTGATAATGGATCGGCCTTCGGTTATTTGCATAATCCAGATGGTTGATCTAATAATAATGGTATAGTATTTGTTCATACAATTCCTAGCATTTATTCATTTACTGTATTTACGCATTTACTATCTTTATGTCTTGTGCTAACAATTGGTCTTTTTGTAGGCATGGCTTCATCCGGTTCCAGGACGAGGCCGGCGTGCGCGGACCAAGAGGACATGCCGAAGACGTGGTTGGAGGCCAGTTTGGACAAGGAGAAGGAGAAGGATGTGCCCACACCACCATGTTGGTGTGGTGATGTTTGCAAGCTGAAGGTGTCCACTGACCGCAACAAGTCATGGACAGAAGGTAGAAGGTTTTTCGTGTGTCCCAACTATGCACATGATCGTCGAAGGCCAACTAACGCATATGACATACCACCGGTATGTTAGGTGTACATACAAAAAACATCAACAAGTTGTCACTCATATGTCTAACAAAATCATGGTTTATATGTAGTCCCCTCCTCCACTTTGCAAGTACTTCACTTGGATAGATCACGAGGTACCAAAAGATGTCCAAGAGGACCAACGTCGAGATTGGTTACGGAGGCAACGCCTGTTCGAGGAGTCCTACGCATGGGGATTGGAGCGGGAGCGTCGTGAGAAGGAGGCTCGTGAGCGCAAGAAGCGTGAGCAAGAGAGGGCACGCAAAGAGAAGGAGGCTCGTCAAGAAGAGAGGGCAAGAAAACTTGCAAGGGCTCGCGATGCACGAGAGGAGGACGAGGCACGTGACAAGAAGGGAAAGTGGCCCCGTACTACTCAGTAGACAAATGGAAAGGCACCGGCGTCGATGACGAACTGTCAAGACTTTGTTTAATGTATGAACTTGTTGATCGAGATCTTGTGTGCTCATGAACTATTTATGTCATTCGAGACATCGTGTGTGAACTTGTTATTCGAGACCTTGTGTGGTCATGAACTACTTATGTGCAACCTATTTGAAATTATGTGCAAACTATGTTTTGTTTGAAATTATCTGCAACCTATTCAATGTTTAAAAATCTGTTTAAAACATAGCATTTGAAAAAGCTCTCTGGATAGGGAACCAGACGCCAGGGACCCTGGCGTCTGGTTCCCTGACCCAGAGAGCTTTTGAAAATGCTATCTGGATAGAGACCCAGACGCCAGGGTCCCTGGCGTCTGGTTTTCTGACCAGAGAGCTTTTGAAAGTGCTCTCTGGTCAGGGAACCAGACGCCAGGGTCCCTGTCCAGAGAGCTTTTGAAAGTGCTCTCTGGTCAGGGAACCAGACGCCAGGGTCCCTGGCGTCTGGGTCTCTATCCAGAGAGCATTTTCGAAAGCTCTCTGGTTAGAGACCCAGACGCCAGGGTCCCTGGCGTCTGGTTCCCTATCCAGAGAGCATTTTCAAAAGCTCTCTGGACAGGGAACCAGACGCCAGGGACCCTGGCGTCTGGGTCTCTAACCAGAGAGCTACCAGAGAGGATAAGATTCTTTGGGCCCACCTCTACCCCTCTCATCCATTCATCTCCACCTCTACCCCTGTCATTTCTTTCATCTCCACTCACTCTCACTCTCACCTCTAGCCCTCTCGTCCACTCACTCTCATCCAGTAACATAACCCCCCTCAAATCTCTCACGAATCGGTCCGGTTTCACCGTTGGATCTTCAGTATTTCGAAACTAGAAGGTAAATCAACTACACCCCCACTTATTGGTTGGTTTTAGGATCTCCAATATCATAGTTTTGTGTGAACCCTGGTTTGTTTGTTTTCCTCGTGGTTTAATGTATCATATGTTAGGTACTAAGAGATTTGTGTGTTGTAGATGGCTAATGGTACTCAGTGGGTGCTTAGCCCTGTTGTTCATGTCCAAGGCTTGTCTCCATGTGTTGTGCAAGTTAGTGAAGTAGACCTCACTTTTGATTGGTTGAAGACTAAATTCATGTTGAAGCAAGGGTTGAAGGAAGAGGATTTTGTGTACTACGTCAGCAGGAGGCAGGCAGATGGCCCCGGGGAAAGAAAATTGGTTGACATAACTGATGATGACAAGATTCAACAAATGATGCAAGAATGGAAATGGAAAAGGGTTGTTGACTTGCATTGCTACAGGAAACCGAGTTATATGTGATGTTCATGTCGTTTGAACTATCGTGGACCATCGTGGTCATGAACTACCTATGTTATTCGAGACTATTTGTGTAATTTGAGATTATGTGATGAACTTCTCATTCGAGACTATTTGTTTAATTTGAGACCTTGTGTGCTCATGAACTATGCTTCTCATTTGTCATTCGATACTATAGGAGGCTAAAACAAAATGAAAAGTACAACACCAAAGGCCAGACGCCAAGGACCCTGGCGTCTGGTCGCCCTGTTTCTGCTGTCAGGACTCTGTTTTGCTTCCAGTCGACCCCCAGACGCCAGGGTCCTTGGCGTCTGGCCCCCTGACATGAAACCAGACGCCAGGGACCCTGGCGTCTGGTGCCCTGTATTTTATTTTGAACTTGCTGTTTGACACACGAAGCACATATATATTCATATGATAGGTTCATAGAGCACAGAAGATAGCACATTTCACATAACTTTCAGCACGACAAATTCTTGCATACAAACGACAAGTTCATAGATTTTTCATCACGACAAATTCAAGCATACATAAGACACCAAGTGCATACATAAGACACCAAATTTATGACAACCAAGTTCAAGACAACCAAGTGCATACCACGACACCAAATTCATGCACTTCCAAACAAGAAGCTCACTTCCTCCTTCCTCTCTTCACAATGGTTCCCCTTGTAGGCTCCTCCTCTTCGCTAGCCTCCTCCTCCTCCTCTTCGTTGTATGCCTCCTCCTCCGCCTCAATGTTGGCCTTATATCTTTGCATTCCTGTTGGGATAAGCTTAAGAGGATACTCCGGACTATGGAATTGTGTGTTCCATGTCTTCTTTCTACCTTTCTTGCCTGCTGTCTTAGCAATGGATTTGCCTTTCCTATCGCGAGCATTGCCTTGTGTCGGTTGTGATGGTTGTGGAGCATCAACATCATACGCATGATCCTCTTGCTGTGTTGCATCATACTGATGCTCCTCATCATGTGTTGGCTCCTCTTGATGCATTGGCTCCTCTTGATGTGTTGCCTCCTCCTCCATGTCATCATCATCCTGGAGTAAACGCCGTCTGTGAGCTCTCGCGGCGCGGGTACCAGGTGCGTACACGTCACTGGACTTAGCACCATGGCAAGAAAGCATTGCTGCCATCTTATGGAACCGCTTCTTAAACTTCTGCAACAACACAAAATATGCTATGATATGTGATGCAAATAAATAATCCGTGAAAAGAAACTTTTCTAATATATTTGTCACACCTCCATCGTGCTCCTAAGAGTTCTCTCAGATAATCCACCCCCAACTGGATGACTCAGTGCAACATTGGCATCGTTGACACACAAAAGCAACTCTCGGCCCTGCAATTCATGAACACACCAATATTATGTATTTCAAAGAAGACAACATGATGCAAGTATGTTAGAATAGGTCAAAAAGGCTACCATTTCGTCATGCATCGGTGCGTAGTCAACATGAGCCCCTCTGGTTTCTCTCACAGCCATGTTGAAGGTACTATAACCTTCTGCAGTCTCCGGGTCTTCAGACACCAACTCCGACCACTCGTCGTGAGTCCAACCTGGCTTCAGCTTCAACCGGTAACGATCCGCATACCACACTTGATACTTCTGATATGCTATCTGATTGTGAGGTCTATTCTCTGATTGCACTAGCGTGTCTCTTTGATTCCAAATTTCTATCCATGCACGGTGTTTGTTTGCCCAATCTGATATATCCTGATTGTTCCTTCGATCGAACCTACAAATGATGCACGGGACAAAGCTTTAGCAAACATTGACTTATTCAATGCTCTACTACGTACTCAAGGCATGCTTTCTTACCGATGCAGAGATAGCATTTCCTCCTTGCTCTCCTTAATTGGAATACCTTGTCTTTTTCCAAATTGTCTTGCCACACGGTCTACAAAGTGCCACTCGACTGCGAAGAAGCATATCATTGGACACCTCGATCGCCAAAGATGGCTATCACGCGTGCACATCTCATTAAGATCAAAGTCACGATCTTCCACATAAGGCAACCAATATACCTGCAAAACAAAGAGATACATTGTTAGCTACATAAGTTTTATTCTTGACTAAATTTTATCTCATCGAACTTCTAAAAACCTGCTCAGCAGTCAAGGTGTCCAGCTCGTTCATATAGCACTTGTATCGCACTTGCGAGCTTCCTGTGTAGACTGTCACTTGTTCCCAATAGTAAGCAAGCGTAGGGCGCCGATATGTATCATCATCATGCAACCCGTCATGATTACCCCGTGGGTTTGGCAAGAGGGGGTTCTTGAAATCGGGCCGTCCTACCGGGATCCGCTCCCACATCCACACGGATAGGCTCCAAACAAACCCAGACAATGAGGATGTATCTCCCTTTCTCCGACACGACAAGTCAAGCTGCAATCAAACAAACATGTTAGATATGGAGGCGCATGACAAATGCAAGATAAATGGTTGCAAATATCTCTTACCTGACGATACAAATAAGCTAGTGCGGCCGAACCCCAGCTATACTGGGTATCCCAGTTATTGAGTAGCTCCAAGAACATCCAGAGGGCTGAGTTCCCGGTTGCATCTGAGAAGACTACCTTCGTTAGTACATACCAAAGATAGGCCCGCACGTACTGCTGCACAACCACATCATTGGCATCCTGAGGGCACGGATTGGTGTTTCCTCTGACCATTTTTAGCCAAGAATGCCTCACTTTCGCGGTATCGGCCTTGCCTTCCTCACGGCCCTCGGGCTGAACACCGATTAAATCGGTAGTCCGTTCTCGCCAATTACCCACGCTGACACGACCGGTAACAGCTTGTCCGTTGATAGGAAGGCCGCTTATCATAGCCATGTCCTGTAGGGTCATCGTCATCTCCCCACATGGAAGGTGGAACGAGTGAGTCTCCGGCCTCCAACGATCCACAAGTGCGGTCAGCGCCGCGTGGTTCACCGGCGGAGCGCGTCGCTTAAACTGCAACACGAATGGGAGAAGACCCAATCTCCGAATGTAAGGCTCATACCGCGGGTCGTAATCAAAGTCATCAGCGGAATGACCCCTCATGCGCATAGCAACTACAACCTGCAAATAAAGTGATGTTTTAATCAATACAAAAACACAAATGAGAAACAACGAAAAATGATAAGTCTTGCTTCTTACATTTCCGTTCTCAATGGCACGAGCACGATGCTCCTTATCCCACTCATCGATTAATCCGTCATACCAAGGTCCATCACCATCCGCCATCCTACAAAACAAATCACAAACATCTATGAATACATGAACAATATCAAACAATTTTCTTCTCCAAGTTTATGCCATATGAAAACACCATTCTTCTCAAACATAACCACATCATTTCTTTCTTCTACATATGCACACATATCATCTAGAGTACCAAATTTCACCATCAAATAAATTTCAAAATCATCATCCGCCATTCTATATATTCAACTTTCATCATCTCTTTTGCAAAAAAAAAATTGCCATCTATAAATTTGTCAAATAATATGGTGTCACATATGCAAATACATATCATCTAGAGTACCAAATTTCACCATATCTTTTGCAAATATAGTATGCCAACAATAGGATTATCTACACATACACACATCATCTATCAAACCAAATATAGTATGCCAAAGTCTATTTTACATACAAAAATCATGTGTTCATCACCCCTCTTAGTTCAAAAAAAAATCCTATGGACAACATATACACAAAACGGAATTGATTTTACCTACATGTTCAATTACACATCATCTACTGCCTACCTAATCATCTATCAACTACAAAAAATTTCCTAAAATATAGAAACCATCTACTCATCTAACATCACCTAGTGTTGAATAATGCATCCAACCAAAGAGGGGAAAACAAAAACAAATTAGAGGGAATGGGGGAGAATACCTCAAAGAAGCTTGGGGGGGTTAGATCTGTGAGTTTGAGGGGTTGATGGAGTAGATCAAGGGGGGTGGTGGTGGGAGGGAGAGAAGGGGCGACGAACTGCCCCCTTTTCGTCGAACGGGCGCCAGAGAGGATGAGATTGGGATGGGTGGGCTGGCCCCGCGGCGTTATCCACTTACCGGGGCCAGACGCCAGGGTCCCTGGCGTCTGGCCCCTTTGCCACGTCAGCAGGTCAACGGGCACGCGGGCAGTGCGGGCCAGGGGCCAGACGCCAGGGTCCCTGGCGTCTGCTTCGTAACCCAGACGCCAGGGTCCTTGGCGTCACCCAAAAAGATCAGAAACGAAATTTTTTTCGAGACGAGGTTAAATCGGGATTTAGTTTGACTTAAGGGTCAGAACAGTAATTTTGTCCCCGGCACGCACCAGCACTGCAACTCTGCAAGGCAAGAAGACAGGTGCTCATCAGCACAAGGCAAGAACTGCATATGCATGTGCAGTTTCCTTCCACTCCATATGATCTCCCACCGCTTTCATTCATATGTGCATGCATGATGCATCTACCAACGACCACGTACGGTCGGGCACGGCCCTGCCCTACCATGTGCGCCATTGCCGGGTGATGGACCCCGTAGCCTAGCCACCATATCGCGAAGTAAACAAGTGCACACACAGGAGCCGCCACAGTCAGCATCCGTGGACGTGACGGCGCACGATTGGCTTCCACCCGGTGGTTGAGGCGCAGGGCGAGATATACATAAAATTCGCCCGACCGGTCACTCAAATCAAACGAAATGCGCCAAATATGCTTGCTCGGATTGGCAGAGCGAGGCGAGGTGGCGCTGGGCCGTCCACTCTGTCCGGAGGATGTGGACGCCCGCCCACGTCCACCTCAACGCTCGACCAGTCGGAGAAGAATGCAAGTCGAATATGACCTCCCCGCATCGGCCATCGATCACCAAATCCGTGACGAGATCCGGGCGTGATCGAAACTGAATGCGATGCACCGTCCAATCGCAGCAGCTGCTGGCCAAGAGCCGCAGGCCCATGTTCTGGTGCTCGGCCGTCATGAATTCCATTCTATTTTTTTTAGGTCAATTCCATTCTATTTACTGTTTTGGATTTTACCCGTACGTACTCCCTCCGTTCCGAATTACTTATCTTAGATTTGTCTAAATACGGAGGTATCTAACACTAAAATGAGTCTAGATACATCCGTATCTAGACAAATTCAAGACAAGTAATTCGAAACGGAGGGAGTACGTGCTTGTGCGGGCGTACAGTAGATCGGAACCATCGCGGCCTTTACTGCTGGACGATGTGCGCAGCTGGGCGGACAGGATTTATGTCCGTGCTTAGTCAGTCTGGTCTATTTTTGCATCAATGGCTGACGGTACCCCGCTACGTACCAAATCCGAAACGGACAGCAGCATCCTCCCGCCAGCACGTATAGTAGTAAAATAAATGAATGTCACGCAACAACGTGCCGTCTTCGGCAACGGGTGGGTGGGGACATGTACTACTAGCAGTAGTGTAACTACTCCGGTGAGGCCTTGTGTGTGTTCTGTGGGGCGAGAAAATCTCCTCGAATCACAGCTGCTCCGAAGGCGCGCAGCGGATCGGATTGGTTCATTTCCCTCCCAAATAATGGACTAGTTAAATCGGAGGGGCACGCTTGGATTACGCGATCGACAGCGGTCACTCCGACCATGTTACTGCCCCCGGCCAACCGATGATTTGACCCCGTTCTTATTCATCCGTAATAGTCACTTCTTTTTATATTTCGTTGGGTCGACGTAATCGGCCGTGGTGCTACGTCGATTCAAAACGGGGACATGTATGATTAGAGTTGATTGAGTTAATTTAGACTCACAAAGGCGGCACGAATGTTCAATTTAGAATTTGCATGTGTCGCTGTGCGTTGGTACGAGCCGCGGCTGCTACGGGGCATTGGCTATTCGCTCTTCGCGACCGTCAGGGAACGTTTTTCTATTTGTGGAGGGCTTTTTATTGGATCCCGGGGGCTGGGCGACAGTGAGACTCGTGAGATTGTGCTGCTTAAAATAGTTGAACACCTTTTCACTCCAAATTTGAGCTGCTTAGCAATTAAAGACCTTGAAAATGGGTGCACATGTACCCAAATTGCAAAAAGAAAAGGTAAATAAATAACTTTTGTGACATTCTGAACGAATAAAAACAAAATAAATAAGTCAGTTTGGCGCTGAACTTTACACGTGAATGATAACACTAGATAATGCTTGCCGGCAGAATTTCACATTAAAAAAAATACTTTTTTTTGCTTAATCAGGTGCGCCTACACCCAAATTCCAAAAATATGCTCTGTTGAAGACCTTCACTAATCACTAGAAAAGAACAACTAAAAATCTTTAAACTACCCATTAGACTTAATACTTCGAACCAACAATTGTATCCTTACATAACATAATACTACACGCTTTTGCTTAGTGTTTATAAGCATGCGGAAGGCTCAAGCTGATTAGTAAATTAATCAAGACATTTCTCTCGCAAAAATAATAATCAAGACACTGTACCTAGTGGACATTTTTTTAGAACGAAGACGCTAGAAGCGTCCGGCTTTAAATTAACAAAGCCCACAACATAGGCAGCGTATCAATCAAGTCAACCTTACACACAACAACGAAATGCTCAGGCCAAACAAACGCGAGAAGTTTTAGGGTACAACGGCCAAAAGAGCGCGAGCAGAAAGTTACATGGCGCGGAGGCCGGATCACTGAGCACGCAGGCTCACACACAGACAGAAGGGCCACTCCAAATCAAGAAGTGGCGGCTGGCTCCCTAGCCATCACATACACCTGGCGTAGACGGTCTTGAGCTTGTTGCCTCCTCTCAGCATTCTTGCGCCTCGCCAACGGACTCCACTGCCGCTAGAATAAGTTGCATTTGTAGATGATATTAGCCGGACGAGTCGGGAAGATCCCCTCAATAGCTATTTTGTTCCTAGTTAACCAAAGTGCCCAGAACAGTGCCCCAACACAGCTCCATAGCACACGTTTACTGCTCCCCTGGACCGAGTCAAGGATAGCCACAAGATCGTTGGTTGACCTCGGGTCCCAGGACACACCAGCCACGGTCCGAACCGCGCTCCAGGCAAACCTGGCCAACGGGCACCGGAAGAAGACATGGCTTGCATCCTCGACCACGTTACAAATCGTGCACGTGCCGATCGACGACCCCTGCCTTTTAGCCATGTTTTCAGAGGTGGGCAATCTGTTCCTGAACAACTGCCAGAACAACACCTTGATTTTCAGCGGGAGGCGTGCTTTCCATAGACCCTTCGCCATCGGCAGGGTCGGCCCCTGGCATAGCCTACGGTACAGGGATTTGACTGAAAACTTGCCGGACGCGGTGAGTGCCCAACTCACCGAGTCAGCTGTTGTGGACAGCGCAATCAGGCTTATGAACGCAAGCATCACCGCAGAACTCGCCCGCTCTTTTCCGTTGAGCTCACGGCGGAAGTAGATCGCCGGGGGGGGGGGAGGGGGGCGAGGCAAGGGCCGAGGCCACGGACAGATCCGGGTCTACTGTAATTGCATATAGGTCCTGGAATTCCGACCAGAGAGGTTGGGAGCCAACCCAAAAATCGAGTCAGAACCTTGCTGATCTACCGTCTCCAATGGTAAACTTAGCCCCCAAGGCAAATGCCGGGCGAATGGCTTGGAGGTCGTTCCAGAAAGGTGAGTCCCTAGCTGCACCTTCGAAGAAATTTCCGTTCAGGAAGTACTTGGCACGCAACAGCCCACATGCAGTCGCCCCTTGGGATATCTTCCAAATCCATTTGCACATGAGTGCAATGTTGATGATTCTAGTGTTGGTGATCCCGAGGACCCCCAAGTCTTTGGGGCGACAAACCGCGGGCCACTTTACCATGTGGTATTTGTGCTTCGGGCCCATACCTTCCCAGAAGAAACGCGATCGGGGCGTGTCCATTTTAGCGTGAACACCCTCTGCCAAGAGGAAGAGGCCCATCGCAAACTAGGGCAGGAAGGATAGGTTCGAGTTTGTGAGCACTAGCCTGGCTGCGGAAGAGAGAAATTTGCCCCTCCACGGACAAACCCGTCCCCCCACCTTGCTCCATAGCGGGGCCCAACCATCGATCGTAATGCGTTTGGAGTCTAATGACAAACCAAGGTACGTAAACGGGAGCTTGCCAACTTTGCAGTTGAGCAAGTCCGTGATGCGCCTGCCTTCATCCGCATCCATGCCCATGGGCAGAACTTCACACTTGTGGAAGTTCATTTTCAGCCCTGACATAAGCTCGAAGCTAAGGAGAAGGGCTTTGACAGTGGCCACGTTGTGAAGATCTGGCTAGAACAGCAGTAGCGTGTCGTCCGCATACTGCAAGTGGGAGATCCCCCCTGGGATGAGGTGTCCAATTACACCTTTGATGTGACATAGGAATAGTGGCATAGCTTCATGGGGCCATTGCCCCCCTTAACTCTATGAAAACTCTTAGTGGTTGTTTTGATAAACAAAATTAACGCCTAGTTTTAACAAAACATGTTTTAGTAGGATTTTTTATGGAAAACTAGTTCTACTGTTTAGTTGGCCGGTTTTTCCTCTTTCCTTTTTTGCCGGTTTTTTCTGTTGCATGGTTTTTAAGAGGGAGAGAAAAATTGGTGGGGCGAAGAGGTTGGAGGAGCGAGCGAACGAAGGAGGGGCTAGTGAACAAACGAACGACGTACGTACTTCTCCTTTAGGAGTAGAGATCTTAATACATTGTCTACAGAGGTGTGGAGGACTTTCAATGCCTCAGAGGGCTGACCATCCCAAGCCCGCCTAACGTTGATTCTTCCATAAATTTGTGGTGGGTAGGGCTGCAAATGAGTCGAGTTCGAGCGAGTTGGAGTTGGCTCAGCTCAACTGTAAAATTCGAGCGAGTTCAAACTAAGTGGAGCTCAAGATCGAGCTCTAGAACATGACTCATACTCAGCTTGTAACGATCTTGAGTCGATCTCAAGCTAGTTTCGAGCTAAATGAGACGGTAAAAATTATGAATCTATGGTGATTATTCCAGCTAGATGAGGACACAACATGACACAACTTTGTAGGGCAAGAGTTCATCTTGGTCTCTTGGGCGAACTAGGAATAGATGGTGGTCTTCATGGACGAAAAACAAGAAAACAAAGGTGCATATGCTGGGAAATTTTTGTCCAAAACAACTGGAAATTTAAGACGTAGTCAACCACGTACCATAATTAAACCTAAATCTTCTCTACACTTAATTAAGCTTCCATGTTTGCTGGTAAATAAAATGGAGAAAAATCACGCACATCATATATGGTAGTAACAAATTATCTTATTTCCATTTATATGATGTGATCATTTAACATAATGGTATTATGTCGAGCTATCGAGCTAAAATCGAGCGAGTCAGTATTGGCTCAAGATCGACATGTTTCTCGGTCGAACTACATAAAGTGTTCAAGCTCAGCTCATTTCTTTCGAGTCAATCTCGAGTCGAGCCAAAAAACGAGTCGATCTCGAATGACTCACGAGCCTCGAGCTTTTCTTGCAGCCCTAGTGGTGGGAGGGGTTCCTCGCGAGTGCCTCCAAGCGGAACACGAGGGAGCGCAGTTGGATCATATGATATACTTGCTCTGGAACATTAGGAAGGAGAGGAACCACCGCGTATGGCAAGAGGATGACCTACCGAGAATTGACAAACCTAGCCTTGGCGGATATTCGCTTCCTTAATTATATGAGACCAAAACTACACAAGGGTTCTATATATAGATAGAGAAAGAAAGAAAAAAAATAGAAAGAAGAAGAAAATTATGATGTGGAAAAGAAGACAGGAATTGTGTACAATGGCATTGTACAACAATTTAATATAGATCTAGTTGTTTCCTCTTTCGCGAGTAGTCTGCATGTCGTTTATGGCCAATCTGGTTCCCTTGGAAACCTTGTGTGGATCGTACAACGCTCATGTCAATTTCCCGAGAAGAAAATACATTGTCTACAGAACTTTCTTTCAAATACATATAAATGAAATAACTAGTCCATGGAAATTGTCATTCCTATCGAGCAACGCATGCATGGGGCCATGCACTTAAACTTATCTTACACAAATATGTAAAGATTGGACTTTTAGTTGAAAACACGAGTTTGTATTTTCAATTTTTGTACTAACTTTTCCAACGGCGGTTAGCCTATCTTGTTTCGTGCTTAGTTGTTTTACAGAAACATTGTAACACTCACATGTCCTTTTTTTTTACTAACACTAGTAGAAAAGAGGGCAACGGTTCAGGCCGGGGCAGCCCATTAGTCCCGGTTCAGTCTAGAACCGGGACCAATGGGGGCATTGGTCCCGGTTCGTGAGCCCAGGGGGCCGGCCGGGCCACGTGGGCCATTGGTCCCGGTTCGTCTGGACCTTTTGGTCCCGGTTGGTGGGACGAACCGGGACCAATGGGCCTGGCTCCTGGCCCATCACCATTGGTCCCGGTTGGTGGCATGAACCGGGACCAAAGGCTCCCCTTTAGTCCCGGTTCATGCCACGAACCGGGACCAATAGTGCTGCCTATATATACCCTCGCCCGCGAGCAGAGCACTCCAGTGCTCTGTTTTCCTGGGCAGGCGAGGGGAGGTGTTTGTGGTGCTCTAGCTCACCTCCTATGCACATGAGGTGTTCGATGAAATCCCCGAGCCACACTAGTTAAGCTTTCTCCTCTCGAAGCTCGACCTCAAAGATCCATTTTCCTCGAGATTTGTCTAGATTTAGCGGTCCGTCACGCCCCACCCCCGTCTTCACCGCCGTCGATCACCCGCGCCGATCTCATCACCGACACCATCGTGGTGAGCCTCTTGTTCTTATCTTCTTTCTGAAAGGAAAAATATTGTTACTTGTATGTTTAGATAGATACTTGTATCATTTTCTTACTTTTATTATTGCATCTTATATAGTGCGATGGTTTTGGTATCCGCCCCCGTCGGCCCTCGTCCTGTCTATGATTCGGATGTGGTATATACATTAATCTTTATAACTATTGGTTCATTTATTGTTTATGAAAATTATGCGGACCAACGTGACATAGATTTTATTTGTCTAGGATGTATGTGAACCGGAAATTCCAACCGACCCTATTGTCGAGAGGTTAAATTTAGTTGAAGAAGAAAACAATTTGTTGAAGGAAAAAATAAAAAAAATTGAGGAGGAGAAGATGATATTGGAGTTGCATGTTGGGATGTCGTCGATGATCACAAGATCAAGATGGATGCAATGCGCTTGAAGATTAGAAAGATTAGAAAATATGCTATTCATACCGAGGCTTGGTATCATTATTCCGTTGGATCAATTGTTACCTTGGTTGCGATTATGATCGCCTTTGTTTTCGCATTAAAATGTTTTACATAGTTTCAATGTATGGTTTAATTAATTAGATGCTCTGGAGAGCTATATGTTGTTAGATGAGAACTATGTACGTACTTTGCTTTTAATGCATGTCATGATGAACTTCTATTAATTTGGACACTTAATTATATATAATGCACGCAGATGAACCGGCAATGGATGTACGGTGACAGACACACCTCCGAGTACATTAAGGGCGTGCATGAGTTTCTCGATGCGGCTGAGGCAAACAAGCAGAATGGTTTTATGTGTTTGCCATGCCCTGATTGTGGGAATACGAAGTCTTACTCAGACCGGAAAATCCTTCACACCCATCTGCTTTATAAGGGTTTCATGCCACACTATAATGTTTGGACGAGGCACGGAGAAATAGGGGTTATAATGGAAGACAACGAAGAAGAAGAGTACGATGGCAACTACGTGCCCCCTGAATACCATGATGCTGCAACGGGGGGAGCTGGTGAAGATCAAGAGGGACCAGACGATGTGCCCAATGATGCTGCAACGGGTGAAGATGCTGAAGATCAAGAGGAACCAGACGATGTGCCCGATGATGATGATCTCCGCCGGGTCATTGTCGATGCAAGGACGCAATGCGAAAGTCAAAAAGAGAAGCTGAAGTTCGATCGCATGTTAGAGGATCACAAAAAAGGGTTGTACCCCAATTGCGAAGATGGCAACACAAAGCTCGGTACCGTACTGGAATTGCTGCAGTGGAAGGCAGAGAATGCTGTGCCTGACAAAGGATTTGAGAAGCTACTAAAAATATTGAAGAAGAAGCTTCCAAAGGATAACGAATTGCCCGACAGTACATACGCAGCAAAGAAGGTCGTATGCCCTCTAGGACTAGAGGTGGAGAAGATACATGCATGCCCTAATGACTGCATCCTATACCGCGGTGCATACAAGGATCTGAACGCATGCCCGGTATGCGGTGCATTGCGGTATAAGATCAGACAAGATGACCCTGGTGATGTTCACGGCGAGCCCCGCAGGAAGAGGGTTCCTGCGAAGGTGATGTGGTATGCTCCTATAATACCACGGTTGAAACGTCTGTTCAGAAACGGAAAGCATGCCAAGTCGATGCGATGGCACAGTGAGGACCGTAAGAAAGACGGGAAGTTGAGAGCACCCGCTGATGGGTCGCAGTGGAGAAAAATCATGAGAAAGTACTGGGATGAGTTTGCAAAGGACCCAAGGAACGTATGGTTTGCTTTAAGCGCGGATGGCATTAATCATTTCGGGGAGCAGAGCAGCAATCACAGCACCTGGCCGGTCACTCTATGTATGTATATTCTTCCTCCTTGGATGTGCATGAAGCGGAAGTTCATTATGATGCCAATTCTCATCCAAGGCCCTAAGCAACCCGGCAACGACATTGATGTGTATCTAAGGCCATTAGTTGAAGAACTTTTACAGCTGTGGAATGGAAACGGTGTACGTACGTGGGGTGAGCACGGACAGGAAGAATTTAACCTAAAGGCGTTGCTGTTCATGACCATCAACGATTGGCCCGCTCTCAGTAACCTTTCAGGACAGACAAACAAAGGATACCACGCATGCACACACTGTTTAGATGACACTGAAAGTATATACCTGGACAAATGCAGGAAGAATGTGTACCTGGGCCATCGTTGATTTCTTCCGACTAACCATCAATGTCGAAAGAAAGGCAAGCATTTCAAAGGCGAGGCAGATCACCGGAAGAAGCCCGCCATGCGTACCGGTGATCACGTACTTGCTATGGTCAATGATTTACACGTAATCTTTGGAAAGGGTCCCGGCGCAGTAGCTGTTCCTAATGACGCTGAGGGACACGCACCCATGTGGAAGAAGAAATCTATATTTTGGGACCTACCCTACTGGAAAGACCTAGAGGTCCGCTCTTCAATCGACGTGATGCACGTGACGAAGAACCTTTGCGTGAACCTGCTAGGCTTCTTGGGCGTGTATGGAAAGACAAAAGATACACCTGAGGCACGGGAGGACCTGCAACGTTTGCATGAAAAAGACGGCATGCCTCAGAAGCAGTATGAAGGTCCTGCCAGCTACGCTCTTACGAAAGATGAGAAAGAAATCTTCTTTGAATGCATGCTCAGTATGAAGGTCCCGACTGGCTTCTCGTCGAATATAAAGGGAATAATAAATATCCCAGAGAAAAAGTTCCAGAACCTAAAGTCTCATGACTGCCACGTGATTATGACGCAACTGCTTCCGGTTGCATTGTGGGGGCTTCTATCGGAAAACGTCCGATTAGCCATTGTGAAGCTATGTGCATTTCTCAATGCAATCTCTCAGAAGGTGATCGATCCAGAAATGGTAGCAAGGCTAAGGTGTGATGTGGCGCAATGTCTTGTCAGTTTCGAGCTGGTGTTCCCACCATCCTTATTCAATATCATGACGCATGTCCTAGTTCATCTAGTCGACGAGATTGTCGTTCTGGGGCCCGTATTTCTACACAATATGTTCCCCTTTGAGAGGTTCATGGGAGTCCTAAAGAAATATGTCCGTAACCGCGCTAGGCCAGAAGGAAGCATCTTCATGGGCCATCAAACAGAGGATGTCATTGGGTTTTGTGTTGACTTCATTCCTGGCCTTAAGAAGATAGGTCTCCCTAAATCGCGGCATGAGGGGAGACTGACTGGAAAAGGCACGCTAGGAGCGGACTCAATAATATGCAGGGACGGGCATTCTTGGTCTCAAGCACACTACACAATTCTACAGAACTCTACCTTGGTGACCCCGTATGTCGATGAACACAAGAACAGTCTGCGCTACAAACACCCGGAGCAGTGCGACGACTGGATTACATGTGAACACATTAGGACTTTCAGCAGTTAGTTGGAAGCACGTCTGAGAGGTGACAACACTGTTTATGATGAGTTGTACTGTTCGTGATCGTAGCAGAAATTAAAATTTTCCTACGCATCACCAAGATCTATCCATGGAGTATTCTAGCAACGAGGGGATAGGAGAGCATCTACATACCACTTGTAGATCGCAACGGAAGCGTTCAAGAAGAACGTGGATGATGGAGTCGTACTCGCCGTGATCCGAATCACCGATGACCTAGTGCCGAACGGACAGCACCTCCGCGTTCAACACACGTACGGTCGGGATAACGTCTCCTCCTTCTTGATCCAGCAAGGGGGAAGGAGAGGTTGATGAAGATCCAGCAGCACGACGGCGTGGTGGTGGATGCAGCAGAGTTCCAGCAGGGCTTCGCCAAGCAACTACGGAGAGAGGGAGAGGTGTAACGGGGAGAGGGAGGCGCCAAGGCTGCAGGGTGCGGATGCCCTCCCTCCCCCCTTTATATAGGCCCCCTAGGGGGGGGCGCCGCCCTGGAGATCCATCTCCAGGGGGGGCGGCGGCCAGGGGGGATGCTTGCCCCCCAAGGCATGTGGGGCGCCCCCTGCCCTAGGGTTTCCAACCCTAGGCGCAGGAGGGAAGCCCATGTGGGGGGCGCACCAGCCCACTATGGGCTGGTTCCCTCCCCACTTCAGCCCACGCGGCCCTCCGGGATGGGTGGCCCCACCCGGTGGACCCCCGGGACCCATCTGGTGGTCCCGGTACAATACCGGCGACCCCCAGATCATTCCCGATGGCCGAAATGACACTTCCTATATATAATTCTTTACCTCCGAACCACTCTGGAACCTCTTGTGACGTCCGGGATCTCATCCGGGACTCCGAACAACCTTCGGTTTGCTGCATACTAATATCTTTAACAACCCTAGCGTCACCGAACCTTAAGTGTGTAGACCCTACGGGTTCGGGAGACATGCAGACATGACCGAGACGATCTCCGGTCAATAACCACCAGCGGGATCTGTGTTGGAAATATGCCCTAGAGGACAAGACCCAATCCTAAGCCTAGCACAAGATCGTGTAGTTCGTATGCTAAAGCTTTTCTAATGTCAAGTATCATTTCCTTAGACCATGAGATTGTGCAACTCCCGGATACCGTAGGAATACTTTGGGTGTGCCAAACATCACAACGTAACTGGGTGGCTATAAAGGTGCACTACGGGTATCTCCGAAAGTGTCTGTTGGGTTGGCACGAATCGAGACTGAGATTTGTCACTCCGTGTGACGGAGAGGTATCTCTGGGCCCACTCGGTAGGACATCATCATAATGTGCACAATGTGATCAAGGAGTTGATCACGGGATGATGTGTTATGGAACGAGTAAATAGACTTGCCGGTAACGAGATTGAACAAGGTATCGAGATACCGACGATCGAATCTCGGGCAAGTACAATACCGCTAGACAAAGGGAATTGTATACGGGATTGATCGAATCCTCGACATCGTGGTTCATCCGACGAGATCATCGTGGAACATGTGGGAACCAACATGGGTATCCAGATCCCGCTGTTGGTTATTGACTGGAGAACGTCTCGGTCATGTCTGCATGGTTCCCGAACCCGTAGGGTCTACACACTTAAGGTTCGATGACGCCAGGGTTATAAAGGAAGTTTGTATGTGGTTACCGAATGTTGTTCGGAGTCCCGGATGAGATCCCGGACGTCACGAGGAGTTCCGAAATGGTCCGGAGGTAAAGATTTATATATAGGAAGTATGGTTTTGGCCACCGGAAGTGTTCTGGGCGTCACCGGTAGTGTACCGGGACCACCGGAGGGGTCCGGGGGTCCATCGGGACGGGCCACCAGCCCCGGAGGCCTACATGGGCCAATAGTGGGAAGGGACCAGTCCCTAGGTGGGCTGGGGCGCCTCCCACCATGGCCCAAGGCGCCTCCAAGAGGGGAGTGGGCAAACCCTAGGGCAGATGGGCCCTAAGGCCCACCCCAGGTGCGCCTTCCCCTTCTCCCCCTTGTGGCCGCCACCCCAGATGGGATATGGGGCTGCCGCCATCCCTGGGGAGGGAACCCTAGGTGGGGGCGCATCCCCTCCCCCCCTATATATACTTGAGGTTTGGGCTGCCCAATACACGCGATTCAATCTCTCTCTTGGCACAACCCTGCTTCTCTCCCTCCTCCTCTCCCGCGGTGCTTGGCGAAGCCCTGCAGGATTGCCACGCTCCTCCACCACCACCACGCCGTTGTGCTGCTGCTGGATGGAGTCTTCCTCAACCTCTCCCTCTCTCCTTGCTGGATCAAGGCATGGGAGACGTCACCGGGCTGTACGTGTGTTGAACGCGGAGGTGCCGTCCGTTCGGCACTTGGTCATCGGTGATTTGGATCACGACGAGTACGACTCCATCAACCCTGTTCACTTGAACGCTTCCACTTAGCGATCTACAAGGGTATGTAGATGCACTCTCTTTCCCCTCGTTGCTGGTTTCTCCATAGATAGATCTTGGTGACACGTAGGAAAATTTTAAATTTCTGCTACGTTCCCCATCAATCTGGATACCCATTTTGGCTCCCACATGCTCCTCGATGATCTCATTGGATGAACCACGATGTCGAGGACTTAATCAATCCCGTATTCAATTCCCTTTGTCTATCGGTACGATACTTGCCCGAGATTCGATCGTCGGTATACCGATACCTTGTTCAATCTCGTTACCGGCAAGTCTCTTTACTCGTTCCCGTAACACATCATCCCGTGAACAACACCTTGATCACATTGAGCTCATTATGATGATGTCTTACCGAGTGGGCCCAGAGATACCTCTCCGTCATACGAAGTGACAAATCCCAGTCTCGATTCATGCCAACCCAACAGATACTTTCGGAGATACCTGTAGTGCACCTTTATAGTCACCCAGTTGCGTTGTGACGTTTGATACACCCAAAGCACTCCTACGGCATCCGGGAGTTGCATAATCTCATGGTCTAAGGAATGATACTTGACATTCATAAAAGCTCTAGCAAACGAACTATACGACCCTTTTGTGCTATGCTTAGGTTCGGGTCTTGTCCATCACATCATTCTCCTAATGATGTGATCCCGTTATCAATGACATCCCCATGTCCATAGTCAGGAAACCATGACTATCTATTGATCAACGAGCTAGTCAACTAGAGGCTTACTAGGGACACATTGTGGTCTATGTATTCACACGTGTATTATGATTTCCGAACAATACAATTATAGCATGAACAATAGACAATTATCATGAACAAGGAAATATAATAATCCTTTTATTATTGCCTCTAGGGCATATTTCCAACAGTCTCCCAATTGCACTAGAGACAATAGTCTAGTTACATTCTGATGAATCGCACACCCATGGAATTTTGGTGTTGATCATGTTTTGCTCTAGGGAGAGGTTTAGTCAACGGATCTGCCACATTCAGGTCCGTATGTACTTTACAAATCTCTATGTCTCCAATTTGAACACTTTCACGAATGGAGTTGAAGCGACGCTTGATATGCCTAGTCTTCCTGTGAAACCTGGGCTCCTTCGCAAGGGCAATTGCTCCAGTGTTGTCACAGAAGAGAGTCATTGGGTCCGACGCATTGGGTATGACTCCTAGGTCGGTAATGAACTCCTTCACCCAGACTGCTTCTTGTGTTGCCTCCGAGGCTGCCATATACTCTGCTTCACATGTAGATCCCGCCACGACGCTTTGCTTGCAACTGCACCAGCTTACTGCCCCTCCATTCAAAATATACACGTATCCGGTTTGTGACTTGGAGTCATCCAGATCTGTGTCGAAGCTAGCATCAACGTAACCCTTTACGACGAGCTCTTCGGCACCTCCATAAATGAGAAACATATCCTTAGTCCTTTTCAGGTACTTCAGGATGTTTTTGACCGCTGTCCAGTGTTCCTTGCCGGGATTACTTTGGTACCTACCTACCAAACTTACAGCAAGGTTTACATCGGGTCTGGTACACAGCATGGCATACATAATAGACCCTATTGCTGAGGCATAGGGGATGACACTCATCTCTTCTATATCTTTTGCCATGGTCGGGCATTGAGCCGTGCTCAATCGCACACCTTGCAATACAGGCAAGAACCCCTTCTTGGACTGATCCATTTTGAACTTCTTCAAAATCTTGTCAAGGTACGTACTTTGTGAAAGACCGATGAGGCGTCTCGATCTATCTCTATAGATCTTGATGCCTAATATATAAGCAGCTTCTCCAAGGTCCTTCATTGAAAAACACTTGTTCAAATAGGCCTTTATGCTTTCCAAGAATTCTATATCATTTCCCATCAATAGTATGTCATCCACATATAATATGAGAAATGCTACGGAGCTCCCACTCACTTTCTTGTAAACGCAGGCTTCTCCATAAGTCTGCATAAACCCAAACGCTTTGATCATCTCATCAAAGCGAATGTTCCAACTCCGAGATGCTTGCACCAGCCCATAGATAGAGCACTGGAGCTTGCATACTTTGTTAGCATTCTTAGGATCGACAAAACCTCCCGGCTGCATCATATACAATTCTTCCTTAAGAAAGCCGTTAAGGAATGCCGTTTTGACGTCCATTTGCCATATCTCATAATCATAGTATGCGGCAATTGCTAACATGATTCGGACGGACTTCAGCTTCGCTACGGGTGAGAAAGTCTCATCGTAGTCAACCCCTTGAACTTGTCGATAACCCTTAGCGACAAGCCGAGCTTTATAGATGGTCACATTACCATCCGCGTCCGTCTTCTTCTTAAAGATCCATTTGTTTTCTATCGCTCGCCGATCATCGGGCAAGTCTGTCAAAGTCCATACTTTATTTTCATACATGGATTCTATCTCGGATTTCATGGCTTCTAGCCATTTGTCGGAATCTGGGCCCGCCATCGCTTCTTCATAGTTCGAAGGTTCACCGTTGTCCAACAACATGATTTCCATGACAGGGTTGCCGTACCACTCTGGTGCGGAACGCGTCCTTGTAGACCTGCGAAGTTCAGTAGGAGCTTGATCAGAAGTATCTTGATCATCATCATTAACCTCCTCTCTAATCGGTGCAGGCACCACAGGAACATTTTCCTGAGCTGTGCTACTCTGATTTTCAAGAGGTAGTACTTCATCAAGCTCTACTTTCCTCCCACTTACTTCTTTCGCGAGAAACTCTTTCTCTAGAAAGGACCCGTTCTTGGCAATAAAGATCTTGCCTTCGGATCTAAGGTAGAAGGTATACCCAACTGTTTCCTTGGGATATCCTATGAAGACACATTTTTCCGATTTGGGTTCGAGTTTTTCAGGTTGAAGTTTCTTGACATAAACATCGCAACCCCAAACTTTCAGAAACGACAGCTTAGGTTTCTTCCCAAACCATAATTCATACGGTGTCGTCTCAACGGATTTAGACGGTGCCCTATTTAAAGTGAATGCGGCTGTCTCTAGAGCGTATCCCCAAAATGATAGCGGTAGATCTGTAAGAGACATCATAGACCGCACCATATCCAATAGAGTGCCATTACGACGTTCGGACACACCGTTACGCTGAGGTGTTCCAGGCGGCGTGAGTTGTGAAACGATTCCACATTTTCTTAAGTGTGTGCCAAATTCGTGACTTAAATATTCTCCCCCACGATCTGATCGTAAGAACTTTATTTTTCTGTCACGTTGATTCTCAACCTCACTCTGAAACTCCTTGAACTTTTCAAAGGTCTCAGACTTGTGTTTCATTAAGTAGACATACCCATATCTACTCAAATCATCAGTGAGAGTGAGAACATAACGATAGCCTCCGCGAGCCTCAACGCTCATTGGACCACACACATCTGTATGTATGATTTCCAACAAGTTGGTTGCTCGCTCCATTGTCCCTGAGAATGGAGTCTTTTTCATTTTGCCCATGAGGCATGGTTCGCACGTGTCAAATGATTCATAATCGAGAGACTCTAAAAGTCCATCAGCATGGAGCTTCTTCATGCTCTTGACACCAATGTGACCAAGGCGGCAGTGCCACAAGTATGTGGGACTATCATTATCAACTTTACACCTTTTGGTATTCACACTATGAATATGTGTATTATCACGCACGAGATTCATTAAGAATAAACCATTGACCATCGGAGCATGACCATAAAACATATCACTCATATAAATAGAACAACCATTATTCTCGGATTTAAATGAGTAGCCATCTCGTATTAAACGAGATCCAGATACAATGTTCATGCTCAAACTTGGTACTAAATAACAATTATTGAGGTTCAAAACTAATCCCGTAGGTAAATGTAGAGGTAGCGGGCCGACGGCGATCACATCGACCCTGGAACCATTCCCGACACGCATCGTCACCTTGTCCTTCGCCAGTCTCCGTTTATTCCGCAGCTCCTGTTTTGAGTTACAAATATGAGCAACGGCACCGGTATCAAATACCCAGGAGCTACTACGAGCACTGGTAAGGTACGCATCAATTACATGTATATCACATATACCTTTAGTGTTGCCGGCCTTCTTATCCGCTAAGTACTTGGGGCAATTCCGCTTCCAGTGACCAGTTCCCTTGCAATAAAAGCACTCAATTTCAGGTTTGGGTCCATTCTTTGACTTCTTCCTGGCAACTGATTTACCAGGCGCGGCAACCTCCTTGCCGTCCTTCTTGAAGTTCTTCTTACCCTTGCCTTTCTTGAACTTAGTGGTTTTATTCACCATCAACACTTGATGTTCCTTTTTGATCTCCACCTCTGCAGATTTCAGCATTGAATACAACTCGGGAATGGTCTTTTCCATCCTCTGCATATTGTAGTTCATCACGAAGCTCTTGTAGCTAGGTGGGAGCGACTGAAGGATTCTGTCAATGACCGCCTCATCCGGGAGATTAACTTCCAGCTGAGTCAAGCGGTTGTGCAACCCAGACATCTTGGGTATGTGTTCACTGACAGAGCTATTTTCCTCCATCTTGCAGCTAAAGAACTTGTCGGAGACATCATATCTCTCGACCCGGGCATGAGCTTGGAAAATCAATTTCAGCTCCTCGAACATCTCATATGCTCCGTGTTGCTCAAAACGCTTTTGGAGCCCCGGTTCTAAGCTGTAAAGCATGCTGCACTGAACGAGGGAGTAATCATCAGCATGAGAATGATGGGCGTTCATAACGTCTTGGGTTGCTGGGAATGGTGCATCACCTAGCGGTGCTTCTAGGACATAATCTTTCTTGGCAGCTATGAGGATGATCCTCAGGTTCCGGACCCAGTCCGCATAGTTGCTGCCATCATCTTTCAGCTTGGTTTTCTCTAGGAACGCGTTGAAGTTGAGGGTGACATTAGCGTGGGCCATTTGATCTACAAGACATATTGTAAAGATTTAGACTAAGTTCATGATTATTAAGTTCATCTAATCAAATTAATGAATGAACTCCCACTCAGGTTTGACATCCCTCTAGTCATCTAAGTGATACATGATCCGAGTCAACTAGGCCGTGTCCGATCATCACGTGACACGGACTAGTCATCATCGGTGAACATCTCCATGTTGATCGTATCTTCTATACGACTCATGTTCGACCTTTCGGTCCTCCGTGTTCCGAGGCCATGTCTGTACATGCTAGGCTCGTCAATCCAACCTAAGTGTATTGCGTGTGTAAATCTGGCTTACACCCGTTGTATGCGAACGTAAGGACCTATCACACCCGATCATCACGTGGTGCTTCGGAACGACGAACCTTAGCAACGGTGCATAGTTAGGGAGAACACATTTTTGATATTTTAACGAGGGATCATCTTATTTATGATACCGTCGTTCTAAGCAAATAAGATGTAAAAACATGATAAACATCACATGCAATCAAATAGTGACATGATATGGCCAACATCATTTCGCTCCTTTGATCTCCATCTTCGGGGCGCCATGTTCATCGTCGTCACCGGCATGACACCATGATCTCCATCATCGTGTCTTCGTGAAGTTGTCATGTCAACTATTACTTCTACTACTATGGCTAACGCTTTAGCAATAAAGTAAAGTAATTACATGACGATTTTAAGTTGACACGCAGGTCATAAATAAATAAAGACAACTCCTATGGCTCCTGCCGGTTGTCATACTCATCGACATGCAAGTCGTGATTCCTATTACAATAACAAGATCATCTCATACATCACATACATGATTCATCACAACTTCTGGCCATATCACATCACAAAGCACTTGCTGCAAAACAAGTTAGACGTCCTCTAATTGTTGTTGCAAGTTTTTACGTGGCTGTTATAGGTTGCTAGCAAGAACGTTTCTTACCTACGTTAAAACCACAACGTGAATTGTCAATCTCTATTTACCCTTCATAAGGACCCTGTTCATCGAATCCGATCCAACTAAAGTGGGAGAGACAGACACCCGCCAGCCACCTTATGCAACTAGTGCATGTTAGTCGGTGGAACCGGTCTCACGTAAGCGTACGTGTAAGGTTGGTCCGGGCCGCTTCATCCCACAATACCGCTGAACCAAGATAGGACTAGTAACGGCAAGAAGAATTGACAATTCGACGCCCACAACTACTTTGTGTTCTACTCGTGCATAGAAACTACGCATAGACCTAGCTCATGATGCCACTGTTGGTGATCGTAGAAGAAATTAAAATTTTCCTACGCATCACCAAGATCTATCCATGGAGTATTCTAGCAACGAGGGGATAGGAGAGCATCTACATACCACTTGTAGATCGCAACGGAAGCGTTCAAGAAGAACGTGGATGATGGAGTCGTACTCGCCGTGATCCGAATCACCGATGACCTAGTGCCGAACGGACAGCACCTCCGCGTTCAACACACGTACGGTCAGGATAACGTCTCCTCCTTCTTGATCCAGCAAGGGGGAAGGAGAGGTTGATGAAGATCCAGCAGCACGACGGCGTGGTGGTGGATGCAGCAGAGTTCCAGCAGGGCTTCGCCAAGCAACTACGAAGAGAGGGAGAGGTGTAACGGGGAGAGGGAGGCGCCAAGGCTGCAGGGTGCGGCTGCCCTCCCTCCACCCCTTTATATAGGCCCCCTAGGGGGGGCGCCACCCTGGAGATCGATCTCCAGGGGGGGCGGCGGCCAGGGGGGATGCTTGCCCCCCAAGGCATGTGGGGCGCCCCCTGCCCTAGGGTTTCCAACCCTAGGCGCAGGGGGGAAGCCCATGTGGGGGGCGCACCAGCCCACTATGGGCTGGTTCCCTCCCCACTTCAGCCCACGGGGCCCTCTGGGATGGGTGGCCCCACCCAGTGGACCCCCGGGACCCATCTGGTGGTCCCGGTACAATACCGGCGACCCCCAGATCATTCCCGATGGCCAAAGTGACACTTCCTATATATAATTCTTTACCTCCGGACCACTCCGGAACCTCTTGTGACGTCCGGGATCTCATACGGGACTCCGAACAACCTTCGGTTTGCTGCATACTAATATCTTTAACAACCCTAGCGTCACCGAACCTTAAGTGTGTAGACCCTACGGGTTCGGGAGACATGCAGACATGACCGAGACGATCTCCGGTCAATAACCACCAGCGGGATCTGGATTCCCATGTTGGCTCCCACATGCTCCTCGATGATCTCATCGGATGAACCATGATGTCGAGGACTTAATCAATCCCGTATTCAATTCCCTTTGTCTATCGGTACGATACTTGCCCGAGATTCGATCGTCGGTATACCGATACCTTGTTTAATCTCGTTACCGGCAAGTCTCTTTACTCGTTCCCATAACACATCATCCCGTGAACAACACCTTGATCACATTGAGCTCATTATGATGATGTCTTACCGAGTGGGCCCAGAGATACCTCTCGTCATACGGAGTGACAAATCCCAGTCTCGATTCATGCCAACCCAACAGATACTTTCGGAGATACCTGTAGTGCACCTTTATAGTCACCCAGTTATGTTTTGACGTTTGATACACCCAAAGCACTCCTACGGCATCCGGGAGTTGCATAATCTCATGGTCTAAGGAATGATACTTGACATTCAGAAAAGCTCTAGCAAACGAACTATACGACCCTTTTGTGCTATGCTTAGGTTTGGGTCTTGTCCATCACATCATTCTCCTAATGATGTGATCCCGTTATCAATGACATCCCCATGTCCATAGTCAGGAAACCATGACTATCTATTGATCAACGAGCTAGTCAACTAGAGGCTTACTAGGGACACATTGTGGTCTATGTATTCACACATGTATTATGATTTCCGAACAATACAATTATAGCATGAACAATAGACAATTATCATGAACAAGGAAATATAATAATCCTTTTATTATTGCCTCTAGGGCATATTTCCAACATGTACTTGTTGTCCAGGGGACCATCTTTGACTGTATTGATTTACAAAGGATACGAGATAAATGGGAATACATTTTACATGATTGACCAAGATCAAAAGAGCAGCAACCAAAACAGCGGTGTCCGCTTTGATGCAACCACCGAGAAGGGAAAGGACACATATTATGGTTACATAGTGGACATATGGGAACTTGACTACGGACAAGATTTTAAGGTCCCTTTGTTTAAGTGCAAATGGGTCAATCTGTCAGGAGGCGGGGTACATGTAGACCCACAGTACGGAATGACAACAGTGGATCTGAAAAATCTTGGGTACACTGACGAACCGTTCGTCCTAGCCAATGATGTGGCACAGGTTATCTATGTGAAGGACATGTCTACCAGACCGAGAAAAAGAAAAGATAAGGAAACGAATACATCATACGATGAGCCAAAGCGCCACATAGTTCTTTCAGGAAAAAGGGGTATCCTGGGAGTGGAGGGCAAGACAGACATGTCTGAAGATTATGAAAGGCTTCATGAAATTCCTCCCTTCAATGTCAAGGCTGACCCAAACATCCTGATAAACGATGAAGATTATCCATGGTTACGGCGCAATATGCAAATGACAAAAGCGAACAAAAAGTGAAGACTTTCTCCCACAACTATTATGATGATACCATGCCAAATTTGTAACAGACGAGCATGCTATGCCAACTTTTTCAGAGTTCATTTGAAAACTATGAATTTAGGTCGAATTTTCTCTATAGGTGCATCTATGTTCATTTTTTTAGTAAAGTTAATCACAAACTTGTGATTCACACAAATTTCAAATAATTCAAATTTTAACTATTCAAATTTGAGTTTATAATTTTTCTAAAACTAATGGCACTAACAGAAAGTTTATAATTTTGCTGACCTAAAAGCAAAAAGAATAAAAAAATAAAGCAAAAAACAAAAGAAAAATGCCTATAATATTTGTTATGACTAACTAAAATTACCAAATTGATTATAATGATAAAACACAGTAATATTAAATAGCAGGAAAAACAATGACTCAAAAATCAATTTATATTGTAAAGTTATTCATAAACTAGTGACATAAAATAAAAAACAAATCACTACAAAACTATAAGTATTTAGTTCTAAGTAGAAATGAAAAAAATAGCAAAAAAAATGCCACCAACTAGGCCACCACGGCCTGAATATGACTAGAAACCCAACCATGGGCCAGGATTCAGGCCCGCAGCAGGCCCAGTAGGCCCACAGGCATTGCAGTGACAGATTAGGCCCGAAAGCCTGCAGTTGAGAGGAGCTCGAGAGGGTGGGCGCAGCAGCGCTTATAAACCACTCCCGAGCCCTCTCAACTAGCGAGGTGGGACTAAACTTTTGGGCGCGGGGCAGCACAAGGACATTGGTCCCGGTTGGTGGGACGAACCGGGACCAAAGGGGTGCATTGGTACCGGTTCGTTACACCAACCGGGACCAATGCCCCCCTTTAGTCCCGGTTGGTGCCACCAACCAGGACCAAAGGTCGCCGCTTCCCGCCCTTTGGGCTGCTGAAAAGAGGCCTTTGGTCCCGGTTGGTGGCACTAACCGGGACTAAAGAGGGGCAATGGTCCCGGTTGGTGCCACGAACTGGGACCAAAGGCCTGGGTATATAAGTAGCACTTAGGAAAATTTGGCGAACTCATCGCCAGTTGCCCCCCGGCCCGCCCGACGACGCCGAGCACATCGACGCCGCCAGGCTGCCCCGACGCCGTCCGCCGCCCCTGCCGTCGCCGCTGATCGTGCCTTGCCGTCGCCGTCGCCCGTGCCTCGCCGTCCCCGAGCCCGCGCACCCCTGCCCTCGCCCCCGAGCGCGCATGCCTCCGCCGTCCCCGAGCCTTCCTCGTCGCCGACGCCACCTCGCGGTGAGCGCCGCCCCGTTCCCCTGCTCCTCCCCCTGTACTGGCCGCCGCCGCCGCCGCGCGCTGCCATCGCGCCGCCGCGCGCCTCTGCCCTTAATTGTTTTTAGTTTAATTTTTTTTCATATGTGTATGTGTATTGTATATGTGTATGTATAATGTATATGTGTATGTGTATGTATATGTGTATGTATATGTCTATGTATAATGTATATGTGTATGTATATGTGTATGTGGTTAGTTTAATTTTTTTTGTTCATAGAAATTTTGTTCATATACATATATATAAAGTTTTTTGTTCATAGAAAGTTTTTTGTTCATATATAGAAAGTTAGAAGAACATTTAGAATATGCTAAAATTTAGAAGAAAAAGAAGGATAGGAAAGAAGAAAATAAGAAGGGGAAGAAAGAAGAAGAGGAGAGGAAAAGAGGAGAAATAAATAAGAAGAGGAAAAAAAGAAAAAGAAGAGGAGAAGAAGAAGGAATAGAAATTTCTATTTTTTTTCTTCTTCTCCTCTATTTCTTTCTTCTTCTCCTTTTTTCTTCTTCTTTTTTTCTTCGATCTTCTCCTCTATTCCTTTCTTCTTCTCCTCTCTATATATATTCCCGCTCCCGATAACTTCAACACGAGGGGGGGGGTCGATATACCCCTCGGATAACTTTGACATGAGGGGCGGTCGATATATATACCCCCTCTCGACTGTGATAATAACTTATACCGCGGGAGCACCCTCCGACCCTCTCGCTCAACCAAAACTCTCGAGGACACCCAAACCCTAGAAAAAAAACGATGTCGGTCTCCTACCCCCTCCCGCCGCGCCCCTACCCGACAAACTCTCTCGAGGCCACCCCAAACCCTTGAAGCGTTGTCGAGGCCACCCCAAACCCTAGAGAAGCAGCGTCGAGGCCACTAATTAATATATATGATTCCTTACTATGATTAGCTAGCTAGTTCTACGTTTACCACTAATATATCCATTTGTCATGTTTGAATAATAATTGCCATGTTGTAAATATTTGTAGAAACTATGGACACCACCTGAGATGAAGCAAACGAAGCGATGTTGAGGGACATAATCGCAGAAGGAAGTGATGCCGTCTCGTTGTATCTCAACGACACCGATGGTACTTTGGAAGGAGAGGGTGAAGAAGCTGGCTGTGGTGACCTAATGCCGGTGCAAGAAGAAGAACGTGAGGACGGCTCCGGTGACCCAATGCTGGTGCAAGAAGGAGACCATGATGACGGCTCCGGTGACCAAACCGAGTCCGGCTAGGTATATATATTAGTTAAGCCTGTGCTGACTAGCTAATTGATGCATTCATTATTTTGGTATGTACACATATTAATTAAGTCTTTGTTCTTTTTTCTAGCCCTCCGGATCGAGCACAACTGAGGTAAAGAGACGAGGCTCGAAGGAAAAGTTGAGCTCGGATGAAAGGTTTGAGATCATAGCAATCGCGCCCGACGGCCAACCTATTGAACCCAACCGAACAAAGAAGGCATTTGTTGCTCAGTGCGGGGTTCTGGTTAGGGACAAGATCCCGATCAGCATCCACCAATGGTTCAAGCCGGCTAAAGAAGACCCTGAGGTGTCTTACGTCAATGATATGCAGAAAAATGATCTTTGGACTGAGCTGAAGACAAATTTCACCCTACCGCCAGAGGATGATCCGGAGAAGCCAGTTGAGCAATTAATCAAGTCTTTTGCTCTTAAGAAGATGGCAGACCTATTCAGGAGGTGGAAGAATGACCTGAATAGGTTTGTCGAGAAAAAAAGAGACACCAGAATTCAAGGGCATATATGAGAAGATCAGAGATGACTGGCCTGCATTTGTGGCCTACAAGACATCGGAAAAGAGTAAGCAGATGTCGGCGACAAACAAGAAAAATGCTGCGAAGAAGAAGCTTCACCATCGCACGGGGTCAGGTGGCTACCTCGTAGCCCGGCCTAAGTGGGCCAAGGCTGAGAATAATCTTCTTGCAAAAGGGATCGAACCAGAGACAATGAGCTGGCCAGACCGTTGCCGGACTTGGTTCTTCGGGGCTGGCAGAACCTTGGACCCTATAACAGGGAAGTGCATTTGGACGGATGAGCAACTTGACATACCCTTGAAGAAGCTTCGGTACTATATTGCTGCAGCGCAGAAAGGGACGTTCCTTCCAGATAGAGAGAACGACGAGCTCACAAAGGCCCTCGGAAATCCTGAGCACCCTGGACGGACAGGAGGCACGCCAGGCTCCATTCCTTGGAAGGCTGGGTTTTCGGACGCAGGCGGTTACAAAAGCCAGGAGAGGAGGAAGAAAGTGCAGCAGTCCGAACTGCAGGCGCTTAAAGAAAGGGTACTCGGGATAGGGGAACGAGAAGCAAATCGCAGCAAACGAACTGCCGAAGCTTCCCCTGAAGCTACCCCGCCATCTCAGCGGAGAAGCAGCGTGGCTTCCACCGAGCTGCTTCAGCCGGAGCTTGTCTTGACGGCTCCTGCCAGCTATCCCGTGGATGCTATCACGGAGGATCAAATTTGCCACCTTAT
Organism: Aegilops umbellulata; assembly: GCA_032464435.1. NCBI lineage: Eukaryota > Viridiplantae > Streptophyta > Magnoliopsida > Poales > Poaceae > Aegilops > Aegilops umbellulata. The sequence continues at coordinate 256,857,570 of CP136059.1, forward strand.
GACGCAATGGATGAATATGAAGGTCAAGACGGCTGTTGGCTCTGTTTTTCCTAATGAACCCAACGCAACTTTTCACTGCCAGCCGATTCCAGAAGGATATGCTAAGGTGATGATGGATGAAATAACGGAGGGATTTAAGGACCTCCCGCTTGACCACCCTACCGGAGAAGGGGAGACTCGGCTGGGTGCTGCTCTGAAGACTCCATGCCTATGGCGGAAAGAGCTCATCAAGCTTCCAAACTGGACGCCTCCGCCTCCTCCTCCTCCTCCTCCTCCGGCGAGTCAGGGCACTCCGCCTCCTCCACCGCCTCCTCCTCCGGCGAGTGACGATCAGGACCCTCGGCCGGCTCCTTCTCCGGCGCGTGGCGGCACTCCGCCTCCTTCTCCGCCTGCGCCGGCGCGCCCGAGCAGCCAGCCTACTCCTTCTCCGCCTCGTCATCAAGGGCGGAAGAGACCCGCCTCCGCTTCGGCAGCTGCTCCGGCGCGTCGTAGTCCTTCTCCTCCGCCTCGTAAGCAAGTCAAGAAGACTGCCGCTCCGTCTGCTCTGCCGGCGTCTAGCAGTACAGCCAGAGGCGGGAGAAAATACAAATTCGGTCCTTCTCTGAAGACTCCAGAGAAGTTACCATACGAGATGAGCCCGGAGGAGAACGCGAGGATCGCGCGAACCGAGAAGGATGACTGGTTTCAAGGGTTGAAAGCACAGAGAGATCCACCTCCGAAGGAGAAGGTAGATTCGGTGAAAGTGAAGCGCACTCTGGCTGCCCTGGCAAAACCACCCAAGTCTCCGCCGAAAGGCAACTATGAGCGCATTATTGCAAAGACATGGGCCGAAGCGTCGCGGTCGGGAAGTACAGTCAGTGATCGAAGGCTGAAAGAACGACGAGTAGCTGGGAAACAAATTGCCCAGCTCGGCGAACAAGCAAAGCAATCGTGCCCCCCGCTCAAGGTGCCTAGCGTCGATCCGAGGATGGCGCCCGGTTATACCAATCTTGACGATTACCTGCCCGACGATGTAGATTATGATTTCCTGGACGTGCAGATACAGAGATACGAGTACGGGAAGCCTCTCGTCAAAGATGAAAGATCTCTAACAACGATGATGCGAAGATTGCACGATTGGTACATGAAAACCTGCAGAGAGTCTGGGGGGAGGAATACTTTGTATATGAGAGTTAAACCGGAGCATGACCTCGTTGGAATTGAACTGTTGCATGTTCCATTTGAGGAGTTCTATCAGTTTTTCAATCAATTGGCCCTCGATAAAGCAACGGTCACCTGCTACTGTCTGTAAGTACTACTTTTGTCATTAAGTCTCTCTATATAGCTCAGCTCTTTCATTGCATGTATTTATAATTATCCTCACTATATTATACAGATTGAAGATCGCCGAATTGAACAAAAGACAAATCGGTGATATTGGGTTCATTAACACAAATCTCATAGATGCAGTTCAGGTTAAAGATCATGCCGCAGAAACCGAGGCCAACTTGCTACGATCATTCAAAATAAATGAACACAAAGATATAATACTCTTTCCTTACAACTTCAAGTGAGTGTTGTCTTGTGCATATTCGGTTTCCCTTATATATTAGTCCAGGTTATAGTAATGTAATTGATGAGTTATGCATGCGTGCGCAGTTTCCACAATATTTTCCTGGAGATTAGGCTTGAGAAGGGAGTAGTAACTGTCTTGGACTCGAGACGAAAAGATCCCCAGGAGTATGCGGACATGACTGAAATCCTCAAGAAGTAAGTTAAATCGATCATTATCCACCATATCAGCAAATTTGTTCATTTCGTGATATCAAGTAATTGTTTTCTTTTGTCTGGCAGTGTTTGGAGAAAATTCAGCACAAAATCCCCGGGACTACCGAAGGAGCTGGAATTTAGATACCCGAAAGTAAGTACTATAGTACCATGTTCCGCGCGTCTCCTAGCTATTGATTCAAGCGCTAGTTTCATCAATACCATTTGGCATTCTTGCTTATCTGTTTGATTGACCTCTATTTCTTGTAAAGTGGTTGTGGCAGGAACAAGGGAATGATTTCTGTGGATACTACGTCTGCGAGTCCATCCGCCACACGACCTGTGAGCGGGGCGGGTACTCTGAGAAACAATATGAAGTGCGTAAGAAATAATATTCACAATTTTTGTTTATTACCATCATTTGTGTTGAGTTTCATTCATTCATTCATATATATATATATATATATATATATATATATATATATATATATATATATATATATATATATATATATTGACCCCCTTCTTCAAATTAGATGTTTCGGCAGCGGGATGAACTCCTAGAACCAGATCGCATGCGAGCAATTCAAGAGGAATTGGCGGCATTCTTTCTTGACCACGTGATCGCTGAAGACGGAGAATACTATGTGGACCATGCGTCCATAATTTAAGAGATTATATTTGTAAAAGATAATTATTGTATACATGTAGCCGGTAGTGTCGGACGATAGATATACGAGAACTTGCTGTTCGACCAATCTCTCGGAGAAGGAGAGGTGGTCGATATCACTTCTCTCTGTATGCATATATGTTCATGACGATTTTCTGTTTCCTTCGTTTGCTTACTAGCTAGCTAGCGTGTCCAGTCCTCTCTATACGTATATAGTATACGTAGCGTCGACCAAGCACGGACATAAGAGAGAACACTTCTCTCTATTAATTAGCTATCTAACACAATATATGAAATACCTAAATTAACCCCCCAAAACCCCAACCCCCCCCCCCCCCCCTTAAAAAAAACCAAAAACCCCAGCCATAGAAATGCTGACGTGTGGAGGTCTATTGGTCCCGGTTGGTGCCACCAACCGGGACCAAAGGGCCTCCTGCCTGGGCTCGGCGCACTAGCCACGTGGAGGCCCATCTGTCCCAGTTCTAGTTTGAGCCGGGACTAAAGGCTGAGGGTATTAATAACGACCCTTTTGTCCCGGTTCGGGAACCGGGACTAAAGGCCCTTACGAACCGGGACAAAAGGCCGGTTTTCTACTAGTGTAATTTCATAATTTATGATGATTGCCATCAAAGTTCACAGCACATCAAAACATGCATACATGAAAATACTTCAACATATACCAACTATATCTCATAACGGTACGAAACAAAGCCGCGCCTAAAAAGCATGTTTCGTGTGATGTATGACTCTGACAAAGACTTTTTTGGAGCTGCTAGCTTCCGTAAGGGCACCGCTTGAAAGAAAATGGTGTATGTGAAGAGAATATACTCCGGACATCGAACCTAAAAAGAGTGTGGAGAAGTGTTGTATAGCGAGACAATACACTCCGGATAACAACTTTTCTTGAATGCATCTAAAAAAGAGCGTGGAGAAATATATGCAAGGCAGACGTCAAGCATAAGCCACCGGCTAGTGTATCACGGCACGAAAGTTACGTGGAAGTAAAATCCGAGGTGAGAGTTTCTCTCTCGTCCAGTGTTTCTCCCTAGCAGTGTAGTATACTCCAGGTAACCCATTGTTTTTTTTCCAAAGGGACTAGGTAACCTATTGCTTTTTTTTAACTGCCAGGTAATCAGTTTTTTTTTGGGAATTGCCAGGTAACCTATTGCTTGCTACCGTGGAGAAGATTTGTGGAAACAGCCAGGTTGGCGGCAACGTGTCTGTCCGGCATGAATGGCTCCCCTCACACATAAAGAAAAAACGGCATGAATGGTGAGCTATATCAAAAAGAAAAAGAAAAAAGAGATCCACTGTCAATGAATGAATGAAGGAAACGTTTTACGGGCTGCCATTTACGGCGCCGAGTCAAAGCAGTCCAAAAATACTCCCCGCCCCGCTGCGGCCAGTCCGTCGCGACGGAGCCCAGCAAGGAAGGCGACGCCAATTCCGCCTCCTCCTCCTCCTTCAATTCCCATCCACCCCCGCCCCGCCCCGCCCCGATCACATCCCGCCTATAAGATCGCCAGGCCGAGACGAGCGCACGCCATTTCCTTCCCACCTTCACTCCCCACGCCCGCCGTGCCGTGGTGCTCCTCGCCGGCCGAACGCAGTCGTGCAGCGATTTGCTTCGCGCCGCCAGTTATCCAGTGGTTGCATGGCGTCCACGCCCGCGGGCCTCTACGGCCGCCTCAACAGGACCAGCACGCGCGGCTTCCTGGCCTACGTCGCCGCCGGGGCCGCCTGCGCCGCCGTCCTCGCCTGCTTCGTCGTCTCCTCCGCCGACCCCGCTGCCGCACCCAATGGCGCGCCCCGCCTCTCCTCGCGCTCCGCGCGCGTCTGGCCCGTAAGCCGCTCGCTCGCTCTTTTGCCTTGCCATCCCCCCCGCACGCTCGTGTGGTGTTTGTCGGCTGACCTCTGTGGCGTGCGCTCCAGGATCTCGAGTTCAACTGGCGGCTGGTGGTGGCCACCGTCGTCGGCTTCCTCGGCTCCGCGTTCGGCACCGTCGGCGGCGTGGGCGGCGGCGGCATCTTCGTGCCCCTGCTCAACCTCGTCCTCGGCTTCGACACCAAGTCCGCCGCCGCGCTCTCCAAATGTAAGCCTGCTCGACTACACGTGGCACCCAGAACCAGCGCGGGCTCATGCGCCTGACACGGATCCATTTGCTCACACGCGTGGAATTCTGTCTTGCTTGCGCGCAGGCATGATCATGGGGGCGTCCGCGTCGTCGGTCTGGTACAACCTGCAGGTCTCGCACCCGACCAAGGAGGCGCCGGTGCTCGACTACAAGCTCGCGCTGCTCTTCCAGCCCATGCTCATGCTGGGGATCACCATCGGCGTCGAGCTCAGCGTCGTCTTCCCCTACTGGCTCATCACCGTCCTCATCATCATCCTCTTCGTAGGTTCGTGCCCTCGGGACCTCGCTCGATCGTGCTGCCAAAATGTGCCGTCAAGCTAGAGCTAGGCTCTGACTTTTCTGCTGGCCTAGCTAGCTCCCTTGCGTGTCTTGTCAGATCACTAAAGTGGATATGTTTTTGGCGTGATCAACTCCTTGCAGGAACTTCCTCGCGATCCTTCTACAAAGGCATCCTCATGTGGAAGGAGGAGACAAGGATCCTGGTTAGTTTTTGTTACATTGGCTCTGCCCCTGTTAGCTGCCTTAAAATGACTGTGTTGTGACAACATCCTTGCGGGAATGATTGCAGATGGAGACACAGGAGCGAGAAGCCCAGTCCAAGTCTTCTAGTGCCACCAGCGATGGTAATTTTTTACTTGACCAAAGTTACGAGTCAGTATTCATTTTTCTCGTTTCTAACATGGTGTTATTTATGTCTTAATATCTGCAGTGGTTCTTGACGCGAGTTATTCAGAGCCTCTCCTGGCTCAATCTAAGCCCGTTGAGAAGTCTGGCTTGGTAAGCCACAAATAAATGCCCGTTTGTATTGTTCTTTGCTAAGCAACTATGAAGCTTACGACCCGTGCATATAAGTAAGATTGATCGGGTGCTGTTAGATCCACCTTTTGAAGCATTCACATGATTAGAGAAGTTTAATGTGTTCTTTTCTATCCTTTGGTTGTTATAGTACAGCTTGTCACTATCTGCTCTAATAATTTTGTTTCGATGTTTTTTTAATTCCAGGAGACTTTGATGTTCAATTTGAGGTGGAAGCATATCCTAGTGCTACTGGCTGTTTGGTCATCTTTCTTGGTGCTACAAATCCTTAAGGTCTCTTTCATTGAATCACAGCAGTAGTTCAGTACTTGTAATGTTGTCTAGTTGATAACCTTTAGGCACTTATCACTGATTGGATTTGACAATGACATGGTTGTTTGTCACCCCCTTTCTCCTGTAAGTACAGTAGGGAAGCACGCCTTACATTTGCTGTGTACGGACTGTTCATGGTTAATAATAGCTCTTGAGCTCATGTACATATGTCACTCTATTAGTCGGCTTTTACTAGGACCTTCTTCAGTGCATATTACTACCTCGACATGTTCATGGTCAATAATAACTCCTGCTGTTCTGTTGCCATTTGTGTCTTAAGCTTTTCAGACATATGTTGGCTGAAAGTTGTTGCTAATTTCTGCATCTTTTTGCTTCTATGCAGAATAACTCCAAAACATGCAGCACTTTCTACTGGGTGATCAATATTCTGCAGGTGAGAATTCCGATGCAGCCTGCCACTACTTTATCTATTGGCCTTTGTAATTAACCAATTAGAACCTGTCTTGTCCTTTTGCTTAAGTTGACACATAAACCTTGTGCTCATCGTTCTGTTTATGTTTGAGAACAAATCATTGCAATGGACATGCATATATGTCTTTTCAGAACCCACAAATAGTTTGGTAGACTTGCATGTTTAGACCATCCATCAGCCGCTTTTATGGACCTCTCAACTTCCACCAAACCTTAACTATTCCGTCGGTTGTACATTGGACAAACTAGGTGGTTGCAGACCATCCTTTTTCTACCTGATACATTCTAACCACGTGTCAATTGATATATAGGTCCCAGCTGCAGTAAGTGTATTCGTGTGGAAAGCCGTTCAGCTGTGCAGGGAGAGCCGTGCTAGACGCATGAATGGTAACCTGGAGTGTGTCTGTGAGGCCAATATCGAGTGGACACCAACACAGCTCATCTTCTGCGCCTTCTGTGGCCTCCTGGGCGGTACAGTTGGTGGTCTTCTTGGGTCTGGAGGTGGTTTCATCCTTGGCCCACTACTTCTTGAGCTAGGGTGCATCCCTCAGGTATTTGAATCATTCCGTGTGTCATGGTTTCATTTCTTGCAGTTCATTTCAAATATTGTCATGCCTTCATATGTTCGCTTCGATCTTATTGTCTTGTCACGCACTGACGCAAATGCGACACTTGAGAGTGGAGTTAGCCTCTCAATTACGCATAGTACAAGTGTCATGAGTGTACGTTTTATCACTAACATGATACTGAGGAACACCAATTAAGCACTGTAGTTGAGCTTTTGTGTATCCTGTGTCCTATTGTGTATAATGTATCAGTGAACAAGACTGGGGAAGAAAGATAATAATATGGTAGATATTTCGTGTAGGTAGCCTGTATTTGTATCCGTACCAAAGATAGCAGATCCATGTCTGAATTGGCATCAAAATCACGCGTTACAACAATATTTGAATTTGCTAATTTGATCACAGTATTATAGGCTTAAAGGATGACAAGTAAAATATACGGTATTATTTCAGCAGGCCAAAGAAAATTATATGCTTGTGATATAATAAATGATTTTTCTTACTTTGTTAAGTAGGACTGCATTGTCAAATCACTCCTTTAATTTCTCAAATATTTCCATGTCAGTCTCCCCATATTGGTTATGTCAAGTATACCTCTTTGATTCAGAAGCGTTCTACTATCCTTCAGTTAGCTAGTGGTAGATATCTCCAACTGTAGCTATTTATATGATTGTCAGTATTCTATAAGGCATTGAATTCAGACAAGATATGTATTTGGTGTGCCGCAGTGAAGTACGACTACTATCTAGATATCCCTTTTTGTAGGCATTGAATTCAGACAAGATACATACTAGCGAGATAAGTTTATCTATGCCCAAGTAGATCTGACCTAAGAGGTTTTTTATAGCAACTAGGCAGTTCTTTAATACAGTAGTTTACACTCGTTGTTTTGACATGGTCCATTCCAAGATCGTCCTTGTATTTTTGTCATCAAGATTTGTCTGTTTTTTGTCGTTCAGACATTGTTTTGTGCAAGGCCTTCACCAAACAGCATGTTCTCATCAGTCGCGTAGTGAATGGAGCTTAATTAGCCTTGTCCACAATCAATGCTGCTCCCCTATAATTTGCATGTGGACACGATCTTGCAATCAGCCAAATAGGCAAGCGATAGCATTTGATATTGAGCTTGGCTGTGGTGACTAGGGAGTCGTACTGAACCCCATGTGGTATTTGTTATTTAGTGGCCTACATGCGATGCTTTGATGGATGGAAGGTGTGTAGGCCAGTTTCCTTATTCGCGTAATTTTGCCAAGATCTAGATCTATTCAGATTCTTTGCTGAATATGACATACTGGTTATTTGAACTGAAACTTGATAACCAAGTTGGACAGGGAATTGTCTTGCATTGTTCGTCATCTTTAGATAATCTGAATATTGTTTGCAACGCCACTTTGTTTGCTCTTGTTGGTATAGGATCCTTTACTTTCCATGTTTTGATGCAAAAGTTTGTTTATGAATTAATGAGTTATGGCTTTGATGTGCAATAGAAAATACTCCGTACGTGGTAAAAAACATTGCAAAGAAGAATATTATAATTTTAGCTGTTTGTTATTTACTTGTTTATACCCAGAACTATGCGATTTTGATCACATGTTCTCTTTGTCTGTTCTGCCAGGTTGCAAGTGCAACAGCAACATTTGTGATGATGTTCTCCTCGTCCCTCTCTGTGGTCGAGTTCTACTTTCTGGGCAGGTTCCCAATTCCTTATGGTAAGTAAATACATGGCTCCTGGATGCTGTTTAGAGATCTGGCAAGCACTAGACAAATTAATTGTCTAATAACAACGTTTGGTTGATTCCTCCTGCAGCTCTCTACTTGATCTTCATTTCCATATTGGCTGGATTCTGGGGCCAGTGCTTGGTCAGGAAGATCGTGCATGTGCTCAAGAGAGCGTCGCTGATCGTCTTCATCCTCTCCTCTGTCATCTTCGCCAGTGCTCTTACCATGGGTACCGATCATTACTACTGTACCTTTTAATTTAACCAATCGTTCACCAGTTTAGCTAAAATTCAACCAGGAAAGACAGCAGGTAACGTTTGTTACAAGGTTATCTTTGAAAATTTCAAAACAAACACCGTCAAAATAATAATCCAAACAAGCATCCATAGGCTAGAGCACCAGTTACTAGTAGTTGTCACTGCCGTGAGTAACAGTTATCTTTGGAAGTAGTAAGAAAATAAAAAACTTTCTTGGACCAACCAAACTTGCTTACAGTATGATCTAAGAAGTCTAAATGCGTTTTGCCTGAGAGTTTTCCTAACGACGACATGTCGCTTGCTTCAGGTGTTGTTGGGACCGAGAAGAGCATCTCGATGATCCACAATCACGAATACATGGGGTTCCTCAGCTTCTGCTGAGTGAACAATCCAAGCAGACGACCGCCAGACTGGGGGAGAACCCAGGCCAATACCTAATTGACCTCACCTCTCCCCATTCCAGTTCAAGGATGAAATAAAAGAAGCCGTGAAGCGTGCCCGTCGTTAGCTCCTCGCTAACCTGCAAGCACCTGCCCGGCCAAGCAAATTCTCCTAGTAGTAGCAGTCAGTGTAATGGTCTTGTGGCGCGTCGTCGTGCCGTATGCTGGATGTTCTTTTTTGTTGGGGTCATGTGCTGGTTAGCTCCTGGTTAACCCGCAGTGAATCTGAAGCATTCGTCGTAGGGTTTACGCGCATTCGTCGTAGGGTTTACGCCGATTCATTCATGCGCTGGCTGGCTCTTGGCTAGCTACCGTGCAAACGTTGGTTGTATTGGGTGATGTAAATATATCAGCCGGCCAATTGGTTGCTGATTTGTCTATATGGCTTGTTTTGCTCCTATCCAGCCGTGGTCCTGTATGCGTTGAACTTGAAAAACCAGGCAGCGGTTTTTTTGTCATGGTCGCTACTGATTGCATCGTGGTTCCAACCAAGGAGCAATTTTCGATGTTCAGAAGACTTGACCATAAATGATCTCAAGACACCGCATGTGATTCAGGTCAGGTGTACTACAAGATGATCTTTGGTAAAACTCGGAGAACTGTGGCAAGGGTTTTCTCTTGTACGATGGCAAGATTGGAAGGGACTTCCGCCAAAAAAATAGTTGCCTGTGATGGATGTGAAGAAGATCGAGTGACCCATGAACACAATCAATGGAATTGGACGGCACCGGCACACCATAAATTGTGTTGGATTGGATGGTGACATTTTGCCAGGTTGCCCACACCCACGTACACGTCACTGATTATATATCTATATGATATACTCGTATCAACACCACACCGTCCAATACATTTGTCAGGTATAACTTTTTATAGGATGTCAGGGATCCAAATAAAGTCTTAGTAGAACGCTTTGTGCAGCAGATGGCTGTGATTTCTTACAGGTCAAGTGTTTCTGCAACAGCTATACAACCTAGTAGGCTGCACCACATGACAAGAATTGCGTGTCTGAAGCGTGCTTGCAAACCTTTCTGTTCAATTCCGACACACAAGCTTCACAAATAAAAGCTCAGCAACCAACATGCTAATGCTAGCTATGCAAATGCAAGCAGCACAACAACAATCACGCAACTATGGACAAAGGCAGACATCGTCACTAATAGTTGGCATTCCAGCAGCAAAGCTTCAGAGCTGCCGAATGGGTGGTATAATGTCTCTTCCAACACAAGCTTCATGCTCATCACATGCCCCATACATACCGTGATGTGCTCTAGGCAAACACAAAGCAGGTCCCTGCGTACCAAACTAACACAAAAAGCGGGGCACTCGCGGCGCTCATCTTGGATGGAAGTCCTACAAACTTACAGGTCATGCGAGAAGCGGCTAATAGGAGAAGAGAGAGATCACTCCAGGAGAACTTCGCCTTCGCCGATCGCTTTGTTCATGATTTTCGTCGACACGTCTTGGTCTTCCTTCTGCGTGCTGTCGCCGCCGTCTTCTTTATTGCTCGCCGGAGTGGAGGATGCGTCGGTGTTGTTACCGCCGTTGTCCCCGTCTCTGGATGTTGCCTTTTGGGCATCGGTTGAACCCGAAGCCACCGTAGTCCCATTCGGTGGAGAATTCAGCTCCGCTGATGTCAGGTCAGCTAAGAGTTGTGTTTGGTTGTTTGACGCTGCTGTTGAATTTACTGGCTGCTCATGTTGACCTTTCAAAGAGGTTGAATTACCTGTCCCTGGTACAGCATGGCTGCTTGTCATATTCACTGGAGTTGGATCAGTCTTGCTTACTGAGACCATGCTGGGAGTCCTCATGTTTGGGTCGGACGATGCATTAGTTGAAGAAGCCTCATTGGTTCCATTCGCTCCAGGACCCCGGAATGTAATTCCATTTGACAAATTGGTGGTGCCTTCAAAGATCCTATCCATGTTCTTCAGCTGTTCGTCCGGGAGAGGATTTGTGAGTTGGGCATCATGGTCCACAGAACTTGACACGTTCTCACCTCTAGAACTCTTCTCCCTGGCCTTGCGATCTTCCTCCTCCTTGTGCTCAGGTTCCTGGTTTTCATGAGGAACTGCAGTTGAAGCATCATCCACGAATAAGATCTTCTCTTGGGCATGATGGGTCAGCACATCTTGCTGCGATGACGGAGGGTCATGTGTTACAGCGCTGGATACATCATCACCATGGAAACTCTTCTCTTGATCCTCCTGAGAGCGCTCCTTCCGCTCTTCGTCCTCAAAAACAGCCCTGCCGTCTGATCCTTCATCCTTGTTCACCGAGTGCTCCCCAGGCTCAGGAAGATCCTCATCCTTGTCCAGGTCTGGCTCATCAATGGGGTCGTCATCATGCTCATCGCGCTTCATTTCTGGGTCCATCTCCTCATTCTCTTCGTCCTCGACCCGTTCATCCAGTGTTGACGAGTCGGCCTCCTTTACTGGCAGGTCTTTCCTGCCCAGTCTGATGACGCCCGCCTGGCTCTGATCATCTTTATGCTCATCACCGGCTTCGTGATTGGCATCATTTTCATTATATGCTGTCTTCTTCTCATAAGAATGCTTTACTTGGTAGAGCAACCAAACGGAGACGAGAACCAAAAGACTTATCTGAAGAGCTTTCTTTAGCTTCAGACCTTTCGATCTGTGGTTCCTACTAGAGCTCTGCCTCAGCATTATCAATTAGTCTATCGAGGCAACGGAGCAACCTGTTACTGAAACCCCTGAAGCCTTCCTACATGAGAAGGTCAAACAACAGTTAAGCATCAACCTCGACACTGAACACCCAGGTGGGATAAAACAACATGATAAAATACTTGAATAATTGGACAATGAACTTGTCTAGTTATAAGGCAAAATACATATCGACAAAATCATATCTATCTTGTCACAAGCAAAGAACTGAATTGTATTATAGCATGTTGGTGGTCACATGAAACAAGCTATGCAGTTTAGATCTGAACTACCGCCTCCAACGCAGAAGTTTCCTAATCGCCACTCCCTCCGTTCCATATTAGTTGTCGCTTGTACTAAATCAGCTGCAACTTATATGGAGCGGAGAGAGTACCTCCAATCAAGCCATGTGTACCATGTAACTGTCCGGGTTAATTTTCTGAAACGAAAACCAACTCCCGAGGATCATCAACAACAGCAGAGTGTGTGGTACGTTACTAGTACTGCCGCTACTCCCCCAACATAGCACTAATCAACGCCGAGATAGCTTAGGAAACAAGCAAGAGTCCCAACATTTCCACAAAACACCCAGCAGGCCGCCTCTACACCCATTTGCTAAACCGAAAGAAACAGGGGTAAACCAGTTCAGTTGAAATGGCCTAAAGGGGACTAAAATAACCACCTAACAGCGCAACAGCCTATGGTAATGAAATGAAAGATTTGACCTTCGGGGAAGAAGTAATCCGAAACAAGCATAGCCCAAGTGCAGGGATGTCTTGCCCAAATCCAGGCAAGAAACCTCAAACCCCAGCTGAACCGACCACCACACACCAACATCCTAGCGGCCTCAGCAGCACGAACACCCAAGAAAACACAAACAAACCGAGAGGCGCTTAATAAATGAGCTCAAGAACCTGCATGGGATGGCCACGGCGCACCGCGACTATTCAACCTTGGCACAGTAAGAACAAGGCCATGGATATCTCACCTTGGGCAGTCCCAGCAACCAAGATGTCCGGAGCAGCAGCTGTTCTTGGTCCGGCCTCGGCTCCTCCACCCTCCACCGCAGGAGATTTAAGGAGAAACGCGCAGGCGGGTCGAGCTGGGACCGGTCAAAATCAAGATGCTTGCTCACCTAAATCCTCCTCTCCCCCCACTAGCGCCCGAGCGGACGGATCTAACCGCGGATTGTTTCTTTGGACGAACGGGGGAGAGGGGTGATTGATAAACAAATGAGGTGCGACGGTGGCGGTGAGGCGAGTGGATTTGGGTTGGGGTTGGGGCTGGCGCACACGGCGATTGGGGGAATGGCGGTAGGTGCTGCTGGCTGGGTAGGGCGGAGGGGAGGGGGATTTATGAGGCGATGCGGACGGACGGACGGAGCTTCGCGGTCAGACGGAGGAGAGAGGAGAGGAGCGGTGAATTTTGGTGTGCGTCGTCCTCTTTTTTCTTCTCTCCGGTAGTACTAGTATTTTTTCCGTTTGTTTTTTGGAGGACCTTCTTGTGTTTGCGGCTGGGGCTTTGGCAGCGAGTGGTTGGATGTTGGGGGCAGGGAGCTTTGGAAGGCCCGTCACAGCGCTGCCGGTTTTCCCCATGCCTCCTCCTCGCTGGTAGTACAGGTTTTGTTGCCTGCTGCGTGAGAGGAAGAGCCATTTTTTTTTGCTATGTTAATATGCTGTGTGTGATTGTGAAATGCAATTTTTTTTACTTGAATTCGTAGAATTTTTTTATGCATGTGTTTGTTGAGCTTGCTAGGCATGCTAGATTTTGCGAGGACCATGAGAAATTGGGTTGGGTGGAGTTTGAAATGAGCTCGACACGCGCCTTGTGTGACAATAGCGCACACTTGTAGTGTGAGCGGGGTGTACCTTGCATGCATTATTAGTGTAGTACTCGCTCCGTTCCTAAATGTAAGTTTTTAGAGATTTCACTCTAAACCATATGCGGATGTATATAGATGCATTTTAAGTTTGGATTCATTCATTTTGCTCCGTATGTAGTCCACCTAGTGGGATTTCTACAAAGACTTATGAACGGAGGAAGTATTTTTTTTACAAGATTGCTATTATTGTACAGGAGATAAATCCGTTGAAGCTTAATTATGTCTGTGTTACACAACCAATGAGAAGAAAGTGGCATTACATAACATTTTGTGATCACTGTATTAGGTCAATCAAATATGCATGTCTTAGTTAGTGGGTAAGGTTTCCATGAAATTGATTGGTACCATAATAGTATTTTGGAACCACTCACTTGCAAGTACGTAATGATACAATTGTTTTTGTTGTGTGATTGTAGAAGTGATCATTGAAGATCACATTAAAGATATTGTTCAACGCCACTATTATACGTATTATGAGAAAAATGACATATTCCTACCTGCCACCGTACACAGCTTAGAGCAATTCTACCAGAGTTGTCATAATTGGGACCGCAATACTCCATATGGAGCTCCCTCATACTACTACATAATGATTTGGAGGTTGTCGGGCTTGTGCGCAAACACGAAATCACCAATCGTCCGCCTCCATAACTTTTTTGTTTATTTATTTTTGCTCAAATTTGTGGTGGCAATTTAAGCAACATTTAATGTAACCAAACATGTGTATCAACACGATAGCTTAACTACCAACTACATTAGTGGCCAAAGTCTGCCACATTACATATATTTTGCTACTTGAAATGTCGTTAAGCAGCATTTTCAAAATATGCAGTCGTTGTTCAATATTGCTAGCTACTACTACCTATATAGTTTGGCGTCCACAACGTCTAGTCATCGTCCGCCTCCTACACCTCGTCCGAATTCCACAGGCCGTCGAGGTAGGCGTAGGGGTCAGAGCGACGACCGCAAGCTCCTGCTCCTCATCGTCGTTGTTTGTGGGACCAAAGTGCTCACAGATGCGCTCTTGCTCGCGACGGCGCGCGCCCACTTCGAGCTTTGAGAGCTGCAACACTACCCGGAGTCGGTTCTCAGCTTGGGCTCCGGCTGAGCCTCGACGGGGACGGGGACAAATAGGACAATGGGGCCAACATCATTGACGGGGACGATGGCGCCCAAGGCGCCAGATCCACGCTGCCCGCCACGACGGGAGCCGTCGGCACCACGGGAAGCGCCAGATCACCCACGGGAGCCGCTAGCGCCACGCCCTTTGCAGGAGGAGGACGCGCTGACTGTCACAGCTAATGCGGCACGGGGGGAGTTTGTTGTGTTGGTGTGCATATCAGGGACAAAAGATTCTTGTCTGGTAGCACGTTTAGCCAATAGCTGCATTCCGGCGCGATGACATTGTCGAGGAGGGAGGTGAAGACTAGTGTTTTGGTGGTGGGGATGCCTCACCACAGTGAGGATACGAAGCCGCATGGTGTCCATTTGCCTGGCCGCCAATGGAATCTGAGGGGGCAGCCGTGCCATTAATGGTAGGTAGTTAGCGGTCACCTCCCCCTTCGTCGGTCATTATCTGTGTGCGGTGGTGCATGTATATGCCTCACGATGCTTCAAAACCTGGTTGTGGTGCAAGGAGGAAGAAGATGAAGTATCCCTCCTATGTCGGCGGTTGGGTTTGGAGAGAACTCCAAACAAATGCCTCCACAACCTCCATACTTGGAGGCTACAATGTCATTTGTGGAGCTAGATCCATATATTTTGACGATTGTGATGCATATGACGACTCTGCTAGAGTGACATTTTATGGGTTGATCCAATATAGCAACTCTGCTAGAGTTGCTTTGGAATCTCTATCCCTTTTCTATATTTACAAGGTATTTCTACATCATTTTTATCTAGTATACCAAAATAGTTGATCCCCGGTACTTCTATTTATCTCAACATGGACACATGCCACATCATCAAGGATCCACCTGAAATATGTATCCATGCATGGGAAAAAGTTATCAATTATTAGTTGACATGCCACATTTCTATATATCTTAACATGCACACATTCCGCTTCACCTTACATGCAACCTCATCATAGACCCACTTCAACATGCATGCATTTTTTTAATTATACCATGCTACTTATGTTTGATAAATATTTCAATTATACAATATAAATACAATTATTCTTTTTTCTAATTAGAATTCGCAATTTTACTTACTCCGGCTCCATGCCCCCCTTAGTGAAATATTAATCCTCAACAAATAAAAATACATCTTACATTCAATATTTAATAATCATTTTAGTTTTCGTCCATATATTATTAACCCAAATATTCATATTTCATACAACAAAATCTCATTGGATATATTGCAATTGATTCCCGTTGGAACATGCAGTGTATCATCTTGTTTACTCAAAGCAAAGAGCATATACTGCCATAATCCAGCCACATAGAAATAAGCGGGGTATATTCTTCAATTTGTTGATAATTTCTATGGTGCTTTTTTCTAAAAAAGAACTAAAATATAAAGTTATGTTGTATCTTTCCACAGTTCCACTGGCTGTTGTATTTGGATGGGAAAAATAGGTTCCCAACAGCTACTTGCACGTGGTTCATGGATACCTGCAGACCAGACGGAAACCGTGTTCCCCAAATCACATTCCGAAGTTTTTTTTCCTTATATAAATGAACTGAAAAGGAGATGCAGTGGCGTTTTGTCTGGAGGTCGGCAGGGTAGCACCGCGTTGCCGATCGAGGTTGGGTGCAACTCCTCTTGACCTAGCTTCCGAGTACCAACGCATGCTCTCACGCTTGGTCCATGGGAGCTAAGCCGTACCACACTACCACGAGGTGTTACACTTACACACAATGTTAGGCGTAGGGTAGGTCCGTGATGGACGAACTTTTCCGGTTTATTCCACCTCCGGGCTTTAGTACGTCTCCGTGTATCCTTTTCGGGACATGATGTGAGTGGTCCTGAAAAAGCTCTATGAAAAATTGTGACACGTTTCATCAAGTAGTCAGGCTTTCCCAAAACTAGTGGACTGTCCCACACACTTTTGCGCTGCTACATAATGCAAAAAATTGAGTTATTTTGCTTATTGCTAGTAGTTGACTAAACTTTTATGCATAATATATCACTCTCAAAAGGTGCATCCTGAAGTTAAAATGCAGCTTAGAAAGTGCTTTAGCAAAAAATTAGTATAATATATTCTCCACATGTATACATAGACAAGTATGATTAGATATGATAGTTTTTTTTTGCTTTCCTTGAATTTGGTCCCATCAATTCCACTCATCGGGCCATGCGTGGAGCGAGTGCGAGGCTGTAGGTGGTCTTTCTAGAGTGTAGTGAAAGTGCATCTAGGCCTTTTACTGAATTTGTGGTGATTCATGACAAAGCAAAACAATTAAGATGGCTAATGATTTCATGATTTATCAAGCTTATTTCGAAAATTTAGTCTATTATGTTGAATAGGAACACTATTGGTGATCTCCCCCCCCCCCCCAAACTTCGTGTGCTTACAAGTGGTTGTCCTTTGTAGTTTGTAATGGTAATGGATATCCACGTCGGGTTTAAAAACAATCATACTATTAGGGGAGCACTGATTACCTTCAATCTGGTTTGGACCGTAGTAATAACCTTCTTCTCTAAAGACTTACGAATTATTGAATCCAGAAAGTGGTTAAGCTAAGTAAGGTTACTTCTAGCTATCGCATAACGTCTTTGCCATCGGACCAAACACAAACAGAAATTGCGGCAATTGTGAAAAGGAAGTAGCCAGAGTAGAGGTTTCACTTGCAATTGTGTACACATGCTTGGAATCATAAAATAGACATTAGCATCAATATGACTAATAAATAATAAATACTCTATAACTAGATAAGTGGGCGACGCGTCCTTTGGACACCACGACCGACTATCACCGAATCGAAGATTGAATTGTCCAACCTTAACCCCGATCCATCTCACAGTCACCTCGGTTATTTAGAAAATGCCATTCGAAAGCATTAGCGTATAGTGACTACATTGTAGTCCTTCTAGGGAATTGGTTCTACCTACTGCACTAGCGAGTGTTTGGTGTAGCCTTCCACTCTTTCATGTGTGTTGCCTCTCCTTGTACTGATCTTCGGTGCCTTGGATACCGACAAGTCCTTGGATCAAGGACGAGACATGGGACAAACCGTTGTGCATACAAAAGAAAGGAAAATCATACCGTTAATCACATAGTTGTGTTTGCACATGGCTAGGAGCCCACGAGGCTATGCCTCGTCCCTTAGCACAAGGGGATTACTAACACATGAAATTGAATCACATGAAGAAGACATTGTATAAAGTGATAGTCTTACAATGTCATTGATAAATTGGAAAGTGATCTTTTGGAAAGTGTGTGGTTTAAATTCTGAGGCTAGGTTGAGGACAATCATAGCTAATATTGAGGAAGGCCAGTGCTCTATTACCTATCAGTATGAGACAAAATGTTCTTGGTTTGATCATGTTTCATTTGAAAGTTATGCCCCAATGTTTTGATAATTTTGTTTATTCCCCCTTTGATGGATCCTCGAATGCTATTACTGTCTTATGGAGCTCTGAGTGTTTTTACTGGTAGATTATTTGATATCAGGCCTTTTTGCATCACCATAGAATTCACCTTGTCGCATGGTTTTGAGATTTGGTATTTATTGAATGTGTATAGGCCTTGTTAGGTGGAAAAGGAGAGACGAGCTTGTTAGTTGGCTTCATAATTTGCAAATCCCTCCTAATGACAATTAGCTTCTAGTTTGTCATTTTAATTTCATCAGATCTCCAAATAATAGAAATCTTCCAGGTGGTGATGTGAATGATATTTCTTTTTGAATGAGATCATTGGGCATTTGGAGATTCTTGAGTTGCCTTTGAAAGTAAGGTATTTCACATGGTCTAATATGCATGATTCACCTTTGCTAGGGAAACTAGATTGGTTTTGACCTATTCTAACTAGATTTCAGTTTACCCTAATACAATTGTGCTCCCTCTTACCAGAACCACCTCGGATCATGTGCCTTGCGTCATTTCTATTTACACTAATATTCCCAAGGACAACATATTTCGTTTACATAACTATTGGATGAAGATGCCTGAGTTTTTGGATTGTGTGCAGAAATCCTTGGATGCCCCTGTCCAGAAGCATAATTTTGTAGTTGTATTAATTGAGAAGTTCAAACATCTTAGATATGATCAGAAGAAATGGGACATCAACATGGCCATAATTAAAATTTAGCTTGAGGCATGAAACAAGGTTATCTTGGCTCTTGATTTTTTGGAGGAGAATAGGTAATTATTCAGGTTTGAATTTAATTTGGAAAGACAGTTAAACTTCATATGAAGGATCTTATGCACCTTTAGTACCTTTATTGGAAGAAGCAATGCACTATATGTTCGTTGGATAAAATAGTGGAGTAAAATTATAAGCTCTTTCATGTCATGGCCACTGAGAGATAGCACATAAACAATATTTCTATCGTAAAAATAGAGGGTAATGTAACTGTTCATGATCATCAACAAAATGGCGGGTATTCTCTAGGATCCTTTTGAAAATCGCATGGGCCTAGCATAGGTTACTGCCATGGAATTTTATTTGGAGGCCCTTCTACTGTCGGTTTCGGGCCTTGAGGATTTGTACGCACCTTTTACTCACATAGAAATTGAGGATGACATCAAGCAATTTCCTCATAGTAGGGCCCCTGGTCCAAATGTTTTAAACAAGATTTTCTTAACCTTATTAGGGATTTCTTTGAAGGCAAAATTAACTTGAATAGTATCAATGATTCTCTCATTACAATAATTCCAAAATAATGTCCCTTGAAGGCCCTAATGATTTTAGGCCCATCTCCTTGACCAACACCTATCTCAAAGTCCTAAATGGCTAGCCAATCATTTGCATCATGTAAAGTATTCATAATAATCGGTATATATTTCTTAAATGTGGACCCATTAAGATTGTATTGCTTGTACCTTGGAATATTTGTTTCGGTGTCACAAATCCAAGAGGCATATCCTTATTACCAAACTTGACAATGCCAAAGCTTTTGGCATTATAGAGCATGAGGCAATTCTTCATGTGCTTAAACATAAGGGTTTTGATGAGAAGTGGAGAGCTTGGATTAAGGAGAAATTATCTTTTGGGACCTCATATATCATTCTTAATGGTGCGCCAGGGAAAATTCCATTGTAGAGGATGTGTTCGTCAGGGGAATCCTCTGCCCCCTGCTCTTTGTGCTAGCTGCCGATTGTCGCAATTTACGGCCAATGATTTACTGCACAAAGGTTTATTATCCTTGCATATACCTTCTCATGACACATATTTTCCAATTGTGCACTATGTGCATGATACTTTGCTCATGATACCAGTTGTGGGTTCTTAGTTGATTGCTTTAAGTGACATATTGCATGTTTTCCATGCTTCCACTCGTCTTAAAGTCAAATTCAACAAATATCATATGGTGCCCACCAATGTGGATCATGCTTGATTGTAACATGGGATCAATGCCTTTTACATATCTTGGTCTACCTATCAGTACTACCAGGACTAAGATTCAGGATCTTGTGCCGGTGATCAACAGAGTTGAATGTAGGAACTTGGCCAATTCATCCCTTCTTTGTGAGGGTGCTCGCCTCCAGCTGCTCAAGTCTGCTATGTCATGCAGACCTATTTATTTCTTATGCAGCCTTTAGCTCCCTCCTGGTATTGTTAACCAACTTGAGAGGATTGAATGAAAGTGCCTTTGGTGTGCTTCTGATGATGTTCTAAAACATTCACTTACTGCCTGGACTATGGTCTACCACCCTAAAGAGAATGGTAGTATGGGGATTATGAACATAGAAATTCAAAACAAAGCTCTGCTAACTAAATAGTTGCACAAGTTTTATAATAAATTTGATATCCCCTAGGTCTCTTTAGTTTGGAACACCTATTGCGATGGAGTGGTGCCTCATGTTATTGTCTTGTGTGGGTCTAATAACCCACAAGTATGGGGGATCACAATAGTTTCCGAGGGTAGAGTATGCAACCCAAATTTATAGACTCGACACAAGGGGAGCCAAAGAATATTTGTAAGTATTAGTAGTTGAGTTGTCAATTCAACCACACCTGGAGATTAAATATCTGCAGCAAAGTGATCAGTAGCACATTCATATGATGGTTTTGATAGTAGCGGTAACAGTAGCAGTGGTAACGGTAATGGCAGCAACAATTTTGTAGCAGTTGTAACAATAGCAATATTAATAGTAACTTAGCAAGAGCAGTATACGGAAAACTCGTAGGCATTGGATCGGTGAATTTGTTGGATGATATTCGTCATATAACAGTCATAACCTAGGGCGACACAGAACTAGCTCCAGTTCATAAATATAATGTAGGCATGTATTCCGTAAATAGTTATACGTGCTTATGGAAAATAGCTTGCATGACATCTTTTGTCCTACCCTCCCGTGGCAGCGGGGTCCATAAGGAAACCAAGGGATATTAAAGCCTCCTTTTGATAGAGAACTGGAACAAAGCATTAACACATATTGAATACATGAATTCCTCAAACTATGGTCATCACCGGAAAGTATCCCAATTATTGTCACACTAGGGTTTACGGATCATAACACGTAATAGGTGCATATGACCTGCAAGATTGGATCTAGAACATAGATATAATGGTGAAAACACAAACGGTTCATATCTGAAATCATGGCACTCGGGCCCTAGTGACAAGCATTAAGCATAGCAAAGCCATAGCAACGTCAATCTCAGAACACAGTGGATACTAGGGATCAATTAAAAAACTAACTCAATTAAATGATGAATCTCATCCAACTCCTCACCGACTAGCGAGCCTAGGAAGGAATTACTCATTCCCGGTGGGGAGCATCATGGAATTGGTGATGAAGGAGGGTTGGTGATGACAAAGGCCGAAGATTCCCCTCTCTGGAGCCCCGAACGGGCTCCAGATCTCGCCTCCCGATGAAGAACATGAGGTGTGATGGTAGCTCGAACCACATCGGTATTTCCCCATAGAGGGAGGGATGATGTAGCACAACGACGGTAGAGTATTTCCCTCAGTTATGAAACCAAGGTATCGAACCAGTAGGAAAACCAAGCAACACAACGTAAAACAACACCTGCACACAAATAACAACACCTTGCAACCCAATGTGTTAAAGGGGTTGTCAATCTCTTTCGGGTAACGGTGCCAGAAATTGGCAAGATGACGTGAGATAAATTGTAGTAGATTGAAATAATAGATCGCAAATAAATAATGTGCAGTAAGGTATTTTTGTATTTTTTTGGTTTAATATATCTGAATAAAAATGCAATGGAAAAGTAGATCGCAAGGCAAATATACGAGAAAGAAGACCCGGGGCCGTAGGTTTCACTAGTGGCTTCTCTCGAGAAAAATAGCAAACGGTGGGTAAACAAATTACTGTTGGGCAATTGATAGAACTTCAAATACTCATGATGATATCCAGGCAATGATCATTACATAGGCATGACATCCAAGATTAGTAGACCGACTCTTGCCTGCATCTACTACTATTGCTCCATACATCGACCGCTATCCAGCATGCATCTAGTGTATTAAGTTCATGGAAAAACGGAGTAATGCAATATGAACAATGACATGATGTAGACAAGATCCGTTTATCTATATGGTGGTAGATATAGATCTCGTCTTTTTATCCTTAGTAGCGACGGTACATACGTCGGTTTCCCTTCTGTCACTGGGATCAAGCACCGTAAGATCGAACCCACTACCGGGCACCTCTTCCCATTGCAAGATAAATAGATCAAGTTGGCCAAACAAAACCCAATATCGAAGAAGAAATACGAGGCTATAAGTGATCATGCATATAAGAGATCAAAGAAACTAAAATAACTTTCATGGATATAAAACGATATGACTGATCATAAACTCAAGTTCATCAGATCCCAACAAAGACACCGCAAAAGAGTTACATCATATGGATCTCCAAGAGACCACTGTATTGAGAATCCAGCGAGAGAGAGAGAGAGAGAGAGAGAGAGAGAGAGAGAGAGAGAGAGAGAGAGAGAGAGAGAGAGAGAGAGAGAGAAAGCCATCTAGCTACTAACTACGGACCCAAAGGTCTACAAAGGACTACTCATGCATCATCGGAGAGGCACCAATGGAAGTGGTGAACCCCGTGATGGTGTCTAGATTGGATCTGGTGGCTCTGGACTCTGCGGCGGCTGGATGAATATTTCGAGCCTGTTCTAGGGTTTCTGGAATATTGTGGTATTTATAGAGCAAAGAGGCGGTCCAGGGGGCACCCGAGGTGGGCACAACCCTAGCGCGCCTTGATGGGTTGTCCCCTCCTCAAGACTCCCCCAGGTGAAACCAGGGCCCATCTTCTCCCTTTTGGCCCATAAAAAATCATCGTAAAGTTTCATGGCATTTGGACTCTGTTTGATATTGATTTCCTGCGATGTAAAAAACATGGAAAAAACAGCAACTGACACTTGGCACTATGTCAATAGGCTAGTACCAAAAGATGATATAAAACTACTATATAATGATTATAAAACATCCAAGATTGATAATAAAACATCATGGAACAATAAAAAATTATAGATACGTTGGAGACGTATCAGCATCCCCAAGCTTAACTCCTACTCGTCCTCGAGTAGGTAAGTGATAAAAACAGAATTTTTGATATGGAGTGTTGTTCATCAAGTCATAACATATTCTTTTAGTTATAGCATAGACATTTGGACTTTTATGTGATTCAAAGCAATAGTCTAGTTTTGACATAATAATTTAGATACTCAAGCATATCAACAAGCAACCATGTCTTTCAAAATATCAATGCTAAAATAAGTTATCCCTAGCCCATCATGATCAAGCATTGATCCATTCATGAAACACACTCGAACATTAACTACACCTAATACTTGAG
This sequence comes from Aegilops umbellulata, assembly GCA_032464435.1. Classification (NCBI taxonomy): domain Eukaryota; kingdom Viridiplantae; phylum Streptophyta; class Magnoliopsida; order Poales; family Poaceae; genus Aegilops; species Aegilops umbellulata. The sequence continues at coordinate 256,881,152 of CP136059.1, forward strand.
CATGATCATATTGCCTCCTAGTTGGTGCTTTTTATGAGAGAAGATGGAGACTCAAATTTCAAAAAAATAAAAATTGCATAAAGTAAAAGAAAGGCCCTTCGCAGAGGGAAGTAGGGATTTGTATAGGTGCCAGAGCTCAAAGAGAAAAATATTAGAGATAAAACATTTTGGGAGGTGTATCCATCCCATCAATGAAAACGACTTAGAGTTCCAAACACTTTCCATGCTAGATATGCCATAGGCGGTTCCCAAACAGAAAGTAAAGTGTATTCCTTTTTCCACCATTCTTTCACTTTCCATGGCTAGCCGTATCCACGGGTGCCTTCCATACAACACTTTCCAAGGAATTTATTATTTGACAACATAAAGTATTTTTTTTGCATTTCGGGACTGGGCATCCAAAAACCTTTGCCTTACTCTCGTGCAATGACAAGTGAATAAACACTCATCTTGAGAATAACGCATCTAGCATGGAAAATATTAGCCACCCGTTACCGTTCCGCGAGCGAAACAAACACACAAAAGAGAAGTTTATTTTGAAAATTAGAGATGACACATGCAAATTTGCTTAGAACGGCAAAAGAATACCGCATATAGGTAGATATAGTGGACTCATGTGGCAAAACTGGTTTAAAGGATTTTGGATGCACAAGTAGAGATCATACTTGGTGCAAAATGAAGGCTAGCAAAAGATTGAGAAGTGACCAACCAAGAAACGAATAATCCCATAAGCAAGCATTAAGCATAATTAACACTGAATGATGCACCACAAGTAGGATATAATTTTCATTGCATGATTATTGACTTTCGTTCATGCATACGGAATCACAAACCTTAACATCAATATTCTTACTAAAGCACAATTACTCATCAACATAACTCACATATCACATCATCATATCTCAAAACTATTACTAAGAATCAAGTTTATTTTGTCCAATGATCTTCATGAAATTTTCTTTTCTTTATCCTTCTTGGATATCTATCACTTTGGGACTAATTTTCATGTGTTGTTTTTCATAAGCTCAAACAAATATAAGTGAAGATCATGAGCATAACAAATTTTCTTTCTCTCAAAATAATTTAAGTGAAGCAAGATAGAATTTCTTCAGAATTTTACTAACTCTCAGATAAATCTAAGTGAAGCAAGAGATCATTTCTTCAAAAACAACAAAGCACACCGTGCTCAAAAAGATATAAGTGAAGCACTAGAGCAAGTCCTAGCTCATAAAAGATTTAAGTGCATTGAGAGCAATTATAACAAATCATAATATAATTTTAGCTCTCTCAAATAGGTGTGTCCAGCAAGGATTGATGACTTAAAACACAAAATAAAACAAGCAAAGACACATATTATACAAGACGCTCCAAGCAAAACACATATCATGTGACGAACAAAAATATAGCATCGAGTAAAATACCGATAGTTGTTGGAAGAAAGCGGGGATGCCACTCGGGGGCATCCCCAAGCTTAGTTGGTTGCTCATTCTTGGATATTAGCTTGGGATGCCGGGGTATACCCAAGCTTAGGCTCTTACATCCTTCCTTCATCCATCATAAGATAACTCAAAACTTGAAAACTTCAATCACACAAAACTCAACAAAACCTTCGTGAGATCCGTTATTGTAAGAAAAATAAATCACTACTATAAGTGTTGTATCAAACCAATTCATATTTTGTTTTTATTATATCTACTGTATTCCAACTTTTCTATGGCAAAAACTCATCAAAGAAAACCATAGAGCCATCAAAATAAGCACACAACACAAAGAAAACATAATCTATCAAAACACAACAGTCTGTAGCAATCTGACTTTTTCGAATACTTCTGGAAATCCAAAAATTCTGAAACACTAGGAAAACCTGGATAATTTGTATATTGATCTATTGCAAAACTAATTAACATTTTATCACATTTTGGTGAATTTTAACAATTATTTTCATGAGCACAAAGTTTCTGTCTTTTGCAGCAAGATCAAACAACTATCACCCAAGAAGATCCTATTGGTTCTACTTGGCACAAACACTAATTAAAACATAAAAAACACAATCATAAAAGTAGCATAATTTTGTTAACACACAATAACATAAAGCACAAAGCAAAAATAAATTTTATTCATTGGGTTGCCTCCCAACAAGCGCTATAGTTTTACGCCCTTAGCTAGGCATAAAGCAAGGATCTAAGTTTTGTCATCCTTCTTTTTCTTAATTTTCTTGGGGGTATTTATACCAGGAGGTTTTGTAAACACAACATAAAACATATTATCCATAGAAAATTTAGCATTCCTTGGTTGGTTTTCATCATAACCCCTTTGATTTCCCGCAACAATCCAAGAATAGTGTTGATTAACATTATTAAAAACTTGTTGGATTATTTCTAGAACGGGGACCTCCTTTTTAAGATTCTCATGAAAGATCTTATTATCCCCAAGAAAATGCCTTAGTGCATAGTCACTATTGTAAAGAATTTCATCTATCACGGGGTTTTTCACGATTCATACCATAAAAGTCAAAGATTTCCCTAGCTTCCTGAATTATGTAGTCAAACTCGTTCATAAGAACGAGAGTGGCCAAATTTTTGGCGCTAGGATTCTTTATTTCGGGAAGCTCAAAAAAATCTTTGCAAAGTAGGATGAGTGCGGATAAATTTACTTTCAAGTTTCAGAACTAGTGCTGAAATAGCATCCGCATAAGATCTAGTAGTTTTAAGTATAAGAGCATCATCAAGACTCAGATTTCCAACACAATTGAAAAATTCTTGGATACGTTCTTTCCCCATAACGTTTCCTTGCCCCAAGATAAAAGTATTAGCATCCAGATTGCCTGTACGTCCAATCTTAGGAGTCAGGCCATCATCTATTGGTGCCATATCGAAATTACTCATGATTGCAAGCAGAGAATAGATCTGACAAGAAAACGGCGAACGAAAAAAGAGAGGCGAATAAAACGACAAATTTTTGTGAAGTGGGGGAGAGGAAAACGAGAGGCAAATGGCAAATAATGTAAATTGTAAGAAGATGCGATTTTTGATTAGGAACCTGGTTATGTTGAAGATCCTCCCTGGCAAAGCGCTAGAAAGGCACATGACCGGGAGACTATCTTGACTTGATCCTCCCCGGCAACGGCGCCAGAAATTCTCCTTGATGGTAGCTAGAACTACGTCGGTATTTCCCCGGAGAGGGAGGAATGATGTAGCAGAGCGACGGTAGAGTATTTCCCTTAGTTATGAAACCAAGGTATTGAACCAGTAGGAGAACCAAGCAACACAATGTAAACAACACCTGCACACAAATAACAACACCTCGCAACCCGACCTGTTAAAGGGGTTGTCAATCTCTTTCGGGTAACGGTGCCAGAAATTGGCAAGATGACGTGAGATAAATTGTAGTAGATTGAAATAATAGATCGCAAATAAATAAAGTGCAGCAAGGTATTTTTGTAATTTTTTGTTTAACAGATCTAAATAAAAATGCAATGGAAAAGTAGATCGCAAGGCAAATATATGAGAAAGAAGACCCGGGGGCCGTAGGTTTCACTAGTGGCTTCTCTCGAAAAAATAGCAAACAGTGGGTAAACAAATTACTGTTGGGCAATTGATAGAACTTCAAATACTCATGACGATATCCAGGCAATGATCATTACATAGGCATTACGTCCAAGATTAGTAGACCGACTCCTGCCAGCATATGCTATTATTACTCCACACATCGACAGCTATCCAGCGTGCATCTAGTGTATTAAGTTCATGGAAAAAACGTAATAATGCAATAAGAACGATGACATGATGTAGACAAGATCTGTTTATCTATATGGCGGTTGAGGGAGTCCCGGATTAGGGGGTCCTCGGACAGCCGGACTATATACTTTCGCCGGACTGTTGGACTACGAAGATACAAGATTGAAGACTTTGTCCCGTGTCCGGGTGGGACTCTCCTTTGCGTGGAAGGCAAGCTTGGCAATTCGGATATGTAGATCTCCTCCCTTGTAACCGACTCTGTGTAACCCTAGCCCCCTCCGGTGTCTATAAACCGGAGGGTTTAGTCCATAGGACAAGAACAATCATAATCATAGGCTAGCTTCTAGGGTTTAGCCTCAACGATCTCGTGGTAGATCAACTCTTGTAATACTCATATCATCAAGATCAATCAAGCAGGAAGTAGGGTATTACCTCCATCGAGAGGACCCGAACCTGGGTAAACATTGTGTCCCCCGCCTCCTGTTACCATCCGCCTTAGACGCACAGTTCAGGACCCCCTACCCGAGATCCACTGGTTTTGACATCGACATTAGTGCTTTCATTGAGAGTTCCACTGTGCCGTCATGATAAGGCTTGATGGCTCGTCTTGTTGTCAAGGACAACATTTCCTTTGGGGGAGCCCTGGCTATAGGCCAAACTCTCCGACTAGGCGGCTTCGTCATGACCGCCCGTTCGGCCGTCACGTCGACGATGACTTCTCGAGTCATCAGAAATAGCCTCCACGTCGGCTCGGGATTCGCCGAGCAGATGGATCCAATGGAGCTATCTTCCTTAAACGAGCTCTTGGATCACATCGCCGCCCTGGGAGTCGCTATAGACTATGATCGGATCGGGCTTAAGCCCAACAAAAGGGAGATTAACTCTCCGTCGGTCACCCATCAGATAGCGGTGGTGGAGGAGCAATGTAGCGATTCTTCCTCTATTTTGAGGACAAACTATGTCCGGATTCCCGAGCTCTCCGAGCCGGATACCCATATACGGGAGGACATGTCCCAAGCTTCGAACCTAGAATCAGACAGCGGGCCAGAACTATTGGGCAACATCCCGGAGCCCGAACTGCCAAGCTCGGAAACTCCTCCGCCCCTGGGTCTCAGATCGGGTCAGGGTTTGGACCTAAATCTACCCACCCACCTAGACATAAGTGATCTTTCCCACATTAGACAAGAGCCCCAAGAGACAGTACATCACTATTGGGCCAGATTCCTCCTTGTAATGAGCAAGGTAAAGGACTGTCGCGAGGAAGATGCAATTTCATTCTTTTGCAAAAATTGCACGGACAAGGGAATCCTCAACGCCATAAGTCACCGTGACATAGCACACTTCGTTGACTTGGCGGCCATAGTACAGAAGTACTGTGCGATGGAAAGCGCCTGGAAAACCCAAACAAAATTCTGGGATTCTCCGGCTCTCACTAAACCCCCCGTCCGAACTAAAAGGGTGTACTCTCGTAAGTCACTCGATCCAATTACAAAGAAACCAAAGCCCACTACAGGGCGTGGAACTGTGTTGGAGGGATGGCTCAATGGGCCATGCAAAATTCACAGTACACCGGATACCATGCCAACACACAGCCTTAGAGCATGTTGGATACTCCGACAGGTGGCCAAGAGCGGCGAGGATCTCCTCATCAACAATACCACAGAGCACCTTCCCGTGGAAAATAACAATATAGTATTGACAGTCTTCGAGACCTTCGCCTCAAATAATAGGCGCAAGCGAGCACTCTGCAGCCTTGCCGAAGTCTACCACGTTGCAGCAGTAAATCCATGGAACGATACAACCATAACCTTCAATGCCAGTGAAGAACCTCAATTCCGAATAGCCCGAGCACCAGCCGCTTTGGTCCTTAGTCCAATTGTGGACGGCTTTCGTCTTACTAAAGTGCTCATGGACGGTGGCAGTGGATTAAACCTTATCTACGAGGAGACTCTTAGCAAAATGGAAATAGACAAGAGCCGCATTGAGCAAAGCAGCACGACCTTCAGAGGAATCATCACTAGTCGGGAGGCACGATGTGCGGGAAAAATCACACTAGATGTGGTATTCGGCACGCCAGAGAATTATAGGTCCGAAGAAATCACATTCCAAGTGGCCCCGTTCAGTAGCGGATACCACACCCTTTTAGGGCGGGAGGCATTCACGACCTTCCAAGCTATACCCCATTATGGGTACATGAAGCTCAAAATGCCCGGGCCCAATGGAATCATCACTCTAGCTAGTGATCCGGACATAGCACTCCGCGCCGAAAATAAAACCGCCGCACTGGCCCTCAAGGCGTTATCTGAAGCCCTTGCGGCCAAAGAACTAACTACGCTGCACTCCACAGTGGACAGGGACGACGTGATACTCGACAAAAGACCCAAGTCCACCTCATTTAAACCAGCGGACGAAATAGTCAAATTCCAGGTCCACCCAACGGACCCTACAAACAACATCCATCGGGGCACAACTGAACCCCACAATAGACGCCGCACTGCGGGAGTTCTTGCGCGAGAATTGGGACATCTTCTCCTGGCATCATTCAGCCATGCCAGGAATCCCACGCAGGCTGGCCGAGCATAGCCTAAACATTCTAAAGGGATACAAGCCGGTCAAGCAGACTCTTCGGCGTTTCTCAGAGCCTAAGCGACAAGCCATGGGAGAGGAGCTAGCCAAGTTACTCGAGGCCAGATTCATTAGAGAAATAAAACATCCGGACTGGCTAGCAAACCTGGTAATGGTACCAAAGAAGGACAAATCCTGGCGCCTATGTGTCGATTTCAAGGACCTTAACAAGGCTTGCCCCAAGGATCCCTTCCCCCTCCCCTGCATCGATCAAATTATCGATGCTACCATAGGACACGACTCATTGTGTTTCCTCAACGCATACTCCGGATACCATCAAATTAATATGGCGGAGTCCGATCAAGCCGCAATGGCATTCATCACTCCATACGGCCCCTTCTGTTTTAACACCATGCCTTTCGGGCTAAAAAACGCTGATGCAACCTGAGGGAGTCCTGGATTAGGGGGTGCCCGGATAGCCGGACTATAACCTTTGGCCGGACTGTTGGACTATGAAGATACAAGATTGAAGACTTCGTCCTGTGTCCGGATGGGACTTTCCTTGGCGTGGAAGGCAAGCTTGGCGATCCGGATATGTAGATCTCCTTCCGTTGTGACCGACTCTGTGTAACCCTAGCCCTCTCCGGTGTCTATATAAACCGGAGGGTTTTAGTCCATAGGACGAACAACAATCATACCATAGGCTAGCTTCTAGGGTTTAGCCTCAATGATCTCGTGGTAGATCTACTCTTGTACTACCCATATCATCAATATTAATCAAGCAGGAGTAGGGTTTTACCTCCATCGAGAGGGCCCGAACCTGGGTAAAAACATTGTGTCCCTTGTCTCCTGTTACCATCCGCCTAGACGCACAGTTCGGGACCCCCTACCCAAGATCCGCCGGTTTTGACACCGACATTGGTGCTTTCATTGAGAGTTCCTCTGTGTCGTCATCTTTAGGCCCGATGGCTTCTCCGATCATCAACAGTGATGCGGTCCAGGGTGAGACTTTTCTCCCTGGATAGATCTTCGTATTCGGCGGCTTTGCACTGTGGGCTAATTCGCTTGGCCATCTGGAGCAGATTGAAAGCTACGCCCCTGGCCATCAGGTCAGATTTGGAAGCTTGACCTACACGGCTGACATCCGCGGAGACTTGATCTTCGACGGATTCGAGCCGCAGCCGGGCGTGCCGCACTGTCATGATGGGCATGACCTAATTCTGCCACCGAACAGTGCCCTGTAGGCCGCACCCGCGTCAGCTCCGACCCTTAGCTCGGAGCCAACTGCGCCGATCGAGGACGGGTGGCTAGACACCGCCTCAGGGGCTGCAGTCTCAAGGGCGATCGAGCCGAACACCAGCCTTATCCTCTGCGAAGCCCGTGACTCCAAGGTGTCGGACTCTTATCCGGACTCCGAACCCTCCGCGCCCCTGCCAATCGAATCCGATTGGGCGCCGATCATGGAATTCACCGCCGCGGATATCTTTCTGTACTCCCTTCGGCGATATTCTGAATTCGCTAAGGTCTCTCTCTTTGTCAGGAGAGTCCTGGCCGGATTATAGCCAACAGGATTGGGATGCGGACGATGAAGAAATCCGATGCCCACCCACCACCCACTTCGTAGCCACTGTCGATGATTTAACCGACATGCTAGACTTCGACTGCGAAGACATCGATGGTATGGACGATGATGTAGGAGACGAACATGAACCATCGCCTATAGGGCACTGTAAAGCCACCTCGTCATATGACATATATATGGTGGACACACCCAAAGAAGGCAATGGCGACGGAACAACGGGGGATGACCCCTCCAAGAAGCAACCCAAGCGCCGGCGTCAGCGACGCCGCTCTAAGTCCCGCCAAAGCAAAAAACGGTGATACCGGCATGGGAGATAATAACACCCCGGACAGTGCCGAAGACCACTGCCTCCAGCAAGACTCAGCACAGGAGGATGGAGAAGCCAGCCCTCCTGAGAGGGCGGCAGACAGAGAAGAAGAGGATGATAATTACATGCCTCCCTCCGAAGACGAGGCAAGCCTCGGCGACGACGAATTTGTCGTGCCGGAGGATCCCGTCGAACAAGAGCGCTTTAAGCGCAGGCTTATGGCCACGGCAAGTAGCCTTAAGAAAAAACAGCAACAACTTAGAGCTGATCAAGGTTTGCTAGCCGACAGATGGACTGAAATCCTTGCGGCCGAGGAATATGAACTCGAACGCTCCTCAAAGAGCTACCCAAAGCGCAGGTTGCTACCCCGATTGGAGGAGGAAGCAATTAAACCTACATCACCAGCGCATGAGACGGCTGATCGGCCACCTCGCGACCGCGACAGAGAGGCCTCTCGGCCCTCCACTCAAGCCGCACCCTGGCGTCGCTCAAAAAAATACCAAGGCATGGGGAAACGCGCCAGACCTGCGCGATATATTGGAGGACAAGGCAAGGCAAACAATATCGATCTACGGATCGCGTGGGCGCCCCACGACACGAGACGATAACCGTCATGCCGGATACAGTAAGTCTGGCCGGGCCGAAAACAGTAGACAAAGCTCATCTGAGCTACGTCGTGATATAGCCCAGTACAGAGGGGCCGCACACCCACTATGCTTCATAGATGAAGTAATGGATCATAAAATCCCAGAGGGTTTCAAACCCGTAAACATTGAATCATACGATGGCACAACAGATCCTGCGGTATGGATCGAGGACTATCTCCTTCATATCCACATGGCCCGCGGCGATGATCTACACGCCATCAAATACCTCCCACTCAAGCTTAAAGGACCAGCTCGGCATTGGCTTAATAGCTTGCCAGCAGAATCAATTGGTTGTTGGGAGGACCTGGAAGCCGCATTCCTCGACAATTTCCAGGGCACCTATGTGCGACCACCAGACGCCTATGACCTGAGCCACATAATTCAGCAGCCAGATGAATCTGCCAGACAATTCTGGACACGGTTCTTAACCAAGAAAAATTAAATCGTCGACTGTCCGGACACCGAGGCGCTAGCAGCCTTCAAGCATAACATCCGTGAGGAGTGGCTTGCCCGGCACCTCAGACAGGAAAAGCCGAAATCTATGGCAGCACTCACGACACTCATGACCCGCTTTTGCGCGGGAGAAGACAGCTGGCTGGCTCGTAGTAACAACATGACCAAGAGCCCTAGTAATTCGGATAACAAGGACAACAATGGCAGGTCGCGTCGCAACAAGCACAAGCGCCGCATTAACAGCGACAACGCAGAGGATACGGAAGTTAATGCCGGATTCAGAGGCTCTAAACCCGGTCAGCGGAAAAAGCCATTCAAAAGAAATACTCCGGGCCCGTCCAATTTGGACCGAATACTCGACCGCTCGTGCCAAGTACATGGCACCCGCGAAAAGCCAGCCAATCACACCAACAGGGATTGTTGGGTGTTCAAGCAAGCCGGTAACTTAAATACCAAAAATAGAGACAAGGGGCTGCAAAGCAACGAGGACGAAGAGCCCCGACCGCCGAACAATAGTGGACAGAAGGGCTTCCCCCCACAAGTGCGGACGGTGAACATGATATACGCAACCCACATCCCCAAGTGGGAGCGGAAGCGTGCACTCATGGACGTATATGCGTTGGAGCCAGTCGCCCCAAAGTTCAACCCATGGTCCTCCTGCCCGATCACTTTTGATCGAAGGGACCACCCCACTAGCATCCGTCATGGCGGATTCGCCGCATTGGTTCTAGACCCAATCATTGACGGATTTCATCTCACTAGAGTCCTTATGGACGGTGGAAGCAGCCTGAACCTGCTTTATCAGGATATAGTGCGGAAAATGGGAATAGATCCCTCAAGGATTAAACCCACAAAAACGACCTTTAAGGGCGTCATACCAGGTGTAGAGGCCAACTGTACAGGCTCAGTTACACTTGAAGTGGTCTTCGGATCCCCGGATAATTTCCAAAGCGAGGAGTTAATCTTCAACATAGTCCCGTTCCGCAGTGGCTATCACACACTGCTCGAACGAACCACATTTGCAAAGTTCAATGCGGTGCCGCACTACGCCTACCTCAAGCTCAAGATGCCAGGCCCTTGAGGAGTCATCACGGTCAATGGAAACACCGAACACTCTCTCCAAACGGAGGAGCATACGACGGCACTGGCAGCGGAAGTACAGAGCAACCTCTCAAGGCAATTCTCCAGTCCGGCTTTTAAATGTTCGGACACCATCAAGCGCGCCCAGAGTAACCTACAACAAGACCGCCTGGCACGTTTTGAGAAAGCGTAGCAATACGGCCCCAACCCCAGCCCTCGCGAAACTGCGAAATCAGTACCACGCGTACATAACTACGCTTTGAAAATTCCATGGCATAGGGGGAGGGGCACAGCCACGGCATGCCCTAAATGTGGCTCAACCGCACTAGGGGCTCCCAATTTCGTCATTTTTTCTTACTTTCAGGACTCCATCATCCGGAAGGCCTGTCCGGCAATACAATCGCCGAACACACGATGCAACAACCAAGGAGGCAGAAAGCTACGTCGAATTCCCAGGTGGTCTCTATAATGTGCAAAATACCTGTCTTACATATCGTCTCGCAGCTCGCCCCTGGAGGGGGACATGTCAAATAGTCCCATCTCTTGCTTATCGCACTATTTGTATCGTTCTGCTTTCACAGCAGCATTTCAAAATAAACAATGCTTAGCTTCAGCTCATTACTACATTCTCTGTTCATTTCTTTTTCAATATATATGTTCACTCATGACATTTAGCACCCGTACACTTTGGTACGGTCAATGCGCCAGGGGCTCAAGCACCCCATAATATGGCGTGAGAAGTCCGAACACTTTCACAAGCGCGACCCTCCAAACTTATAGCATTATATGCATCAGCTCCGAATCATGTCTTTGGTCAATAGTTGGATTTGCCCGGCTCCCATGTTTTGGTACCTTACGTTCCGCTATATCAGCTAAGGTAGCGCTGGGAGAACTACTGCGATTGAGCCCCGGTTGAGCTGGGTTAAGCACCTCAGTAGAGAAAGCTAAAACTGACTGTCATGATAGGGCGAGAGCTAGTCGTTGTTCGAGAGGTTCCGAGTCCCTAAAGACTTATGCCGCTTAGAGCGAGGAGTCGGCTTTGTCCGGCCCAAGGCGTGTATAGTGCCCCGAGCTCGGTCTTCCGAACACTAGGGGCTTCGCCGAAATTTAAAATTATAGAATTCTCTGGCTAAGTGAGAGTGATAACGCATTATAGTCCGATTGCCTTGTTCGTTGTGCTGAGCACCTCCCTCGAAGGACCCAAGAATGGGAAAAAGAGTGCTCAGGTTTATCCCGAACACCCCAGCACTCGTGGCATGGGGGCTGAAGCCGACGACTCGCCATCTCTCAGATTTAATAAACGGCCGCATAGAAGGTAATATTTTAAATTAAAACAAGTGTTGCATAGCGCATATGAACAAGTTTTCAGCACACAGGATAAAAATGAGCAAGTCTCACTCAAATATTACATCTTTCGAACATTCACCCGCCACAAGGCGGGCACCCCTCAGGACGCCCTCGTAATACATCTTGGGGTGGCGATGCTCCTTGCCCGGCGACGTCCCGTCCTTCACAAGCTTCACAGCATCCAATTTGCCCCAGTGCACTTTAGCATGGGCAAGCACCTTACGGGCACCCTCGATGCAGAAGGAGCGCTTGATGACTTCAAGCCGTGGACAGGCATCCACCAGCCGCCTCACCAACCCGAAATAGCTCCCAGGCATAGCCTCTCCGGGCCACAACCGGACTAGGAGACCCGTCATGGCCTGTTCGGCCACCTTATGGAGCTCGACCAGCTATTTCAGCTGGTCGCTCAGGGGCACCGGGTGTCCGGCCTCAGCATACTGAGACCAGAACACCTTCTCCGTCAAGCTCCCCTCCTCGGCCCGGTAAAAGGCGGCAGCGTCCGACACGCTGCAGGGCAAATCTGTGAATGCTCCTGGAGAGCTCCAAACTCGGGTAAGTAACAAGTAATTCACTTTGACGTGCTTGCTTTGCATAAAGAATGCCTTACCCGCCGTTATCTTCTTCATCGCCTCAACTTCCTGGAGGGCTTTCTGGGCTTCGGCCTTGGCAGATTTGGCGCTTTCAAGGGCCGTCGCGAGCTCGGACTCTCGCGTCTTTGAGTCAAGCTCCAAACTCTCATGTTTTTTCACAAGAGCCTGGAGCCCTTGCTGCACCTCGCCAACCCACGCCTCATGCTTCTCCCGCTCGGTGCGCTCCGTGGCCGCCCTCTTTTCGGCCTCGGACAACGCTTGCCTAAGGGTCGCCACCTCAGTCGTGGCCCCTATGACACCAATAGCGAGCCTGTCATTTTTTGCAACTGCATCTTTTTATATTATACTACACAAGGTATTACTTACCTTCTTTTTCCCCGAGCTTCTTCTTGGCAAGGCCGAGCTCTTGCTTGGACCGCTCAAGGCTCTTCCTCAGCGCATCCACCTCCGCAGTTAGTGCGGCAGAGGCCAGCAGCGAAGCCTGCATACGCATATTGACTTAATTTTGTTAGACTCCTGCGAATGTTATTAGATCCTCTATTCGGCTTTTCTTTCCGAACGCCAAACAGAGCATCAGGGGCTACTATCTATGCGGTAATATTTTCACATATTTTTTACATACCTCAAAGCCTGTCAACAGGCTGGCACAGGCTTCGGTCAGCCCGCTCTTGGCGGACTGAACCTTCTGAATCACCGCACTCATAATAGTGTGGTGCTCCTCGTCGATGGAGGCACCGTTAAGCACCTCCAGCAAGTTATCTGGTGCCTCCGGTTGGGCAGAGGTCACCGACGACGTAGGCTTGCCCTTCTTACTAGGGGGCCGCCTGTCGAACTCCGGAACCATTGAAGATTCCGATGCGGTGTCCGGCCCAGGGCCGGACTTGGATCCCTTGGGGGTTTTGTCCCCTTGGCGCCTGGAGTCCGGGAGGTCGCCTTGTGGCGCCTCCATGACCACCTCCTCCTGGCTTGGAACCTCCTGGGACAATACCTCGGCATCGTCTGTAGGGCGGGGGGAGGTAGCGGTCGGAAGCGAATTCACATCCGACGAATCCAGGGAACCGCTCGACGACATGTCGAGCCGGTCTTTGGGCGGACTGCATAATTATATTCGGCGTCAGGAAAAGCTATGCAAGAAAGGAACACCATGAGTCATTCTGGTATCCGAACACTTATGATTTTGCCAGGAGCTTGGCCCTGTGCGGCCACTCCTCTTCGCCGTCGTCGGCGTTGGTGGAGTAGTCCGGAGGGAGGGTCCTTCCTTTCTTGGACCCTCCGGCCTCCCAAGTTGGGGCGGCCTTCCTTTTCTTCTCTTCCCCCGTTGGAGGAGAGACCTCTCTTTCCTCCTCCCCGTCTTCGTGGGAGGAGTCCGCCTCGGAGTCATCGGACGATGAGTCCGACTCCACCGGGCACCGGGAACTCTTCCGGGTTCCCGTGGCCTTATTCTTGGCCTTCTTCTCCGGCACCACGTAAGGTGCTGGAACCAGCAGCTTTGCCAAGCGAGCGTCTGCTGGGTCTTCGGCAAAGGAGCCGGACAACTGATCTGCCCGGACGTCTCCTGCCAATCCTGTCAAAGGCATGGGAGTTTAGATCCCACATAGAGTCAAACTATGAAAGACAAGTATCATGTAAGAGGCAAAATAGCTTACCGCGTTGGCTTGGCACTGCGTGGAAAATCCATGATCCTCAGTGGCGGAAGCAGGAGCATCGGCACCCTTGAACAGCTCCTTCCAGGCATCTTCGTACGTTGTGTCGAAGAGCCGGCTCAGAGTTCGGTGCTGGGCCGAGTCGAACTCCCATAAATTGAAAACCCGTTGTTGACACGGGAGGATCCGGTGGATGAGCATAACCTGGACTACATTGACTAGCTTGAGCTTCTTGCTCACCAGGTTCCGGACACACGTTTGGAGTCCGGTCACCTCCTCCGCACTACCCCATAGCAGGCCCTTCTCTTTCCAGGAGGTGAGCCGCGTAGGGGCTCCGGATCGGAACTCGGGGGCTGCAACCCATTTAGGGTCACGCGGCTCGGTGATGTAGAACCACCCCGATTGCCACCCCTTTATGGTCTCCATGAAGGATCCCTCGAGCCAAAGGACGTTGGGCATCTTACCCACCATGGCGCCTCCGCACTCTGCCTGGCGGCCGCCCACAACCTTCGGCTTGACGTTGAAGGTCTTCAGCCATAAGCCGAAGTGGGGCCGGATGCAGAGGAAGGCCTCGCACACGACGATAAACGCCGAGATGTTGAGGATGAAGTTTGGGGCCAGATCGTGGAAGTCCAGGCCATAGTAGAACATGAGCCCCCGGGCGAATGAATGGAGTGGGATCCCAGTCCGCGGAGGAAATGGGTAAGGAAGACGACCCTATCATGGGACCTGGGGGTGGGGATGAGCTGCCCCTCATCGGGGAGCCGGTGCGCGATGTCGTCGGGCAGGTATCCGACTCTCCTCAACTTTTTGACGTCTCCCTCCGTGACGGAGGAGACCATCCACGTGCCTCCCGCTCCGGACATGGCTGGAGAAGCTTGAGGTGGGGAATGCGGACTTGGGCGCTGGAGCTCGAGTGCGCGAAAATGGATGAGCAAAGGAGGAAGAAGGCGTAGGTGAAAAAGTGGATCCTTATCCCTTTATATGGGCGGACGAAACTGCGTGTCCCCACCAGCCTGGTAAAACTCGCTTACCTCCCACGCGTCGTAATCAGTGGCGTGGTTAGGTTACCCACGCCCGTTTTGATGAGAATCCCGGAATAAGGGGACACGATCTCTGCTTCAACAAGACGTTCCAAGGAAACCGCCTCGCTAAACGCGCTGAGGTGGGACAGTAAAACGATTCAAATAAAGACTTGTCCGTGGTGTGATGTCACACTATGGAGTACGTCAGCAGATTAGATTTGTGTAAATATTATTCTCTCTATGGCAATATGTGGAACTTATTTTGCAGAGCCGGACACTATTCTTGTGTTCAAAATCTTATATGAAGTATTCGGAGGAGGAACCCGCCTTGCAATGCCGAAGACAATTCGCGCGCCGGACTCGTCGTCATTGAAGCCTGGCTCAGGGGCTACTGAGGGAGTCCTGGATTAGGGGGTGTCCGGATAGCCGGACTATAACCTTTGGCCGGACTGTTGGACTATGAAGATACAAGATTGAAGACTTCGTCCCGTGTCCGGATGGGACTTTCCTTGCCGTGGAAGGCAAGCTTGGCGATCCGGATATGTAGATCTCCTTCTGTTGTAACCGACTCTGTGTAACCCTAGGCCTCTCCGGTGTCTATAAACCGGAGGGTTTTAGTCCATAGGACGAACAACAATCATACCATAGGCTAGCTTCTAGGGTTTAGCCTCTCTAATCTCGTGGTAGGAGTAGGATTTTACCTCCATCGAGAGGGCCTGAACCTGGGTAAAAACATTGTGTCCCTTGTCTCCTGTTACCATCCGCCTAGACGCATAGTTCGGGACCCCTACCCGAGATCCGCTGGTTTTGACACCGACACAACCTATCAACGCATGATTCAGACATGCTTGGAAACACAAATCAGCAAAATAGTGGAGGCATACGTAGACGATGTGGTCATTAAAACCAGAAACGTCGAATCCTTAATAGACGACTTGAGGCTCACGTTCGACAATCTCCGAACATATGACATCGAGCTCAATCCGGAAAAATGCGTTTTCGGCGTGCCCGCCGGAAAGCTCTTGGGATTCATCGTTTCCGATAGAGGCATTGAAGCAAACCCGGCTAAAATCCGAGCTCTGTCACAGTTGGCTATCCCAACAGACCTCAAGCAAATCCAGAAATTAACTGGATGCGTGGCTGCCTTAAGCCGCTTTATCTCCCGATTGGGAGAAAAGGCACTACCTCTTTATCGCCTTCTTCGACGCACCGAACACTTCGAGTGGACGGATGCGGCCACGGCCGGATTGGAAGAAATAAAAGCCGTCTTGGCCAGCAACCCAATCTTGGTCGCGCCAAATATCGGTGAACCAATGTTGTTAAATATAGCGGCAACACACCAAGTTGTAAGCGTAGTGCTCGTCGTCGAACGAGAGACGGACGGACATAAGTTCTCTCTTCAAAAGCCGGTATACTACGTATCCACTGTCCTCACTCCATGCAAATCACGGTACCCACATTATCAAAAGATAGCATACGCGGTCTTCATGGCATCCCGGAAACTACGACACTACTTTCAAGAGTGTTCAATTACGGTGGCCTCTGAAGTACCACTCAATGACATAATAAATAACCGCGATGCCACGGGCCGGATTGCTAAATGGGCTATTGAGCTCCTCCCGTTCGACATAGCATACAAACCACGGCGAGCCATTAAGTCACAAGTACCGGCTGATTTCGTTGCCGAATGGCAGAAGCTGAACTCCCTAAAGAGTACAACACGTACTCCAATTGGATCATGCACTTTGACGGCTCTAAGATGCTGGCTGGTCTGGGGGACATCCCCCACCGGAGATACAATCCAATACGTACTCCAAATGTTATACACAGACTCCAACAATGTAGCAGAATATGAGGCCCTGTTGCATGGTCTCCGGATGGCAGTCTCCATGGGCATTCAATGCCTAGAGGTGCGTGGGGATTCGAACCTCACAATATCTCAAATAAATGGAGACTTTGACGCCAAGGACCCAAAAATGGCGGCTTACCGCAACGTCGTCCTCAAAATGTTAGCTCGGTTCGAGGGGCTCGAATTCCACCATGTGGTCCGAGAAAACAATCAAGCGGCGGATATCCTCGCCCGCATCGGCGCTAAGCGCGACCCTGTCCCACCTAATATCTTCTTGGAAAGGCTGTTTAAGCCATCGGTGGTGTGGGAAGGGGAGACCGACAACAACAGTCCGGATCCGGCCACAACGCCAGATCCCGAACACTCTGGCGTAATCGGAGGCTCTGCCACTGAAATAACACCTTCGGCCCACGTGATTATGGTTGTCATCGCCCCGTGGACAGAACCCTTCTTGGCTTACCTAACTAGGCAAGAACTCCCTGAGGTCCCAAACGAGGCACGTTGCATTGTGCGGCGGTCTAAAGCCTACAAGGTCCACGAGGGAGAGCTTTATAAGAAAAAGCACTACCGGAGTACTTCAAAGGTGCATCTCCGAAGAGGAAGGACGATAACTTTTGGCAGAAATTCATGCTGGACTCGGTGGCCACCACGCCGCAGCTCGGGCCCTTGTAAGCAAGGCCTTCCGTACAGGTTTTTACTGGCCGACGGCCCGAGCAGACGCACAAGACCTCATCCAACATTGCGTTGGTTGCCAGCTTTTTGCAAACCAAAGCCATCTGCCACCTACTGTTCTTCGAACAATCCCCATTACTTGGCCCTTTGCGGTCTGGGGGCTTGATATGGTCGGACCCCATAAGAAAAAGTACCTATTGGTCATGATGGATAACCAAATGGATAGAAGCCAAACCAGTTAAAACAGCCGAGTCCGGACCAGTGATAGACTTCATATCCGGGGTTGTACACCGTTACGGTGTCCCCCACAACATCATCACAAATAACGGCTTGAACTTTACAGCTGACGAGGTAAAAACTTGGTGCGGCAACATGGGCATTAAGCTCGATTATGCCTCCGTCTATCACCCCCAAACAAACGGTCAAGTCGAGCGAGCAAATAGTCTTATTATGAGCGGCATTAAACCCAGATTAGTGCGATCCTTGAAGGAATCAGATACGCACTGGGTTGAGGAGCTCGACTCCGTACTATGGGTGTGACGCCCGGATAATCAAGCTACAGTAACCTTTGCTAATTATGCCACATCACCTCGATTACTGATGCTAATCTCGCGTTAGTTCGAACCGATTCAAATTCAAATTCAAAATAGAGGCAAACAACAAAAGTTTTCAAATTTAAAACTAAAATGTCTGAGTTGTGCCAAGTAATACAAAGTTAATTGTGGTGAAGAAGCCCCACTTTTATAAAATGTTTTAATACTCTAAAATGATTAAAACGGTAGTTGAAACGATTGAATATGCGCCTTTGATATTTTATAAAATGCTGAACTATTTTATTTTAAGGTATAAACTTTTAGGTTAGTGAGTTATTTTGAAACACTATTTTAGGAGCTATTGTCATATTTTACTAAACTGGAAATAAAGTGTAACTAAAATAAAACTGAAAAAAATGGAAATAAAACAAAACAAATAAAAAGGAACCCCCCACTGGGCCACGGCCCAGTCGGCTCAGCCCACCAGGCCGGCCCAGCCGCCCCCCTCACTCACTTAACCCCACGCCCCTGGAACCCTAGCGCCGCTAACCCCCACGTTTCCCCACTCCCCACTCGCTCCCTCTTCTCCTCCCCGTCCCGATCTGGATCGGGGGGCTGCGCCTGCCTCCGCCACCACTGCCGTGACGGGGCCCTTCCCCGTCGGCGCCCCTCCATCCCAACCGCATCCCCCAATGCTCCTGACGGCCCCTGCGAGTGCACCCGCGCCGGAGGACTGCCTCCTCCGCCCCGTACCAAGGTCGTCGTCCCCGCATCGCCCCTCTGCAATGGGCTTCGCCACGACCTCCCGCGCCTCTCCCTCGCGGGATCGACCCCGCCGCTCGTCCCTGCGACCCATTGACAGACGCCATCACCGTCGTCCTCTCCGTCACCGGCGCTCGCCGTCCCCATCGCCGGCGCCTGCCTCCGTCGAGCCCTCCCCGAGCACGCTGTTGCACGCCTACAGGGCCCAGTGAGCGCGCCCTTGATCCTCCTTCCCTCCGTCTCTAAGTCCTTCGTTGCACCACGCCCGTCCGCCACCGTCGCCGTCCTCGCCATGCCCATCGCTGCGCGTCCGCGGCCGACCGACTGAGCCACGCTCGCCGTGCCCCCCCGCTCCACACCACCTTCCTGCGCCCAAGGCCACCGTGGTCGTGCTCCGCCCGGCGTGCCCGCAGCCGCAGCCAAACCGCTCGCCGGTGCGCCCTGGCTCTGGCCGCACGCGCCCGTCGAGCCTAGTCGCAGCCGCCCACGCTCGTTGTCCCGCCTGGCCTCGTAGCGCCGCCCTGCTCCGGCAGCAACCGCGGCTGCCCCCGTCCCTGGTCGTCTTGGGCGTGCGGGCACTCCTTCGCCCGCACCCGACGCCCGCTAACCCGAATCGGCCCCCTAGGCCTATGACATATGGGCCCGCGCCCCCGAGAACGTTTTATAAAAAAAGAATTAATAATAATAATAATAATAAATTTAATTAATTAACTAAATTAATTAAGTTAATTAATCCTAATTAACCCGTTAGTTTAATTAAACAATAATTAGTTTAAATAAACCCTACTTAACCTAACAGAGTATGACAGGTGGGTCCCACTGGACCCACGCGTCAATTTGACCCAGTCAACTCTGTTGACTGCTGATGTCAGCATGACATCATGCTGATGTCATTAATCTGTTTTTCGGATTAATTTAAATAATTAATTAAATTCCAAAAATTAATAAAATCTTTAGAAAATCATATCTTTTAATCCGTAACTCCGATTAAAATATTTTCAACATGAAAGTTGCTCAGAACGACGAGACGATTTCGGATACGCAACCCATTCGTCCGCCACACCCCCCTAACCTATCGAACTCGCAACTTTCCCCCTCCGGCTCCTCTGCCCGAAAACGCGAAACACCGGGGATACTTTCCCGGATGTTTCCCCCCTTCGCCGGTATCACCTCATACCGCGTTAGGGCACCCCTGGCACCGATACTTGTCATGTCATGCATCTGCTTGCTTAAATATTTATTGTTTCTTCCCCCTCTTCTCTCGCTAGACACCGAGACCGACGCCGCTGCTACCCAGTACGACTACGGAGTTGACGACCCCTCCTTCTTGTCTGAGCAACCAGGCAAGCCCTCCCCTTGATCACTAGATATCGCCTACTCTTCTCTAGACTGCTTGCATTAGAGTAGTGTAGCATGTCACTGCTTTCAGTTAATCCTATACTGCTGCATAGCCTGTCCTTGCTACTACTGTTGTTACCTTTATCTGCTATCCTACTGCTTAGTATAGGATGCTAGTGTTCCATCAGTGGCCCTACACTCTTGTCCGTCTGCCTTGCTATACTACTGGGCCGTGATCACTTCGGGAAGTGATCGCGGGCATATAGTATATACTTTACACCGTTACATTACCTGTGATACTGTTCGGAGATGGGGGCTGAAGGGGCAGGTGGTTCCACCCAGGTAGTGGTGGGCCTGGGTTCCCGACGGCCCCCGACTGTTACTTTGTGGCGGAGCGACAGGACTGGTTCAGACCACCTAGGAGAGAGGTGGGCCTGGCCCTGGTCGGCGTTCGTGGATACTTAACACGCTTAACGAGATCTGGGTATTTGATCTAAGTCTGGCCATTTGGTCTATACGCACTAACCACCTACGCGGGAGTAGTTATGGGTATCCCGACGTCGTGGTATCAGCCAAAGCCTTCGTGACGTCAGCGACTGAGTGGCGCGCGCCGGGCTGGACCGCGTAACGTGACTTCCTTTGTAATGGAGGTTGCTAGGTCTGCTCTCCGGCCGCGTACGCAACATGCAGGTGTGCAATGGGCGATGGGACCAGACCCCTGCGCGCATAGGATTTAGACCGGCGTGCTGACCGCTCTGTCGTGCCTAGGTGGGGCTGCGACGTGTTGATCTTTCGAGGCCGGGCATGACCCAGAAAAGTGTGTCCGGCCAAATGGGATCAAGCGTGTTGGGCTATGTGGTGCACCCCTGCAGGGAAGTTAATCTATTCGAATAGCCGTGTCCCTCGGTAAAAGGACGACCCGGAGTTGTACCTTGACCTTATGACAACTAGAACCGGATACTTAATAAAACACACCCTTCCAAGTGCCAGATACAACCCGGTGATCGCTCTCTAAAAGGGCAACGAGGAGGGGATCGCCGGGTAGGATTATGCTATGCGATGCTACTTACTCTCTTCTATATGCTGCAAGACGGAGGCTGCCAGAAGCGTAGTCTTCGGCAGGATTAGCTATCCCCGTCTCATTCTGGCATTCTGCAGTTCAGTCCACCGATATGGCCCTTTACATATACCCATGCATATGTAGTGTAGCTCCTTGCTTGCGAGTACTTTGGATGAGTACTCACGGTTGCTTTTCTCCCCCTTTTTCCCCTTTCCCTTCTACCCGGTTGCCGCAACCAGATGTTGGAGTCAAGGAGCCAGGCGCCACCTTCGTCGACGACTCCTACTACACCGGAGGTGCCTACTACGTGCAGCTCGCTGACGACGACCAGGAGTAGTTAGGAGGATCCCAGGCAGGAGGCCTGCGCCTCTTTCGATCTGTATCCCAGTTTGTGCTAGCCATCTTATGGCAATCTTGTTTAACTTATGTCTGTACTTAGATATTGTTGCTTCCGCTGACTCGTCTATGATCGAGCACTTGTATTCGAGCCCTCGAGGCCCCTGGCTTGTATTATGATGCTTGTATGACTTATTTTATTTATAGAGTTGTGTTGTGATATCTTCCCGTGAGTCCCTGATCTTAATCGTACACATTTGCGTGCATGATTAGTGTACGATTGAATCGGGGGCGTCACAAGTTGGTATCAGAGCCGACTGCCTGTAGGAATCCCCCTTTTCAACTCCTTGGCCGAAGTTGAGTCTAGTCGCTGAAAACTGTTTTACTAACATGGCTGTGCGGCCCATGGGCCCACGTCGCCATTGGGTCGTATTAGGATCTTTTATTTCTCGACCTGTACTCTGGGACTCTGATCTCTCTTCTATTTGGGTTAAATGATTTTGCTAAAATCTAACTCTAGGTTCTCGTTACCACTTCCTCCCGGAGAGCCCTTTCATTACGGATGATCGACTACTTCAACAGAAGATTCTGACAATACTCTCCGATATTCTCTCGAGACCTTATGCCTATTGCTTTTGCAATTCCCTACCACCGAAATATCCCTATGGATAAATACTTATACCTGTCGTTCTTACTTTTATTCCCAGTCGATCTTGTTATTACAAGGTACCCCGAGAATACTTTGTGCCTACTGCCATGCAGTTACTTGCCGCAGAAATACCCCTACGGATAATTCCTCGCACTTATCGAGTATCCGCTCATTCCCCGTTGATCATGTGTTCTACAAAAGTCTTTGAAATACCGTTCGGTCTTTCGAAAATCCTAAGCATCGTATTGCTCTTGAAATTTTTGCTTGCTTGCGTTATGGTTAATCCCATAAGTCTAGCAATCTTATTGGCATCCTTTGTCACTATCATTTTGAGTCCATTGATTCAATAAGTTGTGAATGCTCGCAATCCTCAATCAGATCCTATGATTCATCCCTCCGGCTCGGTCGTCATTTTAAAACATGAGCTGGTTCTCAACCAATTAAATTGCCGTCGGTTGTACCCCTAAGTCTATTCAACTAATCCAACCTTAATCAGAGCGTTTGCTTCTGGTCCCTTCAATTGAAAATCATAAATCCTTTGCAATTGAGCTTTGGATTAGTCAGTTGTTTCTATAATCCGATGCCTTGGCATTCCTTCTTCCTTTGATTGAGTACCGATACTCACATCAGCCCCGTTGTGGACCGCCATACCCATTGCCGGGTTATTATCCGACAATGTCCTTCACAACCAAAATTCTTGTTTGTTCTTTCCCTGATACATAATTCCATTGGTAAGTCCTATTCCCTGTTTGGCCAACCATGCTCTGCCTTCGAGCTGGTGATAATTACTCTCGAAACTTGTGGTATATGTTTCTAAGATACCCTGATGGGTTGAACCTATGCCTTCCCCAAACTGTATGAACCCGAAAGTTTTCGCGAGTCATACCCTTTTGTTGTTTCGCCAGATAAAATTTCTACACTACAACTTCATCAAAAGCGAGAAGTAAAATGAAAGGTTATGCATTGAAGAAGTGGGAGTCGACCTTGAGCCTTTGCGTTCATGCCCATGGACCCGATGTGGAACTTATCATGGAAGCTTCTTGCAAAATATTTAATCATTTGGGTAATTCTTTCAGTGTCATTAAATTGGATCCCCTGCAGCTATGTTTTCGACCATATTATTCTTCTTTGATCCCATTTCTCGGACAAGTTGAAGTACTTGTCTTCTGCAGGTCAATACATCTATACAACCTCTATTTTGCTCTACCTTCGAGTATACCCTCACGTATCTCGAGATTATCATGGAACAAACATAACTTATTATGAGCTCTTCGTCAAGTACTACATTCTCACTAATTCCAATTTCCACGGGCTCTGAGTTATTAAACACTCTAAGACACCGATAACTGAACCAAGTCTGCACTATGGTTCAACAATTCTTAGTAATCTTCTTTATGTACAAGTTTGTACCCGATCACGCCATTCCTAGCCTGTTTGGCTATATCATTGTCGTGACGATTTTAACTGCGCTACCTGGTCCTTATTCGCGGAGCACCACCTTTGACGATGAGTTAAGCTTACATCGATTTTCCTCGTCATATCATTTCGCCTTGAATATATAGCAAGTTTGATTTCGAGTTTGTGTCATACCCATGGTTTCAATAACCTGATGCTTCATCATTCCTTTGACTTGATGTCGTCGCTGATTGATTGCATCTTCATGAAATATCTCGACAAAGGTGTCGTGATCATCATTAACCTTATGAGCTCTTCTAGGATATCAATCGAATTCATGATGAGAAATACCATCCTTGCCCCTCGATGATTTGTGTTATCATCAGCAACATTCTTGCCTTCCCCCAACACAAACTTGTTCGTGTTTTGTGTTATACCTTGAGATCCCTGCTATCCAGCATTTGTTCTTTTTTTACCTTGGAGTATTGCCATCTTTTAAAATATCAAGGCTATTGTGAGGACTGCTCCACCTCTTGAGTAATTCTTGGTATTGTGATGCTTCTCATCATCACCGTTCTTTCTTGGTCCTCGTGTTGATTCCAACCGGTGTACCAACAAGTGAGCGGTGCTGTTTGGATTCTGCCCTTCTAGCAACCCTCTTGCCTTGAAGTTAATGGTCGACCGTTCATTCTTAGACTATTGATTATTGAATTATCATTCCGACGTTGGTCGTGCAACCCAACCCATATTCGGGTGCACCTTTCAACCAATGTTTAATTGTGTATGTTTCCCTCGAGCATACATCATTATATCATTTGATCCGACAAATGATATTTCCTTGTTCACATAATTGAGAAATCCATACTTTGAAAATCTCGATGATTTGTTGTTGAGCCTATCAGCCACCTCCTCATCCTCTCCTTGGTTTACTGATGAACTCTTGTTTCAGAACTCACTTCCGTAGTTCATTTCATGAGAATCTTATGACGTCTTCTCATCAAATTCGTGTCACACCTTTTTATCTCAGGATCCTTCGTCTGAGGTATCCTGACACCAATCAGATCTGAATCTCGATAAGGTATGATGGTTGGGACATATTTCCAAGAGTTATAACATTGGTCTTTATATGACCCGGTAAGGTAATGTCATGCCTAGCACACCTGGCCGGAGGACCTATTGTTATTGTTTCCTTTTGGCAAGGTTAGTCATTCTTCCGTGAGGAAATTGTAAAACTTATTCTATAAGTTGTTCCTAATGGATCCTTTGTGTATCCAAATCTGACCCTTACATGATAACCATGTCACTGCTATCTCGAAGCATGTCTATGGTGCTCCGATTTTCAATGAGAACATTTGAAGCACCATGCTAAATGTTTCTTGTTGAAATTACTCAAAGACCGTTGTATGGGTAACGTCATGAAATTCCTCTCCCTTAACCTCAATGGTTCTCTACTTTCTATCCTGTCATGGATATCATGCTATGCTTGTCCTTGGGAAGGATACCCCCTGTAATATGTGTTTAAACACATTTTCCTTTCCATTGTTTAGTTTAATCTGATGATCACATCCTCCTTTCCATTGTTTTGTTTAACCTTTCTTGTGGTCTATATGATCTAAGCAGTGATAGCTCCATGCGTAGGTAAGCACCTCGTTGTACCACTCTGCTAGTAAGACCTTGTTACTATTGTTGATGACATTCCGGTAACCACCGATGGACGAGAACTTTGCCTATTGGTTCGCCTTGTTCAACGAGCAGGATAATAGTTCTCTTTCGTCCCTCGCCCTTGGTACCAACGATGCTGCCAACATAACTGACCGGTTATTCTCTGACATGCCTTGCTTACATGATCGTGCAAGACGTCACCCATCTTCCTACTTTTAACCCACATGGTGGGCCCATAACCCACAGTTCCACATGATCGAAACCTGACTCTTCGGTACGCCCTCTGTTTCCAAAGTTATTCCTCATGCGTGGCCTCGCATGTAATTCACGGGCCACCGTCCTAGTGATCTGTTCTGGTAACAGACACAATACTCAATCTCGTTGCTTTGGACCCTTTTCGCATGTTGTTTCAGGCATCGAACGATTGCCTATGCGCTTGAAACTTCTACTTTGCACATTCTTACTTTGCTCTCAATAAATTCTTAAGTTTCAATTCGAGAGTTACTTTTGGCCACGTTCCCTAATGATTATCTACCGGATAAGCAACCATGCAGAGTTCCATTCTTCCGGTGTACCCATCCTTTATTCATCCGTAAGTACGATGGAGTTCCCAAAGGAAGGGCGACAACTTCATCATGATGGCTGGAAGCAGAGTAATGGAGACATTAATGTAATGGATCGATCTCTTCGAGAAGAGCAACCAAGGCCGGGAAGATCCGTTAGAATTTCATAACTAGACCTTCCCCCCCTTCTCTACCTCTTAAATCTCGGGACGAGATTTCTTGTAGTGGAGGAGAATTGTGACGCCCGGATAATCAAGCTACAGTAACCTTTGCTAATTATGCCACATCACCTCGATTACTGATGCTAATCTCGCGTTAGTTCGAACCGATTCAAATTCAAATTCAAAATAGAGGCAAACAACAAAAGTTTTCAAACTTAAAACTAAAATGTCTGAGTTGTGCCAAGTAATACAAAGTTAATTGTGGTGAAGAAGCCCCACTTTTATAAAATGTTTTAATACTCTAAAATGATTAAAACGGTAGTTGAAACGATTGAATATGCGCCTTTGATATTTTATAAAATGCTGAACTATTTTATTTTAAGGTATAAACTTTTAGGTTAGTGAGTTATTTTGAAACACTATTTTCGGAGCTATTGTCATATTTCACTAAACTGGAAATAAAGTGTAACTAAAATAAAACTGAAAAATGGAAACAAAACAAAACAAATAAAAAGGAACCCCCCCACTGGGCCACGGCCCAGTCGGCTCAGCCCACCAGGCCGGCCCAGCCGCCCCCCTCACTCACTTAACCCACGCCCCTGGAACCCTAGCGCCGCTAACCCCCACGTTTCCCCACTCCCCACTCGCTCCCTCTTCTCCTCCCCGTCCTGATCTGGATCAGGGGGCTGCGCCCGCCTCCGCCACCACTGCCGTGACGGGCCCCTTCCCCGTCGGCGCCCCTCCATCCCAACCGCATCCCCCAGTGCTCCTGACGGCCCTTGCGAGTGCACCCGCGCCGGAGGACTGCCTCCTCCGCCCCGTACCAAGGTCGTCATCCCCGCATCGCCCCTCTGCCATGGGCTTCGCCATGACCTCCCGCGCCTCTCCCTCGCGGGATCGACCCCGCCGCTTGTCCCTGCGACCCATTGACGGCCGCCATCACCGTCGTCCTCTCCGTCACCGGCGTTCGCCGTCCCCATCGCCGGCGCCTGCCTCCGTCGAGCCCTCCCCGAGCATGCTGTTGCACGCCTACAGGGCTCAGTGAGCGTGCCCTTGATCCTCCTTCCCTCCGTCTCTAAGTCCTTCGCTGCACCACGCCCGTCCGCCACCGTCGCCGTCATCGCCATGCCCATCGCTGCGCGTCCGCGGCCGACCGACTGAGCCACGCTCGCCGTGCCCCCCCGCTCCACACCACCTCCCTACGCCCAAGGCCACCGTGGTCGTGCTCCGCCCGGCGTGCCCGCAGCCAAACCGCTCGCCGGTGCGCCCTGGCCCTGGCCGCACGCGCCCGTCGAGCCTAGTCGCAGCCGCCCACGCTCGTCGTCCCGCCTGGCCTCGTAGCGCCGCCCTGCTCCGGCAGCAACCGCGGCTGCCCCCTTCCCTGGTCGTCTCGGGCGTGCGGGCACTCCTTCGCCCGCACCCGACGCCCGCTAACCCGAATCGGCCCCCTGGGCCTATGACATATGGGCCCGCGCCCCTGAGAACGTTTTATAAAAAAAAGAAAAAAAGTAAAAATAATAATAATAATAAATTTAATTAATTAATTAATTAACTAAATTAATTAAGTTAATTAATCCTAATTAATTAATCTAATTAACCTGTTAGTTTAATTAAATAGTAATTAGTTTAAATAAACCCTACTTAACCTAACAGAGTATGACAGGTGGGTCCCATTGGACCCACGCATCAGTTTGACCCAGTCAACTCGGTTGACTGCTGATGTCAGCATGACATCATGCTGATGTCATTAATCTGTTTTTCGGATTAATTTAAATAATTAATGAAATTCCAAAAATTAATAAAATCTTTAGAAAATCATATCTTTTAATCCGTAACTCGGATTAAAATATTTTCAACATGAAAGTTGCTCACAACGATGAGACGATTTCGGATATGCAACCCATTCGTCCGCCACACCCCCCTAACCTATCGAACTCGCAACTTTCCCCCTCCGGCTCCTCTGCCCGAAAACGCGAAACACCGGGGATACTTTCCCGGATGTTTCCCCCCTCGTCGGTATCACCTCATACCGCATTAGGGCACCCCTGGCACCGATACTTGTCATGTCATGCATCTGCTTGCTTAAATATTTATTGTTTCTTCCCCCTCTTCTCTCGCTAGACACCGAGACCGACGCCGCTGCTACCCAGTACGACTACGGAGTTGATGGCCCCTCCTTCTTGTCTGAGCAACCAGGCAAGCCCTCACCTTGATCACCAGATATCGCCTACTCTTCTCTATACTGCTTGCATTAGAGTAGGGTAGCATGTTACTGCTTTCAGCTAATCCTATACTGCTGCATAGCCTGTCCTTGCTACTACTGTTGTTACCTTTATCTGCGATCCTACTGCTTAGTATAGGATGCTAGTGTTCCATCAGTGGCCCTACACTCTTGTCCGTCTGCCTTGCTATACTACTAGGCTGTGATCACTTCGGGAAGTGATCGCGGGCATATACTATATACTTTACACTGTTACGTTACCTTTGATACTGTTCGGAGATGGGGGCTGAAGGGGCAGGTGGTTCCACCCAGGTAGTGGTGGGCCTGGGTTCCCGACGGCCCCCGACTGTTACTTTGTGGCGGAGCGACAGGACTGGTTCAGACCACCTAGGAGAGAGGTGGGCCTGGCCCTGGTCGGCGTTCGTGGATACTTAACACGCTTAACGAGATCTGGGTATTTGATCTAAGTCTGGCCATTTGGTCTATACGCACTAACCACCTACGCGGGAGTAGTTATGGGTATCCCGACGTCGTGGTATCAGCCAAAGCCTTCATGACGTCAGCGACTGAGTGGCGCGCGCCGGGCTGGACCGCGTAACGTGACTTCCTTTGTAATGGAGGTTGCTAGGTCTGCTCTCCGGCCGCGTACGCAATGTGCAGGTGTGCAATGGGCGATGGGACCAGACCCCTGCGCGCATAGGATTTAGACCGGCGTGCTGACCGCTCTGTCGTGCCTAGGTGGGGCTGCGACGTGTTGATCTTTCGAGGCCGGGCATGACCCAGAAAAGTGTGTCCGGCCAAATGGGATCAAGCGTGTTGGGCTATGTGGTGCACCCCTGCAGGGAAGTTAATCTATTCGAATAGCCGTGTCCCTCGGTAAAAGGACGACCCGGAGTTGTACCTTGACCTTATGACAACTAGAACAGGATACTTAATAAAACACACCCTTCCAAGTGCCAGATACAACCCGGTGATCGCTCTCTAACAGGGCAACGAGGAGGGGATCGCCGGGTAGGATTATGCTATGCGATGCTACTTGGAGGACTTCAGTCTACTCTCTTCTATATGCTGCAAGATGGAGGCTGCCAGAAGCGTAGTCTTCGGCAGGATTAGCTATCCCCCTCTCATTCTGGCATTCTGCAGTTCAGTCCACCGATATGGCCCTTTACATATACCCATGCATATGTAGTGTAGCTCCTTGCTTGCGAGTACTTTGGATGAGTACTCACGGTTGCTTTTCTCCCCCTTTTTCCCCTTTCCCTTCTACCCGGTTGCCGCAACCAGATGTTGGAGTCAAGGAGCCAGGCGCCACCTTCGTCGACGACTCCTACTACACCGGAGGTGCCTACTACGTGCAGCTCGCTGACGACGACCAGGAGTAGTTAGGAGGATCCCAGGCAGGAGGCCTGCGCCTCTTTCGATCTGTATCCCAGTTTGTGCTAGCCATCTTATGGCAATCTTGTTTAACTTATGTCTGTACTCAGATATTGTTGCTTCCGCTGACTCTTCTATGATCGATCACTTGTATTCGAGCCCTCGAGGCCCCTGGCTTGTATTATGATGCTTGTATGACTTATTTTATTTATAGAGTTGTGTTGTGATATCTTCCCGTGAGTCCCTGATCTTGATCGTACACATTTGTGTGCATGATTAGTGTACGATTGAATCGGGGGCGTCACAATGGGGGCTGCGGACCACGCCGACTCGCACTACCGGATACACACCATTTTTTATGGTGTATGGCGCAGAGGTGGTACTGCCCTGCGACATTATTCATGACTCACCTCGAGTGCGCATGTACGAAGAGAAAGAGGCCGAGCTTGATCGGCAGGACAGTTTGGACGCCCTGGAGGAGGAGCGTGACGTGGCAAAAGCCCGCTCCGCATTCTATCAGCAACAGGCTCGACGGTATCAACGCAGAGAAGTATGGGCCAAAACTTATAACGTTGGTGAACTCGTTCTACGCCTACCAGAGAAGAAAAAGGACAAGGTCAAGCCCAAATGGGAAGGTCCCTTCGTCATTGACAAAATTCTAACCGGTGGAGCGTACCGTCTGCGGGATGCATCGGACAATTGACTCGAGCTAAACTCATGGAATGCGGCCAGACTCCGAAGGTTCTACGCCTAGTGCCGGACTCTGTGTTCGTCTCCTTACCTCCATCCCTTTTTTATATACGTATCCGCTATTTGTCTTTCTTTCTTTCTCCCCCTTTTTTCTTCATGGCCTTAAAAGGTTAAAATGTGTCTTGACTACACAATCTTGACGCGCCAGGCGTGCTCATTATACCTGGGGGCTTCTTATACAAAAGCTTAATATAATTATGTTCCGGGCTCTATGCCCCCTGCACATGTGTTACTTTTTCACATGTACCTTTTCTTCGCCATTATATGCATCGATATGACTTAAGTTTTGGCCAAGCTGGGTTGCCTGGCTCTTGTGTTTATGCCCTACGTTCCCGTTAATTCGGCTAGGGCATAAGGGGAGCACCTCTGCGATTGTTACTGCCGGGTCAGCCGGATGTGTACCTCAGACTGGGTGAAGCCGAAAGCTAGCGTTCTTAAGGGAATATTTGGTCGGTGAACAAAAGATGACTTCTACTTATTACAATACATGCCCCCAGATGTTTATATCCTGCGTCTCTTTTCGCAGTTCAGACATGCACATTAATGCATGCGTACCCGAGGAAAGGAACCCTTAACGGAACTATTCTCCCTGGAAGATGTTTCTTACTATCCATGTAATATAACATAGCTAGTTGGGTACTTGTCTTTTCAAGCACTTATGACCCCTACGCCTGGTCTCCACGCGTACCTCGGTTTTTACATAACTGAGCGGGTATTCAGATACACTCCGTACTATCGAGTCCGGAGATTGAAGCGAAAAGGTCCGCCATGACAAATGATTTACAATCCGGATAGGGACAATATATGTCACTTGAACTACACAATCACTTAGACTGACTAAATTCTTCTTCTATACCATCCAACAGGCTGTCTAGCCTACAATCCTGTTGGGAATACTTTGCGGCTAATTTTACCTGGTCATACACCAAACTGACGGGGATCTCTTTCCCATCAGACCCAGAGGTCCGACCTCGGCCATGTGGTTCGGGTCAGCCTTGGTATATCGACTCTTCACCATGGCCCAGGCTTCCCTTGCACCTTGTCGGCAGGCAGATATCTTCTATAATCGGAAGCACCGCCGCGCTCCCTTGAGCATCTCTATGAGCTCCCCCATGCCTCCCGGTAGGGAGGCGGATGGCCACAAGGCCTGGGCAATGCCCTGCATCACCTGCCGAACTTGTTCGTGCAGTTGTGAAAGCTCTGGCAGAAGATCACTCGCAGACCAGGGCATCTCCTCTCCGGGACGACCCGTGAACATACCTACAGATATAACTCTGTTAGCCGGTTTCTTCACCGAATTCTATAAAAGTTTGTCCAAGCACTTACTAAAAATGCCGTGTCGAAGCTCCTTATTCTCCTTTATGGAGTTAGCTAGCTAGGCCCGAACATCTTTTAGTTCAACACCCAGCCGGGTATTGGCATCTTGGAGATCGTTTTTCTCCCGCCTGACCTGCGTAAGCACGCGCTCGCCAGCCTCTATCCATCGTTGAGCATGTTGCCCATCCCCTCGCACGACCTTCGGATTCACTCCGGGATCATCTGCAGAATCTACTGTTAGATTTGCATGCATGCAGAATACTAACTGGCATATGTCATTCTTTTTGATAGGAGCAAGTGTTACCAGATGGGGCCTTTTGGACTCCTTCATTGCGGCAACTGCGGCCCGTAGGTGGGCTTTGCACTCCTCCAGCTCTTGAGACAATTGGGTATTCTTCTTCATAAGAACCTACGCAAATAATGATCCTTAAATCAGTTGTGCCAACTGTTTCAAGTCTCAGGGGCTACTGATATACATAATTATCAGATTTTCTTACTCGTATATCCTTTACATACTGGTCCGTGGCTCTAGCAAGACCATTTTGAGCAGCTTGGATGTACGCGTCTCCTGAGTTGAAGGCATCGAACGCCTCTTTAGAGAAACCAAGGTCGCGGAGTATGGCCCGGCGACGCCTATGATTCATGGCACTCTCCACTTCGGAATTCGTAGCGGACAACCTATCCGCATCCTCTGTAGGAGGAACATCCAGTGTTGTCCCCATGTTAGCATCTGCCCCAGAGTCCGGCTCTGGAGCCCGGCCGGTGGAGGCATGGCCGGCAGGCTCTCCGGATATGGTCCAACGAGCGTTTTTCCTGCCAGTAACAATGGACGTTATTATATTTTAAAGACGACAACCATGGAGTAGGGTTCCTTTTCATACCTCTACGACAGCGTCTCAGTCCTGACCGCCTTCCTTTTAAGCCTACCCGGCTTCGGTGCCCCTTGTTGGTGAGTCACCGCGGGTTCGGCATGGCGTCCCGAGGGCCTTCCCTGTAAGACACCATATGTGTGCGGTGGGTGAAGTACAAAAAAGGGATCCTTCACGGAAGTTGGGACTCCGGTTTTACTTACATGCGATGCAGGGAGCAGTCCAGGATAATCGACTATGATGGCCACCAAGGCACCGTCGCAGCTTAACTGATAGAACGTCCTGTTGATAAGCTCCACAAATATGTCCGGATCTTCTTCGAGCCCAGGGTCAAGGGCCCGGTCAGGGTCCTCTAGCTGTGGAGACGGGTTGTGGACCTCCCTCACACCTTTTCGCAGTTCCTGCTATGAAATAGCAAGGTAAATATTTATGACAAAGAATGCGGGAAGGTTTGGAGTAAAAAGTAGCAGCTCACCCAGTTTGGGGGGTTGTACATGGAGAATCCATCCCGTGGCTTAATGCAGATGAACTCCTCTTCCTCTCCTTTATATAAATCGGACATTATTTTCGCTAGAGCAGTGGTGGAGTCCGGACCTTTACGGCCGCAGCGGGTGGCATCGTCTTCTCCATTGAAGTGCCACATGGGTTGTCCCCGATATTGAAGTGGCTGCACCCCCCGCATTATACATATTGACATAACCTCGATTGTTGTCAGTCCTGATTTGGCCAGCGTTTTTATCCGGCCCATCAGGTAAAGGACCTCCCTGTTATCTTCCTCCTGGGGGCTCCGAGGGCGCCAGCTGCGGTGTTTCTTCAAAGGGGCGTTATTAAACTCAAGAAGGCCCATCCGAATAGGGTCCGAAAGGGGGACGTCCTCCATATAAAACCACTCCGAAGGCCAGTGTTCGGATGTCGTCTCGGAGTACCGGACAGGTATCCGCTCCCGGCGATGCGCTATATTTTGGCTCCGCCCACTTGATATATTAACCCCTCCTGTGTACGGGGTGCGAGGCAGAATAGCCTCTTCCATAGCTCGAAATGAGCTTCGCAGCCCAGAAACAGCTCGCAGAAGGCGACATAGCCAGCGATGTATAATATGGAGGCGGGAGTAAAGTTATGCAGCTGGAGGCCGTAGAACTCCAGGAGCCCGCGGAGGAACGGATGGATTGGAAATCCGAGTCCCCTTAATAAGTAAGGGACAAGGCATACCCGCTCCCCCATGGATGGGTTGGGAAAGCTCTCCGCTTGCTCCCCGCCATTGTAAGTGGCTAGTTCGGCTCGGACGGGAGCCATATACACAGGGGAGAAACCCCTGTAACTCTACTAATTAGATGTGGGGGACGGAACACTTCTCTCAATTGCCTGGCTTGGTGCTACGGGAGCAAGAGGAGGAGCTGCGATGGCCGGCCATGATGGGATGGTCTTTTCCGGGCACGCTCCAATGGATACTCGATGTGGGAGGATGGTGTGATCTGGATCTAAGGATCCCCGGCTCTTTAAATAGATGATTTACTCACATGGTTAGGGTGGCAAATGTAAAAATGCCCCGACTTCTCGCATTCGCTCGACACGTGGAAGATAGCCATTATTAGGCGCAGAAGCCGAGGAGTGCAACATTCATGGGAAGCCGGACACTACTCGACAGGTACTCAGGATTTGGAGAAGAATCCGCCTTGCAATGCGGAAGACAATCTGCGCGCCGGACTCATCGTCATTGAAGCCTGGTTCAGGGGCTACTGAGGGAGTCCTGGATTAGGGGGTCCTCGGACAGCCAGACTATATACTTTGGCCGGACTGTTGGACTATGAAGATACAAGATTGAAGACTTCGTCCCGTGTCCGGGTGGGACTCTCCTTTGGAAGGCAAGCTTGGCAATTCGGATATGTAGATCTCCTCCCTTGTAACCGACTCTGTGTAACCCTAGCCCCCTCCGGTGTCTATATAAACCGGAGGGTTTAGTCCGCAGGACAAGAACAATCATAATCTAGGCTAGCTTCTAGGGTTTAGCCTCAATGATCTCGTGGTAGATCAACTCTTGTAATACTCATATCATCAAGATCAATCAAGCAGGAAGTAGGGTATTACCTCCATCGAGAGGGCCCGAACCTGGGTAAACATTGTGTCCCCCGCCTCCTGTTACCATCGGCCTTAGACGCACAGTTCGGGACCCCCTACCCGAAATCCGCCGGTTTTGACACCGACATTGGTGCTTTCATTGAGAGTTCCACGATGTCGTCACGATAAGGCTTGATGGCTCGTCTTGTTGTCAAGGACAACATTACCTCTGGGGGAGCCCTGGCTGTAGGCCAAACTCTTCGACTAGGCGGCTTCGTCATGACTGCCCGTTCGGCCGTCGCGCTGACAATGACTTCTCGGGTCATCAGAAACAGCATCTACGTCGGCTCGGGATTCGCCGAGCAGATGGACCCAGTGGAGCTCTCTTCCTTGAACGAGATCTTGGATCGCATCGCGCCCTGGGAGTCGCTACGGACTATGATCGGATCGGGCTTAAACCCGACCAAAGGGAGATTAACTCTCCGCCGGTCGCCCATCTGCTCCCTTTTGGCCCATAAAAAATCATCGTAAAGTTTCATGGCATTTGAACTCCGTTTGATATTGATTTCTACGATGCAAATAACATTGAAAAAACAACAACTGGCACTTGGCACTATGTCAATAGGTTAGTACCAAAAATGATATAAAATGACTATATAATGATTATAAAACATCCAAGATTGATAATAAAACAGCATGGAACAATAAAAAATTATAGATGCATTAGAGACGTATCAAGGTGGCGGTGGCTCCGTATCGTGAAACATGATGAAACTTCCTTCCATATTTTTTTCTCCAAAAATAGGATTTTAGAGCGTCAGGATTAGGCTCAGGGGAGCCCTGAGGGCCACACAACCCACCAGGGCGCGCCGGAGTGGGTGGGCGCGCCCTGGTGTCTTGTGGGCACCTGGGCCCCCCTCCAGTGGGTTGTGGCTCCATAATTTATTATATATTATGAACAATTCTCCAAAAAAATTCACCTAAATCCGAGAACTTTTATTTCTGCGCAAAAATAACACCATGGTAGTTCTGCTGAAAACAGCGTCAGCCCGGGTTAGTTTCATTCAAATCATGCAAATTAGATTCCAAAATAAGAGAAAAAGCATTAGGAAAAGTAGATACGATGGAGACGTATCAACTCCCTAAGCTTAACCCATTGCTTGTCCTCAAGCAATTCTGTTGATAAACTAAAAGTGATAAAGAAAAACTTTTACGAACTCTTTTGTTCTTGTTTACATATATATACTTAAGTACCACCCAAGTTTTCAGCAAAGATCATGACTAACCATGTCAACAATAACTCTTAGAAATTATATTAACTCATATTAATGTCATAATCAACTAGCGAGCAATAATAAAATATTTCAAATGCCAACATTTTTTCAAAACAATCCTGATATGATATGACAACAGTGGTATCTCTCTAGCCCTTTCTGAGACTGCAAAACATAAATGCAGAGCAGCTCCAAAGTTCAAGCAACGACTAAACATTGTAACTCATGGTAGAAAAGATCCAGTCATGATGCATTCAACATTAAATACACACAATGCATGAGGATGAAAATAGTGCTATCAGGTCTGGCGCTTGTTTGAGAAGGAGATGACTCAATCATAAAAGTAAAATAACATAAAAGTAAATAGATAGTCCCTTCGCAGAGGGAAGCAGGGATTTGCAGAGGTGCCAGAGCTCAAAACTTAAATAAGAGATAAATATAATTTTGGGAGGTGCACCCTTCCTGTCAACGTTATATATGACCAAGAGTTATCAATATTTTCCATGCTAAACACATTAGCGGCGGTTCCCAAGCAGTAAAAGTAAAGGTTTACTGCTACCTCTTAAGCACTGCGTTGGATTTCCTTGAAGAGGAAAGGATGATGCAGCAAAGTAGCGTAAGTATTTCCCTCAGTTTTTGAGAACCAAGGTATCAATCCAGTAAGAGGCTACGCGTGAGTCCCTCGTACCTGCACAAAACAAATAACTCCTCACAACCAACGCAATAAGGGGTTGTCAATCCCTTCACGGGCACTTACGAGAGTGAGATCTCATAGATATGATAGGATAATATTTTTGGTATTTTTGTGATAAAGATGCAAAGTAAAAAATAAAAGCAAAGTAAAAAGCAAAGGAAATAACTAAGTATTGGAAGATTGATATGACGAAGATAGACCCGGGGGCCATAGGTTTCACTAGTGGCTTCTCTCAAGAGCATAAGTATTTTACGGTGGGTGAACGAATTACTGTTGAGCAATTGACAGAATTGAGCATAGTTATGAGAGTGTCTAGGTATGATCATGTATATAGGCATCATGTCCGAGACAAGTAGACCGACTCATGCCTGCATCTACTACTATTACTCCACTCATCGACCGCTAGCCAGCATGCATCTAGAGTATTAGGTTCAAGAAAACAGAGTAACGCCTTAAGCAAGATGACATGATGTAGAGGGATAGATTCATGCAATATGATAAAAAACCCATCTTGTTATCCTCGATGGCAACAATACAATACGTGCCTTACTGCCCCTACTGTCGCTGGGAAAGGACACCGCAAGATTGAACCCAAAGCTAAGCACTTCTCCCATTGCAAGAAAGATCAATCTAGTAGGCCAAACCAAACTGATATTTCGAAGAAACTTGCAAAGATAACCAATCATACATAAAAGAATTCAGAGAAATATTGTTCATAGATAATCAACAAACACACCGCAAAAGAAGATTACATCGAATAGATCTCCACGAGAGAGGGGGAGAACATTGTATTGAGATCCAAAAAGAGAGAAGAAGCCATCTAGCTACTAACTATGGAACCGAAGGTCTGAGGTAAACTACTCACACTTCATCGGAGAGGCTATGGTGTTGATGTAGAAGCCCTCCGTGATGGATGCCCCCTCCGGCGGAGCTCTGAAACAGGCCCCAAGATGGGATCTCGTGGGTACAGAAGGTTGCGGCGGTGGAATTAGGTTTTTGGCTCCGTATCTGATCGTTTGGGGGTACGTAGGTATATATAGTAGGAAGGAGTACGTCGGTGGAGCAACAGGGGCCCCACGAGGGTGGAGGGCACGCCTGGTGGTGGTGGTGGTGGGGGGGGGAGGCGCGCCCCCTACCTCGTGGCCTCCTCCCTTGTTTCTTTCCCCCGGATCATAATCTTCCTAAAAATCACGTTCCCGAAGGTTTCATTCCGTTTGGACTCCGTTTGATATTCCTTTTCCGCGAAACTCTGAAATAGGCAAAAAACAGCAATTCTGGGCTGGGCCTCCGGTTATTAGGTTAGTCCCAAAAATAATATAAAAGTGAATAATGAAACCCAATATTGTCCAAAACAGTAGATAATATAGCATGGAGCAATAACAAATTATTGATACGTTGGAGACGTATCAGGCATCCCCAAGCTTAATTCCTGCTCGTCCTCGGGTAGGTAAATGATAAAAACAGAACTTTTGATGCGGAGTGCTACTTGGCATAGTTTCAATGTAATTCTTCTTAATTGTGGTGTGAATATTCAGATCCGAAAGATTCAAGACAAAAGTTTAATATTGACATAAAAATAATAATACTTCAAGCATACTAACAAAGCAATCATGTTTTCTCAAAATCACATGGCTAAAGAAATTTATCCCTACAAAATCATATAGTATGGTTATGCTCTATCTTCACCACACAAAGTATTTAAATCATGCACAACCCCGATGACAAGCCAAGCAATTGTTTCATACTTATGACATCCTCAAACTTTTTCAATGTTCACGCAATACATGAGCGTGAGCCATGGATATAGCACTATATGTGGAATAGAATGGTGGTTGTGGAGAAGACAAAAAGGGGAAGATAGTCTCACATCAACTAGGCGTATCAACGGGCTATGGAGATGCCCATCAATAGATATCAATGTGAGTGAGTAGGGATTGCCATGCAACGGATGCACTAGAGCTATAAGTATACGAAAGCTCAACAAAAGAAACTAAGTGGGGGTGCATCCAACTCGCTTGCTCATGAAGACCTAGGGCATTTTGAGGAAGCCCATCATTGGAATATACAAGCCAAGTTCTATAATGAAAAATTCCCACTAGTATATGAAAGTGACAAAATGAGAGACTCTCTATCATGAAGATCAAGGTGCTACTTTGAAGCACAAGTGTGGTAAAAGGATAGTAACATTGCCCTTCTCTCTTTTTCTCTCAATTTTTTATTTGGGCCTTTTCTCTTTTTTAAGGCCTCTTTTTTTAGTCCGGAGTCTCATCCCGACTTGTGGGGGAATCATAGTCTCCATCATCCTTTCCTCACTTGGGACAATGCTCTAATAATGATGATCATCACACTTTTGTTTTCTTACAACTCAACAATTACAACTCGATACTTAGAACAAAATATGACTCTATATGAATGCCTCCAGCGGTGTATCGGGATATCCAATGAATCAAGAGTAACATGTATGAAAGAATTATGAACGGTGGCCTTGCCACAAATACGATGTCAACTACATGATCATGCTAAGCAATATGACAATGATGGAAGACCAAACATCTACCAAAATAGGAAGACCTAGACAATTTGTTTATTGATCAGCAGCAATTGGAAGCAGTATTTTATCACGTTCTGGTGATTTTTAACAATTTTTTCGTGAACAGAAAGTTTCTGGAAATTACAGCAAGATCAAATAACTATCATCCAAGAAGATCCT
Source organism: Aegilops umbellulata (assembly GCA_032464435.1). Taxonomy (NCBI): domain Eukaryota; kingdom Viridiplantae; phylum Streptophyta; class Magnoliopsida; order Poales; family Poaceae; genus Aegilops; species Aegilops umbellulata. The sequence continues at coordinate 256,920,372 of CP136059.1, forward strand.
ATAGGTTTAACTTGGCACAAACACTAATTAAAACATAAAACACATCTAACCAGAGGCTAGAACAAATATTTATTCCTAAACAGAAGCAAAAAGCAAAAAACTAAAAAATAAAATTGGGTTGCCTCCCAACAAGCGCTATCGTTTAACGCCCCTAGCTAGGCATAATAGCAAAGATAGATCTAGGTATTGCCATCTTTGGTAGGCAATCCATAAGTGGCTCTCATGATAGATTCATATGGTAATTTTATTTTCTTCCTATGGAAGTGTTCCATGCCTTTCTTTAATGGAGATTGGAATCTAATATTCCCTCCTTCGTATTAATAATTGCACCAACCGTTCTAAGGAAAGGTCTACCAAGAATAATAGGGCATGAAGGATTGCAATCTATATCAAGAACGATAAAATCTACGGGCACATAATTCCTATTTGCAACAATAAGAACATCATTAATTCTTCCCATATGTTTCTTAATAGTGGAATCCGCAAGGTGCAAGTTTAGAGAGCAATCATCAAAATCGCGGTAATCTAGCAAATCGCACAAAGTTTTGGGAATAGTGGAAACACTAGCACCCAAATCACACAAAGCATAAAACTCATGATCTTTAATTTCAATTTTAATAGTAGGTTCCCACTCATCATAAAGTTTTCTAGGGATAGAAACTTCCAACTCAAGTTTTTCTTCATAAGATTGCATCAAAGCGTCAACGATATATTTTGTAAAGGCTTTATTTTGACTATAAGCATGAGGAGAATTTAGCACGGATTGCAACAAGGAAATACAATCAATCAAAGAGCGATTTTCATAATTAAATTCCTTGAAATCCAAAATTGTGGGTTTAGCAACGTCTAGGGTTTTGATTTCTTCAATCGCACTTTTATCAATTTTAGCATCAAGATCTAAAGACTACGAATTTTTGGAACGCCTGCTACCTCTTGAGCACTGCGTTGGATTTCACCGAAGAGGAGAGGATGATGCAGCAAAGTAGCATAAGTATTTCCCTCAGTTTTTTAGAACCAAGGTATCAATCCAGTAGGAGGTCATGCGCGAGTCACTCGTACCTACACAAAACAAATAGCTCAACGCAACCAACGCGATTAGGGGTTGTCAATCCCTTCACGGTCACTTACGAGAGTGAGATCTGATAGATAATATTTTTGGTATTTTTGATATAAATATGCAAGGTAAAATAAAAGGCAAAGTAAAAAAGAAAAAGAATAATAAAGTGATTGGAGATTGATATGATGAGGATAGACCCGGGGGCCATAGGTTTCACTAGTGACTTCTCTCAAGAGCATAAGTATTTTACGGTGGGTGAACAAATTACTGTTGAGCAATTGACAGAATTGAGCATAGTTATGAGAATATCTAGGTATGATCATGTATATAGGCATCACGTCTGAGACAAGTAGACCGACTCCTGCTTGCATCTACTACTATTACTCCACTCATCAACCGCTATCCAGCATGCATCTAGAGTATTAAGTAAAAATAGAGTAACACCTTAAGCAAGATAACATGATGTAGAGGGATAGTTTCATGCAATATGATAAAAACCCCGTCTTGTTATCCTCAATGGCAACAATACTATACGTGCCTTTCTGCCCCTACTGTCACTGGGAAAGGACATCGCAAGATTGAACCCAAACTAAGCACTTCTCCCATTGCAAGAAAAACCAATCTAGTAGGCCAAACCAAACTGATAATTCGAAGAGACTTGGAAAGATAACCAATCATACATAAAAGAATTCAGAGAAGATTCAAATATTGCTCATAGATAATCTTGATCATAAACCCACAATTCATCGTTCTCAACAAACACACCACAAAAAGAAGATTGCATCGAATAGATCTCCACGACAGAGGGGGAGAACATTGTATTGAGATCCAAAAAGAGAGAATAAGCCATCTAGCTACTAACTATGGACCCGAAGGTCTGAGGTAAAGTACTCACACTTCATCGGAGGGGCTATGATGATGTAGAAGCCCTCCGTGATGATGGACCCTTCGGCGGAGCTCCGGAACAGGCCCCAAGATGGGATCTCATGGGTACAAAAGGTTGCAGCGGTGGAATTAGGCTTTTGGCTCCATATCTGATCGTTTGGGGGTATGTAGGTATATATAGGAGGAAGGAGTACGTCGGTGGAGCAAAGGGGGGCCCACGAGGCAGGGGGCGTGCCCTAGGAGGGCGCCCTCCACCCTCGTGACCGCCTCCCTCCTTTCTTGACGGAGGGTCCACGTCTCCTGGATCATATCTGTTGAGAAAATCACGTTCCCGAAGGTTTCATTCCGTTTGGACTCCGTGGTATATTCCGTTTCTCCGAAACACTGAAATAGGCAAAAAACATCAATTCTAGTCTTGGCCTCCGGTTAATAGGTTAGTCCCAAAAGTAATATAGAAGTGGAAAATAAAGCCCAATATAGTCCAAAACAATAGATAATATAGCATGGAGCAATAAAAAATTATAGATACGTTGGAGACGTATCAGGCATCCCCAAGCTTAATTCCTGCTCGTCCTCGAGTAGGTAAATGATAAAAAAGAATTTTTGATGCGGAGTGCTACTTGGCATAATTTCAATGTAATTCTTTTTAATTGTGGCATGAATATTCAGATCCGAAAGATTCAAGTCAAAAGTTCATAATGACATAAAAATAATAATACTTCAAGCATACTAACTAAGCAATTATGTCCTCTCAAAATAACATGGCCAAAGAAAGCTTATCCCTGCAAAATCATATAGTTTAGTCACGCTCCATTTTCGTCACACAAGAATGCTCTCATCATGCACAACCCCGATGACAAGCCAAGCAATTGTTCCATACTTTAATAATCTCAAACCTATAAACTTTCACTCAATATATGAGCGCGAGCCATGGACATAGCACTATGGGTGGAATAGAATATGATGATGGGGGGTGTGTGGAGAAGACAAAAAAGGAGAAGATCTCACATCAACGAGGCTAATCAATGGGCTATGGAGATGCCCATCGATTGATGTTAATGCAAGGAGTAGGGATTGCCATGTAACGGATGCACTAGAGCTATAAATGTATGAAAGCTCAACAAAAGAAACTAAGTGGGTGTGCATCCAACTTGCTTGCTCACGAAGACCTAGGGCATTTGAGGAAGCCCATCGTTGGAATATACAAGCCAAGTTCTATAATGAAAAATTCCCACTAGTATATGAAAATGACAAAACAAGAGACTCTCTATCATGAAGATTACGGTGCTACTTTGAAGCAAAAGTGTGGCAAAGGATAGTAACATTGTCCCTTCTCTCTTTTTCTCTCATTTTTTATTTGGGTTTCTTTGGCCTCTTTCTTTTTGTTCTTTTTTTATTTAACCTCACATGGGACAATGCTCTAGAAAATGATGATCATCACACTTCTATTTATTTACAACTCAATGATTACAACTCGATACTAGAACAAAGTATGACTCTATTTGAATGCCTCCGGCGGTGTACCGGGATATGCAATGAATCAAGAGTAACATGTATGAACGAATTATGAATGGTGGCTTTGCCACAAATACTATGTCAACTACATGATCATGCTAGCAATATAACAATGATGAATGTGTCATGGTAAATGGAATGGTGGAAAGTTGCATGGCAATATATCTCGGAATGGCTATGGAAATGCCATAATTGGTAGGTATGGTGGCTGTTTTGAGGAAGATATAAGGAGGTTTATGTGTGAAAGAGCGTATCATATCACGGGGTTTGGATGCACCGACGAAGTTTGCACCAACTCTCGATGTGAGAAAGGGCAATGCACGGTACCGAAGAGGCTAGCAGTGATGGAAGGGTGAGAGTGCGTATAATCCATGGACTCAACATTAGTCATAAAGAACTCACATACTTATTGCAAAAATCTACAAGCCATCAAAAACCAAAACACTACGCGCATCCTCCTAGGGGGATAGATTGGTAGGAAAATACCATCGCTCGTCCCCGACCGCCACTCATAAGGAAGACAATCAAAGAACACCTCATGTTTCAAATTTGTTACATAACGTTTACCATACGTGCATGATACGGGACTTGCAAACTTCAACACAATCATTCTTCAAATTCACAGCTACTCAACTAGCACGACTTTGATATTATCACCTCCATATCTCAAAACAACTATCAAGCATCAAACTTCTCTTAGTATTCAACACACTCCTAAGAAAGTTTTACTATTTTTGTATACCTAGCATATTAGAATTATTAAGCAAATTACCATGCTAATTAAGACTCTCAAAATAATCTAAGTGAAGCATGAGAGATCAATAGTTTCTTTAAAACAAATCCACCACCGTGCTCTAAAAGATATAAGTGAAGTACTAGAGCAAAAATTATAAAGCTCAAAAGATATAAGTGAAGCACATAGAGTATTCTAACAAATTCCAATTCATGTATGGCTCTCTCAAAAGGTGTGTACAGCAAGAACTATTGTGGTAGACTAGCAAGCAAAGACTCAAATAATACAAGACGCTCCAAGCAAAACACATATCATGTGGTGAATAAAAATATAGCTCCAAGTAAAATTACCGATGGAAGTAGACGAAAGAGGGGATGCCTTCCGGGGCATCCCCAAGCTTTGAGTTTTTGGTGTCCTTGGATTATCTTGGGGGTGCAATGGGCATCCCCAATCTTAGGCTCTTTCCACTCCTTGTTCCATAATCCATCAAAAGATTTCACCCAAAACTTGAAAACTTCACAACACAAAACTCAACAGAAATATCGTGAGCTCCGTTAGCGAAAGAAAACAAAAGACCACTTCAAGGTAGTGTAATGAACTCATTATTTGTTTATATTGGTGTTAAAATTACTGTATTACAACTTCTCTATGGACTATAAACTATTTTTCTAGTTATAGACTCATCAAAATAAGCAAACAACACACGAAAAACAGAATCTATCGAAAACAGAACAGTCTGTAGTAATCTATAACTAACGCAAACTTCGAGAACTCCAAAAAATCATCCAAAATAGGAAGACCTAGGAAATTTGTTTATTGATCATCAGCAATTGGAATCACTATTTTATCACGTTCTGATGATTTTTAATAATTGTTTTCGTGAACAGAAAGTTTCTGGAAATTACAGCAAGATCAAATAACTATCATCCAAGAAGATCCTATAGATTTAACTTGGCACAAACACTAATTAAAAGATAAAACCACATATAAACATAAGGTAGATGGATTATTTATTCCTAAATAGAAACAAAAACAAAAAACTAAAAATAAAATTGGGTTGCCTCCCAACAAGCGCTATCGTTTAACGCCCCTAGCTAGGCATAAATCAAGGATAGATCTAGGTATTGCCATCTTTGGTAGGCAATCCATAAGTGGCTCTCATGATAGATTCATATGGTAATTTTATTTTCTTCCCAGGGAAGTGATCCATGCCCTTCTTTACTGGAAACTAGAGTCTAATATTCCCTTCCTTCATATCAATAATCGCACCAATCGTTCTAAGGAAAGGTCTACCAAGAATAATAGGGAAAGAAGGATTGCAATCTATATCAAGAACGATAAAATCTACGGGCACATAATTCCTATTTGCAACAATGAACATCATTAATTCTTCCCATAGGTTTATTAATAGTGGAATCCGCAAGATGCAAGTTTAGAGAGCAATCATCAATATCGCGGAAATCTAGCAAACCACACAAAGTTTTCGGAATAGTGGAGCCACTAGCACCCAAATCACACAAAGCATAGAACTCATGATCTTTAATTTTAATTTTAGTAGTAGGTTCCCACTCATCATAAAGTTTTTCTAGGGATAGAAACTTTCAACTCAAGTTTTTCTTTATAAGATTGCATCAAGGCATCAACGATATGTTCGGTAAAGGCTTTATTTTGACTATAAGCATAAGGAGAATTTAGCACGGATTGCAACAAGGAAATACAATCAATTAAAGAGAAACTTTCATAATTAAATTCCTTGAAATCTAATATAGTGGGTTTAGCAACATCTAGGTTTTTATTTTTTCAATCCCACTTTTATCAATTTCATCATCAAGATCTAAAAACTCCGAATTTTTGGAATGCCTTCTAGGTAAAGGAAGATCATATTCAGTTTCATCAAGATTCATATTGCAAAACAAAGATTTAATAGGGGACACATCAATAACTTTCAGATCTTCATCTTGATTTTCATAGGAATTGGAAGAACACGCTTTAATAAAGGCATCTTTCATAGCACGCATCCTAGCGGTTCTTTCCTTGCACTCATCAATGGAAATTCTCATGGCTTTGAGAGACTCATTGATATCATGCTTAGGAGGAATATTTCTAAGCTTTAAATAATCGACATCAAGAGAAATTCTATTAACGTTCCTAGCCAATTCATCAACTTTAAGCAATTTCTCTTCAAGCAAAGCATTAAAATTCTTTTGTGAATTCATAAACTCTTTAACACTATTCTAAAATTCAAAGGGCATCTTATTAAAATTTCCATAAGAGTTGTTGTAGGAATTTCCATGATTATTAGAAGGATAACTAGGATAAGGCCTAGGATTAAAATTCCCTCTATACGCGTTGTTACCAAAATTATTCCTACCAACAAAATTTACATCCATTGATTCATTATTATTCTCAATCAAAGTAGATAAAGGCATATCATTAGGATCAGAAGAAACACTCTTACTAGCAAATAATTTCATAAGTTCATCCATCTTTCCACTCAAAACATTGATTTCTTCTATCGCACGCATTTTTTTATTAGTAGATATTTTAGTGTCTCATTGAGAATAATTAACCATAATATTATCTAGGAATTTAGTAGCATCTCCTAAAGTGATTTCCATAAAAGTGCCTCCCGCGGCTGAATCTAAAAGATTTCTAGAAGCAAAATTCAATTCGGCATAATTTTTTTGTATAATCGTCCACAAGTTCAAACCATGAGTTGGGCAATTACGTACGATTAATTTCATTCTCTCCCAAGCTTGTGCAACATGTTCATGATCAAGTTGCTTAAAATTCATAATATCGTTTCTAAGAGAGATGATCTTCGCGAGAGGAAAATACTTAGAGATAAAATCATCTTTGCACTTGTTCCATGAATCAATACTATTTTTAGGAAAAGACGAAAACCAAGCTTTAGCACGTTCTCTAAGCGAAAAAGGAAATAGCTTCAATTTAACAATGTCATTATCAACATCTTTCTTCTTTTGCACATCACATAAATCAACGAAGCTATTCAGATGAGTAGCAGCATCTTCACTAGGAAGGCCGGCGAATTGATCTTTCATAACAAGATTCAACAAAGCAGTATTGATTTCACAAGATTCAGTATTGGTAAGAGGAGCAATCGGAGTGCTAAGGAAATCATTATTGTTGGTATTGGTAAAGTCACACAATTTGGTATTATCTTGAGCCATAGCGACAAACAAGCAATCCAACACACGAGCAAACAAAAGCAAGCGAGAAAAAGGAAAACGAAAAAGAGAGGGCGAATAAAACGGCAAGGGTGAAGTGGGGGAGAGGAAAACGAGAGGCAAATGGAAAATAATGTAGTGCGAGAGATAAGTGATTGTGATGGGTACTTGTTATGTTGACTTTTGCGTAGACTCCCCGGCAACGGTGCCAGAAATTCTTCTTGCTACCTCTTGAGCACTGCGTTGGATTTCCCCGAAGAGGAGAGGATGATGCAGCAAAGTAGCATAAGTATTTCCCTCAGTTTTTGAGAACCAAGGTATCAATCCAGTAGGAGGCCACGCACGAGTCCCTCATACCAACACAAAACAAATAGCTCAACGCAACCAACGCGATTAGGGGTTGTCAATCCCTTCACAGTCACTTACGCGAGTGAGATCTTATAGATAATATTTTTGGTATTTTTGATATAAAGATGCAAGGTAAAATAAAAGGCAAAGTAAAAAGCAAAACAATAATAAAGTGATTGGAGATTGATATGATGATAATAGACCCGGGGCCCATAGGTTTCACTAGTGGCTTCTCTCAAGAGCATTAGTATTTTACGGTGGGTGAACAAATTACTGTTGAACAATTGACATAATTGAGCATAGTTATGAGAATATCTAAGTATGATCATGTATATAGGCATCACGTCCGAGACAAGTAGACCGACTCCTGCCTGCATCTACTACTATTACTCCACTCATCGACCGCTATCCAGCATGCATCTAGAGTATTAAGTAAAAACAGAGTAACGCCTTAAGCAAGATGACATGATGTAGAGGGATAGTTTCATGCAATATGATAAAAACCCCATCTTGTTATCCTCGATGGCAACAATACTATACGTGCCTTGCTGCCCCTACTGTCACTTGGAAAGGACACCGCAAGATTGAACCCAAAGCTAAGCACTTCTCCCATTGCAAGAAAAACCAATCTAGTAGGCCAAACCAAACTGATAATTCGAAGAGACTTACAAAGATAACCAATCATACATAAAAGAATTCAGAGAAGATTCAAATATTGCTCATAGATAATCTTGATCATAAACCCACAATTCATCGTTCTCAACAAACACACCGCAAAAAGAAGATTGCATCGAATAGATCTCCATGAGAGAGAGGGAGAACATTGTATTGAGATCCAAAAAGAGAGAAGAAGCCATCTAGCTACTAACTATGGACCCGAAGGTCTGAGGTAAACTACTCACATTTCACCTGAGGGGCTATGATGATGTAGAAGCCCTCCATGATGATGGCCCCTTTGGCGGAGCTCCGAAACTGGCCCCAAGATGGGATCTTGTGGGTACAGAAGATTGCGGCGGTGGAATTAGGTTTTTGGCTCCGTATCTGATCGTTTGGGGGTACGTAGGTATATATAGGAGGAAGGAGTACGTCGGTGGAGCAAAGGGGGCCCACGAGGCAGGGGGCGTGCCCTCCACCCTCATGACCGCCTCCCTCCTTTCTTGACAGAGGGTCCAAGTCTCCTGGATCATATATGTTGAGAAAATCACGTTACCGAAGGTTTCATTCCGTTTGGACTCCATTTGATATTCCGTTTCTTCGAAACACTGAAGTAGGCAAAAAAACAGCAATTCTGGGCTCGGCCTCCGGTTAATAGGTTAGTCCCAAAAGTAATATAAAAGTGGAAAATAAAGCCCAATATAGTCCAAAACAGTAGATAATATAGCATGGAGCAATAAAAATTATAGATACGTTGGAGATGTATCAACGCCTTCTAGGTAAAGGTGGATCATATTCAATCCCTTCATTATCAAGATTCATATTGCAAAACAAAGATTTAAGAGGGGACACATCAATAACTTTTAGATCTTCATCTTTGTTTTCGTAGGAAATAGAAGAACACACTCTTATAAAGGCATCTTTCGTAGCACGCATCCTAGCGGTTCTTTCTTTGCATCCATCAATGGAAATTCTCATGGCTTTGAGAGACTCATTGATATCATGCTTAGGAGGGATAGATCTAAGCTTTAAAGAATCAACCTCAAGAGAAATTCTATCAACGTTCCTAGCCAAATCATCAACTTTAAGCAATTTCTCTTCAAGCAAAGCATTGAAATTCTTTTGTGAATTCATAAATTCTTTAACACTAGTCTCAAATTCAAAAGGTATCTTATTAAAATTTCCATAAGAATTGTTGGAGGAATTTCCATAATTATTAGAGGGATTACTAGGATAAGGCCTAGGATTAAAGTTTCCTCTATACGCGTTGTTACCAAAATTATTCCTAACAACAAAATTCACATCCATAGATTCTATATTATTCTCAATCAAAGTAGACAAAGGCATATCATTAGGATCAGAAGGAACTCTCTTACTAGCAAATAATTTCATAAGTTTATCCATCTTTCCACTCAAAACATTAATTTCTTCTATCGCATGCACTTTTTTATTAGTAGAACTTTCAGTGTGCCATTGAGAATAATTAACCATAATATTATCTAGGAGTTTAGTAGCTTCTCCTAAAGTGATTTCCATAAAAGTGCCTCCCGCGGCCGAATCTAAAAGATTTCTAGAAGCAAAATTCAATCCGGCATAATTTTTTTGTATAGTCATCCATAAATTCAAACCATGAGTTGGGCAATTACGTATCATTAATTTCATCCTCTCCCAAGCTTGTGCAACATGTTCATGATCAAGTTGATTAAAATTTGTAATATTGTTTCTAAGAGAGATGATCTTAGCAGGAGGAAAATACTTAGAGATAAAAGCATCTTTGCACTTGTTCCAAGAACCAATACTATTTTTAGGCAAAGACGAAAACCAAGCTTTAGCACGATCTCTAAGCGAAAAAGGAAATAGCTTCAATTTAACAATATCATTTTAAACATCTCTCTTCTTTTGCATATCACACAAATCAACGAAGCTATTTAGATGGGTAGCGGCATCTTCACTAGGAAGGCCGGCGAATTGATCTTTCATGACAAGATGCAACAAAGCAGCATTGATTTCACAAGTCAGTATTGGTAAGAGGAGCAATCGGAGTGCTAAGGAAATCATTAGTGTTGGTATTGGTAAAATCACATAATTTGGTATTATCTTGAGCCATCGTGACAAGCAAGCAATCCAACACACAAGCAAACAAAAGGCAAGCGAAAAAGAAGGCAAACGGAAAAGAGAGGGCGAATAAAACGGCAAGGGTGAAGTGGGGGAGAGGAAAACGAGAGGCAAATGTCAAATAATGTAATGCGGGAGATAAGGGATTGTGATGGGTACTTGGTATGTTGACTTTTGCGTAGACTCCCCACCAACGGCGCCAGAAATTCTTCTTGCTACCACTTGAGCACTGCATTGGATTTCCTTGAAGGGGAAAGGATGATGCAGCAATGTAGCGTAAGTATTTCCCTCAGTTTTTGAGAACCAAGGTATCAATCCAGTAGGAGGCTACGTGCGAGTCCCTCCTACCTGCACAAAACAAATAACTCCTCGCAACCAACGCGATAAGGGGTTGTTTATATGTCTCCGTTGTATCTACTTTTCCAAACACTTTTGTCCTTGTTTTGGACTCTAACTTGCATGATTTGAATGGAACTAACCTGGATTGACGCTGTTTGGTGTTATTTATGTATAGAAACAAAAGTTCTCGGAATGACCTGAAACTTCACGGAACATCTTTCCGGAAATAATAAAAATCCTTGCCAAATATGAAGACCAGGGGGCCCACACCCTGTGCACGAGGGTGGGGGCGCGCCCTCCCCCCTAGGGCGCGCCCCCTACCTCATGGGCCCCCTGAGGCTCCTCCGCCGCCAACTCCAACTATATATTTGCTTTCGGGGAGAAAAAAATCAAGGAGAAGAAATCATCGCGTTTTACGATACGGAGCCGCCGCCAAGCCCTAAAACCTCTCGGGAGGGCTGACCTGGAGTCCGTTCGGGGCTCCGGAGAGGGGGATTCGTCGCCGTCGTCATCATCAACCATCCTCCATCACCAATTTCATGATGCTCACCGTCGTGCGTGAGTAATTCCATCATTGGCTTGCTGGACGGTGATGGGTTGGATGAGATCTATCCTGTAATCGAGTTAGTTTTGTTAGGGTTTGATCCCTAGTATCCACTATGTTCTGAGATTGATGTTGCTATGACTTTGCTATGCTTAATGCTTGTCACTAGGGCCCGAGTGCCATGATTTCAGATCTGAACCTATTATGTTTTCATGAATATATGTGTGTTCTTGATCCTATATTGCAAGTCTATAGTCACCTACTATGTGTTATGATCCGGCAACCCCGAATTGACAATAATCGGGACCACTCCCGGTGATGACCATAGTTTGAGGAGTTCATGTATTCACTATGTGCTAAAGCTTTGTTCCGGTTCTATATTAAAAGGAGGCCTTAATATCCCTTAGTTTCCATTAGGACCCCGCTGCCACAGGAGGGTTGGACAAAAGATGTCATGCAAGTTCTTTTCCATAAGCACGTATGACTATATTCGAAATACATGCCTACATTACATTGATGAATTGGAGCTAGTTCTGTGTCACCCTATGTTATGATTTTTACATGATGAACCGCATCCGGCATAATTCTCCATCACCGGTCCAATGCCTACGAGCTTTTCCTATATTGGTTCTCGCTTATTTACTTTTCCGTTGCTACTGTTACAATCACTACAAAATACCAAAAATATTACTTTTGCTTTCTTTACTTTTGTTACCGTTCCCACTACTATCATATTACTTTGCCACTAAATACTTTGCTGCAGATATTAAGTTATCCAGGTGTGGCTGAATTGACAACTCAGTTGCTAATACTTGTGTCGGTGTACTAAAGTAGGGGTACCTTAGTACTCCGAACTTGTGCACGGGCAGTCGTAGCACCCCGTGGCAAGGCTTGCCAGGCGACCGCCAAAACTCTCCGTGGTCCCTTTTTGGGCCATCCAAGAACAAAGTATTTGAGCCAAGGCCCCGGCAGGAGGAGCTTGCCGGGAAGGCCACCCGAAGAGAGCAAGGCCCCGGCAAGAGGAGCTTGCCGGGACGGCCGCTCGAAGCACAAGGCCCCGGCAAGAGGAGCTTGCCGGGAAGGCCGACCAAGGCACGACAAGAGACTTGCTGCGACGCGCCACGCGTCCCGACAAGGACTGGTGAGCAACAAGCTCCCGGGCGCGACAAGGCATCGACCGCGGCAAGGCGCTTGCCGCGGCAAGTCACCACCCCGCGCCTGCGTTCCAGCTCATCCACCCACGCGTCGCTCTGGGGCCGTTCCAGGCGTACGTGGCGAGAGGCTGTGCAGCCAGGGGCATGCGGTGGCGAAGCAACGCTGACAGGATAGCCGTCGTGGCAAACGGTGGCGCCCCTGACGGTCCCTTTTCTGCACTGTTTGGGCGACCCAGACGGGCATTTAATGCCCTTGTCCCCTGCCGTCAGAGTTAGGTATGATAGCACTGTGCAAACAGCTGTACCCAACACAGCGTTTTCCAGTTTTACCCCCGCCTACGTTGCCACCTGTGGGTAACCCCTTGCGCATATAAAAGGAGGCCCCATGCGCAACGTGAGAGAGGAGGAGAAGTAGGCAGACCACCCACGCTCGGTCTGATTAATTGCCTGAGTGTACTGTAGCACTCAGCGCTCCCAAGAACACAATACAAACCACAAAGCAGCAGTAGGGTTTTACGCATCCGTGCGGCCCGAAGCTGGGTAAATCCCCTTGTGTGCATCGCCTCAATCCGCTCTTCGCGCGACCTCCGCCCCCCGCCGAACCAGAAAGGGGCTCGGTCCCCATAGGTGTTCGTGGAGGCAGATTTCCCCCGACATCTTTGGCGCGCCAGGTAGGGGGGTGTCGAAGTTGTGCGAACCTGATCCGGCGTCTGCACAGGCTAGATCTCCATCATCTTCATCGACATGACACCGAAGAAGAAGGCTCCGGAGGTGGCTGGTCCGTCCGCGTCGAACCCACCGCCCCCGGAGCAAACGAGTGGTGGGGACGGCACCGACGGCGGAACGGGCGTCGCCGAACCAGCTCATGGTGCCACGGCATCCGAACATGCACCGCGCCCCTCTCAGGAGGCACGGGACCAGCAACGTCTTGGCACTCACGGTACCATACGCTCGCTGGACCCAGATCGAGCTGGCGGATCCCAGGGTGCTCAAGGCCAGCATACACACCAATGTGCTGGCGCGAGCGTGGCGCGACTGCCTGGTCCGGGTGTTGCTCCTTATAACATAGTTAGAAGTTCGAGCACATCCCGCTCCACGCGCCACTCGCCACCGCTGCCCGCCACTCCAGCAGAAGCTCTAGCACGAGCTCAACTTCTCCTGGACTACCCTCCAACGGCGGACAAGCTCGATGACTGGAGGGCCACGATACAGAGTCTCATCAGCTTCGCTAACAGCGACACCCGCGGCAGCACAGTGCGTCGCAGCCGCGGCAGGTCGGCCAGGCGAGAACTGATGGCGCCAAGACCGGTGGGGGTGCGACCATAGTGCATTCTCCGCCCCAAAGGCCAAGATCGCCGACTCGCCGGAGCCATCACGACAACGGCTCCACCGCGTTGTCAAATCCGCGAACTCGTCGCGATCAACGTCACGTTCTTCACGAACGAGAGCAAGAGGACGCTCGTACGCGCATCGAGCGTCGGAGAGAGGCGCGACGTCAATCAGACCAGCGCGCTGGGCCCTCTGTCGACATGCATGCGCCGGGGGGACCAGGCGACCTGCCGTACGCGGTAGGCTGCCCTGCGTTCACCCGTGAGCTGCGGCAAGTCCAGTGGCCCAGCACGAAGAATTTCAAGCCAGACGTGCCAGAGAAGTACGACGGCAAGTCGCATCCGTCGGAGTTCCTCAGCATCTACACCATTGCGGTGCAGGCTGCTGGAGGGCGAGACGACAAGATCCTTGCCAACTACTTCCCGCTGGTACTCAAATCCAACGTCAGATCCTGGCTCATGCACTTGCCGGATAACTCCATAACCTCCTGAAAAGACTTGTGCCATCAGTTTGTTGGCGCCTTTACAGGCGGCCACAAACCCCATGGCCAAGCGAGCGACCTTCATTTGCTTGTCCAGAAGGAAGGGGAATCCTTGCGCAAGTTCATCCAGAGATTCAGCCGCGTACACTACAACATCCCAGACGTCCACCCTGCCGCGGTTATCAGGGCGTTCCATCAGAACGTGCGTAACCGCAGGATGCGGGAGGAGATGGCGATGTGCAAGATCAAAGACGTCAGCGAGCTATATGCCCTGGCCGACAAGTGTGCACGTGCTGAGGAAGGAAGGAAACTACCCGGAGAGAACACTGGAGCAGGAGAATCTGAAAGTGAGGATACCACCCCGGCAAGGAAGAATCGGCGGCGGAGCAACAGGAAGAAGAAGAGCCAAGAAGTACTGGTTGTCGAGCAGTCCGGCGATGAAGGCGCCGCCAAGAAGGCCCAGGCTGGTAGCTCCGGCAAGGAGGTTGCCGGATGTGCCAACTGCCAGGCTGTGGCGGTCGCCGACAAGCGGGACGGCACCAACAAACAGTACTGCAAGATCCACCGCACCAAGGGCCATGACCTCCAGAGCTGCAAGCAGGTCGAGCGGCTCGTCGAGCTGCAAAAGGCCGAGTACGAGCGGCGCGACAAGGAGAGAGCCCGGGGAGGTGGCGGAGGATCAGGCACGAAGCGCCCCGGCCAGGGAGGACGCCACGACAAGGACAAGCAGCGGCAAGCAGACAGACCTCCCCGCGGCCGCGACAAGGACGAAGACGACGACGAAGACGAAGACATAGATGATGTCGAGACCAGTGAGCAGGAGTTTCAGAAAGCCACAGAGGTCTTGTGCGTAGACGGCAGTGCTTCACTGCATACTTCTCACCGCCAGCTCAAGCAGTGGGCGCGGGAAGTCAATGCAGCGGAACCGCCCGTCGAGTCGCGCAAGCCTCTGAAATGGTCCAACACGCCTATCATCTTCGATATTGAGGACCACCCTGACCGCACAACTGCGATCGGGTGCTTGCCGATGTTGGTCTCACCAACAGTCCGCAACCTCAAGGTCACTAAGATGCTAGTCAACGGCGGGGCCGGCTTGAACCTGATCTCCTCCGCTGTGCTCCAGAAACTCCAAGTCCCCGACAGCGAGCTCGAAGAGACCGGCACGTTCCAAGGAATCAACCCGGGAAGGAGCAAGCCGAAGGGGAAGATAACGTTGCCAGTGACATTTGGCAGCGAGCTAAACTTCAGGACAGAGAGGATCACTTTTGACGTTGCCGATTTTCCATTGCCCTACAATGGAATTCTCGGCCGTCCGGCGCTCGCCAAGTTCATGGCGGCCTCCCACTACGCGTACAACATGCTCAAGATGCCAGGCCCAATAAGCGTCATCTCTGTCCTCGGCGACAAGAAGGATGCCCTTATCTGTGCCGACAAGATCTACCGGGAAGCAGCAGCCGCAACGGATCACAAGCCACTTGCCGCTGAAGCTCCCGGAGGGAAGAAGAAGGCCAAGCCCGACAAGTG
This sequence comes from Aegilops umbellulata, assembly GCA_032464435.1. Taxonomy (NCBI): domain Eukaryota; kingdom Viridiplantae; phylum Streptophyta; class Magnoliopsida; order Poales; family Poaceae; genus Aegilops; species Aegilops umbellulata. The sequence goes on from CP136059.1 coordinate 256,936,238, forward strand.
CTCTGGTGCCCACTCCGGCAAGCGCACCTCTTCGGAGTGCTGCGCTACCGTCGAGGACGCACCATTGAGCTCCACCGGCAAGAGTAAGAAGTCAATGGCAGCCTCGCCAACGACCAAGAAGGTGTCCGCCAAGGAGGACGGCACTGGTGGTACCTTCACCATCAGTGCCACCCTCGACCCCAAATAGGAAGGCGCGCTCGTTGCTTTCCTACGGGCGAATGTCGATGTGTTTGCCTGGCAACCATCTGACATCCTCGGCGTTCCCAGGAAAGTGATTGAGCACCACCTCGCCTTCTGTCCTCATGCGCGGCCCGTCAAGCAGAGAGTTAGGAAGCAAGCGGTGGAGCGCCAAGAGTTCATCGCAGAAGAGATCAAGAAGTTGGAAGCGGCAGGCCTTGTCAGAGGCGTGCTCCATCCGACGTGGTTGGCCAATCCTGTTGTCGTGCGCAAAGAAAATGGGAAATGGAGGCTTTGCATCGACTTTACTGATGTTAATAAAGCTTGTCCCAAAGATCCCTTTCCCTTGCCGCGCATTGACCAGATTGTTGACTCCACGGCCGGATGTGACCTGTTTTTATTTCTTGACGCATACTCAGGGTACCATCAGAGCTTCATGGCTGAAGAAGATGAGGAAAAGACCGCATTCATCACTCCATGTGGCACGTACTGTTTCGTACGGATGCCTTTCGGTTTGAAGAATGCCGGTTTGACGTTTGCAAGGGTTGTCCATACCGCTTTTGAGCCGCAAATCCACAGAAATGTGGAAGCCTACATGGATGACATAGTGGTCAAAAGTAGGAACAGGGCAACCCTGATTCAAGATTTAGAAGAGACCTTTGCGAACCTGCGCAGGATCAGCCTCAAGCTCAACCCCGAGAAGTGCGTGTTTGGAGTCCCTTCCGGCAAGCTTCTCGGGTTCTTCGTGTCTCAGCGAGGAATCAAAGCCAATCCAGACAAAATCAAGGCCATCGAGCAGATTGAAGCACCAACACGCGTCAAGGATGTACGAAGGCTTGCAGGTTGCGTCGCGGCTCTCAGCAGGTTTATTTCCAAGTCTGTAGAATGCGCCCTGCCATTTTTCAAAGTTTTGAAAATGGCGGGTCCAGTAAAATGGACTCCGGAAGCGGAGGCTGCGCTGCAGGACTTGAAGAAATACCTGTCCTCCGCTCCAATACTTCTCGCGCCTAAACCACAAGAGAAGTTGCTACTGTACCTGGCGGCAACCAATCAAGTGGTTAGTGCTGCGTTAGTAGCGGAGAGGGAGGCAGATGATGAGCTAGCAACCGCGGCAAGCGCGTCCAGCGACAAGCAAGAGGCTTCCCCGACAAGCTCTGGCCCCGACAAGGATGAATCTGCGTAGGAGCGAGTGGAGATGCAGAAGAAGAGAATGGTGCAACGCCCAGTTTACTTTGTCTGCTCCCTTCTGCAGGGGGCTAGGTCAAGGTACTCTGGTGTGCAGAAATTGCTTTTCGGCCTTCTCATGGCCTCGAGAAAGCTGCGCCATTACTTCCAAGCACATGAGATTACAGTTGTCACCCGCTTTCCGCTAAAGAGGATACTACAGAATCCAGAAGCAACAGGCATGATTGTCGAGTGGGCACTGGAACTGTCAAGCTTCGGTCTCAAATTCAAGAGCACTTCAACTATCCAAAGCAGAGCATTGGCGGAGTTCATAGCAGAGTGGACACCGACACCAGACGAAGAGATCCCAGAGACAAGCATCCCCGTCAAAGAAGCAAGCAAAGAGTGGCTGATGTATTTTGATGGTGCTTTCTCGCTGCAAGGCGCCGGTGCTGGCGCGTTGCTTATCGCGCCCACCGGAGAGCATCTCAAGTACATAGTCCAGATGCACTTCCCCAAGGAGCAAGCAACCAACAATACTGCAGAGTATGAAGGTTTGCTCGCTGGTCTCAGGATCGCGGCAGAACTTGGGATCAAGAAGCTCATTGTCAGGGGTGACTCGCAGCTTGTCGTCCGCTAAGTGAACAAAGATTACCAGAGTCCGTTGATGGAAGCGTACGTTGGTGAAGTGAGGAAGCTAGAAGAGCGCTTTGACGGCCTGCAAATGGAACACGTTCCAAGAGCTGAGAACGACATTGCTGATGGCCTGTCAAAGTGCGCAGCACTTAAGTTACCTGTGGAACCAGGAACCTTTGTGCTCAAGCTGACTCAGCCATCCGTGACACTATCAACCGGACAGAGCAAGAAGAGGAAGTTGGTCTCCGGCGACTATCTTCCGGCAGAGCTCCCCGGAGCCGCCGCCAAGAAGGTCCCCAAGATCGACGCCAAGAGCGCTAAGGAGCCGTCTGCTCCGGCAAACCCCAGGGTTTGTTCCGTAGAAGCAGGCGCTCCCGACAAGTTTTGCCCCGGCAAGCTTGCCGGGGAACGTCAAGCTCCGGCTGAGCCCCAGATCCTCGCCGTAGAAGCGGACGTTCCCGCAGCAGCAGATGTGCCTTCAGTCCTTGTTGTCGAGCCACAGGCTCCAGCATGGGCGCAGCAGACTGTCCATCTCCTCCAGAACGGAGAACTTCACGAAGAACAAGAAGAAGCGGAAAGAGTAGCCCGGTGCTCGAGTATGTACCAGTTCGTCGACAACACACTGTACAGAAGAGGGCGCAACGGTGTGAAATTGAAGTGTGTTTCCAGGGAAGACGGACAAAAGCTGTTGGCAGAGATACATGGAGGCATATGTGGTCACCACATCGGCGCCAGAGCACTTGCCGACAAAGCGTTCCGGCAAGGTTTCTTCTGGCCGACAGCCCTCCAGGATGCAACTGCACAAGTAACCAAGTGTGAAGCGTGCCAGTTCCATTCCAAGCAGATACACCAGCCAGCTCAAGCTCTCCAGACGATCCCTTTATCCTGGCCATTTTCGGTCTGGGGGCTCGACATCCTTGGCCCCTTCCCCCGAGCTGTCGGGGGCTTTGAGTACTTGTACGTCGCAATCGACAAGTTCACAAAGTAGCCGGAAGTGGAACCAGTGAGGAAGGTGACAACACAGTCAGCAGTCAAGTTCTTCAGGTCGATTGTTTGCCGCTTCAGGATCCCCAACAGGATCATCACCGACAACGGTACGCAATTCACGAGCCGCGCCTTCATGCAATACGTCCAAGATCTCGGCGCCAAGGTCTGCTTCGCTTCTGTTGCTCATCCCAGGAGCAACGGTCAAGCGGAGAGGGCCAATGCCGAAGTGTTGCGCGGGCTCAAGACCAGAACTTTCGACAGGCTGCACAAGTGTGGAAGAAACTAGATCGAGGAGCTGCCGGTGGCTCTTTGGTCGATCAGAACGACGCCAAATCGAGCCACTGGCCAGACACCATTTGCTCTAGTCTATGGAGCAGAAGCAGTTACCCCCACGGAACTCGTATACGGGTCACCTCGAGTGCTCGCTTATGATGAGCTTGAGCAAGAGTAGCTGCGTGAAGATGACGCGCTGCTCCTTGAGGAAGATCGTCTTCAGGCTGCTGTGCGAGCCTCTCGCTACCAGCAAGCTTTGCGTCGCTACCATAGCCGCAAAGTTAAAGCCAGAAGCTTCAAGGAAGGCGACCTTGTTCTTCGGTGCGCTCCGTCCGCCAAGAATCATAACAAGTTGACGCCAAAGTGGGAAGGCCCTTACCGGGTGAGACAAGTCACGAGGCCCGGCGCTGTCCGCCTTGAGACCGAAGATGGCACTCCGGTGAGCAACTCTTGGAATATTGAGCATCTTCGTAAGTTTTACCCGTAAGGCGCAGTTGTCGGACCCCGTCCGGCAACCACCCTTTTGTACAAGTCTTGCCGCTGTTGCATGTAATCCTTTGTACAAAGCCAGGCGCAGACCCTGAGCAGCAGTAAATGAAGCGCTGGCGCCCTAAGTTTTAGCATGCATGCTGAGTCGAGTCTCGTCCTTGGTTAGGGTTGATAGTGCCTAACAGCTGCTAACCCCTAGCTTAGAGGTCGAGTCTCCGTCCTTTTTTCCTGTTCTTTCGTTTCCTTTGGTTCGCAAGGTTCTACATATCCTGGCCAGACCGCTTAAGGACGAAGAAGAAAAGAAGGGCAGACCAGCATCTGGTCCCCGGCAAACCAGTGTTGCCGGGGGCTGCAAGTACAAAGATTCGCCCGCGGCAAGCCGAAGTTGCCGGGGGCTGCAATCCCAGATAAGTTTTTCATCCCTTGTCATGCATTCTCTTATGGACTGAGGAATGCGAAAACCTTGTTCCTTCCTAAAAAGCTATCGTTCTCCCTTAACTCTGGGCCCCGGAGCGCGTTCTCGGGGCCAGTTTTGGTGGTAGCCGCGGCGGCAAAGGAACGGAATGAGGAGCCCGAACCCGCCTCATCCCAACCTCCGCCAAAGGCGTGAGGAAGGTCGAGTGGCGCGGGAAGACGGCAGGGCCTATTGCCGGGCGAAGAAGTGTCTATCTTAATGATATAAAGGACTCGCTCCTTGGCGTGGGTTTTACCCGCGAGACAAATGGCCCGGCAAACATCCCCTTTTCATTAAAAACATTCCGCTCAGGTACAGTTCAGAGGGAGTGAAAAACATGAGAGATGGGATTACAAGCTTTAAATGCATCTAAGGCCCGAAGGCTTACAAGTTAAAAAGAGATAAGGTGCCCGTAATCCCTTCTTGTCTCTCTCCTCAGGAGGTAGGACAAGGAGGCAAAAAGGGCAAAAGGGGCGCCTAGACAAGCTACGGGTGGCAGAAGACACCAACAGAACGCCCCGAGGACCGTCTGAAGGCTAGGTGGTGGTGGCGGCTCCGGAAGCAGGGCTCGACGGGGCGGCAGGACGTCAACACGCTGTCGAGGGCACCTCGCCCTTGTACTCCGACTTGACGGCCTTGCCGCCAGCCCTCTTCCTCTTCCGCAGCCTCGCCACGCCAGCCGCCAAGGAGACGACCCCGGGAAGCTCAAGGAGCCGGCGACACGGATGATGGGGTTGCCGGTGCCACGCGGAGCCGTGACCGACGCCTAGTCGGACCCGTCATCCCGACGACCGCTACCCTCGTCGTCGTTGTCGCTCCCCTCCTCGTCACTCTCGCTCGAGGAGGAGCTTTCGCTGTCGGAGGAGCTATCCACGCAGCACTGGGCCCGGATCCCGAAGCACCCGAAGACCTTGACGGAGAGGAGATCGCCCTCCATCAACTTAAAATGGAGGGTGAACCCCTCCATCAAGCTGTGGATACGGGCGAACGTCTTACACCCTCGACCAAGATACATCACGCCGGGGGCTGGGGACTCAACGTGGACCCGCGTGCCGCTGATCCCACAGCCCCTCATGCGTAGTCTTAGCGTCTCGGGTTGTTCCACCTCCATCACGCTTGCGAAGGGGGCCGGGAGGCGGAGGCGACGACGAGGCGCCCGGCGCAGCCTGACGAAGAACTCGCAGGGGTCGTCCCCGATGTGGACTGCCGTGAGAAGGGGGGCCGCTGGCGGAGGCGAGGCCGGCGCGTCGCCCCGTCCGCCTCGTCCCTGAGCGCCTCGGCCTCGTCCACGACCTCGTCCACGACCTCGCCCCCTCCCCCTTTCCCTTACGGTTGGCTCTGCCACCGCGGGTGCAAGGGGAGGAGGGGCGCGTTGCCTGGCGGCGACCCTCGCCGCCATCGATGAAGGACCAGGATTCCCTTTCTCCATGGCGAATGGAGAGAGGGGATCAGAAGCTGAAGAAAAGCAAATATGGAGGAGTGTGGGTTTTCGTCGCCCCCCTCTTGCTCTTTATAAAGGAGCAAGGTGGGGGCTCGACTGCCCCGCTCAGCCAATCAAGATGCAGGAAGAGCAGGCGACTGGGACCGGCCTGCTGCCTCGGCCCGGTTTCTTGCCTCCACCGTCCGCGACCCTAAGTGCATGGGAGCCGCGTGGCTGGCATGCAGGACCGAGGCGACGGATGAGGCGACCTCCCCTCGCCCCGTGATCGTGGGGAGCGGGCGCCTCGGAAACCGTGCCTCGGCCCCGTCCAGCAGACGAGCCGCGCCTCCACGCCTCCCTCCACTTATGGAGATAACGCGAACCGTCCCCCTTTATTGCGACGTGACGCATGCCTGCGGGGCTCAGCCCCGCGCACGTCGCCCACGTCACGCACGCCTCTCCCCACGATGCCGCGTTCGACGCGTGCCGTTCGGGGAGGGCATGGTGGATGCAGAAGAAGGTGCAGCGCAACCCAGGCCGCGCGTGCCCGTGCACTGTTTTGGGCCTAGCCCAACAGCGCTCGGCACTGTGTATGGCCCAGGCCCGGGGGCTCCTGTCGGTGTACTAAAGTAGGGGTACCTTAGTACTCCGAACTTGTGCACGGGCAGTCGTAGCACCCTGCGGCAAGGCTTGCCAGGCGACCGCCAAAACTCTCCGTGGTCCCTTTTTGGGCCATCCAAGAACAAAGTATTTGAGCCAAGGCCCCGGTAGGAGGAGCTTGCCGGGAAGGCCACCCGAAGAGAGCAAGGCCCCGGCAAGAGGAGCTTGCCGGGACGGCCGCTCGAAGCACAAGGCCCCGGCAAGAGGAGCTTGCCGGGAAGGCCGACCAAGGCACGACAAGAGACTTGCTGCGACGCGCCACGCGTCCCGACAAGGACCGGTGAGCAACAAGCTCCCGGGCGCGACAAGGCATCGACCGCGGCAAGGCGCTTGCCGCGGCAAGTCACCACCCCACGCCTGCGTTCCAGCTCATCCACCCACGCATCGCTCTGGGGCCGTTCCAGGCGTACGTGGCGAGAGGCTGCGCAGCCAGGGGCATGCGGTGGCGAAGCAACGCTGACAGGGTAGCCGTCGTGGCAAACGGTGGCACCCCTGACGGTCCCTTTTCTGCACTGTTTGGGCGACCCAGACGGCCATTTAATGCCCTTGTCCCCTGCCGTCAGAGTTAGGTATGATAGCACTGTGCAAACAGCTGTACCCAACACAGCGTTTTCCAGTTTTACCCCCGCCTACGTTGCCACCTGTGGGTGACCCCTTGCGCATATAAAAGGAGGCCCCATGCGCAACGTGAGAGAGGAGGAGAAGGAGGCAGACCACCCACGCTCGGTCTGATTAGTTGCCTGAGTGTACTGTAGCACTCAGCGCTCCCAAGAACACAATACAAACCACAAAGCAGCAGTAGGGTTTTACGCATCCGTGCGGCCCGAAGCTGGGTAAATCCCCTTGTGTGCATCGCCTCGATCCGCTCTTCACGCGACCTCCGCCCCCCGCCGAACCAGAAAAGGGCTCGGTCCCCATAGGTGTTCGTGGAGGCAGATTTCCCCCGACAACTTGAGAATATTCTTTTGCTCCCCTTGTGTCGAATCAACAAATTTGGGTTGAATACTCTACCCTCGAAAACTGTTGCGATCCCCTATACTTGTGGGTTATCAAGACTATTTTCTGGCGCCGTTGCCGGGGATCATAGCTCTATTCTTTGAGTTACTTGGGATTTATATCTGCTGGTCACTATGAAGAACTTGAAAGACGCTAAGACAACAATTTATCCCTCAACTACGAGGGGAGGTAAGGAACTGCCATCTAGCTCTGCACTTGATTCACCTTCTGTTTTGAGTAAGCTTGCGACAGCTAAACCTGCTTTTGCTATTCGTTCTGATATGTCGCATGTTATTGATGATACCACTTCCGCTATGCATGATAATTATGATGAAACTACTTCTATGCTTGATACTACTGTGCCACTTGATGAATTTCTTGATGAAAAAATTGCTAGGGCTAGAGAGAAAGAAATTATTGAAACTGATTGTATTGATGAATGTGATGATGAAGATATGCCTGTTACTCCTGAGGGTTATGTTTTTGATTTGGAAGCTTCTGCAACTATTTTAGCTTGCAAAGATAGATATGAACTGAAGAGGTTATTAATTAAATGGAATAAGCAATCTCTTAAAGATAGAATGAAACCTGATCCTGCTTTTGCTACTTCACCTATTTGTGTTACCGATAAGGATTATGAATTCTCTGTTGATCCTGATATAATTACTTTGGTTGAATCTGATCCTTTTCATGGCTATGAATCTGAAACTGTTGTGACACATCTTACTAAATTAAATGATATAGCCACCCTGTTTACTAATGATGATAGATCCCGCTACTTTTATATCCTTAAAATATTTCCGTTCTCATTAAAGGGTGATGCTAAGATATGGTTTAATTCTCTTGATCCTGGTTGTGTGCATAGTTCCCATGATATGATTTATTACTTCTCTGCTAAATATTTCCCTGCTCATAAGAAACAAGCTGCTTTAAGGGAAATATACAACTTTGTGCAAATTGAAGAAGAGAGTCTCCCACAAGCTTGGGGGAGGTGTAACATCCCAAAATTCTAAATTTTGGAATGTTATAAAAAATAGATAGACTTGATTGATTATTTGATTGATTGACTGAAAGTGAGTGAAATTTGAAACTTTTTGAAAGTTAAATGAGAGGGAATAAAAGGACTTTCCCAAGCTTTCATTTTTGCTTTTCTGATCTTCGTGAATTCAAATTATTTTCAAATACAAAACCCTAGAGAGAAGATGACATGACTTCTTCCATTTAAATAAATGAAAAGGGTGTTTGAAAAATATTTGAATTCCAATTGAAAATATTTCCAATTTGAAACTTTATGCAACTCAATGATTTTCACGAGAGAAGATAATATGACTTCTTCAAAATATATGAAATATGAGTTGGGAGTTTCAAAGAATTAAATTCATAGTTCTTTTGAATTTATTTTCAATTTGGAGTTATTTGAGTTTTACTCAAATTGTTTTTCTCCAAAAATAAAATATATGGAAATTAGGGTAACATGATTCCCTACAACAGAAAATTGGAGAAAAATTAATTTGAAATCATTTTGGTATTTTAAAAATGATTTTTATTGGATTTTATTAGACCAGTAGCACTCTTTGAATTATCTGAATTTGTATGGATTTTAGTTGACTTTACAAAAATGTTCACGTTGTAGATGATCTTAATTTTGGTATGTTTAAGCATGCATATGCATGGAAGGATTGGATGGTAGAAGGCTGATGGAGGACCTATCAGCAAGATGAAGTTTTAACTCTAGCCAGTGTATCACCAGGATCTGGAATGTTACATCAAGAAGTTAAGGTGGACTTACAGGAAGCCGTATTTTGACAAGGAAGTATTTTGAGAAGAACTCCGGACCCAGAAGCTAAAGTAGCCAAGCTAGAGGAGCAAAACCTTGAGACATCTAAAGATTCGTCATGAAGGATCATGGTCCATGTCGAGGTTGATGAAACCCAGAAGTTGGAATGCAACTCCAGTAATATTAAAGGATGTCACGAGAGACTCCACGTCAATAGAGTTGATCTGGCAAAAGAACTTGAGAAAGACAAGCATGATCGAAAGAAGCCATCGGAGACATGAACAAGACTTGAGGAGTTTGATGACTTTGACGATTTATTGACCTTCAGAAGACCAAACCCCTGTTATATACCTACGTTAGATGCGACGATTGTGAGTTGTCATTTGTTTGATGTTTTTCCGACAGCCACAATAAAATCTGTCTTTTAAAAACCTTTGTTTGTATTGTGTGCATCCCTATCGATCTCTCTTATCCCACCCCAAACCCATGGACCCAATAGATGATGAATGGAGATGAGCTCGTATTTTCTGGACCGATGAGTCAATTGAAGATAGACCGATGGATTCTGAACATGGAGGATCACCTGGAGAATAACCATATAGCCGAAAAGGATATGGCTCGGCATGCTCTTCAATGCTTTGAATGAGGTGCTGCTACTTGGTGGAGGATGTACCAAATCATCAATGGATGGCAAGGAGTAACCACTTGGAAGGAATTTAAGTGGACTTTGTTAAAGTCTTGGCTTGTGTCCCAGAAATTGAGGCCTTATGGAAATGATATGAAGAAACCTTGTGCATACAAGCTTTGTGGAGAATTAGGACACAACCATAAAGAAAACAAGGACGAATACCCTCATAATCGGAGGATTACCAAAGGAGTTAGCCGAGGATCTTAGGGAACTTCGGTTGGAGATTGTTCCCAAAGGTTTTGATGCAGCAATGGAAGTTCAGTCTACATTGTGGGGAAAGATTCGTGAATCTCAGAAGGATGACAAAGAGATTGCTGAGGAAAACAGAGGATGAGTAACGGAAAGGCCAAAGGTTTTCGTAAGGATGAGCACGACACCTTATGGTTCAAGGACTGTGTTTATGTGCCCAATAACACAGAGATCAGGAAGTTAATACTTCAGAGGTTCATGACTCACCATACTCGATACCCCCGGAAACCCCAAGATGTATTTGGATTTGAAGGAGCGTTTCTGGTGGACGGGGATGAAGAAGGATATTGCTGAGTATGTAGCCGTATGTGATGTATGTCAGAGAGTAAAAGCAGAGCATCAGAAGCCAGCAGGATTACTACAGCCTATGCCGATACCCGAATGGAAGTGGGATAAGCTTGGCATGGATTTCATTACCGGATTTCCCAGAACCCGATCGGGGTATGATTCTATCTGGGTAGTAGTTAATTCGCTTGACCAAAGTGGCTCACTTTATCCTAGTGAAAACCACCTATACAAGTGCGAAGTTTGCCAAGATATATATGACCGGGATCGTATGTCTGCATGGAGTTCCGAGGACCATAGATAGAGGAACATAGTTTACCTCAAAGTTTTGGAACCAGCTGCACCAGACTTTGGGTACTAGGGTAGAGTTCAGTGCAACCTTTCATCCGCAGACAGATGGATAGACCGAGAGAGTCAAACAGATTCTGGAGGACATGTTGAGAGCTTGTGCATTAGATTATGGATCTAGTTGGGATAATAATTTTCCTTACACGGAGTTCTCATACAACAGTTACCAAGCTAGTTTGAAGATAGCCCCTTTTGAAGCTTTTTATGGGAGAAGGAGCCAGACACCGTTGATGTGGGATGAAGTTGGAGACCGTCAGTTGTTTCGACCAAATGTGATCAAGGAGTCAGAAGAGAATGTTAAGTTGATTCGAGATAGACTGAAGGTAGCTCAGTCCAGGCAGAAGAGTTATGCAGGCTAAAAAATGCAAGGAGGTAGTCTATGAAATTGGAGACACAACATGTCTTCGTGTGTTCCCTCTGCGAGGAGTTAAACGAATTGGAGTTAAGGGAAAGTTGGCCTTGAGATTTTTAGGACCATACGAAGTTTTGGAGCGTATGGGAGAAGTGGCCAACAAATTGGAGTCACCCGAAGAACTGTCAGACGTTCATGATGTGTTTCACGTTTCCCAGTTGAAGAAGTGCCATGCAGAGATGGCCAATATTCCCCTGTAAGGACGCTTGACCCTGGAAAGGATGATGATGTTCTACGAAGTGGAGTATGGACTTCATAAGTATAAGTTTTTATCTCGGTATGTGGGATATCCCACGAGGATGAAGAGATGAATTACTATTGGATATAAAGGAGGTATGATGTAGGAAATATGGATCAATGGAAATTCCATGATGAGTCTAAGTAATCATGTTCTAGTTTGGTGCCAATAGAAGGAAAGAAGACAATACAAATGGATGGATTTTAAGTATGCCAGGAAGCTGGAAGTTGGATGTTGGATGTTGGAATAATGATCAGTTGCCCCGATGATGAGTTCAAGGTTTGCAAGTGATGAGATGGGCCATAACCCACAGGCCCCAGGACCTGCCAAGAAGCAAACACACTCTCGCTAAAAAAACCCTGGAAGAAGTTACGATTTTATCGATAGACGATCTTATAGGAGTTTACGCAAAACCAGAGAGTTGTGAAGGAATGATAGATGTTTTGTTTGGCTTGCAGGATCTATGGATTTATCCGAACCCGGTTCGTCGACAAGAGAAATTCTGCAATGCTTGTGAGGATGACCGAGTGTTAGACTGCGAGATTCGCTAAACCATATATCAGGTAATGATTTGGGTGCGGGATGGATTGATCACCATACCGACTTACTCTTATTATTCGTTTTGCTATATGGGATGGTAAATCTGAGTGACTTACCTATAGTAGAGAGACAACGATCAAAACCCTGTTTAAACCTTGGAATGGTATAAGAATTTTCCCCCTTGTACAAGGCACCTATTGCCAACCGTAGGTTATACGGTGAGGATCAACCACACGCATTTCCTGCAGGAGAAACCATAAATTGTTGACCACCATGAGATATCGATAGTTGTTTAGTTTTGGCGCCAGACCTGTCAGCTAAGAAGACCCAATCTTGGAATAACCTTACCAAGAGGAAAGGACAGAAGAATTGAGGAAAAGGTTATGCCACTACCGGAAGAGCCCATAGAAGGAATTATCCTTACGATCTCAGAAGACCGACACTGTCAAGAATAAGGATGGAGTATATAAATTTTGATGGAACCGTAACCATGCTTCTAAGGGTGGTAGCACCCCACACCCCGGTGACGATCGATGGATTTTGCGAGACCCCAAGCCTAACCTATTTCTTTCTAGCCTCTCCGAATCTCGAGGACGAGATTCATTTTTAAGGGTGGTAGGTTTGTAACATCCCAAAATTCTAAATTTTGGAATGTTATAAAAAAATAGATAGACTTGATTGATTATTTGATTGATTGACTGAAAGTGAGTGAAATTCGAAACTTTTTGAAAGTTAAATGAGAGGGAATAAAAGGACTTTCCCAAACTTTTATTTTTGCTTTTATGATCTTTGTGAATTCAAATTATTTTCAAATACAAAACCCTAGAGAGAAGATGACATGTTCTTCCATTTAAATAAATGAAAAGGGTGTTTGAAAAATATTTGAATTCCAATTGAAAATATTTCCAATTTGAAACTTTATGCAACTCAATGATTTTCACGAGAGAAGATAATATGACTTCTTCAAAATATATGAAATATGAGTTGGGAGTTTCAAAGAATTATATTCATAGTTCTTTTGAATTTATTTTCAATTTGGAGTTATTTGAGTTTTACTCAAATTGTTTTTCTCCAAAAATAAAATATATGGAAATTAGGGTAACATGATTCCCTACAACAGAAAATTGGAGAAAAATTAATTTGAAATCATTTTGGTATTTTTAAAATGATTTTTATTGGATTTTATTAGACCAGTAGCACTCTTTGAATTATCTGAATTTGTATGGATTTTAGTTGACTTTACAAAAATGTTCATGTTGTAGATAATCTTTTTCTGAAAATTTTGATATATTATATGCCTATATAATATTTTTATTTATTTAACTTTTATTATTTGATTTGTCTGAAAAATGTTTTATTAAAGAAAAAATCCCCGACTGGGCCGGCCCAGCCAACCGGCCAGGCCAAGGCCCAGCTCCGTGCCGCCTTCCCCGTCACCCCGCGCATCCAGGCGGGAGTCCACCGCCGCCACGGCTCGCCGGAGCCGTCTCCCCGCCGGAGTCCTCCTCTCCTGCCCCCTCCTCCACGCCTCCCGTGCCTATAAATAGCACCGCCCGAAGCCCCGCACCGCCCCTCTCTCCCGCGAATCGCTGCCGCCGCCTCCGCCAGATCCACACCGCGCCGCCGCCGCTGCCTGCTGCCGCCCACCGCCGCACGCCGCCGCTCGCCGCCGCCCGCTGCCGCGCATCCCGCGCCGCACTCCGCCGCCGCCAGCGCCGTAGCCCCGCGCCACCGCCGCCGTTGCCGCACCGCGCCGGAGCCGCCGCTGTCGACAACCGCCGCCGCCGCCGTTGCCGTTGACCCGCCGTGGACCGGTAAAAAAAACCGCCCGGTCCGATCCGGTTTATTTTCCGTTTCGTTTTTTTCCGTTAAACCCGGTTTGTTTTACTAACCTAGTTATTTAGTGGATGTTCGCTTGGTTAGATCTGTTAGTGAACGCTTTCATTCATTAGGACTCTGTAGCGAGCGTTCGCTCGATAGTTTTTTTCTTTTTCTTTTTATTTTCTGTTCAGGGACCTATTTTTAGTAGTTTCTCTTACAGATTAGTTCCTGTACTTCAAACAACCACATCTTTTTACTCGTTTGTCCAAAATCAACGAAACCAACGCCCACTTCTTCGTTATGATCCCCTCTATCCAGCAATCCAACTAAAACATGTTTTGAAAATTTAAAATTTGAATTAGATTAGATTTGAATTCAAACTTCGTTTGATCATAACTTGAGTTCCGTAGCTCCGTTTGAATTGATTCTTTTTGCCAATTGAAGCTCCTGACCTAAACTTTCTGATAAGGCCAAATTCACATAATTTTGGTACTATTAGGAATTGTTTTATGTCGCAAGAGTTATTTGCTTAGTTTTGATGTTTTTCGAATCGTTTTCTTCGATCTTTCTGATCTTTTGAGTGATTGCTTATGTGTGATTACTATTGCTTGCTTACGATAGATTGACCGGAGTGAGACGAGTAGATCTATCAAGAGTTTTGAGTGCGAATCATCTTCATCAACATTGCAGGCAAGTAACACTTTGATCATGCCTTCTCATTGCCCAGTTTTTATTGCATTAGATCAATCCTCACACATTGCATGATTAGGATCTAATTAAACTGTGGGATGGGAAGTAGTTGAGGTAGTACCTATTACCTGTTTTATTATGAACCTTTGGGCGTTACTCTACGTTGCTTATTATGCCATGCTATGCTAGTAGACGTGGATTGGGTGAGTGATATCCATGACAGATGTGAGTTTGTTAATTTTAATGGTTTACTTAAGGTGGCAATTTAAACACACATCTGGGTGGATTGAGGCACCTGGTTTCTATTAGGACTTGCCTGTTTTTCTTTTGGACCGCCACCCAGGCTCAAAGGGATCATAAGATTATTCATGCTAGAAACTTCCATGTGCAGCCACAAGCCATTATGGGCTCTGGCATAGTTGACTAAGTCGTGCGAACTCTTACAGTGGTAGACTAGCAGAGGTAGGGGATGTAGGTTGGTACGGTCTATCACAACGTAAGGTGCTAGCGCTTCTGAAAGACTATGTCTCGGTCATCCGTTTCTCAAACACCCTGTAGTGCGAGAAACCAAACGAAGGCGATCGAGTCTTGTGGGGAAAAGTGCGCAAACCTCTGCAGAGTGTACAAACTAATCATGATTAGCCGTGTCCCCGGTTATGGACGTTTTGAGTATCTAGTTCTTGGATTATCCTGTTGATCTCATCACGTTACTTTAATTAATTTTGTTGGGTGTTAATGATTACTTTTAATTGGGATTGAGAATGCTGTCAACCATTCTCAATGTTTAACAACCACCATGATAGTTAAATAAATTTATTCCTTTGCAGTAGGGAAAAATTGGCTTTTCGCAAAAACATTATAACCATAGAGCTTTTCCACCAGCCATATATGCATGTAGTGATAGCCGTTGTTCATAATTATCTCTATGGTGTGAATTTGCCAGTGCATTCAATGTACTGACCCGTTTCGGGCTGCAACGTCTCAAGTTGCAGGTTTTCTTACGACGAGTAAGTGATACGTTAGGGTTACGATTTCTACACTCAACTTTGCCGTTGGTGTTGATGGGAATCCACAACCTTGCTTGCTTCCGCTATATTGGATTGAGGTAATAGCATTTACGTTACTTTATACATGTGATTTACCTCTGTTATAAATCCTTCGAGTACTGTGTGTGTCAGCATACCGATCCAGGGATGACACGTAAGCACAGAGACTTGTCCCATTCGGGTCGGGTCGCTACAGGAGGCTTCTCAAGTTAATTAATGCTTTGCCTGATCATCCTCTTAAGAAAAATGAAATACTTGATATCTTTTACAATGGACTAATCGATGCTTCCAGAGATTACCTGGATAGTTGTGCTGGTTCTGTTTTAGGGAAAGAACACCGGATGAAGCTGAAATTCTATTGAATAATATGTTGACAAATGAAAATAATTGGACACCTTCTGAGCCAGCTCCTGCTCCAATTACTGAGCCTATTCCTAAACCAACTCCGAAGAATAGAGGTGTTCTATTTCTCAGTCCTGAAGATATGCAAGAGGCAAAGAAATCTATGAAAGAAAAAGGTATTAAAGATGAACATGTTAAGAATTTACCTCCTATTGAAGAAATACATGGTCTTAATTTACCGCCTGTTGAAGAAACACATGATCTTCATCCATTACCTATTGAAGAAACTCATGGTCTTGATAACCCGACACAGGTAGTAAAGGTAAATTCTCTCTATAGATATGATAGAGCTGAAATCCCTCTTACTAAGTTTGCTAGCCCACGCTTAGATGAGTTTGATAATTTTATGGTTAAGCAAGAAGATTTCAATGCTTATTTTGGTAGACAATTAAAACAAAATGCTTATATGCTTAAACACTTGGGTGATTATATGGCTAATATTCGAGGTGAACTTAAACTCATGAGCAAACATGCTTCCATGGTTACCACTCAAGTAGAACAAGTACTTAAAGCTCAAAATGATTTGCTCAATGAAATGAATAGTAAGGAAAATGATTTTGCTGTTAGAGTGGCTACAAGAACTGGTAGAATGACTCAGGAACCTTTGTATCCTGAAGGCCACCCTAAGAGAACTGAGCAAGATTCTCAGAGAAATAATGTTGATGTACCTAGTCCTTCTAAAAAGAAGAAAAAGAAAAATGATAGGACTTTGCAAACTTCTAGTGAACCTATTGCTGAACCACCTGAGTATCCCAATGATATCTCTATGTCTGATGCTGAAACACAATCTGGTAATGAACATGAACCTAGTGAAAATGTTAATGATGATGTTCATGATGATGCTCAACCTAGTAATGATAATGATGTAGAAACTGAACCTGTTGTTGATCTTGATAACCCACAGTCAAAGAATCAACGTTATGATAAGAGAGACTATGTTGCTAGGAAACATGGTAAAGAAAGGTAACCATGGGTTCAGAAACCCATGCCTTTTCCTCCCAAACCATCCAAGAAAAAGGATGATGAGGATTTTGAGCGCTTTGCTGAAATGATTAGACCTATCTTTTTGCGTATGCGATTGACTGATATGCTCAAAAGGAATCCTTATGCTAAATATATGAAAGATATTGTCACTAATAAAAGAAAGATACCGGAAGCTGAAATTTCCACCATGCTTGCTAATTATACTTTCAAGTGTGGAATATCAAAGAAATTTGGAGATCTAGGAGTACCTACTATACCATGCTCCATTAAAAGGAATTATGTTAAAACTGCTTTATGTGATCTTGGAGCCGGTGTTAGTGTTATGCCTCTCTCTTTATATCGTAGACTTGACTTGAATAAGTTGACACCTACTGAAATATCCTTGCAAATGGCTGATAAATCAACTCCTATACCTGTCGGTATTTGTGAGGATGGGCCTGTTGTGGTTGCAAACGTTACTATTTTAACCGACTTTGTTATTCTTGATATTCTCGAGGACGATAGTATGTCTATTATTCTTGGAAGACCTTTTTTGAATACTGCAGGGGCTGTTATTGATTGCAACAAAGGCAATGTCACTTTTCATGTTAATGGTAATGAGCATACGGTACACTTTCTGAGGAAACAACCTCAAGTTCATACTATCAACTCTATTGGAAAAATTCCATCGATTATTATTGGAGGTTTTGAATTTCCTCTTCCTACTGTCAAAAAGAAATATGATATTCTTATTATCGGGGATGTGCATATCCCCGTTGAGGTAACATAGTGCTATTCGAAATTTCTCCTCCTTCATGTTATTCGGAATGAGTTCGTTAACAAGACTTGATCAACCTTGTTAGTGGATTCCTTTTAACGAGCATGAGATGGATGAAACTAGAAGGCACAACCTTGTGTACCCTCTCTCTACTTTCTGTTATTTAGTTGAAATAAAGTAAAAAATAGTATTTTTCTGCCTGTTTTCTTATTTATCCGTGCAATATAAAAACACCCCGAAAATAAAAGTT
Organism: Aegilops umbellulata; assembly: GCA_032464435.1. Classification (NCBI taxonomy): domain Eukaryota; kingdom Viridiplantae; phylum Streptophyta; class Magnoliopsida; order Poales; family Poaceae; genus Aegilops; species Aegilops umbellulata. The sequence continues at coordinate 256,953,981 of CP136059.1, forward strand.
CTCCAAATGCCCTGAAAATGAAATATGATTTTTTCTAGAATATTTGAGGATTTATGGAACTGAGAACACAGCAGGGGGTCAACCACCTGGGCACGAGGGTGGAGGGCACGCCCTACCCCCAGGGCGCGCCCCCTGCCTCGTGGACCCACGGTGGCCCCCTCCACTTATTCCTGCACCCATACAGTTCTTCTTCCTCCCACAAACACGAATATCTAGCTCAAGCATGAGTTCTAGCTCACCTTGCTGTGATTTTTGATCTCCTTGCTCAAAGCACCTCTCACAAAACTGCTTGGGGAGATTGTTCCTTGGTATGTGACTCCTCCATTGGTCCAATTAGTTTTTGATCTAGTGCTTTATTCTTTGCAAATTTGTGCTGCCTAGGTGACCATGTTCTTGAGCTTGCATGTCAAATTTATATGGTTCCAAGTAGTTCTAATGCTTGATATAGTCTCTAGGAACTTGTAGGAGTAGTTGCTATCAATTTTGTTGAGCTTGGTTCACTTTTGTTTGAAGTCACTAAAAATTTCAGAAATTTTTCAGAGGAAGAAATATGCTTAGGAAAATGTTCCAAGGTGGTTCTTCAAGGAAGCAAGGACCCAGGCTTGCAATGCGTGATGCTGATGATGAGCCACCAAGAGACGCCCCAGTGCGGCCTTGTGAGTGGCCTTCAGAAAATTTTACGGATCGAGCGGGAATCAAAGAGGAATTTAATGCATATTTGCGTAACGCCGATCTTGTGAGCTTTGAGGCAGACAAATGCCCGCAGTACCATCATCTCACTAGTTCATTTGTTAGGAGGTTTGAGTTTTCGTCTTCACATAATTCTCCAACAGTCATGTTTGATCTTTATGAAAAATCTTATACGATGGATAGAGGATTTTACTTCTGCTTGCAAACTTCCACAATGGGGTAGTGTTAGTGATCCCCGTAAATCAATAAACTGGTGATCCTCCATCGCCTGGTGATTTGGATAAACTCGAGACAAAGGATAATCATGTTGGCGTATCTGAACATTAAAATGACTCGCTCAGCAAGTGGCATAAATACCACTAGGAATTTTCCCTTAGTTCTGTTAAGGTCCAGAAGACGTGCAATAATAGCCCCTAGGCTAAAGGTGTGATCATTGTGTAGTGCACGGCGTAAAATAGTGAGGTCGGGGGCACTGAGTGCGCCGACCTTCTCCCTAGTTGTTAACCACTTCACAATGAATAAAACAAAGTAATGCACAGAAGGAAACCGCAAACTAGTGGCGGTGGCGTTCGACACACCTCTCTCATCCCCCACTATCAAAGTGAGGAGAAAGTCCTCAACCTCTGCATGTCTTGGCTCCCTTAATTCTCCATCAGAGGGGATCAAACATATGTCACAAAGGTCAGTGAGCGGTATCTGATGGGTTTCAACATATAAATTAAAACGTACCTCAGGTGGATTTTTCCTACTTAAGAATTGAAAATTCTGCACAAAGGAATTCGTGAGAAGGTGGTGTTGGTCACACTCATCTATGAGGAAGTCGGTCAGCCTGGCATTTGCAACGAGTTGGGCAAACTCTTGATGGATCCTGACCTCATCCATGAAGGCATTATGTGGCCATTCGCATTGCCGCACCTCCGCCATTATCGGAGTGTTGAGGTCATTGTCCGATGATTCCCCAATGGCTCCCTTGGCATTCTTTTTGGAGGAAAACTTCCTGAAGATACTCTTCTTATTCCTATAAATAGAATTCTGAAAATTGTAGTCCACAATTTTTTTGTCAACAAAACTTCACAAGATCGATAGCAACTACTCTTAAGGATGCCTAGAGGCCATATCAAGCATTCAAACTACTTTTAACTCCAAGAATTCAACATGCAAGCCCATTTACAGCAGCACCAAGAGTAGCTAATTATTCAAAATACAAACCACTAAAGAAAAAAATATTGGAGCAATGGAGGAGTCACATACCAAGTAGCAATCCCCTAAAACAGTTTCGGAAATGGAGCTTCGAGCAAAGAGATCGAAATCCGTGGGTTTGAGAGCAAGAAGACGAGAGAGAGAGAGAGAGAGAGAGAGAGAGAGAGAGAGAGAGAGAGAGATGGTGATTCTTTCTAGAGGTAAGAGATGACATGGGCTAAATAGATAAGTAAGGGGACCCACATGGGGCCCACCACCCACCAGGGCACGCTTGGGGTGTCTGGCGCGCTCTGGTGTCTTGTGGGCACCAGGGGCACCCCCCTATGATGTTATTTGTACCAGAAATTCTAAAATATTCAGAAAAAATCGTGTTAAAATTTCAGGGCATCCTGAGCACTTTTATTTTTGGGTCATTTTTTTATTGCACGGAAAATCCAGAAAACAAGATAAACATGTCATTTTGTTTTATTTGACTAAGAAAAATAGAAAACAAAAGGTAAGGAAAAAACGTTGTGCTTACTAAATTCTAAGACTTCATACCTCTCAAAAATGATCCATTAATAAGGTTGATCAAGTCTTATTAACAACCACTTTCGGTTAGCATGAAACCGAAGAACTTTCATTAAACACTAAGTTACCTCAACAGGGATATGCATGTCCAAAAAAATAAGTATGTCATATTTCTTTTTGGCAGTAGGTAAAGGGAGTTGAAAACTTCCAATAGTAATTGTCGGAGATTTTTCAATAACATTAATACCATTCACTTGAAATTGTTTCCTCTGAAAGTGCATCATATGCTCATTACTATTGATATGAAAAGTGACTTTGCTTTTATGGCAATCAATAACATCATCTGCAGTATTCAAAAAGGGTCTACCAAGGATAATTCACATGTTGACGTCCTCGGGCATCTCAAGTATAACAGAGTCTGTTAAGATAGTAACATTAGCAACGACAACGGGCACATCCTCACAAATAGCAATAGGTATGGCAGTTGATTTGTCAGCCATTTGCAGAGATATTTCAGTAGGTGCGAGTTTATTCAAATCAAGTCTTTTATATAAAGAGAAATGTATAACACTAACACCAGCTCCTAAATCACACAAAGCAGTTTTGACATAATTTGTTTTGATGGATCATGGTATAGTTGGTATTCTTGGATCCCCAAGACTTTTAGGTACTCCATTCTTAAAAGAATAATTAGCAAGCATGGTGGAGATTTCAGCTTTATGTATTTTTATTTTATTAGTGACAATTTCTTTCATGTATTTTGCATAAGGGGCCATCTTTAAAATATCAGTCAAGCGGGTACGCAAAAAGACTGGCCTAAACATTTCAGCAAAGCGTTCAAATTCTTCATCATCTTTTTTCTTAGATGGTTTAGGTGGAAAGGGTATGGGTTTCTGAACCCATGGTTCTCTTTCTTTTCCATGTTTTCTAGCAAAAAATTCTCTTTTGTCATATCGTTTATTTTTAGGTTGTGGGTTATCAAGATCAACAACAGGTTCTATCTCAACATCATTATCTCGTTCTTTACCATTTTCTGGTTGAGTGTCTTCATGAACATCATCATTATTATTTTCATTATCACTAGGTGAATGTCCATTACCAGATTGAGTTTCAGCATCAGAAATAGAGACATCATTGTTATCTTTAGGAGGTTTTTCAATTTCAGGTTCACTAGAGGTATGCAAAGTCCTATCATTTTTATTTTAATTTTTCTTTTTAGAAGGACAAGATGCATACGTGTTAATTTTTTGAGGGTCCTGTTCAATTCTTTTTGGGTGACCCTCACGATAAAGTGGCTCCTGAGTCATGAGCATTGTACCGTATCTTAGCATCACCCTTTCATGAGAATGTAAATAACTTGAGAATATAGTAGTACTAAATTTTCTCATCATGAGCAAATTGTAACAGCCTGGCTTTTGGCCCTTTTCTTTTTCTTTTGATTTATTTGGTTTTTGCTCTGTTTTTCTTTTTGGAGTGGTTCTGTGGCCTTGTCACCTGGGAAATCATCATCATTTCCTCTCCCAAGTGACTTATCATTCTCAAAACTTTCCCAAGATCATTCCATTTCCATTCTAGCCCAAACCCTAAAATTCTTTTCTCAGGAATATTCATTTTTCTATTAAAGGAATAACCCTGTCTGCCCTAGGTTGTGAAGCAACCGATATTTCTGTCCATCCAAAAATTCCCAAATAATTCTCATAATTTCTTTGGGTCATATGTTGCTCAAATATGCCCAAACTTTCCTGTCCTAGCCCAAGAATTATTCCCCAATAATTATTCTTCACTTCTGTCCAGTGTGGCTTTCTGTGAAGGAAGTGCCACCTATCCAATCTTGTTTGCTCCCAAACTTTTTGGGCATTCTTTTATGTCCAAATAATTGCCTCTTGCAAAAATTCAACTTTATTTGCCTAGCCAATCTTCCTCACAAATTTTCAAACTTTCTGTCAGACGGAAGGCATTGTGAGGGAAGTACTAGCTAGGGTTATCCAAATAAGTTGAAATTTTGCACACCCCTTCATGTGCTCATATATTTACACTCATCCAAATGTAACCTCCATCCATTGATCTATGTGAGCATAGGATCAAATCTTTGCTTCTATCAATATTTTTAGTTTGTGAAGCAAGTATAATTTATATTGCTTCATCTTGGCTGAAAATTAACCAGAGCATTCTATTGACCATAAAACCTCTTTCCACCAAATTTGGGATCAATTAATCAAGCCAATAATTCTCTAGAATTTTCCCAAGTTTTTGGTCAGTGAGGATGTTTGTGAAACAAGTACCACTTTGGCTTGCCCATTTGGAGTGAAATTTTTACAGAATCTTCATATGGACAAATCACTAAGCCTTGCCAAATTTCAGATCAAGTGGCTTCTCTATGTGAGTGCACCTTCCTGATCAAGTTTCTGGACCCGTAATGTGAGTTACAAAGCAACTATATTAGTTTGTGCTCCATTATGCTCCAAAACCTCCAGGATCATAGTCCTTCCATAGTTAATCATCCCACACAACACCATTTGACCCAATCGGTTTCCTGTTGATCAGCAGTGCTGTGCCAAGTTTGATGTAGTAAACTTTAGAGCTTAGTTACCATTTAACTACAGGACCTCAGCTCAAGACAATGACACATAAATCCTCCACGCTAGAAGGACTAGCCACCAGACAAGGTTTGACCTCCCCTACAGTCCTCCTCGTGCCATGTCGCGTGGTGACCGCGTGGATTTTTTCCCGTGCACGCGCTTTGGTTGCAGCAAGCGCGCTCTAGCGCTTCGGCCTCTTCCTTTTGGATCATTCACTCGATCCCTCGTCCCCTTGCCATGTCCAACGTCTTCCTCTCATCATCGCCGTCCTCTTGGACAGCTCACACCCTCCGGCAGGTTCCTCACCAACGCTCGCCCACAGGAGGACAGTGCCCCGACATGTTTTAATGGCTCTCGGCCGCTTCTTCCCCATGCTCCTTTGGCCTCCTCCTCCCCATGAGGACCTCCACTGCTCCTCCTGTGTCGTCTACCTCTGAGCTCGCGAGCATGGGCACGCGTCCATGGCATTTATTGGAGTATTATTTTGAACTTGCTCTTGCCATGATATTGCTTGGAGTTCTAGGCATAATCTTTTGCTGATTATTTGGATGTCATGTTGTCTTTGGATTTTTAGTGGCTCAAATTATGCTTACTTTCGTGATAGTATCTGGTATGATATTTTGGAGTTTTACTTTGAATATCATGCTGCCTTTGGATTATTAGTGGCTAGAATTATTTTCATCATGATGCTAGTTGATATTTTGTTTTGGAGAATGATTTCGGAGATGATGCTTGCATGTGGATCTTAGTTGGATAGCTTGTTCTTGTTATTGGAGTAATAGTATTATCGTTCTTGGATTCACCATGATAGTAGTTTTATGCTATCCTCAGAGTATTTTGGTATGACGATATTATGCTTTGGATTATTTGTTGGATATTGCTATGACTTGCATTATAGGTTCATAGGTGGTATCGGAGTATCAGTTAGAAAAGTTATATTATTGGGGTTAAATTCTGTCATTAAGTTGGTCAGGTGCCACCGAACCGGGCTTTTCCGGTGCAACCACATTTGCCTTTATGGGAAGGCCCTAATGCGATGCTATTGCCGTGTCTCTCGCCGGTGCCTCCAATGAAGGAAGGTTATGGGCGTGCGCTACCCTGATCAGGTAGGCGGACATAAGCCTTGTGTGCCCGTAGTTGTTGTTAGGCGCCTTTTTGTCCCTGTTTGGGAACATTTTTATTTTGCCATGACGGTGGCCGTTGATGCCTTTGGTAGGCACGGGGCCACCCAGGACAGAACCCAAAAGGGGGTGTTGGTCGGAGTGGCTGGGAGAGTGTCATGGCAGTAGATCCGTTTTGTCGGAATGCCGTTGGTCCACCCGAATGGGAGTGTCATACGTCTCCATCATATCTACTTTTCCAAACAGTTTTGCCCTTGTTTTGGACTCTAACTTGCATGATTTGAATGGAACTAACCCGGACCGACAATGTTTTCAGCAGAATTTCCATGGTGTTATATTTGTGCAGAAATAGAAGTTCTCGGAATGACCTGAAACTTCATGGAGAATCTTTTTGGAATATAAAAAAATACTAGCGAAAGAATCAAGACCAGGGGGCCCACACCCTGTCCACGAGGGTGGGGGGCTCGCCTACCCCTTGGGCGCGCCCCCCTGCCTCGTGGGCCCCCTGAGGCTCCACCGACCTCAACTCCAACTCCATATATTCACGTTCGGGGAGAAAAAATCAGAGAGAAGGAATCATCATGTTTTACGATATCGAGCCGCCGCCAAGCCCTAAACTCTCTTGGGAGGGCTGATCTGGAGTCTGTTCGGGGCTCCGGAGAGGGGAATCCGTTGGCGTCGTCATCATCAACCTTCCTCCATCACCAATTTCATGATGGTCACCGCCGTGCGTGAGTAATTCCATCGTAGGCTTGCTGGACAGTGATGGGTTGGATGAGATTTATCATGTAATCAAGTTAGTTTTGTTAGGGTTTGATCCCTAGTATCCATTATGTTCTGAGATTGATGTTGCTATGACTTTACTATGCTTAATGCTTGTCACTAGGGCCCGAGTGCCATGAATTCAGATCTGAACCTATTATGTTTTCATGAATATATGTGAGTTCTTGATCCTATCTTGCAAGTCATTAGTCACCTACTATTTGTTATGATCCGGTAACCCCGAAGTGACAATAATCGGGACCACTCCCGGTGATGACCGTAGTTTGAGGAGTTCGTGTATTCGCTAAGTGTTAATGCTTTGGTCCGGTACTCTATTAAAAGGAGGCCTTAATATCCCTTAGTTTCCAATAGGATCCCGCTGCCACGGGAGGGTAGGACAAAAGATGTCATGCAAGTTCTTTTCCATAAGCACATATGGCTATATTTGGAATACATGCCTACGTTACATTGATGAACCGGAGCTAGTTCTATGTCTCCCTATGTTATAACTATTGCATGAGGAATCACATCCGACATAATTATCCATCACTTATCCAATGCCTATGAGCTTTTCACATATTGATCTTTTCTTAGTTACTTCACCGTTGCCACTGTTACAACTATTACAAAACTGCTACTGTTACTTTGTCCACCGTTACCATTACTTCCATACTACTTTGCTACTAAATACTTTGTTGCAAATATTAAGTTATCCAGGTGTGATTGAATTGACAACTCAACTGCTAATAGTTGAGAATATTCTTTGGCTCCCCTTGTGTCGAATCAATAAATTTGGGTTGAATACTCTACCCTCGAAAACTGTTGCGATCCCCTATACTTGTGGGTTATCAAGACTATTTTCTGGCGCCATTGCCAGGGAGCATAGCTCTATTCTTTGAGTCACTTGGGATTTATATCTGCTGATCACTATGAGGAACTTGAAAGATGAGAAAACCAAAATTTATCCCTCAACTACGAGGGGAGGTAAGGAACTGCCATCTAGCTCTGCACTTGATTCTCCTTCTGTTTTGAGTAAACTTGCGACACCTAAACCTGCTTCTACTATTAATTCTGTTATGTCGCATGTTATTGATGATGCCACTTCTGCTATGCATGATACTTATGATGAAACTACTTCTATGCTTGATAATACTGTGCCACTAGGTGAATTTCTTGATGAACAACTTGCTAGGGCTAGAGAAAATGAAATTATTGAACTGAAAATATTGATGAAAGTGAGGATGAAGATTCTCCCCCTAGATATGAATTGCCTGTTGTGCCTGAGGGTTATGTTATGGATGAAGAAACTGCTAGAGATTTTCTTCCTTGCAATGATTGATATGATCTTAAGAAATTATTAGCTAAGCTGAAAGAAAAATCTTTGAATGCTAGAATGAAATATGACCCTGCTTTTGCTGCTTCACCTATCTGTATTTCCGATAAGGATTATGATTTCTGTGTCGATCCCGAGTTAATTACTTTGGTTGAATCTGATCCTTTTTATGGCTATGAATCTGAAATTGTTGTGGCACACCTTACTAAATTAAATGATATAGCCACCCTATTCACTCATGAGGAAAAAATTTGTTACTACTATATCCTTAAGCTATTTCCGTTCTCATTAAAGGGTGATGCTAAAACTTGGTTTAATTCTCTTGATCCTGGTTGTGTGCGTAGTCCCCAGGATATGATTTATTACTTCTCTGCTAAATATTTGCCTACTCATAAGAAACAAGCTACTTTAAGGGAAATACATAATTTTGTGCAAATTGAAGAAGAGAGCCTCCCACAAGCTTGGGGGAGGCTTCTCCAATTACTTAATGCTTTGCCTGATCATCCTCTCAAGAAAATTAAATACTTGATATCTTTTATAATGGACTAACCGATGCTTCGAGAGACCACCTGGATAGTTGTGCTGGTTGTGTTTTCAGGGAAAGAACAGTTGATCATGCTGATTTGCTATTGAATAATATGTTGACTAATGAAAATAATTGGACACTTCCTGAACCAACTCCTAAGCCAACTCTGAAGAAAAGGGGTATTCTATTTCTCAGTCCTGAAGATATGCAAGAGGCAAAGAAATCTATGAAAGAAAGGGTATTAAAGCTGAAGATGTTAAGAATTTACCACCTATTGAAGAAATACATGGTCTTTAACCCTACATAGGTAGTAAAGGTAAATTCTCTCTATAGATTTGATGAAGGTGATATTCCTCGTTATAAGTCTGCTAGCCAATGCTTAGATGCGTTTGATAATTTTATTGTTAAACAAGAAAACTTCAATGCTTATGTTGGTAGACAATTGAAACGTAATGCTTATATGATTGACCACTTGAGTGATTATATGTCAAGAGTTAAAGGTGAACTTAAACTTATTAGTAAACATGCTTCTATGGTTACCAATCAAGTAGAGCAAGTGCTTAAATCTCAAAATGATTTTCTCAATGAATTAAATAATAAGAAAAATGATAATGTTGTTAGAGTTATGACTAGAGGGGGTAAAATGACTCAGGAACCTTTGTATCCTGAGGGCCACCCTAAGAGAATCGAGCAAGATTCTCACAGAACTAATGTTGATGCACCGAGTACTTCTAAGAGGAAGAAAAAGAAAAATGATAGGACTTTGCATGCTTCTAGTGAACCTGTCGTTGACACACCTGAGAATCCCAATGATATTTCTATTTCTGATGCTGAAACACAATCTGGTAATGAACATGAACCTAGTGATAATATTAATGATGATGTTCACGATGATGCTCAGATTAGCAATAACAATGATGTAGAGATTGAACCTACTGTTGATCTTGATAACCCACAATCGAAGAATCAACGTTATGATAAGATAGACTTCATTGCTAGGAAGCATGGTAAAGAAAGAGAACCATGGGTTCATAAACCCATGCCTTTTCCTCCCAAACCATCCAAGAAAAAGGATGATGAGGATTTTGAGCGCTTTGCTGAAATGATTAGACCTATCTTCTTGCGTATGCGTTTGACTGATATGCTTAAAATGAATCCTTATGCTAAGTATATGAAAGATATTGTTAATAACAAAAGAAAGATACCGAAAGCTGAAATTTCCACCATGCTTGCTAATTATACTTTTAAAAGTGGAATACCTAAGAAACTTGGAGATCCGGGAGTACCAACTATACCATGCTCCATTAAAAGAAACTATGTTAAAATTGCTTTACGGGATCTTGGAGCCGGTGTTAGTGTTATGCCTCTCTCTTTATATCGTAGACTTGATTCGAATAAGTTGACACCTACTAAAATATCTTTGCAATTGGCCGATAAATCAACCGCTATACCTATCGGTATTTGTGAGGATGTGCCTGTTGTGGTTGCAAACGTTACTATCTTAACAGAATTTGTTATTCTTGATATTCCCGAGGATGATAGTATGTCGATTATCCTTGGTAGACCCTTTTTGAATAATGCAGGAGTTGTTGTTGATTGCAATAAAGGCAATGTCACTTTTCATATTAATAGTAATGAGCATACGGTACCCTTTCCGAGGAAACAACCTCAAGCCCACAGTATCAATTCTATTGGAAAAATTCTAATGATTACTATTGGAGGTTTTGAATTTCCTCTTCCTACTGTCAAGAAGAAATATGATATTCTTATTATTGGGGGCGTGCATATCCCCGTTGAGGTAACCTAGTGTTATTCGAAAATTCTCCGGTTTCATGCGATTCGGAATGAGTTTGTTAACAAGACTTGATCAACCTTGTTAATGGATTCCTTTTGATGAGCATGAGATGGATGAAGTTAGAAAACACAACTCTGTGTACCCTCCTTTTACTTTCTTTTATTTAGATTAAATAAAGCAAAAATAGTACTTTTTGTCTGTTTTCTAAATTATCCTGGCAATAAAAAAATACCAAGAAAGTAAAAGTTCTCCAAATGCGCTGAAATTGAAATATGAATTTTTGTAGAATATTTAAGAATATCTGGCACTGAGAACACATCAGGGGGAGCCACCACCTGGCCACGAGGGTCCAGGGTGCGCCCACTCCCCCTAGGCACGCCCCTGCCTCGTGGGCCCCACATGGCCCCCCTCCACGTATTCCTGCACCCACACACTTCGTCTTCCTCCAGAAAAATCACCACATAGCTCAAACTCGTGTTCTAGCTTGTTTTGCTGCGATTTTCGATCTCCTTGCTCAAAGCTCCACTCACAAAACTGCTTTGGGGGATTGTTCTTCGGTATGTGACTCCTCCAATGGTCCAATTAGTTTTTGTTCTAGTGCTTTATTCATTGCAAATTTTTGGTGCTTAGGTGACCCTGTTCTTGAGCTTGCATGTCAAATTTATTTGGTCCCAAGTAGTTCTAATGCATGATATAGTATCTAGGCACTTGTGGGAGTAGTTGCTATCAATCTTGTTGAGTTTGGTTCACTTTTATTTTGAGTCACTAAAAAATTCAGAAATATTTCAGAGGAAGAAAAATGTTTAGGAAAATGTACCAAGGTGCTTCTTGAAGGAAGCAAGGACCCAGGCCCGCAATACGTGAGCCGGACTATGAACTACCAAGAGAAGCTCAAGTGCGGCCTTGTGAATGGCCGTCAGAAAATTTCATGATCCAAGCAGGAATTAAGGATGAATTTGACGCGTATGTGTATAATGCTGAACTTGAGGGCTTCATGTCAGATAAGTGCCCTCACAATCACTACCTAACTGATTCTTCTGTGAGAAGGTTTAAATTTACATCATCACACAATTCTCACACTGTCCTATTTGATCTTTATGATAAATCCTATACCATGGACTTAGAAGATTTTAGCACTACTTGTACACTTCCGTAGTGGGGAAATGCAAGTGAACCTCGCAAATCTGAATTTAAAGTCTTTCTTGCTAGTATAACTGTGGGGGAATCCAGAGAAATCACGCAAGCTACCATAGGGAGCATCCACTTTCCTGCCATACATTATTTCGCTCTCTTTATAGGTAGATGCATTAACGGTAAGGATGAGGCATATGACATGTGCGTTCCCGATCTTAGTATTCTCAGGAGTGCTGTACTAGGAGATAAACAATATAACTTGGGAGCTATTGTTGCACGAAGGTTGCATAATAACAGTATTAGCGGAGATTTGTTTGGTGGAATTTATGCAACCCGTCTAGCTAATTTTCTTGAGGTACCCATACATGAAAATGATATGGAGTTGCCTCCTGCTTATCTAGATTTTAATGCTATGATTCGTCGTCAGTTTATTTAGAGGAATGAACATCCCCTCTAGTACCGACTAATGTTTGACAGAAGTCGTGCTGTCCATATTACTCTCCCTGCTCCTACTTTCTTTAACTTTCAGGCAAAAAGGAGATATGTTATAACCAGGGAGGAGGCGAATGAGTACGATAGGAGGACGAAGGCATCTCGCCTCCAAGCTGCAGCTCTTGAGGCAGTAGCTGCTGCATCTCAGTACGACCCGAGTTACAACTTCGGATATCCGCCAGGCCATCCATGGGCATAGACCAACTTAGGCCAAAAGCCTAAGCTTGGGGGAGTACGTATTTCTCACCAACATTACATTCATGTTCACACACTCATTCTAGTTGTCGGTGGTCATACTTTTTCATTGTACTATCCATGCTAGTTTATTTTCCTTTTTCTCGCTTTGTTCTTGTGTGCTTGAATAACCTAAAGAAAAACCAAAAAAATTAGTTGTAGCTTTTATCTAGTTTACTTCCCATGCCTGTAGTAGTATTAATTAAAAAGAAAACCCGAAAAGATTTCTCGTTCTTCTTTTGCTTGTTGGGAGCTTTCCCGTGTAAATAGTTTTATTTCCTTTCTTTTCTTTGGGGGTCGAGAGGAGAAGACCATAATGAAAATGTTGAAGTGGCTCTTTGCATTGTTGTTGATTTAACCAGGAGATATTACCTTGTCTTCTCCCTTGAATTAAATGCTTGCAGCTTCCAGCTTAGTCCAATGCACGTGCACTATTATTATTATCCACACCGTTCGGTCGTGCAAGTAAAGGCAATAATGACGATATATGATGGACTGATTGAGATGAGAGAAGCTGGTATGAACTCGACCTCTCTTGTTTTTGTAAATATGATTAGTTCATCGTTCCTGATTCAACCTATTATGAATGAAACATGTTTGCAATGACAATTACAGATTATAGTTGCTTCTGCCATGCTTAATTAGCTAGGAGTTTATAATGGTTTACGTTGCGTGCCAACATGCTATTAAAATGGTTGTGATATGGTATGATAGGGTGGTATCCTCCTTTGAACGATTCGAGTGGCTTGACTTGGCACATGTTCACACATGTAGTTGAAACAAAATCAACATAGCCTCCATGATATTTATGTTCATGGTGAATTAAATCCTGCTCATGCTTGCACTCTGTGTTGATTAATTTTAATGCATGTTCATGACTGTTGTCGCTCTCTAGTTGGTCGCTTCCAAGTCTTTTTCTAGCCTTTACTTGTGCTAAGCGGGAATCTGCTTGTGCATCCACTTCCATAAACCCCAAAGTTATTCCATATGAGTCCACCATACCTTCCTATTTGCGGTATCTACATGCCGTTCCAAGTAAATTTGTATGTGCCAAACTCTAAACCTTCAAATGAAATTCTGTTTTGTATGCTCAAATAGCTCATGTATCAACTAGGGCTGTCTGTATCTTCCATGCTAGGCGGGTTATTCTCAAGAGGAGTGGACTCCTCTCCTCACTCACGAGAAAATGGCCGGTCACCGGGATGCCCAGTCCCATGCTAAAACCAAATCAAAATAATTGCAAACAAAACTCCCCCGGGACTGTTGTTAGTTGGAGGCACCCGTTGTTTCGGGCAAGCCATGGATTGATGCTTGTTGGTGGTGGGGGAGTATAAACTTTACCATTGTGCTTGGGAGCCGCCTATAATGTGTGTAGCATGGAAGATATCGAGTTCTCTCGGTTGTTATGTTGACAATGAAAGTATGCCACTCAAAATATTATTTATCTCTATTTCAAAAATCGAGCTTTGGCATCTCTACAAATCCCTGCTTCCCTCAGCGAAGGGCCTATCTATTTACTTTTATGTTGATCCATCCTCCTCTTATTGAAAAGTACCAGTTGGAGAGCATCGCTGTCATTTGCATGCATTACTATTAGTTTATATTGAGTATGACTGGATCTCTTTTACCATGAATTACAGTGTTTAGTCAATCCTTGATCTCCAGAGGTGCTCTGCATTTATGTTTTGCGATCTCAGAAAGGGATAGTGAGATACCATCTTGTTATATCATATTATGATTGTTTTGAGAAAGTATTTTCATCCGAGATTTATTATTATTGCTCGCTAGTTGATTATGTCATTGATATGAGTAAACATGAGACCTAAATGTTATTGTGAATATGGTTAGTTCATAATATTTGCTGAAAACTTGAATGCTGGCTTTACATATTTGCAACAACAAGAGAAAACAAAGTTTGTAAAAGTTTTTCTTTATCACTTTCAGTTTGTCAACTGAATTGCTTGAGGACAAGCGAAGGCTTAAGCTTGGGGGAGTTGATACGTCTCCATCATATCTACTTTTCCAAACACTTTTGCCCTTGTTTTGGACTCTAACTTGCATGATTTGAATGGAACTAACCTAGACTGACGATGTTTTCAGCAGAATTGCCATGGTTTTATTTTTGTGCAGAAATAAAAGTTCTCGGAATGACCTGAAACTTCACGGAGAATATATTTGGAATATATAAAAAATACTGGCGAAAGAATCAAGACCAGGGGGCCCACACCCTGTGCACGAGGGTGGGGGCGTGCCTACCCCTGGGCGCGCCCCTGTCTCGTGGGCCCCCTGAGTCTCCACCGACCTCAACTCCAACTCCATATATTCATGTTGGGGGATAAAAAAAATCAGCGAGAAGGAATCATCACGTTTTACGATACGGAGCCGCCGCCAAGCCCTAAACTCTCATGGGAGGGCTGATCTGGAGTTTGTTCGGGGCTCCGGAGAGGGGAATCCATCGCCATCGTCATCATCAACCTTCCTCCGTCACCAATTTCATGATGCTCACCACCGTGCGTGAGTAATTCCATCGTAGGCTTGCTGGACGGGGGTTGGATGAGATTTATCATGTAATTGAGTTAGTTTTGTTAGGGTTTGATCCCTAGTATCCATTATGTTCTGAGATTGATGTTGCTATGAATTTGCTATGCTTAATGCTTGTAACTAGGGCCCAAGTGCCATGAATTCAGATATGAACCTATTATGTTTTCATGAACATATGTGAGTTCTTGATCCTATCTTGCAAGTCATTAGTCACCTACTATGTGTTATGATCCGATGACCCCGAAGTGAGAATAATCGGGACCACTCCCGGTGATGACCATAGTTTGAGGAGTTCGTGTATTCACTAAGTGTCAATGTTTGGTCCGGTACTCTATTAAAAGGAGGCCTTAATATCCCTTAGTTTCCAATAGGACCCCGCTACCATGGGAGGGTAGGACAAAAGATGTCATGCAAGTTCTTTTCCATAAGCACGTATGACTATATTCGGAATACATGCCTAAGTTACATTGATGAACTGGAGCTAGTTCTCTGTCACCCTATGTTATAACTGTTGCATGAGGATTCGCATCCGACATAATTATCCATCACTGATCCAATGCCTACGAGCTTTTCACATATTGATCTTTGCTTAGTTACTTCACCGTTGCCACTGTTACAATTATTACAAAACTGCTACTGTTACTTTTGCCACCGTTACAGTTACTTCCATACTACTTTGCTACTAAATACTTTGTTGCAGATATTAAGTTATCCAGGTGTGGTTGAATTGACAACCCAACTGCTAATACTTGAGAATATTCTTTGGCTTCCCTTTTGTCGAATCAATAAATTTGGGTTGAATACTCTCCCCTCGAAAACTGCTGCGATCCCCTATACTTGTGGGTTATCAGAGTGCGAGGCCATGGATTCCGTGGTGGGTAAAGTGCGCTACCTCTGTAGAGTGTGTGTGTTTAAACTATTGATAGTCGCGTCCTCGGTCACGGGCATAAGTTCGTACTAGGTCGCACTGTTTGATCAACACTCACATGATGGAATGACTTATAGGTGATTTATATGTTGATATATTGTGAGCCTTAACAGTTTGGCAGGATGTTGATGATGATGTTGGATGATCTTGAGGATGATCATTCAGTTTGTGATGTGGTCACGAGGTGATCATGTGGATGATTATATCACGAGACGATCAGGTGGATAACGAGATGATCAGGTGGATCACGAGGTCATCGAGATGGTATATTACTTGGCCGGATATCGAAGAGTGAGATGGTTATCGAGATCTGAGATGGTGATTTTTCAGTATTCTAGTAGTTTCATATCATGCTTAGTAGTTGCTTCATCATAGTTGTAAATTAAATAAGATGTGAATGCTATGTTGCTGTCTTGCCTTGATGCTTTTGGTTGTTGTGAGCTTGCAAGTACATTCAATGTACTGACCTGGCATGTCATGCCAGATTGTAGGTGACGCTGTGATTGCTTGATTGCTTGTCGAGGTTTCCGCGCGTGTGAGCTAGATCGTGTCCCAGCCAGAGTCCCTGCGGAGTGGAGTTCACCACCTTCGCCGTTGTTCCGCTGCTAGAAGTATTCCGCTGCTAGCATACAGCAAGTGTAGTATCACAGGCATAGTGTCACCATACTGATGTGCTTCTTTGTAACATCAGACCCTTGTATTATTATTCTTGTAATAAGAGCTGATTTGTTCTATGTCAAGCAGTGCCGTATTCCAGAGACTTCTCCTCGTTCTCTGGGCTGGAATACGGGGCGTTCCAGTTTCTCTGAGCCGGGGTGCCACAGGCTTGGTATTAGAGTAGGTCTGGCTGTAGGACGCCCTAGTCAGCGCGAGCGGTAGAAACCGATAGTAATCGGTAGTTTAGAGTCTATCTTGTTTGTTGCATTTGGTTGCTGCATTTGTTCGTTGCATAGCATGCATATGGCTTGATTATTTGTTACTAACAGTTTAATCTGGTGAGTGTAGATGGCATCGATTCGGATCCACTACAGCTCAACCCCTACATTCTTCCAGTTTCTTTTCTTGCCTATTCTTCGATGTTTGGTATCATTTATGTCCCAGCAGAGTGATGGCAAGTGATCCCGACACTGTTTGCAAAAATGGTGCTCAGGTATCACATCGATATCCTTCTTTCAGCCCCACCTATCGTTTCGGTGGTAGACATGCTTCTATCCCGGATCATCCCTTTTCTCTTGTCGCGTTGGCAACCCATAATGATCTTAGTCATTAAGAAAGGGCAATGCCAGCAGACTCAGTTTCCCCGCTATCCTTGGACGAGTACGGATATTTTCCGTCCACTTCATAATAATTTGGTAGCTACATTCGTGTCCCGCTACATGGTTACCAAGTACGTCCTCACCTCCGAGTTAGTCCAGGTTGCTACCTGGCTAAGCCAACACTTGGTGTAGCGATGTTTACACCAACTCTTCCACACATTTATTCGTCCTCATGCACACCGTCACAACATGTTAGATCGTAGAACCGGAGATCCCGTGAAATTTGTGTGCTTAAGTAGGCACGCATATTGTATGACTAGCAGTAATATGTGACATTGTTTGTGTGCGAATTGATTGTTTTGTGTGCTCTTGTTTGGTTGAGTTGTTTTTTTGCTTCTTTCTTTTTGGGACCTCGGTGTTACCCTATTTTCCCCTTATTAAAGTTGCTCGTCAACCAACATTGGACCCGAAGAATCAACAAGGAGTTTTAAATATTTGGGAACTCAGCTAAACAGGATGAAATTCCCAGCCGACTGCAGTGAAATGGGGAATATCTGATCTTGATGCTGATAATCAATTTTGCATTAGTGTGCACTCCTCACAACAATCCGATAAATCAAGTCTACATCAGAACAAAATTTTCACAACAGTAATGATCTAGCCAGCAGAAAGACAAGTCAGTTGCAAGACCAACGAAATATTTTCAGTCAAAGGTATGGCTCATATACATAGTTTTGCATCAACAATGAATATGTTATACTCCGAAAGAAAGGCAGAATGTGCTATGATCAAGGAAGACAGTCAAACAAATTTTCTCATGCAAGTACTTAGCCGCAGAATATTATGGGTATGAGTATGGTGTTCAATCTGCATATGACAAGTGTGAAGCTTTGGATAATAGAAACTCAGTCTTCCTCCACACACCATGGGAAGAAGCTTATGATGCAAGGATTCCCGATTTTCCTCAATACAATGCATGGATAGATTCTGGTCCGAGATACCCAGTCTTCCATAGCAAGATACCTCAGTAAAAGCTTCTGACAGACGGAAAATGAGTCTTCCTCAAGAAGCAATCAGAGGAGAAGCTTCTCAAGTACGGAACCCAGGATTCTCTAGCACGACACTCAGGTCAAGCTTCGTGTGTAAGCTATGGAGACTTCTTCTGCACGTTACACGGACTGAATCTTCAAGCAGAAGCTAATGAGTCTTCCTCGGCAAGCTATTCAGATGGCTTCTTTCGTAAGCCACTCAGTCCGCGCCAGTATCACAATATTGCACCATCCTCAGAGAATATGCATAAGGACAAATGCCTACCCCAAGAATCAAGAGTTTGGTTGCATATTCTTCGTATATATGGTGAGCATGCATCCCCAATCATATCAGTCACTCATACGAGGTACGACAAGGATCCAACAGATATACCTAAGGAAAGTACAGATCCCATAGCCTCATGAATCATGCAAATGAAGATAAGCAGAGATACACATCTTATGTCATACAAGGATCGACAAGATCTGGATAAGACATCACAGAATCAACAGTCTTGACAGTGGCCACCAAGGCCAATATTCCCGCACCGACAAGGAGATCTCATGAGCTCTTGTCACCCTTTTTGCATGGTCGGCCTAAAAAATAAGCCCTGTACAACTACAAGCCCTGATCATATGTCATATATGTGCGGAACAAGGTCAGAAAACAAGCACAAGGAATTGTGCCAAAAATATTACACTAGCCACATCCTTGGTCATACGAAGAATTAAAGACATATGTGGCCAAGCTATTTTAGTAAGATATCCTAACAAAGGCAAGCATGACCGTCAAAGGATGAGACCGACAACAAAGGTATGATGCTGAATTTTGCGCGACCATCATGGTTTGGATGCCCAAGTCAGTAGTAGATGCCATAATTACATATGGAGCCACAAAGGCAGACCCTCAGAGGATTACTCTGTTTTACAAGGACTGCCTATTCCGCTGACCCGCTTAAAAATGGTAAGTGCGGAATACCCGAGTCTGTTCTGTCAAATCCAAGATTCAGGTACAACCTTAGCAGTTTGACTTCGGTGGCAGTATTAAAGCATCTCACGGTCTATTACTACATCTGGGTATATCGACAACATGGGTAAATCAAAAATTGAACAATCAGATCATACCAGGTATATCCACTGGTGGAACCAAGTACCAAGACAACCTGTCATGAAAAGTATTTTTCCCGCTAGCACTCCTGTCAGGACAGCTCCAAGATGTTAATATTTGAGGTATGACATAGCTATAAATCCATACCCCGTTATATTGCTCACGACATAAGGCAGTCGAATCTTTGGTACATATCTCATGCTCAAGCCAAAGAAGTAAATCAAGATAAATCAGCGCCCCTGTGAGCAGTCAGATCCCATCAGGAGAATGGCCATGATTCTCAGCATTTATTGAAACCAGAAGGCCTGCATTTGTTTGAGCAAACCCCATGTCAGAAGTAAAAGATTTTCATGACCAAAGAAAAGTTTATGCTCAGACCAATTGGATATCACCACAGGTATGGAGAATCAACGTCAGTAAAAAGGAATTGGTATATGAGCAAAAATTTGACAGAATTTCGGGAAAGGTGAAGCAAACCACCACAGAGTAAGGTAAGTTGATCATCTGAAATTCTTAGGGGAACAATAAATAAAGGAAAAAGGATACCCGAGTTGGAAACAGTGTCCTCAAGTTATACTTATTCCCTAAGCAACCAAATCTCGGGGACGAGATTTCTTTAAGGGGGCAAGAGTTGTAACAGCCTGGCTTTTGGGCCTTTTCTTTTTCTTTTGATTTATTTGGTTTTTGCTCTGTTTTTCTTTTTAGAATGGTTCTGTGGCCTAGTCACCTGGGAAATCATCATCATTTTCTCTCCCAAGTGACTTATCATTCTCAAAACTTTCCCAAGATCATTCCATTTCCATTCTAGCCCAAACCCTAAAATTCTTTTCTCAGGAATATTCCTTTTTCTATTAAAGGAAAAACCCTATCTACCCTAGGTTGTGAAGCAACCTATATTTCTTTCCATCCAAAAATTCACAAATAATTCTCATAATTTTTTGGGTCATATGTTGCTCAAATATGCCCAAACTTTCCTGCCCTAGACCAAGAATAATTCCCCAATAATTATTCTTCATTTCTGTCCATTGTGGCTTTCTGTGAAGGAAGTGCCACCTATACAGTTGTGTTTGCTCCCAAACTTTTTTGGCATTCATTTATGTCCAATTAATTGCCTCATGCAAAAATTCAACTTTATTTGCCTAGCCAATCTTCCTCGGCAAATTTTCAAACTTTCTGTTAGACAGAAGGCATTGTGAGGGAAGTACTAGCTAGGGTTATCCAAATAAGTTGAAATTTTGCACACTCCTTCATGTGCTCATATCTTTACACTCCTCCAAATTTCAGCTCCATCCCTTCATCTATGTGAGCACATGATCAAATCTTTGCTTCTGTCAATATTTTCATGTTGTGAAGCAAGTATATTTTATATTGCTTCATTTTGGCTGAGAATTTACCAGAGCATTCTATTGACCATAAAACCTCTCTCCACCAAATTTGGGATCAATTTATATAGCCAATAATTCTCTAGAATCTTCCCAAGTTTTTGGTCAGTGAGGATGTTTGTGAAACAAGTACCACTTTGGCTTGCCCATTTGGTGTGAAATTTTTACAAAATCTTCATATGGCCAAGTCACTAAGCCTTGCCAAATTTCAGCTCAAGTGGCTTCTCCATGTGAGTGCACCTTCCTGATCAAGTTTATGGACCCATAATGTGAGTTACAAAGCAACTGTATTAGTTTGTGCTCCATTATGCTCCAAAACCTCCAGGATCATTGTCCTTCCGTAGTTAATCATCCCAGACAACAACCATTTGACCCAATCATTTTCCTGTTGATCAGCAGTGCTCTACCAAGTTTGATGTAGTAAACTTCAGAGCTTAGTTACCATTTAAACACACCACCTCAGCTCAAGACAATGACACATAAACGCTCCACCCTGGAAGGACAAGCCACCTGTAACGCCTCGGGTTCGATGCGCCAGGTGTCTTCCAGTTATTCCCGTCGTTACCATGTCGTTTTTTTGCGTGTTGCACTTTGCCATGTCATCATGTGCATTGCATTGCATATGTGTTCGTCTCATGCATCCAAGCATTTTCCCCGTTGTCTGTTTTGCAATCCGACACTCCTATGTCCTCCGGCGTCCCCCTTTTGTCTCTTGTTGTGAGAGGGTGTTAAACATTCTTGGAATGGACCGAGATTTGCCAAGCGGCCTTGGTACACTACCGGTAGACCGCCTGTCAAGTTTTGTGACATTTGGAGTCCGTTTGATACTCCAACGGTTAACCAGGAAACCGTAAAAGCCCTCTTTGTGTTGCAGCCCAACACCCCTCCAGAATAGCCCGTGAGCCCATCCAAACCCTCTCCACTCTCTCGGTCGTTCGATCACGACTGCGTGGCCGAAAACCGCTCCTCATTTGGACTCTCCTAGCTCCCTCTACTTATAAATATGCCTCTCCCTCCGAATTTCGCGGTTGAACCCTAGTCTTCGTCCACCTCCCGCTGCCGGACATGTCCATCCCGAGCCGGACGTGTCCGCGCCGCCGCGCCCGGCGAATCCTGCGCCGCCATGTTGCCTGCCCCGCTCCCTCAGCCGCACGGCCCGCCGCGGCCCATCGCGGGCCCTCCTTGGCTCGACTCGCCCGCGCCACCGCCTCCCACGCAGTGCCGCCCGCTCCTCGCCGCCCCCGCGCTACTCCGGCGCCGCCGCGCCGCCTCGGGCGCTCGCGCCACCGTCCGCCGCCGCGCCGCCTTGCGTGCCCCGACCTGCACCGGCCCCGCGCCGCCCTTCGCAGGTGCGCCCGCCTCCGGTGACCGGCGCCGCGCCCGCCTCCGGTGACCGGCGACCGCGCCCCTCCCTCCGGCCTCCTCCGGCCAGATCCGGCGACCCCGCGCCTGGATCCGGCGTCCCCCTCCTTCGGTGAGCTCTCCGTCCAGCTCCGGCCACCAGCGCCTCAGATCCGGCGAGATCCCGAATTGCATCGGAAACCGTGCAATCCTAGATCGAAGTGGTATATTTTCTAAGTCCCTGAGATTCTTGCATTCTGGTGCCCACTTTGACATGCCATAACTTCATGCATACTGCTCCGTTTTGTGTGTTTAATATATCAAAATGTTCATCATGAGATGCTCTCCATTTTGTTCCATTGTGCCATGCTTGTTTGAGTTTCTGTTTATGTTTCATCCGTAGTCGGATGTTGTTCTCATGTATGTTGATGTATTCTTGCGGCATTTGTATGCCTTTTATGTATCACCATCTATTATGTAATGTTGATGTAATGATATCCACCTTGCAAAAGCGTCTTCAAGATGCGCTTCTATCCTTGGTGCGACCTTTGAGTTCCTTTAGGATAGGGTCGCATCTTGGGCGTGACACCACCAGACAAGGTTTGCCCTCCCCTACAGTCCTCCCCGTGCCATGTCGCTTGGTGAACGCGTGGATTTTCCCCGTGCACGCGCTCTGGCTGCAGCAAGCGCGCTCTCGCGCCTCGGCCTCTTCCTCTCGGCTCGTTCACTCGATCCCTCGTCCCCTAGCCATGTCCAATGTCTTCCTCTCATCGTCGTCCCCCTGGACAGCTCACCCCCTCCGGCAGCTTCCTCACCAACGCTCGCCCATAGGAGCACAGTGCCCCGACATGTTTTAATGGCACTCAGCCGCTTCTTCCCCGTGCTCCTTTGGCCTCCTCCTCCCCGTGAGAACCTCCACTGCTCCTCCTACGTCGTCTACCTCCAAGCTCGCGAGCATGGGCACACGTCCGCGGCGCCGACCATGCGTCCGCAGCGACGCCAGCTCAGTCGACCCTCCTCCTGGCAATTTAAGCTGCTCCCGACCGCATCCCTCCTCACCATTGGCGGCTGCATCACCCATGGACGGGACCGTCTCGTCCTCCTGAACACGACAGTATCCCGGGCATCGCCAATGGTGGCCCGTGGCGCCGGTAATCGTTGTCAAGAGCCACCCCTCTCTTCTGCCTGGCGCAGGCGAGAAGAGGGAGATGACGCCACCCCTGCCAGCTGGCCAGGCGGGCCCCACCACCACGAGCGACCCCACCTGCCAGCCACCCTGCCCATTGACATGGACCCGGTGACGTGGATAAGTGAACGCGAATTCACGCGGGTACGTTTTTTTGTTCTGAAGGCGCTTTCCTGTGTAGTTTAGGCCAGAAATGCATTTTCCTATTCGGGAAAGCGTATTTGGCTAAATAAGTTTTCTCTTTTTCCAGTCAGGGACTTATTTGTGCATTAATATTGCAGAAAGGTCCCTGGTAGAAAACACCTCACAATCTTTTGCTCACAACTCCAAATGAGGTGATTCCAAAGCCCACTTCTTCGTCTCGTCGAGCCCGTTCGGTTGGTATCATTTTCACCATGTTTTAACATTCTGAAAATGACCATTTTGCCCTTGCACTTAATCAGCCCCTTTTGAGAGAGAATGTTTTCCGGCGATTCTTTTCGCGAGTTTCTCGCATTTCTTCTCAATGAGTCCCTCCATCTCCGCCACACCCTCCATTTGCATGATTGCAATGCGGTGACATGGTTTAACTTGTTTAAACTTGATTAAAATATTTCTTTAGCTACATGTGATCTTGTTCATGGCATTTATCTGAGTATTATTTCGATCTTGCTATTGCCATGATATTGCTTGGAGTTCTAGGAATAATCTTTTGCAGATTATTTGGATGTCATGTTGTCTTTGGATTTTTAGTGGCTCAAATTATGCTTACTTTCGTGATGGTATCTGGTATGATATTTTGGAGTTTTACTTTTAATATCATGCTTCCTTTGGATTATTAGTGCCTAGAATTATTTTCATCATGATGCTAGTTGATATTTTTTTGGAGAATGATTTCGGAGATGATGCTTGCATGTGGATATTAGTTGGATAGCTTGTTCTTGTTATTGGAGTAATAGTATCATCGTTCTTGGATTCATCATGATAGTAGTGTTATGCTATCCTCGGAGTATTTTGGTATGACGATATTATGCTTTGGATTATTTGTTGGATATTATATTGCTATGACTTGGATTATAGGTTGATAGATGGTATCAGAGTATCAGTTAGCACAATTATATTTTTGGGGTTAAATTCCGTCATTAAGTTGGTCAGGTGCCATCGAGCCGGGATTTTCCAGTGCAACCACATTTGCCTTTATGGGAAGGCCCTAATGCGATGCTATTGCCGTGTCTCTCGCCGGTGCCTCCAAGTTATGGGCGCGCGCTACCCTGATCAGGTAGGCGGACATAAGCTTTGTGTGCCCGTAGTTGTTGTTTGGCGCCTTTTTGTCCCCGTTTGGGACCGTTCTTGTTTTTCCACGACGGTGGTCGTTGATGCCTTTGGTAGGCACGGGGCCACCCAGGACTGAACCGAAAAGGGGGTGTTGGTCGGAGTGGCTAGGAGAGTGTCATGGCAGTAGATCGGTTTTGTCGGAAGGCCGTTGGTCCACCCGAATGGGAGTGCGACGCCATGGATTCCGTGGTGCGGGTAAAGTGCTCTACCTCTGAAGGGTGTGTGTGTTTAAACAATCGATAGTCGCTCCTCGGTCACGGGCATAAGTTAGTACTAGGTCACACCATTCGATCAACACTCACATGACGGAATGACGTATAGGTGATTTATATGTTGATATATTGTGAGTCGTAACAGTTTAGTAGGATGTTGATGATGATGTTGGATGATCTTGAGGATGATCATTCAGTTTGTGATGTGGTCACGAGGTGATCATGTGGATGATTTGATCATGAGATGATCAGGTGGATCACGAGATGATCGACATGGTATATTACTTGGCCGGATAGCCAAGAGTGAGATGGTTATTGAGATCTGAGATGGTGATTTATCAGTATTGTAGTAGTTCCATATGATGCTTAGTAGTTGCTTCATCATTGTTGTTAATTTAATTAACCTATGAATGCTCTGTTGTTGCCTTGCCTTGAAGCTTTTTGTTGTTGTGAGAATGCAAGTACATTCAATGTACTGACCTGGCGTGTCATGCCAGATTGTAGGTGACGCTGTGATTGCTTCATTGCTTGTCGAGGTTTCCGCGCTTCCGAGCTAGATCGTGTCCCAGCCAGAGTCCTTGCAGAGTGGAGTTCACCACCTTCGTTGTTGTTCCGATGCTAGAAGTATTCCGCTGTTTCGAGTTGTTCTGCTGCTAGCATAGAGCAAGTGTAGTATCGCAGGCGTAGTGTCGCCGTGCTGATGTGCTTCTTTGTAACATCAGACCCTTGCTACCTCTTGAGCACTGCGTTGGTTTTCCCTTGAAGAGGAAAGGGCGATGCAGCAAAGTAGCGTAAGTATTTCCCTCAGTTTTTGAGAACCAAGGTATCAATCCAGTAGGAGGCCACGCTCAAGTCCCTTGTACCTACACAAACAAATAAGAACCTTGCAACCAACGCAATAAAGGGGTTGTCAATCCCTTCACGGCCACTTGCAAAAGTGAGATCTGATAGAGATGATAAGATAATATTTTTGGTATTTTTATGATAAGATTAAAAGTAAAGATTGAAAAGTAAAAATAGATTGTAAACTTATATGATGGGAAATAGACCCGGGGGCCATAGGTTTCACTAGTGGCTTCTTTCAAGATAGCATAAGTATTACGGTGGGTAAACAAATTACTCTCGAGCAATTGATAGAATTGAGCATAGTTATGAGAATATCTAGGTATGATCATGTATATAGGCATCACGTGCGTGACAAGTAGACCGACTCCTGCCTGCATCTACTACTATTACTCCACACATCGACCGCTATCCAGCATGCATCTAGAGTATTAAGTTCATAAGAATGGAGTAATGCTTTAAGCAAGATGACATGATGTAGAGGGATAAACTGATGCAATATGATATAAACCCCATATTTGTATCCTCGATGGCAACAATACAATACGTGTCGTTTCCCCTACTTTCACTAGGATCGAGCATCGCAAGATTGAACCCAAAGCTAAGCACTTCTCCCATTGCAAGAATGATCAATCTAGTGCGCCAAACCAAACTGATAATTTGAAGAGACCTGCAAAGATAACCAATCATACATAAAAGAATTTGGAGAAGATTCAAATATTGTTCATAGATAATCTTGATCATAAACCCACAATTCATCGGATCTCGACAAACACACCACAAAAGAAGATTACATCAAATAGATCTCCAAGAGAATCGAGGAGAACTTTGTATTGAGATCCAAAGAGAGAGAAGAAGCCATCTAGCTAATAACTATGGACCCGATGGTCTGAGGTAAACTACTCACACATCATCGGAGAGGCTATGGTGTTGATGTAGAAGGCCTCCGTGATCAATGCCCCCTCCGGCGGAGCGCCAGAAAAGGCCCCAAGATGGGATCTCACGGGTACAGAAGGTTGCAACGGTGGAATTAGGTTTTCGTGGTGCCCCTCGATGGTTTCGGGGTACGTAGGTATATATAGGAGAAAGAAGTAGGTCGGTGGAGCCACGAGGGGCCACGAGGGTGGAGGGCGCGCCCAGGGGGGTAGGCGCCCCCCCCCGCCTCGTGGCCTCCTTGTATGTTTCTTGACGTCCACTCCAAGTCCTCTGGATCACGTTTGTTCCATAAATCACGCTCCCGAAGGTTTCATTCCGTTTGGACTCCTTTTGATATTCTTTTTCTGTGAAACACTGAAATAGGCAAAAAAACAGCAATTTGGGCCGGGCCTCCGGTTAATAGGTTAGTCCCAAAAATAATATAAAAGTGTATAATAAAGCCCATTGAACATCCAAAACAGATAATATATTAGCATGAACAATAAAAAATTATAGATACGTTGGAGACGTATCAACCCTTGTATTATTATTCTTGTAATAAGGTCTGATTTGTTTTGTGTCAAGCAGTGCCGTATTCTAGAGACTTCTCCTCGATCTCTGGGCTACAATATGGGGCGTTCCGGTTTCTCTGAGCCGGGGTGCCACACAAATAGGGTGGCTATATCATTTAATTTAGTAAGATGTGCCACAACAGTTTCAGTTTCGTAGCTATGGAAAGGATCAGATTCAACCAAAGTAATTAACTCTGGGTCGACAGAGAATTCATAATCCTTATTGGTAACAATGATAGGTGAAGTAGCAAACTTAGGATCACATTTCATTCTAGCATTCAAAGATATTTCTTTCAGTTTTCATAATTATTTCTTAAGATCATCCCTATCATTGCAAGCAAGAAAGTCTCTAGCTATCTCCTCATCCATAACATAACCCTCAGGTATCTTAGGCACACTACAAAAAATACCCTTCCGTGATGATACGTGTTTGTCACAGTAGGTCGCGTTTTTGGTCATGCATGTACATCCATGACAAATTTATGACAGAATCAAGATAGTCATACCTATGCTGTCGTAGAAGTGTTCCATGACATTACCAAAATTATCATCACGGAAGTGTCCACTTCCATGACGATAAATCGCGCGTCATAGAAGTGCTTCCATCAAGCGTGACCGACACGTGGCATCCACCGTAACGGAACGCCGTTAAGCTATCGGGTCAGGTTTTGGATCCGATAACCCGTTAACAGCCCTGACCAATGGGTATTTTCCACATGTAAAATCATCATTGGCTGGAGGAAACATGTGTCGGCTCATCGTTGGGACAGATGTCATCCACACAATGGACAGAAGGCGCCTATGATACGTCTACACGTGCCACGGCCCAACAGAGGCCCATTCCTGTGAAAAGGCCGGCCCGTTTGACTTGGTCAAAAGGTGGCGGGCCGGCCCATGGAAAGCCTGTTAACGGCATGTTCGCATATAGCCAATTTACAACCCGCTAACCCAAGGCATGTTACGCCCTATCCGAATTAGGCCCAGTAGCGTCATCTGGGCCATCCAATATGATTCCAGCCTGTTTTCACTTCTGGCCCATGTATGGCCCATGACGTCTTTCGGCCCATATGAGGCCCTATGTAACTCTTGGACTATTAACGGCCCGTGGTGAAACTGGCCCGTAATGAACAGTGTATCACTTTACACCCATGAACGGCCCGTGGTGAAACTGGCCCGTAATGAATAGTGTATCACTTTATACCCATTAACGGCCCGTTATTCCGTTGGTCCGTTTCCAACCCATGTTATCTTTTGGCCTTCTTAGAGCCCATTTATTCTTGGGCTCATTTCCAGCATTCGTTTACTTACGGCCCGTTACTTTCATTTTCTGCTTGTGGGCCAAATTCAGCCCGTGGTTACAGTTGGCCCGTTTGTGGTCCGTTAATACGTTGGGCCGTTTTCAAAGCGTCATCAAATACGGCCTATTAATAATGGCCCGTTATGGTCGGCCCATGAACGGACGATTCCAACTCTAGCCCGTTTACGGCCATAATGCGGCCTGTTATTGGCCCATGTTTGGCCAATCGATCATAGGGCCCACATAAGGCCCATTGATGATACGGCCCGTAGAAGGCCCATTGTTTCTACGGCCCGTAGAAGGCACACTGTTTCTACGGCCCATAGAAGGCCCACTGTTTCTACGGCCCGTAGAAGGCCCACTATTTCTACGGCCCGTAGGAGGCCTAGTCTCACTACAGTAAAAATTAGCACATGGTTATTTTCGCCTAGTTTAGAAAAATAGGTTATTGCAGCCACTAGCAAACCGCGGAAAAAGAACTACACTGACTACAAGAAAACAAATAAACAAGACAACAAGGAAATAAATAAGCAAGCAACTTATGCTAGGCTATCACGGCTATTACACATATTACATCCACTGGGCATCAAAGTTCGCCACCAGTGCAAATATAGGGAACAAAGCAGCATATAAACGCCGCAGCAAAACAAGTCCAGAACTGAAACCACATCAGAAGAGTTCAAGAAACAATATCCTGGGTACCCATAAAGATGGCAAGATGCTTAGCAAGCTTATTAACTTTCTCTTGTTTGGCGCTTAAATCCTCCAGCGCTTGCTGTTGCACAAGAAAGTACGCATATGAATTCTGCAGGGACTTCCTCAGTCCTTCGGCTTCTTGCCGCAGCACAGCTGACTGATGCCTTTAAGCTTGTAGCTAAGACTGAAGAAGCCGAAGTGATTCAGGCGGCGAGTTAGAAGAGCTTGTGCCAGCGGTACTGGCCAGTAACTCGAACACTACATCAACGCAGGACTGTGGGGTTTTCCCACTGTCTACAAGATCATTTTTATCACCTTTCTTGGAGACCAACGGGGTTGTCTCACTATCTTGAACCTTATCTGCATTCCTTTCTCTACCATTGCATAGTTTGGTGGTCTTCTCCAATATTCTGTTTGCGTACTACAAGAGAAACAAGCAGACATATCACAGGTTTAGCTTGTAGTATACGAAACTCATTTTGGTAAACCGGTTCAGTAGTAAGGTGGACAAGATAACAACATGAAAAAAACATATATCTATGTACTATGGTCACTGTATTGTCCATATCATTCTAGTTTATGTTCCCTAATCAAGATAGAGACACAGTTCAACTCATATATTTTTAAGACACAGCAGCATAGACAGAATATAAGTGTGAGAAACTACACAGCATTGGCAGCACTTGTAATGTGCATCACATGAGAACATAACCGTTTATACAACTTAAACTGAAATCAACATAGAGCAATAAGTTAGAACAGCAATCCAGTTAAAGAAATAGGTTTAAAACATACCTGTTGCGCCATTGGAGTTTCAATTGGATCCTTCAAATTCGAAAGTAGTTGGTATGAGTAAATACAGTGATGCAACAACAAAGGAGTATGGACCATAGCTACGGAATCTGACCTAAGAACAGTTTCTCTTCTGCTTTAAACGTGGAGTTTGGGTTAGCTGTGGTGGTCTTCGTGCTTTGGGCACTGCAGTAGCTTTACAAACTGCTCGTGTGGGGGTACTCTATGGTGGACATGGTGCTTTGTCAACTATAAGTGGGTTACTATCCGTTGGGGTTGCGGTTAGATGGGTTGTAGCTGGTTCTCTGCCCAACGGTGTAAGTGTGCAATCTGGAAGAGTCTCGATTATGTGTGGTGGGGCTAGTTTGTGGGCAAGTACAACCATAGTTCTATCTGCATCGACCGGTAGCACTGTCTTTTGTGAAGAACGGGTTTTTGCTCCCTTAGATACTGCCATCACCCCCTCCAATTCAAATGGCTGATAAACAAGAAAAGAAATTGAACGTACAGACATTGTATGATAGACAGATGTGGTAATTCACATATATGTTGTCTAACCAAACAGGACAACATGACACAATTTCACATATATGATGCCTAACTAAATAGGATAGCATGACACAGTTTCAGATATATGATGGATAACTTAACAGGATATAATGGCATAATTCAACATATGATGAGTACCTAAACAGGATGACATAACAAAACTATATGATGTCTTTCTAAAATAGGTTGGGATGAAATAATTCACATACATGTTGTCTAAGTATACAAGATGGCATGATATAATTGACATAATTGATTCATATACTAAGCAGCTGGCACTCACATGTATGATCTCTAAACTAAGCAGATAGAATTCAATATTGTGCATATGATGTCTAAACTAGCAATATTGTGCATATGAAATAATGCATCATATGAGAAATATAAACATTGCAACTTAGAGCATACATCTCAGGTGGGATATAGGACTGGTCATCTGTCTTTGAATCCTCTTGTGAGGAGCTCCCTGTAACCATCGAGATATATGCTTCAACAGGTACCATTGCCTGCTCTGAAGACCTTGTTTTCACTCTAGATTTTTCCATAATCGGCTCAAATGGCTGATACACATGAAGAGTAGTTCAATATACACAGATTGTCGACAAATGGAATAGTAATAAAAAAAAGATGGCATGAGATAATTCACATATATGATGCCTGGCTCCATGGCGGTGCATAATTCACATATATGATAATTGGCTGAAAAACATGGCATTGCATAATTCACATATCTGATATAGAAAGCAAACAGGAGGCATTCACACAAAGCATGTCTAATCTAAGCAGATGGCATGACAATGCAAGAGACCATATGCATGATATGAGCAATATAACCCAGCCAAGTTAGAGCATGCACCTCGGGGGGGATACGACTGGTCATCTCTCTCTCTGAATCCTCCTCTGAGGAGCTATCTGTAACCAGCAAGAAATCTACATCGACAAGTAGCACTGACTGCTCAGAAGACCTTATTTTCACTCCAGATTTTCCCATGACCGACTCAAATGGCTGATGCACAGGAAGAGTAGATGAATGTATAAACATTGTTGACAAATGGAATACATTATGGAAAAAATATGGCATGATACAATTCACATATACGATGACTGGCTAAACAGGATGGCATTGCATGATTCACGTATATGATGCCTGGTTAAAGAAGATGGCATTGCATAATTCCCATATACTCCCTCCGTTCCTAAATATTTTTCTTTTTAGAGATTTCAAATGGACTACCACATACGGATGTATATAGACATATTTTAGAGTGTAGATTCACTCATTTTGTTTCGTATGTAGTCACTTGTTGAAATATCTAAAAAGACAAATATTTAGGAATGGTGGGAGTATGATATAGAAACCAAACATGTGGCATTCACACAAAGCAAATCTAAACTAAGCTGATGACATATAAGATGTACAATGTAAGCGATGCAAGGCGCCATATGCATGATATGACCAACATCAGCATGCCAGGTTAGAGCAAACACCTCAGGTGGTAAACAGGCGTGGTCGGCTCCTTCTGAATCTCCATATGAACAATTATCTTCCTCTGGAATACAATCTAGAAATGCAGGAGGGGGGCGCCACTTCGCCCACCATGGAGCGGCGTCTGCATGACATTATATTCGCACGCAATGGTCTTCTCTTTTTCTCTACATGTTCAGTACAATTGTGTACAATATGTGACATGCATAATAAAAAAATAGTTAGATTTTGTAAGGCCCAAGGCGTGCATGCAAAAATCAAGACTGATGGTAGCAAACGAGTCGATGGATCCAAAACTAATGATAGCAGGTAGATTATAGCTCCAGTTTAAAAAGATAGACAATGGATCATCTATTGTTTGTTGCCCACCCAACATGAACCACATAGAAGACCACAGATGAACCAGATAGTAGACATATACTATTCATTGCTGGCTCGATATGAGTCCCATGGGCAATTCAAAACTCAAGATTGAACGATAAAGTAGCAGGTAATAAAAACCGATGTATAACGTAAGAAAACATGAAAGACTGCGACCTCTCTTCCAGAACTGTGTAGTCCTCAGGTTCATCTGCTCAGACGATGACGGTAATGCAGTTGGCGTGGCTGCCGGCAACGTGGAAGATGATCTGAGGTGGCAAAAGGAAGTCTGCAGGGGGGATCTCTGCTGCAGTGAACGCTTCTGTCGATGGTGCACCTCAGGTGGGGTGGATGACGGCACGGCAGGAGCAGGACATAACACACAGATTTTTCTTTGACGCTTATCTGTAAATGAAGTAAATCTATAAGGGCTCCTTAGAATTGGAGGATTCTATAAACACAGGGACAGGAAAAACACAGGAATAGGATAGGAATGCACGTGCAAAACAGAGCATTTGGAAACATAGGATTTCAGTCAACCTGGGTGTTTGGCTCACATGAATTGGAAGAACAGAGGAATGGAGAAACAAGTGATGCGACGAGTGTACAACCTCTTTGGCATAGCCTTGTGGACCTCAGCATCATTGGGTTCGACGTGGAGGATGGTGATGATGCTGGTGTTACTGTCGGAGGCGGGGAAGAAGATCCGAGGCCTCTGGAAACGGCGCCGAGGGTACTGCTCCGCTGTGATGGATGGTTCCATCGTTGGAGTAGCTCCGCTAAGGTGTACGACGACGAGGCTGAAGCATGACAAGACAGACAACATTAATCTGAAGTGGGACCCTAATATAATCTGCAATAGATGATGTAAGATACATCACCAAAATGTGCTAGATGTAAAACGCATCAGCCACGCCACGGCCGGTTCGACAGATGCTGTAAGTACTGTTCACTCTGAACTTAACTGAAGAAAATGAACTTCACAGTCGAAACTGAATTTTACCGTCGAAACTGATTGAGGTGGCGCAATAGACGAGGCGAACGTCGGGGCAGCTCCTTGGAGGTGGAGGACGGGGCGGCTGATCCGCCAGGATGACGAGATCGACAACGGATCCTCATCCGATGCGGTGGATGAGGGACGGCGAGCTGTTGTGGTGGACGACGTAGTCGGGGAAGAGTCTCCGACTAGGCGGCGGTCGGGAGGCCGGCGGAGGAGCGTGGGGTTTCGCGGGTTTTGGCGGCCTCGGTGTACGAATGGGGGGCGAAGGGGGAGGGGGGATCCAAGCTTAGGGACGTGCTTGTCCGAAATGTAGGGTAAGTTACCAGTGTACCCCCATCGGCTTTGACACCGTGACGTGGAGCTTCATTTCTGGCTGAGGGGTAGAAGGGGGATTTCGCGTGTCTGGGCTACGGGAGCGATTTCGGATGAGGAGGGAGTTCTCGCGCGGCACGGGTTGAAGAAGTGGGAGTTTCAAAGTAGGTGAGACAAAAGATACTCGAGCTTGAAAATTTCGAGATAACAAGGTGCGGATTCCTTGTTCGGCAGAACAAACTTAACATGTAAAAAAACAATTCATACAAGACACAAGAGAGCCATGTCCCCTTTTACTATATTGCTATAGATGCCATTGAAAAAACTAAAAGAAAAATGTAAAAAAAATCGGGAGAACAAGATTACCCTGCATAGTACCAAATCGATTCGCACTTCCCTCAACAACAACAAAAAACAAATCAATTCCCACCAAAGAAAGAGTAATGTCCCTTTTTATATGATTACAGATGCCATGATCTCGACTTTCAATTTTTGAATCCACGTTATGTTGAACTCGAATATATCGTTAGGTGACCTTGCGGTTTATAATTGATGTAGTCGTACATTTTGATCTTCCATCATATATGAACATTTTACTCCACCATGTGAACATATATATTGTCGTCTACCATATGGACTAAATTTGAATCAATTTTCCTTATTTGAATACGATTGTTGTCAAGTTATACAATAATTTAAATATTATCTTGATAACAAAAAACATACATATAGCAGTAATCATATTTCACTATGAACTACATGTACCATACGCTCTCCAATTCAAATATTTGTATCCATTTTATGTTGAATTCAAATCATAGTACATTATTGGTCTAGGTAGCGAGATGTTTGGGATAAACTAAACCCTGTTTTCATACATATAATTTTTGGCTGAATTGGGTCAAGTTTTGGTATAAGCCTCTTGCAAAACCGGAGATTCTCTCAACAAGCCTCGTGGTTCCGAGAGGGAACGTGTCACCTTTGTGTGCGAAATGATATACGCTGCCTCCCCCTGATTTTATTTACAGAGGCAACATAGAACTATATGAGTGCCCTGTTAAATTTTGGAACTATTTCGGGTTCATTTGGCCTTTTTATACATTAATTGAGTTTCTGGACTTTTGATGTGCATAATCTAAATATGAATTGCATGCACATGCTCCGGTGCACCAAAGTGGGTTGAAAACTCACATGTGTGTCCTTGGTTGAATTTCTAGGTCCCATGGAAGAAATGAGAATGAAATTCAAACATCTGGGCGTCATGACTCAGCCGAGAACATCGAGAAACTTTGATTCTAAATTCATGTAAATCCAAAACTCGCCTGGAAATCATGAAACTTGGCATGGTGTCATTTCATGGCACTAACTTGTTGTGGTAAAAAATTGGGCCGATTTGGAAGCTCGTGGTTCTAAGAGGGAGCGTGCCACCTTTGAGTGTGAAACGATATACGCTGCCCCCCTTGAGTTTCTTAACAAAGGCAATAGAGAACTACATTAGTGCCCTGTTAAATTTTGGAATTATATCGGGTTCGTTTGTCGTTTTTATACATTAATTGAGTTTCTGGTCATTTAATGTGCATAAGTCAAATTTGAACTACAAGTACATGCTCTCGTGCACCAAAGTTGGTTGAAAAATCACATTTGTGTCCTCGGGTGAATTTATAGGTCCCATGCAAGAAATGAGAATAAAATTAAAACATCTGGGCATTGTGGCTCGGCCGAGAACATTGAGAAACTTGGTTTTAAAATTCTTGTAAATCCAAAGCACCTCTGAAAATCATGAAACTTGGCATGGATGTCATGTCATGGTACTACCATGTTGTGGTAAAAAAATTGGCCGAATAGGAACATCTTTTGGTATAAGCTTCTTGCAACCCGAAGCTTCTCTCAAGAAGACTCGTGGTTCTGAGAGGGAACGTGCCACCTTTGAGTGCGAAACGATATACGTTGTCCCCCTTGAGTTTATTTGCAAAGGCAACATAGAACTACATGAGTGCCCTGTTAAATTTTGGAATTATTCCAGCTTCATTTGGCCTTATTTACACATCAATTGAGTTTTTGGTCATTTAATGTGCATAATTCAAATTTGAACTACAAGCACATGCTCCCGTGCACCAAAGTTGGTTGAAAATCACATTTGTGTCCTTGGGTGAATTTCTACTCCCTCCTTCCATCTATATAGGTCCTAATGTGATTTTCGAGGCTAACTTTGACCAAACGTTAGAGCAATAATATATGACATGCAACTTACATGAAGCATACTTTCAAATTTGTATGTCAAAGGAGCTTCCAATAATATAATTTTCATAGTATACATCTCATGTGCTATTAATCTTGTCAATAGTCAAAGGCTGTCTTGAAAAACACATTAGGCCCTATATAGATGGAAGGAGGGAGTAGGTCCCATGCAAAAAATGAGAATAAAATTCAAACATCTGGGCATCGTGGCTCGGTCGAGAACATTGAGAAACTTGGTTTTAAAATCATGAAACTTGGCATGGTGTCATGTCATGGTAGTACCATGCTGTGGTTAAAAAAATTGGCCGAATAGGAACAAATTTTGGTATAAGCTTCTTGCAAATCGGAGCTTCTCTCAAGAAGGCTCGTGGTTCTGGGAGGGAACGTGTCACCTTTGTGTGCATAATTCAAATTTGAAATACAAGCACATGTTCAAGTGCACCAAAGTTGGTTGAAAAATCACATGTGTGTCCTCGGGTAAATTTCTAGGTTCCATGCAAGAAATGGGAATGAAATTCAAAATTCTGGGCGTCGTGGCTTTGTTGGAAACATTGATAAACTTAGTTTTTTAATTCTTGTAAATCCAAAACACGCATGAAAATAATGAAACTTGGCTTCGTGCCATGACATGGCACCAACATGTTGTGGTAAATTTGCAGTCCGATTTGCGAAGGCGCACACATTAACAATCAACAAAGTCATTTTGGAACAAGTGCTGTCACGTTACAATCGGAAACACAAGTATTATTGAAACCGTGGGCGTTCTACTTACTAGTACCATTTACGTGCCGCCACGCGTCCCCATTTTTTATTAGCCAGGAGGCGCCTTGCAGGGTAGCTATTTGAGTACGAGAGGCGTGCGATCAGACCCCTGCGCGTGCTTATCGGGAGGAGAGCCCTTTGACCTCCATCTGCCGTCCACCTCTCTCCCAAGGTCTCCATTAATGGCGCCCGAGCCTCTGTTTAATGGCGTGGCTATGTCTCACTCGACTGAGATTTAAGAGAGAAAAAAGAAAATCTGAAAGCACGGATCTTGATGTAAGATCCGACGGACCTATATAGCATCTACTGCGACTTATAGCAAGACTGATGAATACATAAGGATGATTAATTTTTTTTATCAAAGAAGGGCTTGCCCCTTCTGATTTTCATTACTGAAAACCACCACAGTTCACAAGAAGTTCAGCACAACTCCAGCCTAACACGAAGGACTAAAAGCTACCAGATTGAAATCGCAACATCCCAAGAGGCCAACAAAGGCCAAACATCCGCACTAGAACCCAACATTTCACAATCGATGACACAATCCACATCCTAAACCGATTATTACATCAAAAGAAACCAGGAAATTGAAGGAAGCCCAGCAGCAACTAGTCTTCGTGGTGAGCGGCGATGAGCTCTTTCGTGTCCTCAAGACGCTGCTTGAGAACATCCACGGATTCCTCCACCAGCCTTTGGCGCTCGTTGCGGAGCATGTCATTCTCGTCCATAAGTTTCTTGACGATGACGCCGGTCCTCTTCAACGAGGCAGTGGTCTCCTCCTACTGGTCTGCACTTCGGATGATTTTCTCCCTCAGCAGGTCGCGCTCGGCCCAGAGCCTCTCATTTCCCTCCCTTAGTGCGCTGATAGCCTGTTCAAACGAGGCTTTCATGTCATCCTACAACCTCGCCCAGCGGGATATCTGATCCATCTGGATATGGACGATCACATGCATGCGCCTGTAACAGTCGTCGCCTGCCTGCGAGAAATTTTCCCAGGCCGCCGCGGCGCGGCGGGACATCTCTGCTACATTTGTGGCGCGGCGGGACATCTCTGCTGCTTCCGCGGTGCGGCCGGACCAGTCTGCTGCATCGACGGCCCGACGGGACCTCCTTGCTGCTTTAGCGGCGCAGCGGGACCTCTGTGCTGCTACTTCCGCGTGGCGGGACATGTCGGCTGCTCTCGCAGCGAGGCGGGACATCTCTCGTGCTTCCGCTTCCATGCTCGCCTCTCCCTGGTGGCAATCTCTCGACCCAGAACTCAGGCTGGCCATGGCAGACGCAAGGGAAGGATGCTGAATGACTTGTTTGTTTTTGTGGATGAGGAGTTGAGGAGGAATGTGCAGTCATCTTGGCATACTAGTATTTATAACCGAGTACTAATACGCTCCTAAGTGGGAAACCGTTTAGGTTGTGATCGGTGTGAACAGGTTTGCAATTCAATACAGCATGGAGTATTAAATCATGTTCAGATTTCAAGGTGCATTAAATCATTGCATGCAAGTATTAAAAGAAAATTTACCAATGCATGTACTTTATGCATACATGCATTGCAATTAATGCATTGATAAACATAATTTTTTGAGAAAAACAAGAGCATTAATTAGGTGCTTTTGCAAACTACAAAAAATATTCCACCACTCACCATCTTGGTTGGTGAGATTTTTGAATTAAGCCCTATAAACCGGAAAGGAGGGAGTACTGTTGTGTACGTGCAATAACTGGCACCGTTGTATACATATCTTACGATTAATGGGGCGATTTTTTCAGACGCATTAAACCTATCTCTCGGGACTTCTGGCACGCACCATCGTGCCACCCACAAAAACTTGTACTCTGAGTGTACTTATACAGGAAGAGAAGAGGTGCATGCACGCACTCGTCCTCTCACACACGCCTATGTTTTTTCTCGAAAAGGAGGATGATGACCCCCGGCCTCTGCATCTGGGAGTCACACACGCATCTGTAGCTACGAATTGTAGTGTTCTCAACCATCTGATTGACTCTATCATGGATGTACCTATATACTAAAACATGTCAAGATACATCTATATTTTGACAAATGGAAGGCATGTATTGTGGAACGGAGGGAGTGCTTGTCATCAAAATGGATAAAAAGGGACGTATCTAGAACTAAAATATGTCTACATACATTTCCTTCTATCCATTTTGATGACAAGTAGTACTTCTTACACAAAGGAACTTTATATCCAACAGACACAAAATATCCGTTCGACTGTTGGAAATTACTGATATGATGTCGAAGTAATTGCTGCATCGCCACCAAAACCCACCATTTCTTAAGCTAAAGTAGACCAAGGTAATCCCCATATTAGCATATTACATAGATAAACAGAAGGCACTGTAGAAACATTTAGGACGTGAGCTTGTCAATCTGAATGTGGAGGGACACAAGCTTAGCCCCGGCCAGCAGCTTGGGCAGAACTGTCAAGAAGGTCAGCTCCTGCACGTCGATGCCGCCGGGATCCTTGCTGCAGCCCGGACGCTCGTGTGGCATTTTCATGTGTAGAGTAGTCTAGGATAGCGTGTACCATGCCTATAAGCTTAAAATCGTTGGGGTCGGCTCCATGCTATGTGGCCGTCTCGAAGTTTTTTTTTTAAATAGTCTTCTGGCCCTACCCGACACCTTGGTGATTGGAGTTTGCACACTCATTTGGTCATGACAGGAATATATATTTTAATTTGTTTTTTTCGAAAAGGGGGGGACTCCCCGGCCTCTGCATCAGAACGATGCATACGACCACATATATTTTAAGTTGTGGTGGGTAAATGTTAGAGGTTGCAACAAATATATTGTACACTGCGGGTCTTTCAGCCAAGTTTAGAGGCAAGCATGTGGGGCCAGTGCTATGATGTGTCGCGTCAACTCATACAACGAGGAGAAGCTTGATTTTACTACACGCCTTCTCCCTTGCCCATGCGCGCGGTTGCTCGCAAACGAGGACATGCTTTTGCTTAGTAGTACTTCTACAACAAGCTATCCATCCCGCTCGCGGTGGATGGACATGCAGCAGTGGATTCGACACTGTAGAAGCAGTAGTAGTAACATCATTGTTCGTCTTCTCGAAGAGGCGAAGAGCCAAGCGCAAACCGAACGTTGCAGTTGCGAACATTGGAGCACGCATATAGCCAGGCTCTTGCATGAGACAAAATTGCTATGTGAGCCCACTATTGTACTAGTACGTACAACTACTTGCTAGTATAGCCCTGTAAACCAGAAAGGAGTGTTTGCCCTTCTAGAGATTTCAACAAGTGACTACACTACACCGAGACGGAGTACATATGGAGCAAAATGAGTGAATCTGCACCGTAAATAAATACGTACTGGTTCTATCGTTTTCCTCTCCGAGGTGCACAATATTGAGTATACTGACTAGTATCTTTTTGACACGCATTTACGTTTTTTACACAGTACAGACGCAAGCGCTCATATACACGCGCATACACTCACCCCTATGAACGCACACACGCACGGCACTATCATCTTGAAATTTACGAAGTCACCATAGGCACCTCGTCGTCGACGGGTCCATAGGTGCTTGAATGCCAACGAGGGAGAGGGTAGCGGATCCCGAGACGTTGAACGGTCAATGATGCATCCTCAATTATATGCAGAGGGAATTAATTGGAGAAGCAGAATAGAGCCAGCACGATGTGAATGCAACAGAGTAGCACATTGTTTTTTATGGCCATATCACTACATTGTTTTCTACTGTTGGTTCACTGGGCTACCGTGGTTCGCTCTGCTGGTTCACTGGGCTGCCATGGTTCGCACTCCTCCGACCTGAGTAGTACTCCCTCCGTTCCTAAATATAAGTCTTCGTAGATATTTCACTGTGGACCACATACGGATGTATATAGATGCATTTTTGTGTAGATTCACTCATTTTTCTCCGTATGTGGTCCATAGTGAAATCTCTCCAAAGACTTATATTTAGGAATGGAGGGAGTGGTATAGTACTAGTATATACCGCATCATTCTTTGCTCCTTCTTACTACTCCGACATGTGGGAGAGCCAGCATCCAGGTCGACGTGTCATGCACCAGATTAGAGCGCGGAACGGAAGGGGGGCATCACCCCGGTCGGAGAGCCAGTAATTCATGACTATAGTGAGTGGTCATATCACAAGTCTTTCCAGCAGTAACGCGCCGTTAAATCGCACAGCCCCACTTGCTCACCCTCCTCGCCTCTCTGTCAAACCGCCTACCCAAAAACTGTCGCGCGTACTGCCCGGGAAAAGCACCGCCCTCAACTTTTAACTACATGAAAACAGTTCGAGCTTGTTCGTTTTATATAAATATAGTACTTACTGTATGTTTATTCACCTGTGGGGTTGTTCAATGAATGGAGGGGCGGGGAGCACAAGTGAACAATACTGTAGTACTACTAGTAGTAAGTAGGAGTCGTACAGTAGTCACCTCAAATAGAGAGTTTCTTTTCTTTAATGCCATGTACACAAATTGAAACACTTGTTGTGGAGAGAAAAACATAATCACTCCACTATATATGGACGCAGGGGCCTGAGTGTTTGCTTTACTAGGGTTGCTCTCTTCATTCTCTCATCCTCTCTAGATATAAACAAGACAGCGGTAGCGACATTTTCTCTCTGCTCACCGCTGGTCACAGATCTGGCCGGATCCCTTCGGCCGGTGTGTGTAGAGGACTAAAAGGTGCATCGTTCACGCGGTCATCGCCGCCGAGGGAGGAAACCCACAGCTGCCGGAGGGGCCCGATCCTCTGCCCGTGTCATTCTCTCCGACACAGCGCCGGCTCGGGTGGTCCTCCGACCCTTCTTCCTCCCTGCCGTATTGTCCGCAGATCTGACCTGCCGCCGCCGACATCCTGGCGACCCTCAGGTATAAGTTCTTCGAAAGCGGCCTTGCTCTACTGCCCTAGCTCCCCACGTGCCTGCATGTGCATCTTTTTCTACTGCCATCAGCTCTTCCAAAGCCACCTAAATTTTTAGTATTATTAGAGGTAAAGCTACTTCATGCATTCGAATCTAGGGCTTTGTTCAAACAAGAAGAAAGGGGGGAAAGTTGTAGCACGAATCTAGGACTTGATTCAAAGAGGAAATAATATGGTGAAAGTAGTAGAGACCGGATACCCAACAGGTCTCTTGGTTGAAAATGGAAATAATGGGAAAACGCAGTACAAACTGGATAAGGAACATATCTATTATTGGTTGAAAAAAGGATAGAAAGTGGTGGCTGGTGGACAAGTCAACAGAGTATGTCCAGGATTAGATTTGCTGCCATCACATAGTGAAAGGTCTCCAGGATTAGGTTTGCTTCCCTCACATAGTAAAAGGTCTCAGGATTAGATTTGTTTCCCTCACATAGTAAAAGGTCTCAGGATTAGATTTGCTGCCCTCACATAGTAAAAGGTGTGCACGATTAGATTTGCTGCCCTCACATAGTAAAAGGTCTCCAGGATTAGATTTTCTGCCCTCACATAGTACAAGGTCTCCAGGATTAGGTTTGTTGCCCTCACATAGCATGAACAAACTCGGCATCACCACTTTATGCCTCCTTGTAGGTACATTGTGCTGATGCGTCCACTATCGCATGTCCTTATACCAACCTTTTGTTGTTGTTAATGTAAGGGCGCATGTAAAATGAAGCGATCACACTGTTACCTTAGGGACATGTCTAACCAGTGTTATTGTTAATCTAATGCCTCAAGTGATAAGATGCAATTAAACTGTGTTACAAATGGCACTCCTGCTGTTTTCCCCAGTATGATAAGTAAGTTGCTCCTTTATGCTACTGAGTGTCCTGGTGTCCCCACGGTCCCATGCCCTTAAACCAACTCTTTAGCTGTTGTTGATTTACTGTGCGTGGTAAACAGGCAATGCCACCACTAAAGTAATCCCATATTTGAGGAATCTCATTGTTGATCGTAATGCTTCTGGTAACATGAAGCATTACTGACGTTTTAAAATTTCTATTGTCCTTGCGTGATTGCCATGAACATAATTAAGATGCTTCTTTTCATTTTGTATATGTTTCGTATATTCTTATTGACCAGCAACTGTTTACTTTCTATCTTTTTGTGCAGATAGGGATATCCATTTCACCTTGTTGCTATTGTGACCTTTTGGTGAACTGCACAAAACACTTTTTTTTTGGAATGAGTGTCTTGTGCAGTTCAACTAAAATATCACGTGGGCAAAATCTCTCAATTTTGGTGGAAATGCACAAAATGGTGATTGGAGTTTGCAAAATCTCCGTCAAGTTCTGCTGGTAATCTCATGCAACATTTTATTAGCCTTTGCAAGATGAGCCATCACTGTCACTACAATGGCACTTTATTTTAGTGGAACTGCACAAAAGGATAACAAAATTATAGTTGCACCCTACATGAGCCGGACATCCAACCTTAACGTTCCTCAATTTTAGTGCAACTACTAAAGAAGAACCTGCCAGCTCACGAGAGCCAGTACTTCTTGCTAGCTGAATGATGCAATCTTTGCTTCATTTCAGGTGAACTGTAGAAAAAGGCGCATGAATTGAATCATGGAACTCAAGGCAGGCTTCATCCGAGTGGAGCTACAGGTTGAGTAAAGGAGGCCACTATTAAAGTGAAATCATGCTCTCCTGGTTTGTGCTATGCAAACAGGAATACTCAATTACAGATGTTGTGACGGTCAAGAGCATTCGCCAAGTTCTTCGATTGTATGACATGGCTGGCCAAGATGGATTTAATCCCGATATTCACTTTATCAAAAGGCTCTAATGGGTTGGTTCTGAATCTTGCAAGCTGGGAATCACTGAGATGTGTAGGCATCTTTGTTGTACTTATTATTTGAATCTTATTTGTTGGTTCTGAATCTTGCAAGCTGGGAATCAATGAGATGTGTAGGCATCTTTGTTGTACTTATTATTTGGATCTTATTTGTTGGTTCCGAATCTTGCAAGCTGGGAATCAATGAGATGTGTAGGCATCTTTGTTGTACTTATTATTTGGATCTTATTTGTTGGTTCTGAATCTTGCTAGCTGGGAATCAATGAGATGTGTGCTACCTCTTGAGCACTGTGTTGGATTTCCCCGAAGAGGAGAGGATGATGCAGCGAAGTAGCATAAGTATTTCCCTCAGTTTTTGAGAACCAACGTATCAATCCAGTAGGAGGCTACACTCAAGTCCCTCGTACCTGCACAAAACAATAGCTCAACGCAACCAACGCGATTAGGGGTTGTCAATCCCTTCAGGGTCACTTACGGGAGTGAGATCTGATAGAGAATATTTTTGGTATTTTTGGTATAGAGATGCAAAGTGAAAAGTAAAAAGCAAGCAAGATTAAAGTGATGGAGATTGATATGAGCAAAATAGACCCGGGGGCCATAGGTTTCACTAGTGGCTTCTCTCAAGAGCATAAGTATTCTACGGTGGGTGAACAAATTACTGTTGAGCAATTGACAGAATTGAGCATAGTTATGATAATATCTAGGTATG
Source organism: Aegilops umbellulata (assembly GCA_032464435.1). Taxonomy (NCBI): domain Eukaryota; kingdom Viridiplantae; phylum Streptophyta; class Magnoliopsida; order Poales; family Poaceae; genus Aegilops; species Aegilops umbellulata. Next base: position 256,997,950 of record CP136059.1, read on the forward strand.
ATCATGTATATAGGCATCACGTCCGAGACAAGTAGACCGACTCCTTCCTGCATCTACTACTATTACTCCACTCATCAACCGCTATCCAGCATGCATCTAGAGTATTAAGTTAAAAACAGAGTAACGCCTTAAGCAAGATGACATGATGTAGAGGGATAGTTTCATGCATATATGATAAAACCCCATCTTGTTATCCTCGATGGCAACAATACAATGCGTGCCTTGCTGCCCCTTCTGTCACTGGGAAAGGACATCGCAAGATTGAACCCAAAGCTAAGCACTTCTCCCATGGCAAGAAAAACCAATCTAGTAGGCCAAACCAAACTGATAATTCGAAGAGACTTGCAAAGATAACCAATCATACATAAAAGAATTCAGAGAAGATTCAAATATTATTCATAGATAGACTTGATCATAAACCCACAATTCATCGGTCTCAACAAACACACCGCAAAAAGAAGATTACATCGAATAGATCTCCACGAGAGAGGGGGAGAACATTGTATTGATATCCAAAAAGAGAGAAGAAGCCATCTAGCTAATAACTATGGACCCGTAGGTCTGAGGTGAACTACTCACACTTCATCAGAGGGGCTAGGATGATATAGAAGCCCTCTGTGATAATGGCCCTCTCCGGCGGAGCTCCGGAACAGGCCCCAAGATGGGATCTCGTGGGTATAGAAGGTTGCGGCGGTGGAATTAGGTTTTTGGCTCCGTATCTGATCGTTTGGGGGTACGTAGGTAATATAGGAGGAAGAAGTACGTCGGTGGAGCTCCAATGGGCCCACGAGGCAGGGGGCGCGCCCTAGGTGGGTGGGCGCGCCCCCCACCCTCATGACCGCCTCGCGCCTTTCTTGACGGAGGGTCCAAGTCTCCTGGGTCTTATTTGATGAGAAAATCATGTTCCCAAAGGTTTCATTCCGTTTGGACTCCGTTTGATATTCTGTTTCTCCGAAACTCTGAAATAGGCAAAAAAACTGCAATTCTGGGATGGGCCTCCGGTTAATAGGTTAGTCCCAAAAATAATATAGAAGTGGAAAATAAATCCCAATATAGTCCAAAACAGTAGATAATATAGCATGGAGCAATAAAAAATTATAGATACGTTGGAGACGTATCAGGCATCCCCAAGCTTAATTCCTGCTCGTCCTTGAGTAGGTAAATGATAAAAAGAGAATTTTTGATACGGAGTTCTACTTGGCATAATTTCAATGTAAATCTTCTTAACTGTGGTATGAATATTCAGATTCGAAAGATTCAAGACAAAAGTTCATATTAACATAAAAATAATAATACTTCAAGCATACTAACAAAGCAATTATGTCTTCTCAAAATAACATAGCCAAAGAAAGTTATCCCTACAAAATCATATAGTCTGGCTATGCTCTATCTTCACCACACAAAGTATTTAAATCATGCACAACCCCGATGACAAGCCAAGCAATTGTTTCATACTTTAACATTTTCAAAACTTTTTCAATCTTCACGAAATACATGAGCGTGAGCCATGGATATAGCACTATATGTGCAATAGAATGGTGGTTGTGGAGAAGACAAAAAGAGGGGAAGATAGTCTCACATCAACTAGGCGTATCAACGGGCTATGGAGATGCCCATCAATAGATATCAATGTGAGTGAGCAGGAATTGCCATGCAACGGATGCACTAGAGCTATAAGTATATGATAGCTCATCAAAAGAAACTAAGTGGGTGTGCATCCAACTCGCTTGCTCACGAAGACCTAGGGCATTTGAGGAAGCCCATCATTGGAATATACAAGCCAAGTTCTATAATGAAAAATTCCCACTAGTATATGAAAGTGATATCATAGGAGGCTCTCTATCATGAAGATCTTGGTGCTACTTTGAAGCACAAGTGTGGTAAAAAGGATAGTAACATTGTCCCTTCTCTCTTTTTCTCTCATTTTTTTAGTTGGGCCTTTTCTCTTTTTTATGGCCTCTTTTATTTTTTTATTTTTCTTATTTTTTGTCCAGAGTCTCATCCCGACTTGTGGGGGAATCATATAACTTATTTTTCTAAAAATGATGATCATCACACTTTTATTTTTCTTACAACTCAACAATTACAACTCAAAACTTAGAACAAAATATGACTCTATGTGAATGCCTCCGGCGGTATACTGGGATATGCAATGATTCAAGAGTGACATGTATGAAAGAATTATGAATGGTGGCTTTTCCACGAATACGATGTCAACAACATGATCATGCTAGCAATATGGCAATGATGGAGCGTGTCATAATAAACGGAACGGTGGAAAGTTGCATGGCAATATATCTCGGAATGGCTATGGAAATGCCATGATAGGTAGGTATGGTGGATGTTTTGAGGAAGATATATGGTGGGTGTCTGATACCGGCGAAAAGTGCGCGGTATTAAAGAGGCTAGCAATGGTAGAAGGAAGGAAAACATGCGTATAATCCATGGACTCAACATTGGTCATAAAGAACACATATACTTATTGCAAAAATCTAGAAGTTATCAAAGCAAAGTATTACGCGCATGCTCCTAGGGGGATAGATTGGTAGGAAAAGACCATCGCTCGTCCCCGACCACCACTCATAAGGAAGACAATCAATAAATAAATCGTGCTCCGACTTCATCACATAACGGTTCACCATACGTGCATGCTACGGGAATCACAAACTTCAACACAAGTATTCTTTGAATTCACTACTACTCAACTAGCATGACTCTAATATCACCATCTTCATATCTCAAAACAATTACCAAGCTTCAATCTTTTCTTAGTATTCAACTCACTCAAAAGAAAGTTTCACAAATCTTGAATACCAAGCATATTAATATTAAGCAAATTACCATGCTATTAATGACTCTCAAAATGATCTAAGTGAAGCATGAGAGATCAATAGTTTCTTTAAAACAAATCCACCACCGTGCTCTAAAAGATATAAGTGAAACACATAGAGCAAAGTTATAAGGCTCAAAAGATATAAGTGAAGCATATAGAGCAAAACTATCTAGCTCAAAAGATATAAGTGAAGCACATAGAGTATTCTATCAAATTACAATTCATGTATGGCTCTCTCAAAATATGTGTACAGCAAGGATGATTGTGTCACACTAACGAACAAAGACACAAATAATACAATACGCTCCAAGCAAAACACATATCATGTGGTGAATAAAAATATAGCTCCAAGTAAAATTACCGATGGAAGTAGACGAAAGAGGGGATGCCTTCCGGGACATCCCCAAGCTTTGACTTTTTGGTGTCCTTGGATTATCTTGGGGGTGCCATGGGCATCCCCAATCTTAGGCTCTTGCCACTCCTTGTTCCATAATCCATCAAAAGACTTCACCCAAAACTTGAAAACTTCACAACACAAAACTCAATAGAAATCTCGTAAGCTCCATTAGCGAAAGAAAATAAAAGACCACTTCAAGGTACTGCAATAAACTCATTATTTATTTATATTGGTGTTAAACCTACTGTATTCCAACTTCTCTATAGATTATAAACTATTTTACTAGCCATAGATTCATCAAAATAAGCAAAAAACACATGGAAAACAGAATCTATCAAAAATAGAACAGTCTGTAGTAATCTGTAATTAACGCAAACTTATGGAAATCCAAAATATCTACCAAAATAGGGAGACCTAGACAATTTGTTTATTGATCAGCAGAAATTGGAATTAGTATTTTATCACGTTCTGGTGATTTTTAACAACTGTTTTTCGTGAACAGAAAGATTCTGGAAATTACAGCAAGATCAAATAACTATCATCCAAGAAGATCCTATAGGTCTAACTTGGCACAAACACTAGTTAAAACACAAAACCACATCTAAACAGAAGGTAGATGGATTATTTATTCCTAAACAGAAGCAAAAACAAAAAAACTAAAATAAAATTGGGTTGCCTCCCAACAAGCGCTATCGTTTAACGCCCCTAGCTTGGCATAAAAGCGAGAATAGATTTAGGTATTGCCATCTTTGGTAGGCAATCCATAAGTGGCTCTCATGATAGATTCATATGGCAATTTTATTTTATTCCTAGGGAAGTGTTCCATGCCCTCTTTTAATGTAAATTGAAATCTAATATTCCCTTCCTTCATATCAATAATTGCACCAACCGTTCTAAGGAAATGTCTACCGAGAATAATAGGGCAAGAAGGATTGCAATCTATATCAAGAACGATAAAATCTATGGGCACATAATTCCTATTTGCAATAATAAGAACATCATCAATTCTTCCCATAGGTTTTTAATAGTGGAATCCGCAAGATGCAAATTTAGAGGGCAATCATCAAAATCACGGAAATCTAGCAAATACACAAAGTCTTGGGAATAGTGGAAACACTAGCTCCCAAATCACACAAAGCATAGAACTCATAATCTTTAATTTTAATTTTAATAGTACGTTCCCACTCATCATAGAGTTTTCTAGGGATAGAAACTTTCAACTCAAGTTTTTCTTCATAAGATTGCATCAAGGCATCAACGATATGTTCAGTGAAGGCTTTATTTTGACTATACGCATGAGGAGAATTTAGTACGGATTGCAACAAGGAAATACAATCAATTAAAGAGAAACTTTCATAATTAAATTCCTTGAAATCCAATATAGTGGGTTTAGCAACATCTAGGGTTTTATTTCTTTCAATCCCACGTTTATCAATTTCATCATCAAGGTCTAAATACTCCGAATTTTTGGAACACCTTCTAGGTAAAGGAAGATCACATTCGGTTTCATCAAGATTTATATTGCAAAACAAATATTTAATAGGGAACACATCAATAACTTTTAGATATTAATCTTGATTTTCATAGGGATTGGAAGAACATGCTTTAATAAAGGCATCTTTCGTAGCACGCATCCTATCGGTTCTTTCCTTGCACTCATCAATGGAAATTCTCTTGGCTTTGAGAGAGTCATTGATATCATGCTTAGGAGGAATAGATCTAAGCTTTAAAGAATCAACCTCAAGAGAAATTATATCAACGTTCCTAGCCAAGTCATCAACTTTAAGCAATTTCTCTTCAAGCAAAGCATTAATTTTTTTTTGTGAATTCATAAACTCTTTAATACTATTCTCAAATTCAGAGGGCATCTTATTAAAATTTCCATAAGAGTTGTTGTAGTAATTTCCATAATTATTAGAAGGATTACTAGGATAAGGCCTAGGATTAAAATTCCCTCTATACGCGTTGTTACCAAAATTATTCCTACCAACAAAATTCACATCCATAGATTCATTATTATTCTCAATCAAAGTAGACAAAGGCATATCATTAGGATCAGAAGAAACACTCTTAGTAGCAAATAATTTCATAAGTTCATCCATATTTCCACTCAAAACATTGATTTCTTCTATAGCAAGCACCTTTTTATTAGTAGATCTTTCAGTGTGCCATTGAGAATAATTAACCATAATATTATCTAGGAGTTTAGTAGCATCTCCTAAAGTGATTTCCATGAAAGTGCCTCCCGCGGACGAATATGAAAGATTTCTAGAAGCAAAATTCAATTCGGCATAAAAGTTTTGTATAATCATCCACAAGTTCAAACCATGAGTAGGACAATTATGTATCATTAATTTCATTCTCTCCCAAGCTTGTGCAACATGTTCATGATCAAGTTGCTTAAAATTCATAATATCGTTTCTAAGAGAGATGATCTTAGCGGGAGGAAAATACTTAGAGATAAAAGCATCTTTGCACTTGTTCCAAGAATCAATACTATTTTTTGGCAAAGACGAAAACCAAGCTTTAGCACGATCTCTAAGCGAAAAAGGAAATAGCTTCAATTTAACAATATCATTATCAACATCTTTCTTATTTTGCATATCACATAAATCAACGAAGCTATTCAAATGAGTAGCGGCATCTTCACTAGGAAGGCCGGCGAATTGATCTTTCATAACAAGATTTAACAAAGCAGTATTGATTTCACAAGATTTAGTATTGGCAAGAGGAGCAATTGGAGTGCTAAGGAAAACATTATTGTTGGTATTGGTGAAGTCTAACAATTTGGTAGTATCTTGAGCCATCGCGACAAACAAGCAATCCAACACACGAGCAAACAAAAGGAAAGTGAGAAAAAGGCAAACGGAAAAGAGAGGGAAAATAAAACGGCAAGGGTGAAGTGGGGGAGAGGAAAATGAGAGGAAAATGGAAACTAATGTAATGCGGGAGATAGGGATTGTGATGGGTACTTTGTACGTTGACTTTTGCGTAGACTCCTAGGTAACGGTGCCAGAAATTCTTCTTGCTACCTCTTGAGCACTGCATTGGATTTCCCCGAAGAGGAGAGGATGATGCAGCAAAGTAGCGTAAGTATTTCCCTCAGTTTTTGAGAACCAAGGTATCAATCCAGTAGGAGGCTACGCTCAAGTCCCTCGTACCTGCACAAAACAATAGCTCAACACAACCAACACGATTAGGGGTTGTCAATCCCTTCACGTTCACTTACGGGAGTGAGATCTGATAGAGAATATTTTTGGTATTTTTGGTATAGAGATGCAAAGTGAAAAGTAAAAAGCAAGCAAGATTAAAGTGATGGAGATTGATATGAGCAAAATAGACCCGGGGGCCATAGGTTTCACTAGTGGCTTCTCTCAAGAGCATAAGTATTCTACGGTGGGTGAACAAATTACTGTTGAGCAATTGACAGAATTGAGCATGGTTATGAGAATATCTAGGTATGATCATGTATATCGGCATCACGTCCGAGACAAGTAGACCGACTCCTGCCTGCATCTACTACTATTGCTCCACTCATCGACCGCTATCCAGCACGCATCTAGAGTATTAAGTTAAAACAGAGTAATGCCTTAAACAAGATGACATGATGTAGAGGGATAGTTTCATGCAATATGATAAAAAACCCATCTTGTTATTCTCGATGGTAACAATACAATACGTGCCTTGCTGCCCCTTTTGTCACTGGGAAAGGACACCGCAAGATTGAACCCAAAGCTAAGCTCTTCTCCCATGGCAAGAAAAACCAATCTAGTAGGCCAAACCAAACTGATAATTCGAAGAGACTTGCAAAGATAACCAATCATACATAAAAGAATTCAGGGAAGATTCAAATATTATTCATAGATAGACTTGATCATAAACCCACAATTCATCGGTCTCAACAAACACACCGCGAAAAGAAGATTACATCGAATAGATCTCCACGAGGGAGGGGGAGAACATTGTATTGAGATCCATAAAGAGAGAAGAAGCCATCTAGCTAATAACTATGGACCCGTAGGTCTGAGGTCAACTACTCACACTTCATCAGAGGGGCTAGGATGATGTAGAAGCCCTCCGTGATGATGGCCCTCCTCGGCGGAGCTCCAGAACAGGCCCCAAGATGGGATCTCGTGGGTACAGAAGGTTGCGGAGGTGGAATTAGGTTTTTGGCTCCGTATCTGATCGTTTGGGGGTACGTAGGTATATATAGGAGGAAGAAGTACGTCGGTGGAGCTCCGAGGTGCCCATGAGGCAGGGGGCGCGCCCTAGGGGGGTGGGCGCGCCCTCCACCCTCGTGACCGCCTCGCGGCTTTCTTGACGAAGGGTCCAAGTCTCTTGGGTCTTATCTGATGAGAAAATAACGTTCCCGAAGGTTTCATTCCGTTTGGACTCCGTTTGATATTATGTTTCTCCGAAACTCTGAAATAGGCAAAAACATCAATTCTGGGCTGGGCCTCGGGTTAATAGGTTAGTCCCAAAAAATAATATAAAAGTGGAAAATAAAGCCCAATATAGTCCAAAACAGTAGATAATATAGCATGGAGCAATCAAAAATTATAGATAGGTTGGAGACGTATCAATGTGTAGGCATCTTTGTTGGACTTATTATTTGGATCTTATTTGTTGGTTCTGAATCTTGCAAGCTGGGAATCAATGAGATGTGTAGGCATCTTTGTTGTACTTATTATTTGGATCTTATTTGTTGGTTCTGAATCTTGCAAGCTGGGAAACACGGCATGATGATGCAGAGGAAAACAACCATAACAAACAGTTCAAACTTGGTAGTATTATCTTTGTGAAAGTGCGACAAATGTGTTGATCGTGTGTGTCCTGAGAATAATAATTCTAATTGATGTGCATGTTGATCCTGTGGCACTGATAGAACGAGTGAATGCATTGCTTGTTTTAAGTATATATTTCTGTTAAAGCTAATTAAATTTAAGTAAAGTGACTACTAACTCCTGTTATTATAGTATCAATAGAGACCCGCTCGTGAACCGACATGTGGCCGAGGGTGCATCTTCTGCCGGGCGTGCAACGGACGAGGGAGGGGTAGTAACTGTTGTCGTCTGTACACACTCAGCTTACTGTTGAATCCAATTCCCCAGGAGCTGAAAAACGAACTGCTGCCGCCGCCTACACACTCGTTCACTCGAAGAGACTCCTATGGCGATCCGAGGGGTGAGCCTGCTGAATATAGACTTCAGCAAGGAGTTCCCCTTTGAGTTCGCCGTTCAGTCCTATGGTTACACCAAGTTGAATGTGATGTACACCAACGATACGGACTCGGTGAAGCTCTGCCTCGCCTCAGTCCTATGGCTGCACTAGGTTCTGGAGCATTCGCTTGTTTCATCGGCAACGCCGACTGCACCTTCGCTACGGTGGAGAGAAGGAAGAACGCGATGATTCGGCCATCTGGTGCAACAAGCTTGTCGACATCCAGAAGCAATACAAGATCATCAGCAACGGGCAGGAGAAGGATTCCGTGGTTGACCTCGCTGAGACCATCATCGACCCCTGATACGCCAACATGAAAGAAGACGACCTGAACATGTGGGAGGTACCTCTGAATCTAGCCTACATAACCTACGCGGCCAAGGACGCATACGCATGCTACGACATGTACAGGCAGATCTTGGACATGAGGGCGTGTCTGCTTCCTGTAACCGACGAGTACACGGACAGCCGCAACGTCATGATCAAGCGTGCCAGGAAGGTCTAGATGTTGTAATTTATCTGTTTATAAGCACCTTTATCATCTAAGTGTTTCATGCATTAGCCTATGTCTCGTAATTATCTGTTTTGTCCGAAATATTTCTTTTAAGAACCCATTAACCTGATTGCTTTTTTTAGTGGCTATTTGCTTATGTATGTAAACTAGTTCACTTGTCCGTAAAAAAACTAGTTCACTCGGCTGCCGTGCTTTGAATCTCCTGCCTCCCACCAAATTCTCCTCCTCAGGTGGACCCAGCAGGTCTCTGAATTTTCTCCCACTTTCTTTTTCGATGTAAACTGAGTTTTCTCCCAGTACTTTCCCCTAGAACCAACTCAATTGTCCCACGTCTAGCCTAAAAATAATAATACCCCACGTACTATTAACTCATCAAATTAAAATGATATTTTATTTCGTAAGTTGAATGTTCTTACAAAATAATAATAATAATTGTTTATATATAACTTAGCAAGTTAACTCCTAGTGATTGCGTACATAAGCTTGCATTTACCGACGTGCAATCATGTGTTTTTGTTTTTATAACATTTCTCCGTCTAGCCCAACATGATATTGTCACCCAGCCCAGCAAGTCCGCGGATTTCGAGAAAAATGCAAATGGGATTTAAACGGGCTGCATATATGCTACATCATTGTTTCACCCAGCCCACCAAATGGACTAAAAAACGTTCCCCCAGTGACAGGTCGGACCCACCAGCTATATCTTCGCACGCAGGGAAGTGCCTCCTTATTACGCACCAAAAAAATGAATACCCCCTGCTAGCTGTGACCCACTATAGTGGGTGGCTGACTTGTGGGCCTACTAAGTTGACGAGGACGTAGGTCTTTGTCAACTTAGTCAATATGAACGATTCTAGCTCCAGTGACCATGCGATGTCCATCCAACGGCCATACTGCTTCTTCAACCTCTGGTCTTCTTGCTCCAGCCGCCCAAAGCAGCGCCGGTCGTGCCGCATGCTCCTGCCACTCGTATCCGACTGTGATGCCGCAGAGGCCTCACCGCCCCCTACTACTTCCACCGCTGGCCCAGGGTATCCCTCTAATCACCCACACCCCCTGTTATTCTGCGGCGCCGGCAGCCTCATGCCGCAGCCGAACCAGTGAACCCTCATACTCCTCTCCGCGTGGGCATCCACTGTCGCGTCTTGCCCGGCTCTGCATCGTCCCCTTCCAAGGCCTCGCCGTCGTCCACCGCCTTGGTGCTCTCGGCGCGGCGTGGTCAATGTGGTCAACGACCGACTTCCATCGGAAAAGTACTGTACGTGGAGAGGCTGACAGCTGGGTCCACGGCCACAGCCCAATTTTTTTTGTGATTTGCCAAGTAAGTAGCTTTGTCAGGCCTGTTGGGCTGCAAATCTTTCAAGACGAGGAGAGTTTTCATTCGGCTGGCCGAGAAAATGGCCCATCGGTAATGATAAATGGGTTGTACATTTTTAAAACACATCAAACCGGCAATTAGTTTCAAATATCTTTTTTTATTTCAAGATTTTAAATTACATTAATTTTGATGTATGGAGAATTTGTTGAATTTTATATTGATATACATTTATTTTTAAAATCAGTTTGAATGTGAGTCGAAATTTCGGGATTAAAAATAGTTCGGACCGCACCGAAATATGCAAAATTTCGTATAATTTTTTAACCATGGCCACAATATGGGCTGTAATGCTAACAAAAAGAATATGGGCTCCAAAAAACCTTAATAATTAGCAAATGGGCTGTAAATTATTAAAAATAATGGCAGATGGGTTGTATGCTGTTTTCGACAGATTTGAGGCTTTCCTAAAAAAAGGTTGACGCACAAGCAGTGACAGTTGGATGGCCATCCAACGGCCGTCGTGCTTCTTCAATGTCTGCTCTTCCTGCTCCAGCCGCTCAAACAAGCACCGGCGGGACTGCCTGCTCCCTCCTCCACGCGGTCGGCTGTGCTGTCGCGCAGGCCTCACCGCCCCACCGTACTCCCATCGCTAGCCTAGCCATCCCTCTACTCACCCACACCTGCTGTTATTCTCCAGCGACGGCAGACGAACCAGTAAACCCTCGTACAGTCGTATTTCCCTCCGTGTGGGAAACAACTGCCGAGTCTTCCCTTCCTCCGTGTCGTTCCCTTCCTAGGCCTCGCCGTCGTCCATCGCCCTGGTGCTCTCGGCGCGGCCTGGTCAACGTGGTCAACGACCGACATGCATCTGAAGTGGACTGTACATGGAGAGGCCGACAGCTGGGTCCACGACCACACGCAAGGAAATGCCTCCTTATTACGCGCAAAATAATGATTCCTCCACTTGACATCAGGGACCCACCGAAAGGGCCTCTGTATTTCATGAAAAAACGTTACCGCCGCTGACAGCTCGGACCCACCAGCTATATCTTCGCACGCAAAGAAGTGCCTCCTTATTACGCACAAAAAATGAATACTCCCCCTGTTAGCTAGGACCCAGTATAGTGGCGGGCTGACTTGTGGGCCTACTAAGTTAACGGGGATGGGGGGCTTTGTCAACTTAGTCAAGATGCACGATTCTAGCTCCAGTGATCGTACGATGTCCATCCAACAGCCGTAGTGCTTCTTCAACCTCTGGTCTTCTTGCTCCAGCCGCCCAAACCAGCGCCGGTCGTGCCTCGTGCTCCTACCTCCCGTGGCCGGCTGCGATGCGGCGGAGGCCTCACCGCCCCCTACTACTCCCACCGCTGGCCAGGCCATCCCTCTAGTCACCCACACCCCTGTTATTCTGCGGCGACGACAGCCTCACACCGCAGCGAACCAGTTAACCCTCGTACTCCTCTATGCATGGGCATCCACTGCCGCGTCTTCCCCAGATCCGCGTCGTCCCCTTCCTAGGCCTCGCCTCGTCCACCGCTCTGGTGCTCTCGGCGCGGCGTGGTCACAGTGGTCAAGGAACGGCTTCCATCGGACGTGGACTGTATGTTGTACGTGGAGAGGCTGACAGCTGGGTCCACGGCCGCAGCAAGGAAGTTCCTCCTAATTACGTGCAAAATAATTATTCCTCCACCTGTCAGCGGGGACCCACCGGACGGGCCACCATATTTCGCGAGAAAAACGTGTCCCCCCTGACTATTGGGACCCACCAGCTACACCTTCGCATGCAAGGAAGTGTGTCCGGGCAAAAAAACAAAACGATTCGCCCCCCTAACTGTTGGGACCCACCAGCTACATCTTCGCAGGCAAGGAAGTGCCTGACAGTCGGGACCCACCTGGTCGAAGCGTATGTAGCATTGTCATTCTGGTCGCGAACGTGTATGTACATATATATTGGTCGATGTAGAGGCGTGCACGTGTCGTACTAGAGGTGCGCACGTAGCATTTACACGTACGTACAGCGGCCAGGGTGCAAGAAAGAAAATATGGCCACGTATGTGTACATACGGGCGAGGTCTCGAACGCCTACTCACACATACGTACGGCGAAGGCTCCTGTACATGGCAGGGTCGAAACGGAGAAACAGCGTCGTCGTCGTGTTCATGGGGAGGCAACAGAATGCGTCGTGTTCATCGGGAGGCAACAAAATGCGTCGTGTTCATCGGGAGGCAACGGAATGCATGGGAGCCAACCGGCTGGGTCGGAACGGAATGCGTGGTCGTGTTCATCTGGAGGGCTTGGACGGAACAGGCGATGGAAACGAGGCCTGGCGTACCGCAGAACAGAGGAAACGGCCTTGTGTTCGACCGGCCACGTTTGACATGGGATCCTGTTCATCGGGAGGGGTCTGGCGTACCGTGAAACGGAGGAAGTGGACCTCCTACTGTCGAAACGGGGGTCCTATTGATCAGGAGGGGTGTGGCGTACCGCAAAACGGAGGAAACGGACTTGTGTTGGAGCGCTATGGTCGAAACGGGGGTCCTGTTCATCGGGAGGGGTGTGGCGTACCGCAAAATGGGACTCCAAGGGATACTGTTCATCTCCAGCGTCGACCTCCTCCAGCCTCCACGGGCTATCGTCGACCTCGTCCAGCCTCCACGAGCTCCTATTCATCCAGCATACACCGCACGCTACTCCACCGGCTACTGTTCAACCACCCCTCCACCATCTACTGTTCATCCAGCCCTCCACACCACGGGGTCCTGTTCAACCACCCCTCCACGGGCACCCCTCCACCGTCTAATGTTCATCCAGCCCTCCACACCACGGGGTCCTTTTCATCCACCCCTCCACGAGCACCCCTCCACTGTCTACTATTCATCTAGCCCTCCACCACACCACGGGGTCCTGTTCATCCAGAGGCAACGCCACCGCTCACTGTTCATCCAACCCCCCCCCCCCCCCGCAACGCTCACTGTCCATCCCATCGATCGGCTTCAGTTAGCAGCAGTAGAGAAGGAATCGCTCGGGTTCAGTTAACAGCCATCGATCGATCGCTCGGGTTCAGTAACGCATAGTGATACGTCTCCAACGTATCTATAATTTTTGATTGCTCCATGCTATATTATCTACTGTTTTGGACTATATTGGGCTTTATTTTCCACTTTTATATTATTTTTGGGAATAACCTATTAACCGAAGGCCCAGCCCAGAATTGCTGTTTTTTTTGCCTATTTCAGTGTTTCGGAGAAACAGAATATCAAACGGAGTCCAAAATGAATAAAATCTTCGAGAACGTGATTCTCTCACCGAACATGATCCAGAGGACTTGGACCCTACGCCAAGGCATCGAAGAGGCGGTCATGAGGGTGGGGGGCGCGCCCCCCTAGGGCGCCCCCTACCTCATGGGCCCCTCGAAGCTCCACCGACGTACTCCTTTCTCCTATATATACCTACTGTCGGTGTCAAACCGGCGGATCTCGGGTAGGGGGTCCCGAACTGTGCGTCAAGGTCGGATGGTAACAGGAGACAAGGGACACTTTATTTTACCCAGGTTCGGGCCCTCTCGATGGAGGTAAAACCCTACTCCTACTAGATTAATATTGATGATATGGGTAGTACAAGAGTAGATCTACCACGAGATCAAGGAGGCTAAACCCTAGAAGCTAGCCTATGGTATGATTGTGTATGATGATGGTTGTCCTACGGACTACAACCCTCCGGTTTATATAGACACCGGATAGGGTTAGGGTTACACAGAGTCGGTTACATTGGTAGGAGATCTTGAATATCCGCACACCTAGCTTGCCTTCCACGCCAAGAAAAGATCCTTCCGGACACGGGACAAAGTCTTCAATCTTGTATCATCATGGTCCTGGAGTCCGGCTGAAGGTATAGTTCGTCTATCCGAACACCCCCTAATCCAGGACTCCCTAGGTAGCCCCTGAACCAGGCTTCAATGACGATGAGTCCGGCGCGCAGATTGTCTTCGGCATTGCAAGGTGGGTTCCTCCTCCAAGTTCTTCAAAAAGATTGTAAACACCACAAAATAGTGTCCGACTCTGCAAAATAAGTTCCCACACATTGCCATACAGAGAATAATATTAACACAAATCAAATCTGCCGACGTATACCACAGTGCGTCATAACACTGCGGCCAAGCCTTCTATAAATTGTTTGCATCGTTCCACCTCAGCCCGTATAGCGAGGCGGTTTCCTTGGCACGTCTTGTCGAAGCAGAGATCGTGTGCCCCCTTTAACGGGATTCTCATTAATACGGACGTGGGTAACCCAACCACGCCATTTACCGTGGCGCTTGGGAGGCAAGTGAGTTTTATTAGGTAGGTGAGGACGCCTAACCGTACCTGCTTATATAAAGGGATAAGGATTCACCCATTTAACCTACGCCTTCTTCCTCCTTTGCCAATCCATCTCTCGCGCACTCAAGCTCCAGCGCCCAAGTCCGCTCTTCTTCCTCAACCTTCTCCAACAATGTCCAGAGCGGGAGGCAAGTGGATGGTCTCCTCCGTTACAGAGGCTCAAGTAAAAAGGCTAAGGAAAGCCGGATACTTATCCAAGGATATCCCGCATCGGCTTCCTGATAAGGGGCAGCTTCTTCCTACCCCAAGGCCCCATGAGAGGGTGGTTTTTCTCCCCCACTTCCTCCGCAGACTGGGCTTTCCACTTCACCCATTTGTCTGGGGGCTCATGTTCTACTACGGCCTAGATTTTCACAATCTGGCCCCGAACTTCGTCCTCAACATCTCGGTGTTTATCGTCGTGTGTGAGGCCTTCCTCCGCGTCCGCCCCCACTTCGGCCTCTGGCTCAAGACCTTCAACGTCAAGCCCAAGTGGTGTCCGGCACCCAGGCGGAGTGTGGAGGCGCTATGGTTGGCAAAATAGCCAACGTCCTCTGGTTCGATGGCTCCCTCGTGGAGTCCCTAAAGGGGTGGCAAGCAGGGTGGTTTTACATCACCGAGCCCCGCGATCCGAAATGGGTCGCGGCCCCTGAGTTTCGATCCGGACCTCCCACACGACTCATGTCCTGGAAAGAGACAGGCCTGTCGTGGGGCAACGAGGAAGAATTGGCTGGGTTGCAAACATGCATCCAGTCCCTGGTGGACAAGCCAATCCGGCTTGCCAACATAGTCTAGGTCATGCTCGTTCGCCTGATCCTCCCGTGCCAAGAACGGGATTTTACATTGTGGGAATTCGACCCGGCGCAGCACCAGATCCTCAGTAGGCTCTTCGACACGACGTATGAAGACGTCTGGAAGGTGCTAACCAAAGGCGCCGAGTCCCCCACATCCGCCTCCGAGGACCGCGGATACAGCTCGCAGCGTATCGCCGGCGAGGTGAGCTATCTATACCTTTGACAGGTTCATTAAGCTCTTCTTCATAGATTATCTCTATGCGGGATCTAAACCCCCTTTTACCTTTGACAGGCTTGGCTGGAGATAGTCGGACCAATCAACTGTCCGGCCCCTCTGCCCGAAGACCCGGCCCCAGCTCTCTTGGTGAAGCTAATGGCTCGGGCACCTTACGTGGTGCCGGAGAGGAAGGCCAAGACGAAGAAAACCACCGGGACTCTAAAAAGTTCCCGCAATATGGTGGTGTCGGACTCGTCATCCAATGAGTCCACAACGCCCTCCTCCCGCGAAAACGAAGAGGAGGAACAAAGAAGCTCTCCCCCTCCAGCGAGGGGAGCAAAGAAGAAGAAGGCCGCCCCAACAGGGGAGGCCGAGGGGTCAAGGAAAAGGAAGACCCCTCCGCCGGACTACTCCCACGACGCCGAAGAGGGCGGAGAGGAGTGGCCGGACAGGACCAAGCATCCGGCGGAATCGTATTTATATACCAGAGTAACTCATGATACCCTTTTTTTTGTGTGTGTGCGGCTTTCCCTGATATCGCACGCATTTTATGCAGCCCGCCCCGGGCCGAACTCGATGACTCGTCGAGCGGCTCCTTGGATTCGTCAGACGTGAACACTGTTCCGCCCGCGATGTCCCCCCACGGGGCGGACGACGCCGAAGTGGCGCCCCGCCAAGCTTCAGGGCAGGAGGAGATGGTCCTGGAGGAGCCACAAGGCAATCCTCCGGACCCCAGGAGTGAAGGGGATGAAACCCTCCAGGGCTCCATGTCCGGCTTTGTGCCGGATACCGCGCCGGACTCGACAGTCCCGGTCCGCGGCGGGCGAACTCCTTCCAAGAGGAGTAAGCCATCCGAGCCGGCGGCCTCCATCCAACCGGAGGCGCCGGACAATTTGCTGGAGGTGCTTGAGGGCGCCGCCATCAACGAGGAGCACCGTACTGTTATGAGTACGGTGATCCAAAGGATTCAGTCCGCCAAGAGCGGACTAAATGAAGCTTGTGCTAGCCTTCTAACAGGCTTCGAGGTAAGTAAAAATGTGCAAATTTATTTACCGCATAGATAGTAGCCCCTGATGCTCTGTTCGGTGTTCAGGAAGAAAAAGCCAAATAGAGGATCTAATAATTTTCGCAGGAGTCTAATAAAAAGGTCGACTATGCGTATGCAGGCTTCGCTGCTTTCCACCGCCGCACTGACTGCGCAGGTGGAAGTCCTTAAAAAGGACCTCGGGCGGTCCGAGCAAGAGCTCGGCCTTGCCAAACGGCAGCTCGAGGAGAGAGAAGGTAAGAAATACCCTAAAAGGAAAGGTGCCTATAGAGAGGCTTGATTGCAGAAAGAAATAACAGGATTGTGCTGCTTATTGTAGCGGCCACAACCGAGGTGACAGCCCTGAAGCAGGCGCTGGCTGAGGCCGAGAAGAAAACGGCCGAGGAGCGCACCGAGCGAGAGAAGCTTGGGGTCCAAGTCGGCGAGGTGCAGCAAGAGCTGCAAGCTCTCATGAAAAAACATGAGGGTTTGGAGCTTGAGGCGAAAACGCAAGCATCCGAGCTCGCCTCGGCCGTTGAGACCGCCAAGAGTGCCAAGGCCGAAGCCCAGAAGGCCCTCCAAGAGTTGGAGGATGTGAGAAAGATAGCAGCGGGTAAGGCATTCTCAATGCAAAGTAGGAATATAAAAGTAAATTACCTATTACTTACCCGAATCCGGAGTTCTCCAGGAGCGTTCTTCGATCTTCCCCGCAGCGCATCCGACGCCGCCGTGTTCTACCGAGCTGAAGAGGGCAGCTCGACGGAGAGTGTGTTTTGGTCTCAGTATTCTGAGGCCGGACACCCTGTGCCCTTGAGCGATCAGCTGAAACAGCTGGCCGAGCTCCATAAGGCGGCCGAACAGGCCATGAAGGGCTAACTAGTTCGGCTGTGGCCTGGAGAGGCCCTCCTGGGTGCTATTTCGGGCTGGTGCGGTGGCTGGTGGAGGCCTGTCCACGGCTTGAAGTCATCAAGCGCTCCGTCTGTATTGAAGGTGCCCGGAGGGCCCTTGCCCATGTAAGGGTACACTGGGGTAAGCTAGATGGAGAGAAGCTGGTGAAGGACGGGCCGCCGCAGGGGAAGGAGCATCGCAAGCCCGAGAACTACTACAAGGACGTTCTTGCCGGAGCCCGCCTTGTCGCGGATGAGTGTACTAAAGATGTAGTATTTGAATGAACTTGCTCGTTTGTATCCTGTGCACTGAAAACTTGTTCATATGCTCTAAGCAATGCTTGTTTAATTTAAAATATTATTTTCTGTGCGGCCGTTTATCAAAAATTGAGAGATGGCGAGTCGTCGGCTTCTGCCCCCATGCCACTAGTGCTGGGGTGTTTGGGATAAACCTGAGGGCTCTTGTTCCCATAGTTGGGTCCTTCGAGGGAGGCGCTCAGCACGGCGAACCAGGCAATCGGACTATAGTGCTTGAACACTCTCACTTAGCCATAGAACGTTATAATTTTAAATTTCGGCGAAGCCCCTAGTTCAGCAGGCCGAATTTGGGGCACTTTCCACGCCTTTGGCCGGACATAGCCAGCTCCTCGCTCAAAGCGGCATAAGCCTTTAAGGACTCGAAAAACCTCTCGAACAGCGACCGGTCTCGCGCCTTATCATGACAGTCTGTTTTAGCTTTCTCCACTGAGGTGCTCAACCCACCTGATCTGGGGCACAATCGCAGTGGTTCTCCTAGTGCTACCTTAGCCGATAGAGCGGAACGTAAGGTACCAAAACATAGGAGCCGGGCAAACCCAACATGTGACCAAAATCATGACTCGGAGCCGATGCATATAGTGCTATAAGTTCGGGGTGCCGCACTTGTGAAAGTGTACGGACTTCTCACAACCAGATAGAAGGGTAATGAAGCCCCTAGCGTGGTTTGCCTTACCATGGTGTACGAGTGTGATCATGTTATTTAATAAACATATATATATATATATATATAAGAGGATAATGCAAAAGATAGACAAAAGGCTATGCATTGTTTATAAGGAGGCTATTTATCAAAGCCGAACGATACAAGTAGTGCGATAGGCAAAAAAGATATTAGACTATTTAACATGTCCTGACCAGGCGCAGGCCGCGAAGTTTAGAAACAGATATATCGCTCGAAATAGAGACCACCTGAGAATTCCGGAGTGCGGCGTAGCTTTGTCTGCTTTCCTGGGTCTTGCATCGTTTGTGCGGCAACACTGCCGAACAGGTATCCAGAGTATGGAGTCTTGAAAGTAAAAGAAGTGCGACAGCCCCTAGTACGTTTGACGCCGTATCTTAGGCATGCCGTTTAATGTGCCCCTCCCCCTGTGCCCATGGAATTTTAAGGGCATAATTGTGTACTCTAGGTACTGGCTCCGTTATGGTGCGATGGCTGGGGTTGGGGCCGAATTGCTACGCTTGCTCCGAACGTGCAAAACGGTCTTGTTGCAGGTTACTCCGGGCGCGCTTTGCATTGTCCGGTTTTTTAACGGCCGGACTGGAGTGTTGCCTTGAAAGGCTGCTTTGTACTTCCGCCGCAAGAGCCGCCGTGTGCTCCTTCATACGGATGGAGCGTTCGGTGTTTCCGCTGACCGTGATTACTCCGCGAGGGCCTGGCATCTTGAGCTTGAGATATGCATAGTGCGGTACCGCATTGAATTTAGCGAATGCGGTTCGTCCAAGTAGGGCATGATAGCCACTGCGGAACGGGACTATATCGAAGATTAACTCTTCGCTTTGGAAGTTATCCGGAGATCCGAAGACCACATCAAGTGTTATCAAGCCTGTGCAATTGGCCTCTACACCTGGGATGACGCCTTTAAAGGTCGTCCTTGTGGGCTTGATCCTTGAAGGATCTATGCCCATTTTCCGCACTGTATCCTGATAAAGCAGGTTCAGGCTACTGCCGCCGTCCATGAGGACTCTTGTGAGGTGAAATCCGTCCACGATCGGCAAAACCGCCATGATGGATGCTAGTGGGGTGGTCCCTCCAATCGAAGGTGATCGGGCAAGAGGACCATGGGTTGAACTTTGGGGCGACTGGCTCCAACGCGTATACGTCCCGTAGCGCACGCTTCCTCTCCCGCTTGGGAATGTGTGTTGTGTATATCATGTTCACCGTCCGCACTTGTGGGGGAAACCCTTTCTGTCCATTGTTGTTCGGCGGCCTGGGCTCCTCCTCGTCATCGCTATTCAGCCCCTTGTCTTTGTGTTCGGCTCTTAACTTGCCTGCCTGCTTGAACACCCAACAGTCCCTGTTGGTGTGATTGGCTGGCCTTTCGGGGGTGCCGTGAATCTGGCACGAGTGATCGAGTATCCGGTCCAAACTGGACGGGCCCTGGGTATTCTTTTTAAATGGCTTTTTCCGCTGAACGGATTTATAGCCTCTGAATCCGGCATTTACTGCCGTATCCTCATTGCTGTCGCTGCTGACGCGGCGCTTTTGCTTATTCCGGCGTGACCTGCCACTTTTATCCTTGGTATCCGAATTACCGTGCTTCTTCGATAAGTTGTTGCTGCGAGCCAGCCAGCTGTCTTCGCCCGCGCAAAAGCGGGTCAGGAGTGTCGTGAGGGCTGCCATGGATTTCGGCTTTTCCTGTCCCAGGTGCCGGGCAAGCCATTCGTCGCGGATGTTATGTTTGAAAGCTGCTAGGGCCTCTACATCCGGACAATCGACTATCTGATTTTCCTTTGTTAGGAACCGTGTCCAGAATTGCCTGGCCGATTCTCCTGGCTGCTGGATTATGTGGCTTAGGTCGTTGGCGTCTAGTGGCCGCACATAGGTCCCCTGTAAGTTGCCGAGGAATGCGGCCTCCAGGTCCTCCCAAGAACCGATTGAGTCTGCTGGGAGGCTATTGAGCCAGTGCCGGGCTGGTCCCTTGAGCTTAAGGGGCAAATATTTGATGGCGTGCAAGTCATCGCCACGTGCCATGTGGATGTGAAGGAGATAGTCCTCAATCCATACTGCCGGATCTGTCGTACCATCGTACGACTCGATATTGACGGGTTTGAAACCCTCTGGGATTCTATGATCCATTACTTCGTCTGTGAAGCATAGTGGGTGGGCGGCGCCTCTGTACTGGGCTATTTCACGACGCAGTTCGGAAGATCTATGCCTGTTGTGTTCGGCCCGGCCGGATTTACTGTGTCCGGAGTGAAGGTCATCACGTGTCGTCGGGCGTCCGCGCGATCCGTAGATCGATCTTGTTTGCCTTGCTTTATCCTCCAGTACGTCTCGCAGGTCTGGCTTGTTTTCCCGTGCCTTATTTGAACGGCGCCGGGCCATGGCTTGTTTAGAGGTTCGACAGGCCTCTCTGTCGCGGCCGTGAGGTGGCCGGTCTACCATGTCATGAGCTTCCTCCTCTGATTGGGGTAGCGGCCTGCGCTTGGGATAATTTTTGGAGGGGCGCTCGAGTTCATGCTCTTCGGCCGCAAGGACTTCAGTCCATCTGTCAGCTAGCAAATCTTTATCAGCTCTAAGCTGTTGCTGCTTTTTCTTTAGGCTGTTCGCCGTGGCTAGAAGCCTGCGTTGAAAGCTCTCTTGTTCAGCGGGGTCTGACGGTACGACGAATTCATCGTCGCCGAGGCTTGCCTCGTCTTCGGAGGGAGGCATGTAATTATCATCCTCAACCTCCTGCTCTGCCGCTCTCTCGTGAGGGCTGGCTTTTTCATCTTCCTACGCTGAATCTTGCTGGTTTTGGTGTTCGTCGGCGCTGTCCGGGGTAGTATTATCTCCCGTGCTGGAATCACCGTTTCTGCTGTGGTGGGATTTAGAGCGGCGTCGTTGGCGCAGGCGTTTTGGCGGCTTTTTCGAGGTGCCGTCCTCCGTAGTTCCCTCGCCATCTCCATCCTTTGGAGCATCCACCATGTATATATCATATGACGAGGTGGCGGTCCAGCGCCCTACAGGTGCTGGTTCTTGTTCGTCTCCTCCTTCGTCGTCCATACCGTCGAAGTCTTCAGAGCCGAAGTCAAGCATGACGGTTAAGTCATTGACAGTGGCTATTAAGTGGGTGGTGGGTGGGCTTTGAATTTCTTCGTCGTCCGAATCCCAACCTCGCAGGCCATAGTCCGGCCTGGGCTCTCCTGATAAAGAGAGAGACTTGAGAGAATTCATAATATCACCAAAAGGTGAGCACTGAAAGATGTCCGCAGCGGTGAACTCCATTACAGGCGCCCAATCAGACTCGATCGGCAGGGGCACGGAAGGCCCGGAGTTCAGAGAGGAGTCCAGCTCCTTGGAGTCATGAGCCATGCGGAGTGCAGGGCTGGCGTTCGGCTCGATCGCTTTTGAGATCGTAGCCCCTGAGGTGACGTCCAACCGTTCATCCTCGGAGAACGCGGCGGGCTCCGAGTCAAGGATCGGGGCCGGAGCGAGTGCGGCCTCCAGGGCACTATTCGGAGGCAGAGCTATATCATGCCCCTCGAGATAGTGCGGCGCGCTTGGTTGTGGCTCGAATCCGTCGAAGATCAAGTCTCCGCGGATATCCGCCGTGTAGTTTAAGCTTCCAAACCTGACTTGATGGCCAGGGGCGTAGCTTTCGATCTGCTCCAAATGACCAAGCGAATTGGCCCACAGAGCGAAGCCGCCGAAGACGAAGATCTGTCCGAGGAGGAAAGTCTCACCCTGGACCTCATCGTTGTTGATGATCAAAGGAGCCATCGGGCCTAAAAGCGACGACACAGAGGAACTCTCAATGAAAGCGCCAATGTCGGTGTCAAAACCGGCGGATCTCGGGTAGGGGGTCCCAAACTATGCGTCAAGGTCGGATGGTAACAGGAGACAAGGGACACTTTATTTTACCCAGGTTCGGGCCCTCTCGATGGAGGTAAAACCCTACTCCTGCTAGATTAATATTGATGATATGGGTAGTACAAGAGTAGATCTACCCCGAGATCAAGGAGGCTAAACCCTAGAAGCTAGCCTATGGTATGATTGCGTATGATGATGGTTGTCCTACGGACTACAACCCTCCGGTTTATATAGACACCGGATAGGGTTAGGGTTACACAAAGTCGGTTACATTGGTAGGAGATCTTGAATATCCGCACACCTAGCTTGCCTTCCACGCCAAGAAAAGATCCTTCCGGACACGGGACGAAGTCTTCAATCTTGTATCTTCATGGTCCTGGAGTCCGGCTGAAGGTATAGTTCGGCTATCTGAACACCCCCTAATCCAGGACTCCCTCACCTACCTACCCCCAAACGATCAGAACAGGAGCCAAAACCTAATTCCACCGCCGCAACCTTCTGTATCCTCGAGATCCCATCTTGGGGCCTGTTTCGGAGCTCCACCGGAGAGGGCCGTCATCACGGAGGGCTTCTACATCATCCTAGCCCCTCCGATGAAGTGTGAGTAGTTTATCTCAGACCCTCGGGTCCATAGTTAGTAGCTAGATGGCTTCTTCTCTCTTTTTGGATCTCAATACAAAGTTCTCCCCCTCTCTTGTGGAGATCTATTCGATGTAATCTTGTTTTTGCGGTGTGTTTGTTGAGATCGATGAATTGTGGGTTTATGATCAAGTCTATCTTTGAATAATATTTGAATCTTCTCTGAATTCTATTATGTATGATTGGTTATCTTTGCAAGTCTCTTCGAATTATCAGTTTGGTTTGGCCTACTAGATTGGTTTTTCTTGCCATAGGAGAAGTGCTTAGCTTTGGGTTCGATCTTGCGGTGTCCTTTCCCAGTGATAGAAGGGGCAGCAAGGCACGTATTGCATCGTTGCCATCGAGGATAACAAGATGGGGTTTATTTCATATTGCATGAATTTATCTGTCTACATCATGTCATCTTGCTTAAAGCGTTACTCTGTTTCTAACTTAATACTCTAGATGCATGCTGGATAGCGGTCGATGAGTGGAGTAATAGTAGTAGATGCAAAATCGTTCGATCTACTTGTCACGGACGTGATGCCTATATTCATGATCATACCCTAGATATTCTCATAACTATGCTCAATTCTGTCAATTGCTCAACAGTAATTTGTTCACCCACCGTAGAATACTTATGCTCTTGAGAGAAGCCACTAGTGAAACCTATGGCCCCCGGGTCTATTCTCATCATATCAATCTCCATCACTTTAATCTTGCTTTGCTTTTTTACTTTGCCTTTTACTTTTCACTTTGCATCTCTATACCAAAAATACCAAAAACATTATCTATCAGTTCTCACTCTCATAAGTGACCGTGAAGGGATTGACAACCCCTAATCGCGTTGGTTGCGAGTTGCTATCATTTTGTGCAGGTACGAGGGACGTGAGCGTGGCCTCCTACAGGATTGATACATTGGTTCTCAAAAACTGAGGGAAATACTTATGCTACTCTGCTGCATCATCCTCTCCTCTTCGGGGAAAACCAACGCAAGCTCAAGAGGTAGCACGTAGCCTGCAGTGCAATCGCTCGGGTTTAGTTAGAGCCCAACGCCTCGCTCGGGTTCAGTTAGAGCCAATGCCTCACACAGACGCACGTACGTGTACGAGAGAAACACGCATCGCTCGGTCCCCGACCCCCACCGTAACCGGGAACTCCCCGAAATATTTCTCCCCCTTGCTTCTACCATGATTTTTTCCATCATGGATGGCCCAAAGAATGTCATGCAGTTGCGTCTCCGGCCCGCCCAGGACGAAAAGCCCATTTTCTGTCATGATTTTTTGACATAGAAGTAGGATCCCACCACATCTATGATGATACCGTGTTTTGTCACAATTATCGTCATAGAAGTGTCATATGTATGACAGAAAAAAAAATATTTGGTCCAAAATGTCACGGATGTGTCTTTTTTTGTAGTGGCAATTCAAATCTAGGAGAGCTATTTCTAATAGGTGTTTCATAATTCTCAGTTTCAAAGACTTCATTAGTTTCAGTAATTTCATCAGTTTCAGCATTCTCAATATCTTTAGCTCTAGCAACTTGTTCATCAAGAAATTCACCTAGTGGCACATTATTGATACTTTCATTTTGCATCATGGTTACCTACTGTTATTTATAATGTTTTTATGCATAATAATTCTTTTTGGGGTAATTCTAATGCCTTTTCTCTCATAATATGCAAGGTTCACACAAAGAGGGAGAATACCGGCAGCTGCAATTCTGGACCTGAAAAAGCTACGCTAGGCCACCTATTCTGCACAACCCCAAACGAGTTGAAACTTCACGGAGATTTTTTATGGAAAATATAAGAATTATTGGAGCAAATAACTACCAGAGGGGGCCCACCAGGTGGGCTGATACGCCTCCAACGTATCTATAATTTATGAAGTATTCTTGCTGCTATATTATCATTCTTGGATGTTTTACAATCATTTTATAGCAACTTTATATCATTTTTTGGGACTAACCTATTGACATAGTGCCCAGTGTCAGTTGCTGTTTTTACATGCAGAAAATCAATACCAAAGCGAGTCCAAACGCAGCGAAACTTTTTAGAGATTTTTTTGGACCAGAAGACACCCGGTGGGCCAAAGAAGTACCAGAGGGGAGCTCCGAGGAGAGCAAAACCCACCAGGGCGCGCCTGGGGTCCCAGGCGCGCCCAGGTGGGTTGTGCCCACCTCGGTGACCTCCTGCACTGCCTCTTCGCCCTATAAATTGTCAAATATTCCAAAAACCCTGGGGGTAACCCTAGATCAGAAGTTCTACCACCGCAAGCCTCTATAGCCATGAAAAACCAATCTTGACCCCGTTCCAGCACTCTGCCTGAGGGGGAAATCATCACCGGTGGCCATCTTCATCATCCCTATGGCCACCATGATGAGGAGGGAGTAGTCCACCCTCGGGGCTGAGGGTTTGTACCTATGGATATGTGTTTAATCTCTCAGTCTCTCTCTCGTGTTCTTGAGATGGTACGATCTTGATGTATCGTGAGCTTTGTTAATATAGTTGGATCATATGGTGTTTCTCCCTCTCTATCTTGTTGTGATGAATTGAGTTTCCCTTTGAGATTTTGTTTTATCGGATTGAATACTTTTATGGATTTGAGAGCACTTGATATATGTCTTGCATATGAATACCCGTGGTGACAATGGGGTATTATATTGATTCACTTGAGATATGTTTTGGCACTCAACTGGCGGATTCCCGAGGTGACATTGGGGTAATCTATGCATAGGGGTTGATGCACGTTCTCGTCTTCTGTTTCTCTGGTAGAAATCTTGGGGCACTCTTTGAGGTTCTTTGTGTTGGATTTGGATTGAGTATTATGAATCTGAATTTGCTTTGGTGTTATTTTAGTGCGAACTCTTGATAGATCGATCGGAAAGAATAACTTGGTGTTATTTTAGTACGAACTCTTGATAGATCGATCGAAAAGAATAACTTGGTGTTATTTTAGTATGAACTCTTGGATAGATCGATCGGAAAGAATAGCTACAAACAATTTGTTCTTATGTTCTCTGCTAGATAGGAACTTTGGAGTGATTCTTCATCGCACTTTGAGGGATGGTTATATGATCGAATTAGATTAACATTGTTGAGAGATTGCACTAGCGAAAGTACGGACCCTAGGCCTCATTTTCAAGCATTGCAATACCGTCTGTGCTCCATGTTATCAAATGCTACCTTGCTGTTTTTTATTGTTCTTATTACAAAAATTAATATCTACTATCCATATTACACTTGTATCACCATCTCTTCGCCAAACTAGTGCACCTATACAAATTACCATTGAATTTGGTGTGTTGGGGACTAAAGAGACATTTTATTAGTTGGTCACAGGGTTATTTGAGAGAGACTATGTTCATCCTATGCCTCCCACGGATTGATAAACCTTAGGTCATCCACTTCAGGGAAAATTGCCACTGTTCTACAAAACTCTGTCCTTCGAGGCCCAACACGTGTCTACAAGAATAAAGTTGCTAGTAGACATCATGGGCACAACCCACCTGGGCGCCAGGGCCCCCAGACGCGCCCTGGTGGGTTGCGCCCATCTCATCCCACCTCCGGTGCCCTCTTCTGGTATATAAGTCATTTTGACCTAGAAAAAAATGAGGGGAGGATTTTCGGGACGAAGCGCCGCCGTCTCGAGGCGGAACTTGTGCATGAGCACTTTTGCCCTCTGCCGGAGCAATTCCGCCGGGAGAACTTCCCTCCCGGAGGGGGAAATCATCGTCATCATCATCGCCAACAACTCCCCCATCTTGGGGAGGGCAATCTTTATCAACATCTTCAACAACACCATCTCCTCTCAAACCCTAGTTCATCTCTTGTGTTCAATCTTTGTACCGGAACCTTAGATTGGTGCTTGTGGGTGACTAGTAGTGTTGATTACTATATGGTTTATTTTGTGGAAGATTATATGTTTAGATCCATTATGCTATTTAATACCCTATGATCTTGAGCATGATTATCATTTGTGAGTAGTTACTTTTGTTCTTGAAGTCACGGGATAAATCTTGTTGCAAGTAATCATGTGAACATGATATGTGTTCTATATTTTGATGGTATGTATGTTGTGATTCCTCAAGTACATGGCACTTCGCCTTATTAGGGCCTAAGGGAATGCATTGTGGAGTAGTTATTAGATGATGGGTTGTGAGAGTGACAGAAGCTTAAACCCTAGTTTATGCGCTACTTCATAAGGGAACGATTTGGATCCAAAACTTTAATGCTCTGGTTAGATTTTATCTTAATACTTTTCTCATAATTGCGGATGCTTGTGAGGGGGTTAATCATAAGTAGGAGGCTTGTTCAATTAAGGACAACACCTAAGTGCTACTTCTTGAGCTTGCGTTGGTTTTTCCCTTGAAGAGGAAAGGGTGATGCAGCACAGTAGAGATAAGTATTTCCCTCAGTTAAGAACCAAGGTATCAATCCATTAGGGAGAAACGCGCAATTCCCCAATAGATGCACATGCACAAACAATTAAACACTTGCACCCAACTTGATAAAGGGGTTGTCAATCCCTTCACAGTCACTTGCAAAGGTGAGATTTGATAGAGATAGATAAACCTAAATAAAAGATTAAATATTTTTGGTTTTTTGGTTTATAGATCTGAAAATAAAATATTGCAAAATAGTAGATTGGAAACAAATATGATGGAAAATAGACCTAGGGGCCATAGGTTTCACTAGAGGCTTCTCTCTTGAAGTCAAATAATACGGTGGGTGAACAAATTACTGCGAGCAATTGATAGAAAGGCACAAAGTTAGGACGATATCCAAGGAAATGATTATGCATATAGGCATCACGTCCGTGTCAAGTAGACCGACTCCTGCCTGCATCTACTACTATTACTCGACACATCGACCGCTATCCAGAATGCATATAGAGTATTAAGTTCATAAAGAACGGAGTAACGCCTTAAGTAAGATGACATGATGTAGAGAAATAAACTCAAGCAATATGATGAAAACCCCATCTTTTTTCCCTCGATGGCAACAATTCAATACGTGTCTCGCTACCCCTACTTTGTCACTGGGTGATATCACGCAAGATTGAACCCAAAGCTAAGAACCTATCCTATTGCAAGAAAAACCAATCTAGTTGGCCAAACCAAACCGATCATTCGAAGAGAAATACAAAGATATCAAATCTTGCATAAAAGAATTCAGAGAAGATTCAAATAATACTCATAGATAAGATGATCATAAATCCACAATTCATCGGATCTCAACAAACACACCGCAAAAGAAGATTACATCGGAGAGATCTCCAAGAACATCGAGGAGAACATGGTATTGAGAATCAAAGAGAGAGAAAAAGCCATCTAGCTACTAGATATGGACCTGTAGGTCTGTGGTAAATTACTCACTATTCATGGGAAGGGCAATAGGGTTGATGTAGATGCCCTCCATGATCGAATCCCCCTCCGGCAGGATGCCGGAGAAGGCCCCAAGATGGGATCTCATGGGAACAGAAGGTTGCGGCGGTGGAAAAGTTTTTTCGTGGCTTGCTCTGAGGTTTTTGGAATATATGTGAATATATAGGACGAAGAAGTAGGTCAGGGGAGTCCTGAGGGGGCCACAAGTTAGGGGCACCCCTCCACCCTTACCGCCGCCTCGTGGCTCTTCTGGCTTGGACTCCAAGTCCTCTGGGTGTCTTCTGGTCCAAGAAAAATCCTCGTGAAGTTTTATTCCATTTGGAATCCATTTGGTATTCCTTTTCTGCGAAACTCAAAAACAAGGAAAAAATAAAAACTGGCGCCGGGCTCTAGGTTAATTAGTTAGTCCCAAAAATAACATAAAATAGCATAATAATGCATATAAAATGTCCAAAATAGATAATATAATAGCATGGAACAATAAAAAATTATGGATACGTTGGAGACGTATCAAGCATCCCCAAGCTTAACTCCTTCTCGTCCTCGAGTAGGTGAATGATAAAAACAAAAAAAATTATGTGGAATGCTACCTAACATATTTATCCATGTAATTTTCTTCATTGTGGCATGAATGTTCAGATCCATAAGATTCAAAGAAAAAGTTTAATATTGACATAAAAACAATAATACTTCAAGCATACTAATAAAGCAATCAAGTCTTCTCAAAATAACATGGCCAAAGAAAGTTATCCCTACAAAATCATATAGTCTGGCTATGATCCATCTTCATCACACAGAGTATTAAATCATGCACAACCTCGATGAATAGCCAAGCAATTGTTTCATACTTTGATGTTCTCAAACTTTTTCAACTTTCACGCAATACATGAGCGTGAGCCATGGATATAGCACTATAGGTGGAATAGAATATGGTGGTTGTGGAGAAGACAAAAAGAAGATGGTCTCACATCAACTAGGCGTATCAACGGGCTATGGAGATGCCCATCAATAGATATCAATGTGATGAGTAGGGATTGCCATGCAACGGATAAACTAGAGCTATAAGTTTATGCAAGCTCAAAAAGAAACTAAGTGGGTGTGCATCCAACTCGCTTGCTCGCGGAGACCTAGGGCAGTTTGAGGAAGTCCATCATTGGAATATACAAGCCAAGTTATATAATGAAAAATTCCCACTAGTATATGAAAGTGACAACATAGGAGACTCTCTATCATGAAGATCATGGTGCTACTTTGAAGCACAAGTGTGGAAAAACGATAATAACATTGACCCTTATCTCTTTTCTCTCATTTTTTCTTCTATTTTTTGTGGGCTTATTTGGCCTCTTTTATTTTTTTGTGAAGTCCGAAGACACATCCCAACTTGTGAGGGAATCATAGCTTCCATCATCGTTTCCTCACATGGGACATTGCTCTAATAATGGTGATCATCACACTTTTATTTACTTACATCTCAAGAATTACAACTCGATACTTTGAACAAAATATGACTCTATATGAATGCCTCCGGACGTGTACCGGGATGTGCAATGATCTAGCGTAGCAAATGACATCAAAAAACGGACAAGCCATGTAAACATCATGCTAGCTATCTTACGATCATGCAAAGCAATATGACAATGATGGAGCATGTCATAACAAAATAGAACGGTGGAAGTTGCATGGCAATATATCTCAGAATGGCTATGGAAATGCCATAATAGGTAGGTATTGTGGCTATTTTGAGGAAGGTATAAGGTGGGTGTAAGGCACCGGCGAAAGTTGTGCGGTACTAGAGAGGCTAGCAATGGTGGAAGGGTGAGAGTGCGTAGAATCCATGGACTCAACATTAGTCATAAAGAACTCACATACTTATTGCAAAAATCTATTAGTCGTTGAAACAAAGTACTCCGTGCATGATCCTAGGTGGATAGATTGGTAGGAAAAGACCATCGCTCATCCTTGACCTCCAATCATAAAGAAGACAATCAATAAATAAATCATGATCTGACTTCATCACATAACGGTTCACCATACATGCATGCTACGGGAATCACAAACTTTAACACAAGTATTTCTACAATCCACAATTACTCACTAGCATGACTCTAATATTACCATCTTTATATCTCAAAACAATCATAAAGAATCAAACTTCACGTAGTATTCAATGCACTTTATATGAAAGTTTTTATTATATCCCTCTTGGATGCCCATCATATTAGGACTAAATTCATAACCAAAGCAAATTACCATGTTGTTTAGAGAGTCCCTCAAAATAATATTAGTGAAGCATGAGAGTTCAACAATTTCTATGAAATAAAGCCACTGTCATGCTCTAAAAAGATATAAGTGAAGCACTAGAGCAAAATTGCCTAGCTCAAAAGATATAAGTGTAGCACATAGAGTATTCTAATAAAGCATGATTCATGTGTGTCCCTCTCGAAAGGTGTGTACAACAAGGATGATTGTGGCAAACTAAAAAGAAAAGACGCAAATCATAAAAGACACTCCAAGCAGAACACATATCATGTGGTGAATAAAATTATAGCATCAAGCAAATTTACCGAAGATGAAGAAGAAAGAGGGGATGCCATCCAGGGCATCCCCAAGTTTAGGCTCTTGGTTGTCCTTGAATATTACCTTGGTGTGCCTTGGGCATCCCCAAACTTAGGCTCTTGCCACTCCTTATTCCATAGTCCATCAAATCTTTACCCAAAACTTGAAAACTTCACAACACAAAACTCAACGGAAAACTCATGAGATCCGTTAGTATAAGAAAACAAATCACTACTTTTGGTACTTTTGTGAACTCATTCTTTATTTATATTGGTGTAATATCTACTGCATTCCAACTTCACCATGGTTCATACCCCCAAATACTACCCATAGATTCATCAAAATAAGCAGACAACACATAGAAAACAGAATCTATCAAAAAAAGAACAGTCCGTAGCACTTTGTAAACTTCAAATACTTCTGTAACTCCAAAAATTCTTAAAAATTAGGACAATATAGGAAATTTATATATCAATCTTGTGCAAAACGAATCAGTACTTTACTAGGCGCAAAAGCTTCTGTTTTTCAGCAAGATCAAATCAACTATCACCATAAGACATCCTAAAGGTCTTACTTGGCACAAGCACTAATTAAAACATGAAAACACATCTAACCACAGGCTAGATGAATTACTTATTGAAAAAATAGAACCAAAAAAGCAAGAAAAAAATAAAATTGGGTTGCCTCCCAACAAGCGCTATTGTTTAACGCCCTTAGCTAGGCATAAAAACATAGATCTATGTATTGTCATCTTTGGTGTGCAATCCATAAGTAGCTCTCATAATAGATTCATATGGCAACTTAATTTTCTTTCTAGGAAAGTGTTCCATGCCCTTCCTTAACGAAAATTGAAATCTAATGTTTCCTTCTTTCGTATCAATACTTGCACAAATCGTTCTAAGGGAAGTTCTACCAAGAATAATAGGACATGTAGGATTGCAATCTATATCAAGAACAATGAAATCTATGGGCACATAATTACTATTTGCAACAATAAGAACATCATTAATTCTTCCCATAGGTTTCTTTATAGTGGAATCCGCAAGATGCAAATTTAAAGAACAATCATCAAATTCACGGAAACCTAACATATCACATAAAGTTTTTGGAATCATGGAAAAGCTAGCACAGAAATCAGACAAAACATGGCACTCATAATCTTTATTCTTAATCTTAATAGTAGGTTCCCACTCATCATAAAGTTTTCTAGGAATAGAAACTTACAATTCAAGCTTTTCTTCAAAAGATTTCATCATAGCATCAATGATATGTTTAGTAAAAGCTTTATTTTGATTATAAGCATGAGGAGAATTCAACATGGATTGCAACAAGGAAACACAATCTATCAAAGAACAATTATCTTAATTAAAATCCTTGAATTCCAAAAGAGTCGGTTCTTCTCCATGAGGATCATTGTTGGCAACATCATTAAAACTTCCATCAAAATCATTGCTATCTTTTTCAATGATAAACTCCCCAGATTCAGACATGGTGGCTGATATGTCTCCAACATATCTGTAATTTATGAAGTATCCATGACATGTTTACAACAATTCTACATGATTTTGGTATGATTTGATTAGAACTAACCATGACTGACGATGTTTTCAGCAGAACTACTGTGGTGTTGTTTTTGTGTAGAAATATAAGTTCTCGAAATGGGCTGATAATTTACGAAGAATATTTTTGGAAAATACATAACATACTGGAGCGAAAAGATACCAGAGAGGAGTCCCGGGGCAACCACAAGGGTGGGGGCGCGCCCCTGCCTTGTCATCGCCTCGTGGGCCCCCTTGATTTGTCCCCGATGCCAAAAACTCCTATAAATTGAGGAAACTCTAGAACGGAACCTAGATTGGGAATTCCGCCACCGAAAGCCTCTGTAGCCACGAAAAACCAGTCTAAGCCATCTCTAGCACCCTGCCAAAGGGGGCCATCATCACCGAAGGCCATGGAGGAGGATCCCGAAGGGGGCCATCATCACCATGGAGGCCCAGGACCAGAGGGAGAGCCTCTCCCCATCTAGGGGGAGGCCATGGAGTAAGTACAAGGGGGAGACTCTCCCCCCTCTCTTTCGGTGGCGCCGGAGTGCCACCGGGGGAACCATCGCCGCGGTGATCGTCTTCATCAACATCAACATCACCATCCTCATCTCTTTTACGCAGTCCACTCTCCCGCACCCCGCTGTAATCCCCTACTTGAACATGGTGCTTTATGCCACATATTATGATCCAATGATGTGTTGGCATCCTATGATGTTTTGAGTAGATTTCCTTTGTTTTTGGGGTTGATTGATGATCTAGATTGGTTTGATTTGTATGTTTTATTTTGGTGTTGTCATATGGTGCCTTCCGTGTCGCGCACACGTGAGGGATTCCGACTGCAGGGTGTTGCAATATGTTCATGATTCACTTATAGTGGGTTTCTTGAGTGACAGAAGCATAAACCCGAGTAAGGGGTTTGTTGCGTATGGGATAAAGGGATTTGATACTTTAATGCTATGGTTGGGTTTTACCTTAATGATCTTTAGTAGTTGCGGATGCTTGCTAGAGTTCCAATCATAAGTGCATATGATCCAAGAAGAGAAAGTATGTTAGCTTATGCCTCTCCCTCATATGAAATTGCAATGACGACTACCGATCTTGTTAACAATTGCTAGGACAATTCCGCACACCGATCCATCATTATTCCACACTCGCTATTTATAATATATAGTAATATATTCTAACTTTATATTAAATAGAACCTACTTTTATATTTTAGTTCTCCGATATCATGCAAAGCTATCCTCTTCATACCCACAACGTAGTTTTATTTCTCGTTTCTAGATGGAAGCAAACGTTCAGTGTATGTAGAGTCGTATCAGTGGCAGAGAGGACTTGAGGGAATATTGATCTTACCTTTAGCTCCTTGTGGGTTCGACACTCCATACTTATCACTTCCACCTTTGGAAATTGCTATGATGATTCCTTGCACTTGGGTATTATCAGTGGCAAAAACCGATCTAGCAAACGAACAAACAAGAGGCAAATGAAAAGAAGAACATAAGAGGGCAAATAAAAAGGCAAATTTTTCCGAAAATCATTTTAGAAGTGGGGGAGAGGAAATTGGTAAATAAGGTAATGCAAGAGATGAGAGTTTATGATGGGTACTTGGTAGGCTTGACGTAGATCTTCCCAGCAACGGCGCCATAAATTCTTCCGGCTACTTCTTGAGCTTGCGATGGTTTTTCCCTTGAAGAGGAAAGGGTGATGCAGCATAGTAGAGATACGTATTTCCCTCCATTAAGAACTAAGGTATCAATCCAGTAGGAGAAACACGCAAATCCCCAATAGATGCACCTGCACAAACAATCAAAACCTTGCACCCAACGCGATAAAGGGGTTGCCAATCCCTTCACAGTCACTTGCAAAGGTGAGATCTGATAGAGATAGATAAAAGATAAAATATTTTTGCGTTTTTTGGTTTATAGATCTGAAAATAAAAGATTGCAAAATAGTAGATCGGAAACAAATATGATGGAAAATAGACCCGGGGGCTGATACGTCTCCATCGTATCTATAATCTTTTATTGTTCCATGCTATTATATTATCCATCTAGGATGTTTTATATGCATTTATATGCTATTTTATATGATTTTTGGGACTAACCTATTAACTTAGAGTCCAGTGCCAATTTCTGTTTTTCCTTGTTTTTTAGTTTAACAGAAAAGGAATACCAAACGGAGTCCAATGGACGTGCCAATTTTTGATGATTTTTTATGGACCAAAAGAAGACCCTGGAGTAAAAGAGTTGGGCCAGAAGAGTCCCAGGCCGTCCACGAGGGTGGGGGCGCACCCCCCCCCCCCGGCGCGCCGGCCTACCTCGTGGACGACTTGGGCACCTCCCTAACTTGTTCACGGCGCCAAAAATTCCTGTAAATACTGAAACCTCCAGAACATAACCTAGATCAGGAGTTCCGCCGCCGCAAGCCTCTCTAGCCACGAAAAACTAATCAGGACCCTTCCGGCACCCTGCCGGAGGGGGATCCCTCACCGGTGGCCATCTTCATCATCCCGGCACTCTCCATGACGAGGAGGGAGTAGTTCACCCTCGGGGCTGAGGGTATGTACCAGTAGCTATGTGTTTGATCTCTCTCTCTCTCTCTCGTGTTCTTGATTTGGCACGATCTTGATGTATCGCGAGCTTTGCTATTATAGTTGGATCTTATGATGTTTCTCCCCCTCTAATCTCTTGTAATGGATTGAGTTTTCCCTTTGAAGTTATCTTATCAGATTGAGTCTTTAAGGATTTGAGAACACATGATGTATGTCTTGCATGTGCTTATTTGTGGTGACAATGGGATATTCACGTGATCTACTTGATGTCTGTTTTGGTGATCAACTTGCGGGTTCAGTGACCATGTGAACTTATGCATAGGGGTTGGCACACGTTTTCGTCTTGGCTCTCCGGTAGAAACTTTGGGGCACTTTTTGATGTTCTTTGTGTTGGTTGAATAGATGAACCTGAGATTGTGTGATGCATATCGTATAATCATACCCACGGATACTTGAGGTGACATTGGAGTATCTAGGTGACATTAGGGTTTTGGTTGATTTGTGTCTTAAGGTGTTATTCTAGTACGAACTCTATGATAGATTGAACGGAAAGAATAGCTTCGTGTTATTTTACTACGGACTCTTGAATAGATCGATCAGAAAGGATAACTTTGAGGTGGTTTCGTACCCTACCATAATCTCTTCGTTTGTTCTCCGCTATTAGTGACTTTGGAGTGACTCTTTGTTGCAAGTTGAGGGATAGTTATATGATCCAATTATGTTATTATTGTTGAGAGGACTTGCACTAGTGAAAGTATGAACCCTAGGCCTTGTTTCAACGCATTGCAATAACGTTTTTGCTCACTTTTATTACTTGTTACTGTCGGGGGAAATCGGCCTCCACGAGCACCTATGGGGACGGAGCCCCTTTTCGGTTCGGCGGGGGGCGGAGGTTGCACAAAGAGCAGATCGAGGCGACACACACACACAACGATTTTACCCAGCTTCGGGCCGCACGGATGTGTAAAACCCTACTGCTGCTTGTCTAGTTGATTCGAGCTCTTGCTCTGGAGCGC
The DNA here is from genome assembly GCA_032464435.1 of Aegilops umbellulata. Lineage (NCBI taxonomy): Eukaryota > Viridiplantae > Streptophyta > Magnoliopsida > Poales > Poaceae > Aegilops > Aegilops umbellulata. Next base: position 257,034,016 of record CP136059.1, read on the forward strand.
AAGAAGCTACAGTAAGTCGGAGCTGGACGTAGACGAGGGTCTACCAGGTTTTTCCTTCCGGGCCCCCCTCCTACGTGCGCATGGGCCTCCTTTTATATGCTAAGGGGTTTCCCATAGGTAGCGACGCAGGTGAGGGTAAAAATGGCAAGGAACTGTGCGAACAGTGGCCGCACAGTGCTATCGCACCTAACTCTGACGGCGGGGGACAAAGGCATTAAATGCCCGTCTGGATCGCCCGAACAGTACCGAGGCGGACCGTTGGGGGCGCCTCCGCTTGCCACGGGGGCGACTCTGCCAACGTCGCATGCCACCGCGCGCCTCAGGTTGCACGGCGCCCCGCCACGTGCCTCTGGGGAAGCTCCAGAGTGACGCGTGGTCAGGTGAGCTGGAGCGCAGGCCTGAGGTGGTGGTTTGCCGCGGCCAGTGGCTTGCCGCGGTGGTTGTCTTGCCGCACCTGAAAGCTTGCCGCTCGTCAGGCCTTGCCGGGGCGCGCGGCGCGCCGCGGCGGGCTTTTCTTGGGGTGCCTTGGCTTGGCCGTCCCAGCGAGCTCCTCCCGCCGGGGCCTTGGTGCTTCGGCTTAGTCGTCCCGGCAAGCTCCTCTTGCCGAGGCCTGGTCTTCTAGGCTTGATCACTTGGCCTTCGTCCGGCCCAGAAAGGGCCGTGGAGACTCTTGTCGCTCCCCTGGCAAGCCTTGCCGCGGGACGCTACTACTGCCCGTGCACAAGTTCGGGGTACTAAGGTACCCCTACTTTAGTACACCGACAGGAACCCCGGGTCTGGGCCATACACGGTGCCGAGCGTTGTTGGGCCAGGCCCTAACAGTGCACGGGCACGCGTGGCCTGGGTTGCGCTGCTCCTTAACTCCGTGCCCGTCGCGCCCTCCCCAAGTGGCGCGTGCTTATCGCGGCGTCGTGGGGGGCGAGGCGTGCGAGGCGTGCGTGACGTGGGTGGCGTGCGCGGGGCTTGAGGCCCGCAGGCATGCGTCACGTCGGGCACGATTCCTTTATTCGGAAAGGCGAAACGTCCGCCCCCACTTTCAAGTGGGGGGGAGACGTGGAGGCGCGGCTTGGTGAACGAACGGGGTCAAGGCGCGGCTTTCGGGGCGCCCGCCCCCACGATCACGGGGTGGGGAGAGGTCGCCTCACCTGTCGCCTCGGCCGTGCTCGCCCGCCACGCGCCCTCCATGCGCTTGGGGTTGCGGTGGTGGAGGCAGGAAACCGGGCCGACGCGGGTCGAAGTAGAGGGTCGGCCCCGTCGCCTGCCCTTCCTCTGCTTTGATTGGTTGGGCGGGGCGGCCGAGCCCCCACTCCGCCCCTTTATAAGGAGCGGAAGGGGGTGATGAGGGTCCGCACTCCTTCCTTCTTTCTTCTCTTAGATCCCTGGTCCCCTCTCCCCAACTGTCATGGAGAAAGGGAACCCTGGCCCTTCTTCGGTGGCGGCAAGGGTTGCCGCCAGGCAGCGCGCCCCTCCTCCCCTTGCACCCGTGGTGACGGAGCCAACCGTAAGGGGAAGGGGGAGGGGGCGAGGTCGTGGACGAGGCCGTGGACGGGGCCGAGGTGCTCGAGGCGGGCGGGGCGGCGCGCCGGCCTCGCCTCCGCCGGCGGCTCCGTTTCTCCCGGCGGTTCGTCTCGGGGACGACCCCTGCGAGTTCATCATCAGGCTGCGCCGGGCACCTCGCCTCCGCCTCCCGGCTCCCTTCGTGGACGTCCTGGAAGCGGAGCAACACGAGACGCTGAGACTGCGCATGAGGGGCTGCGGGATTAGTGGTACGTGAGTTCACGTCGAATCCCGAGCCCCCGGCGTGATGTATCTTGGCCGAGGGTGGAAGTCGTTCGCCCGGATCCACATCTTGATGGAGGGGTTCACCCTCCATTTTAAGCTGATGGAGGGTGATCTCCTCTCCGTCAAGGTCTTCGGGGACCTCGGCATCCGGGCCCGGTGCTGCGTGGATAGCTCCTCCGACAGCGAAGGCTCCTCCTCGAGCGAGAGTGACGAGGAGGGGAGCGACAGCGACGACGAGGGGAGCGGTCGCCGGGATGACGGGTCCGACTAGGTGCCGGTCGCAGCTCCGCGTGGCACCGGCGACCCCCATCGTCTGCGTCGCTGGCGCCGTGAACTCCCCGGGGTCGTCTCCTTGGGCGGCTGGCGTAGGGAGGCTGTGGAAGAGGAAGAGGGCGGGTGGCAAGGCCGCTGCCTCGTCTTCCATCTTCGCCCTAGACGCCGTAACCACCCCTGCTCGCAGCGACGACCACCGGGGTCTTCTCTCCGGCCCGGCAAGCTCCTCTTGCCGGGGCTTCGTCTTCTCGGGCGGCCGGAGTGGCGAGGCTGCGGAAGAGGCCGGCGGCAAGGCCGTCAACTCGGAGTACGAGGGCTAGATGCCCCCGACAGCTTGTTGACGTCCCGCAGCCTCCTTTTCGAGCTCCGCTTCCGGCGTCGCCGTCTCCATCCGGCCTCCGGAGCCCCCGGGCGGAGCCCCGGATGCTCTCTTGGCGTCTTCTGCCACCCGTAGCTCGTCTAGGCGCCCCTTTTGCCCTTCTCGCCTCCTTGCCCTACCTCCTGAGGAGAGAGACAAGAAAGGGATCACGGGCACCTTATCTCTTTTTATCTTGTAAGCCCTCGGGCCTTAATTGTGTTTAAATCTTGTAATCCCATCTTTCATGTTTTTCATTCTCTCTGAGCTGTACCTGAGTGGAATGTTTTTAATGAGAAGGGAGTGTTTGCCGGACCATTTGTCTCGCGGGTACATCCCGCGGCAAGGAGCGAACCCTTTGCATCGTTAAGATAGACACTTCCCCGCCCGGCAACGGACCCTGCCGTCTCCCCGCGCCCCTTGGCCCTCCTCACGCTCTTGGCGGAGGCAGGGAGAAGGCGGGTTCTGGCCCTTCGCTTCCTCCTCTTGCCGCCGTGGCTACTATTAGAAGCGGGCCCCGGGAACGCGCTCCGGGGTTTGTCGCTTAAGAGAGCACGACAGCTTTTAGGAGGAAGCAAGGTTTTCGCATTCCGCAGCTCACGAGAGAACGCATGATAAGGGATGTAAAGACTTATCTGAGGTTGCAACCCCCGGCAATTCCGGCTTGCCGGGGCGCGGGTGCTGGCTCGCCCTTCTCCCCTTCTTCGTCCTTGAGCGGCTCGGCAAGGGTATGCAATTCCTGCGAGCCAAAGGGGAAGGACGGGAAAAAGACGCGGACTCGACCTCTAAGTTAGGGGTTAGCGACTGTTAGGCACTACCAACCCTTACCAAGGACGAGACTCGACTCAGCATGCATGCTAAAACTTGGGGGCGCCAGCGCTTCATTATCTGCTGCCAGGGTCTGCGCCTGGCTTTGTACAAAGGATTACATGCAACTGCGGCAAGACTTTGTACAAAGAGTTGGTTGCCGGACGGGGTCCGACAACCGCGCCTTATGGGTAAAACTTGCGAAGATGCTCAATGTTCCAGGAATTGCTCACCGGAGTACCATCTTCGGTCTCAAGGCGGACGGTGCTGGGCCTCGTGACTCGTTTCACCCGGTAAGGGCCTTCCCACTTCGGCGTCAACTTGTTGTGTATCTTGGCCGACTTAACGCGCCGAAGAACAAGGTCGCCTTCCTCGAGGCTCCTGGCTTTAACTTTGCGGCTATGATAGCGACGCAGAGCTTGCTGGTAGCGAGCGGATCGCACAGCAGCCTGGAGACGATCCTCCTCGAGGAGCAGTGCGTCATCTTCACGCGACCGCTCTTGCTCAAGCTCATCATAAGCGAGCACTCGTGGTGACCCGTATACGAGTTCCGTGGGGGTAACTGCTTCTGCTCCATAGATTAGAGCAAATGGTGTCTGGCCGGTGGCTCGATTTGGCGTCGTTCTGACCGACCAAAGAACCGCCGGCAGCTCCTCGATCCAGTTCCGTCCGTGCTTGAGCAGCCTGTCAAAACTTCTGGTCTTGAGCCCGCGCAGTACCTCGGCGTTGGCCCTTTCCGCTTGACCGTTGCTCCGGGGATGAGCAACAGAAGCGAAGCAGACCTTGGTGCCGAGGTCTTGGGTGTACTGCATGAAAGCGTGGCTTGTGAACTGCGTACCGTTGTCGGTGATGATCCTGTTGGGGACCCCGAAGCGGCAAACAATCGACCTGAAGAATTTGATCGCGGACTGGGCTGTCACCTTCCTCACCGATTCCACTTCTGGCCACTTTGTGAACTTGTCGATGGCAACGAACAAGTACTCAAAGCCCCCGACGGCTCGGGGGAAGGGGCCGAGGATATCGAGCCCCCAGACCGAGAAGGGCCAGGACAAAGGGATCGTCTGGAGAGCTTGAGCTGGCTGGTGTATCTTCTTGGAATGGAACTGGCATGCTTCACACTTGGTTACTTGTGCAGTTGCATCCTGGAGGGCTGTTGGCCAGAAGAAACCTTGCCGGAACGCTTTGCCGGCAAGTGCTCTGGCGCCAATGTGGTGTCCACATATGCCTCCGTGTATCTCCGCCAACAGCTCCTGTCCGTCTTCCCGGTGAATGCACTTCAATTTCACCCCATTGCGTCCTCTTCTGTACAGTGCGCCGTCGACGAACTGGTACATACTGGACTGTCGGGCTACTCTTTCCGCTTCTTCTTGTTCTTCGGGAAGTTCTCTTGTCTGGAGGAAACGGACGATCTGCTGTGCCCACGTCGGAGCCTGTGGCTCGACGACGAGGACTAAAGGCATGTCGGCGGCTGCGGGAACATCAGCTTCTACGGCGAGGACTTGGGGCTCAGCCGGAGCTTGACGTTCCCCGGCAAGCTTGTCGGGGCATGGCTTGCCGGGAGCGCCTGCTTCATCGGGGCAAACCCTGGGGCTTGCCGGAGCGGGCAGCTCCTCAGCACTCTTGGCGTCGATCTTGGGGACTCTCTTGGCGGCGGCTTCGGGAAGCTCTGCCGGGAGATAGTCACCGGAGACCGATTTTCTCTTCTTGCTTGGCCCAGTCGATGGTGTCACGGATGGCTGAGTCAGCTTGAGCACAAAAGTCCTTGGTTCCACAGGTAGCTTTAGTGCGGCGCATTTTGACAGGCCGTCGGCGATGTCGTTCTCTGCTCTTGGAACGTATTCCATTTGCAGGCCGTCAAAGCGCTCTTCCAGCTTCCTCACTTCATCAACGTAAGCCTCCATCAACGGGCACTGGTAATCCTTGTTCACTTGGCGGACGACGAGCTGCGAGTCACCCCTGACAATGAGCTTCTTGATCCCAAGTTCCGCCGCGATCCTGAGACCGGCGAGCAAACCTTCATACTCTGCCGTATTGTTGGTTGCTTGCTCCTTGGGAAAGTGCATCTGGACGATGTACTTGAGGTGCTCTCCGGTGGGCGCGATGAGCAGCACGCCGGCACCGGCGCCTTCCAGCGAAAATGCACCATCAAAGTACATCAGCCACTCTTTGGTTGCTTCCTTGCCAGGGATGCTCGTCTCCGGAATTTCTTCGTCCGGTGTCGGCGTCCACTCTGCTATGAACTCTGCCAATGCTCTGCTCTGGATGGTCGATGTGCTCTCGAACTTGAGGCCAAAGCTTGACAGTTCTAGTGCCCACTCGACAATCTTGCCTGTTGCTTCGGGATTCTGCAGTATCCTCTTAAGCGGAAAGCGAGTGACCACTGTGATCTCGTGTGCGTGGAAGTAATGGCGCAGCTTCCTCGAGGCCATGAGGAGGCCGAAGAGCAATTTCTGCACACCAGAGTACCTCGACCTAGCCCCCTGCAGGAGGGAACTGACGAAGTAAACTGGGCGCTGCACCATCCTCTTCCTCTGCACTTCCCCTTGCGCTTGCGCGGATTCGCCTTTGCCGGGGCCAGAGCTTGTCGGGGAAGCCCCCTGCTTGTCGTCGGACGCGCTTGCCGTGGTTGCTGGCTCGTCATCAGCTTCCCTCTCCGCTACTAACGCAGCACTAACCACTTGATTGGTTGCCGCTAGGTAGAGCAACAACTTCTCTTGCGGTCTAGGCGCGACAAGTATAGGAGCGGAGGACATGTATTTCTTCAAGTCTTGCAGCGCAGCCTCCGCTTCCGGAGTCCATTTTACTGGACCTGCCTTTTTCAAGATTTTGAAAAACGGCAGGGCGCGTTCCGCAGACCTGGAAATAAACCTGCTGAGAGCAGCCATGCAGCCGGCAAGTCTTCGCATGTCCTTGACACGCGTTGGTGCTTCAATCTGCTCGATGGCCTTGATCTTGTCGGGGTTGGCTTCGATCCCACGCTGAGACACGAAGAACCCGAGAAGCTTGCCGGAGGGGACTCCGAACACGCACTTCTCGGGGTTGAGCTTGAGGCTGATCTTGCGCAAGTTCGCAAAGGTCTCTTCCAAGTCTTGAACCAAGGTTGCCTTGTCTCTGCTCTTGACCACAATGTCGTCCATGTAGGCCTCCGCATTTCTGTGGATCTGTGGCTCGAAAGCAGTGTGGACAACCCTCGCAAACGTCGAGCCTGCGTTCTTCAGTCCAAAAGGCATCCGCACAAAACAGTACGTGCCGCATGGAGTGATGAACGCAGTCTTCTCTTCATCTTCTTTGGTCATGAAAATCTGGTGGTACCCGGAGTAGGCGTCGAGGAATGAAAGCAGGCCACATCCGGCCGTGGAGTCAACAATCTGGTCGATGCGCGGCAAGGGAAATGGATCTTTAGGGCAAGCTCTGTTGACATCGGTGAAATCGATGCAAAGCCTCCACTTCCCGTTTGCTTTGCGCACGACAACAGGATTGGCCAACCACGTCGGATGGAGCACGCCTCTGACGAGGCCTGCTGCTTCCAACTTCCTAATCTCCTCCGCGATAAACTCTTGGCGCTCCACCGCTTGTTTCCTGAGTTTTTGCTTGACGGGCCGCGCATGAGGACAGACGGCAAGGTGGTGCTCAATCACTTCCCTGGGAACGCCGGGGATGTCAGATGGTTGCCAGGCAAACACGTCGACATTCGCCCGCAGGAAAGCAACGAGCGCGCTTTCCTATTTGGGGTCGAGAGTGGCACTGATGGTGAAGGTACCACCAGTGCCGTCCTCCTTGGCGGGCACCTTCTTGGTCGCTGGTGGAGCAGCCGTTGTCTTCTTGTGTTTACCGGCGGGGCTCGATGGTGCGTCCTCAATGGCAGCGCAGCGCTCCGAAGAGGCGCGCTTGCCGGAGTGGGCGCCAGAGCATTCGCCGGGCTTGGCCTTCTTGCCGGGAGAGCTCGATGGCACGTCCTCGACGGCAGCGCAGCACTCCGAGGAGGCGCGCTCGCCGGAGTGGGCGCCAGAGCACTTGCCGGGCTTGGTCTTCTTGCCGGCGGGGCTCGATGGCACGTCCTCGATGGCAGCGCAGCACTCTGAAGAGGCGCGCTTGCCAGAGTGGGCGCCAGGGCACTTGCCGGGCTTGGTCTTCTTGCCGGCGGGGCTCGATGGCACGTTCTCGATGGCAGCGCAGCACTCCGAAGAGGCGCGCTTGCCGAAGTGGGCGCCAGAGCACTTGCCAGGCTTGGTCATCTTGCCGGCGGGGCTCGATGGCACGTCCTCGACGGCAGCGCAGCACTCCGAAGAGGCGCGCTTGCCGGAGTGGGCGCCAGAGCACTTGCCGGACTTCTTCTTTCCCCCGGAAGCTCCAGCGGCAAGTGGGCCGCGGGCCGTTGCTGCTGTTGTGTCCCGGTATATTTGGTCGGCGCAGATAAGGGCATCCTTCTTGTCGCCGGGGACAGAAATGACGCTTATCGGGCCAGGCATCTTGAGCATGTTATACGCGTAGTGAGAGGCCGCCATGAACTTGGCGAGCGCTGGTCGGCCGAGGATCCCGTTGTAAGGCAACGGAAAGTCGGCGACGTCAAAGGTGACCTTCTCAGTCCTGAAATTCAGCTCGCTGCCAAATGTTACCGGCAGCGTGATCTTTCCCTTTGGCTTGCTCCTTCCCGGGTTGATTCCTTTGAATGTGCCGGTTTCTTCGAGCTCGCTGTCGGGAACTTGGAGTCTCCGGAGAACAGCAGAGGAGATCAGATTCAAGCAGGCCCCGCCGTCAACTAGCATCTTAGTAACCTTGAGGTTGCGGACCGTTGGGGAAACCAACATCGGCAAGCACCCGACCGCGGTTGTGCGATCAGGGTGGTCCTCAATGTCGAAGATGATAGGCGTGCTGGACCATCTCAGGGGTCTGCGTGACTCGACGGGTGGCTCCGCTGCATTGACCTCCCGCACCCACCGTTTAAGCTGGTGGTGGGAAGCGTGCAGGGAGGCACCGCCGTCCACACACAAGACCTCAGTGGCTTTCTGAAACTCCTGCTCGCTGGTCTCGGGGTCTTCCATGTCTTCGTCGTCGTCATCGTCTTCGTCCTTGTCGCGTCCCCGGGGAGGTCTGTCTGCTTGCCGCTGCTTGTCCTTGCCGCGGCGCTCCCCCGGGCCGGGACGCTTCATGCCGGATCCCCCGCCGCCTGCTTGGGCTCTCTCCTTGTCGCGTCGTGCGTACTCGGCCTTCTGCAGCTCGATGAGTCGCTCGACTTGCTTGCAACTCTGGAGGTCGTGGCCCCTGGTACGGTGGATCTTGCAGTACTTCTTGTCGGTACCGTCCCGCTTATCGGCAGCAGCCACCGCCCGGCAGTTGGCGCACCCGACAACCTCCTTGCCGGGGCCTCCCGCCTGGGCTTTCTTGGCGGAGCCCTCGCTGCCGAACTTCTCGACAACCAGCACCTCTGGGTTTTTCTTCTTTTTGCCGTTCCGCCGCCGGCCTCTCCTTGCGGGGGCGGTACCTTCACTGTTGGATTCTCCTTCTCCAACACTTTCTCCGGGGAGCTTCCTCCCCTCCTCAGCGCGTGCACACTTGTCGGCCAAAGCGTAAAGCTCGCTGACCTCCTTGATTTTGCACATCGCCATCTCCTCCCGCATCCTGCGGTTGCGCACGTTCTAGTGGAACGCGCTGATCACCGCGGCGGGGTGGATGTCTGGGATGTTGTAGTGCACACGGCTGAACCTCTGGATGAACTTGCGCAAAGGCTCCCCCTCCTTCTGAACAAGCAGATGAAGGTCGCTTGCCTGGCCATGGGGTTTGTGGCCGCCCGTGAAGGCGCCAACGAACTGATGGCATAGATCTGGCCAGGAGGAGATGGAGCCGTCCGGCAAGTGCATGAGCCAGGATCTGACGTTGGGCTTGAGTAACAGCGGGAAGTAGTTGGCAAGAATCTTGTCGTCCCGTCCCCCGGCAGCCTGCACCGCAATGGTGTAGATGCTGAGGAACTCCGACGGGTGCGACTTGTCGTCGTACTTCTCGGGCACGTCGGGCTTGAAGTTCTTCGTGTTGGGCCACTGGACTTAGCGCAGCTCGCGGGTGAACGCGGGGAAGCCTACCGAATACGGCAGTTCGCCTGGTTCCCCCGGTGCGTGCATGTTTCCAGAGGGCTCAACGCGCTGGTCTGATTGACGCCGCGCCTCTCTTCTGCGCTCGATGCGGGTTCGAGCGTCTTCTTCCCTCCGTTCGTGAAGGACTTGGCGTTGGTCGCGGCGAGTTCGCGGGTTCGACGACGCGGTGGAGTCGTTGTCGAGGTGAGCCCGGCGAGTCGGCGACCGCGGCTTCTGGGGCGGGGAGTGCACGGTGGTCGCACCCCCGCCGCTCTTGGCGCCATCGGTTCTCGCCTGGGTGACTGGCCGCGGCTGCGACGCGCTGTGCTGCCGCGGAGTGTCGCCGTTGGCGAAACCGATGAGGCTCTGGATGGTTGCCCTCCAGTCGTCGAGCTTGTCCGCCGTCGGAGGGTAGTCTAGGAGTAGCTGAGCTCGCGCGAGAGCTTCCGCTGAGGTGGCGGGCAGAGGCGGCGAACGGCGCGAGGAGCGGGATGTGCCCGAACTCCTAACTATGTTAGAAGGAGCAGCACCCGGTCCAGGCAGCCGCGCGACGCTCGTTCCGGCACGCAGGATCGCATGCTGGTCCTGAGCGCCTTGGGACCCACCAGCACGGTCTGGGTCCAGCGAGCGTATGGTACCATGGGTACCATGACGCTGCTGGTTTCGCGCCTCCTGAGAGGGGCGCGGGGCGAGCTCGGACGTCGCGGGACCAAGAGCTGGTTCGACGGCGCCCGTTCCTCCGCCGGCGTCCTCCCCACCACCCGTCTGCTCCATGGGCGGTGGGTTCGACGCTGACGGACCGGTCACCTCCGGAGCTTTCTTCTTCGGTGCCATGCCGGCGCAAACAATGAGAGTCTGGCTCGCGCGGACGCCGGATCTGGTTCACACAACCTCGACGCACCCCCTACCTGGCGCGCCAAAGATGTCGGGGGAAATCGGCCTCCACGAGCACCTATGGGGACGGAGCCCCTTTTCGGTTCGGCGGGGGGCGGAGGTTGCACAAAGAGCAGATCGAGGCGACACACACACACAACGATTTTACCCAGCTTCGGGCCGCACGGATGCGTAAAACCCTACTGCTGCTTGTCTGGTTGATTCGAGCTCTTGCTCTGGAGCACAAGAAGCTACAGTAAGTCGGAGCTGGACGTAGACGAGGGTCTACCGGGTTTTTCCTTCCGGGCCCCCCTCCTACGTGCGCATGGGCCTCCTTTTATATGCTAAGGGGTTTCCCACAGGTAGCAACGCAGGTGAGGGTAAAAATGGCAAGGAACTGTGCGAACAGTGGCCGCACAGTGCTATCGCACCTAACTCTGACGGCGGGGGACAAAGGCATTAAATGCCCGTCTGGATCGCCCGAACAGTACCGAGGCAGACCGTTGGGGGCGCCTCCGCTTGCCACGGGGGCGACTCTGCCAACGTCGCATGTCACCGCGCGCCTCAGGTTGCGCGGTGCCCCGCCACGTGCCTCTGGGGAAGCTCCAGAGTGACGCGTGGTCAGGTGAGCTGGAGCGCAGGCCTGAGGTGGTGGTTTGCCGCGGCAAGTGGCTTGCCGCGGTGGTTGTCTTGCCGCACCTGAAAGCTTGCCGCTCGTCAGGCCTTGCCGGGGCGCGCGGCGCGCCGCGGCGGGCTTTTCTTGGGGTGCCTTGGCTTGGCCGTCCCGGCGAGCTCCTCCCGCCGGGGCCTTGGTGCTTCGGCTTAGTCGTCCCGGCAAGCTCCTCTTGCCGGGGCCTTGTCGCCTTGGCCCGGCAAGCTCCTCTTGCCGGACCTCGCCTCCTTGGCCCGGCAAGCTCCTCTTGCCGGGGCCTGGTCTTCTAGGCTCGATCACTTGGCCTTCGTCTGGCCCAGAAAGGGCCATGGAGACTCTTGTCGCTCCCCTGGCAAGCCTTGCCGCGGGACGCTACTACTGCCCGTGCACAAGTTCGGGGTACTAAGGTACCCCTACTTTAGTACACCGACAGTTACCTTGTTGTTTTTATATTTTCAGATTACAAAAACCTATATCTACCATCCATATTGCACTTGTATCACCATCTCTTCGCCGAACTAGTGCACCTATACAATTTACCATTGTATTGGGTGTGTTCAGGACACAAGAGACTCTTTGTTATTTGGTTGCAGGGTTGCTTGAGAGAGACCATCTTCATCCTATGCCTCCCACGGATTGATAAACCTTAGGTCATCCACTTGAGGGAAATTTGCTACTGTCCTACAAACCTCTGCACTTGGAGGCCCAACAACGTCTACAAGAAGAAGGTTGTGTAGTAGACATCAAGCAGTTTCTGGCGCCGTTGCCGAGGAGGTGAGTGCTTAAAGGAATATCTTTAGATCTTGCAATCGAATCTTTTAGTTTCTTATTTTATCACTAGTTTAGTCTATAAAAGAAAACTACAAAAATGGAATTAAGGGTGCCTCATATGCTTCATTTTTTATTGTCTTTCGTGAAAATGATGAGAAGGATAATTGTACCAAAGTGCTCGAAGAAGAATGCATTAGAATGTTTGGCAATAAATCTTTGAATGATGATCATGATTTCAATGTTGTTAGTATGAATTCTTTGAATACCCATGATGCTAATGATATGCAAAGCCACAAGCTTGGGGATGCTATGTTTGATGAAGATAATATGTTTAGTCCCCCAAGTTTTGATGAGCAAATTTATTATGATGAAAGCATGCCTCCTATTTATGATGATTATTGTGATGACACGTATGCTATAAAGAATAAAGATAACCATGAAACTTGTCATCATGATTTTAATTTTCAATTGGATTATGCATCACATGATAGTTATTTTGTTGAGTTTGCTCCCACTACTATTCATGAGAAGAAATTTGCTTATGTGGAGAGTAATAAAAATTATATGCTTGTAGATCATGAAAAGAATGATTTATGTGATGGTTATATTGTTGAATTCGTTCATGATGCTACTGAAAATTATTATGAGGGAGGAATATATGCTTGTAGGAATTGCAATAATATCAAGTTTCCTCTCTATGTGCTTAAAGTTTTAAAGCTATGCTTGTTTTGCCTTCCTATGCTAGTTGATTATTGTTCCCATAAGTTGTTTGATCACAAAATCCCTATGCATAGGAAGTGGGTTAGGATTAAATGTGCTAGTCATATTCTTCATGATGCTCTCTTTATATTTCAATTCTTATCTTTTATGTCAGCATCATTGAAATCATCATGCCTAGCTAGGGGCGTTAAACGATAGCGCTTGTTGGGAGGCAACCCAATTTTCTTTTTGTTCTTTGCTTTTTGCTCCTGTTTAGTAATAAATAATCTATCTAGCCTCTGGTTAGATGTGGTGTTATTAGTGTTTGTGCCAAGTAGAACCAATAGGATCTTCTTGGGTGATAGTTGTTTGATCTTGCTGAAAAAGACAGAAACTTTATGCTCACAAAAATAAATATTAAAATTCATCAGAACATTATAAAACGCTAATTCGTTTTGCAGAAGATCAACATACAAATTATAAAGGTTTTCCTAGTTTTTTCGACTTTTTGGAGTTCGAGAAGTATTCGAACAAATCAGATTTCTACAGACTGTTTTGTTTTTGACAGATTCTGTTTTCTATGTGTTGTTTGCTTATTTTGATGAATCTATGAGTAGTATCGGAGGGTATGAACCATACAGAAGTTGGAATACAGTATATATTACACCAATATGTATTTAGAATGAGTTCACAAAGTACCTAAGTGGTGATTTATTTTCTTATACTAACGGAGCTTACGGGTTTCCTGTTGAGTTTTGTGTTGTGAAGTTTTCAATTTTTTGGTAAAGATTTGATGGACTATGGAATAAGGAGTGGCAAGAGCCTAAGCTTGGGGATTCCTGAGGCACCCCAAGGTAATATTCAAGGATAACCAAGAGCCTAAGCTTGGGGATGCCCCGGATGGCATCCCTTCTTTCGTCTTCGTTCATCGGTAACTTTACTTGGAGCTATATTTTTATTCACCACATGATATGTGTTTTGCCTGGAGCATCATTTTATTTTATTTTATTTTTGCTTGCTGTTTGAATAAAATACCAATATCTGAAATTCTTAAATGTTAGAGAGTCTTCACATAGTTACATAATTATCCGACTACTCATTGATCTTCACTTATATCTTTCGGAGTAGTTTGTCATTTGCTCTAGTGCTTCACTTATATCCTTTTAGAGCACGGCGGTAGTTTTATTTTGAAGAAATAGATGAACTCTCATGCTTCACTTATATTATTTTGAGAGTCTTTTAGAACAGCATGGTAATTTGGTTTGGCTATAAAATTAGTCCTAATAAGATGGGCATTCAAGATGGGTATAATAAAAACTTCCATATATAGTGCATTGAATACTATGAGAAGTTTGATACTTGATGATTGTTTTGATATATAAATATGGTGATATTAAAGTTGTGCTAGTTGAGTAATTGTGGATTTGAGAAATACTTGTGTTAGAATTTGCAAGTCCCGTAGCATGCACGTATGGTAACCGGTGTGTGACAAATTTGAAGCATGAGGTGTTCTTTGACTGTTATCCTTATGAGTGGTGGTCGGGGACGAGTGATGGTCTTTTCCTACCAATCTATCCCCCTAGGAGCATGCGCGCAATGCTTGGTTTTTGATGACTTGTAGATTTTTGCAATAAGTATGTGAGTTCTTTATGACTAATGTTGAGTCCATGGATTATACACACTCTCACCTTTCCATCATTGCTAGCCTCTTCGGTACCGTGCATTGCCCTTTCTCACCTTGAGAGTTGGTGCAAACTTCGCCGGTGCATCCAAACCCCGTGATATGATACGCTATATCACACATAAACCTCCTTATATCTTCCTCAAGATAGCCACCATACCTACCTATTATGGCATTTGCATAGCCATTCCGAGATATATTGCCATGCAACTTTCCACCGTTCCGTTTATTATGACACGTTTCATCATTGTCATATTGCCTTGCATGATCATGTAGTTGACATCGTATTTGTGGCAAGGACACCATGCAAAAAATTTCATACATGTCACTCTTGATTCATTGCCCATCCCAGTACACCGCCGGAGGCACTCATATAGAGTCATATTTTGTTCTAGTATCAAGTTGTAATCCTTAAGTTGTAAATAAATAGAAGTGTGATGATCATTATTAATAGAGCATTGTCCCATGAAAAGAAAAGAAAAAAGAAAGGCCAAATAAAAAAAGAAGGAAAGGCCAAATAAAAAAAGAAGGAAAGGCCAAATAAAAAAGGAAAAAAAAGAAAGGCAAAAAAGGCCCCAAAAAGAAATAAAAAGGGACAATGCTACTATCCTTTTTCCACACTTGTGCTTCAAAGTAGCACCATGATCTTTATGATAGAGAGTCTCTTATTTTGTCACTTTCATATACTAGTTGGAATTTTTCATTATAGAACTTGGCTTGTATATTCCAACGATGGGCTTCCTCAAATGCCCTAGGTCTTCGTGAGCAAGCAAGTTGGATGCACACCCACTTAGTTTCTTTTGTTGAGCTTTCATACATTTATAGCTCTAGTGCATCTGTAGCATGGCAATCCCTACTCGTCACATTGACATCAATTGATGGGCATCTCCCTAGACCGTTGATTAGCCGCGTCAATGTGAGACCTTATCCTTTTTGTCTTCTCCACACAACCCCCATCATTATACTCTATTCCACCCAAAGTGCTATATCCATGGCTCACGTATTGCGTGAAAGTTTAAAAAGTTTGAGAATAATAAAGTATGAAACAATTGCTTGGCTTGTCATCGGGGTTGTGCATGATGAGAGCATTCTTGTGTGACGAAAATGGAGCATGGCCGAACTATATGATTTTGTAGGGATAAGCTATCTTTGGCCAAGTTATTTTGGGAAGGCATAATTGCTTAGTTAGTATGCTTGAAGTATTATTATTTTTATGTCAATATTAAACTTTTTTATTGAATCTCATGGATCTGGATATTCCTTCCACAATAAAGAATATTACATTGATAAATATGTTAGGTAGCATTCCATATCAAAAATTCTGTTTTTATCATTTACCTACTCGAGGACGAGCAGGGATTAAGCTTGGGGATGCTTGATACGTCTCCAACGTACCTATAATTTTTTATTGTTCCATGCTATTATATTATCCATCTAGGATGTTTTATATGCATTTATATGCTATTTTATATGATTTTTGGGACTAACCTGTTAACCTAGAGCCCAGTGCCAGTTTCTGTTTTTTCCTTGTTTTTGAGTTTTACAGAAAAGGAATACCAAACGGAGTCCAATGGACGTGCCAATTTTTGATGATTTTTGATGGACCAAAAGAAGACCCCAGAGTAAAAGAATTGGGCCAAAAGAGTCCCGGGCCGTCCACTCCCCCCCCCCCCCGGGCACGCCGGCCTACCTCGTGGACGACTCGGGCACCTCCCTAACTTGTTCCCGACGCCAAAAATTCCTATAAATACTGAAACCTCCAGAACATAACCTACATCGGGAGTTCCGCCTCCGCAAGCTTCTATAGCCACCCAAAACCAATCGGGACCCTGTTCCGGCACCCTGCCGGAGGGGGGATCCCTCACTGGTGGCCATCTTCATCATCTCGGTGCTCTCCATGACGAGGAGGGAGTAGTTCAACCTCGGGGCTGAGGGTATGTACCGGTAGCTATGTGTCTGATCTCTCTCAAGTGAAAAATTTCCCTCAAGTGTATGACCTAAGGTTTATCAATCCGCGGGAAGAGTAGGATGAAGATGGTCTCTCTCAAACAACCCTGCAACCAAATAACAAAGAGTCTCTTGTGTCCCCAACACACCCAATACAATGGTAAATTCTATAGGTGCACTAATTCGGCGAAGAGATGGTGAATTGGTGATACGAGTGTAATGTGGATGGTAGATATAGGTTTTTGTAATCTAAGAATATAAAAACAGCAAGGTAACTAGTAACAAAAGTGAGCGAAAATGGTATTGCAATGCTTGAAAACAAGGCCCAGGTTCATACTTTCACTAGTCCAAGTTCTCCCAACAATGATAACATAATTATATCATATGTCAATCCCTCAACGTGCGACAAAAGTCACTCCAAAGTTCCTATCGCGAAGAACATAAGATGAAATTGCTTCTAGGGTACGAAACCACCTCAAAGTTATTCTTTTCGATCAATCCATTGAGTTATTCCTATAAGTGTCACAAACAGCCCTAGAGTTCATAGTAAAATAACACCATATGACACACATCAATCAACCCTAATGTCACCTAGATACTCTAATGTCACAACAAGTATTCGTGGGTCAATTATACGATATGGATCAAACAACTTCAGATTCATAATATTCAATCCAACACAAAGAACCTCAAAGAGTGCCCCAAGATTCCTACCAGAGAAACAAGGACGAAAACATGCATCAACCCCTATGCATAGATTACCCCAATGCCACCTTGGGAATCCGCGAGTTGAGTGCCAAAACATACATCAAGTAAATCAATAGAACACCCCATTGTCACCACAGGTATCCCACGCAAGACATACATCAAGTGCTCTCAAATCCATAATAGTATTCAATCCGATAATAGTGAAACCTCAGAGGTATAACTCAATTCATCACAAGAAGATTGAGGGGGAGAAACACCATATGATTCAACTATAGTAACAATGCTCGCGGTACATCAAGATCGTGCCAAATCAAGAACACGGGAGAGAGATCAAACACATATCGACTAGTACATACCCTCAGCCCCGAGGGTGAACTACTCCCTCCTCGACATGGAGGGCACCGGCATGATGAAGATGGCCACCGGTGATGGTTTCCCCCTCCGGTAGGGTGCCAGAACAGGCTCCTGATTTGTTTTTCCTGCCTACAGAGGCTTGCAGCGGCCGAACTCATGATCTAGGTTTATTTCTGGGGGTTTCTATATTTATAGGAAAGCGTTGGGACCAAGTCAGGGGGGTCCACGAGGCGACGACAAGGCAGGGGGCGCGCCCTAGGGGGCGCCCTCCATCCTTGCCGATGCCTCGTGGCTCTTCTGGTCCAACTCTTTTGCTTCGAGGGCTTCTTCTGGTCCACAAAAAATCACCATAAATTTTCAGCTCATTTGGACTCTATTTGATATTCCTTTTCTGCAAAACTCAAAAGCAAGGAAAAAACAGAAGCTAGCACTAGGCTCTAGGTTAATAGGTTAGTCCCAAAAATAATATAAAATAGCATATAAATGCATATAAAACATACAAGATGGACAATATAATAGCATGGGACAATAAAAAATTATAGATACGTTGGAGAATTAGGTGTGTTCTCTTGCTAGAAGAATTTGACTTGCATATCATTAATAGAAAAGGAGCTGAGAACCCCGTAGCTGATAACTTGTCTAGGTTAGAAAATATTCTTGATGACCCATAGCCTATTAACGATAGTTTTCCTGATGAGCAATTAGCTGCAATGAATGTCTCTCACAACACTCCTTGGTATGCTGACTATGCTAATTATATTGTTGCTAAATATATACCACCTAGCTTCACTTACCAACAAAATAAAAAATTCTTCTATGATTTAAGACATTACTTTTGGAACGACTGATGACCCACAAGTATAGGGGATCAATTGTAGCTCTTTTCGATAAGTAAGAGTGTCGAACCCAACTAGGAGCACAAGGAAATGACAAGTGGTTTCCAGCAATGTAATGTCTGCAAGTGCTGAAATTATAAGTAGCAGAGTAGTTTGATAGCAAGATAATTTGTAACGAGCAAGTAATGATAGTAGTAACAAAAGTGCAGCAAGATAGCCCAATCCTTTTGAGGCAAAGGACAGGCCAAAACGATCTCTTATGATAAGCAAAGCATTCTTGAGGGTACACGGGAATTTCATCTAGTCACTTTCATCATGTTGGTTCAATTCGTGTTCGGTACTTTGATAATTTGATATGTGGGTGGACCGGTGCTTAGGTGTTGTTATTACTTGAACAAACCTCCTACTTATAATTAACCCTCCCGCAAGCATCCACAACTACGAGAAAAGTATTAAGAATGAATTCTAACCATGGCATTAAACTTTGAGATCCAATCAGTCCCTTACGGAATAGCGCATAAACTGGGGTTTAAGCTTCTATCACTCTCGCAACCCACCATCTAATTGCAACTCCACAATGCATTCCCTTAGGACCAAATATGGTGAAGTGTCATGAAGTCGACGTTCACATGACACCACTAAGGGAATCACAACATACATACTATCAAAATATCGAACACATATCAAGTTCACACGATTACTTGCAACATGATTTCTCCCATGACCTCAAGAACAAAAGTAACTACTCACAAATGATAATCATGCTCATGATCAGAGGGGTATTAAATAGCATATTGGATCTGAACATATAATCTTCCACCAAATAAACCATATAGTAATCAACTACAAGATGTAATCAACACTACTAGTCACCCACAAGCACCAATCTATAGTTCTGGTAACAAGATTGAACACAAGAGATGAACTAGGGTTTGAGATGAGATGGTGTTGTTGAAGATGTTCATGGAGATTTCCCTCCCCAAGATGGGAGAGTTGTTGGTGATGATGATGACGATGATTTCCCCCTCCGGGAGGGAAGTTCCCCCGGTGGAATCGCTCCACCGGAGGGCGAAGTGCTCCTGCCCAAGTTCCGCCTCGAGACGGCGGCGCTCCATCCCAAAAGTCTTCTCCCTATTTTTTCTATGTCAAAATGACCCATATACCAGAAGATGGGCACCGAAGGTGGCCCTGGGTGAGCACAACCCACTAGGGCGTGCCTGGGCTCCCTGGCGCGCCCAGGTGGGTTGTGCCCACCTGGTGGGCCCCCTCTGATAGTTATTTGCTCCAATATTCCTTAAATATTCCATAAAAATTCTCCTTGAAGTTTCAGCTTGTTTGGAGTTGTGCAGAATAGGTAGCCTGATGTAGCTTTTCCAGGTCCAGATTTCCAGCTGCCGGAATTCTCCCTCTTTGTGTATACCTTGCATATTATGAGAGAAAAGGCATTAGAATTAGTCCAAAAAGCATTATTATGGATAAAATCATTATAAATAACTGTAAGAAAACATGATGCAGAATTAACGTATCAACGACCCACATCTTTATAAAGGAGTAGATGGTATTATTAGACGTTCTATACCTGAGCATGAACATGGACAAATCCTACGGAAATGTCACTCCAAAGCTTACGGAGGGCATCATGCGGGAGACAGAACTACTCACAAGGTATTGTAATCTGATTTTTATTGACCTACTCTCTTCAAGGATGCCCGTAAGTTTGTTTTATCTTGTGATGAATGTCAAAAGATTGGTAATATTGGTAAGCGTCAGGAAATGCCTATGAATTATTCTCTTGCTATTGAACCATTTGATGTGTGGTGTTTCGATTACATGGGACCTTTTCCTTCCTCTAATGGGTATACACATATTTCAGTTGTTGTTGATTACGTTACTAAGTGGGTAGAAGCTATTCCAACTAGTAGTGCTGATCACAACGCCTCTATTAAAATGCTTAAGGAAGTTATTTTCTAAAGGTTTGGAGTCCCTAGATATTTAATGACTGATGGTGGTTCACATTTTATTCATGGTGCTTTCCGTAAAATGCTTGCTAAGTATGATGTTAACCATAGAATTGCATCCCCCTATAATCCTCAGTCTAGTGGTCAAGTTGAACTTAGCAAAAGAGAAATAAAGTTAATTTTACAAAAAATGTCAATAGGTCCTGTTGGGGATATTACTACTGGGCGTAAACCGGCCAGGAGAGGCCGGGTTAACTTCATCAGTAGTCCAGTAAGTTTGAAGCCCATAAAGATAAGATGGTGACATTATGTAGAGGCCCAGGGCCCAGAACCGGTTTAAAGGCCTGTAGCTATATACCGGTGTCAATATGTAAGTTAGATTGTAAGGTAGAAAGAAGTAGAGACCAAGCCGGACACATTTATAAGCCGGCCTCGGGACTCTGTAAACCGACGGGCGTCAACCCATGTATATAAGGGGACGACCCGGCAACGGTTCAGGAGAACAGACAACAACTCGAGACTCAGGCAAAGCATATTCGCTCCCTGGTCATCAAAACCCCATCAATTCCATCACAACTAGACGTAGGCTTTTACCTTCATCGTAAGGGGCCGAACTAGTATAAAAACTCTCTTGCATCCCTTGTTCGCTTTAACGCCTTTAAGCTAACCCGTAGCGATGGCTCCACGACTAAGTCCTTTTGTGAGGACATCCGCCGTGACAAAACCACGACAGTTGGCGCCCACCGTGGGGCTATCGCACGATGGTTTCAAGTTCTTGGAGGGCAACTTCAAAGGACTCAAGGGTTATGCTATGGGCCGGATGACCAAGAGTCGTCGCGGCAAGCTCTACATCGACGATGCAGGCTGGGGCCCCGAGGCCGGCTCAATCGAGTACGGGTACCGGTTCCCCTTTGGTGGCATACACGTTTTCATTGGCAAGATCGGCGAACCGGGCCCTGAGCCGGACATCTGCACCGACCTCGTCAAAATAGCTCAGCGTGCGAGATCTGCCCAGTTCAAGCCTGCCGTGAAGTGTGCCTTCGTGGGAGTCATCCATGGAGGGGAATACGAGGATAGATCGGAATCGGGTGGTGAGACCGGCGTTTATTCCGGCGACGAGTCGTCGACCGGAGAGACCGAGTCGTTATACCAGCTACAAGATGGTCGGATTGGAGGCAGTTCCGATGGCGACAGTATTCCGGACCCCTCTGATCTGCCAGACCGGGTTGGAATCTTCATGGCCGGTACACAGCCGGTGATCCACTCTTCGACCGCGGTGGCGATGATTCCTGGATCAGTAGCGGTGACGGCAGCCGGGGCAGAAGGCCCTGTGCGACCGCCGGCTCAGGTCTTATCGGATTTATTTGATGCGTTGGCAACGCTGATGGCGGAGGCTAACCCGGCGGATCAGGATGCCCACAATGCGGAAGTCGCGAAAGTAAAAGGTCAAATCACTCAGGCCAAGGCCGATTTGACGGCTGAGGATGCTAGGATGACCGTAGAACGGGCCGCTTTGGACGCACAGGCTTATCGGCTTATGCTGGATCAGAACGCATCGCATGAAGTCCTGAAGAGGAGGCACCAGTCTTGCTTGCCGCCGGTTTATGAAGCTAGGAACCTCCTTAACACCCCGGGAGCAGGGACCAGTAACCCACCGGTAGCAAACCGGGCGGAGGCACCCGGAGTGGGGGCGCCGGTTCAGCCACATTTGATGGATCCGCCTCGTCAGAACAACGTTATAACACAGCCTGTCCCAACACCACCGGGTCATTATTCTACTCCAATGGACTATCTTGTTGCTGCCGCTTCACGGCTGGAGGCTATCCCCATCGAAGGTGATTCTCCGGCAGCGGTTGAGATGCGTCGGGTTAAGGAGCTCCTTCGGACAGCCTTGGTTCAACATGAGGCTTACTCATACAGTCGTGACCGAATTCACTCAACCCCCCGTCCAAGCCGGAGTTACAGCAGGCATATGGATGAACCGGCCGTATCAAGCAACGCACGGAACCGTGAACCGCCCCGTGGCAACAACCCGGAAGGTGGCGCTGGTGATGCTCAGGAGGTGGTGGACCGGGCCCGAGCGCGTAGGGAGGCCGAGTTAGCGGCGCAGTATGAAGCCCATCAGCTTACTCCGGTTCGTCCAATCACATCAGTAGAGCCAGGAGTTACCTCTAGTTCTTTGGGGGTGCCGTGTCTTGTCCCAGTGTTACGCAATGTGTGCCTGCCCAAGGATTTCAAAGGCCCGCGTAAGGTGCCAAATTACACGGCCGATTTATCCCCTGAGACATGGGTTGAGAGCTACGAGATGGCCATGGAGATGCTGGATGTGGATGATACGGCATGTGCAAAGTATTTCACCATGATGTTGGAAGGAACGACACGCACTTGGCTAAAGAGTTTACCGGCGAATTCTATCAAGTCGTGGGATGAGTTGAGAACCCAGTTTATCCAGAATTTCAAAGATACCTGCAAGCAGCCAATGTCAATTATGGACCTAGCTGCCTGTGTCCAGGAGGAAGGAGAGTCAACAACCCGGTGGGTGCGCCGGGTTTCGGAAATTTTGCATTCATCAGACCGCATTAACATGGATACTGCAGTTCTGATCTTGGAGGGCAATTGCCAGTTTGAGCCGCTGAAGTTGAAGTTGGGACGGCTGAAATGCCATTGCAATGACATGGGAACCCTCATGGCCGCTTTAGTGAAGTATGCTGACTCTGATAGTACCAAGGATCCCGAGTCTGACGATGATAAGACAAGGAAGGGAAAGAAGGGCAGCAACGCTAAGGGGCAGCACCACAACCTGGCGGGTCATGGAAACGGCGGTAAACGTAAAGCGGATCACAGCTCGGACTTTGTGGCTAACACCAGCACACATGATAAGGGCCAGCGACATAGGGGTAAACCACCCCAGCGCAGCGGTGCACCTAATCCTAACCCGGACTGCTTATCTTACCTGTTGAACCAGCCCTGCCCAAAACATGGGACGAAGGAGATGCCAACCACACACCTCTGGAAGGACTGCTACTTCATGCAAGAGTTCAAAAATTCTAATGCTTTCTGGTATGATCATGGACCAGGTGGCGGTTCAGGCCCTGGATCTCATGGGCCGGATTATGGTGGAGGAAATTCCGGTTCAGGCTTCCATGGTAATCAGGGCGGACACAACAGTCAAGGTAGTCAGGGCAACCAGGGTGGCTACAGTCAACAAGGCAATCATCAACAGCAGCAGCAATTGGGTTACCAGAGCAACCCAAAGCAGTTAAACAGTGGGCAATATCATGTCTTCACCACTAGCTTAGACAAGCGTGACCAAAAGCTTCATAAGAGGGCATTGAATTCCGTTGAACCGGCAGTGCCCCATTACTTACGCTGGTCTGAGCAGCCAATTGCATGGAGTAGAGAGGATCACCCACCCCGGGTTGACAATCCGGGTCATCTGGCATTGGTGGTGGCACCTCAGGTGGGAGGTTATAAGTTCACCAAGGTACTCATGGATGGAGGAAGCAGTATCAATATCCTTTATTAGGAAACCTTCCGTCGCATGGGGTTAACAGATAAAAATCTTAAACCATCCAATACAGTGTTCCATGGCGTGGTGCCTGGTAAATCGGCATATCCTGTTGGTAAGATAGCTTTGGAGGTGGCTTTTGGAGATGATCATGACTCAAGATCAGAAAAATTGACCTTTGAAGTGGTGAAAATCAAAAGTCCGTATCACGCCCTGTTTGGACGGCCGGCTTATGCTAAATTTATGGCACGGCCCTGCTATGTCTATCTGCAGCTCAAGATGCCGGGTCACAAGGGAACTATAACCGTCCATGGGAGCCGCAAGATTGCTCTGGAATGTGAAGAAGGTGATGCGGCTTATGCTGAGTCGACTTGTGCCACGGAAGAGTTAAAATTTTACAAAGATAATGTTGATCCGGCAGACATGACTTCATTAAATAAGCCAACTACAGAGCATGATCCGGCCCTGAAGTTTAAATCGGCTGATGAGACTAAGCTTGTTGACTTCGTACCTGACGATTCCTCCAAACAGTTCAGCATCAGCGCTAACTTGGATTCGAAATAGGAAAGCGCGCTCATCGAGTTCATCCGAGAGAATCGGGACATCTTTGCGTGGAAGCCTTCTGACATGCCAGGTGTACCGAGGGAACTCGCTGAGCACAC
Source organism: Aegilops umbellulata (assembly GCA_032464435.1). Lineage (NCBI taxonomy): Eukaryota > Viridiplantae > Streptophyta > Magnoliopsida > Poales > Poaceae > Aegilops > Aegilops umbellulata. Next base: position 257,057,950 of record CP136059.1, read on the forward strand.
TCTTAATGTTGATCCTAAGTATAAACCGGTGAAGCAGTTTCTCCGCCGGTTCAACAAAGAAAGGCGCAAGGCTATTGGAGAAGAAATGGCCAGGCTCTTAGCGGCTGGATTTATCGTTGAAGTTTTTCATCCTGAATGGTTGGCTAATCCGGTGTTGGTCCTTAAGAAGAAAGGCACCTGGCGTATGTGTGTGGACTACACAGATCTCAACAAAGCTTGTCCAACAGATCCTTTTGCTCTCCCCCGTATTGATCAAATTATTGATCCTACGGCGGGTTGTGAGCGTTTGAGCTTTTTGGATGCATATTCTAGTTATCATCAGATCAAAATGGCAGTTAAGGACCAGGAGAAGACGGCCTTCATAACCCCCTTTGGAGCCTTCTGCTATGTGTCCATGCCCTTTGGGCTCAAGAGTGCCCAGGCAACTTATCAACGGTGTGTGCAAAATTGTCTTCATAGACAAATCGGCCGTAATATTCATGCCTATGTGGATGATATTGTGGTCAAATCAAGGAAAAAAGGAGACGTTGATTGATGACTTAAAGGAAACCTTTGATAACCTACGGGTTTACAAGATGATGCTTAATCCGGCTAAATGCGTTTTTGGTGTACCGCTGGGCAAGCTATTGGGCTTTCTGGTATCTAACAGGGGCATTGAGGCTAATCCGGAAAAGATCAAGGCCATCACCTCCTTGGCTAAACCGAAGTGTATCAATGATGTTCAACGCTTGGCAGGCCGGATTGCCACGTTGAGCCGGTTTATCAGCCGCCTCGGCGAGAAGGCGATTCCTTTGTATCAGATGCTGAAGAAAATGGATAACTTCGTCTGGAGTTCTGCCGCAGATGAGGCGTTTGAGGACTTAAATCGGCAGCTGGCTAATCCACCGGTTCTTGCTGCTCTGGTTGACAAGGAACCATTGTTGTTATATGTGGCAGCGAACGCTCGAGCAGTCAGCGTGGCTATTGTGGTGGAGCGCAAGGAGGCAGGCAAGGAATATCCGGTTCAACATCCGGTTTATCATATCAGCGAGGTACTAATCGAGTCTAAGCAGAGGTACCCGCATTGGCAGAAGCTGGTATATGGGGTTTTCATGGCAAGCCGGAAGCTTAAACAATATTTCCAAGGTCACCCTATTACAGTGGTCAGCTCTGCTCCTTTGGGGGATATAATCCATAACAGGGAAGTAACTGGTCGGATTGCCAAGTGGGCTATTGAGCTCGGGCCTCATGGGTTGAAATACATACCCTGAACGACGATCAAGTCTCGGGCACTTGTAGATTTCATCAACGATTGGACAGAACTACAAGCACCTGAAGAGAAGCCGGATCACACTTATTGGACTATTCATTTTGATGGGTCCAGGCAGTTGGAGGGCTCGGGGGCTGGAGTCGTATTAACTTCCCCACGAGGTGATAAGTTTTATTATGTTCTCCGTTTAATGTTCCCTTGCACTATCAATGCAGCTGAGTACGAAGCTTTACTCCATGGTCTTCGGATGGCTAAGGAGATGAATCTAAGCCGAGTTAAGTGCTTCGGTGACTCGGACTGGTAGCTTAACAAGTGTCTGGCACTTGGGATTCCAAGGATCCACTCATGGCAGCGTATCATCGTGAGGTGCATATTGTTGCAGGTCACTTTAAAGGTTATCAGGTGGATCATGTGGACCGACGGAAGAACGAAGCGGCGGACGCTTTGAGCCGCCTGGGTTCTCAACGTAAACCGGTTCCGCCTAATGTCTTCTTGGATGTTCTGCATAATCCGTCTGTCAAGCTCCCTGGTGAAGAGGATTTGGCTATTCCTGAACCAGAAGCTCAGTTGGTGGCGGCTCTTCATGTCATCCCGGATTGGACGGTTCCTTATCTGGCATATATGAACCAGGGCGAGTTGCCAGAAGATGAGACTCTGGCCAGGCAGATAATCCGGCGGTCCAAGTCCATGACCATTATCAATGGAGAGTTGCATCATTGCAGTGTAACAGGGGCATTTCAGCGTTGTGTGTCTCCTGAAGAAGGCTGTGAAATTTTGCGTGAGATCCATGAAGGAGACCGCGGTCACCATGCCGGTTCAAAATCTTTGGTGGCCAAAGCGTTTTGTCACGGTTTTTATTGGTTGACAGCTCATGCTGATGCTGAGGACTTGGTTAGATGATGTGATGGCTGTCAGAAGTTCTCAAGGCGTGCTCATGTACCGGCTCCAGAATTGAGGATGATTCCAATTACTTGGCCGTTTGCGACTTGGGGGCTGGATATGGTTGGGCCTTTCAAGAGGTCAAAGGACAAGAAGACCCACCTTTTGGTGGCGGTTGACAAATTCACAAAGTGGGTAGAGGCAGAGCCAGTTAGCAAGTGTGACGCAGCCACGACGGTTCAATTCATCAAAAAGGTGATCTTCTGGTTTGGCTTTCCACATAGCATCATCACCGACAATGGTACTAATCTGTCAAAGGGTGCCATGAAGGAGTTATGTCAACGTGAGCACATCCGGATTGATGTATCATCAGTAGCTCAACCCCAGTCTAATGGTCAAGAAGAGAGGGCCAATCAAGAGATCTTGAGAGGCATCAAACCCCGGCTTATGGTTCCTTTGCAACGGACGCCGGGTTGTTGGGTTGAGGAGCTACCTTCAGTGTTATGGAGCATCAATACCACACCCAACAGGTCAACAGGATACACACCGTTCTTCATGGTTTATGGAGCGGGGGCAGTTCTTCCTAGTGACATCCGTCACGACTCACCCCGTGTAGCGGCATATGTTGAAGCGGACAACGAGAAGGCACGACAAGAAGCTCTTGACCTGTTAGATGAGGAGCATGACATAGCGGCCGCCCGTTCGGCGATTTACCAGCAGGATCTGTGTCGCTACCATAGCCGCCGGGTTAGAACCAGAACCTTTCAAGAAGGAGAATTGGTGCTTCGACTCATCCAGGATCAGACTGATATGCACAAGTTATCCCCACCTTGGGAAGGACCTTTTGTGGTCAGTAAGAATCTGCACAACGGGTTGTACTACCTAATCGATGTTCGAGACCACAAAGACTCAGGTAAGTCGGAGGAGGAGACCAACCGGCCGTGGAATATTGTTCATCTTCGGCCTTACTATACTTGAGCTATAAGCTCTGCTTATGTACATATTATGACAACTTATATATTATGATCAATACAATAAACCGGAACCTCAGCTAAAGCGGGGTATCTGTTATTTTTTACATCATGTGTGGTTACATGGAGCTTCTGTTCTTAAAGCGGCGTCCGGTTTACCCCCTGATTTAGCTTTTGGCTTGGTTGTATCCGAACCATAGCAACACCTTTTGATAGGCGCAATGCCACAACATCACTTGGGGGCTTGGTCGTATCCGAACCATAGCTACACCTCTTGATCGGCGCAAGGCCACAACATCACTTGGGGGATTGGTCGAACCCGAACCATAGCTACACCTCTTAATCGGCGTAATGCCACAACATCATTTGGGGACCTGGCCGACTCAAACCATAGCTACACCTTTTGGGGGCTTGGTTGTGTCTGACCGTGGTAACACCTCTTGATCGGCTTAAAGCCTCGCTTACAAGGGTTTTCTTTTTGCCTTTGTTTGAGTTCTGTTCTCTTTTTTGATACAGATTTTTTGTTGCTTTTTCAAACCGGCATTAATAATCCGGTTCGACTGTCAATTACAAATTGATGGAACAAGGTCAAATCATAATCCGGTGACTATCTGCCCGGTCTGATTTTCCGTTAAAATCTTATTATGGAGTAAACCGGTGTTTATCATAGCCCGGAATGGTTTACATTATAAACCGGCCTTCTATCAACAGGAGTTGTTTTTCTCCTCCAAAGTTTGGGTTATGAGCCCCGCTACAAGGTTGGTCCGCCAACATCATGCCTGAAGGTGGCAGGTATTATATATTTCCATATTTGGTTATATGTTATATCCTGAGTTATCATCTTTGGTTCTATATACATGAGTATCCGGTGATAAACTGCCAGGGCATTTTAAGCTTCTTGACTGCAGAAACAGCTTGGACAATTGAATATGGACATCATATCTTAAGTATGACAAATCAAACAAGCACCAGTTGAAGAAAAATATGCACGAAGGCATACCAGACCAAGTATATTAACTAGCCTATTACAAGGCGTTTCACTGCCCAAAAAGATCATTGTTTTTATCAGATACATGTCACAACATGTAATAGTCTAAACCGGCCTCCGGATTCACGCTTGGTCACCGGCTTGACCTGACGGATGCGGATCATCTCGCGCCGGTTCAACTTCTTCCTCCCTACCTAGTGGCTGGAAATCAACAGTTGCCCAGTCAATCCCAGTTAAGGCTTGAAATACAGCTTCATCACTTATCAGCAGGGACGGTTCAATGTCAGGGGCGTAAGTGTGCTTACATATTGGCGGGATAAGATTCTCAGCTTCAGGAATTGGTGCAGCAACCCGCTTGTTTTTATCATCATAATTGGCTTGATAGTGGGAGAGATCCGCTTCTTCAACAAGTCGACAAGCCAGTGGGCGTACTTCCCGGTTTATGATTTGGAGATCATCTTCGTTAAATTCCGTCCCATCTTCCTCCAAATTGGGATAGCCCTGGGCCGCTTCAACAGGATCAAAGTCAGGCACCCATGCTTTTGCCCGGATTAGGGCGGCCAAAGCACCCGTTCTAGCAGCAGATTTTTTCAGCTCCTCAACCCTGGCAGGAAGCATAGATAACCTTTCAATTGTATCTTTGATCAAAGTAGGCGGCGGATTGTTGTGGGAAGCAGTGTAGATGATCCGTTGTGCACCGGTATACAGCTGCTCTAGCAGAGTGTAGGCAGCTTTTAACTTCTTCCGAACATCCGATCCCAAGTGGCCAATACGAGTTCTTGTATCATTGCAAGGGTTAGTAAACCGGCAGCTACATGAAAAGATCTGCTCAATTTGGGAAACAAGGATGCTTACCAAACACAACTGCAGTCATGGCATGAACCTGCCGCTTCACGCTGGTCAATTCATCAGCCACCGGTTTAAGAGCAGCTTCTTCTTTTTCAGCCCTTTGCGCCAAAGCGGATTTCTCAGTCTCCCAATCCACCCGCTCTTTGTTGAAACCCTCTTTAAGTTTCTCCATAGCGCTGGTCAATTCTTTCTTTGCCTTGGAGGTTTCAGCCTGTTGCGACTTAAGGTTCTCCTGCAGGTCAGCGATTTGGTTTTCTCTCTTGCTCAACTCAGCCTGCACAGAGACAGTTATATGATGAAATTGCAGTACATATTTGAAGTACCAAGCACATAACAAGTTATGCCCTTAGTACTTGGGGGCTAATGCATGTTTGCTCTGTGTCAGAAAATTTTTCAAAGTCCCAAGCATAATACAAGTAGTCAACTCGGCACTTGGGGGCTAATGCATATTTGCTCTGTGTCAGAAAATTTTACAAAGTCCCGGTTCATCTCTATATAGTTAAACCGGCCCTTGGGGGCTACTTCAGTGAAGTTAATGGTGCATTCTGGCTCACATTAAGTGCCTACTAATGTCCCGGTTTAGATCTGTATCCTAAACCGTCACTTGGGGGCTACTGGAATTTATAAACTACAAATCAATACAAAAAGAGAAGCACATATGAAGTTACCTCATATTTTTCCTTCATCATATTGACCAGGCCAGCTTCATAATCACGGCTGGTGTACAGACGGTTTAGATAGCCAGAATGAAGGTCTTGAGCATTCAGAGCGGCGTAAGTTGATAAATCGGCATTCCACTTGCCTTTGCCAATTGCAGAAAATTCTTCTTTGGCAGTGTGCCTTGACAAAGCGACAGGATTTCCTGGATCTGTATGGCCAATGCCAGTGATCAAAACATCATCATCCTGCTCCTCAGCAGCTCGTACTGTAGTCGCCGGTTTGTCAGCTTTCTTTGCTGGACTTGCCGGTTTATCACTCCGGATAGAGCTGGTCGGCTGGTAAATAGGGCCTGTGGTGTCAACTTCTGCCTGTTCAGCAACGAAGTCATGGTCTTGAGGCGGTGGATCATTCAACATATCATCAAGGTTGGCCTCTTCAGGGTCTGGTGTTTTCTCTGGTTCAGCAGTTGTGTTTTCCTCTGTCGTTTTGTTCAGGCGAGCTTTCTTGCTTGGTCTGGGTTTGGCGCTGAGAAAGTAAAGCATGAAGGTTAGTATAACATATAAAACGCATGTTAAAAATAAAGGTAAGTGAACAATTTACCCAATACCATTTTGAGGGGTGGAAGCTTGGTGGCTGACGACTCTCCAGAGGATGAATGAGAAGTACCCTGATAATTGGAATTAGACGGATTAAGAGGTTGACGAAAACAACCCGATTTAGGGCATGAAGCGACAAGAGAATTAGAGACCTCTGAACGACGTTTCCGAACCGGACTGTTCGGTAAACCGGCGGAGGTAACTGCCTGGCCGCTGTGTCGGGTTGTGCGGCGAGCCTCGTGCTGTTGTGTCTTCACAAGAAAGTTCAGATCCAAGTAAGCAAGAGGATGAGAAAATTTAACTTTCCGGTTTGCCCGACGGGTTTTTAGTGAAGGCAAAGGGTTTGAATCGGAGGAAAGAACGATTACCTCTACAGCATCGGCATGACTGACTTCAGCGTCGTCCTGGCAATAATCATCATCAATAAGGCATATGAAAAATGAACCAAGTGAGTCAAGTTCTACCTCAAAATCCAGGTTACCCACATCATCATCAGCCGGTGGATCGGAGGATGTAGTGGTTCTCTTCCTGTTGGCAGGCTTCTTCACAGCTTTGGTCTTTTGGTGGGTTGCCTTCACCGGTTTATCTTGTGGGGGTTTCTTATTCCAGAACGGATCATCACCCTGTCAAAAATAATCACATTTTCAGAGTATTTGGACAAAACCAATTTCAGATAAGCAGATGGTATGATTCTTACAGCTGGCGGTTTGTTGATGGCGCAAAAAGGGAGTAGGCCGGTTTGAGCACAGACATCCTCCGGTTCATTCAACATCTTTTTTACAACTTCAGTAACTTCGTTGTCTGTGAGCTGGATATCAATGTGTCGTTGATCATCCTTTACATCTCATGTGTACTCACACATCAGACCGGGGCGCTGGCTTAAGGGCAGTACGCTCCAGGATATCCAGCAGTGCGCAAAATCAACCCCTGTCAACCGTTTGCCATAAAGGCCCTAAGCTTGGATAGTTGAGGAGCATATTTGCTTCTCCCTTTAGCAGTCAGCCTCTGAGGAAAAGGGTGTGTGTTGCTCAGACGTTCCGGACGGTAACCCGGCAGAGGATTTTCCTCAGATGGAGAGGTGTCCTTGCAATAAAACCAGGTCTGGTTCCATTCTTTGGGGTGGCTGTGAAGATTGGCATGAGGGAAGGTGACTTATTTCCTTTTCTGAATCCCCATGCCGCCCAGTTCTGTACTAGGTCCGTCTTTGAATTCTGTGCGACGGTTCAGGTGAAAGCAATCCCTGAATAGCTCTACTGAAGGTTCCTCCTGAAGGTAAACCGCACTGAAAACTTGGAAGTGGCAGATATTAGTTACGGAGTTAGGACCGATATCTTGTGGGTGCAGTTGAAAGTTGGCTAGGACATCCCGGAAATTTTTTGAACCGGGAGGGTTGAAGCCCCGGCTTAAATGATCAACAAAAACAATAACTTCTCTGTCTTTGGGAGTAGGAGGACATTCCGGGCCAGGGACCCTCCAGTGAATGACGTCCCTCTTGCTTGAAGCGCCCGTTTTGACCAGATTGTTCAACTGATCTTCAGTCACTCGAGAAGGGACCCAGTTGCATTCATACACTTGTTTGGCTGTAACATCCCAAATTTTCAATTTGGAATGTTATACATTAGATCATCATGCATATCATATTTCATTTGCTTTTGGTTTTGATCCTAGAAAATCCTAAGCAACTCAAGGACCCATGGAGAGAGTTGGGGATTTCGTTATTTTCATATTTGAGTTTTCTCAAATTTTGAGAATAGGATCATTTGATTTTATTTATTTATCATCAAATATTTCTATTACAGAAGTATGAGAGAGGGAATAAAATGACTTTCCCAAAACATAGAAATATTGAGGATTTAATAATAAAATCAAATAAGAATTATTTTCGAGTTTTTTGATATTTTTATTTGAATTTAGGAAAAATATGCGTTTTTCAAAATTGCATTTAGGGCCAAAATAAATGTTCACTTTGTCGGGCTTGATTTTAGAAGCCCGGGAAAATTTATTTCGGGATTTTTGGAGTCCGTTTAGTATAGCTTTTTATTTTTCTTCCGAGCGTATTTTTTTTTAAAGAAAGAAACGAAACCGACTCCAGGCCGTACCCGAGCGGGACACCGCCCGGGGCAGCCTTTATATACCCGCGCCCCGAGCCCCCCAGCCCATAAGCCGCCGCCGCAGCCCACCCACGCCTAAACCCTAACCCTAGCCGCCGCCAGCCGCCGCCGCCGCCGCCAGCCGCCGCCGCCCGCCCGCACGTCGCCCGAGATCCGCCGCCACCTCGAAATCCGTGTCTGGTTTTATTTTAAAAAAACCGATAGGTTTTCGTCGATTTTTTATTATTATTTATTTTATTATTTTCGGTTTAGGTTAATTAACGAACGTTCGTTCTTTAATCCGTTCGTCGTTTTTCTTTTTCTCAGATTTTCCGCGGTTATTTTCTGATCGCGATTTCTGATCCGATTTTCGTTTTAGTATAACTTTTCGCTCGTTTATCGGAATCAGGCGATTCAAGCGCCTGGAGTTTCGTCTTAAAACCCTCTATCCAGATTAGCAGAACGAAGTTGTTTTCTTTCGCCGTTTGACTTTCGTTGCTTCGTTCGATTTGATTCTTTTTGCAAACCGGAGTTATTAAGTTGAACTTTCTGGTTAGATCTCTTATTTGAGTTTTACCTGTGCATTAGATGAGTACTTATTGTATGCTTGTTTGTTTGTCTGCGATAGAATACCCAGAGTGCGCCGCCTGTTACTTCGAATCTCTAGGTTTCGCGGATCATCAGCAAGGCAAGTAACACTTTGATCATACCTCTTTTACTACCCAGTTTTATTGCATTAGATCAATCCTCAAACACTGCATGATTAGGATCTAATTTAAATTGTGGGATGGGAAGTAGTTGAGGTAGTACCTATTACCTGTTTATTTATGAAACCTTTGGGAGTTACTTCTACGTTTGCTTATTATGCCATGCTATGCTAGTAGACGTGGATTGGGTGAGTGATATCCATGACAGATGTGAGTTTGTTAATTAATGGTTTATCTAAGGTGGCAACTTAAACACACATCTGGGTGGATTGAGGTACCTGGGTATTCCAAGATTGCCTGTTTCTTTTTGGACCGCCACCCGGGCTCAAAGGGGTCATGAGATTATTCAAACTAGAAACTTCCGTGTGCAGCCACAAGCCATTATGGGCTCTGGCATAGTTGATTAAGTCGTGCGAACTCTTACAGGGTAGACTAGCATATGTAGGGGAAAGTAGGTGTACCGGTCTATCCATCGTAAGGTGCCAGCGCTTCTGAAAGACTGTGTCTCGGTCATCCGTTTCTCAAACACCATGTAGTGCGAGAAATCTAACGGAGGCAATCGAGTCTTGTGGGGAAAAGTGCGCAAACCTCTGCAGAGTGTACGAACTAATCATGGTTAGCCGTGTCCCCGGTTATGGACGTTTTGAGTATCTAGTATTTGGATATCATGTGAATCTCATCATGTTACTTCTAAATTAATATTGTTGGGTTTTAATGATGATTATTTTAAATTGGGATTGAGGAGGCTGTCAACCATTCTCAATGTTTAACAACCGCCATGATAGTTTAATAAATTTATTCCTTTGCAGTAGGGAAAAACTGGCTTTACGCAAAACTGTAACCATAGAGCTTTCCACCGGCCATACATGCATGTAGTATAGGCTTAATCATTCATTACTCTCTATGTGTTACATTGCCAGCATATTCCATGTGCTGACCCGTTTCGGGCTGCAACGTTTCATGTTGCAGACTTTTCAGACGACGAGTAAGGTGCCTTTTAGGTCGTGGTTCTATACTCAGTGATGCCGTTGGATTTGATGGACTCGCTTATCTTCCAAGCCTTCTGCTATTATCGTTATTAGATGGCCTTAAGCCATATTTATTGTAATAAGTTCTCTTTGAGACATCGATGTAATAAGTGTGTGATTGCTACTCTGTTGTAAATCCTTCGAAGTACTGTGTGGTGTCAGCATTACTGATCCAGGGATGACACCTGAGCACAGAGGTCAGACTATTTGAGGTCTGGTCACTACAGAGATGGTATCAGAGCACACGCTGACTGTAGGACACGACCACTAAGCTTAAGCCCTAGTTCACTACTCTCTTCTCATTTCTGACTCCTCATCTTTTTTCCTCTTTTAGGATGACGGAAGCGAGGATCAAGTTCACCCAGCCGGATGAAGATACACCTTTTGGACGACACCTAAAGGAAGTCACCAAGTACCTGAACATTGGAATACCAAGCTTCACTGGAACCTACAACGCCACTTTACCCGAAGAGGAGCGTTGGAAGATTCAAGCTCTAGTTCTAGGAAGGACGTTCGCACCAGTCACGGAGCCCATAGAGTGTGTTTTCAATGCACCAACATGGAGTCTGGGAAAGAGCATGGCAGCTCACATCACCATGGGACGCATTGGAGAAGTTTACCAAGAAGACCTCAAGGACACTATTTACCAGATTTGCGGACGCCGAGATGAACAATGGGAGATAGTTAGCACCTAGAAGGATAGATCCATTGCAGCTTTCATCCAAGAGTTAAATCAGCACATTCGACGCCAGGAGAACTAGATGTGCGCAGACATGATGGAGTTGAAGAAGGCAAAAGCCAAGATTATTGAGCTAGAGGGAGAACTGAAGGCCACTCGCAAGGACTACATGGATGAGATTGTAGCTCTAGTGAGACAAAATGGCGATCTTAAGGAGAAGATTGAAGAACTCATGGGGAATTCAGCACCCGGAGGTGAAGATGAAGATTGCACCTGTCCAGATAATTACATCATCATCGACGACACCAATTCCGATCCTAGTGATGATGATTTTGAAGACGAAGCTGGAGCAAATATCATGGAGTCTTCATCGGAGCAGTTCTTCTAGTAGACCACCATAACATTAGTAGTGTTCCACCACTGTATAGCATAGTTCAAGCACTTTTGCGATAGTTGTAGACCGATTGTATGCCCTTGTTTGATTGAATGAAATGATTTTGTGTGCATTTGTCTCATGTGCATTTGGGTAGTGTTTTCTCTTTAGACCTCATTCTATTCTTAATTCTCTTCTTTTCTAAACCTCATATGCCTCCGAGACGTGATTATGGATTTGCTTTCCCACCAGAGCTCACTCAGTTGAACCAGCAGCAGAATGCTTTGATGCAATTGTTAGTCCAACAACAACAACAACAACAGCAACAACAACAGCAACAACAACAGCAACAACAACAGCAACAACAACAGCAACAACAACAGCAACAACAACGACAACGACAACGACAACGACAACGACAACGACAACAACGACAACGACAACGACAACGACAACGACAACAACAACGACAACGACAATGACAACGACAACGACAACGACAACAACAACAACAACAATAACCCACCGCCGCCACCACCAGTTGATCACTTGACCCGTTTCCTTAGGCTGAATCCGCTGGTGTTTTCCAGTAGCACCGAGCCGATTGTAGCAGATGATTGGCTCCACAAGACAGGGAGGGAGTTGACCATTGCAGGATGTACAGATGAGGAAAAGGTGAAGTTTGCCGCACATCAGCTTGAAGGACCCGCAGCAGCATGGTGGGAGAATTTTACAGCCACTTACCCTGTAGACACTGTCACATGGGATCAGTTTCAGCAAGCTTTCCGTACAGCCCATGTTTCAGCAGGAGCTATGGCCATGAAGAAGCGTGAGTTTCGCAACTTGCGCCAAGGAGGACGGACAGTTGGCCAGTATGTGGATGACTTTAGTAAGCTAGCACGTTATGCCACAGATGACGTTGCTACGGATGCAGCTAAGCAGGAGAAGTTTCTGGAAGGACTGAATGACGAGCTGAGTATGCAGTTGATGGTAGCAAGTTTCAACAACTACCAGGAGTTGGTAGACCGTGCTCTTATGATTGAGGGGAAGCAGCAACAGATTGAAAACCGCAAGAGGAAGTATGGACAAGGGAAGTATAACTCAGGAGCTCAGCAGAAGCCCCATCTTACCCTTAAACCGGGAGTTCACTTTCAGCATACCCATGGAGGAGGTAGCTCGCACAACCATAATGGCTCCAAGAATGGTAATGGGAATGGAGGAAGCAACGGCCAGAACCGCACCACCCCATCAACCCCAGCCAAGAGAGATCTGAGCCAAGTCACCAGTTTCAAGTGTTCCAAGACCGGACATTATGCCAATGAATGTCCTGAAGGCCAGAATGGCAATGGAAGGTCTGGAAAGAAGCCGAACCCTTTCAACAGGGGACAGGTGAACCACGTTGATGTGGAGGAGGTTGAAGCTCAGCCTGATGCAGTAATCGGTAAGTTTTTGGTTAAGTCATTTACCGCACTCGTTCTTTTTGATACTGGTGCATCGCATTCATACATATCAAGGGGATTTGTGGAAAAGTATAGCCTGCCCACTAGGGTTCTCAAAACACCTATGCTAGTAAGCTCACCAGGAGCAGAGTACATGGCCAGATAAGGATGCTTTCAAGTGCCATTAAGTATAGGAAGGCATGTTTTCCCAACGGATTTAATTATTCTGGAATCCCAAGGTTTGGATGTAATTCTCGGTATGGATTGGCTGTCGATGAATGGAGGAAACATCGATTGCGCCAGTAAGATAATTTTGCTCACAACGCCAGAAGGAAGAAGGATCAAGTATGTATTCCGGCATGCGCCAAACGGGACATAAGTAAATTCCTTATCAGGAGTTGTGCAGGAGGAAGTACCAGTGGTAAAGGATTTCCCTGACGTATTTCCAGAAGAGTTGCCAGGCATGCCACCAGATAGAGACATTGAGTTTTTGATTGAGCTTTTGCCAGGCACAGGGCCAATATCGAAGAGACCATACAGGATGCCCGCAAAGGATTTGGTGGAGATTAAGAAACAGATTAAGGAGTTACTGGATAAAGGTTACATCCGCCCAAGTTCTTTGCCTTGGGGATCACCAGTACTTCTAGTGGAGAAGAAGGATGGATCGTTAAGAATGGTTGTTGATTACCGCGGATTGAACGAGGTAACGATCAAGAACAAGTACCCACTACCGATGATCAATGACCTGTTTGATCGATTGCAAGGGGCTAAAGTGTTTTCCAAGATCGATTTGTGATCAGGGTACCATCAGTTGAAGATTCGGGAGCAGGACATACCTAAGACAGCATTCACCACAAGATATGGACTGCATGAGTATACCGTTATGTCATTTGGACTGACTAACGCACCTGCCTATTTTATGAACATGATGAACAAAGTGTTTATGGAGTTTCTGGATAAGTTCGTCGTAGTGTTCATTGATGATATTCTAGTTTACTCGAAGGATGAAGAGGAGCATAAAGAACATTTGCGGTTGGTACTTGAGAAGCTCAGAGAACATCAGCTATATGCCAAGTTCAGCAAATGTGAGTTTCGGTTGAAGGAAGTAGGATTCCTCAGACACGTTATATCCGGAGAAGGAATAGCAGTTGACCCCACAAAGGTTATCACGGTGACCAATTGGGAAGCACCAACAACAGTTGGAGTCCGGAGTTTTCTTGGACTCACAGGATACTACCGGAGATTTATTGAGAACTTCTCAAAGATTGCAAAGCCTATGACGGAGTTGATGAAGAAGGATACCAAGTTCATATGGACTGAGGAATGTGAGGCTAGTTTCCAGGAGTTGAAGAAACATTTGGTTACCTCACCAGTGTTAATTCTACCAGATCAGACCAAGGATTATGAGGTGTATTGCGACGCTTCACGTTGAGGGCTTGGAGCTGTACTTATGCAAGAGGGAAGAGTTGTTTCATACGCTTCACGACAACTGAAGCCCCACGAATTAAATTATGCCACGCATGATTTGGAGTTAGCAGTCGTAGTGCATGCATTGAAGACATGGAGACATTTCCTCATTGGAAATGATTGTGAGGTGTACACGGATCACAAGAGTTTGAAGTACATTTTCACGCAGAAGGAGTTGAATCTTAGACAAAGGAGATGGTTGGAGCTCATCAAGGATTATGATATGAGATTGCATTATCATCCCGGAAAGGCTAATGTAGTAGCTGATGCATTGAGCCGTAAGAGCCACGTCAATACACTAATGACGGGAGAAATACCAAAGGAGTTAGCCGAGGATCTTCGTGAGCTATGTTTGGAAATAGTCCCGAGAGGCTACGTAGCAGCATTGGAGATACAGTCAACGTTGATGGATAGAATCAGAGAAGCTCAGAAGACTGACAAGGAGATTGTCTCCATAAAGGAGAAAATGAACGAAGGAAAAGCTAAGGGATTCATGAGGATGAGCACGATACCCTATGGTTTGAAGACCGTGTCTATGTGCCCAATGACCCGGAGATCAGGAAGTTGATTCTGCAAGAGGCACATGATTCACCCTATTCGATTCACCCAGGAAATACCAAGATGTATTTGGATTTGAAGGATACTTTCTGGTGGACCGGAATGGACAAGGATATTGCGGAGTATGTAGTAGTTTGTGATGTATGTCAGAGAGTAAAGGCAGAGCATCAGAAGCCAGCAGGATTGTTGCAGCCATTGCCGATACCCGAATGGAAGTGGGATAAGCTAGGCATGGATTTTATCACGGGATTACCAAGGACTCATTCCGGCTATGACTCAATCTGGGTTGTAGTTGATCGATTGATGAAGGTAGCTCATTTCATCCCAGTAAAGACCACCTACACCAGTGCTAAGTTGGCAAAGATATACATGAGCGGGATCGTATGTCTGCATGGAGTTCCGAGGAGTATCGTATCAGATAGAGGAACCCAGTTTACCTCAAAGTTCTGGAAGCAGTTGCATGAGACTTTGGGTACCAGGCTAGAGTTCTGTACAGCTTTTCATCCATAGACAGATGGACAGACGGAGAGAGTCAATAAGATTTTGGAAGATATGTTGAGAGCTTGTGCGCTAGATTACGGATCTAGTTAGGACGACAATTTGCCATATGCAGAGTTCTCTTACAACAACAGTTACCAAACCAGTTTGAAGATGGCCCCTTTCGAAGCTTTGTACGGAAGGAGGTGCAGGACACCGTTATCATGGGACGAAGTTGGGGACCGCCAGTTGTTTGGACCTGATTTGATTAAGGAGTCTGAACAGAAGGTGAAGTTGATTCGCGATAGGCTCAAGGTAGCCCAGTCCAGGCAGAAGAGACTGCGCAGATTCTAAACACAAGGAGACAGTTTACGAAGTCAGAGACAGAGTTTATCTTCGAGTATCTCCACTTCGAGGGATTAAACGTTTTGGAGTTAAGGGAAAGTTAGCGCCCCGATTTGTAGGACCATATCGAGTTTTGGAGCGTATGGGAGAAGTGGCCTACAAGTTGGAATTGCCCGAAGGATTGTCAGGAGTTCATGATGTATTCCACGTTTCTCAGTTGAAGAAGTGTCAGGCGGAGATGGCTGACATACATTTGAGAGATACAGTGCCATTGGAAGCAATTCAGTTGGATAACAATTTGACCTATGAGGAGAAACCAGTTAAGATTCTCGAGTTTGCCAGCCGAGTCACTCGCAGTAAGGTTATCAAGTTTTGCAAAGTTCAGTGGAGCCACCACACGGAGGATGAAGCCACCTGGGAGCGAGAGGAAGATTTGTTCAAGGACCACCCTCACCTATTTTCTAGCCAACCCGAATCTCGAGGGCGAGATTCATCTTAAGGGGGGTACGTTTGTAACATCCCAAATTTTCAATTTGGAATGTTATACATTAGATCATCATGCATATCATATTTTATTTGCTTTTGGCTTTGATCCTAGAAAATCCTAAGCAACTCAAGGACCCACGGAGAGAGTTGGGGATTTCGTTATTTTCATATTTGAGTTTTCTCAAATTTTGAGAATAGGATCATTTGATTTTATTTATTTATCATCAAATATTTCTATTACAGAAGTATGAGAGAGGGAATAAAATGACTTTCCCAAAACATAGAAATATTGAGGATTTAATAATAAAATCAAATAAGAATTATTTCGGAGTTTTTCGATATTTTTATTTGAATTTAGGAAAAATATGCGTTTTCCAGAATTTCATTTAGGGCCCAAATAAATGTTCACTTTGTCGGGCTTGATTTTAGAAGCCCGGGAAAATTTATTTCGGGATTTTTGGTGTCCGTTTAGTATTTCTTTTTATTTTTCTTCCAAGCGTATTTTTTTTATAAAAAAACGAAACCGGCTCCGGGCCGTACCCGAGCGGGACACCGCCCGGGGCAGCCTTTATATACCCGCGCCCCGAGCCCCCCAGCCCATAAGCCGCCGCCGCCGCAGCCCACCCGCGCCCAAACCCTAACCCTAGCCGCCGCCAGCCGCCGCCCGCCCGCACGTCGCCAGAGGTCCGCCGCCGCCTCGAAATCCGTGCATGGTTTTATTTCAAAAACCGATTGGTTTTTGTCGGGTTTTTTTCGATTTTTTTTCGGTTTTTTTATTATTATTTATTTTATTATTTTCGGTTTAGGTTAATTAACGAACGTTCGTTCGTTAATCCGTTCGTCATTTTTCTTTTTCTCGGATTTTCCGCGGTTATTTTCTGATCGCGATTTCTGATCCGATTTTCGTTTTAGTATAACTTTTCGCTCGTTTATCGGAATCAGGCGATTCAAGCGCCTGGAATTTCGTCTCGAAACCCTCTATCCGATTAATCAACTTAAACAAGTTTTTGCTACTGTAAAATTTGACTTAGGTCCAGATTAGTAGAACGAAGTTGTTTTCTTTCGCCATTTGACTTTCGTTGCTTCGTTCGATTTGATTCTTTTTGCAAACCGGAGTTCTTAAGTTGAACTTTCTGGTTAGATCTCTTATTTGAGTTTTACCTGTGCATTAGATGAGTACTTATTGTATGCTTGTTTGTTTGTCTACGATAGAATACCCAGAGTGCGCCGCCTGTTACTTCGAATCTCTAGGTTTCGCGGATCATCAGCAAGGCAAGTAACACTTTGATCATACCTCTTTTACTACCCAGTTTTATTGCATTAGATCAATCCTCAAACACTGCATGATTAGGATCTAATTTAAATTGTGGGATGGGAAGTAGTTGAGGTAGTACCTATTACCTGTTTATTTATGAAACCTTTGGGAGTTACTTCTAAGTTTGCTTATTATGCCATGCTATGCTAGTAGACGTGGATTGGGTGAGTGATATCCATGACAGATGTGAGTTTGTTAATTAATGGTTTATCCAAGGTGGCAACTTAAACACACATCTGGGTCGATTGAGGTACCTGGGTATTCCAGGATTGCCTGTTTCTTTTTGGACCGCCACCCAGGCTCAAAGGGATCATGAGATTATTCAAACTAGAAACTTCCATGTGCAGCCACAAGCCATTATGGGCTCTGGCATAGTTGATTAAGTCGTGCGAACTCTTACAGGTTAGACTAGCAGATGTAGGGGAAAGTAGGTGTACCGGTCTATCCATCGTAAGGTGCTAGCGCTTCTGAAAGACTGTGTCTCGGTCATCCATTTCTCAAACACCATGTAGTGCGAGAAATCTAACGGAGGCGGTCGAGTCTTGTGGGGAAAAGTGCGCAAACCTCTGCAGAGTGTACAAACTAATCATGGTTAGCTGTGTCCCTGGTTATGGACGTTTTGAGTATCTAGTATTTGGATATCATGTGAATCTCATCATGTTCCTTCTAAATTAATATTGTTGGGTTTTAATGATGATTATTTTAAATTGGGATTGAGGATGCTGTAAACCATTCTCAATGTTTAACAACCACAATGATAGTTTAATAAATGTATTCCTTTGTAGTAGGGAAAAACTGGCTTTACGCAAAACTGTAACCATGGAGCTTTCCACCGGCCATACATGCATGTAGTATAGGCTTAATCATTCATTACTCTCTATGTGTTACATTGCCAGCATATTCCATGTGCTGACCCTTTTTGGGCTGCAACGTTTCATGTTGCAGACTTTTCAGACGACAAGTAAGGTGCCTTTTAGGTCGTGGTTCTATACTCAGTGATGCCATTGGAGTTGATGGACTCATGTATCTTGCAAGCCTTCCGCTGTTATCGTTATTAGATGGCCTTAAGCCATATTTATTGTAATAAGTTCTCTTTGAGACATCGATGTAATAAGTGTGTGATTGCTACTTTGTTATAAATCCTTCGAAGTACTATGTGGTGTGAGCATTACTGATCCAGGGATGACACCTGAGCACAGAGGTCAGACTGTTTGAGGTTTGGTCGCTACATTGGCCATGGCAAGAAAGATCTACAATATAATAATTGTCGGTTCAAGAATTACGTTGGACAGTTATACATTGATACAAAGATATAAGTATATTGCTAAACCGGGGTCAGCTATCTATAAACCGGAGTTTAACAATGAAACAGTGCCCTAGTAAAGTCTTTGTCGCTTCAACAAGGGGACTAATGGTATATACCGGGTTGTCATTATTTCTAAAATGTTAAACCGCCTACTCTAACATCGAAGAGTCAAGACTGCAGATGTGTAAGTGAAGGAAAACAGGTTTCACAAGTTGATGTTGCAATTTTGGATCTGAGGCATATCAGAAAAGGGAAATACATTCAAAACCTAAGAAGAAGTACCGAAACAAAGGGTGAAGGTTCAGATAAGATCTTCTGTTTTGAGATGCATAAATGGAAACAGAGGCTAAAGGCTATCATTATGCAGAACAGATATTCAGGATTTTATCAAGAATCATCGTATGAACAAAGAACGCTGATGAACGTTGAAGAACGTCGAAACCCATGAACAGATCTATGGAGGAAAAAGCAGAGAACTTACCGGAGCTGATGAAGAAGCGGAAAGGCGCCGCAGTATTCTATTGCGTTCAGGATGATGCAGCGGCCAGGGTCGGAGCAGAGGCGACGGTCGGCGGTGGCGGCGGAGCTCCAGAGGCTGAGCGGTGCAACGAAGACGACGCGAAGGGGCAAAAGGGGGGAAAGGTGAAAATGACCCCTCGGTCCTATTTATAAAGGCAAGGGATAAGTGTCAGGCGCGAAAATCGAGGGGCCAGAAATTTGGAAGTGAGGCGAAGCTGTTGCCTCGATTGTCAGAGACCCATTAATGAAGATGTGTCATACACAGCTTTTTAATAACAGATGATGTCACGACGGTCTACCACGATCCGAGAAGATGACGTCACGGCGGTTTACCAAATTATGAGAAGATGTTGAAGACGAAGTTTTTACTAAGGATTGACATGAACCTGTTCAAATCAATCTGGGGCCTAATGTTGGGGATATTACTACTGGGCGTAAACCGGCCAGGAGAGGCCGGGTTAACTTCATCAGTAGTCCAGTAAGTTTGAAGCCCATAAAGATAAGATGGTGACATTATGTAGAGGCCCAGGACCCAGAACCGGTTTAAAGGCCTGTAGCTATATACCGGTGTCAATATGTAACTTGCATTGTAAGGTAGACAGAAGCGGAGACCGAGCCGGACACGTTTATAAGCCGGCCTCGGGACTCTGTAAACCGACGGGCGTCAACCCATGTATATAAGGGGACGACCCGGCAACGGTTCAGGAGAACAGACAACAACTCGAGACTCAGGCAAAGCTTATTCGCTCCCTGATCATCGAAACCCAATCAATTCCATCACAACTAGATGTAGGCTTTTACCTTCATCGTAAGGGGCCGAACTAGTATAAAAACTCTCTTGCGTCCCTTGTGCGCTTTAATCCCTTTAAGTTAACCCATAGCGATGGCTCCAGGACTAAGTCCTTTCATGAGGACATCTGCCATGACAAAACCACGACAGGTCCCGAAAGAATTGGTCTAAGAAATTAGACGATGCACTTTGGGCTTACCGAACAGATATAAAAATCCCATGGGTATGTCTCCTTACAAAATGGTCTATGGAAAAGCTTCTCATTTTCCTGTTGAGTTAGGACATAAAGCATATTGGGCAATTAAAGAACTCAACTATGATTTCAAACTTGCCGATGAAAAAAGGTTATTTGATATTAGCTCACTAGATGAATGGAGAACCCTAGCTTATGAAAATGCCAACTTATTTAAAGAAAAAGTCAAAAGATGGCATGATAAAAGAATCCAAAAGCGTGAGTTCAAAGTGGGAAAATATGTTCTTTTGTACAACTCTCATTTCAGATTTTTTGCAGGGAAGCTTCTTGGGGAGAGCAATATGTTCCACCTGGCAGGCACCCAATGCCCATCTTCTACTATATGGCGTGTTTTGACCTGGAAAAAATCAGAAGGAAGCTTTTGAGATGAAGCGCCGCCGTCTCGAGGTGGAACTTGGGAAGAACCAATCTAGGGCTCCGGTGGAGTTGTTCTACCGGGGAAACTTCCCCCTGGGAGGGGGAAATCGAAGCCATTGTCATCACCAATGATCCTCTAATCGAGAGGGGGTCAATTAATCTCCATCAACATATTCACCAGCACCATCTCCTCTCAAACCCTAGTTCATCTCTTGTATCCGATCTTTGTCTCAAAACCTCAGATTGGTACCTGTGGGTTGCTAGTAGTGTTGATCACTCCTTGTAGTTAATGCTAGTTGGTTTATTCGGTGGAAGATCATATGTTTAGATCCTTAATGATAATTAATACTCCTCTGATTATGAACATGAATATGCTTTGTGAGTAGTTACGTTTGTTCCTGACGACATGAGAGAAGTCTTGTTATAAGTAATCATGTGAATTTGGTATTCGTTCGATATTTTGATGAGATGTATGTTGTCTTTCCTCTAGTGGTGTTATGTGAACGTCGACTACATGAAACTTCACCATTGTTTGGGCCTAGGGGAAGGCATTGGGAAGTAATAAGTAGATGATGGGTTGCTAGAGTGACAGAAGCTTAAACCCTAGTTTACGTGTTGTTTTGTAAGGGGCTGATTTTGATCCATATGTTTCATGTTATGGTTAGATTTATCTTAATTCTTCTTTCGTAGTTGCAGATGCTTGCGAGAGGGGTTAATCATAAGTGGGAGGCTTATCCAAGGAAGGGCAGCACCCAAGCACTGATCCACCCACATATCAAATTATCAAAGTAACGAACGTGAATCATATGAGCATGATGAAAACTAGCTTGACGGTAATTAATATTGAAAGCAATATTATCCAAACTATGACACCGAAAGAACACATAAAGTAAACCTTCGAGAACACTCTGGAATCATGAAAAAAGAGGAGGTACGTGATACAGTAAGTAAACAGACTCCAACAAAATCCGCAAAAATATTTTCTGTCAGTTTTGGAATATATTAAAAATTAGAAAAATAAGAAACAACCAGGAAGGCAACCCTGGCGGGCACAAGACACCAGGGCGCCCCTGGCTTGCCAGGCGCGCCTAGGTGGGTTGTGCCCACCTCGGGTACCTTCCGGACTCCGTTTTTCTTCAGTTTGCTTGTTTCCCAAGATAAAAATCTTTATATACCCCCGAACCTATTGACCACCGTATCATGGAGAAATCTCATGTTTTCTTTTTCTTGCTGTTTTCTGACAGATCTAATTAACCATGGCCGCTACAAGCTCCTCCAAGGACAAGTTCTTCAAGAACGTCATTGATACGTCTCCGACGTGTTTATAATTTATGAAGTATTCGTGCCATGTTTACAACAATTCTATATGGTTTAGGTATGATTTGATTAGAACTAACCTAGACTGATGATGTTTTCACGAGAACTACCGTGGTCTCGTTTTTTGTGCAGAAATAAAAGTTCTCGGAATGGGGTGAAAATTTGCGGTGATTTTTCATGGACCAAAAGAGAACCCCGAAGAACAAGAGTTGGACCAGAAGAGTCCCGAGGCGACGACAAGGTAGGGGCGCGCCCTAGCCCCCTGGAGGACGCTCCTACCTTGTCGCTGCCTCGTGGACCCCTTGACGTGAGACCGACGCCAAAAATTCCTATAAATACCAAACCCCCAAGAAATAAACCTAGATCAAGAGTTCCGCAGTCGCAAGCCTCTGTAGCCATGAAAAATCAATCTAGGCCCTCTCCGGCACCCTGCCGGAGGGGGCCATCATCACCGAAGGCCATGGAAGAGGATCCCGGAGGGGGACATCGTCACCATGGAGGCCAAGGGCCAGAGGGATAACCTCTCCCCATCTAGGGGGCATGGAAGAGGAAGCACGAGGGGGAGACTCTCCCCCCTCTCTTTTGGTGGCGCCAGAGTGCCACCGGGTGAAAGTGTGTTATATCGACTAGAGGGGGGTGAATAGGCGATTTTTATGAAATTCTTCACTGAGGAATTTGCTCGTGAGGAAATTCCTTAGCGAAGAACTACTAGAAGCGGAATAAATACTCAGATGAAAGCATAACAGAATTCAAGCATAGTCATCATGATGAAATGAAGACAAACACAGAGTACAGAAAGCGTAAACACGGGATAACACAAGATGAAGACAAACAGACTAAAGAAATTGAACTGAGAAAATTGAGAAAGTCTTCAGTCAAAGTCTTCAAACACAGATATGAACAAAACACACAACAACTAATGAGGAAATGAAAGTGTTGAGGAAATAGAACCAGTAAGCTTGGTGAAGACAATGATTTGGTAGACCAGTTCCAACTGCTGTCTCAGTTGTACATCTGGTTGGAGCGGCTGAGTATTTAAACTCGAGGACACCTAGTCCCGGACACACAGTCCTCACCGTATTCTCCTTGAGCTAAGGACACACAGTCCCCGCCCAATCACTCGTGGTAAGTCTTCAGGTGACTTCCAAACCTTCACAGACTTGGTCACTCGGCGATCCACAATTCCTCTTGGATGCTCTAGACCTTGACGCCTAACCGTTTGGAAGAAGCACAATCTTCAAAGGTAACAAGCGTCAGATCCACGCAGGATCAATCTCTTCAGTGATGCTCAATCATTTGGGTTTGTAGGTGTTTTGGGTTTGGGTTTGGATTTTCCTCACTTGATGATTTTCGCTCAAAGTCCTCGGAGGATGGGTTGCTCTCAAATGACAAGTGTCAAGTTCTTGTGGAGCAGCCAACCAGCTAGTGGTTGTAGGGGGCGGCTATTTATAGCCTAGGGAGCAGCCCGACATGGTAAGACATAAATGCCCTTCAATGATATGACCGTTAGGTGGATAAGATATTTTGGGACAGCTGGCGCATAGCACAGCAACGGTCGGAAATTCGAGGTACAAATTCCTCAGGGCTATCATGTTCCTCACTGTGTAGGCAATTCGCACTGGCGAATTCCTAACTCCTCAGTCAGAACAAACTCCTCAGTGATCAGAAGAACTGCGTCTCTGTCACTGAAGAATTGACTGAACTATATGAGATTTCCAATGGCTTCACTCGAAGGGATTGGTAGGTGTAGGATTTGAGTTGAGCATCACATGGAAATTTTCTCCTTAGTATTTCCTCGACCCCCTTTAACAGTACAGTGTTTCCTATGACTCAAGAAAGAGAAAATGAAACTACGAAAACAAAAGTCTTCACGCTTCATGTTCCTCGAATGAATACCGAGTCTTCAAGGTCACACCAATTTATTCACTTTCAAAGTCTTCAGAAAGTCTTCAATATATCAAAGTCTTCAGTCGAAGAACTTCATTTTTAGGGGTCGACTTTCTCTGTAAATATCAAACTCCTCATAGACTTATAGACATGCGTACACTCATAAACGCATTAGATACTTAACCTATAAGTCTTCAATACACCAAAATCACTAAGGGGCACTAGATGCACTTACAATCTCCCCCTTTTTGGTTATTGATGAAAACATAGGTTAAGTTTTCAACGGGGAAAAATATATGAAGTGTAAATACTGATATTGAGGAATTTGATTGCAAGATATAGAAGAACTCCCCCTTAAGATGTGCATTGTGAGGAATTTGCTTTTGAAGCAATGCACACTTGAAGAGTTGAATCATGGAGATCTCCCCCTATATCTTGTAATTCATACACGCATTTGCTACATAATATGAAGAATTTGAAATGCATGATGAGATATGGTGCCTGATGTAATTCAGCATGCGTGCAATAATATTAACGAGGAATAAGCATGCAGAATAGCGCATCAAAAGTATCAGAGCATAGTGCAACAAAAGTATCAGCGCACCATAGGGTTTAAGATTACAACTCGATCCAATAAAAGTTTCGGAAGAACGAGAGTTGTAACTTAGCAGAAAAAAATTGCCCATTATTATAGACCCGCTTGAAGACTATCTCAGATTTCTCCCCCTTTGTCATCGAATGACCAAAAGGATCGAAACTGAGGACTAACGCCCCTGAAGATATTCAAGTTGATGAAGGAGCGCCAGCGTTGTTGGGGTCGGTCGTTGATGTAGGGCCTGCCGCAGTGTCGTTCAAGTCTTCATGTTCATCAGTGTCGCGTGATGAAGAATATGAACTGGCCACCAAAGAAGGAACTGGGACCTTATTGTATTTCTTCGGAGGAGGTGCAGACCAGGCAAATTCTTCATTAAGACCCATTTTCTTCAAATCATCAGCGTTGTAGACTTGAGACAGAACAGCCCAGGTGCGGTTGAGGGTTTCATGGAGGTAGTAGTGGTTTTTCTTCACTGCATTGTGTGTTGAAGTCATATTGTGAAGAATTGATGGCATGGATGAGATAGGAACAACATCAATTGGATTAGCAAAAGAGCTGGTCATGGGCTTCATCTTCTTAGGAGCTGAAGATTCTGAAGCTTGTGATGCTTTCCTCTTCTTCACTGCAGCTCGCTCTGCAGCCTTTGTCTTCTTCACATCCAATGCGGATGGAAGGATCGGAGTTGGTGTAGGCGCAGGTGGAGCTGAGGAATCTGGTTGATTTTCCTCAGGAGCAACTGATGCAGTTGTCCTTTCTTTTTCAGTTTCTTCAGGCGCACCACTAGTGGATGCCCTGGCAATTTCTTCAGTAGCTGGAGTGGAGTCATCAGCCCTGGAACTAGCATTTTCTTCAGCAGCCTGAAAGTCATCAGCGGTGTTGGCATGTTCTTCAGTGGGTTGAACAGATGCTTCAGCTTGAGGAACTTCTTGCTGCGATGGAGCTGCAACATTGGTGAATTTCTCAGTCAGTTTCACAAACCTGACTTTTGCTCCTTTCCAGTCAGCATAGTATGCATCAAAGTCATCGCTGAGGGCTTTGATGTCAGCCTGCATCTTGATGAGTTCTTCAGGCTTCATTGTGAGAACATTTTTCCTTAGCAGTTTCTCTTTCCTGTATTGCGATTTCTTGATCTGCCTGGCCCTATCATATTTCCACTTCTCCTCTTGGATGAAGTGAGTCAGCATGTGACTTTGGCCAGGAGTCAGTTTGAAGTCAGGCATAGGTGTGTTTGGGTCCTTAGGCCAGATATTGATGTAATCGAGGATCGCCCTAGGATCCAGCAGTAGGGGCACAGGTGTGCCTTTGGCTTTAGCAGCCCTTTCTTGGCGGTCTCTGATGATTTCAGCAAGTTCTTCTTCATCAGCATCATCATCATCAGATGGTACAGTAAAGACTACCTGCTTCTTGTTGGGACTTGGGCGATTACCGCGTCCAGCAGTAGCCTTTTTCTTCAGCAGAGAGGGTCCAGTTGAGGAACTTGGTGCAGCTGAGGAACTAGCTGAGACACCAGAGGCGATAGAGACGTCAGTAGTCCTTTCGCACGAGGCCAGATGCACAGGTGTTGAGGACTTTGTCGGGACAGTTGAGGATTGTGGAGGAGGTGCTGAGGATTTTGGTGGAGCAGGAGCAGCATGAGGAATTTGCTTTGAAGATTTTGAGGTGTCTGGCCGTGAGGGCATTGCAGAGGAACTTGGCTTGCGAGCGGGCTTCTTGGGCATTGATTTCCTCGGCTTAACAGAGGCCTCAGTGGCAGCAGCAGCAGCAGAGTCTTCATTGAATTTCCTCACTGCTTCTCTGGCTTGTCTCGCCAATTTGGCTTGGCGCTTGGCCCATTCCTCAGGAAAATCCTCACCGCGCTTGACGCTAGTGGGATCGGCCACTTGGCCAGGTGCCAGTGGGGCTCTTGGGCATGGAGGGTTCAGTGCGGATTTCTTCATGTACTTGGGAGTGACGTACCTGTACTCCCTCCATTCACGTGCCCATCTCCTTTCAATCCTTTGAATACGCACTTTGCGCTGATTTTTATCTTCTTTGCCAAATTTGAATTCATCGGGCGTGCAGTAATCTTTATAAATATCCTCAGGGATTTCAAATGCAGTCATAACCTCGGGCTTCTTTCCTCCTTTCTGAGGCCTTTTACCTTCAGCCATTTTCTTCAGTTGAGGAATTTGAACAATTGAATTCTCTGAAGAAGTGTGCAACTTTTCTTCGAGGAACGCTGCAAATGAGTTAAGTTGATGAGAACCTAATGATTCAGCAGCGGACATGTGTACCTGTGAACAGAGTATAGTTGCGAGGAATTTGAAGATGTCATATGCGTTATCAGAGGGTTTTCCATAAAGAGCAAGTTTGAGGAATTTGACCAGATTCGTCTTGAAGAATTTCACTAAGCGCGCTTTATCTTAGGTTCCAGAGTTGTATAGATCGAAGATCAACACAATTGAGGAATCTTTAAAGAAATTGATGCTTAGGGAAATGAATCAAGAACAGATAACTTGTGAGGTGTTTTGTGTGTGAGGATTTGAAGCATAAAACACCTTTGAAGATTTTGTAGAAAAATTTCGAATCAAAGAGGGCAGTAAAAGTAGATTTTAATTACCCTGAGACGAAGAACACGACGAACTGTGAGTTGAAACAGGGAAGTTCGTTGATGTAGATCTTCCACGCCCTAACTTGGCAGAGGAAGATGTCTACGGCGGCGGCGGAGGTGAAGATTTCCGCGGTCGGCACGAGTACGACGGCGATGAGGTCGAGGCAGTGAAGCTCTTCCTCACCGGCGACGATGGAGTAGCGGCGGCGCTAGGGTTCGGAAGCTCGAGCGGGAGAGTGAGATCGAGCGGGGTAAAAGAAGTGAGGAAGGGGACAGGGGTATTTATAGCCACAGTGAAAAACTGCTCGCTCGAAAATTTGGGACGAATGTGCCCCTGGCCGTTCTCCTTCTCATGACATGTGTCACCCATGTACTGTGTAGTGGAGATCGTGTAAGATCGTGGGTGAGTAAAATAATGCATCGTGGGATGCGGAACGGTTTGAGCGGCAAAACCGAAAGTTTGGATAAGATTAGTTTTAACGTTCCGTTCGCAATTTCTTCAGCTGACAAGGACACAGTGAAGAATTTGAACGAGTTTCAAAATAGAACGGACATGAAGAATTTGTGAACAGATTGGATTGAGTATAGCATAGAGGGGAAGGGTCCGATCACATTCACTTAGCAGAAAGACCAACTTGAAGAAATAGTTATAAGTGAATGCTGTAGAGGACATAAACTCATATATAGCCAATGAAGAAAAACGACGGCACAAGTGAAGATTTTGCAAAGTTGAAGAATTTGAAAAACTGAGGAATTTCAAAAGTTGAGGAAAAACTCAAACTGAAGATTTTCAACTTTTGTGGTGGCGTGACCCACCGTATAAGAATGATGATTTCAGACACCGCGTACAATTGTCGTAGGGTTCTGAGAATCAAATTCTTCATTAATTTCTTCACACTCAGCGTGTTATTCTTCATTGATTGAAGAAAAACGTTTATTCATGTGTTGCACATCTAAGTCATCAATTTTGCATAAATGTTAGGATGAGTGCCTTTTCAAAGTACATTCGAAGATTCAAAGATATTTAGCTCACACGGCAACTTGCTAAATCTCTTCTCATCCAAGGGCTTAGTGAAGATATCGGCTAGCTGTTCTTCAGTCTTCACATGCTCAATAGTAATGTCGCCCTTCAACACATGATCACGAAGAAAATGATGACAAATCTGAATGTGCTTTGTCTTCGAGTGCTGAACTGGGTTGTGAGCAATCTTGATGGCACTCTCATTGTCACAGAGGAGAGGCACATTCTTCACGTTGATGCCATAGTCCTTGAGCGTTTGCTTCATCCATAGCAGTTGAGCACAGCAAGAACCAGCAGCAATGTACTCAGC
Source organism: Aegilops umbellulata (assembly GCA_032464435.1). Lineage (NCBI taxonomy): Eukaryota > Viridiplantae > Streptophyta > Magnoliopsida > Poales > Poaceae > Aegilops > Aegilops umbellulata. The sequence continues at coordinate 257,086,051 of CP136059.1, forward strand.
TTCAGCAGTAGACAGTGATACGCAGTTCTGTTTCTTCGAGGACCAACAGACCAAGGAACGTCCGAGGAAATGACAAGTACCAGATGTTGACTTGCGGTCCACTCGGTCACTAGCACAGTCAGAGTCAGAATATCCAACGAGATCAAAATCCGAGCACTTGGGATACCATAGTCCTAGTGTTGGTGTGTGAGCTAGATATCGAAGAATATGCTTCACAGCCTTATGGTGTGATTCCTTCGGTGCAGTTTGAAATCAGGCACACATGCAAACACTAAGCATTATATCTGACCTAGATGCACATAAGTACAATAAAGAGCCAATCATGGAGCGGTATACCTTATGATCGAAGTCAGTGCCATTTTCATCAGTGCATAAATGACCATTTGTGGGCATAGGAATTTTGATGCCTTTGCAATCTTGCATGCCGAATTTCTTCAAGACGTCCTTGAGGTATTTCTCCTGAGATATGAATATGCCATTGCGCTGTTGACGAATTTGAAGACCTAAGAAGAATTTCAACTCTCCCATCATAGACATTTGATATTCTTCACTCATCATATAGGCAAATTCATCACTATAACGTTGGTCAGTACAGCCAAAGATGATATCCTCAACATATATTTGGCACACAAACAGTTCACCATCATAAGATTTAGTAAAGAGAGTGGTATCGAGTGAACCGGGTGTGAAGCCTTTCTTCATGAAGAATCCCTTCAATGTATCATACCACGCCCGTGGGGCCTGCTTGAGGCCATAGAGGGCCTTGTTAAGTCTGAAGACTTTGTCAGGATGTTTTGGATCTTCAAAACCTGGGGGTTGAGCAACATATACTTCTTCCTCAAGCTTACCATTGAGGAATGCACTTTTCACATCCATTTGATATAAGATGATATAATGATGGTTAGCATAAGCAAGTAATATGCGAATAGCCTCAAGTCTAGCTACAGGTGCAAAAGTTTCATCGAAGTCAACTCCTTCAACCTGTGTGTAGCCTTGAGCTACTAGTCGTGCCTTATTCCTCACCACAACACCATTTTCATCTTGCTTGTTGCGGTAGATCCACTTTGTGCCAATGATGTTATGCTTGCGAGGATCGGGACGATTGACTAGTTCCCAGACGTTGTTGAGCTTGAACTGATGTAATTCTTCTTGCATGGCCTGAATCCACTCAGGCTCCAAAAATGCTTCATCTACCTTAGTGGGCTCTGTGATAGAGACAAAAGCAAAGTGCCCACAAAAGTTAGATAGATGTGAAGCTTTTGAGCGTGTGAGAGGACCTGGTGCTCTAATGTCATCGATGATCTTCTCCACTTGCACTTCTTTTGCAACGCGAGGGTGAGCTGGTTGTCGTTGAGGAATTTGATCAGCATTTTCTTCAGCATCAATTTCCTCAGCATTTTCTTCAGGTTCATAAGCTCGACGTTCTTCACGTTCTGGAATGAATTCTTCAGCAGATTCTTCAGTAGGAATGACATCTTCAGTAGCCTTGTGCTTGATAGAATCCTCAGGTGCTGGTTCATCTAACACAGAAGGTAGGTGCTCTCTTTGCGAGCCATTAGTTTCATCAAACCGCACATCTACAGTTTCAACAATCTTGTGAAGGACATTGTTGAACACTCTGTAGGTGTGCGAGTCCTTTCCGTAACCAAGCATAAAACCTTCATGTGCTTTTGGTGCAAATTTAGAGTTGTGATCAGGATCTCTAATCCAGCATTTAGCACCGAAGACTTTGAAATAACTCACATTGGGTTTCTTGTCAGTGAGGAGTTCATAGGCAGTCTTTTTGAAGAATTTGTGAAGATATACTCTGTTGATGATATGGCACGCAGTATCAATTGCATCAACCCAGAAACGACGAGGGGTTTTGTACTCATCGAGCATAGTGCGAGCCATCTCAGCAAGAGTCCTGTTCTTGCGCTCCACGACGCCATTCTGTTGAGGGGTATAAGGAGAAGATAACTCATGGGTAATACCAAGTTCATCAAGATAGTCATCGAGACCCGAATTCTTGAACTCAGTGCCATTGTCACTTCTGATGTGCTTGATCTTCACACCAAAGTTGGTTGAAGCCCTCGAGGAAAATCATTTGAAGACTTCCTGCACTTCAGTTTTGTAAGAGACAAGGTGTACCCATGTGTAACGAGAGTAATCATCAACAATAACAAAGCCATATTGAGATGCTTCATTTGAAACAGAGGAATAATGATTAGGACCGAAGAGATCCATGTGAAGCAATTCAAATGGACGAGTGGTGGTCATGATAGTCTTCGCTGGATGCTTGGCCTTTGTCATCTTTCCAGCTTCACAGGCACCGCATAAGTGATCCTTGAGGAATTTGACATTCTCAATGCCAATGACATGCTTCTTCTTCGCAAGCGTGTTCAAATTCCTCATGCCTGCATGACCAAGTCGTTGATGCCATAGCCATCCTTCTGAAGCTTTTGCAAGTAGGCACACTGCTGGTTCTGAATCTGCAGAGAAATCAACAATATACAAGTCTCTTCTCCTAAAGCCTTCGAAGACTTTGGAATTGTCAGCTTCCATAATCACAACACAATGATACTTGCCAAAGACAACAACCATATCAAGATCACAAAGCATTGAGACAGACATAAGGTTGTATCCTAAGGACTCAACAATCATGACTTTGTCCATGTGTCGATCCTTTATGATAGCAACTTTACCTAGACCCAATACCTGACTTTTGCTTTTATCAGCGAAGATGATATGCTTCATATGTGACGATGATAAGGGAGCATCCATCAAAAGATTCTTGTCACCAGTCATGTGATTTGTACATCCACTATCAAGTACCCACTCAGTGGCTTTGGGTTGATCATCTTGCAGATGAATTAGTGCAACTTACGACCTCATATACTTCAGCAGTGAAGAATATGACATCACAATTCATCAAATCAATTTCATCACGTAGTAAGACAGTTATAACAGAGGGAGGATGTGTGAAATGAAAGTTCATTTCATCATGGTTAGCCTGCGTCCTTTCAGGCAATTTGTCAGGTCCCCAGCAAATTCTTCAGACGTTATAGTACGTCTGGAGACCTGACCCTGCATAAGAGATTAGTTCTTTTTCTTCACCACCCACATCTGAAGGGGTGGCAAAGAGTTCATCACTCTGCGAGCTCCATATGAGAATGGTGGCATAGCGGCCAAACCATTTCGTTTCACATAAGAGCGGTTCGGGTAAGCATATGAATAAGCAGAGAAATTCTTCGAGGACTTATAAACATAATAATTTGAAGAGTAATGCTCATATTCATAGCCCTTGGCTCTTCCCTGTGAAACAGAGTTGTTAGCACGATGATGTTCATATGAGGACTTTGATCCATATGAGGAATTTGATCCCCTTGAGGAATTTGGTCCGTATGAGGACTTGGATCCATATGAAGAGTTTGGTCCATATGAGGAATTTGATCTGGGGTTCCTTTTCTTCACAGGTGGTGTTATGAGGACATTCACCTGAAGACTTTCAAGGCACCTTTTGGGAACCCAGATTTTCTTCATAGGAGATCCATTCCTGCAGTTAGTGCCAACATATCTAGCAAATACTTCACCATTCTGATTTTTGAATAGTTTATAGTTGGAGTCAAATGAATCATCAGAAGAATGAGAAGGTTCACATGTATAGCCAGATAAATTAGATGGATCAACTGGAGGTCCCTTTGCAGCAACCCATGAGGTTTTGGGGTACTGCTCAGGCTTCCAATATGTACCATCAGCATTGAGTTTCCTCTCAAAGGCAATACCCTCTTTCCTAGGGTTCCTGTTGAGGATCTGCTTTTTAAGCACATCACAAAGAGTCTGATGCCCTTTGAGGCTTTTGTACATGCCTGTCATGTACAATTCCTTCAGCCCTGCATCGTCAGTGATACTAGCAATGTCCTCAGATGAGGAATTAGTGATAGCAGAGGCAGGCGAAGAATTTGTAACATTTGAAGCATTTGAACATTCAGGTGAAGAATTAGCAGATTCTCGTTCAATGCATTTTAAACATGGAGAAATAAATTCTTCCTGAGCAGCGCTGATTTGTTGAGCAAGTAATGAATCGCGCTCCTTCTGAAGATCTTCATAACTCACTCTTAGCTTCTCAAGATCTTGCTTCTTTTGAAGATATTCATAAGAAAGCTTCTCATGATCAGATAAGAGAGTGTTATGATGACTTTGAAGGTTGTCAAACCTGGTCTGAAGTCTCTGAAGATTTTCAGTTAAGGCCTTAGTGCGATCCAATTCTTCACCCAACATATCATCACTTTTGTCTAGCATGTTTTGAACCTTTTCAAAAGCCTTTTGTTGTTGCACAACAATCTTAGCAAGTTTAGAGTAGCTAGGCTTAAGATTTTCATCAGATTCATCCTCACTAGATTCCGATGAGGCGTATTTGAGTACCTTGGCACCCTTTGCCATGAAGCAATAGGTGGGAGCGTAGTCATCACTGCCTTCATCAGCCTTGTTGGTGAGATCACTTTCTTCAGCGTTGAAGATGGATTTGCTGACGAGTGCAGTAGCGAGGGCTAGGCTAGCCACACCAGATCAGAATCATTAGATTCCTCTTCTGCTTCATTTTCTTCAGATTCAGCCTCAGAGTCCATTTCCTTGCCAATGAATGCCCGAGCCTTCTTGGAGCTGCTCTTCTTGTGAGACGAAGACTTCGAGGGTTTTGATGATGAAGATTTTGAGGACTTCTTCTTTTTCTTCGCATCATCAGAACTGTAATCCTTGTATTTCTTCTTCTTTGATTCCTTTTCTCACTGAGGACAATCTTGAATGTAATGTCCTGGTTTCTTGCACTTGTTACAAAGCCTCTTCTTGTAGTCATTGGATGAGGAATCATTGCTCCTTGAAGGTTTTCCAAATCGACCACGTCTTGAGAACTTCTGGAATTTCTTCACGAGGAGTGCTAGATCATGACTCAGTTCTTCAGGGTCACCAAGGCTGCTACCAGAGTCTTCATCTTCGGACTCAGATACTACCTTGGCCTTCAGTGCACGTGATCTGCCATAGCTCGAACCGTAGAGATCTCTCTTCTCAGCAAGCTGGAACTCATGAGTGTTTAGTCTCTCAAGGATATCAGCGGGGTCAAGTGACTTGTAATCAGCACGCTCTTGTATCATCAGTGCCAGAGTATCAAATGAGGAATCAAGCGATCTTAGCAATTTCTTCACCACCTCATGGTCGGTGATGACAGTGGCACCAAGTGCTTGCAGCTAATTTGAGATGTCAGTGAGGCGATCGAAGGTTTGCTGAACATTTTCATTGTCAAGTCTTTTGAAGCGGTTGAAGAGATTGTGAAGAACATCAACTCGAGAGTCACGCTGAGTTGAAACTCCTTCATTTACTTTGGACAGTCTATCCCAGATAAGCTTAGCAGTTTCCAAAGCACTTACTCTACCATACTGTCCATTACTCAGATGGCCACATATGATATTCTTCGCTTGGGAATCGAGTTGCTTGAATCTCTTCACATCGGTAGCGTTCAGTGAGGGTGAGACGGAGGGAACACCATTTTCCACAACGTACCAGAGATCGTTATCAATTGCCTCAAGATGCATTCGCATCTTATTCTTCCAGTAGGGGTAGTCCGTCCCATCGAAGGTAGGACACCCAGCAGAGACCTTGATCATACCTGCGGTCGACATAACTAAAACTCCAGGCGGTTAAACCAAAATCACATAGAACAAGGGAGTACCTTGCTCTGATACCAATTGAAAGTGCGTTATATCGACTAGAGGGGGTGAATAGGCGATTTTTATGAAATTCTTCACTGAGGAATTTGCTCGTGAGGAAATTCCTTAGCGAAGAACTACTAGCAGCAGAATAAGTACTCAGATGAAAGCATAACAGAATTCAAGCATAGTCATCATGATGAAATGAAGACAAACACAGAGTACAGAAAGCGTAAACACAGGATAACACAAGATGAAGACAAACAGACTGAAGAAATTGAACTAAGGAAATTGAGAAAGTCTTCAGTCAAAGTCTTCAAACACAGATATGAACAAAACACACAACAACTAATGAGGAAATGAAAGTGTTGAGGAAATAGAACCAGTAAGCTTGGTGAAGACAATGATTTGGTAGACCAGTTCCAACTGCTGTCTCAGTTGTACATCTGGTTGGAGCGGCTGAGTATTTAAACTCGAGGACACCTAGTCCCGGACACACAGTCCTCACTGTATTCTCCTTGAGCTAAGGACACACAGTCCCCGCCCAATCACTCGTGGTAAGTCTTCAGGTGACTTCCAAACCTTCACAGACTTGGTCACTCGGCGATCCACAATTCCTCTTGGATGCTCTAGACCTTGACGCCTAACCGTCTGGAAGAAGCACAGTCTTCAAAGGTAACAAGCGTCGGATCCACGCAGGATCAATCTCTTCAGTGATGCTCAATCACTTTGGGTTTATAGGTGTTTTGGGTTTGGGTTTGGATTTTCCTCACTTGATGATTTTCGCTCAAAGTCCTCGGAGGATGGGTTGCTCTCAAATGACAAGTGTCAAGTTCTTGCGGAGCAGCCAACCAGCTAGTGGTTGTAGAGGGCGGCTATTTATAGCCTAGGGAGCAGCCCGACATGATAAGACATAAATGCCCTTCAGTGATATGACCGTTAGGTGGATAAGATATTTTGGGACAGCTGGCGCGTAGCACAGCAACGGTCGGAAATTCGAGGTACAAATTCCTCAGGGCTATCATGTTCCTCACTGTGTAGGCAATTCGCACTGGCGAATTCCTAACTCCTCAGCCAGAACAAAGTCCTCAGTGATCAGAAGAACTGCGTCTCTGTCACTGAAGAAATTGACTGAACTATATGAGATTTCCAATGGCTTCACTCGAAGGGATTGGTAGGTGTAGGATTTGAGTTGAGCATCACATGGACATTTTCTCCTTAGTATTTCCTCGACCCCCTTTAACAGTACGGTGTTTCCTATGACTCAAGAAAGAGAAAATGAAACTACGAAAACAAAAGTCTTCACGCTTCATGTTCCTCGAATGAATACCGAGTCTTCAAGGTCACACCAATTTCTTCACTTTCAAAGTCTTCAGAAAGTCTTCAGTATATCAAAGTCTTCAGTCGAAGAACTTCATTTTTAGGGGTCGACTTTCTCTGTAAATATCAAACTCCTCATAGACTTATAGACCTGCGTACACTCATAAACGCATTAGATACTTAACCTATAAGTCTTCAATACACCAAAATTACTAAGGGGCACTAGATGCACTTACACCGGGGGAACCATCACCGAGGTGATCATCTTCATCAACATCACCATCCTCATCTCTTTTACGCGGTCCACCCTCCTACACCCGTTGTAATCCCCTACTTGAACATGGTGCTTTATGCCACATATTATGATCCAATGATGTGTTGCCATCCTATGATGTTTTGAGTAGATTTATTTTGTCTTTTGGGTTGATTGATGATGTAGATTGGTTTGAGTTGTATGTTTTATTTTGGTGTTGTCCTATGGTGCCTTCCGTGCCGCACGCACGTGAAGGATCCCCGTTGTAGGGTGTTGCAATATGTTCATGATTCGCTTATAGTGGGTTGATAGAGTGACAGAAGCTTAAACCCGGGTAAGGGGGTTGTTGCATATGGGATAAAGGGGACTTGATGCTTTAATGCTATGGTTGGGTTTTACCTTAATGATCTTTAGTAGTTGCGGATGCTTGCTAGAGTTCCAATCATAAGTGCATATGATCCCAGAAGAGAAAGTATGTTAGCTTATGCCTCTCCCTCATATAAAATTGCAATGACGACTACCGATCTTGTTAACAATTGCCTAGGACAATTTCGGACACCGATCCATCATTATTCCACACTCTTTGTTTGTAATATATAATAACATATATGTTAACAGCACCTACTTTTATATCTTAGTTCTCCGATATCATGCAAATATATCATGTTCACACCCACGTCGTAGTTTTATTTCTTGTTTCTAGATGGAAGCAAACGTTCGGTGTACTTAGAGTCGTATCAGTGGCATATAGGACTTGAGAGAATATTGATCTTACCTTTAGCTCCTTGTGGGTTTGACACTCCATACTTATCACTTCCACCTTTGGAAATTACTATGATGATTCCTTGCACTTGGGGATTATCAGTCATCAACCCATATTTGCGGGAGGTGATGCAGCACCCTCAAGCTATCGTGATGCTTGAGGGGGTGCACCACATTCGCGATGTGCAGGGCCCCAAAGAGACGGGAATCGTGGATGCCAGGATCGAAGCTATGGAGCCGGAGGTCTTCAAGTGCAAGGGGATGGTGGAACGTGGACTCAATGCCAATCACCTCATGATCGCGGACTACACCCATGATCTCAAGGTGAATGGCAAGTCCATGAAGGACGTCGTCTTCACCTTCAACGAGCAAATCAACTTTCTCCAAAGCAAGATCTATGATCTCCAAAACCAAGTCTTTGAATATGAGGCAAGGTCTAAAGGTATGAGTTTGGCTTCCAGTTGCAGGACCCGCGAGACTCACTCCTCCTCTTGTGATGGTGAGCCCTTGCCATGGAAACCTTAAGATAAGATCCCGACTAATTCATCACCACCTCCTTCTTCACCACCAAATGAGACTTGAGTATCGGGTATGGGCACTCCCCTTGGCTTGTGCCAAGCTTGGGGGAGGTGCCCCGGTATCGTATCACCATCACTATCTTTTGCCTTTATTTATCTTAGTTCAATCCTTAGTTATCTTTCGATTTAGTTGAATAAAAGTTTAGTTCGATCCTTTCTTTTGAAGTGCTTGCTTAGTTATCTATCCCTGTAATCGTGTGCGAGATATATCATAAAGTTTAGTTTGAGTTTTGTTTTCTTTACTTTCATGTTCAATAAAAATAAAGGAAATAAATGAATAAGATCATATGTTAATCTTATGGTAAGTAATGACATCACATAAGGATGATTTATGTTTGTTCATATTCACATAGAAGTTATATTGTCATAGATCCATTAACATGTGGTGCTTTCCCCCCATCTTTGGTATCCAAAAATTCTGCACTAAGTAGAGATACTACTTGTGCATCCAAAACCCTTAAACCAAATCTTGTTTTGAGAGTCCACTATACCTACCTATGGATTGAGTAAGATCCTTCAAGTAAGTTGCCATCGGTGCAATAAGGCAATACAAATTGCTTCTAAATGTGTTAGATCATTTAGTGTAAGAGAAAATTAAGCGTTGTACGAACTTGTGATGGCAAAATAATAAAGGCGACAGACTGCATAATAAAGGTTGCTATCATAAGGGGCAATATAACGTGACATTCTTTTGCACTAAGAGATTGAGCATACAAACAAAAAGGGCATGGCAACCTCTGCTTCCCTCTGTGAAGTTCCAATCTTTTACTTTTATGTATTTACTTTTATGCAGGAGTCAAAGTATCTCTCTATTATGTTTTATTTTCTCTTTTGGCAAGTTATGGGAGGAAAGATCTAGGCACATATATCAGTTGGATATGGGTGGGCATGAGTTATTATTGTTGACATCACCCTTGAGGTGAATATGTTGGGAGGCGAAACTATAGGCCCCTATCTTTCTATGTGTCCGGTTGAAACTTTTTGCTCATGTGTATGCAGTAAGTGTTAGCAATCATAGAATACTATATGATGGTTGAGTATGTATACTTGCCAAAAAGGCTCCGATACATGACCCTTCTAAAAATATGATGAATTGTAGTTGCAAAGTTGACTGAGAACATAGTTTGTTGATTTTCAATAGAGTTTATGCTTTATACTTCGATGTTGTGATAAATTGTTACTTGTTCATGAGAAGTTTATGATAAACGTTATGTGACAAAAGTTCTATAATAAAGTTTCTTGTTGTTATAATAATATACATGATGCTTCTATGTTCGTATTTTGTTTTAATCGACACCTCTCTCTCTAAGCATCTGGACATGTTTTTCGATATCGGTTTTCGCTTGAGGACAAGCGAGGTCTAAGCTTGAGGGAGTTGATACGTCCATTTTGCATCATGATTACCTACTGCTATTTATAATACTTTTATGCATAATAATGCTTTTTGGAGTAATTCTAATGCCTTTTCTCTCATAATATGCAAGGTTCACACAAATAGGGAGAATACGGACAATTGGAATTCTAGACCTGAAAAAGCTACGCCAGGCCACTTACTCTATACAACTCCAAATGATCTGAAACTTCACAGAGATTTTTTATGGAATATATAAGAATTATTGGAGCAAATAACTACCAGAGGGGCTCATCAGGTGGGCACAACCCACCTAGGTGCGCCAAGACCCCCAGGCGCGCTCTAGTGAGTTGTGCCCTCCTCGGCCCACCTCCGGTGACACTCTTCTAGTATATAAGTCATTTTAACCTAGAAAAAATGAGGGGAGAAGTTCTGGGATGAAGCGTCGCCGTCTCGAGGCGGAACTTGGGCACGAGCACTTTTGCCCTTCGACGGAGCGATTCCGCCGGGGGAACTTCCCTCCCGGAGGGGAAAATCATCATCATCATCATCATCACCAACAACTCTCCCATCTTGGGGAGGGCAATCTTCATCAACATCTTCAACAACACCATCTCCTCTCAAACCCTAGTTCATCTTTTGTGTTCAATCTTTGTACCGGAACTATAGATTGGTGCTTGTGGGTGACTAGTAGTGTTGATTACATCTTATAGTTTATTACTATATGGTTTATTTGGTGCAAGATTATATGTTCAGATCCATTATGCTATTTAATACCCCTCTGATCTTGAGCATGATTATCATTTGTGAGTAGTTACTTTTGTCCTTGAGGTCACAGGAGAAATCTTGTTGCAAGTAATCATGTGAACTTGATATGTGTTCGATATTTTGATGGTATGTATGTTGTGATTCCCTTAGTGGTGTCATGTGAACATCGACAACATGGCACTTCACCTTATTAGGGCATAAGGGAATGCATTGTGGAGTAGTTATTAGATGATGTATTGCGAGAGTGACAGAAGCTTAAACCCTAGTTTATGCGCTACTTCGTAAGGGATTGATTTCGATCCAAAAGTTTGATGCTATGGTTAGATTTTATCTTAATACTTTTCTCGTGGTTATAGATGCTTGCAAGGGGGTTAATCATAAGGAGGAGGTTTCCTCAAGTAATAACATCACCTAAGCACCGGTCCACCCACATATCAAATTATCAAATTAGCGAACACAAATCGAACCAACATGATGAAAGTGACTAGATGAAATTCCCGTGTACCCTTTGGTAACCCACAAGTATAGGGGATCACAACAGTTTTCGAGGGTAGAGTATTCAACCTAAATTTATAGATTTGACACAAGGGGAGCCAAAGAATACTTGCAAGTATTAGCAGCTGAGTTGTCAATTCAACCACACCTGGAGATTAATTATCTACAGCAACGTGATCAGTAGCAGAGTAATATGATAGTTCTGATAATGGTAGCAGCAGCAATGGTAACAGTAACAGTGATAGCAGCAATTTTGTAGCAAGTTCAATAGTAACGATAGCAGTAGTAACTTAGCAAGAACAATATAAGATAAGTTCATAGGCATTGGATCGGTAATTTGTTGGATGATATTCATCATGTGACAGTGATAACCTAGGGCTATATGGCACTAGCTCCAGTTCATAAATATAATGTAGGCATGTATTCCGTAAATAGTCATACGTGCTTATGGAAAGAACTTGCATGACATCTTTTGTCCTACCCTCCCGTGGCAGTGGGGTCCAATTGGAAACTAAGGGATATTAAGGCCTCCTTTTAATAGAGAACTGGAACAAAGCATTAACACACGATGAATACAATGAACTCCTCAAACTACGGTCATCACCGGGAGTGGTCCCGACTATTGTCACTCTGGGGTTGCCGGATCATAACACGTAGTAGGTGACTATAACTTGCAAGATCGGATCTAGAACATGGATAAAATTGTGATAACATAAACGGTTCAGATATGAAATCATGGCACCCCGGGCCCAAAGTGACAAGCATTAAGCATGGCAAAGTCATAGCAACATCAATCTTAGAACATAGTTGATACTAGGGACCAGGCCCTAACAAAACTAACTAGATTACATGATGAATCTCATCCAACTCCTCACCGACCAGCGATCCTACGAAGCAATTACTCACTCCCGGTGGGGAGCATCATGGAATTGGCGATGGAGAAGGGTTGGTGGTGACGAAGATCGAAGGTCACCCTCTCCGGAGCCCCAAACGGACTCCAGATCTAGCCTCCCGGTGAAGAACAGGAGGTGACGACGGCTCCGACTCGTGGAACGCGATAATTCTTTCTCCCCGATTTTTTTCTAGAAAAATAGGATTTTATAGCGTCGGTTTCAGGGTCTGCGGAGCCACCAGGTGGCGACAACCCACCTGGGCGCGCTTGGGGGGCAGGCGCGCCCTGGTGGGTTGTGCCCACCCAGGTGCCCCCCTTAGGTTGCTCTTGGCTCTAGAAATTCTTTTTTATTGGGTAAAAAATCCTCGGAAAGTTTCGTTCCATTCCGAGAACTTTTATTTCTGCACAAAAACAACACCATGGTAGTTCTGCTGAAAACAGCATCAGTCCGGGGTTAGTTTCATTCAAATCATGCAAATTAGAGTCCAAAACAAGAGGAAAAGCGTTAGGAAAAGTAGATACGTTGGAGATGTATCAACTCCCCCAAGCTTAAACCTTTGCTTGTCCTCAAGCAATTCAGTTGATAAACTGAAAGTGAAAAGGAAAAAACTTTTGGGATAATTAATTTGGTGCCCTTAGTTGCGTCCCACTCGGCAGTTTTGCCCCTAATTTCGAAAAACCCTTGGTCTTGCTCAAATGCATTTGGTCCCCTTATACTTTTGTCCTTCCGTTCCAATTCCATCCTGTCAAAGTCGTTTGACCGTTAGTCAGACATTTTTCTGGACCATTTTGCCCTTCCTCTCTCTCTCAGCGTGCCTCTTTCTCTCGGTGTGCCCGCCTCTTTCTCTTTGCGTGCAACAGGAGGCCGCCGCGGCCGTCGTAGATCTCCGACGCTGGCCGTTTCGAGCACCACCACGGGCAGCCATGTCAGATCTGTCGCCCTCACCTCTAGATCTACGCAACCCCGACCACCTCGCCTCGCTTGCCGCCCCGTTCCTCGCTCCCCGTTGACCTTCGACGTCGCCCTGTTCCCCACTCGCATTCATGCGTAGGAGACACGCTAGCGCCTCACGCCGCCCCGATCTGTCGTGCATGTGGCCCGCCATGGCGCTGCCGGCAACAAGCAGCAGGACCAGCCGCCCTTCTCCTTCCTTTTCTCCCTCTGCGTCTTCCCGTCTGAGCATGTTGCCATTCTTCCACAGGTTCGACTCGCCATGCCCATGGCGCCCCGAGCTCCAGGACGAGCAACACCTGCCATCTGCCCCATCGCTGGTCACCAGTGCCTCCCCAACATCCATAATGAACGGATCCCATCCGGCCCGAGCCTCGCTCCAGAGACAACACCGCCGCCGAGAAAGGATGCGCGCCACGTCGGCCGATCTGGCGCCTGCCCAGGCCACCGCACCATTGGACCACCGCCGGAGGAAAGCCACAAGACCCCTCCGTCCTTCTCCTTCCTCCCCCCCTCTGTCACCAGCGCCTCCCCAACCTCCATCCCGGCCGTATCCGGTTCATCCCGAGCCTCGTGCGGCGAGATCCGGTCGTCTCTCCACTGCGCGTGCATGCCCCATGCTGATTCCGGCCCCTTGCATCCATCGCCGCCCCCTTGCAGTTCACCTCGCCTAACGCTGCCTCACGCCCTCCGGCCCAGCTCGCCAACTCGCCAGCCTGGCCCGACTTTCTGGCGGCAATTGCTCGTCGTCGCTGCTGGTATTTGCCCAACGTCAGAGAGATTGAGAGAGGAGAGAGGGGAGAGGAGGGAGAGACTATTTTTTCTGTTTGGCATTTTTTTCAATGTGGTTGGGATCCACTTGTAAGTGTCATGTTTTTTCTCTTCGTATTTTCACTGGAGTCATAAGGAGGGGCAAAATGGTCTAGAGAAATATCTGTCTAACAGTCAAATGCCTTTGACCGGACAGAATTGAGACGGAAGGGCAAAAGCATAAGAGAACCAAACTCACTTGGGCAAGACCAAGGGTTTTTGTAAACTACGGGCAAACCTGCCGAGTGTGACCCAACTAGGGGTATAAAATAAATTATCCCAAAACTTTTATGAACTCTTTTCCTCTTGCATGCATAAATAAGCTTAAATAGCACCCAGGTTTTCAGTCAACATATAACTAACCATGCCGACAATAACTCTTGAAAATTATATTAACTCATATCAATGACATAATCAGCTAGCGAGCAATAATAAGATATCTCAAATAGCAACACGTTATCAAAACAACCATGATATAATATGACAATAGTGGTATCTCGCTAGACCTTTCTGAGACCGAAAAACATAAATGTAGAGCACCTTCAAAGTTCAAGCAGCGACTAAACATTGTAATTCATGGTACAAAAGATCTAGTCATGATGCACCCAACATTAGCTACACACAATGCATCAGCATGACAACAGTGCTCTCAGGTTCTAGCGCTTATTTTAGAGGGTGATGACACAACATAAAAGTAAATAGACAGTCCCTTCGCAGAGGGAAGCAGTGATTTGCAGCGGTGCCAGAGCTCAAGTTTTTAAAACAGAGGTAAATGATATTTTGAGACATGCGCCCTTCTTGTTTACTTCACGACCATTAGTTATCAATATCTTCCATGCTAAGCATGCTAGTGGCGGTTCCAAATGATAAAAGTAAAGGTTTACTCCCCCTTCACCAACAATCACACTCCATGGCTTATCCGAAACAACGGGTGCCATCCATACTAATCAATAGTCCCAGGGGAGTTTTGTTTAATTATTTGCTATTTTGAGTTCGGGATTGTATTATCGCCCTTTTCTCGTGTGATGGCAAGTGAATAAACACTCATCCTGAGAATAACTCGCTTAGCATGGAAGATACTGATTACCTCCTGTCGTTCCATGAACGATCCAGGCACACAAAAATGATTTTATTTGAAATTTTTAGAGATGGCACATGCAAATTTACTTAGGACGGCGGGGTAGGACCGTATATAGGTAGGAATGGTGGACTCATCTGGAATAACTTGGGTTCAAGGTTTTTGATGTACAAGCAGAATTCCCACTTAGTACAGGCGAAGGCTAGCAATTGGGTTGAGAAGCGGCCATCTAGAGAGCAACAACGGTCATGAACATGCATTATGCATAAGTAACATTGGATAGTACCATGAGTAGGATATGAACACCATGAACATAAATATCATAGAGGCTATGTTGGTTTTGATTCAACTACATGCATGAACATGTGCCAAGTCAAGCCACTCGAACATTCAGAGGACGATACCATATCATCATACTACATCACAATCATTTTAATGCAATGTTGATATCCAAGATAAATCATTATCCACTCCTAGATACTTATGCATGGCATGAGAAACTATAATCTATAATTGTCATTGCAAACATGTTTAATCATAATGAGTTGAATCATGGATACTAGGTTAAACATATTTACAAAAACAGAACAAGTCGAGTTCATACCCGTTTTTCTCTGCCACGGCCACTTCATCAAATATCGTCATTATTGCCTTTCACTTGCACGACCGAATGATACGAAAATAATAATAGTGCAAGAGTGTTGTGGACTAAGCTAGAATCTGCAAATATTTTGTTCAATGGGAGAAGACAAGGTAATATGGGCTCTTTGTTAGATCAACAATTATGCATATGAAATCCAATCAACATTTTCATCGTGGTCTTCCCCTCGGTACAACTCAAATAAAAAGAAAAGAAATTCAGAGAAACACACTGAAATATTTTTGGAGTTTTTGGTTTTCTAGAACAGGCAAATAAAAGGGAAAAGCAAAAATGAGAAAAACTATTTACACGGGAAAGCTCCCAACAAGCAAGATAAGAACAAGGAAATCTTTTTGGGTTTTCTTTTTAGCGCTACAGCTAACTACTCTAGGAAGAAAAATAAAAAAGAAGCAGGAAATATTTTTGTATTTTCTCAAAGTTTTTCAAACACACAAGAAGAAAGCAAGAAAATAAATTTAACATGTATAATACAATGAAAAAGTGTGGACACCGACAACGGGAATGAAATGTATGAACATGAATGTAATGTCGGTGGGAATACGTACTCCCCCAAGCTTAGGCTTTTGGCCTAACTTGGTAGTCAGTCAGTAGCCTACATAATGGTTGGAGTGATAGCTCACACGGAGGCTCTCAGTGCGGATGCCTCAGCCTGCCGTGCGGCCACAACTGCCGCGTTATGAGCTCGGGCCTCGCTCTCAAGAACAAAATACCTTCCCTTGCTGTGATAATCAAAGAGAGCAGGCACAGGCAAATATGTATATACCACAAATTCTTGGTTAAACAACAATGTATAGGTGAAATTATGGATGTCTCCTTTAAGGATCTTATGACGTTTCACAGCATCAAAGTCTAAATACTGCGTGGGTAGGATAGGGTCAAAGGGCAAAGGTGAAACACCCAGCTCTCTTGCTAAACGTGTGGCATAAATTCCACCATAAAATAGCCACTATTAGCATTGTGTTGCAACCTGCGAGCAACAATCGCTCCAAGATTATAACTTCTGTCACCAGTGAGAGCGGTGCATATGAGGCTCAAATCTGGAGCACAAAGTGTACTACAGTGTTGTTTGCCTATGATACATTTCCCATTAAATAAAGCAAAGTACTGAATTGCGGGAAAATGAATGCTCTTTATTCTACCTTGCATCACTCCTCTCGTCTCACCATAGCAAAGGCTAGTAAAAATGCTTGGAACTCAGACATTGGTGGCTCGTCAAGCGAACCCCAGAATGGGATTTTGCAGTGGTGAGCAAATCTCTCGAGTGATATGGTAAATGAATTTTCGTACAGTTTAAATAACACCCTAGACTCACGGGGATGGAATTTAAATCCCTTGACAAATGATTCAGTGAGAGTGTGGTGTTGATTGCACTTATCTGGAATGTAGGGACCGAGACCGGCATTGTGAACATATTGCTCAAATTCCTCCTTAATGCCCACATGCACCATATAATCATCGCATGGCCATAGGCATGTTTTGGTGGCGGCATCTTGTATGGAATTTTCACTTGGTTCAACATAAGACCGACGAACGGAGTTTTCACTAGAAGATGCCTCCGAGGATCTCCTCTTCAAAGACCTCCTTCCAAAGAGGTTCATCATATTCGCGTACAATTTTCTGAAAAAAATTGGATGACAAAAATTTATCAACAAAACTTTACAAGATTGATAGCAACTACTCATAGGGATACATAGAGGACATAGCAAGCATTCAAACTACTTGGAAGTCTAAGAATTCAACATCCAAGATCATCTACAGCAGCACCAAGAGTAGCTAATTATTCAAAATATAAACCACTAAGGCCAAAACTAATTGGACAAACGGAGGAGACACATACCAAGCAACAATCCCTTGAAACAGTTTCGGAAATGGAGCTTCGAGCAAAGAGATCGAAATCCACGGGTTTGAGAACAAGCACACGAGAGATAGAGCAATGATGATTTTTTTTGGAGGTAGGTGATGACGTGGTATGAAGAGATAAGTGAGGGGGCCCACATGGGGACCACAACCCACCAGGGCGTGCCTCGGGGTCCTAGCGCGCCTAGGTGGGTTGTGCCCACCTGGTGCACCTTCCTCTGATGTTATTTGCACCAAAAATTCTTAAATATTCAGAAAAAACTTGTATTAAATTTTCAGAGCATTCTGAGAACTTTTATTTTTGGGTCATTTTTTTATTGCACAGTAAATACAGAAAACAGACAAATCATGGCATTTTTTTATTTAACTAATAAAAAACAGGAAGCAAAAAGTCAGGACAGAAGGTAGTGCTTACTAAATTCATCAACTTCATACCTCTAAAAATGATCCATTAATAAGGTTGATCAAGTCTTATTAACAACCACTTTCAATTGGCGTGAAACCGAAGAACTTTTGTAAATCACTAAGTTATCTCAACGGGGATATGAATGTCCCCAACAATAAGCATTTCATATTTCCTTTTAGCAGTAGGTAGAGGTAGTTGAAAACTTCCAATAGTTATTGTCGGAGATTCTTCAGTAACATTAATACCATTCACTTGGAATTGTTTCTTTGGAAAGTGCATGGTATGCTCATTACCATTGATATTAAAAATGACCTTGCTTTTATTGCAATCAATAACAGCCCCTGCAGTATTCAAGAAGGGTCTACCAAGGATAATCGACATGTTGTCGTCCTCGGGCATCTCAAGTATAACAAAGTCAGTCAAAATAGTAACATTAGCAACAACAACGGGCACATCCTCACAAATACCGATAGGTATGGCAGTTGATTTGTCAGCCATTTGCAAAGATATTTCAGTAGGTGTGAGTTTATTCAAATGAAGTCTTATACATAAAGAGAAAGGCATAACACTAACACGAGCTCCTAAATCACATAAAGCAGTTTTCACATAGTTTCTTTTGATAGAGCAAGGTATAGTTGGTATTCCCGAATCTCCAAGTTTTTTAGGTACTCCATCTTTAAAAGTATAATTAGCAAGCATAGTGGAGATTTCAGCTTTCGGTATTTTTCTCTTATTAGTGATGATGTCTTTCATGTATTTTGCATAAGGAGGCATTTTCAAGATATCAGTCAAGCAAGTACGCAAAAAGACTGGCCTCAGCATTTCAGCAAAGCGTTCAAATTCTTCATCATCTTTATTTTTAGTTGACTTAGGTGGAAAGGGCATAGGTTTTTGAACCCACGATTCTCTTTCTTTACCGTGTTTCCTAGCAATAAAGTCTCTTTTATCATATTTTGTATTCTTGGGTTGTGGGTTATCAAGATCAACTGCAGGTTCTATCTCAGCATCATTGTATGGTTCTTTATTATTTGTTTGAGTATTTTCATGAACCTCATCATTATCTTTATCATTATCAGAAGGTGAGTGTTCATTACCAGACTGAGTTTCAGCATCAGAGATAGAAACTTATTTATCGTTATCAGGAGGTTTTTCTACTTCAGGTTCACTAGAAGCATGCAAAGTCCTATCATTTTTCTTCTTCTTTTTCTTTTTAGAAGGACTACGTGCATCAATGTTAACTCTTTGAGAGTCTTGTTCAATTTTTTTTGTGTCCCTCAGGATAAAGTGGTTCTTGAGTCATTTTACCTCCTCTAGTTACTACTCTAACAACAAAGTCACTTATGTTATTATTCATTTCATCAAGCAACTCTCTTTGAGATTTAGCAACTTGTTCTAACTGAGTTTGAACCATAAAAGTATTCTTTCCCACACCTCCAACATCATTTGAGATTCTAAACAACAAGTCACTTAAGCGAGCAATCATATCAGAATTGTATTTCAATTGTTTCATAACATTTGCATTGAAGTGATCTTGTTTTCTAATGTAATTTTCAAACTCATAAAGGCATTGGCTAGGGTCACGGGTACGCGTCGGTGCTATACAAACAGTTTTTAACCCCTTTCCGTGATGATATTTGGAACCGTCGCCTAGTGAGTGACTGCGATAGGGGGGGGTCCTTCCCACACGACCCAGAAACCGTTGGGGATATGCCCTCCTAGTACACACGCTAGGAAAAATGCGGTCGTGTGCAACCGGCGAGCGATCAAATACGGTTATACGTATAGTAGTGCTAAAAAAATTCAATTATACAGGCGAAATCATTTCCAATCGTAAGTTCATCCCACACAGTCTGTCCTAGGTAAAGGTTTTCGTTCGTATATACATCCCACACAGTCGCTCCAAGGAAAACGTTTCTGTTCGCTGGTACATCACACACAATTTTCCTCGTTAAAATGTTTGTGATAGCGTTTCCATTGCACGCGATATTAACAATTTTATCGTTTGCATTATTGAATGCATCACACACGATGCGCAGAAGAAACTGTGTGGCAAAGGTTGTCCATCACACACAGTTTTTATGTGGTAAACGTTTGCGCCAAGTGGCCTAACGCAAACAGTTTTCAAGAGGATGTCGTGTGCGATTGTTCATTAATCCAACACGGTTTATTTCTAGAAACTGTGTGCGTTGCCTGAGATCATCGTCGGTGTTTTCTCAATAACCGTTTGCAATTGAAAAACCCAAATAGCAGGCTAATAATCCTTTTATTGATCTAATCAACATTTCATATTAAGCACACAATATATTTCATTTTTGTAATTGAAATACATCAGAATACATCATCATATAGCTTCAGCACTTTGCTACCCCATTACACAACTGCACCAGCACCAAGTTTCACATGCAACATCTATAACCTTTCGAAATTAGCATTAGACGGTACATAGACAGATGTATCTCATCTGGAAAACTGCTGAAGCAGAAGGCGAATATTAGGGATCAAGCCCTAACAAAACTAACTAGATTACATGATGAATCTCATCCAAATCCTCACCGACCACCGAGCCTATGAAGGGATTACTCACTCCCGGTGGGGAGCATCATGGAATTGGAGATGGAGAATGGTTGGTGATGACGAAGATCCCCCTCTCTGGAGCCCCAAACGGACTCCAGATATGGCCTCCCGATAAAGAAAAGGAGGTGACAACGGCTCTGTCTCGTGGAATGCGATAATTCTTTCTCCCTGATTTTTTCTGGAAAAATAGGATTTTATAGCGTCGGTTTCAGGGTCTGCAGGGCCACTAGGTGGGGACAACACACCTGAGCGCGCTTGGGGGGCAGGCGTGCCCTGGTGGGTTTTGCCCACCCAGATGCCCCCCTTAGGTTGCTCTTGGCTCCAGAAATTCTTTTTATTGGGTAAAAAGTCCTCGCAAAGTTTCGTTCCACTCCGAGAACTTTTATTTCTACACAAAAACAACACCATGGTAGTTCTGCTGAAAACAGCGTCAGTCTGGGGTTAGTTTCATTCAAATCATGCAAATTAGAGTCCAAAACAAGAGGAAAAGCATTAGGAAAAGTATATATGTTGGAGATGTATCACCCTCAGGAACGTTTTGCTTATCATAAGAGACCGGTTTGGCCTGTCCTTTGCCTCAAAATGATTGGGCTACCTTGCTGCACTTTTGTTACCGTTGCCGTTACTTGCTAGTTACAAATTATCTTGCTATCAAACTACTCGTTACTTATATTTTCAGTGCTTACAGAGAATACCTTACTAAAAACTACTCGTCATAAGAGTGTTCTCTGCAGAGAATACCTTGCTAAACACTATTACTTATCGAAAGGACTACGATTGATCCCCTATACTTGTGGGTCATCAGTTATCATCAAACAAGGTACTAGCATCATCATAAGCATCATTCGTAGCAGAAGTAGCATCATCAACAACATGCGGTATATCAGGATTAACAGCATGTGGTGCTAACAGTAGCAGTGGTAACGGTAACGACAATAACAGTTTTGTAGCAGTTGTAACAGTAGCAATATTAATAGTAACTTAGTGATACATCTCCAATGTATCTATAATTTTTTATTGTTCCATGATATTATATTATCTGTTTTGGATGTTTAATACGCATTAATATGTTATTTTATATTATTTTTGGGACTAACTTATTAACCTAGAGCCCAGTGCCAGTTTCTGTTTTTTCCTTGTTTTTGAGCTTCACAGAAAAGGAATACCAAACGGAGTCCAACAGAATAAAACATTTGCGATGACTTTTCTTGGACCAAGAGACACCCAGGAGACTTGGAGTGCAAGTCAGGAGAGCCACGAGGCGGGCACAAGGGTGGAGGGTGTGCCCCCTACCTTGTGGGCCCCACAGTGACCCCCTAACCTAGATCTTCCTCCTATATATTCACATATATTCCCAAACCACCAGAAACATCCACGAAAACACTTTTCCATAGCCGCAACTTTCTGTTCCCGTGAGATCCCATCTTGGGGCCTTTTCCGGCATCCTGCCGGAGGGGCATTCGATCACGGAGGGCGTCTACATCAACTCTATTGCCCTTTCGATGAAGTGTGAGTAGTTTACTACAGACCTACGGGTCCATAACTAGTAGCTAGATGGCTTGTTCACTCTCTTTGATTCTCAATACCATGTTCTCCTCAATGTTTTTGGAGATCTGTCCAATGTAATATTCTTTTGCAGTGTGTTTGTCGAGATCCGATGAATTGTGGATTATGATCAACTTATCTATGAATATTATTTAAATCTTTTCTCTGAATTCTTTTATGCATGATTTGATATCTTTGTAATTCTCTTCGAACTATCGGTTTGGTTTGGCCAACTAGATTGGTTTTTCTTGCAATGGGAGAAGTGCTTAGCTTTGGGTTCAATCTTGCGGTGTCCTCTCCTAGTGATAGTAGGGGCAGCGAGGCACGTATTCTATTGTTGCCATCGAGGATAAAAAGATGGGGTTTACATCATATTGCTTGAGTTTATTCCTCTACATCATGTCATCTTACTTAAAGTGTTACTTTGTTCTTCATGAACTTAATACTCTAGATGCAGGCAGGAGTCGGTCGATGTGTGGAGTAATAGTAGTAGATGCAGGCAGGAGTCGGTCTATGTGACACGGACGTGATGCCCATATTTCATAATCATTGCCTTGGATATCATCATAACTTTGTGCTTTTCTATCAATTGCTTGACATTAATTTGTTCACCCACCGTATTATTTGCTATCTTGAGAGAAGCCTCTAGTGAAACCTATGGCCCCCGGGTCTATTTTCCATCATATAAGTTTCCGATCTACTATTTCTAACTGAGTGAAATACTTATCTCTACTTTGCTGCATCACCCTTTCCTCTTCAAGGGAAAAACCAACGCAAACTCAAGAAGTAGCACTTAGCAAGAGCAATATGTGGAAAACTCGTAGGCATTGGATCAGTGAATTCATTGGATGATAAGTCATTACCTAGGGTGACACAGAACTAGCTCCAGCTCATAAATATAGTATAGGCATGTATTCCGTAAATATTCATACGTGCTTATGGAAAATAACTTGCATGACATCTTTTGTCCTACCCTCCCGTGGCAGCGGGGTTCATAAGGAAACTAAGGGATATTAAGGCCTCCTTTTAATAGAGAACCAGAACAAAGCATTAACACGTAGTGAATACATGAACTCCTCAAACTACGGTCATCACCGGAAAGCATCCCACTCACATTGGGGTTTACGGTTCATAACAGGTAATAGGTGCATATGACTTGCAAGATCGGATCTAGAACATAGATATGATGGTGAAAATATAAATGGTTCAGATATGAAATCATGGTACTCGGGCCCTAGTGACAAGCATTAAGCATAGCAAAGTCATCGCAACATAAATCTCAGAACATAGTGGATACTAGCGATCAAGCCCTAACAAAGCTAACTCTATTACATGATGAATGTCATCCAACTCCTCACCAACCAGCGAGCCTACGAAGGAAATTACTCACTCCCGGTTGGGAGCATCATGGAATTGGTGATGACGAAGACCGAAGATTCCCCTCTCCGGAGCCCCGAACGAGCTCCAGATCTGACCTCCTGATGAAGAACAGGAGGTGGCGGCGGCCCCGTATCATGAAACACGATGAAACTTCCTCCCCTATTTTTCTGCAAAAAATTGAATTTTATAGCGGCGGGATTAGGGTCAGCGGAGCCCTGAGGGCCCCACAACCCACCAGGGTGCGCCAGAGGGGGTGGGCGTGCCCTGGTGTCTTCTGGGCACCTGCCCCCCCCCCCCTCTAGTGGGTCTTGGCTCCACAATATATTATATATTCTGAAATAATTCTCCAAAAAGTTTTGTCCAAATTCGAGAACTTTTATTTTTGCACAAAAACAACACCATGGTAGTTCTGCTGAAAACAACATCAATCCGGGTTAGTGTAGGATCGGAAGTATGTCTAGAGGGGGGGGTGATTAGACTACTTGACCAAATAAAAATCTAGCCTTTTCCCAATTTTAGTTCTTGGCAGATTTTAGCTATCTTAGCACAAGTCAAGCAATCTCCACACAATTCAAGCAAGCATGCAAAGAGTATATGAGCAGCGGAAAGTAAAGCATGCAACTTGCAAGAATGTAAAGGGAAGGGTTTGGAGGATTCAAACGCAATTGGACCTTGACTGAGAGCTTCTATCTTTGCTTCTACTCTTGTAGAACTTGTTGAAGTTCTTCACCATTAAGCTCAATTCTTCATTGAAGGTTTGTTTCTCACTTGATGATGTGGGAGCTTCACATGAGGCTTTGTAAGCACCACTTGATTTGTTGTGAAGTTCCTCTTTATACTTGAGTGACATCTCATGAGCAACAATTCTTTCAATGACTTCCGTTGGCTTGAGATCTTTGTAATTGGGCATCATTTGGATCAATGTGGACACGGTATCATATTATCCATCCAAGGCTCTTAGGATCTTCTTGATGATGAATCTATAGGTCATCTCTTCACTCCCTAAGCCGGCAATCTCATTTGTGATAAGAGCAAGCCTAGAGTACAATTCAGCGACACCTTCACCATCCTTCATTTTGAACTTGTCAAGTTGACTTTGAAGCACATCCAATTTGGATTCCTTGACGGAGTCGGTACCTTCGTGCATATCAATCAAAGTATCCCAAATTTCCTTTGCATTCTCAAGACGGCTGATTTTGTTGAATTCTTCGGGGCACAATCCGTTGAAGAGGATATCACAAGCTTGAGCGTTGTATTGCAGCATCTTCAACTCTTCCGCAGTAGCTTCACGGTTTGGTTCTTTCCCATCAAAGAAGTCACCTTGCAAGCCAACACACACGATAGCCCAAATGGCGGGGTTATGTCCAAGAATATGCATTTTCATCTTATGCTTCCAACTAGCAAAATTAGTTCCATCAAAGTAAGGACCTCTACGGTGATAATTTCCCTTGCTAGACGCCATACTCTCCTAGGTTGTGAAACCAAGGCTATGACCACCAAAAGCTATGGAAATCAAAGCAAATGGAGACCAAAGCTCTGATACCACTTGTAGGATCGGAAGTATGTCTAGAGGGGGTGATTAGACTACTTGACCAAATAAAAATCTAGCCTTTTCCCAATTTTAGTTCTTGGCAGATTTTAGCTATCTTAGCACAAGTCAAGCAATCTCCACACAATTCAAGCAAGCATGCAAAGAGTATATGAGCAGTGGAAAGTAAAGCATGCAACTTGCAAGAATGTAAAGGGAAGGGTTTGGAGGATTCAAACGCAATTGGAGACACGGATGTTTTTGGCGTGGTTCCGATAGGTGGTGCTATCGTACATCCACGTTGATGGAGACTTCAACCCACGGAGGGTAACGGTTGCGCGAGTCCACGGAGGGCTCCACCCACGAAGGGTCCATGAAGAAGCAACCTTGTATATTCCATCACAGCCGTCGCCCACGAAGGACTTGCCTCACTAGCGGTAGATCTTCACGAAGTAGGCGATCTCCTTGCCCTTACAAACTCCTTGGTTCAACTCCACAATCTTGTCGGAGGCTCCCAAGTGACACCTAGCCAATCTAGGAGACACCACTTAACAAATGGTGTGTTGATGATGAGCTCCTTGCTCTTGTGCTTCAAATGATAGTCTCCCCAACACTCAACTCTCTCTCACAGGATTTGGATTTGATGGAAAGAAGATTTGAGTGGAAAGCAACTTGGGAAGGCTAGAAATCAAGATTCATATGGTTGGAATGGAATATCTTGACCTCAACACAAGTGTAGGTGGTTCTCTCTCAGAAAATATGTATGGAAGTGCAGATGTGTTCTGATGGCTTTCTCCACGAATGAAGAGTGGGTGGAGGGGTATATATAGCCTCCACACAAAATCTAACCGTTACACACAATCTGCCAAACTCGGTGGGACCGAATAGTTAAACTCGGTCGGACCGATTCGGCAAACCTAGTGACCGTTAGGATTTTCGGTGGGACTGAGATGCAACTCGGTAGGATCGATATGGTTAGGGTTAGGGCATAACGTAATCTCGGTGTGACCGATTACACAAACTCGGTGGGACCGAATTTGGTAATAAGCTAACCAAAGAGTTGATCAGGTAAACTCGGTGAGACCGATTCGCTCTTTTCGGTGAGACCGAAATGTTACGAAGGGAAACAGAGAGTTTACATTGCAATCTTGGTGGGACCGATCACTCACTTCGGTTAGACCAAACTTTACGAAGGAAACAGAGAAATTGCAATATCCCATCTCGGTGATACCGAGATCCCTATCGGTGAAACCGAATTGCTAGGGTTTGTGGCAGTGGCTATGACATGTGAAACTCGGTGGCGCTGGATAGAAAGAATCGGTGGGGCCGAGTTTGACTTTTGGTTTAGGTCATATGTGGATGTGGGAAGATAGTTGAGGGTTTTGGAGCATATCATTAAGCACATGAAGCAAGAGGCTCATTAAACAACACCTCATCCCTCCTTGATAGTATTGGCTTTTCCTATAGACTCAATGTGATATTGGATCACTAAAATATAAAATGTAGAGTCTTGATCTTGAAGCTTGAGCTAATATTTTGTCCTTATAATTTTGAGGGATCCACTTTCCTCATCCATGCCATGCCATTCATTGAGCTTTTACTGAAATATTAATCTTGGAATAATGTTAGCTCAATGAGCTATATGTTGTTAGGAATTACCAAAACCACCCAGGGATAGTTGCACTTTCAATCTCCCCCTTTTTGGTAATTGATGACAACATATAGATCAAAGCTTTGACAAATGATAATAAGAGTGAAAGATATCGTCGCTTTGAGAAGTATGTGATAAGCAAGAGCTCCCCCTAAATTTGTGCATATTTTAAGATTTTCTTTGGACTGCAAATGCACAATGAGTTAGGATCATGGGTTACTCTTCCATGTCACATACATCTTGGTGGAGCGCTCAAAATGATAAGAATTAAATACATGCACTCATCACCAAGCAAAGTGAAAGATCAAAATAAGGATAAACTGATAATAACATCTAACAAGCATTAAGTGTAGCTTATGATCAAACACATGATCATCAATGTCTCACAGATAAAAGCATAGTATCTCAAGCACTCAAAAGCAAATAAAGTTCAATCAAGAAGACAAGAGAGAACAAATGCAAACTCTCTCTCTCGAAGCCTATGATATATACATTTTCTCCCCCTTTGGCAACAAGTTACCAAAAAGTTCATAGAAAATGCATAGCACTAAAACAACTCTCAGGCTTGGTCTTCAGGTGGTGGAGTCCGGATGACGCCAAGGACGAAGGCTTCAGTAGAAGTAGTTGGAGCTGCTAGGGTAGGAGCTGGAGCTGGTGGAACTGGGGCTGTAGCTGGTGCAAAAGTAGTAGCTCTGGTGTCAGGAACTGGCACTGCAGATGATCTCTGAGCTCTAGGCACTCTGGCAAATGCATCAGTTGTGGTCTTGCCCTTCCTCTCCTGCATATCATCCTGTAGTTGCTCCACAGCAGACTGAATCTCAGTTACTTTCACATCTAGGTCATAGAACTTTTGTTCCATGATTCTTTCCAGGCTCTCTTGGTTTCGAGTCAGGGTGGCCAGTCCTTTCTCAATCCTCAGAGTTGATGCTATCAGGTAACCGAGCTGCTCCTGCTTGTTCTTCAAAAAGTACTCAGATGCCTCCTCTTGAGTTGGCATCCTGGCAGCTTTCTCCATCTTTGACTTCTCCTTCTTTGCTTGAGCTTGTGCAGATGATGGTTCATTCTCATTCATCACAACTTGATTGTCCTCAAAGTCTGGATGGATGGGCAGGTGTGGAATCTATAATCAACAACGGTTCTTCTCCTTGTAGCATATGGATCTGCCTCTCTCCATTTCCTCAGCCCTGAATCTCTCCTGAGTTTCATGTCCTCAGCCACAGGATGAGCATCATTGTGGTCTGGAATCTTGGGCTTGAGCTTCCTGAGAACTTGTCCTCCTTCTTCTTCTTCAGCAGCAACGTCTGGCACTGGGGCCTTGCTCTTCTCAGCAGCAGATATGTTCCTAGTGTTCCTCTTAGGTGCACTCTTGGGCTTGGAGGCAGCTTTGGGTGCTTCTTTGGGCTTTGATGATGCAGCCCCTGACCTTATAGCATCACCCATAAGCTTTTGCGCCTTGGGTGCTGCTGCAGCAACCTCTTCTTCCTCTTCTTCTCCCTCAGAGTCTCTCCTCATGGAGGGTTTGCCAAGAACTCTAGCAGTAGTGGTTCTGACTCTCTTTTTCTTCTTGTCTTGGCCACCTACTTCTTCTTCAGACTCCATGGTAAATTTCAAGGTTTCTCCAGTGGCAACCTTCCTAGGCTTGGAAGTAGGAACTCTCCTTGCAGGTGCCTTCTTATGCATACCTGGTTTTGTGGCTGTAGCTCAGCCATATTCTTTCTTGAGCACTTTCTTCTTTGAGGTGGCTTCCTCTTCCTTCGCCACATAATCTTCATCCTCAGACTCAGAAGTTCTCTTCTTGCTTGCTCTAGTGGTAGCCTTGGGCAAGTTGCTTGGGGTGCTTTTGCTACCCTCATCAGAGCTACTAGAGGGACTAGTGCCCTTACTCATGTGAACCTGCTCCTCTGATTTGTTCTGGCTGTCACTTTGATCAGACATGTTGCAAACACTGACTGCAAACCCTGTGAATAGATTGTAGATGAGATAGAGTGGATGAGCATCACAAAATGCAGAGATTTTTGCAAAAGAATGAGTCAAAACTTAGTTTTAGTTTTCCACAGAAAGCATTTTGGATCAACCGATTTGCAAACTCGGTGATACCGAAGTAGCTTTTGGAACCAAAACTAGTGAATTCGGTCAGACCGAGTCACAGTTCGGTGGCACCGAGACTGCTAGGGTTTCACAAAGTCCTGAACTCGGTCACACCAACTTGCAATTCTCGGTCAGACCGAGAACCACATGTGTGATGGCCTTGGCCGAATCGGTGGAACCGAGTTCCGCAACCCGGTGGGTCCGAGATGGTTTCGGCAGAAACCTAAACCTAAATTTTCAAATCGCATCTATTCTAAGGATTGTTTTGATTAGATAGAAGTGTTTCAATTGTAGCAAGAATCATAATGAACACAATGTGCTAGGAATCAGACGGGGATAGCACTGTGATCGAGTCCATACCCTAGTTCGGCGGTGAACTCGCTACGGCGGCAACGGCGGAGACGAAATCCGTTGACGGTGGCGGAGACCAGCGACAGGAGGCGGCTGGCGACGAGGAAGACGATCCGGAGACCCAGTAGGGAGAGTGAGCTATGCGCGGGCGAAGAGGTTTCTGAGAAATTTCCAAAATTTTGCCCGTGAGTATATATAGCCCGACCCTGTCGGTGTGACCGAGTGGAACAACTCAGTAGCACTGAGATGCATAACTGTTGACAGTTATAGAAACTCGGTGTGACCGAAAAGTTCAAGTCGGTTGCACCGAGGTGAAAACCTAGATCGACTTAGTGATCTCGGTATGAACGAAATGGAGGAATCGGTCAGACCGAAAAGCACAAAGAAGTTTTGGAAGTTTAAGTCTATGACAAATCGGGAACTCCGAGTGCTCCTCACACAGAGTGGTTTGAATCTGACTTGATCAAATTTTGTGACGTAGCATGAATAGAGTTTGAGACGAGAAAAGCATAGATAGCTAGAGAGGGTTCTTAGGCATTCTTGTCCATCCACTTGGCAAAAGAAAACCAATCAATCGAAACAACAAGTGGATGTCCTCGAATGAGTAAAATATGCAATCAACATGCTCACACAATAAGATGGCAAATGAAATATGTGGCAAAGCATGCACAACCAATTCTAGCATCTATCAAACAATTTGCGATGACTAGGTCATCTATATATGAGTATATTGACTTAGGAGTCAAATGAGAACATTTGATCATAGGTCATGCTCATCGTTTAAGCACAAGTGGGGTTACCACTTTTACATAAAGCATTGTTGTGTTCACACCATTAGAGTTGCTTTAGCTCAATTTTTAGAGTAAAGCTCCCCCTAGATGTGATATCCCCCCTAAGAGGGATGAACTGACCTTGGGTTTTGTCGATGATGACTTCATGTAGATGTTGAAGATGTGGATGCTCAATGTCGATGTAGATCATTTGGAGCTATCCATTGGAGTGAGTTGCACTTTCAATATCTACATGGGTTAGTCCCACAAGGAACAAACAAGGATATCCATAGACATAGAGTGATGCACACACAAGATGATGTCTATGAAAGCTTTTAGATTACCTTGACCCTTGTCTTACCAACAAGAGGGTTTGTGACTCCTTGAACTAGTGCAAGATGTGCAAGTTGATTGCACTTGTTCTTGCCAAGATGATGATGCGAGTGAAGTATGTTGGCGGAGTCACCCTCAAGAACTCTCTAGTTCTTCTTCTTTTGGATCCACACCATCTTGATGGGAATCCTTGGTGTTGTATTTGTACTTGATGAAGTGGAACTTGAAGTAGTCTTGGGAATCCACTTGACTAAGGTCTTAGGAGCTTCTTCAAATGCATCAGTTTCCCCTTGAAGCTTGTCCTTGCCTTTTTGCTTGTAGTCTTGTGGTGGAAGATCATCTTGAGCTTGTGTCCCTTTGAAAGAAGTGGGATCATACTTCTCTTGTTGAGGAACAAACTTCATCTTGGAGTATTGATCTTCTTCCCACTCAACTCCATTGGCATTGAACTTTCGTTCAAAACCAACACCTTGATTCTTCCGGTGCCTTCCTTGCTTGCATACAATTTCCTCGAATTGCTTACTTCCGGCAAGGCTCATGTAAACTCCTTTCTCTATGATTCCCTTCAATAAGCTATTTTCTTGCTCAAGTGTAACTTGGCTAAGAGAATCATTAGTGGAATCAAGAGAACTACTAGAAGCAACAATATTGGATTTAGCATGATCATTGTTACTACTAGAGGAAGAATCTTTCTTGTTCTTGTTACTAGACTTGACTTGAGGTATGTAAGTGGATAAAAGTAAATGCTTGGCAATGTAAGAAGAACTTTTCTTACGAAGATCATCATTGATTGCTTTTAAGAACTCATGCTCTTGCTCAAGGTTGAGCTTTTCAAAGCGTAGTTTCTCATGCGCCCTTAAAAGTTCTCGATGATCTCCTAAGATAGTTTCATGAGCTAACTTAAGAGTGTTTAGTTCTTTAGTTAGAGACTCAATCTTCTCCTTATCATTGTCATTCGTTTTATCTTGATTAGCATGATTAATTGACGTTTCATCATAGTATTCATCACTAGAGTTGTCAACAAGTAAATCATCATCACCTAACAAGTCATCTTCATCACTATTGAAATCAACATACTCGGGATGTGATACCTTTGGGCCTTTAGCCATGAAGCATGTTCCAACTCCTTCATTTGGTGAGTCAAATATGTCGTAGGAGTCGGTTGACACAAGTGCTAGACCGGCAACACCTTCATCTTGAGTATATTCAGAATCGGAGTGATAGCTTCTCTCGGAGTGGTTATCGGAGTCGGAGCCGGATACCCATTCACCAACATGAGCTTGATGTCTTCGGTTTGTGTAGCTCCTTGATGACTTGTCCTTTCTTTCCGAATCCTTGCTTCTTCATGAGTGTCTTCGTTCATAACGATCATCTCTACTCCTTCTTTCTCTAGATGGTGATTCTTCTCCTCTATTGTAGGGAGCCGTACACTCATAGGAATAGTGTCCGGGCCTTCCACAATTGTAGCAGTTTCGTTCTCGACTAGAGGATCTTTTGTCATTGTAGGACCTTGACTGAGAGCTTCTATCTTTGCTTCTACTCTTGTAGAACTTGTTGAAGTTCTTCACCATTAAGCTCAATTCTTCATTGAAGGTTTGTTTCTCACTTGATGATGTGGGAGCTTCACATGAGGCTTTGTAAGCACCACTTGATTTGTTGTGAAGTTCCTCTTTATACTTGAGTGACATCTCATGAGCAACAATTCTTTCAATGACTTCCGTTGGCTTGAGATCTTTGTAATTGGGCATCATTTGGATCAATGTGGACACGGTATCATATTATCCATCCAAGGCTCTTAGGATCTTCTTGATGATGAATCTATAGGTCATCTCTTCACTCCCTAAGCCGGCAATCTCATTTGTGATAAGAGCAAGCCTAGAGTACAATTCAGCGACACCTTCACCATCCTTCATTTTGAACTTGTCAAGTTGACTTTGAAGCACATCCAATTTGGATTCCTTGACGGAGTCGGTACCTTCGTGCATATCAATCAAAGTATCCCAAATTTCCTTTGCATTCTCAAGACGGCTGATTTTGTTGAATTCTTCGGGGCACAATCCGTTGAAGAGGATATCACAAGCTTGAGCGTTGTATTGCAGCATCTTCAACTCTTCCGCAGTAGCTTCACGGTTTGGTTCTTTCCCATCAAAGAAGTCACCTTGCAAGCCAACACACACGATAGCCCAAATGGCGGGGTTATGTCCAAGAATATGCATTTTCATCTTATGCTTCCAACTAGCAAAATTAGTTCCATCAAAGTAAGGACCTCTACGGTGATAATTTCCCTCGCTAGACGCCATACTCTCCTAGGTTGTGAAACCAAGGCTATGACCACCAAAAGCTATGGAAATCAAAGCAAATGGAGACCAAAGCTCTGATACCACTTGTAGGATCGGAAGTATGTCTAGAGGGGGTGATTAGACTACTTGACCAAATAAAAATCTAGCCTTTTCCCAATTTTAGTTCTTGGCAGATTTTAGCTATCTTAGCACAAGTCAAGCAATCTCCACACAATTCAAGCAAGCATGCAAAGAGTATATGAGCAGCGGAAAGTAAAGCATGCAACTTGCAAGAATGTAAAGGGAAGGGTTTGGAGGATTCAAACGCAATTGGAGACACGGATGTTTTTGGCGTGGTTCCGATAGGTGGTGCTATCGTACATCCACGTTGATGGAGACTTCAACCCACGGAGGGTAATGGTTGCGCGAGTCCACGGAGGGCTCCACCCACGAAGGGTCCATGAAGAAGCAACCTTGTATATTCCATCACAGCCGTCGCCCACGAAGGACTTGCCTCACTAGCGGTAGATCTTCACGAAGTAGGCGATCTCCTTGCCCTTACAAACTCCTTGGTTCAACTCCACAATCTTGTCGGTGGCTCCCAAGTGACACCTAGACAATCTAGGAGACATCACTCTCCAAGAAGTAACAAATGGTGTGTTGATGATGAACTCCTTGCTCTTGTGCTTCAAATGATAGTCTCCCCAACACTCAACTCTCTCTCACAAGATTTGGATTTGGTGGAAAGAAGATTTGAGTGGAAAGCAACTTGGGAAGGCTAGAGATCAAGATTCATATGGTTGGAATGGAATATCTTGACCTCAACACAAGTGTAGGTGGTTCTCTCTCAAAAAATATGTATGGAAGTGTAGATGTGTTCTGATGGCTTTCTCCATGAATGAAGAGTGGGTGGAGGGGTATATATAACCTCCACACAAAATCTAACCATTACACACAATCTGCCAAACTCGGTGGGACCGAATAGTTAAACTCGGTCGGACCGATTCGGCAAACCTAGTGACCGTTAGGATTTTCGGTGGGACTGAGATGCAACTCGGTAGGACCGATATGGCTAGGGTTAGGGCATAACGTAATCTCGGTGTGACCGATTACACAAACTTGGTGGGACCGAATTTGGTAATAAGCTAACCAGAGAGTTGGTCAGGTAAACTCGGTGGGACCGATTCGCTCTTTTCGGTGAGACCGAAATGTTACGAAAGGGAAACAGAGAGTTTACATTGCAATCTCGGTGGGACCGATCGCTCACTTCGGTTAGACCGAAACGTTACGAAGGGAAACAGATAAATTGCAATCCCATCTCGGTGAGACCGAGATCCCTATCGGTGAAACCGAATTGCTAGGGTTTGTGGCAGTGGCTATGACATGTGAAACTCGGTGGCGCCGGATAGAAAGAATCGGTGGGGCTGAGTTTGACTTTTGGTTTAGGTAATATGTGGTTGTGGGAAGATAGTTGAGGGTTTTGGAGCATATCACTAAGCACATGAAGCAAGAGGCTCATTAAACAACACCTCATCCCTCCTTGATAGTATTGGCTTTTCCTATAGACTCAATGTGATCTTGGATCACTAAAATATAAAATGTAGAGTCTTGATCTTGAAGCTTGAGCCAATCTTTTGTCCTTATAATTTTGAGGGATCCGCTTTCCTCATCCATACCATGCCATTCATTGAGCTTTTACTGAAATATTAATCTTGGAATAATGTTAGCTCAGTGAGCTATATGTTGTTAGGAATTACCAAAACCACCCAGGGATAGTTGCACTTTCAGTTAGTTTCATTCAAATCATGCAAATTAGAGTCCAAAACAAGAGCAAAAGCGTTAGGAAAAGTAGATGTGATGGAGACGTATCAGGGTCCTTTTGGTGGACGTTATGAAGCTTAATATGGGGCTCTTACAGCTGTGAAGGTTAATATTGGTGATTCTGTGTTGTTTTGGTCTCATTCATGGCTACTCACTAACACTATCCATCCTCTAAGACAAGGTTTACCTCATCTGTCTTCTTATGCCATCGATGATAAGACCTTTGTCATGGATTTTTTGGTCTGCTCTTGTCTCTTTAGGTTAGTAGATGACCCGTTGCGCCATTGTGTAGAGACCAACCACGGACCAGAAGTAAAGCGAACTACTTGGAGGATTTTTTTCCCTAGCTTTCTCTGCCGACACATAAGCCGTTTGCGTGAGCAGGTGAATGGATTCTGAGTTTTTCCTTGACCCCGAATCTCCTCATCTCATAATGGCAACAACAAAACAACCACGGAGAAATTAGGTGAACCATTTGAAGGATGTTCCTAATGATTTGACTATAAACAATTATATTTGTATTGCGTCTGTATGCCTTGTATATTTACCGATCATAGACAAACGATAAGTTCCATTACGTGATATATTTCTTAGTGGTCATTATACAATAATAGTTGGCAACGCTAGTTTGTTTAGGTTCATCCTATAATCCGAGGTGTCTAAGCATGAATACATGATAATTTGGGTAACTACCCCTCGATTATAGCAACCATCTGTTCGTACTGGTCGCACTTGATACGTCTCTATCGTATCTATATTTTTTGTTTCTTTCATGCCAATATTCTACAACTTTCACATACTTTTGGCAACAATTTATATGATTTTCTTGGACTAGCATATTGATCTAGTGCCCAGTGCCAATTCCTGTTTTTTTGCATGTTTTTTGTTTCACAGAAAATCCATACCAAACGAAGTCCAAACGCGATAAAATTTTACGGACATTTTTTGGAATAAATGTGATTTTTGGGAAAATTGATTAACATGAGACGATGCTCGAGGAAGTCATGAGCTCAAATGGCATGCCCCCTACCCTAGGGCGCGGCTGGCAGGCTCGTGGCTCCCCCTTAAGTTGGTTGGGGCCCTTCTTTCATTGCAAGAAAGATAATTTCAACATAAAAATCATGTTCAAATTTCAGCCCAATTAGAGTTACGGATCTCCGACAATATAAGAAATGGTGAAGGGTCAGAAAATAGGCGCGAAACAGAACAGAACACACACACACACACACACACACACACACACACACACACACACACAGAGAGAGAGAGAGAGAGAGAGAGAGAGAGAGAGAGAAATCCAATCTCGGAGGGGCTCCTGCCCTCTGGGGGCCATGGCAGCCATGGGAAACCCTCCTCTCATCTAGGGGGAGGCCAAGCAACAAAAAGAAGGACGGGGCTCTTTCTCAGTGGTGCCAGAGCGCCCGCCAGGGGAACCATCGTGGCGGCGATCTACTCTAACAACTCGGCCGTCTTCCTCAACACCCCCATCACCTTCCCTCATACATTATCATTGGTCCACTCTCCCGCAACCAGCTATACTCCCTACTTGAACATGGTGCTTTATGCTTCATATTATTATCCAATGATGTGTTGCCATCCTATGATGTTTGAGTAGATTTTTGTTGCCCTATAGGTAATTGCTACCTCTTGAGCATGCGTTGGTTTTCCCCTTGAAGATGAAAGGGTGATGCAGCAAAGTAGCATAAGTATTTCCCTCAGTTTTTGAGAACCAAGGTATCAGTCCAGTAGGAGGCCACACGCAAGTCCCTCGTACCTACACAAACAAATAAGAACCTTGCAACCAACGCGATAAAGGGGTTGTCAATCCCTTCACGACCACTTGCAAAAGTGAGATCTGATAGAGATGATAAGATAGTATTTTTGGTATTTTTATGATAAAGATTGAAAGTAAAGATTGCAAAATAAACGGCGCCAGAAATAGCTCGTTGACGGGAGATTAATATGATGGAAGATAGACCCAAGGGCCATAGGTTTCACTAGTGGCTTCTCTCACGATAGCATAAGTATTACGGTGGGTGAACAAATTACTGTCAAGAAATTGATAGAAAAGTGCATAATTTTGAGAATATCTAGGCATGATCATGTATATAGGCATCACGTCCGTGACAAGTAGACCGACTCCTGCCTGCATCTACTACTATTACTCCACACATCGATTGCTATCCAGCATGCATCTAGAGTATTAAGTTCATAAGAACGGAGTAACACATTAAGCAAGATGACATGATGTAGAGGGATAAACTCAAGCAATATGATATAAACCCCATCTTTTTATCCTCGATGGCAACAATACAATACGTGTCGTTTCCCCTGTTGTCACTTGGATCGAGCACCGCATGATTGAACCCAAAGCTAAGCACTTCTCCCATTGCAAGAAAGATCAATCTAGTAGGCCAAACCAAACTGATAATTCGAAGAGACTTGCAAAGATAACCAATCATACATAAAAGAATTCAAAGAAGATTCAAATATTGTTCATAGATAATCTTGATCATAAACCCACAATTCATCGGATCTCGACAAACACACCGCAAAAAGAGTTACATCGAATTATCTCCAAGAAGATCGAGGAGAACTTTGTATTGAGATCCAAAGAGAGAGAACAAGCCATCTAGCTAATAACTATGGACCCGAAGGTCTATGGTAAACTACTCACACATCATCGGAGAGGCTATGTTGTTGATGTACAAGCCCTCCGTGATCGATTCCCCCTCCGGCGGAGCGCCGGAAAAGGCCCCAAGATGGTATCTCACGAGTACAGAAGGTTGCGGCGGTGTAAATAGGTTTTCGTGGTGCTCCCCGTTGGTTTCGGGGTACGTAGGTATATATAGGAGGAAGAAGTAGGTCGGTGGAGCCACGAGGGGCCCACGAGGGTGGAGGGCGCGCCCAGGGGGGTAGGCGCGCCCCCTGCCTCGTGGCCTCCTCGTTGATTGCTTAACGTCCACTCCAAGTCCTCTGGATCACGTTTGTTCAAAAAATAACTCTCCCGAAGGTTTCATTCCGTTTGGACTCCGTTTGATATTCCTTTTCTGCAGAACACTGAAATAGGAAAAAAACAGCAATTTGCACTGGGCCTTGGGTTAATAGGTTAGTCCCAAAAATAATATAAAAGTGTATAATAAATCCCGTTAAACATCCAAAACAGAATATATAATAGCATGGAGCAATCAAAAATTATAGATACGTTGGAGACGTATCAGTAATTTGTGAATTGTTATGATTGGTTTCAATTGCTTGTGGTTATGTTGCCATCCTTTGGTGCACATCATATGAGCGCGCGTGTGGATCGCACCATAGGGCTAGTTGTATGTTGCTAGGACTATGCATTGGAGGGCAAGAGTGACGAAAACTTCTTCCTACCATAGAAATTGATTTGTACGGGATTGAAGGGGGGCCAATATATCTTAATGCTATGGTTAGGTTTACCTTACTGAAATTTATTAGTTGTGTATGCTTGCTAATAGTTCAATCATAAGTGCATAGAATTACAAGTAAGGGATGACAGGCTAGGAGTGGCCTCTCCCACATAAAAACTTGATATCGGCCTAGTAACATAGCCAATTGCTTAGGGACAATTCCGCAAATCCTACCACCACTTTTCCACACACGCTATACTAACTTAATTGTTATTTTATTAAAACAGCACCTAACTTTTATTTTCACATTCTTTATTATCTTGCAAACTTGCCCTACTACACCTGCAAAGTACTTCTAGTTTTATTACTTATTTCTAGGTAAAGCAAACGTTGGTGTGCATAGAGTTGTATCGGTGGTAAATAGAGCTTGAGAGAATATTAATTCAACATTTAGCTCATCATTGGATTCGACACTCTTACTTATCGAAAAAGTCTACAACGATCCTCTATACTTGTGGGTCATCAAGACCTTTTAATGGCGTCGTTGCCGGGCAGCAATAGTGTGGGGTAAATATTCTCGTGTGCACTTGTTGGCTTTATCTCTAAGTAGATTTTATTTTATGTTCTAAGTTATTTTATATCTTTATTATAGATATGGAACACGAAATACCAAAAAAATAGTTGTACTTGCTACCCTTGGATATGGGGAACCTCCTAAAACCCTCGATGTTGGTTATGTGGAAAATATTAAATACTACTTTGATAATCTTGATAAATCTCCATTCAACTTGACATCACTGGGAATACTTTAGGGATTATCGCTTGTCTCAAAAAGGGAAACACTTATGGGGTCAAATTAAAAATATTGCGTTGGTATGCTTGGAATATGTGTTCTATGTATAATTATACTTATTGATCTAAGATGAAGGCTCCACACCTTCCCTTTGAATGTGAATTTAATGATAATGAAACCTTGGCTTCTTATGCTAATGTGGAACGAGTAGAAGAATTTGTCGCTTTTAAGGGTGCTTATGAAATTGAATCTTTGTTTGAAAAGTATGAAAATTGTGATGATGCTCTTCATAGATCTGAAAATTATGTTATACTTAAAGATTGCTATGAGAATTATAAATACAATGCATATACTGATAAACTCTCTGATGTCCAAGAAGAGAATAATATTTTGCAGGAATCTATGGAAGAAGAAATTGATGAAACTGTGAGCTCATTAGATGAAAAAAGATGAGGAGGAGCGCGAAGAACAAAAGGAGGAAGAGCAGATTAGCTACCCATGCCCACCTTCTACTGAGAGTAAGTCTTGAACTCATACATTGTTTAATTTATCTTCGTACTTACCGAAGGATGAATGCTATGACCCCTTGGATTCATTTGAAATATCCCTTTTTAATGAACTTGATGCTTGCTATGCTTGTGGCCATGATGTAAATTTGAATTATGCTTATGGATATGAACTTGCTATAGTTCCAAGCGTTGACTAGCAGATTTATTATAAGGAATATCACCTTCATCAAATCTTACAAGAGAATTTACCTCCACTACCTGTGACGGGATGTCGAGCCCATACATTTCTTCAACGGGTTGTAAATTCTTAACATCTTCAGCTTTAATAGCCTTTTCTTTCATAGATTTCTTTGCCTCTTGCATATCTTCAGGACTGAGAAGTAGAATACCCCTCTTCTCCAGAGTGGGTTTAGGTGATGGTCAGGAAGTGTCCAACCATTATCATTTCTCAATATATTGTTCAATAGTTCTTCAGCCTGTTCCATAGTTCGTTTCCTAAAAATGCAACCAGCACAACTATCTAGGTAGTCCCTAGAAGCATCGGTTAGTCCATTATAAAAGATATCAAGTGTTTCATTTTTCTTAATGAGATGATCAGGCAAAGCATTAAGTAACTGGAGAAGCCTCCCCCAAGCTTGACGAAGATTCTCTTCTTCAATTTGCACAAAGCTAAATATTTCCTGTAAGGCAACTTGCTTCTTATGAGCAGGAAAATATTTTTCAGAGTAGTATATCATATCCTAGGGACTACGCACACAACCAGGAGCAAGATTATTACACCATATCTTAGCACCACCCTTTAGTGAGAAAGGAAACAACTTAAGAATATAGTAGTAGCGATTTTTTTCCTCATAAGCAAATAGGGTGGCTATATCATTCAATTTAGTAAGGTGTGCCACAACAGTTTTAGATTCATAACCATGAAAAGGATCAGATTCAACCAAAGTGATTAACTCAAGGTCGACAGAGAATTCATAATCCTTATAGGTAACAAAGATAGGTGAAGTAGCAAACTTAGGATCATATTTCATTTTAGCATTCAGAGATTTTTCTTTTAGCTTTACATAGTAGTTTCTAAGATCATCTCTATTATTACAAGCAAGAAGTTCTCTAGTTATCTCCTCAGCCACAACATAACCCTCGGGTATCTTAGGCATTTCAATTCTAGGATAACTAGGCCTAATAGGTGAATCATAATTTTCAGTTTTAATAATTTCATCAGTTCCAACATTCTCAATTTTTTTTAGCTTTAACAAGTTGTTCATCAAGAAATTCACCTGGTGGCACAGTATCATCAAGCAAAGTACTAGCATCATTAATAGCATTATTCATAGAACAAGTAGTATCATCAATTACTTGTGACATATCAGAATTAATAGCAGGTGATGGTGTCGTAAACAAAAGATGAATCAAGGATTTTAGCCTTTTTAGTGTTTGGATCCAAGCATGGGTAAGGCTAGCATGTTTTAGTCCCACTATTTTCAGTCATGGGACTAAAAGGTATCCAAGCACCCTCTATGTTACCACATGCCTCTCTTTCTTTATTTATTGCTTGCCACATCATCTATTCTATCTAGATATGTGTGATGTTACTACCTATGTTACTCTCACTGTGAGTAGTCTAAGCAAGAAAGTTTATATTATGGGCCCTGCAAATACTTCAACAAGTCGAAAAATCATCAATGGTTGGACTATTGCCAGCCAGACAAGCTAGACAATAGTTCCTTACCTCCCCTCATTCTAGAGGGAATGATCTTGGTTTTATCATCCTTCATATTCTTCATAGTGATCAGCATATATAAATCCCCAAGTGACTCAGAGCTATGCTCCCCGACAACGACGCCACAGAAGGGTCTTGATAACCCACAAGTATAGGGGATCACAACAGTTTTCGAGGGCAGAGTATTCAACCCAAATTTATTGATTCGGTACAAGGGAGCCAAAGAATATTTGCAAGTATTAGCAGTTGAGTTGTCAATTCAACCACACCTGGAGAACTAAATATCTGCAACAAAGTGGTGAGTAGCACAGTAATATGATACTTTGATAGCGGTAGTAGCAGTAGCAACAGTAACTGTTTTTGTAGTGATTGTAACAGCAGCAACAATAGTAGTAACTTAGTAAAGATCAATATGTGAAAAGCTCGTAGTGATAGATAATTATGTTGGATGACATTGATCATGTAACAGTCATAATCTAGGGCGACAGAGAACTAGCTCCAATTCATCAATGTAATGTAGGCATGTATTCCGTAAATAGTCATATGTACTTATAATAAGAACTTGCATGACATCTTTTGTCCTACTCTCCCGTGGCAGCAGGGTCCATAAGAAAACTAAGGGATATTAAGGCCTCCTTTTAATAGAGAACTGGAACAAAGCATTAACATATAGTGAATACATGAATTCCTCAATCTACGGTAATCACCGGAGAGAATCCCATTTTTTGTCACCTTGGGGTATGCGGATCATAACACGCAATAGGTGCATACAACTTGCAAGATAGGATCAAGAACATAAATATATTCATGAAAAATAAAGGGTTCAGATCTAAAATCATGGCACTCGGACCCTAGTGACAAGCATCAAGTACAGCAAAGTCATAGTAATATCAATCTCAGAACATAATGGACACTAGGGATCAAGCCCTAACAAAACTAACTAGATTACATTATAAATCTCATCCAACCCATCATCGTCCAGCAAGTCTATGAAGGAATTACTCACTCATGATGCTCACTCATGATGGTGAGCATCATGAAATTGGTGATGTAGGATGGTTGGTGATAACGACGACGTGTAATACCCCTCTCCGGAGCCCCGAATGGACTCTAGACCAGCCTTCTCGATGAAGAACAGGATGAGGCGGCGGCTCCGTACCGTAAAACGCGATAATTACTTCTTTTTGTTTTTTTCTAGACGAATAGGTACTTATGGAGTTGGAGTTAGGGCTGCGGGAGCTGCCAAGGGCCCACAAGCCTAATAGGCGCGCCCCCTGAGCTTGTGGCGCCCTGGTAGCCCCTCCTCTGGTAATTCCCTTTGCCAATAATTTTTATTTTTTTTGAAATAATTCTTCATAAATTTTTAGATCAATTCGATAACTTTTATTTCTGTACAAAAAC
Source organism: Aegilops umbellulata (assembly GCA_032464435.1). Taxonomy (NCBI): domain Eukaryota; kingdom Viridiplantae; phylum Streptophyta; class Magnoliopsida; order Poales; family Poaceae; genus Aegilops; species Aegilops umbellulata. Next base: position 257,128,035 of record CP136059.1, read on the forward strand.
AACACCATGACAATTCTGCTGAAAACAACATCAGTCCAGATTAGTTTCATTCAAATCATACAAATTAAAATCCAGGTTAGAAAAGCCTGGTCCGGTTATTGTTTAGTTGAAATATGTCAAAACTGTAAGGAATTTGGTTCGGTTTAAATGAAATTTGCCCATTTAATTTTATTTTGCTTTGAAATGTATGCAGACATGGTTGAATCGACGGCTTTGTATCATTGTCCACGGACACGTTTGAACACGTCCGCAAACAAATAAGTGCGAGTCCACATTGAAGATGCCCTAAAGAGGGTGTTTTGCGGGTTCACGTCCTCTAACACGCACACCCTTTACGTGCGCGGGCCTCTTGCCCCGCTTGGTCCATACTGCGCCGCGAAACAGTAGCAGGCAGACCAAGCAAGCGCATACCAAACCCCTAAACCTATGACCAAAATCCATCAATCTAAATTTCAAAAATAAAAAATCCATCAATCTAGCCCTAAACTGCGAGAGTCTCTAAACGAGACGAGAGCGGCACGTGGCCCGGCTCGATCTGTCCCTCCGCACTCGGCACCCCGGTGCATGTCCGCCTGTCTAGCAGTGCGCACTGGTACACTGGTAGAGTGGTCACTGGTCAGGTCACCTTGGTCGACATCCATCGGCACCCACCACCAGAATGACCAACTTCTTCAGCGACGATATGGTAACACGTACGATTGTCTTATGTATCACGCGCGGTACTACCCATCCACAGCCAAGTCTTCCAACCAAGTGGCAATTGATCTTTCCAACCAAGGCATGGCCCGGTTGACTTGGGTGCGCGTCAGCCCTCTCCTGTCCTGTTGCAGACCCTTTCCCTTTTCTACAGAACCTACACAATTCTTTTGGGGAAATCAACACAACGCAAAATTTATTTTATTTTAGATTTTTATGTTAGCATGGTGTAAACGTAGGGATTTCGTACAAGTTTTGCGTGACGGAGACGTGGTGGAGAACAATACGTTTTCCACGGTATACGTGGAGGCGTGTCTCCGATTTGGCCTACGTACGTTTTTGTGCGAGCATTCTTAAATCGGAGTATGTTGGACACATCGACGGCGTATTTGGGATTTTAGTAGTACACATGGACGTATCTGGTGTGGTCAAAGTTTTGCTCTTCCATGGGAATGCGATGGACGGGATAAGATGGATGAACCCAACACACGGTACCGCGTCAATGGCTTATCCTGGCTTAGATCGCTCGTGCTGACACGCAGGCACGTGAGAGTGACCGTGGAAAATATACTCTATGCTACCACGGCCGAAAGGGAAAATGATAGGATTCCTTTTTCTTTTGCGAATGAAAATGGGCATAAAGAAAAGGAAGGATTCGAGATAAAGCTAAGAAGAACTTACCCCGCAGAAAAAGATAGTAAGAAGAACTTGAACTGAGCCCCGGTCAACTCCCAAGCCCACCCGGAACCAGAGAGCAGATGCTTTAAAATGTGTTTTTCTTTTCGTCGCTACACTCTGTAGTCCAGACTTTTTGAACTTTATTTTCTTCTTTTTTTTGCTTTTGAGCAAAGCGCACTTGTGGTTGTGGACTCTCTTTTTTACTCAAGCACACTAGTTTTTCTTTTTCTTTTTGAGGAACAGCACACTAGTGGGCTGTATTGGTAAGAAGAAGCCGGTCCAGCCAGCCAATTTTCGGCCCGAGGTAGAAGACGGGCCGGCCCATTAGAATGTGTCTCTTGTGGATCTGACGTGACGGGCCATTGCGGGCCGCCAGGGGGACCTGCGGTGCGCTCTGCGTTGCGACGCCAAGAAACCACCATCTCCTCCTCAAAGAAACAAAAAGACGACGCCGAGAAACCAAAGACGCCACGCGGCTGCATGCAGCACGACGCGACGCGAACGACGCAGCGCCCCCCACCACAACCGCGAGCGCACGGTTGCCTCCGCCCCGCCCTCCCCTCGCCGACAACCCCGCCAACCACCTCCCGCGCGCCGCCGTCGCCAAGGGGCACCGGCCGGCCGGCGACCCACCGCCGTCGCCGCCTCCTCCTCCGCGCGATCGCTGACGACACCAAGGTGCGCTGCTGGATCCGGCAGAGGCCGGTTGCATGTGACGCGCGATCGATCCGTAAGTCTCCCTCGCGTGCCATTTCAATTCCCTCCTCGCTCCGGCCGGCCGGCCACCATCGCCGACTAAGGCGCCGTGTTCGCTTTGCTCCGGCGATCGTGACCGACCGGCCCGGCCTCTTGATTAGACGCCGTATCTCTTTGCATTGCATGCAGTTTGGGGAATTATTTATTGCAGTGCGTCATTTCGCATCTCAAAAGATCACATTTGGTACTGATTGATCGGAAATCAAAATGCAATCTGCCAAGAACAGCAGGATTCTTAAGATGCATGCTGTCGATTAATTCATCGAACGTGCAGAAAATGATTAATTAATTATCCGGTGGACTGAATCTGAATGAAATGTTTGCGTGCGTGCGTGCGTGCGCAGTTCTTTCATGGGTAGATGGTCAGGAGATCCAAGAGCACAAGGTAGAGGAGGCAGGGGATGGAATTTTCCGCCCTTCTGACTTCGGCGGGCATAAACATCGCCTTGTGCATTCTCTATCTGTCCCTCTACTCCATCCTCCGCAAGCAGCCGCACAACTTCCGCGTCTACTTCGGCCGGCGGCTCGCCGAGGAGAAGTTCCGGGAGCAGGTCGACTACTTCTCCTTCGAGAGGCTCCTCCCCACCGCCGGCTGGCTCGTCAAGGCGTACTGGTGCACCGAGGACGAGATCCGACGCGTCGCCGGACTCGACTCCGTCGTCTTCCTACGCCTCTTCATCTTCAGGTCAAATTCCATCTCCCTCTGATTAATGAACCACCATTGTTTGCTTGTTTGTTTTACTTACAATTACATGCTGCTTGCTTGCTTGCTTGTTGCGGACTGATGCAGCATACGCATCTTCTCCATAACTACCCTTATCTGTGTCTTTGGAGTGCTCCCTGTGAATTACAATGGCCAAGAAATGGCCCACACGCGGGTCCCAGCGGAGTCGCTCAACGTATTCACCATTGCAAATCTCAAGGAAGGATCAAGCAAGTAAGCTGCTTCTTTATTTGTACCCGATCACGTTTAATTACTGAATTCAGATAATCTGACTGACACGCGGCCTTTGTTTTTTATGTACAGGCTTTGGGTGCATTGTACTGCTTTATATGTTATAACAATCTCAGCTTGTATTCTTCTTTTCCAAGTAAGACCTGTCCACAACGTTGTTCATCTTTGTTACCAAAAGATTCTTATCTTACCCAAAAAAGTTCAGAGCAACCATATGCTGCAGCTGATTATACATCTTCATGTTGCAGGAGTACAGGTATATCTCAAGAAAGAGATTAGCGCACATCACTGGATCAACACCCAACCCGGGTCATTTTGCTGTGCTTGTTCGCTCGATTCCAAAGTCACACAACGAGCTTCTTGATGACACCATCAGGAATTTCTTTCTTAACTATCATGGATCTAGTTACCTGTCACATCAGATGATCTATCGAAAAGGAAAGTTGCAGAATTTTGTGGTAAGAATTCTGCTTTTCAAATATGATTAGTTGGAACTCAAATTGTCAACCTATTCTCTATGAAATTTATTCTTGTGAAACTAGTCTACGGTTTTGATGTCCTCTACATTTCAAAATGATCGAATTTCTGTGATGCATGTTCACACTTCTGAGTTGGTTCGATTCAATTTCGCTGCACTGGTAAAATGTGTATGCACTACTTTTACACTTGCCGTTCAAATTCAGCTTGACGCCGAGGAGGCCCTATATATACATATATGGATATCTTGTACTGACTACTTGAGATCATTCCCTCAAACTCTGTTTTTGCAGGATAGTGCCGAGAGGGCTTACAGGAAATTTGTAAGAGTAAAACTTTCGGCATTTGACCAGAACATGCGGTCTAGCTTGAATAGATGTGGTCTCTGCGGAGTACAAGCTTCCTCGTTTGAGCTTTACCGCAACAAGTTCGTCGAGGCCAAGAAGTCAGACCTCACTGATCCAGAAGTAGTCGAGGCTCAAAAGGTCATTGTTATCACTTGATCTAGTTAAAACTACTATTACTACACATGTTTAAAGTTTTGACCAGCACATTGCATGATCTCTTTCTTTTTTATCTGAAGCAGTAGCATGTTGTCAAACTACGATTTCTATGCATTCTCTCCTCGTAAATAAATCCAGTTCTACTGCCCAACAGGACTGCCCAGGTGCCATAGTGTTCTTCAAGACTCGCTACGCGGCGATTGTGGCCTCCCAAGTTCTTCAGTCTTCGAACCCTATGCTATGGGTGACCAATCTGGCGCCGGAGCCGCGCGATGTCTACTGGTCGAACCTATGGATACCCTACAGGCAGATCTGGCTCCGGAAAATAGCGACGCTCGCGGCTAGTGTCTGCTTCATGTTTGTCTTCATCGTACCCGTCGCGTTTGTCCAAAGCATGATGCAGCTGGAACAGCTCAAGCAAATGTTCCCAAACCTGAGAGGCGCACTGAAGATGTAAGTAGTAGAATCTTAATCAATAATCATAGGGAGTTCACTTTGTTAACAGGTTTGCATGCAGCTGACAACTGAGCTTGTTGCATCATGCTTCATGCCCTGAGCGAGCCTGAAAGAGAGAATCCCTTGTTCGTGCAGGTCATTCTGCGTGAGAGTCGTAACGGGGTACCTCCCCAGCGTGGTGCTGCTGCTGTCCCTGTACACCGTTCCTCCCCTGATGATGCGCTTCTCGGCAATCGAGGGGTCGATTTCTCGCAGCGGCAGGAAGACGAGCGCGTGCACCAAGATTCTCATCTTCAACATCTGGAATGTCTTCTTTGTGAACGTGCTATCAGGGTCCGTGCTGAACCAGCTGAATGTGCTCACTAGACCCAAGGACATGCCGTCTATGCTAGCCGAGCTCGTGCCAAAGCAGGTAGGTTGGTTTCTAGCTAGTGCCTTAGTTCAAAACCGCGACACTTATTTTGGATCGGAGGGAGTACTAATGATTAACTAACTGATGATGGGTTCGTTAACTGTGTGCTTTCTTTGGATGGGCATGGCAGGCAACGTTTTTCATGACCTACGTCCTCACATCAGGCTGGTTCAGTCTGTGCTCGGAGATACTGCAGGTGTACAACCTGGTCTACAATTTCTTCAGGAAATTCATATGTTGTTACCAGGACGAGCCAGAATACGTCTACTCTTTCCCCTACCACACCGAAGTCCCCAAGGTCCTCATGTTCAACGTGCTCGGCTTCACGTTCTCGATCATGGCGCCTCTCATACTGCCTTTCTTGCTCGTCTACTTTTGCCTCGGCTACTTGGTGTACCGCAACCAGGTATACACATATATGTTAATAATAACTTGATCATGCATGAAAGGAACGCGCAATTTTCTTCTAATGCATGCATGCATGCTTGCAGATTCTGAACGTGTACTACCCGAAGTACGAGATGGGAGGGAAGCTGTGGCCGATCATGCACAACACCATGGTGTTCTCCCTGGTGCTCACGCAGATCATCGCGCTGGGCGTGTTCACCATCAAGAAGGCGCCGATCTCCACGGGGTTCACCATCCTGCTCCTCATCGGCACCATCCTCTTCAACGAGTACTGCAGGCAGCGCTTCTCCCGCATCTTCAACTCCTTCTCCGCCCAGGTCTCATCGTCATACATACATACATTCATGGCACTTCGTTTCCTCTTTGAAAGCAAAATGCAAAATTGTAAACGTTGTGCGCAGGACTTCATCGAGCTGGACAGAGAGGACGAGCAGTCCGGGAGGATGCGGGAGATCCACGAGCACCTGCTGGACGCCTACTGCCAGTCGCCCCCGGGCAGCGCCGACGAGATCCCGATGGAGATGATCATGGAGGACCCGGCGCAGGAGGCGTCCAACTCGAGCCAGGAGCTCTGCGACACGGTGCAGGAGGTGGCGGGCTCCATCATCCAGGAGCACATCGAGGAGCGGCACGGGAGCTCCAGCGGACGCCGCTGATGTGCTGCGTTTTGGCTCTCTTTTATTTGTGCCTTGGCTAGCTACCGGCCGATCTGTGGCTTACGGTCGATGAATCTCGACCTTAATTATACGTGTATGTAGGGTGGGTTAGCCCAAGTAGACGACCACGATGATGATTAAGATGGAGCTAACTAACTGGCTTGTTCGATCCTATGTATGTTGTAGGTACAGGTTTGTTTTGGTTTCCGAGTTGCTAACTGTGCAGATTTATTAGGAACTAATACACGGCTTACGATTTCACCTTCTTGCGTTAACACAAATGATGGTAACCTGATACATTTGTAACGAGCTCGTCAACTAAATATTTCCACTTCAAGTAATCGCAAATATACGGATGAAAGCGGCATGGATTCGGTTTCGTACTGCTCAAACCATATCCTTGTTTTATATGGAAGAAAGAAAAAGAGACCAAGCAACGAGACAAATAGCTGTTGGATGCGGATTCGGATAAGTATCAGCCTGAAGTCGGAAATGACATATTGCACCTTAACCGATGTATACAACTAAAGCTATGCTCAAAATGAGCAAGTAGTAATACTTATACACATTCAGGATACACAAAACAGTGTAAGGTGGCAAAAAAACCACAATAAAGCATTGACAAGCACATGTGCCATCTTATAAAGGTAACACTCACGTGTCACAAGTTAATAATTAAATTTTACCGACAAATTCGATAGTCATATTTAAAAGTATCGGATATTCCGGCTAGAAAAATCAGATTGCTCATATCATCGGATGTTAATAATGCCATAGCATATATCGTATCCTAACAACCGGTCTAGGATTTCAAACATAATGTGTCTAGATGTCCAAATCTCTTGCACAACATATGCTATTAGATTCAGAAATGATTTCAGCAAAAATTATCCTAACCACTCACCAAATAATACTCACGGAGGATGCAAGTGGCATTCCGCTTCATCACGCGAAACTCATAAATTAGTCCATAATTTGCTCATCACTTGCCAAAAACTGATACTGCATTTATACTATGGTATTGTCCACCAGCCAGTCCCGCTTGCATCTCACCAAGTAATACTCACGGCTACGACGTGGACATGCTTAAGAGGTCAGCTAGCTAAATTCGTTAGCTGCACATCTAAACGGGCGTTGCTATTCCGCGCGCGCGCGCGCCAACGCTCACTTTCCGACAGGCCAAGGATCTCCCGATTTGGAAGGTGTGGACCAGGTTAACTTTATGATAAGGGTAAGAGTTATGGTAATTAGTGTGGGCCCCCCTCGGCCCCCTTGAAAATCAGGGGGGCAGATTATATGGAGATTATTGGGTGGGCTTTGCACGTTTTGGCACTTCTTAGCAATATGTGGTGGGCCCCCAGCGTGATACCAGGAATTTGTTCAAGGACGCTTTGTTCAGATCGATTCGACCGCTCCAGCGAGCGATCGCGAAGGAGCTTTTCCGCATCTAAACCTTAACACTGTATCACCACAGAAGCTTCAGACATACTCCCTCCATCCACGAATAAGTGTACATTTAATTTTTGTCCCAAGTAAAAGCTCTAAAATTTTGACCAACTTTATAGGAAAACGTAGCAGCATTTACAGCACTAAATTAGTATCTCTAAATTCATTTTGAAATGTACTTTCATAATATATCAATTTGATGTCATATATGCTATTACTCTTTTCTATAAAGTCGATCAAAATTATAAATCTTTGACTTCGGAGAAAAGCTAGATATACACTTATTCGCGGGCGGAGGGAGTACCTAACATTGTGTCACCACAGAAGATTCAGACATGTAGTCGGTAAGTCTAGGAACGAGTAGTATGCCGCCCTTTCTCACACAAACAGTAGAAGCAAAGCAACCCAGCCGTGTTGCAGGTCGGCGTCTTGGCAAGACCTCTGCGTGTTTTGCATACGGCAGCGGGGAAATATTGCGTGGATTGTTCTACATCTAAGTTCAATTTTGAGATACCCGCTCGATTCCATTGCTAGGCCGAACGAGATTATTCGAGAACATGAAGAGAACACAGTTGCGCCAAAATGCAGATTAATAATTACAGTTCAACACAGTCCTCGCTGCCTTATCATCGCAACTACTGATGCCCAACTCTACCACAGATGAGATTTGATGATCCTTCTCCTCCTGATATGCACATTCATTCGTACACACAGCGAATGCGAAGAGACAACATACTGGCCAAGGTCAGAGGGAAGTTGGTCCGTCTCGACTCTTCACCCCTCGCCCGAGGTATAGCCCGGTCGTCGCTTGTACTCCTTCTGCTGGTCTAGGCTAAGCAGGAAGTCGGTGAAAACATGCTCGTATCCAGGCATCTTACCATACCCTGCAACCAAAAAAAAGATTCGTCTGAGGAATTTCTAATACTTGATAAAATGCCATAATGGTCCTATCCTCATTTTGCACCTACTAGCCAAGATTGCGTTGATACAATGAGTTAGCTGACAGCCTGACATGGGAGGTAAACATCTCACTTCGCAGTGTATCCAAGACCGGTCATTTCTTGAGAATGCAAACACAAGGAACCATGTGACTTTTGGCTGCCCAAAGTAAGATTCTGATAATCCAGAATGTTCTCCAAGAAGTAATAATGTCTATTTATTTTAACAAATCCATGTGCTATTCAAAACTCATAAGCAGAAGACAGCTCAAACAGATATCAGATAAATTAGACACTCTTGAAACAAGTTTGATCACATACCAGGAAAATAGTTCATGTCTATAACATAAAACCGATCCCTTGTCCCATGCTCTCTGATCATATCTATGTTGAATAGCCTAAGACCCTGTCAATCAGGCATACAGATGATTTAATCATATGGCATCAAATGAAGCAGAACTAACAAGTGCAAGAATCTCTGGTACCAGTCGGCGGCGCAGCTCTCTTGCCAATATCTCAAGCAGTGGCCTTGGAGGAAGTTCTGATGCAATATGTAAAAACATCAGTTGACAAATGTACTTTCTGAAATCAATGTAGAACGGCAACATGCCAACAATTACTGTAAGACAAGAGAACCCAAGGCATGGAAGTTTACCAGCAACATGGGGGTCAAGATCTGCATCCTCCGCAGTGGCTGCAGCACAAGAGACCCTCGGAAACCGGAACACTCCCGCGTTATTTGACAGATCACCCTCATCCACGTTAGGCAGTGAAAACCTACGCACTACCCTAATTGCATCCCCAACAATGTAGACCTTAAATAAGACACCACCTATAAATGACAGAAACAAAAACAAAAGGTTAATACAGAACTGGAAAAATGTTCATAGGAACGACCAGATAAAATCAAGTATAATACCATGGTTAACAAATTCCTGAAGAACCAACGGAGGCTCAAGCTTCGTCAAGGAAGCTGCGTCATAAGCAAGAGACAACTCATGAGACTTCGCCACCAGAGGCTTCGCCACTGCACACAGTATAAGTGGTTAACAGGCCATATTGGAAAGACAAATTGCCAGGAGATTTAAAACAGACCCCAGTAATGCCAATAATTAAATACTCCAGTCAGGTAAACATTAACTCAGCCTAAATTTATGTTAAACTTCATTTCAAACAACAATGTCAAACACTCGCCGTTACTTAGAGTAATTGCATTCTGGATCAGGCATTGAGTAACTAATTTCGAGTTGCGCCATCTAAACAAGGTATATAACACCACTGAACTCGCTCTAGTTATGTGCTTTGAACCAGGTACGGTCCAGGTTAAGAGAAAAACTAGTCAGTGGCGCAACCGCGCAAACAGTCAGGTGACACGTGGAGTTGACATGCAGGAAGAGGTCCATGTCAAGCATTCTCAGGATAAACAGCCTATGCAATCAGACCCTAGAAAGGGTCAAACTGCTGCTCCTTCTGTCCAGGCCGCACAGTGGAGCCTAGAGATGTAAAGAGCTCTCACTCAATCATCGATGGGTCCAAAGGAAGGGCCCCAGAGGAAAGCTATGGCTCGAGGAGTGCCCTCATAAGCTTCTGCATCTGTGCCAGTTTCTGTGGGGGTTTTTTTTTTTTGTTCTTTCTGTGGATTTGGGTGTGCTTGTAGGGGTGGTATCAAAATTAAAGAAGGCCCACTTATGTTATGTGCATGATGTGAACATACAGGGTGAACTCACGGCTACTGACATAACAGCTGGCAAGAAATGTAATTTTACTCTTCTGACTGAAAGATGTCTTGCTTATATCTCATCCAGAACACGGAGCGCTGATTCCGGCTCAAAAAAAAGAACAGGGAGCACTCCAATCGATTTACAGAAAATCCTAGAGATACCTTGGAATGATCGAGCCATACAAAAAGCATAGCAATGTCTAAACCCACAGGGGTGGTATCAAAATTAAACAAGGCCCACTTATGTTATGTGCATGATGTGAACATACAGGGTGAACTCACGACTACTGACATAACATCTGACAAGAAATGCAATTTTACTCCTCTGACTGAAAGATGCCTTGCTTATATCTCATCCAGAACACGGGGTGCTGATTCCGGCTCAAAAAAAAAGAACAGGGAGCGCTCCAATCGATTTACAGAAAATCCTAGAGACACCTTGGAATGATCGAGCCATACAAAAAGCATAGCAATGTATAATGTTAATAGACCTTCATTTTTATCTTGTCTATTATTAGGTTACATGGAGAAGACCTAATCCAGTTAGTTCACCATGGATTGGATTTGTACCCTTCAAGCTATCTGTAACCTACTACCTATCCATCAAATGTACAGACTACAGAAGTAAATACTACAACTAACATGACAATCATATGAACCGATCAACCAGGCAAGAAATGGAGGAAAGATGCTGGAAAATGAAAACTTGCTCTAGCACGTACAAAATTTTCACAGAGGTCAAGAGGACAAAGCATGTCCATTCACCTGTGAGAGATGGCAATGGTGACCTGAATTTTGTTTCTATAGTACAGAGTGCCTTATGGTAGCTGAAAAGAGAAAGACTGCCCTTATAAGGCAGACTTACCTAATGGAAGCGATAGCCCAGCCCTCATAACCGCAGCTGGTATTGACAATGGGTCTGTGTTAACAAATAGCTGCTTCGGAACACCAACTTTACCTGCAAAAATCAACTGCACATGGTGATCAAATCAGCCTTTGAGAAGGTTCCAAGAACCAACCCATTATATCCAAGCTACTGACAGTGGAGGGAATTTTCGATGAAAGCAGATAAAAGTTTACTGCCAATTTTAGTGTGTAAAGATAAAAGATAAACAATCAAAAAGAATCACAAGCTTCAACAGTCATTGGTAAAGGGATCAGCGTGACAAAAGATATGATAGTTCAGGTGACAAGAGAATAAAGGGTTCACGTCGGCCAAGCTTCAAGAGTGGAACACATTGCCTAATACTACATTTAATAGCATATCATATACGCTTAACATACCCATATCATTACTTGAACTAGTATTTGCAACATGTTAATACGAGATTAATCCAAATATAACGAACTAAATTTTGTTCAACCAGAAAAGGCAAGTGAATTTCTACATAGTCATAGTAAGGATGATGGGTTACTTCCAAACATGAATTAGAAGAAAATTCATAAAAAATACCATGACAATCCGCAAGGTCCAGTTTAGAAACTTCTTGAAGCATAGATTGGCGGTTCAGCAAATGTTCTATGGCACCTGGTGGGTCAAGAACAGTAACTTCTGGGTGTATCTCTCTATATTCCTATCAAAATGATGCAAAACCATCAGTGGAAGTTCAAAATGATAAAAAGACAGAATGTGCATAATATTTAAATAACCATATTGAAAATGTCTTACAAAGATATTGAACATGTCTCGCAAAGAGAAGTTCAACAGTGGTTTTAACATATTGTATGCTACTGACCTCCAACCGTCGTTGCCACTCCTTTCCAGTCAACTGTACAAAATACAATGTTATCATTTTGCCGTCAATGAATAAGAAAATACTTTTCGCAAAAAAAGGGAAATCTCAGAGAACAGTACTAAAAGTTTAACACTCCCTTGACATAAAATACATGGGTAGGAGTTAAATATACTCCGTATAGCTACCTTATGCAGAATAACATCAAAAGGGCCTTGATCTGACAGTGGAAGCTTTTGATCAATTGCAACAAATTGAATGCCTTTCTTCCTGCATTAATTTTGCAAGGATGAGAAGCAAATAATCTGGAAAATCTAACAAATAAGTAAGTCTGCAGCACCAGTTGCTCAACGGAAGCAATTGGCGGCTAGCCAACACTTCAACATATTAATCCAAGTTCTAAATTTACAACTTAAAAGCACTTACCCTAAAATAATGCAAAAATTTGAAGTCTCCAACCTCTTGTATATTATTAATAAGTGCCCAGACAACAGAAATGAGCAGTAAATTGTCTTGAAATGAATGTTTACGGGTTATATTATATTGAATATTATATAAGATAGATGAACCTGGTTTGATGATAATTATACTAGAATGAATTTTTAGTCCACACTGAGCACTAGTGATGTGCTGATTTGCATGATAAAAGGTAATGCACATGTTAAATCATGTGGATCCTTTAACTATTATCAGAATCTTATCATGCTGGACCTATACTATTTTCATATTCGGCAATCCACATCCTGCTCTGGTCCTAGTGATGTGAGGATGGCACAAGCTGCCAAGTAAAAAACTGAGCATTTAACTGCAATTTGCAAACTGGTGACATATTTTAGATCTCTGGTGTATTTAAGCCAACTTGGAACCCTGCAGTTGCTTACCGTACACACTTGGTCACACCAGTCAATAACACGAACATTTTGTAATAAGGTTATACACAATTACTCGAATGATGTCAAAACAGAGCATTTCAGTGGCAGCTTCCTGGATTAGTTCAGGGATCTACTTAATTTACGGTTTAGTGAATAAATTAAGAAAGGGTCACTACTGGAAGCGAATATAATATTACCATAAGACAGGGAGTGCATCGATGTCACTATCCTATCCCCAAAGAAAACAGCATCAATACAAAGACGTGCTTGAATAGACTAATTTCAGTCAGTGCGCACAATGATTCTACAAAAATGAGACTCTGATTCTTTGATTGAATAAATAAGTGTTCTAAAATTATCTGAAATTGTTGGTAATTACTGAAACAGATGTCAAGAAAACCTCCATAAAATGCACAATAAACCAAAAATAAAAGCCTATAAAGCATACCGTGCAAGGTAAACAAAGCAGATGATACTCTAATGGATATCACGATCGGGAGTATCAATCAAGAAGCCCTTTTCACCACCTTTTGGACTATAACTTGACAAAAACGTTTTCCCACTTTTAATCCTATTTGAAGCTAAAGTATTCCCCTCCCTTTTGTGCTCAACAGCTTTGTGATCTCTTTAACTCAGACAAACAATTAGTGGGTGGGACAATGATACGCACTAGCCATTTCCATCCCTAAGCAGATTAAAGAAGGGGGACCGTGTGCCCAGAATCTTCTCCAGTCAAGAACAGAGGTCAATGAACGAGGTGTTAATTTACACAATAACATTAACAAACCATAAATATCATTCATTAAGTTCTCCTCTCGCTTACGGAGTGACCAGAAGGATCATGAATTCCCGCTGATCTTCCAAATTGTGCGAAAACCTGGGCAAGATTCTTTTTCCTGTTCCATCCAACTCAAACGGACAAACAACAACAGGGGCCGCCGCACCAAGCGCTTTTCCCCCAATGCAGGACATGCTAATCATCTCCAAGAAAACAATCGGCGCATTTCCAACCAGATTATCTCTCCGCACCTAGACAGACTCGAAACAAACGCGACCGGACAAATCTACAGGCGACGTCGTCGGTACCTGGCGAGCCCCCGGAGCTTGGGCTGGAGGAAGCTCTTGGCCTTCTTGGACGTGAGCGCGTACCCGACCACCAGCTCCCTCGCGCGCGCGGGCGCCGTCGCCGCCGCCGGCACCTCCTCGGCCGCTACCGCCGCCGCCGCCGCGGACTCCTCCGGCTCCGCGCCCCCTTCCGTCCCCACGCACCCGCCCGACACCATCGCCCCCTCGATCCCCGCGCCGGCGTCGAACCAATTGGCCGGCGAGATCGGAATGCGGCGGGCGCACTCGGGAACAAGCGGAGCGGAGGCGGAGACAGGTGTATGTGTGTGCCTGCGCGTGAGGGCGCCGTGTGGAGAGAGAGGGAGAGGGGAGGAGGAAGAGAGAGAGAGGGGTGCGGATGGGGGGCGTGTGCGTATTTGTAGGTGGAGGACGGGAGCAACTTCGCCTTTGGGACAGGCATGGAAACAAAGTGTCGCCGAATTACGGTTTTGCCCCTGATTTTTTCTCTTTATTTTCTTTGTTTTTCTCTTCTCAAATTTCCTTTTTGTTAAAAACATTTTCTCAGTTCAAAAAAAAACATTTTCTCAGTTTCTTTGTGCTTAAGGCTTCTCTTTACTTGGCTACTACTACTAGCCAACAAACATACAAGGGAAATGTCTTATCTTTTTTTTTACCTTTTTGCGGGGAAAGAGTTCATCGAAACGAAATGTGTGATAAAGCAATGAAATAAAGCCATCAGATTGTGTATGTCTTACCGTTCCTCCAGGGACCATGGCTCACGCAACATGTCACGCACGTAAGATAACTAGTGATCGTGCATGTGCAATGCACGTTCACTTTAATAGCATGTTGAGGGGCGTTGCCTAGTCGTCACTCACCGTGATGACTCTTCCCATTCGTTGCACGGATGTTGCCTAATGTTTGCCCATTCTGGAGTCTAAGCTATGTCTTGTGTGGTGACTTCGCATCGTTTGCATACCTGTCGGGGCACCCTTGTTTCTCCACTCAAAGAATGCGGTGCACCCTTTGATCTCAAGCCCCGGTGCAGCAAGGTCCTGGCTCACGACATATGGGTAGTCGAGGCCATGATGCTTCGTAACTACTTTGGTCTTACTCCGCATGCATCACCGCTTGGATAGCTTGACCGCATACTCTTCCTTAATGTTGGGGGTTTGTGAGGCATACAGTCCATAATTATATACATCGGTGTGGGAAGACTCTTCCACCTGCCCTTCTTATTCAGACTATTGGTTGTGGCCTGGTACGATTGAGGGGATATAAAGCATTAGAGCATGCCATTACGGAGAATATTTATGTAATTAATGTTGTTTTCCAAGATTAATTGGAATTAATGCAATTAATGATGTTTCCAAGAGCAATTGCAGTTAATGCATTAATGTTATTTCTAGTTTTATTGGAATAGCTTGAGACGCTGGACATAGGTGATTGGATGGTTGAGATCATTTGGATTCACCAAACTCGTCCATTTATAAATAATAGTAGAAGTAGATAGTATACCTGCATTTACATTACAACTTTGCCGTGTGAACATAAGTGTCATCATCGCCTTCCTATAGTGAAGGTGGCTAGTCGAAGATGGAAATTCATGCGGGGGAAACAACCATCGGTTGGATGGTTTAGGAGAGTGGTTATATATATAGGATGTCATGGATTAAAACAACTTTTCTGTGTCTCATTAAAGTGAATTTTTTTTCTTTGTGGGGTGATGTTTCCAGCAACAGCAAAGCATTTATATTGACTTCATCAATCTTGATCTCCACGACTCTAGTCATTGGTAGTCGATGTGTGAATGTTTTTATGTGTCGTGCTCAGTTTTTAGCGAAACTTCTCCCAAACGAAGCACGGCGTTGAATTACCTAGTGTTATGCACAAAAGAAACTAAACATATTTTTTGCAGGACAAATTGAGTTGTGCGACGGGCACAAGCTATGATTTACTGCAGTTATTCGGTATGACACCATAAATCAAGATGGAACATATTAAATTTGTAACATGGTGCTTGGATTTAGCCATTTGTAATTATATAAGCTTTTGTTTTCTCTTCTAGAAAATAATGACATGAATTTGAGCCTTTTGTCAGGTTGAATTATGTTGTCCACAATACTAGAGCGGATTATTAGAACCTACGCGTCTGCAGCGACTTCGTTAATCTCAAAATAATATGGTGGCTCGGTCTCTCGAAGGTGCTCATAGGGGGTAGGGTGTGCGTGCGTGCGTGCGTTAATAGATATGAGTGTGTGTGCGCGTATGTATGTGTCGGTAATGTGTTAAAAAAAGTGTAAATGCACATACTTGGGTCTATTCTCTACATGCCTGTTTTTGTTAAAAAATAAACTTAAATAATTTGTTTTGGGGCCGAATTTCTGTCTCCGTGGCTTCTGATCGGAGAACAATGCGTCATCCCCTCTCGGGGCCCAACTTGTGTGGAAGAGTTTCAACGAGGAAGCTGCCGCTGCGGCTGCCACGGGGTGGGTATCCTAGAAGCAATCGCCAGCGCTTCTTCCCTCGTGATTTCGTGGACGTCTCCTCCGATCCCCGAGTTCATGCAAATCCGTCGCCATGGGAGCTCATGCAAATCCGTCCACACCCATCTCTCTAGACGAGGAGCACCACGCTAGCTAATCCATATCCATCGGCTAATGAGAGCATGTTTTTTTTTTTTTGCGATGAATCGGCTAACGAGAGTTGACCAGGGCTGCAACAAGATACTCCCTCCGTTTCTTTTTACTCCGCATATAAGATTTGGTCAAAGTCAAACTACACAAAGTTTAACCAAATTTATATAAAAAAATATGAACATCTACAATACTAAAACTATATAGTATGAAAATACGTTTCATGGTGCATTTGATAATATTGGTTTCATATTGTGAATGTTTCTATTTTTTAATATAAAGTTAGTTAAACTTTATAAAGCTTGACTTTGACTAAACCTTATATGCGGACTAAAAAGAAACGGAGAGATTATATGATCCCTGCAACTGCAATTCCTCCCAAGTGGCTCGGCCACTCCCACTCCCGTCTCATATCTTGTGCTAATCCCTATCGCCTCCAGCTGCTACGGGTTGTCGGTGACGCGTGTGTGACGTGAGTGCCAAGCATCATGCATGGCTTGGCTTGAAACGGAAGTGCCCCGGAAGTGCCAAGCATCATGCATGGCATGGCTTGAAACACAAGATGAGGGAGAGCTGTTTTTAACCAGGAGATATCAATCATAGGATTTTAAATTATTATAAGCCCACATCCTTCCCCCAAGCATCTGGTGGCAAGTTGCAGTAGATTTAGTTCTGGTAAAAGAGGCTGCCGCAGAGACGTGAAGGTGACTGCACAAAATGACAGGAATTTGTAAATTCACGTGGACCTGCTGGGTGTTATCGCTAAGTTATCTCAAGGAATGAGACGGCAGAAGACGAAGAGCAGCAGCATGTGTTTCACAAAATAAGATCTTCAGGCGCAGAGAAATTATGGGCCCACAACACACCACCATCAAGATCTTCAGATGCGATTTGCATGAAGAATGAGGCAAAGCGACCGTCCAGACTTCAAGAACCGAAAACCGTCCTAAAAAAGAGGAAGTATTCGTAGTGGAAAGGCAAGTGTCTGAGACTGTAAACCTGTTTTCTTCTGTTCTTTTACTGAACAAGAGCAAGAAGGTTCAGTTCTCTAGTACTCCCTCGGTACAGAAATATAAGAACGTTTAGTTAAACGCTCTTATTTTTTTTAGGGTATATATATATATATATATATATATATATACACGGCCGCGGGGGTCCGCAGTAGGTAAACCTGTGTGATCTAGACAAAGGTGGAACTGCTGCACCAACTCATAATGTTCATCAGATGGCATCACCCATCAGAGCAGGGGGAGCTGGGACCGGAAGAAGAGCAGTGAGTGGCGCAACAAATATCTGAGCGCACAGGGAGATTTGACCTCGCCACGCCCACAGGATGCCTATCTCCATCTCGTTCATCTTTTTCTGAGGTGGGCAATCATCAACAAGAAGCATGCATATCCACTCTCTCAAAGTTAGGTCATATTCTTGTGGATAGGAAGGATCAGGAGCATGAGAACTGAGGCAAAACAAACATGTTTCTTGCTTAAACTATGTCGAGACACACACACTGATTGGTGATCCTAAAGAACTATACTCTACTCTCTAAGCTATGGCTGGAACCAACCGTGGGAGTACAATACTCCTACTAAGCCTCGGTGGAGCTCTCATAGAATAGAACCAGTGGTGTGCTGCGTGCGACACACTGGTCGCTGTGAACCTTCAGAAGAGGCTGCCTGCAGGGGTATGGGTCGATGACCAGTGCCCATGGCCGAAAGATGAAAGGCATTTATCGACAAGCTTGCTGGTGCTCAAAGTCCGCAAGTTCTCGCAATCACGCCAAGTGATGGAAGAATAGGGCATCGCAAAACCGCGTCGCGGCATCTTTGGTATTTCTCTGAACTGTCGGGGTCTCTAGAAATGCACGGACGTGAAAGAGTGGTAGAGATGCTTTATGGAAGGTCTCAGTCTCAGTACTTGAAAACACAGCAAGCACTAAGCAACTAGGAGGGAAAACGGCACATGTTTTCCGCTACCACTTTCCTCCGATGCACAGGTCCGCATAGTACAAGCACAAGAGAGAAAGCAATAGGCCAAGGATATATCACCATATGTATCAGACAAACAAGATTTGAACCGGCAGCGAAAGCAACGACGTATAGAGGCTTGGAGTTGGGACGATGACTGTTAAAAAGAATACAACAATCTTTTGTTGGAGACGAAGTTCAGACCAGATGCAGATGGCTTCAGTTGTGCACTTGCCGGAAGCTACTCCAGTTACAGGCATATCACAGACACACTTCAAAGACAACACCGATCGATATGACCCTTGCAGTAGAGATCAGGGAGGCACCACAAAGAACCAATATAAAGGAGGGATCATCCAGGCAACGACACAAACCAAATCACAGAAACAATACACATACTGAAACAGGGAAATGGTGATGGAGCAGTAGAGCTATGGTGTAGGCAAACCAGATAACATGCATATTGACCAAGGTGCAAAGCAGGTTCAAACATACCACAGGTTCATACAACACAACGGGTTGTAGACCACAAACACCACACAGCAAAAATTCAAACAGACAGACAATAGATAAAGCCACTCGGGCAGATCATCAGGTCGCAATCTCAGCAGCTCTAGTACTCATCACCCTCGTCACCATCCTCACCCTCGTCGAACTCAGCACCAACCTCTTCATAGTCCTTCTCCAGGGCAGCAAGATCCTCACGGGCCTCAGAGAACTCACCCTCCTCCATGCCCTCACCCACGTACCAGTGGACGAAGGCACGCTTGGCATACATGAGGTCAAACTTGTGGTCAATGCGGGAGAAGACCTCGACAACGCTGGTGGAGTTGGAGATCATGCACACGGCCCTCTGGACCTTGGCAAGGTCACCCCCTGGGACGACACTGGGTGGCTGGTAGTTGATACCACACTTGAAACCAGTGGGGCACCAGTCCACAAACTGGATTGTGCGCTTCGTCTTGATGGTGGCCACAGCGGCGTTGACATCCTTGGGCACAACATCACCACGGTACATGAGACAGCAGGCCATGTACTTGCCGTGGCGGGGGTCACACTTGGCCATCATGGAGGATGGCTCGAAGGCGCTGTTGGTGATCTCAGCGACAGAGAGCTGCTCATGGTAAGCCTTCTCAGCTGAGATCACTGGGGCGTAGGAGGAAAGCATGAAGTGGATCCTTGGGTAGGGCACCAGGTTGGTCTGGAATTCGTTCACATCAACATTCAGAGCACCATCAAACCTCAGGGAAGCAGTCAGGGATGAGATGACCTGCAGAATAGTTGTTCAACAATGAATTAGATCCCAATATAACATTATTAGATAGTGAAGCATACATCATGCATCAAACAGAAAACATGTACTGAGCAGAAACAGGGCTATACCTGAGAAACGAGCCTGTTGAGGTTGGTGTATGTTGGGCGCTCAATGTCAAGGGAGCGGCGGCAGATGTCATAGATGGCCTCATTGTCAAGGAGGACAGCCACATCAGTGTGCTCAAGGAGAGAGTGGGTGGACAGGACACTGTTGTATGGCTCAACAACAGAGGTGGAGACCTGAGGGGATGGGTACACTGTGAACCCAAGCTTGGACTTCTTTCCATAGTCAACAGAGAGACGCTCAAGGAGAAGAGAACCAAGGCCTGAGCCAGTTCCACCTCCAACAGCGTTGAAGACAAGGAATCCCTGGAGACCAGTGCAGTTGTCTGCAAGCTTCCTGATACGGTCAAGGCATAGGTCAACAATCTCCTTGCCAACTGCACAAGTGGCACCAAAAGTTAGCCACATGATCAGCAATAGTGATAATTGGCAACATTACACAAAGAGCACGGCACTTACTGGTGTAGTGACCACGGGCAAAGTTGTTGGCTGCATCCTCCTTGCCACTGATAAGCTGCTCAGGGTGGAAGAGCTGGCGGTAAGTGCCAGTCCTCACCTCATCAATCACAGTGGGCTCAAGATCAACAAAGACAGCACGGGGGACATGCTTCCCAGCACCAGTCTCACTGAAGAAGGTGTTGAAAGCATCATCACCTCCGCCGACGGTCTTGTCACCGGGCATCTGTCCATCAGGCTGCAAAGGGGGGATTCGACAGTGTCAAAGGTGCGAAGCTAAATATACTAAATTTTGTAGCAACAGAACAGGAAAACATTCACAAAACAGTTTGCATTAGAGATCAATCCATAGCAACAGAAGCATTGTAACTAATTAGAGATGCATTCCCATATGAGCATGCAATGTACATTTCAGAACCACCAGCAAGGATATGCATGAACAGATGTCACCATATCTAGCAGATTTCGAACAGATCTAAGTGGTACAGGACAGAAAATTTCAAACAAACGAGTGCATGCCAATCGGTGATGCATGCAACATAATAATAATGGATCTACGTCATGTGAGCATCGAATGTAACAAGCAACAGATTGAACAGGTTATGTCCTTCTACAATATCTACATTACTATCTATCTATTTCAGAACGATGAGTTCAATTTAGAGAACACTGATCAGATCTACCACATGAACAAACAGCACAGCCCGAAGCAGGTGACAATCGCATACAGAATTGCAACCGCTCCGGGATCCAGTGAACTGCAGCACTATACAAGTAAATCTACAACTTAAAACAGCGAACTGCAGCACTATGCAAGTAAATCTACACCTTAAAATTCAAATTCGAACCATCTGGGATCCAGTGAACTGCAGCGCTATACAAGCAAATCTACACCTTAAATTCAAATTCGAACTATCTGCTATCTTCACAACACCAGATAGACCCACGGAAGCAACCGCATGCACCCTACATTCCGTCAGATCTAGAATTCCCCTTCTAGCAAACGCAGACCAGAACAGTCGCAGTCAGATCCACGCCCAAATCCGACCGAGCACGCCCAGCAACCACTAGAGACACAAGATCTAGCGCGGATCTAACGCGAAGCATGGCAGATCAAGCGGGGGAAGCGGGCGGATCCGTACCTGAATGCCATGCTCGAGGCAGTAGAGCTCCCAGCACGCGTTCCCGACCTGGATACCGGCCTGGCCGATGTGGATCGAGATGCACTCCCTCATGGCGGCGGGTCGGAGCGGCCGACGAGCGCTACGCTACGCTGGTGGAGAATTCGGGGGAGGGGAGGACGAAGGCCAAAGCTCGGAAGCGCGAGAGAGAGGCGAGTACGAAGACGCCGGTCTCTGCGATGCTCTGCTTAGGGTTTCCGCTGCCCACACTCGGCTCCTTATATAGCGCCGCACAGGCTGGACTGGATGGAGTTGGAGTGCGGGCGAAGGGATGGGACGGGTGGGCGTTTTTGCATCCGCGCCCTCCCGATTTACTCGGTGCCCGCCAACGGTCGGGTGGTTGGGTTGGATTGGATCAGGCTGTCATGTACCGTTCCGGAAATATGTGAAAGCTGAGGGGGCTTGGTGAAGTTGTTTGCGCCGGGGGCACGCTTTTTGTTAGCACTTGGCCGGAGAGATTACCCGCCCGCTGGGCTACTGACGTGTGGGTCCAGGTTTTGTTGCTGAGCGTGCGTGCGCTTGCGGGTGCGATCGAGCTGGGTGGATGTGAGAGATTGGCAATTTTTCAAAATATTTCGCGGAAACAATCGGTTGGTAGCGGGGGCGCCTCGTCCAGTCATCCTCGTTGGTGAGACTGAAACACCACTGGCGCTGTCCCCACGACGGGATGTCTCGCCTGTGCCGTGCGCCATGGTGTGAGGTGGGCCCACCGTTCGGTGAGGAGGTGAGCCGTCCGGTGCGGGGGGTGGTGGTTGGGATGGACGGTTCCATTCCACCGTTTGTGCCGTCGTGGGGAGTAGGGCAGGTTCGAGAAAATTCGATTTTTGAAATGGGGGAGCGGGAGAACGAACTGAGCGCGCTGAGTGGATCTTCTGCGGAGCCTCTTCTGCCCATCACCCCGTCGTGAACGGCCGTGGAGAACGAGTACTTCCTCAATCCTTAAAAAAAGTACTTCCAACTAGGGCTGCAACAAAAGTTCGAGGCTCGTGAGCCGCTCGAGATCGACTCGTTTTTTGACTCGACTCAAGATCGACTCGAAAAAAACAAGCTGAGTTTGAACACTTTATTTAGCTCGACCGAGAAACGAGCCGATCTTGATTCAATGTTGGCTCGCTTGATTTTAGCTCGATATCTCGACAGAATATCATTATGTTAAATGATCATGCCATATATTAAATGGAAATAAGATAAGTTATTACCATATATGTTGTTCATAAATTTTCTCCATTTTATTTACCAACGAACATGGAAACTTGATTAAGTGCAGAGAAGATTTAGGCCTACTTATGGCACGTGGTCGACTATGTGTTAAATATACTATAGTTTTGGCAAAGGTTCCCAACATATTCACCTTAATTTTTTCATCCATAGATTTATAATTTTTACCGTCTCATTTAGCTCGAAATTAGCTCGGGATCAACTCGAGATCGTTACAAACTGAGCACAAGTCATGTTCTACAGCTCGATCATGAGCTTCACTTAGTTTGAGCTCGCTCAAATTTTCATATGAGTTGAGCTGAGCCAACTCCAACTTGCTCGAGGTCGACTCGTTTGCAGCCCTACTTCCAACTAAATCTGAGCATGGACGACCCGGCAGCACGACCCGACCCGACCCTGGCCCGAAAAACCCGGGCCAGGCTCGTGCTTGGAAAACAGAGCATGACTAATTTTCGGGCCAACCTAAAAAAAAGACTAATTTTCATGCCGGGCTTGGGCTCTAAAATTAACCCGAACAAAAGCCCGTCCTGGCCCAAGTGTTTGCTGCAAAGAGGCTGAGAGGTAGTGAGCCCACAAACCACCTAACCGGCTAACCCTAATGCCTACCCCCCCATTCCTGCACCCGCACGCACACGCCATACCCCGACCAGTCCAGCCTCTCGATCCCCCTCGACTGGCGGCGGCGACGCAAGTCCTGGCTTCTGCTATGGCGAGGCCCCGGCGCTCCTGTACCTCCTCGGCTTGACGAGCGGCGGTTGTGGCCCCAGCCCCGGCCAGTCCACCCTCCCCGAGACACCAACCCACCCCATCTCGATCCATCGACTGGCTTCGATGTTGCAGCTCTCGCACCTGCAATGGCACGGCCCCGGCTGTCCATTCCCTCCTCGACCTGATCCTCATCCAGGGCCACACATCGGCGACGCTCCCTCCCCGTTCGACTGCGGCACTCCCTCCGCATCCAACTGCGGCGACCGGCAGGTATGACCTTCTGCCCTCCTCTCTCTGTTGGTATGTTTATTGTTCCATTTAGGATGTTTTTTGTTGCGTATTAGATTAGTATTTGTGCTACTCTGTTTCTCTTGTGTGTTGTATTTTGTGGTAGGCATGGCTAGGTTGTGGAGTCTTGTAAGGACCGAAGTACATCGACCAGAGGGGGGCTGAATGGAAGATTCAAAATTTCTTTCGAAATGTTGAATACTCTCAACACAGCACAACGGATAATCAACCAAATAGTTTTAGTTTTACGAAAGAAAACTATTCCCGAAGCAAAACTATTTCCGAAGCAAAACTAGTTCTGAAACAAAACTGTTCCCGAAACAAAACTGTTTCCAAAACAAAACTGCTATGAAAACACAACTGAGCAGATTTAGTTGTATGAATCAATACTATCATAGAAACAAAATTATCAGCATAGATATAATTGCATACATGAAGCAATTGCACACATAACAGATACAAAACATGCACACTACTGTGAAATGTTCATCAGAGCAAGACTTCGCACAATGACTAAGTATTACCACATGACAACCAAATGAACATTCGGACAAACAATCTTAAGTACAGCGAAAGCCTATATGCAACACAATATGGTCACAGTACTGAAAGGATTGTTTGGATGATAAAGAATCATAGTACACAGATAGAAATCTATCAACAGCAAAGAGCACCGAAAATAAACTACCGAAAGAAATACAGTAGGATAGAAATGACCAGTGGTGCTCTATGGCGATAGATGGTTTGGTAGACCAGTTCACTCTTCTACAAAAGAGCTACGTCTGGTTGGAGGGACTTGTGATTCAACACAGAAGATAAACTCTCTCCATCATATTCTCCTCAACGTGAAGTTCCTCGAACTTTAGTTGATTTCACTCGTGGTAGATTCATTTCGGCAATCCCCAAACCTTCGACGGACTTCTTCGCGAACCACAATGACTCTTGGTTGCTGAAGACTTTGCTCGATGAAAACAACAATTCTTCAACACTCGAGCCAACACCTATCCGTCTAGAGAGTATGCAGCTCTCAAGAGTAATAGGTACAAGAACTCTCAACTCAGATCCACTGTGATGTTGAACCACTATCTAATAAGTTTCGGCTCTTAATTTTCTCTTAGTGGATTTTAAACTCAAATCTCTCGGAGAGGGGTGCTCAATCAATCTTCTCAGAATCTCAAGCGGAGCAGCCACCGGACAACGCCGGTGCAGGGTGGCTATTTATAGCCGCAACCTTACGTGGTGGGAAATGACCATTTTAGACACGCGGTCCAGCCAATGGCCAACCGACACATTCTCAATGGTCAGATTTTAAGAGCAATGGTAACATTACTTGAGGAACAAGTAATGCTAACTCTTCGGTACGAATGAAATCTCTCGCAACAAAGAAGAACTGCGTCTCTTGCTGGCAAGTGTTCATTCGGAGCACAAAGAGATTTCTCTCAAACTCTCATAGGATTCGGTTAAGCATAACAACAGACAAAAGTCTCGAATACGTATACCCCTCTTAATAGTACGATGGTCCTATGACTCAAATAAGAGAAAGAAGAAGAACGAAATAAATGCTACGTCTTCGCTTCGTCTTCAATCTTCTCGACTGCAGTCATTCTTCCTGAGACACACCGAATGAAAATTGCTTTGCGTCAGCAATTCTTTCGGGACCATCTCCGACAGGCAATCTTTTTAGTATGCTTTCTTCTCGAAACATGTCCTTCTCTTCTCTGCAACGTAGATGTTTCTAGATGAAGTTCTTCGAACTTCCTGAAAGAATATAGCATTCTTCTTGATAACAGACTTTTCGAGACATGTCAATCTTTTCTGCAGCGCAGATAACTTTCGAGGAAGTTATAGTAAACTTCTCGGAAGTGGCAATCTTCTCGATAATAATTATTCTATGTCAACCAAGCCCAGACATTAATTTTTGTATGTGAAAATGGCTAGCCCAGATTTACACTTTTTGAGGAATACCTAACGCAGGCCGGGTTGTTATTCTCCGCCCTGCTGGGCTGCAAATATTTCCTAGGAGGGATTGATACCTCTCCAATGTATCTATATTTTTTCTTGTTCCATGTTGTTATACTATCATTCTTGGATGTTTTACAATCATTTCATAGCAATCTATACCATTTTTTGGGACTAACCTATTGACATAGTGCCCAGTGCCAGTTGTTATTTTTTACTTCGCAGAATATCAGTACCAAACGGAGTCCAAACGCAGCGAAACTTTTTGGAGAATTTTTATGAACGAGAAGACACCCAATGGGCCAAAGATGTACCAGAGGGGATGCCCGAGGTGGGCACAACCCACCAGGGCGTTCCAGGAGGCCCAGGCGCACCCAGGGGGTCATGCCCCCTTGGTGACCTCCCACACTGCCTCTTCACCTTATAAATTGCCAGATATTCCAGAAACCCTGGAAGAGTCGACAAAAAACAATTCCAGCCGCCGCAAGTTCCAGAACCACGAGATCCAATCCAACAGCATGGTAATTTGCTTTGGTTATGAATTTAGTCCTAATATGATGGGCATCCAAGAGGGATATAATAAAAACTTTCATAATAAGTGCATTGAATATTAAGAGAATTTTGATTCTTGATGATTGTTTTGAGATATGAAGATGGTGATATTAGAGTTGTGCTAGTTGAGTAATTCTGAATTTGAGAAATACTTGTGTTGAAGTTTGCAAGTCCCGTAGCATGCACGTATGGTAACCGTTTTGTGACAAATTTGAAACATGAGGTGTTCTTTGATTTTCATCCTTATGAGTGGCGGTCGGGGATGAGCGATGGTCTTTTCCTACAAATCTATCCCCCTAGGAGCATGCGTGTAATGCTTGGTTTTTGATGACTTGTACATTTTTGCAATAAGTATGTGAGTTCTTTATGACTAATGCTGAGTCCATGGATTATACGCACTCTCACCTTTCCATCATTGCTAGCCTCTTCGGTACCGTGCATTGCCCTTTCTCACCTTAAGAGTTGGTGCAAACTTTGCCGGTACATCCAAACCCAGTGATATGATACACTCTATCACACATAAACCTCCTTATATCTTCCTCAAAACAGCCACCATACCTACCTATTATGGCATTTCCATAGCCATTCTGAGATATATTGCTATGCAACTTTCCACCGTTCCGTTTATTATGACACGCTTCATCATTGTCATATTGCTTTGCATGATCATGTAGTTGACATCGTATTTGTGGCAAAACCACTATGCATACTATTTCATACATGTCACTCTTGATTCATTGCCCATACTGGTAAACCGTCGGAGGCATTCATATAGAGTCATATTTTGTTCTAGTATCGAGTTGTAATCATTGAGTTGTAAATAAATAGAAGTGTGATGATCATCATTAATAGAGCATTGTCCCAAAAAAAGAGAAAGGACAAATAAAAAAAGGAAGGCCCAAAAAATAAAAAATAAAAGAAGGGACAATGCTACTATCCTTTTTCCACACTTGTGCTTCAAAGTAGCACCATGATCTTTATGATAGAGAGTCTCTTATTTTGTCACTTTCATATACTAGTGGGAATTTTTCATTATAGAACTTGGCTTGTATATTCCAGCAATGGGCTTCCTCAAATGCCCTAGGTCTTCGTGAGCAAGCAAGTTGGATGCGCACCCACTTAGTTTCTTTTTGTTGAGCTTTCATACATTTATAGCTCTAGTGCATCTGTTGCATGACAATCCATACTCCTTGCATTGACATCAATTGATGGGCATCTCCCTAGCCCGTTGATTAGCCGCGTCAATGTGAGACTTTCTCCTGTTTTGTCTTCTCCACACAACCCCCATCATTATTCTATTCAACCCATAGTGCTATGTCCATGGCTCACGATCATGTATTGCGTGAGAATTGAAAAAGTTTGAGAAATACTAAAGTATGAAACAATTGCTTGGATTGTCATCGGGGTTGTGCATGATGAGAGCATTTTGTGTGACGAAAATGAAGCATGGCCAAACTATATGATTTTGTAGGGATGAGCTTTCTTTGGCTATGTTATTTTGAGAAGACATAATTGCTTGGTTAGTATGCTTGAAGTATTATTATTTTTATGTCAATATTAAACTTTTGTCTTGAATCTTATGGATCTGAATATTCTTGCCACAACAAAGAAGATTACATTGATAATTATGTTAGGTAGCATTTCACATCAAAAAATTCTGTTTTTTATCATTTACCTACTCGAGGACGAGCAGGAATTAAGCTTGGGGATGCTTGATACGTCTCCAACGTATCTATAATTTTTTATTGTTCCATGCTATTATATTATCCATCTAGGATGTTTTATATGCATTTATATGCTCTTTTATATGATTTTTGGGACTAACCTATTAATCTAGAGCCCAGTGCCAGTTTCTGTTTTTTCCTTGTTTTTGAGTTTTACAGAAAAGGAATACCAAACGGAGTCCAATTGACGTGCCAATTTTTGATGATTTTTTGGACTAAAAGAAGCCCCCGGAGTAAAAGAGTTGGGCCAGAAGAGTCTCGAGCCGTCCACGAGGGTGGAGGGTGCGCCCACCCCCTGGGCGTTGGCCCCTGATAACCCACAAGTATAGGGGATCGCAACAATTTTCGAGGGTAGAGTATTCAACCCAAATTTATTGATTCGACACAAGGGGAGCCAAAGAATATTCTCAAGTATTAGCAGTTGAGTTGTCAATTCAACCACACCTGGATAACTTAATATCTGCAGCAAAGTATTTAGTAGCAAAGTAATATGATAGTAGTGGTTGTTGGAAATATGCCCTAGAGCCATTTTTCGGAATACGGGCCCACCATCGCTTCTCCATAGCTCGTAGGTTCATTGTTGTCTAGCAACATGACTTCCAAGACAGGACTACGTACCACTCTGAAGTAGCACACATCCTTTATTATCCATGCTAGAATTGTATTGATAGGAAGATCAGATACATGTGTGGATACGTAGACAACACCATGTCCCTAGTAAGCCTCTAGTTGACTAGCTCGTTGATCAATAGATGGTTACGGTTTCCTGACCAGGGACATTGGATGTCGTTGATAACGGGATCACATCATTAGGAGAATGATGTGATGGACAAGACCCAATCCTAAGCCTAGCACAAGATCGTGTAGTTCGTATGCTAAAGCTTTTCTAATGTCATGTATCATTTCCTTAGACCATGAGATTGTGAAACTCCCGGATACCGTAGGAATGCTTTGTGTGTACCAAACGTCACAACGTAACTGGGTGGCTATAAAGGTGCACTACGGGTATCTCCGAAAGTGTCTGTTGGGTTGGCATGAATCGAGCTGGGATTTGTCACTCCGTGTAACGGAGAGGTATCTCTGGGCCCACTCGGTAGGACATCATCATAATGTGCACAATGTGACCAAGGAGTTGATCACGGGATGATGTGTTACGGAACGAGTAAAGAGACTTGCCGGTAACGAGATTGAACAAGGTATCGGGATACCGACGATCGAATCTCGGGCAAGTATCACACCGATAGACAAAGGGAATTGTATACGGGATTGATTGAATCCTCGACATCGTGGTTCATCCGATGAGATCATCGTGGAACATGTGGGAACCAACATGGGTATCCAGATCCCGCTATTGGTTATTGGCCGGAGAGTTGTCTCGGTCAGGTCTGCATGGTTCCCGAACCCGTAGGGTCTACACACTTAAGGTTCGATGACGCTAGGGTTATTAGGAAGACTTGTATGTGATTACTGAATGTTGTTCAGAGTCCCGGATGAGATCCTGGACGTCACGAGGAGTTCCAGAATAGTCCGGAGGTAAAGATTTATATATGGGAAGTAGTCATACGGTCACCAGAAAGGTCCGGGGGCATATCGGTATTGTACCGGGGCCATCGGAGGGGTTCTGGGGGTCCACCAGGAGGGGCCACCTCTCCCGGAGGGCCTTATGGGCCGTAGGAGGAAGGGAACCAGCCCAAGTGGGCTGGGGCGCCACACCCCCCTAGGGCCCATGCGCCTAGGGTTGGGGGAACCCTAAAGGGGGGCGCCCCCTTGGCTTGGGGGGCAAGCCCCCTCCCCCTTGGCCGCCGCCCCCCTCTAGATCCCATCTAGAGGGGCCGGCCCCCTTCCCCCTTCTCCCTATAAATAGAGAGGCGAGGGGAGGGCTGCAGTACGACATCCAAGGCGCAGCCCCTCCCCTCCCCAACACCTCTCCTCCTCCGTTAAGAGCTTGGCGAAGCCCTGCCAGAGTACTGCTGCTCCACCACCACCACGCCGTCGTGCTGCTGTTGGAGCTCTCTTCCTCAACCTCTCCCTCCTCCTTGCTGGATCAAGGTGCGGGAGACGTCCTCGCTCCGTACGTGTGTTGAACGCGGAGGTGTCGTCCGTTCGGCGCTTGGTCATCGGTGATTTGGATCACGACGAGTACGACTCCATCAACCCCGTTCTCTTGAACGCTTCCGCTTAGCGATCTACAAGGGTATGTAGATGCACTCTCCTTCCCCTCGTTGCTAGATTGCTCCATAGATTGATCTTGGTGATGCGTAGAAAATTTTAAATTTCTGCTACGATCCCCAACAATGGCATCATGAGCTAGGTCTATGCGTAGTTTCTATGCACGAGTAGAACACAAGTTGTTGTGGGCGTCGATTTTGTCAATTTACTTGCCGTTACTAGTCTTATCTTGATTCGGCTGCATCGTGGGATGAAGCGGCCCGGACCGACCTTACACGTACTCTTACGTGAGACAGGTTCCACCGACTGACATGCACTAGTTGCATAAGGTGGCTAGCGGGTGTCTGTCTCTCCCGCTTTAGTCGGATCGGATTCGATGAAAAGGGTCCTTATGAAGGGTAAATAGAAATTGGCACATCACGTTGTGGTTTTGCGTAGGTAAGAAACGTTCTTGCTAGAAACCCATAGCAGCCACGTAAAAACATGCAACAACAATTACAGGACGTCTAACTTGTTTTTGCAGGGTATGCTATGTGATGTGATGTGGCCAAAAAGAATGTGATGAATGATATGTAATGTATGAGATTGATCATGTTCTTGTAATAGGAATCACGACTTGCATGTCGATGAGTATGACAACCGGCAGGAGCCATAGGAGTTGTCTTAATTTATTTATGACCTGCGTGTCAACATAAACGTCATGTAATTACTTTACTTTATTGCTAACCGTTAGCTGTAGTAGTAGAAGTAATAGTTGGCGAGATAACTTCATGAAGACACGATGATGGAGATCATGATGATGGAGATCATGGTGTCATGCCGATGACGATGATGATCATGGAGCCCCGAAGATGGAGATCAAAAGGAGCAAAGTGATGATGGCCATATCATGTCACTATTTGATTGCATGTGATTTTTATCATGTTTTACATCTTATTTGCTTAGAACGACGGTAGCTTAAATAAGATGATCCCTCACTAAAATTTCAAGAAAAGTGTTCTCCCTAATTGTGCACCGTTGCGAAGGTTCATTGTTTCGAAGCACCATGTGATGATCGGGTGTGATAGATTCTAACGTTCGAATACAACGGGTGTTGACGAGCCTAGCATGTACAGACATGGCCTCGGAACACATGCGAAACACTTAGGTTGACTTGACGAGCCTAGCATGTACAGACATGGCCTCGGAACACGGAGGACCGAAAGGTCGAACATGAGTCGTATAGAGGATACGATCAACATGAAGATGTTCACCGATGATGACTAGTCCATCTCACGTGATGATCGGACATGGCCTAGTTGATTCGGACCATGTATCACTTAGATGACTATAGGAATGTCTATCTGAGTAGGAGTTCACGAAATAATCAGATGAACTCAATTATCATGAACATAGTCAAAACGACTTTGCAAATTATGTCATAGCTTACGCTTTAGTTCTACTGTTTTAGATACATTCCTAGAGAAAATTTAGTTGAAAGTTGACAGTAGCAATTATGCGGACTGGGTCCGTATTCTGAGGATTGTCCTCATTGCTGCATAGAAGGCTTATGTCCTTAATGCACCGCTCGGTGTGCTGAACCTCGAGCGTCGTTTG
Organism: Aegilops umbellulata; assembly: GCA_032464435.1. Taxonomy (NCBI): domain Eukaryota; kingdom Viridiplantae; phylum Streptophyta; class Magnoliopsida; order Poales; family Poaceae; genus Aegilops; species Aegilops umbellulata. The sequence continues at coordinate 257,159,634 of CP136059.1, forward strand.
TGGATGTTGTGAACATCTGACATACACGTTTTGATGACTACATGATAGTTCAGTGCGTAATGTTAAACGGTTTTAGAATTGGGGCACTGAAGACATTTTTGAAACGTCGCAGAACATATGAGATGTTCCAAGAGCTGAAATTGGGATTTCAGGCTCGTGCCCATGTGAAGAGGTGTAAGACCTCCGACAAGTTTCTTAGCCTGCAAACTAAGGGAGAAAAACTCAATCATTGAGCATGTGCTCAGATCGTCTGAGTACTACAATCAATTGAATCGAGTGGGAGTTAATCTTCCAGATGAGATAGTGATGGTTCTCCATGGTCACTGCCACCAAGCTATTAGAGCTTCGTGATGAACTATAACATATCAGGGATAGACATGATGATCCTTGAGCAATTCGCGATGTTTGACACCGCGAAAGTAGAAATCGAGTAGGAGCATCAATTGTTGATGGTTAGTAAAACCACTAGTTTCAAGAAGGGCAAGGGCAAGAAGGGATACTTCATGAAACGGCAAATCGGTTGCTGCTCTAGTGAAGAAACCCGAGGTTGAACCCAAAACCCGAGACTAAGTGCTTCTGTAATGAGGGGAACAGTCACTGAAGCAGAACTACCCTAGATACTTGGTAGATGAGAAGGCTGGCAAGGTCGACAGAAGTGTGTTGGATATACATTATATTAATGTGTACTTTACTAGTACTCCTAGTAGCACCAGGGTATTAGATACCGGTTCGGTTGCTAAGTGTTAGTAACTCGAAATAAAAGGCTACGGAATAAACGGAGACTAGCTAAAGGTGAGATGACGATATGTGTTGGAAGTGTTTCCAAGGTTGATGTAATCAAATATCGTACGCTCCCTCTACCATCGAGATTGGTATTAAAACCTAAATAATTGTTATTTGGTGTTTGCGTTAGGCATAGACATGATTGGATTATGTTTATCGCAATACATTATTCATTTAAGGAGAATAATGGTTACTCTGTTTATTTGAATAATACCATCCCGATCGTAGTGATACACATGTTCATGCCAAAAGATATAAGATAGTAATGATAGTACCACATACTTGTGGCACTGCAATTTGAGTCATATTGGTATAAAACGCATGAAGAAGGTCGATGTTGATGGATCTTTGGACTCACTCGTTTTTGAAAAGATTGAGACATGCGAACCGTGTTTATTGGTAGATATGCATGAAGAAACTCCATACAGATGGATCGTTTGGACTCACTTGATTTTGAATCACTTGAGGCATGCAAATCATACCACATGGGCAAGATGACTGAAAGGCCTCGTTTTCAGTAAGATGGAACAAGAAAGCAACTTGTTGGAAGTAATACATCTTGATGTGTGCAGTCCAATGAGTGCTGAGGCATGTAGTGGATATTGTTATGTGTTGGGGAACGTAGTAATTTCAAAATTTTCCTACGCACACGCAAGATCATGGTGATGCATAGCAACGAGAGGGGAGAGTGTTGTCTACATACCCTTGTAGACTGAAGCGGAAGCGTTGACGCAACGTAGAGGAAGTAGTCGTACGTTCTCCTCGCGATTCGACCGATCACAGCACCGTTACTCCGGCACCTCCGAGTTCTTGGCACACGTTCAGCTCGATGACGATTCCCGGGCTCCGATCCAGCAAAGCGTCGGGAAGAGTTCCGTCAGCACGACGGCGTGGTGACGATCTTGATGTGTTACCGGCGCAGGGCTTCGCTTAAGCACTGCAACAATATGACCGAGGTAGAATTTGGTGGAAGGGGGCACCGCACACGGCTAAGGAACGATCCATAGATCAACTTGTGTCTCTATGGGGTGCCCCCTGCCCCTGTATATAAAGGATGGAGGAGGAGGAGTCCGGCCAAGGCAAAGGTGCGGCGGCCAGGATATGGATTCCTACTAGGACTCCAAGTCCTAGTAGGAGTCCACCAAAAGGGGAGGAAGGGAGAAGGAATAGGAGGAGAAGGAGAGGTGGCCGGCCCCCTTTTCCCTAGTCCAATTCGGACTAGAGGGGAGGGGGGCGCAGCAGCCTTTTTCCTCTTCCCACTAAAGCCCATCAAGGCCCATTACTTCTCCCGTAATCCCGTAACTCCCCGGTACCTCCGAAAATACCCGAACCACTCAGAACCCTTCCGATGTCCGAATATAGTCGTCCAATATATCGATCTTTACGTCTCGACCATTTCGAGACTCCTCGTCATGTCCCCGATCTCATCCGAAACTCCGAACTCCTTCGGTACATCAAAACTCATAAACTCATAATATAACTGTCATCGAAACCTTAAGCGTGCGGACCCTACGGTTCGAGAACAATGTAGACATGACCGAGACATGTCTCCGGTCAATAACCAATAGCGGGACCTGGATGCCCATATTGGCTCCTACATATTCTACGAAGATCTTTATCGGTCAGACCGCATAACAACATACGTTGTTCCCTTTGTCCATCGGTATGTTACTTGCCCGAGATTCGATCGTCGGTATCCAATACCTAGTTCAATCTCATTACCGGCAAGTCTCTTTACTCGTTCCGTAATACATCATCCCGCAACTAACTCATTAGTTGCAATGCTTGCAAGGCTTAAGTGATGTGCATTACCGAGAGGGCCCAGAGATACCTCTCCGACGATCGGAGTGACAAATCCTAATCTCGAAATACGCCAACCCAACATCTACCATTGGAGACACCTGTAATACTCCTTTATAATCACCCAGTTACGTTGTGACGTTTGGTAGTACCCAAAGTGTTCCTCCGGCAAACAGGAGTTGCATAATCTCATAGTCAAAGGAACATGTATAAGTCATGAAGAAAGCAATAGCAACATACTAAACGATCGGGTGCTAAGCTAATGGAATGGGTCATGTCAATCAGATCATTCAACTAATGATGTGACCCCGTTAATCAAATAACAACTCTTTGTTCATGGTTAGGAAATATAACCATCTTTGATTAACGAGCTAGTCAAGTAGAGGCATACTAGTGACACTCTGTTTGTCTATGTATTCACACATGTATTATGTTTCCGGTTAATACAATTCTAGCATGAATAATAAACATTTATCATGATATAAGGAAATAAATAATAACTTTATTATTGCCTCTAGGGCATATTTCCTTCATTATGTTCTTACTTCACAGATGATTTGAGTAGATGCTAAGTATATTTACTTGATGAATCATGAGTCTGAATAATTGAAAGGTTCAAGTAATTTCAGAGTGAAGTTGAAGATCGTCGTGACAAGAGGATAAAATGTCTATGATATGATCATAGAGATTTATATCTGAGTTACGAGTTTGGCACACAATTAAGACATTGTCGAAATTGTTTCACGACTAATATTGTCGGGAACACCATAGTGTGATGGTGTGTCCGAACATCATAACTGCACCCTATTGGATGTGGTGCATACCATGATGTCTCTTATCGAATTACCACTATCGTTTATGGGTTAGGCATTAGAGACAACCGCATTCACTTTAAATAGGGAACCACACAAATCCGTTGAGACGACACCGTATGAACTATGGTTTAGAGAAACCTAAGTTGTTGTTTCTTAAAAGTTTGGGGCTACAACGCTTATGTGGAAAAGTTTCAGGCTGATAACCTCGAACCCAAAGCAGATAAATGCATCTTCATAGGACACCCAAAACAGTTGGGTGTACCTCCTATCTCAGATCCGAAAGCAATAGGGATTGTTTCTGAAATCGGGTCCTTTCTCGAGGAAAAGTTTCTCTCGAAAGAATTGAGTGGGAGGATGGTGGAGACTTGATGAGGTTACTGAACCGTCACTTCAACTAGAGTGTAGCAGGGCACAGGGAGTTGTTCCTATGGCACCTACACCAATTGAAGTAGAAGCTTATGATAGTGATCATGAAACTTCGAATCAAGTCACTACCAAACCTCGTAGGACGACAAGGATGTGTGCTACTTCAGAGTGGTACGTAGTCTTGTCTTGGAAGTCATGTTGCTAGACAACAATGAACCTACGAGCTATGGAGAAGCGATGGTGGGCCCGGATCCCAAAAAATGGCTCGAGGCCATAAAATCCGAGAGAGGATCCATGTATGAAAACAAAGTGTAGACTTTGGAAGAACTACTTGATGGTCGTAAGGCTGTTAGGTACATATGGATTTTAAAAGGAAGACGGACAATGATGGTAAGTATCACCATTAGGAAAGCTCGACTTGTCATTAAGATGTTTTCCGACAAGTTCAAGGAGTTGACTACGATGAGACTTTCTCACTCGTAGCGATGCTAAGAGTTTGTTGGAATTATATTAGCAGGTACTGCATTATTTATGAAATCTTGTAGATAGGATGTCAAAATATTGTTTCCTTGATGATTTTCTTGAGGAAAGGTTGTATGTGATACAACCAGAAGATTTTTGTCAAACCTGAAAGATGCTAACAAGTATGCAAAGCTCCAGCAATCCTTCTAAGGACTGGAGTAAGCATCTCGGAGTTGGAATGTACGCTTTGATGAGATGATCAAAGATTTGGGTTTATAGCAAGTTTATGAGAAACTTGTATTTCCAAAGAAGTGAGTGGGAGCACTATATAATTTTTGATGAGTATATGTTGTGAACATATTGTTGATCAGAAATGATGTAGAATTTTTGGAAAGCATGCAGGGTAATTTGAAAAGTGTATTTCAATGGAAAACCTGGATTAAGCTACTTGAACATTGAGCATCAAGATCTATAAGGATAGATCAAAATCGCTTAATAGTACTTTCAAACGAACACATACCATGACAAGATTTTGAAGGAGTTCAAAATAGATCGGCAAAGAAGGAGTTCTTGGCTGTGTTATAAGGTATGAGTGTTGAGCAAGACTCAAGAACTGACCACAGCAGAATAGAGAGAAAGGACGAAGGTCATCCCCTATGCTTTAGACGTAGGCTCTAAAGTATGCTATGTTGTGTACCGCACTTGAAGTGTGCCAAGCCATGAGTCAGTCAAGGGGTACAAGTGTGATCTAGGAATGGATCACAGGACAACGGTCAAGGTTATCCTTAGTAACTAGTGGACTAAGAAATTTTCTCGTGGTAAAAGAGTTCGTCATAAAGGTTACGCCGATGCAATCTTTGACACTAATCTGGATGATTCTGAGTAGTAAACCGGATTCATATAGTAGAAAAGTTATTTGGAATAGATCCAAATAGAGCGTGGTAGCTGCATCTACAAGATGACATAGAGATTCGTAAAGCACACACGGATCTGAAAGGTTCAGACCCGTTGACTATAACATCTCTCACAAGCATAACATGATCAAACCCAAAACTCTTTGGGTGTTAGTCACATGGGGATGTGACCTTGAGTGTTAATCACATAGCGATGTGAACTGGATTATTGACTCTAGTGCAAGTGGGAGACTGTTGGAAATATGCCCTAGAGGCAATAATAAATTAGTTATTATTATATTTCCTTGTTCATGATAATTGTTTATTATCCATGCTAGAATTGTATTGATAGGAAACTCAGATACATGTGTGGATACATAGACAACACCATGTTCCTAGTAAGCCTCTAGTTGACTAGCTCGTTGATCAATAGATGGTTACGGTTTCCTGACCATGGACATTGGATGTCGTTGATAACGGGATCACATCATCAGGAGAATGATGTGATGGACAAGACCCAATCCTAAGCCTAGCACAAGATCGTGTAGTTCGTATGCTAAAGCTTTTTTAATGTCATGTATCATTTCCTTAGACCATGAGATTGTGCAACTCCCGGATACCGTAGGAATGCTTTGTGTGTACCAAACGTCACAACGTAACTGGGTGGCTATAAAGGTGCACTACGGGTATCTCCGAAAGTGTCTGTTGGGTTGGCACGAATCGAGACTGGGATTTGTCACTCCGTGTAACAGAGAGGTATATCTAGGCCCACTCGGTAGGACATCATCATAATGTGCACAATGTGACCAAGGAGTTGATCACGGGATGATGTGTTACGGAACGAGTAAAGAGACTTGCCGGTAACGAGATTGAACAAGGTATCGGGATACCGACGATCGAATCTCGGGCAAGTATCATACCGATAGACAAAGGGAATTGTATACGGGATTGATTGAATCCTCGACATCGTGGTTCATCCGATGAGATCATCGTGGAACATGTGGGAACCAACATGGGTATCCAGATCCCGCTGTTGGTTATTGGACGGAGAGTTGTCTCGGTCATGTCTGCATGGTTCCCGAACCCGTAGGGTCTACACACTTAAGGTTCGATGACGCTAGGGTTATTAGGAAGACTTGTATGTGATTACCGAATGTTGTTCGGAGTCCCGGATGAGATCCTGGACGTCACGAGGAGTTCCGGAATAGTCCAGAGGTAAAGATTGAAGGAAATATGCCCTAGAGGCAATAATAAAGTTATTATTTATTTCCTTATTTCATGACAAATTTTTATTATTCATGCTAGAATTGTATTAACCGGAAACATAATACATGTGTGAATACATAGACAAACAGAGTGTCACTAGTATGCCTCTACCTGACTAGCTCGTTGATCAAAGATGGTTAACTTTCCTAGCCATAGACATGAGTTGTCATTTGATTAACGGGATCACATCATTAGGAGAATGATGTGATTGACATGACCCATTCGTTAGCTTAGCACCCGATCGTTTAGTATGTTGCTATTGCTTTCTTCATGACTTATACATATTCCTATGACTATGAGATTATGCAACTCCCGTTTGCCGGAGGAACACTTTGTGTGCTACCAAACGCTTGGGTGATTATAAAGGAGCTCTACAGGTGTCCCCAAAGGTAGATGTTGGGTTGGCGTATTTCGAGATTAGGATTTGTCACTCCGTTTGTCGGAGAGGTATCTCTGGGCCCTCTCGGTAATGCATATCACATAAGCCTTGCAAGCATTGCAACTAATGAGTTAGTTGCGAGATGATGTATTACGGAACGAGTAAAGAGACTTGCCGGTAATGAGATTGAACTAGGTATTGAGATACCGACGATCGAATCTCGGGCAAGTAACATACCGATTACAAAGGGAACAACGTATGTTGTTATGCGGTCTGACCGATAAAGATCTTCGTAGAATATGTAGGAGCCAATATGAGCATCCAGGTTCCGCTATTGGTTATTGACCGAAGACGTGTCTCGATCATGTCTACATTGTTCTCGAACCGTAGGGTCCGCACGCTTAAGGTTTCGATGACAGTTATATTATGAGTTTATGAGTTTTGATGTACCGAAGGAGTTCGGAGTCCCGGATGAGATCGGGGACATGACGAGGAGTCTCGAAATGGTCGAGACGTAAAGATCGATATTGGACGACTATATTCGGACATCGGAAAGGTTCTGAGTGGTTCGGGTATTTTTCGGAGTACCGGGGAGTTACGGGAATACGGGGGGAAAGTATTGGGCCTTATTGGGCCATACGGGAAAGAGAGAGGGGCTGCCTAGGGCAGGCCGCGCACCCCCCAAGGCCTAGTCCTAATTGGACTAGGGGGAGGGGCTGCTCCCCCTCCTTCCTTCCCTTCTCCTTTCCCCTTCCTTGTCTCCTACTCCTACTACATGGAAGGACTCCTAGTTGGACTAGGAAAGGGAGAATCCTACTCCCGGTGGGAGTAGGACTCCCTAGGGCGCGCCATAGAGAGGGCCGGCCCTCCCCTCCTCCACTCCTTTATATACGGGGGCAGGGGGCACCCCATAGACACACAAGTTGATCTTCGTGATCGTTCCTTAGCCGTGTGCGGTGCCCCCCTCCACGATATTACACTCGGTCATACTGTAGCGGTGCTTAGGCGAAGCCCTGCAACGGTTGAACATCAAGATTGTCACCACGCCGTCGTGCTGACAGAACTCCTCCCCGAAGCTTTGCTAGATCAGAGCCCGGGGTGCGTCATCGAGCTGTACGTGTGTCAAGAACTCAGAGGTACCGGAGTAACGGTGCTTGGATCGGTTGGACCGGGAAGACGTACGACTACTTCCTCTACGTTGCGTCAATGCTTTCGCTTCGGTCTACGAGGGTACGTAGACAACACTCTCCCCTCTCGTTGCTATGCATCACCAAGATCTTGCGTGTGCGTAGGATTTTTTTTAAATTACTACGTTCCCCAACAGTGGCATCCGAGCCTAGGTTTTATGTGTTGATGCTATATGCATGAGTAGAACACAAGTGAGTTGTGGGCGATATAAGTCATACTGCTTACCAGCATGTCATACTTTGGTTCGGCGGTATTGTTGGATGAAGCGGCCCGGACCGACATTACGCGTACGCTTACGCGAGACTGGTTCTACCGCCGTGCTTTGCACACAGGTGGCTGGGGGGTGTGAGTTTCTCCAACTTTAGTTGAACCGAGTGTGGCTACGCCCGGTCCTTGCGAAGGTTAAAACAACACTAACTTGACAAACTATCGTTGTGGTTTTGATGCGTAGGTAAGATTGGTTCTTGCTAAGCCCATAGCAGCCACGTAAAATTTGCAACAACAAAGCAGAGGACGTCTAACTTGTTTTTCCAGGGCATGTTGTGATGTGATATGGTCAAGACATGATGCTAAATTTTATTGTATGAGATGATCATGTTTTGTAACCGAGTTATCGGCAACTGGCAGGAGCCATATGGTTGTCGCTTTATTGTATGCAATGCAATCGCCCTGTAATGCTTTACTTTATCACTAAACGGTAGCGATAGTCGTAGAAGCATAAGATTGGCGAGACGACAACGATGCTACGATGGAGATCAAGGTGTCGCACCGGTGACGATGGTGATCATGACGGTGCTTCGAAGATGGAGATCACAAGCATAAGATGATGATGGTCATATCATATCACTTATATTGATTGCATGTGATGTTTATCTTTTATGCATCTTATCTTGCTTTGATTGACGGTAGCATTATAAGATGATCCCTCACTAAATTATCATAGTAAAAGTGTTCTCCCTGAGTATGCACCGTTGCGAAAGTTCTTCGTGCTGAGACACCACGTGATGATCGGGTGTGATAGGCTCTACGTTCAAATACAACGGGTGCAAAACAGTTGCACACGCGGAATACTCAGGTTTAACTCGAGAGCCTAGCATATAACAGATATGGCCTCGGAACACGGAGACCGAAAGGTCGAGCGTGAATCATATAGTAGATATGATCAACATAGTGATGTTCACCATTGAAACTACTCCATCTCACGTGATGATCGGACATGGTTTAGTTGATATGGATCACGTGATCACTTAGAGGATTAGAGGGATGTCTATCTAAGTGGGAGTTCTTAAGTAATATGATTAAATGAACTTAAATTTATCATGAACTTAGTCCTGGTAGTATTAGCATATCTATGTTGTAGATCAATAGCTCGCGTTTAGCTCCCCTGTTTTATTTTTGATATGTTCCTAGAGAAAACTGAGTTGAAAGATGTTAGTAGCAATGATGCAGATTGTATCCGTGATCTGAGGACTATCCTCATTGTTGCACAGAAGAATTATGTCCTTGATGCACCGCTAGGTGACAGACCTATTGCAGGAGCAGATGTAGACGTTATGAACGTTTGACTAGCTCAATATGATGACTACTTGATAGTTTAGTGCACCATGCTTAACGGCTTAGAATCGGGACTTCAAAAACGTTTTGAACGTCATGGACCATATGAGATGTTCCAGGAGTTGAAGTTAATATTTCAAGCAAATACCCGAGTTGAGAGATATGAAGTCTCCAACAAGTTCTATAGCTAAAAGATGGAGGAGAATAGCTCAAGCAGTGAGCATGTGCTCAGATTGTCTGGGTACTACAATCGCTTGAATCAAGTGGGAGTTAATCTTCCAGATAAAATAGTGATTGACAGAATTCTCTAGTCACCATCACCAAGTTAGTAGAACTTTGTGATGAACTATAATATGCAAGGGATGATGAAAGTAATTCCCAAGCTCTTCGTGATGCTGAAATCGACGAAGGTAGAAATCAAGAAAAACATCAAGTGTTGATGGTTAACAAGACCACTAGTTTCAAGAAAAGGGCAAAGGGAAGAAGGGGAACTTCAAGAAGAACGGCAAGCAAGTTGCTGCTCAAGTGAAGAAGCCCAAGTCTGGACCTAAGCCTGAGACTGAGTGCTTCTACTGCAAAGGGATTGGTCACTGGAAGCGGAACTACCCCAAGTATTTGGTGGATAAGAAAGGATGGCAAAGTAAACAAAGGTATATTTGATATACATGTTATTGATGTGTACTTCATTAGTGTTCATAGCAACCCCTCAATATTTGGTACTAGTTCAGTTGCTATGATTAGTAACTTGAAACGGGAGTTGCAGAATAAACAGAGACTAGTTAAGGGTGAAGTGACGATGTGTGTTGGAAGTAGTTCCAAGATTGATATGATCATCATCGCACACTCACTATACTTTCGGGATTAGTGTTGAACTTAAATAAGTGTTATTTGGTGTTTGCGTTGAGCATAAATATGATTTGATCATGTTTATTGCAATACGATTATTCATTTAAGTTAGAGAACAATTGTTGTTCTGCTTACATGAATAGAACCTTCGATGGTCATACACCCAATGAAAATAGTTCGTTGGATCTCGATCGTAGTGATACACATATTCATAATATTGAAGCCAAAAGATGCAAAGTTAATAATGATAGTGCAACTTATTTGTGGCACCGCCGTTTAGGTCATATTGGTGTAAAGCGCATGAAGAAACTCCATGCTGATGAGATTTTGGAATCACTTGATTATGAATCACTTGATGCTTGCGTACCTGTGACGCCTGGATAATTAGGCTACAATAATCCCACGTTAATGATGCCACGTCACCTCGATTACAGTGGCTAATCTCCCGTTAGTTCGAAACTGATTCGAATTCGAATTAAAAATCAAGCAAACAATAAAAGTTTTCAAATATTAAAACTAAAATGTTCGGGTTGTGCCAAATAATGCGTAGGTAATTATTGTGAAGAAACCACATTTCTGTAAAGTATTTAAATGCTCTATATAAACAAAACAACAACCAAAAACAATTAACTAAATGCCTTTTGTATTTTATAAACTATTAAACTAATTCATTTTGGATTAAAACCTTTTGTGGCAGTGCCATTTAATGCAATTTGAATTATGAGGCAAGTTAAACTTTTTACAAAAATCAATTGGTGGCTCTACTAAATGCGAAACAGTGTAGAAAAACTAAATAGAAAAGAAAAGGTGAAAGAAAAAACAAAAGAAAAGAAAAAACAGGGGAAAACCCCCTGCTGGGCCGTGGCCCAGCTGGCCACCAGGCCAACCAGGCCGGCCCAGCCGTCCGCACCCCACTCCTCCATATCCCCCCGAGCAACCAAAACCCTAGCCCCACTTGTCCCACTCCTCTCACGATCCCCACGTCCCCCTCGTCTCCCTCACCCGCCGCCACCACACAACACACACACGCACGCACGCATTTGTGCCGGGGAGAGGAGCTCCTCGCGCCCGACTTCCCTCGCGTGCATCAGTGCCCCGCCTCCCGTCGTCACCAGTGCAGCCCCTGCTGCACGCCCCCTGCCGCCGATGCCGCCAAGAACCGCTCTGCCGACGCTCGTCGCCGAACACCGCCCCGTCGCCGGATCTCGCATCCCCAACCCCTTCCCAAAGGCTCCACCGAGCATCGCCGCCGTCTTCTCTCCAAACGCCGGTGAGGCCACCTTCGGCCTCCACTCCCTCCTCTCTTCGCCGCACACGCACGCTCACCGCCCCACCGTAGCTGTCCCGCGTTCGCGCCCGCGGTCACCCCAGACACCGTGCGCGCCCGTTGGCCGTCCACCGCGCCGGGCCAGACTCACTGCGCCTCGGGCACCTCCCCTGTGCTGCGCCCAGCCTGCTTCGCCGTTACCCTGCCGCCTGCACCCTGACGCCCCTGAACGCAACCACGATCGCGCCCGTCGGCGATGCTCTGCCTGCTGCTGCTCCCCGCTGTGTGCGCGCGCACGCGCCGCCCGGTGCCGTTTCCGTCCCGCAGTGGCCTTGCCGCGGCCCGCCGACGCGCAGCCTTAGCCCCCTGTGCCACTGCTGTCGCTCGTCGCTGTGGCCGTCGGCGCCCAGCGCCGATCCCTCCCTGTCGATCTGGGCGGGTGCCCGATCGATCCGCCCCGCTCTGCTGCCCACACCCGTTAAGCCCCCCTGTACCTATGGCACGAGGGGCCCACGCCCCTGTACTGTTTAAAAAAAAGAATTAAGAATTAAAATAAAAATATTAGTTAATTAATTAAATAAAATAATTAATTAACTTAATTAACACTATTTAGTTAGCTAATTAACTCTAATTAAACCTGCTAATTAAATTTTATCAAATAATTAGTCTTCAGCCAATGACATGTGGGACCCGCCTGTCAGTTTGACTAAGTCAACTAACTGGTTGACTGATGACATCACGCTGACCTCATGCTGACATCATAATGGCATTTTCTAAATTAAATTAATTCTGTTAATCCTAAAAATGAATTAAAAACTTTGAAAATTAATATTAATTAATCCGTAATTCGGATGAAAATACTTTGTACATGAAAGTTGCTCAGAACGACGAGACGAATCCGAATACGCAACCCGTTCGTCTGCCATGCATCCCTAGCATAGTGAACCTGCAACATTTCACCTCCGATTCATCTGTCCGAAAACGCGAAACACCGGGAATACTTTCCCGGATGTTTCCCTCCTTTCCCGGTAACACCCAGTACTGCGTTAGGGCACACCTAGCACCGTTGTCTGCTCTGTCATGCATCGTCATGCGCCTGTTTGCAATGTATTTACTGTTTCTTCCCCCTCTTCTTCTCCGATAGACCCCGAGACCAACGCTGATGCCCCTCTGTACGACTACGTCAACGGCGACCTTTCCTTCTTGCCAAAGCAACCAGGCAAGCCCCCCCCCCTTGATCACCAGATATCGCCTATTCTTCTCTCTACTGCTTGCATTAGAGTAGTGTAGCATGTTACTGCTTTCGGTTAATCCTATTCTACTGCATAGCCTGTCATTGTTGCTACAGTTGTTACCCTTACCTGTTATCCTATTGCTTAGTATAGGATGCTAGTGTTCCATCAGTGGCCCTACACTCTTGTCCGTCTGCCATGCTATACTACTAGGTCGTGATCGCTTCGGAGGTGAGCACGGGCATATGCTATATACTTTACACTGTTACATTACCTGTGATACTGTTCGGAGATGGGGGCTGAAGGGGCAGGTGGCTCCATCCCGGTAGAGGTGGGCCTGGGTTCCCGACGGCCCCCGACTGTTACTTTGTGGCGGAGCGACAGGGCAGGTTCAGACCACCTAGGAGAGAGGTGGGCCTGGCCCTGGTCGGCGTTCGCGATACTTAACACACTTAACGAGATCTTGGTATTTGATCTGAGTCTGGCCATTTGGTCTATACGCACTAACCAACTACGCGGGAAAGATATGGGCACTCGGCGTCGTGGTATCAGCCGAAGCCTTCGTGACGTCAGCGACTGAGCGGCGCGCGCCGGATTGGAATGTAAGCCTGCTCTTGTATTAAGGGGGCTAGTTCTGCTTCCGGCCGTGTATGCAACGTGCAGGTGTGCTCAGGGCGATGGGCCCAGACCCCTGCGCGCATAGGTTTAGACCGGCGTGCTGACCGCTCTGTTGTGCCTAGGTGGGGCTGCGACGTGTTGATCTTCCGAGGCCGGGCATGACCCAGGAAAGTGTGTCCGGCCAAATGGGATCAAGCGTGTTGGGTTATGTGGTGCACCCCTGCAGGGAAGTTAATCTATTCGAATAGCCGTGTCCCTCGGTAAAAGGACGACCCGGAGTTGTACCTTGACCTTATGACAACTAGAACCGGATACTTAATAAAACACACCCTTCCAAGTGCTAGATACAACCCGGTGATCGCTCTCTAACAGGGCATCGAGGAGGGGATTGCCGGGTAGGATTATGCTATGCGATGCTACTTCGAGGACTTCAGTCTACTCTCTTCTATATGCTGCAAGACGGAGGCTGCCAGAAGCGTAGTCTTCGACAGGATTAGATATCCCCCTCTTATTCTGGCATTCTGCAGTTCAGTCCACTGATATGGCCCCTTACACATATATCCATGCATATGTAGTGTAGCTCCTTGCTTGCGAGTACTTTGGATGAGTACTCACGGTTGCCTTGTTTCCCCTTTCCCCATCTCTCTACCCGATTGCTGCAACCAGACGATGGAGCCCAGGATCCAGACGCCACCGTCGACGACGACTCCTTCTACACTGGAGGTGCCTACTACTACGTGCAGCCAGCTGACGACGACCAGGAGTAGTTAGGAGGATCCCAGGCAGGGGGCCTGCGCCTCGTTCGACCTGTATCCCAGTTTGTGCTAGCCTTCTTAAGGCAAACTTGTTTAACTTATGTCTGTTCTCAGATATTGTTGCTTCCGCTGACTCGTCTATGATCGAGCACTTGTATTCGAGCCCTCGAGGCCCCTGGCTTGTATTATGATGCTTGTATGACTTATTTTATGTTTTAGAGTTGTGTTGTGATATCTTCCCGTGAGTCCCTGATCTTGATCGTACACGTTTGCGTGCATGATTAGTGTACGATTGAATCGGGGGCGTCACAATACCTTGGCTTATGGGCAAGATGACTAAAACTCCGTTCTCCGGAACAATGGAGCGAGAAACTGACTTGTTCAAAATAATACATACTGATGTATGCGATCCGATGAGTGTTAAGGCTCGCGGCGGATATCATTATTTTCTGACCTTCACAGATGATTTGAGCAGATATGAGTATATCTACTTAATGAAAAACTAGTCTGAAACATTTGAAAAGTTCAAAGAATTTCAGAGTGAAGGGGAGAATCATCGTAACAAAAATAAAAGTTTCTATGATATGATCACAGAGGTAAAATATTTGAGTTACGAGTTTGGCCTTCAATTAAAACAATGTGGAATAGTTTCACAAACTCATGCCACCTGGAACACCACAGCATAATGGTGTGTCCGAACATCATAACCGTACTTTATTGAATATAGTGCAATCTATGATGTTTCTTACCGATTTACCACTATCGTTTTGGGGTTATGCATTAGAGACAGTTGCATTCACGTTAAAAAGGGCACCATCTAAGTCCGTTGAGACAACACAATCTGAACTGTGGTTTGGCAAGAAACCAAAGTTGTCGTTTCTTAAAGTTTGGGGTTGTGATGCTTATATGAAAAAGTTTCATCCTGATGAGCTCAAACCAAAATCGGAGAAATATGTCTTCATAGGATACCCAAAGGAGACTGTTGGGTAATCACAGATCCGAAGGCAAGACATTCGTTGCTAAGAATGGATCCTTTCTAGAGAAGGAGTTTCTCTCGAAAGAAGTGAGTGGGAGGAAAGTAGAACTTGATAAGGTAACTGTACCTGCTCCCTTATTGGAAAGTAGTTCATCACAGAAATCTGTTCCTGTGACTACTACACCAATTAGTGAGGAAGATAATGATGATGATCATGTAACTTCGGATCAAGTTACTACCGAACCTCGTAGGTCAACCAGAGTGAGATCCGCACCAGAGTGGTATGGTAATCCTATTCTGGAGGTCATGTTACTTGACCATGACGAACCTACGAACTATGAGGAAGCAATGATGAGCCCAGATTCCGCAAAATGGTTTGAGGCCATGAAATCTGAGATGGGATCCATGTATGAGAACAAAGTATGGACTTTGATGGATTTGCCCGATGATCGGCAGGCCATAGAAAATAAATGGATCTTCAAGAGGAAGGCAGACGCTGATAGTAGTGTTACTATCTACAAAGCTAGAATTGTCGCAAAAGGTTTTCGACAAGTTCAAGGTGTTGACTACGATGAGAACTTCTCATGAGTATCTATGCTTAAGTCTGTCCGAATCATGTTAGCAATTGCCGCATTTTATGAAATCCGGCAAATGGATAAACAAAACTGCATTCCTTAATGGATTTATTAAAGAAGAGTTGTATACGATGCAACTAGAAGGTTTTGTCGATCCTAAAGATGTTAACAAAATATGCAAGCTCCAGCGATCCATCTATGGACTGGTGCAAGCATCTCAGAGTTGGAATATACGCTTTGATAAGCTGATCAAAGCATATAGTTTTATACAGACTTGCGGTGAAGCCTGTATTTACAAGAAAGTGAGTGGGAGCACTACAGCATTTCTGATAAGTATATGTAAATGACATATTGTTGATCGGAAATAATGTAGAATTAGTCTGCGAAGCATAAAGGAGTATTTGAAAGGAGTTTTTTGAAGAAGAACCTCGGTGAAGTTGCTTACATATTAAGCATCAAGATCTATAGAGATAGATCAAGACGCTTGATAAGTTTTCAATGAGTACATACCTGGACAAGATTTTGAAGTAGTTCAAAATGGAACAGTCAAAGAAAGAGTTCTTGCCTGTGTTACAAGGTGTGAAATTGAGTAAGAATCAAAACCCGACCACGGCAGAAGATAGAAAGAGAATGAAAGTCATTCCCTATGCCTTGGCCATAGGTTCTATAAAGTATGCCATGCTGTGTACCAGATCTATTGTATACCCTACACCGTGTTTAGCAAGGGAGTACAATAGTGATCTAGGAGTAGATCACTGGACAGCGGTCAAAATTATCCTTAGTGGTATAAGGATATGTTTCTCGATTATGGAGGTGACAAAAGGTTCGTCGTAAAGGGTTACGTCGATGCAAGTTTTGACACTAATCTAGATGACTCTAAGTCTCGGTCTAGATACATATTGAAAGTGGGAGCAATTAGCTAGAGTAGCTCCGTGCAGAGTATTGTTGACATAGAAATTTGCAAAATACTTACGGATCTGAATATAACAGACCAGTTGACTAAAATTATCTCACAAGCAAAACATGATCACACCTTAGTACTCTTTGGGTGTTAATCACATAGCGATGTGAACTAGATTACTGACTCTAGTAAACCCTTTTTGCTGTTGGTCACATGTCGATGTGAACTATGGGTGTTAATCACATGGTGATGTGAACTATTGCTGTTAAATCACATGGCGATGTGAACTAGATTATTGACTCTAGTGCAAGTGAGAGACTGAAGGAAATATGCCCTAGAGGTAATAATAAAGTTATTATTTATTTCCTTATTTCATGATAAATGTTTATTATTCATGCTAGAATTGTATTAACCAAAAACATAATACATGTGTGAATACATAGACAAACAGAGTGTCACTAGTATGCCTCTACTTGACTAGCTCGTTGATCAAAGATGGTTAAGTTTCCTAGCCATAGACATGAGTTGTCATTTGATTAACGGGATCACATCATTAGGAGAATGATGTGATTGACAAGACCCATTCGTTAGCTTAGCACCCGATCATTTAGTATGTTGCTATTGCTTTCTTCAAGACTTATACATGTTCCTATGACTATGAGATTATGCAACTCCCGTTTGCCGGAGGAACACTTTGTGTGCTATCAAACGCTTGGGTGATTATAAAGGAGCTCTACAGGTGTCCCCAAAGGTAGATGTTGGGTTGGCGTATTTCGAGATTAGGATTTGTCACTCCGTTTGTCGGAGAGGTATCTCTGGGCCCTCTCGGTAATGCATATCACATAAGCCTTGCAAGCATTGCAACTAATGAGTTAGTTGCGAGATGATGTATTACGGAACGAGTAAAGAGACTTGCCGGTAACGAGATTGAACTAGGTATTGAGATACCGACAATCGAATCTCGGGCAAGTAACATACCGATGACAAAGGGAACAACGTATGTTGTTATGCGGTCTGACCGATAAAGATCTTCGTAGAATATGTAGGAGCCAATATGAGCATCCAGGTTCCGCTATTGGTTATTGACCGAAGACGTGTCTCGGTCATGTCTACATTGTTCTCAAACCATAGGGTCCGCACGCTTAAGGTTTCGATGACAGTTATATTATGAGTTTATGAGTTTTGATGTACCGAAGGAATTCAGAGTCCCGGATGAGATCGGGCACATGACGAGGAGTCTCGAAATGGTCGAGACGTAAAGATCGATATATTGGACGACTATATTCGGACATCGGAAAGGTTCTGAGTGGTTCGGGTATTTTTCGGAGTACCGGGGAGTTACGGGAATACGGGGGAAAAGTATTGGGCCTTATTGGGCCATACGGGAAAGAGAGAGGGGCTGCCTAGGGCAGGCCACGCGCCCCCCAAGGCCTAGTCCGAATTGGACTAGGGGGAGGGGCTGCGCCCCCTCCTTCCTTCCCTTCTCCTTTCCCCTTCCTTGTCTCCTACTCCTACTACATGGAAGGACTCCTAGTTGGACTAGGAAAGGGGGAATCCTACTCCCGGTGGGAGTAGGACTCCCTAGGGCGCGGCATAGAGAGGGCCGGCCCTCCCCTCCTCCACTCCTTTATATACGGGGGCAGGGGGCACCCCATAGACACACAAGTTGATCTTCGTGATCGTTCCTTAGCCGTGTGCGGTGCCCCCCTCCACGATATTACACCTCGGTCATATTGTAGCGGTGCTTAGGCGAAGCCCTGCGACAGTTGAACATCAAGATTGTCACCACGCCGTCGTGCTGACAGAACTCCTCCCCGAAGCTTTGCTGGATCGGAGCCCGGGGTGCGTCATCGAGCTGTACGTGTGTCAAGAACTCGGAGGTACCGGAGTAACGGTGCTTGCATCGGTTGGACCGGGAAGACGTACGACTACTTCCTCTACGTTGCGTCAATGCTTCCGCTTCGGTCTACGAGGGTACGTAGACAACACTCTCCCCTCTCGTTGTTATGCATCACCATGATCTTGCGTGTGCGTAGGATTTTTTTTAAATTACTACGTTCCCCAACAAAGATTTATATATGGGAAGTAGTCATACGGTCACCAGAAAGGTCAGTGGGCATATCGGTATTGTACCGGGGCCACCGGAGGGGTTCTGGGGGTCCACCGGGAGGGGCCACCTCTCCCGGAGGGCTTCAGTATGACATCCAAGGCGCAGCCCCTCCCCTCCTCAACACCTCTCCTCCTCCGTTAAGAGCTTGGCGAAGCCCTGCCGGAGTACTGCTGCTCCACCACCACCACGCTGTCGTGCTGCTGTTGGAGCTCTCTTCCTCAACCTCTCCCTCCTCCTTGCTGGATCAAGGTGCGGGAGACGTCCTCGCTCCGTACGTGTGTTGAACGAGGAGGTGCCGTCCGTTCAGCGCTTGGTCATCGGTGATTTGGATCACGACGAGTACGATTCCATCAACCCCGTTCTCTTGAACGCTTCCGCTTAGTGATCTACAAGGGTATGTAGATGCACTCTCCTTCCCCTCGTTGCTAGATTGCTCCATAGATTGATCTTGGTGATGCGTAGAAAATTTTAAATTTCTGCTACGATCCCCAACAGTGGTAACGGTAACAAAAGTAACGAAAGCAAAAGTAATATTTTTGGTGTTTTGTAGTGATTGTAACAGTAGCAACGGGAAAGTAAATAAGCGAGAACCAATATAGGAAAAGCTCGTAGGCATTGGATCGGTGATGGATAATTATGCCGGATGCGGTTCATCATGTAACCGTCATAACCTAGGATGACACAGAACTAGCTCTAATTCATCAATGTAATGTAGGCATGTATTCCGAATATAGTCATACGTGCTTATGGAAAAGAACTTGCATGACATCTTTTGTCCTACCCTCCCGTGGCAGCGGGTCCTAATGGAAGCTAAGGGATATTAAGGCCTCCTTTTAATAGAGTACCGGAACAAAGCATTAGCACATAGTGAATACATGAACTCCTCAACTATGGTCATCACCGGGAGTGGTCCCGATTATTGTCACTACGGGGTTGCTGGATCATAACACATAGTAGGTGACTATAGACTTGCAAGATAGGATCAAGAACACACATATATTCATGAAAACATAATAGGTTCAGAGCTGAAATCATGGCACTCGGGCCCTAGTGACAAGCATTAAGCATAGCAAAGTCATATCAACATCAATCTCCGAACATAGTGGATACTAGGGATCAAACCCTAACAAAACTAACTTGATTACATGATAGATCTCATCCAACCCATCACCGTCCAGCAAGCCTACGATGGAATTACTCACGCACGGCGGTGAGCATCATGAAATTGGTGATGGGAGATGGTTGATGATGATGACGACGACGAATCCACCTCTCCGGAGCCCCGAACGGACTCCAGGTCAGCCCTCCCGAGAGGTTTTAGGGCTTGGCGGCGGCTCTGTATTGTAAAACGCGATGATTTCTTCTCCTTGATTTTTTTCACCCCGAAAGCAAATATATAGATGTTAGAGTTGGCGTCGGAGGAGCTCCAGGGGGCCCACGAGGTAGGGGCACGCCCTAGGGGGGAGGGTGCGCCCCCCACCCTCGTGGACAGGTGTGGGGCCCCTGGTCTTCATCTTTGGCAAGGATTTTTTATTATTTCTGAAAAGACGTTCCGTGGAGTTTGACGTCATTCCGAGAACTTTTGTTTTTGCACATAAATAACACAATGGAAAGTCTGCTGAAAACAGCGTCATTCCGGGTTAGTTCCATCCAAATCATGCAAGTTAGAGTCCAAAACAAGGGCAAAAGTGTTTGGAAAAGTGGATACGACGGAGACGTATCAACTCCCCAAGCTTAAACCTTTGCTTGTCCTCAAGCAATTCAGTTGATAAACTGAAAGTGATAAAGAAAAACTTTTACAAACTTTGTTTGCTCTTGTTGTTGTAAATATGTAAAGCTAGCATTCAAGTTTTTAGCAAACATTATGACTAACCACATTTGCAATAATTCTCAGGTCTCATTTCTACTCATATCAATAGCATAATCAACTAGCGAGTCATAAAAATAAATCTCGGATGACAACACTTTCTCAAAACAATCATAATATGATATAACAAGATGGTATCTCGCTAGCCCTTTCTGAGACCGCAAAACATAAATGCAGAGCACCTTTAAAGATCAAGGACTGACTAGACATTGTAATTCATGGTAAAAGAGATCCAATCATAGTCATACCCAATATAAATTAATAGTAATGAATGCAAATGACAGGTGCGCTCTCCAGCTAGTGCTTTTAATAAGAGGGTGATGACAACATAAAAGTAAATAGATAGGCCCTTCGTAGAGGGAAGCAGGGATTTGTAGAGGTGCCAGAGCTCGGTTTTGAAATAGAGATAAATAATATTTTGAGCGGCATACTTTCATTGTCAACATAACAACTAGGAGATGGCGATATCTTCCATGCTACACACATTATAGGCGGTTCCCAAACAGAATGGTAAAGTTTATACTCCCCCTCCACCAACAAGCATCAATCCATGACTTGCTCGAAACAACGAGTGTCTCCAACTAGCAACAGTCCCAGGGGGAGTTTTGTTTGCAATTATTTTGATTTAGTTTGCATAAAGCATGGGACTGGGCATCCCAGAGACCAGCCATTTTCTCGTGAATGAGGAGCGGAGTCCACTCCTATTGAGAATAACCCGCCTAACATGGAAGATAAGGGCAGCCCTTGTTGATACATGAGCTATTCGAGCATACAAAACAGAATATTTATTTGAAGGTTTAGAGTTTGGCACATAAAAATTTACTTGGAACGACAGGTAGATAGCGTATATAGGAAGGTATGATGGACTCATATGGAATAACTTTGGGGTTTAAGGGATTGGATGCACAAGCAGTATTCCCACTTAGTACAAGTGAAGGCTAGCAAAAGACTGGGAAGCGACCAACTAGAGAGCGACAACAGTCATGAACAGGCATTAAAATTAATAAACATTGGATGCAAGCATGAGTAGGATATAATCCACCATGGACATAAATATCGTGAAGGCTATGTTGATTTTGTTTCAACTACATGCGTGAACATGTGCCAAGTCAAGTCACTTAAATCATTCAAAGGAGGATACCACCCCATCATACCACATCACAACCATTTTAATAGCATGTTGGCACGCAAGGTAAACCATTATAACTCATAGCTAATCAAGCATGGCACGAGCAACTATGATCTCTAATTGTCATTGCAAACATGTTTATTCATAATAAGCTGAATCAAGAATGATGAACTCATCATATTTACGAAAACAAGAGAGGTCGAGTTCATACCAGCTTTTTTCATCTCAGCCAGTCCATCATATATCATCATAATTGCCTTTCACTTGCACGATCGAACGGAGTGAATAATAATAAGAGTGCACGTGCATTGGACTAAGCTGGAATCTGCGAGCATTCAATAAACATGAGAAGACAAGGCAATATGGGCTCTTGGTTAAATCAACAATAATGCATATAAGAGCCACTTCAACAATTTAATCATGGTCTTCTCCTATCGACCCCTAAAGAAAAGAAAAGAAATAAAAACTATTTACATGGGAAAGCTCCCAACACTACAAAAAAAATACACTTCCGTGATGATACGTGTTTGTCATAGTAGGTCGCACTTTCTGTAATGCATGTACATCCATGACGATTTTATGAGAGAATCAAGATAGTCATACCTGTGCTGTCGTAGAAGTGTTCCATGACATTACCAAAATTATCATCACGGAAGTGTCCACTTCCATGACGATAAATCCCGCATCACAGAAGTGCTTTCGTCAAGGGTGACCGACACGTGGCATCCACCGTAATGGAACGCCGTTAAGCTATCGGGTTGGGTTTTGGATCCGATAACCCGTTAACAGCCCCGACCAATGGGAATTTTCCACGTGTAAAATCATCATTGGCTGGAGGAAACACGTGTCGGCTCATCGTTGGGACAAATGTCATCCACTCATTGGACAGAAGGCACCTGTGATACGTCGACACATGGCACGACCCAACAGAGGCCCATTCCTGTGAAAAGGCCGGCCCGTTTGACTTGGACAAAAGGTGGCGGGCCGGCCCATGTAAAGCCTGTTAACGGCCTGTTCGCATATAGCCCATTTACAGCCCGCTAACCCAAGGCCCGTTACGCCCTATCCAAATTAGGCCCAGTAGCGTCATCTCGGCCACCCAATATGATTCCAGCCCATTTTCACTTCTGGCCCATGTATGGCCCATGATGTCTTTTGGCCCATATGAGGCCCTATGTAACTCTTGGCCTATTAACGGCCCATGGTGAAATTGGCCCTTAATGAACGGTGTATCACTTTACACCCATTAACGACCCGTGGTGAAACTGGCCCGTAATGAACAGTGTATCACTTAATACCCATTAATGGCCTGTTATTCCGTTGGGCCGTTTCCAGCCCATGTTATCTTTCGGCCTTCTCAGAGCCCATTTATTCTTGGGCTCATTTCCAGCATTCGTTTACTTACGACCCGTTACTGTCATTTTCTGCTTGTGGGCCAAATTCAGCCCGTGGTTACAGTCGGCCCATTTGTGGTCCGTTAATACGTTGGGCCGTTTTCATAGCATCATCAAATACGGCCTATTAACGATGGCCCGTTATGGTCGGCCCATGAACGGACGATTCCAACTCTAGCCCGTTTACGGCCATAATGCGGCCAGTTATTGGCCCATGTTTGGCCAATCGATCATACTGCCCGTATAAGGCCCATTAATGATACGACCCGTAGAAGGCCCATTGTTTCTACGGCCCGTAAAAGGCCCATTGTTTCTACGGCCCGTAGAAGGCCCACTTTTTCTACGGCCCGTAGAAGGCCCACTGTTTCTATGGCCCGTAGGAGGCCTAGAGTCACTACAGTAAATGTTAGCCCATGGTTATTGTGGCCTAGTTTTAAAAAATAGGTTATTGCAGCCACTAGCAAACCGCAGAAAAAGAACTGCAATGACTACAAGAAAACAAATAAACAAGACAACAAGGAAATACATAAGCAAGCAACTTACGCTAGGCTATCACGGCTATCACACATATTACATCCACTGGGCATCAAAGTTCACCATAGTGCAAATAAACGCGTCGACAAAAGAATATACAAAACTGAGAGCACTTCAGAAGGCACTAGGCCTATCCAGGTCGGGCCCCCCAAATAGCTGAAGAAGCTGAGTAGACCTCAATTGTGTCAACGATAGATGCATCAACACTAGATTTAAGGCATGATGGTGCGCACGATAGTCCTCTAACATCTTCATTGCATCTTTGACTTCAAGTCAGAGCTGAGCTGAAGCAAGCCTTTCCGCTTTAAGTTGAGACCGAAGAAGTCGAACTGATTGAGGCAGCGACTGCACAGAGGTTGTCTCACACCTGCTGGTGAGTAGCTTCAACTCACTGTCTTCATCAAGGCAGGACCTTGGGGTCATCTCGCTGTCCTCAAGATGGTTTGGCTCCCTATCTTCCCTAAAGTTCTGCCTGGCGTAAGAGATACGAGTATGAAAGAGAAACAAGGAGACACGTAACAGGTTTCACAATAATATAAGCAAATAAATGGATCTGTTCTGCATAAGGAGCATGTTTTTACAACTACAATTTGAAACTGGTAGTTGTTGCAAACATCCAATCAGATGTAAACAGCAAAGCAAACAGCAGTGGAGGAAATGATGCCTATCCAAATCTATACTAGAACAAAGTTTGAAGGCTTGAGAAGGATGAACTTACATTACATGTTAACACGGGCTGGACAAAGCCCTTCTCCATGTTGATGGAAGGATAACACAATAAATTCCCCAAAGAAAATTCTTTATAAGCATTGCCATTATTCTACATTTTGCAAAGAGTAAATATAGATCAAATAATATTGGAAGAAACAGAGGATAATGAAGCTTAGGTGCAGACTGATGATACATAATCAAATAGCAATTAATTAAGTACAGCGTTACAAGGCAAAAGGGAGAGAGGTACTTACAAGAGCAATGCAGAGCCCATTATTGTTTTGAGACCGTATGATCCTTTGAGCAAGGAGATTCATCTGAAATTAGTTTTCATACAAGAGAAAAGGTAAGGCACAAGCAGAAATTTAGGAGTTCAAATTCTGAATTGACATCATAGACAGTACCTGACGCTGGGCTCCCAACAGTTCTAATAGGGATTTGTCCACTGGAGTAGGGGTAAAGTGTGGTACAGTTGGGCCTGTGTTTTCTGTGGCTGCTGATCTATCTGATTTAACAGGTATCACTACCTTTTCCAAATACCTAGTTTGTACTCCTTGAGGATCAGCACTCACCCTCTTCCTTTTGGACATCTATTACGAAAGAACAACATTTGACTGAAAAAATATAGTGTGACGACACATGGAATAGGTACAGAAAATGGATAGGTATGACATATACTCATATATGATGCTTAAGCTAAGAAAATGGTGTAACAAAGTGGAAGTAATGCAAGAGGTCAGATGCAAAATATGTGCGACCAATACAACTATGCAAAGTTAGAGCAAGCACTGAGGGAGTCCTGGATTAGGGGGTGTTCGGATAGCCGGACTATACCTTCAGCCGGACTCCTGGACTATGAAGATACAAGATTGAAGACTTCGTCCCGTGTCCGGATGGGACTTTCCTTGGCGTGGAAGGCAAGCTTGGCGATGAGGATATTTAGATCTCCTACCATTGTAACTGACTTTGTGTAACCCTAATCCTCTCCGGTGTCTATATAAACCGGAGGGTTTTAGTCCGTAGGACAACAACTCCAACATACAACAATCATACCATAGGCTAGCTTCTAGGGTTTAGCCTCCTTGATCTCGTGATAGATCTACTCTTGTACTACCCATATCATCAATATTAATCAAGCATGACGTAGGGTTTTACCTCCATCAAGAGGTCCCGAACCTGGGTAAAACATTGTGTCCCTTGTCTCCTGTTACCATCCGCCTAGACGCACAGTTCGGGACCCCCTACCCAAGATCCGCCGATTTTGACACCGACATTGGTGCTTTCATTGAGAGCTCCTCTGTGTCGTCACTTTTAGGCCCGATGGCTCCTTTGATCATCAACGATGATGCGGTCCAGGGTGAGACTTTTCTCCCCGGACAGATCTTCGTCTTCGGCGGCTTCGCACTGCGGGCCAATTCATTTGGCCGCCTGGAGCAGATCGAAAGCTACGCCCCTGGCCATCAGGTCAGGTTTGGAAGTTTAAACTACACGGCTGACATCCGCGGGGACTTGATCTTTGACGGATTCGAGCCACAGCCAAGCGCGCCGCACTATCTCGATGGGCATGATCTAGCTCTGCCGCCGAACAGTGTCCTAGAGGCCGCACGCGTGTTGGTTCCGACCCTTAATTCAGAGCCTGCTGCGCCGATCGAGGATGAGCGGTTGGACGCCACCTCAGGGGCTGCGATCTCAAAGGCGATCGAGCCAAACACCAGCCCCGCACTCTGCATGACCCGTGACTCCGAGGATCCGGATTCGTATCCGTACTCCGAACCCCCCGCGCCCCTGCCGATCGAATCCAATTGGGCGCCGATCATGGAGTTCACCGCCGCGGACATCTTTCAGCACTCGCCCTTCGGCGAAATCCTGAAGTCACTAAAGTCTCTCTCTTTATCAGGAGAGCCCTGGCCGGACTACGGTCAGCAAGGATGGGATGCGGACGATGAAGAAATTCGAAACCCACCCACCACCCATTTGGTAGCCACCGTCGATAATTTAAACGACGTGCTCAACTTCGACTCCGAAGACATCGACGGCATGGACGATGATGCAGGAGACACAGATGAACCAACGCCTATAGGGCATTGGACAACCACCTCATCTCATGATGTGTACATGGTGGATACCCCTAAAGGTAGCGTCAACGAGGAACACGGGGATGGAACGAAGGATCAATCCCTCGAAAAACAATCAAAGCGTCGGCGTAAATGCCGACCCAAGCCCCGCCTCGATACAGACCCAGCCGTAGAGCAGGATGAGCCAGCAGACGACTTGCATGCCCTAGAGCAACCGTCCGAACAGGGCAGCCCGGATGAAGAAACCGAACATCCCTCCCCCGGCGAAAATGGCATTCCGGACGACCTTACGCCGGATAAGCCCACGGGGAAGAAGAACCTCCACAAGAGGCTCGTTGCAACCGCACGCAGCCTGAAAAAGCAGAAGCGGAAGCTAAAAACTACAGAAGATGCACTCAGGATCAGATGGAGTAAAGTAATCAACACCGCAGACAAATACGGCGATAGTCGCCGCACTAAAAGCTATCCGAAGCGAAAGCTACTGCCTGAATTCGACGAAGAGGCCTTAGAGCCCTCGCACTCAAAAAGTAAGAAAGCCACACGGTCGGATAGACGACCCCATGGCCAGCATAAAGCGGCAAGCGGCGCCGCACTTAAACCGGCACGCGACCCACTTACGGATTCACATCAAAAAGATGGCCCAGCCAGGTCCATTTACGGGCCAAGAAAACAAGCTCTTGTAAGCAATACAATAAAGCCATTATCAGAATCCGGCACACCCAAATACAGGGGCGTCGCACACCCCCTATGTTTCACCGATGAGGTACTGGATTATGAATTTCTAGCGGGATTCAAACCCGTAAACATAGAGGCATATGATGGAACAACAGACCCTGGAGTCTGGATAGAGGATTACATCCTCCACATACATATGGCTAGAGGAGATGACCTCCACGCCATCAAATATTTACCCCTAAAGCTTAAAGGACCAGCCCGGCATTGGCTTAAAAGCCTTCCTGAAAACACAATTGGAAGGTGGGAAGAGCCCGAGGACGCTTTCCGAGCAAATTTTCAAGGGACTTATGTTCGTCCTCCAGATGCAGACGACCTCAGTCACATAACACAACAGCCCGGAGAGTCAGCTCGGCAGTTCTGGAATAGATTTCTTACTAAAAAGAATCAGACAGTCGATTGTCCGGACGCCGAAGCCCTAGCAGCTTTCAGGCACAATGTCCGAGACGAATGGCTCGCTAGACACCTCGGCCAAGAAAAGCCAAGAACAATGGCCGCATTAACAAGCCTCATGACCCGCTTTTGCACAGGAGAGGACAGCTGGTTGGCAAGATGTAGCACCAGCGACCCAAGTACATCCGAAACTAGGGATGGAAACGGAAAACCGCGACGCAACAAGGATCGTCGCCGGACTAAGGAAAACAGTCCGAAGAGCACGGGAGTCCACGTCGGATTCAAAGGCTCACGACAGAATCAGAAAAGCCGCCCCTCCAGGATAACAGAGATGATTTATCCAACCTAAACAAAATCTTGGACAGGATATGTCAAATACACAGTACTCCCGGGAAGCCTGCTAACCATACCCACAGAGATTGTTGGGTTTTCAAACAATCCGGCAGACTCAACGCCGAACACAAGGGGCTCTACACACCAAGCGAAGACGAGGACGAACCCCAAAAGCAGAGCACCAGGAAACAGAAGAATTTCCCACAAGAAGTAAAAACAGTAAACCTACTTCACATAACAAAACGTGCGGCGCCCATAAAGGTACGCGCCACACGACCTATCCCAAAGGGGTCCCGCCACTGGTTGTCAAAACCAATCATCTTCGATCATCTGGATTATTCTAGAAGTACCAGGAACGCAGGCTGGACTGCCTTGGTACTCGATCCAATAATTGGCGGGCTCCAGTTGTCAAATGTCCTAATGGACGGCGGCAGTGGACTAAACCTGATATATCAGGACACAATCCGTCACATGGGGATAAACCCAACAAGAATCCGCCACAGCAAAACCTCCTTTCAAGGGGTAGCGCCTGGTCCGGACACCCATTGCATGAGTTTTATCCGGCTAGAAGTTATATTCGGCTCTACCGATAACTTCCGCTGCGAAAGGCTAACTTTCCACATCGTCCCATTCTCAAGTCGCTATCAAGCACTGCTGGGGCGCGAAGCTTTTGCCCGCTTTTACGCAATACCGTATTATGCATCTCTCACGCTTAAGATGCCCGGTCCACGAGGCATCATCTCCTTGAAGGGGAAGCATTGAGCACTCCTCCCCCGAGCGGAGGATTGTGCGACCGCTTTAACAGCCCCACAATACAATGGCTTCACCAGCCAGAACATCCGAACAGGTCATTAAGACCACGGGCACGGATAGACGAGCCCGGCATGCCCTAGGGGCTCTGCATATATAAGAGACAATAAAGCTCAATTTTACATATTTTACTTTATATTTGTTTATTTAATACAACTTTTGTTCAGCACGCCTTTCTTTTTTCTTTCAACTTAGTTCCTCTCTTTTACAGATGAACGTCGTGCTGCGCCCGTCCAGGATACGGCACAACAGAGACACAGGCGCAGACGTGCAGTAGGGACCCGTTCCAAGGATTCTTTTCAGATTAAGACCCTGCGTAAACCTTTTTTACTGTCTCTTGTTGCTACACATCCCCTGGTTCTATAACCAAGGAGGAGGCTGGCGTCTTGGCATGTGGCCACGTCAGAATTCCTGCGCGTACCTGGACACTAGGGGCTTATACCTAAGAGCATTACTTTGCCCGCTCTCATAAAGACCGAATACCTTAGGGAGTGTTCGGCGTCGCGAGTTTGGCCTTATATGCATCAGCTCCGAATCATGATTTTGGTTAATGTTGGGTTGCCCGTCTCCTGTGTTCGGTCGCCTTACGTTCCGCTCTATCGGCTAAGGCGGCACCAGGAGAACTACTGCGATTGTGCCCCGGTTCGGTCGAGCGAGCACCTCAGTAGAGAAAGCCGAAAACCGACTGTCATGATATAGCGTGAGACTGGTCAATCACTCGATGACTCTTCAGAATCTATAGGATTCCTCCGCATTAACGAAGGGCCGTTTCCCGTCCAGGCACAGACGCGCCCCGAATTCGGGCGAGCACAGTCGCCACCAAGCGCTATCTAAAGAGTCCCAGTGTCAAGCTCCTATGGCTAAGTGAAAGTGTTAAAGCATTATAGTCCGGTTGCCTAGTTCG
Organism: Aegilops umbellulata; assembly: GCA_032464435.1. NCBI lineage: Eukaryota > Viridiplantae > Streptophyta > Magnoliopsida > Poales > Poaceae > Aegilops > Aegilops umbellulata. The sequence goes on from CP136059.1 coordinate 257,189,302, forward strand.
CTGCGCCATCACCTCCTTTGTAGGACCAAGACGTTGGATTAAGTGTGAAAAAGCGCCTTCTGCGAGCAGCCCCGCACTATGTGCGTTGGGGCTGAAGCCAACGACTGCCATCTTTCAGATTATATATATATATATATATATATATATATATATATATATATATATATATATATATATATATTTTAAAACGACCGCACAGGAGGTGTTCCACATACTTGAAGGTACAAGTATAAAAGCCTACTACAATTCAACAAAATACTGCTTTATAATTACATATGCTATATCAGAACATAGCATCCTTCGAGCACTGCGTCTCTATTACACGAGCGCCTTCAAGTACTTCCTGAAAATAGTGCTCGGAGGGAACTCGGCTTTTGTCTGAATCTCGGGATGCAACAACGGTGGTCTCCATCTCCGCCCAGTATGTCTTGACACGGGCAAGAGCCATCCGTGCGCCCTCTATGCACGCTGACCTCTTCATTGCATTGATACGTGGCACCACATCAAGGAATCGCTACACCAAGATGAAATAACTCTTCGACTCCGATCTCCCCGGCCATAAATGACCCATGACACACTTCATGGCGAGTCCGGACAACCTATTCAGTTTGGCCCACTGAGCCAGACGATCGTCCACCGCCAGTGGATGCTCTAGATTGTGGAACTGCGACCAGAAAAGTTTTTCCACTTCGCGATCTTCTTGATCTCGAAAGTGTTCGGTCGCATCAGCAACACTTGCTGCCAAATCCAGATAGGTGTCCTCCACACTCCACATCCGGTCCAACGGAGCAAACTTCGGATCGCAAAACTTCCTCCTCAGCATAAAGGGCTTCCCAGCCGCAATCTGTCCGGCCTGGCGCAGCTCCTCCTTCGCAGCTCTCATCGCAGAGCGAGCGTCCTTGGCATCAGCAACGGCCTTCTGTAAGTCCGTCTGCCTCGCCCGGTCTTCTTTCTCAAGAAGCTCGCAACGGTCAGCAGCACTCTTTAACTTCACGGCCATCTCGGCCATCTCCTTCTTGCTTCGGCAGTGAGCAGCTTGTTCGGCTCTCAGCTCTTCAAGGGCCTTCTCGGCAGCCACATCCCTTTCTCTGGTTTGTTCCTTAGCTCGGGCAAGTTCCGCCCAAAGACGCTCCACGGCGACCGCACCATCTGCATCAAGCACACACATTGTAAGATATTGGCATCAAGCTCATCTTACCAGGTGCCGCCCAAGGAGTTACATACCTTGAGCCTCATCAAGCCGCTTGTTGACGAGCGCGATGTCGGCATCTGCCACGTCAAGTTGCCGCTTTAGTTCGGCAAAATCATCAGTTCGGCTCGATTCCGGACACTTCGCCACCTACATTTAAAGGCGACATTTTAGACCTAGGGTTATGATCCTCTGCACGCTGTCACTTCTGACAACGCACAGAGTCTTAGGGGCTACTATCTACACAGGGTGCATCTTATTTATGCGCAATTGACAAAAGTGTACATTATCTAATGTACCTCAAATCCCGTCAGTAAACTTCTGACGGCCTCGTGCAATCCGCTTTCCGCGGACGAAATCCTTTCAATCACCGTGCCCATCAATGCACGGTGCTCCTCTGAGATAGAAGCTCGCCCCAGCAGATTCTTCAGCTCCTCCACCCGAGCACCAGACGGTGCCGGACTTACCCTATGGCCTCTTTCGACGGCCGGACACGGAGAACCTTGGGGGGCCACGTGGCTATCTTCCGCCCCTGCCGGATTCGGAGTAACCCTCCACGACGACACCTCAGGGTCGCCTGCCTCGCTAGGCGGTACAGCAAGGGGAGGCGTCCCGCTCTCCATCATCTCCGGAAGAAGGTCCCCCGAAGACGAGCTCTGCTGAGAAGGGTTGAGGTCCGAACTACAAGGTAAAATTTCGGTTAATCTTCTTAGGTTTAAAGTAAGGACCTTTCTCTTAAATATACGATCCTTCTCTACTTACGGCTCGCTAGAGGGCTGGCCCCTTTGAGGGCATAGTTCGGCCGAGGTATCCCCGGGCGTAGGACCCTCTGGCGAGGATTCCCCCCCCCCCCCGCTTGGAAGCTATAGCCTCCGGGTGTTCAGAGGCAGTCCTTTTCTTCCCCGGATGAGAGGGACTTTCGGTTCCTTCCCTTCGAACAGCCTCCTTCGAGGAGGCCGTAGCTGCCTTGTCCCCTCCCTTGATTTCCTCTAGAGGCACGACCTTCAACATCCTGACTAGGACGGAATCCGGCCTGGTCTTAGGGAGGGGAGCCGGACACCTTATCAGCTTTGCTTTCGCTATCCACTCCTGTTTAAAAGGCACAACTCTTTTAAGGGGCAAGTTTATGACAAATATATGGATAACAAGTCCGGGCATGAGGCTACTTACTTGAGTATCCGGGCGATTGCAGCTTAGACCCGCGTCCTCGGTCAAATCCGGACACGTTGCTTGTGATCCGAAGAATAGTTTATACATCTCCATGGGTGTTGCGCCCATAAAGTGCTGGAGAGCTCGTGGTCCCTCCGGATTAAACTCCCATAGACGAAGGGAGCGATGTTTCCCGGGCAGGGTTCGGCGGATCAGCATGACCTACGTCACTTTGACCACCCTGAGGTCTCTTTCCAAGAGATCCCTGATGCGGCCCTGCAACAAAGGCACGTCTTGGGATGGCCCCCCAGTCTAGGCCCTTATTGACCCATGACTCTAGCAGCTGTGGGGGACCCAAGCGAAAAGCAGGCGGCACCACCCATTTGGTGCCCCTGGGAGCGGTGATATAGAACCACTCCCGTTGCCATAAGCCGAGCTCCTCTTGAAAAGAGCCCTCGGGCCAGGGAGCATCATCATTCTTACTTATAACAGCGCCTCCGCACTCGGCGTGCCGTCCCTCGATCATCTTCGGCTCCACTTTAAAGGTCTTAAGCCATAATCCGAAGTGAGGGGTAACACGGAGGAACGCTTCACACACGACGACGAATGAGGAAATATGGAGGATGGACTCCGGAGCTAAGTCGTGAAATTCCAGCCCATAATAGAACAACAGCCCCCTCACAAAGGGATCCATTGGGAAGCCTAACCCCCGAAGGAAGTGAGATTTGAACACCACGCTCTCACCGGGCTGGGGACTGGGAACCGCCTTCCCTTGAGCAGGCAACCTATGCGGAATTTTGATGGTCAAGAACTTAGCCTCTCTCAACTTTAGCACATCCTCCTCCGTGACGGAGGAGGGCATCCATCGGCCTCGAAGGTCGGAACCGGACATTGTCGATGGTCCAAAGCGCCTGGAATCTGGAGCCTAGGGTGTTGGAACTCGAGGCGATGGGCGAACTCGTTTGAGGTTGGAAAAAAAGGAGTAAGGCCTTGGTCTCTTTATAAGAGGTTGAATACCAAGAGCCCTCCCTGTGATCGTTTGGTACTCACCTTTAATCGAGAAAACATGCTAAACGAGTACGATTGGGTTACCCACGTCCGTATTGATGAGAATCCCGTAAATAAAGGGGACACGATCTCTGCTTTGACAAGACGTGCCAAGGAAACCGCCTCGCAAAACGCGCTGAGGCGGAGAAGTGAAAACGATTCGAATAAAGGCTTGGCCGTAGTGATGCTATGGAATACGTCAGCAGATTAGATTTGTGTTAATATTATTCTCTCTATGGCAATATGTGGAAACTTATTTTGCAGAGCCGGACACTACTCTTGGTGTTTACAATCTTTTATGAAGAACTTGGAGGAGGAACCTGCCTTGCAATGCCGAAGACAATCTGTGCGCCGGACTCGTCGTCATTGAAGCCTGGTTCAGGGGCTACTGAGGGAGTCCTGGATTAGGGGGTGTTCGGATAGCCGGACTATACCTTCAGCCGGACTCCTGGACTATGAAGATACAAGATTGAAGACTTCGTCCCGTGTCCGGATGGGACTTTCCTTGGCGTGGAAGGCAAGCTTGGCGATGCGGATATTTAGATCTCCTACCATTGTAACCGACTTTGTGTAACCCTAACCCTCTCCGGTGTCTATATAAACCGGAGGGTTTTAGTCCATAGGACAACAACTCCAACATACAACAATCATACCATAGGCTAGCTTCTAGGGTTTAGCCTCCATGATCTCGTGGTAGATCTACTCTTGTACTACCCATATCATCAATATTAATCAAGCAGGACGTAGGGTTTTACCTCCATCAAGAGGGCCCGAACCTGGGTAAAACATTGTGTCCCTCGTCTCCTTTTACCATCCGCCTAGACGCACAGTTCGGGACCCCCTACCTGAGATCCGCCGGTTTTGACATCGACAAGCACCTTGATGGGTGAATAAGATAGGCCATCCTCCACCATGCCAAGTTTGTTAGCCAGTGGATCGTTCCGCAATATTCCTCTCGTGCGCCCATTCTCATATTCATTTTGATAATGTTCAATACCTGACATGCATAAAAACATAAAAAACAAGTGAGATTTTCTTTGTAATGCAGAAGTGATTCTAATCCAATACTGCCTCCTTGTAAACCCCTTTGTGCTATCTCTGCAATCCTTTTAAAAGATATCATGCATGCTGTAATTTATTGTGTGCATTAATATAATGTGGCCTACTACTCAAAATATGAGAGCTCCAGAAGTGATGACACTTCGCAGATGATAGCTTCAACATATAGTAAAGAAGAACAAGTCGACCTGACCTGACAGATTCAAAATATACTGAGGGAGAACAACTCAACCTGACCAGTCGACCGCAAGAGAAGAGTATCATCTTAAAGGAGAGCAGAAGAGCAAGAAGATTGAAGATATTACAAGTCTTTCAATACAATGTCGGTTGGCCACCCATGATGAACCAGAGCACACAAAGAAATACTATTCTTTCCGGTCTCTCCATATGTGGCTCACATGCATTTCGAAACTAAAGTAGGAACATTTAGCTAACCAATTAAACATCTCTCAGTTTTACTAATATCAGCAATAATATCATATATGAATTTGTACAACTAAGCTTGTTTAGCTCGATGGGTGGAGCAGTGCTATTACGACATGAACCACGTAGGCTGATTGTGGTCATCATAAAATGGGGAAAACATAAGCATGATGAGTATAGTGTTGACCGTGGAAGTGGGATGGCAGATCTGAAGCTGCAAGCGCAAAGGGTAGTTAGCAACCGATGTTTGCTTTGAAATAACAACTAAGATTTGGTATGGACAAGAAAGTACGGTCAACAAGTGACAAAGAAATACAATTCTGTTGTCTCTCTATATGTGGCGACATGCATTTGGAAACTCAAGTGGGACCTTTAGATAAACAATTAAATGTGTCGGTTAACTAATATCAGTATCATATCACAATCATATTTGAACAACTAAGCTTTCGAATTCTGAGTGTTGTGTTGTTTAGCTTGAAGGGTGGAGTAATGCTAGTATGCAAGAAAGCACCTACGCAGATCATAGTAGAGTAGATAAAAGGGGAAAACCCTAAGCATCAAGAGAAAAATCAGGAAAGTGGAACTAGTTGGACCAGTGGGTGGTGCACATGCTTTTCAAAACGAATATAGGAACATTAGGTGACCAATTAAACATTCTCTGTTTTAGTGATATGAGCATCATATCAGATTCGCAATTCAACACGTAAGCTTTGGGTTGAGGTCTTGAGGAGCAGTGCTAGCACGACACGAAGCACCTATGATGATGGTAGTGAATATAAAGGGGGGAAACCATAAGCTTTGCGAGTATAGTGCCCGTGCCATGGCGGATCTGAAAGTGCAAACCGGACAAAGCTACTTCGCAACCAAGGTTTGCTTTCAACTAGCCACTACGATTTGGTGCGGACAAGAAAAGTACAGTAAACAAATTATAATCTATTTTCCGGGTGAGATCAATAACTTAAGCACATATGGAAGAGTACCACCTCTCTTGCGACGCCGTGTAGGCCTATGCTGATACGTTGAGGGTGCTGCGGGTGCGATGGCTATCGGCGGCGGGGAAGAAGACTTTAGACGACAGACAGTCGGGTCGGAGGATATATCCTGTTGCCGTGGACGAGGCGGTCGTAGGAGCGGCAACGACAAGGTGGAAGACGGCACCGATGAAGCGAGAGGAGGCGATGAAAGGATCCTGGTCCAGCGCCGTGGATGAGAGACGTCCATCTCTTGCAGTGGACGACGGGGTAGGGGTAGCGGCTCCGGCAAGGTGGAGGATGGGGTGGCGGACGGAGGAGGCTGGCCGCAGTGCGGAGGTTGTCGTGCCGCCACCGGTGTATGAATGGGGAAATGGAGGGGAGGGGGGATCTCAAACTTTGGGACGCGCTTCTCTGAAATGGGGGAAAGTTACGAACTTATCCCCCGTTTAAAATTTCGGACATCGCGTCGGTTGGGGATAGGACGGTAATCTTGCATCTACCAAATATTTGCCAGTAACTATTTTGGGCGAGGATAGGGTGTTTTGCCGCCCACGGTTGGCGCCCACGGTGTATGAACGGGGCTGGCAGGTAGGGCGGTTGTGTCACGTCTGATGGAAGTTACACATCTGCCCCTATTTAAAATATTAGCCTACATCGATTTCAGACGAGGAGAGTTTGTTTTGCCGCCCACCGTGTATGAATGGGGAAATGGAGGAAGAGACACATGTCTTTTGGACGAGCTTGAATCAAATGTGTTTTGCCGCCCACGTTTGGCGCCCACCTTGTCTGAATGGGCTCAGAGGCAGTCGTGTCACGTCTGATTGAAGTTACTAGTCTACCCCTATCGACAGCAGTGTAAATCCGGTCGATAAGGATGACAAGTGTCAGGGGTAGACAGTAATTTCCATCTTGCAAACACTTGCTTCGGGCAGCCCACAAATTATAGTGGGTGTTTAGCCGCTTCGTTCAAAACTTGGGAGAATTAGCATTCACGTTTGCCCTGGGACCTGGCAAACTAAATTCAAATCCAATTTGTATTCGATTACGAATATCCACAGATAATTATATGTTTTGTTATTTATTTCTTCAAAACCACAACAAAGATTTATTCCACCTTTATATATGACTATGATTTAGAAATGTCGTGATCTTCGAATTCAGTAGGTTGGATACACTCTGAGTCAAACAGTTATTTCATCCAATACAATATGCTCACACGAAAAACAGTTCACCTTATGTCCATCATAGAAGTACTGAGGATTACCTCGCCTAAAAAAATTCGGATCATTACAACACATGGACAACATAGGGGATCTTGCAACATAATCCATTCAGAGACATGACACAACATGCAAGTACAATAATCTAATGACAATTTCAACTGGTATCTAAAGAAGAGTCGGGATTACCTTGGGCTTCAGATAGCAGAAACAGCAGGACCTCCTCCGTCTTCAAATGCAACATTCTTACTTCCTCCAATTCTTGGGTTGCTTGCATAATGCGTGCCGCTAATTCCGTAATTTCTAGCCTCAAGATAAAGATTACCTCATTCATGGCAGCCACACCATCTCTTTCTGCCCCTAGTAGAGCCTCAAGCACTATAATATTTGTGCTCAGACTGCTCTCCGGCGGTGTTGCCTCTGAACTGCTACCATCTGGTAACATGGATGGCGCACTGCTTCCACAAATAGATTCCGGGGTTGTACATTGTGTCCTAGTGTGAACAGCATCCTGAAAGGTTTCCGCTGGACATCAGTAAGAGATAGTTATCGTATGATCTAGGCAGTAAGCTTACATGGTAAACGACGGACGAATTATTGCCGAGCATGGCAAACTATATTTAAATGGTTTGAAGCAGCATCAGCCGAAAAGAAATTAATATGGTAAGATGAAACTAGGGATGTAAGTGGCAAATAAACGACATCCGCCAGTCCCATCTAGTTAGTTTTTGCTACCTCCCTAGTTCATTTTCCTCAAAAAACAAAAACTCTTTTGAACTATCATACCACTAGTGGACTTTAATCGGGATTAAACGGGACCCAGTTGACATCCCTAGTTGAAAGGGAGTGTACAACCGCTATATTTAAGTTGCCAAGGCATCTAAGCAGGTGAAATAATCTGAGAAAGCACTTAACAGTGTGGCCTCATATAAACTACGAAGACAGTCTTGTGATGAAGTTGAGAGGAAAAGTTAAGGACTCAAATGAAATAGGCATGCATTTCTTTACGATAGTACAGCAGGCACTGCTCACATATTGGCCAACTCAGGTATAGCGTAACAATAAATAAGCATTCGAATCAAGCAATACAGCAAAGCAGACAACTGAACTATTTGTAATTCGGTAGGATTACACGTTGAGGGCACAGGCCAAGAAAGCAACCCACTCGCATTACATTTCACATGTACTAAAACACACTGGCTTACCATATGTTGCTGTGAAGCCTAGCTGCTGTTGCAATGTTCTTTGAAGAGATCGTCAGCATCCCGTGGTTGCAAATCTAGTTGTTGTAGTTTATTCTGAACCATCTACTTAGGTAAAATGAATTTTAATCTCATGCACTGGTCCGAATTGATCATGAATGGTTCATCTAAACTAATGAAAGAAGGGTGTGTGCATACACGACAATATATCTGCTTCCCTCTATTTTTATGCTTGTTCGAGGTGCCAGCCCCAAAAGAACAAATATTTTGCTTGATGGGGTTGGCAGCTCCATAATTAATAGAAGCATCAAATTAGTCATGCAACTTGGGAAGATCAAGAACACACAAACAGGTAATGAACAGAGGCTCGGAGCAGTGATGTAATAGCTAGCATCAGAAAATGTAGGGTAAAAGGAACAAAAAGCAGCGGAACCACATGCTAGTTTGCTGATGTGTAATTAAGAATAGAGAACATTAAGCAGTCTGATGGAACCAACAGGTGGCATCAGAACAAAACTAAAGCATATTAACTATATGTGCACTGGTATGTAATTTAGCACATGTAACATGTTCACTGCCAGAAGTATGGCCCTACAGGTGCAAGCAGAATAACGCGTCTCATGAAAAATTGAATGATGCCCTGAAGAAATTAAAAGGTGTGGTGCTTATGCTAGGAAAGTGAACGTAGGCACCGACCGTTGGATAATAGTACCTGATTCTCGACGGCGTATGGGTATCGTTGTCATACTTGATAGCTAAGGATCGTCGATGGTGCTCGTGTTGCGGTTGAGTTTGGGCCGGCTTTCACCGTCGCTGAAGCGGCTCCGGTGCTACGGTTGCGGCGCTTGTCGACATACAAGAAAGCTCATCTGTGGTAAGTGAACAATTGCACGATAAAGAGAAAAACCGAAGGAGTACAAATCAAAATAACCTGATGAGGCTGCGGCGTCGGTAAAGCAGGGCCGATGGAGTTGAATATGGCGTCCGTGGAGCGGGTCCGGTGCAGTGGACGAAGGCTTTGGCGGGCGCGTTGTACAGTGCTTTCGGTGAGGCGGATCTGTTGCGGTGGGCGAGGGCTTGTATGAAGGGCCAGCGAAGGGGCGGACGAGGGAGTCAGTGAAGGGCCTACGCTGTGGTGGACGAGGGCGCCGATTAAGCAGATCCGGTGCGGTGGACCATGATGGCGGTTAAGGAGATCTGGAGCGATGGACAAGCCAGTCACTGAAGCGGCTCCGGTGAAGTTGTGAGTTGGCAGTTGGGGGTTCCAAGGTGCGGAAGGTAGATCCGGCAGGGTGTGCGGTCCACCGCTGCGGTGGAGGACTAGATTCGGCGGCTTGCCGTGGTTGGGGGGGTCGGGGAGGGGAAGGGGAGGGGCTCTGGGGAAGAATGTTGGGGGCAAAGAGGGGAAAACAATGGAGTTACCAAAGCAGCCCTTTTCCGTTAACAATGGAGTTAACAATGGAGTTACCAAAGCAGAGGGTAAAACAGGAATATCGCAGGGCTAAACATTCGGGCGCGTGATATATCGATGTGAGCGGGAAGTTTGAAAGCTTTTGGCGCCTAAAATTATAAGTATTTTGCTCTTGTACGACTGACTATGATATCATGGCCGACAATTTGTTTGTTTTGCACGCAAAAAAAGTGCAAGTTCTGAAAATCAATGTCTCTAACTCGAAACTTAGATTGTCCATTCAATTCAAATATGGATCATTGAGCTACTACAATCAAATACCATCATACGGTCCAATTCAAATGAAATTCCAAATGTGTTTATCCTAAATATGATGACAAAAGCAAAAATGTGTATGTGTATGAATAAAGTGGATGATTATAAAGTTTGAACATGCCCGTATGTGTATATCTCTAGGTTTGATATATGAATTTGAAATCACGAAATCCCGGCTTAAAAAATGTACCTCCGTTTAAATGAATTACAAAAGCTAATGATGGAGTCAAATTCCAAAATTCCAATCTTAGGTTTGTAATTCTGGTACATCAAGGTATATCACGCATGTTCAAAAGTATCGTTATCTCATAGTACAAACTGTGAAACAAATTAATCAACCATGAGTGCACAATATCTCAATTACGCTAAAGTCCCTCAAATATAGACACCTCACTCTTTATCTGAAGTCAACCCCCCCACCACACACATACACACACACACACAGAAATCATTCTCTCCCCCAAACACCAACACACGAGCACATTAACACCCCTCTCTCTTGTAAAGTCCAGACCCCAACATAGGTCTCTATCACTTTGTCTCTCGGGCATGCACACATCTCTTCCCTCACTCTCTAGGTCTCCCGCTATCTCTCTTACCCAAGCACACGCACTATGTAGAGTGTATATTTCCCATACACACAAAACGTCGCCCCCAAACGTCTATCTCCCTAGTTATATGGTTCTCGCGCACTCACCTCACACACCACCCCCACTGCAAACAAGCACACTTTGTCTCCTTGTGCACCACTCTCCTCTTTCTATCTCTCCCACATGCGGACCCACCCCAGCTCCTTCCCTGTATACATATATGTCGTGACTCTTTGCATAGCTCCCTAATGTATAATCGTTCTTGATTTCGCACATTGTTCTCTACACCATCTACTCTAGATCTCTCATGAAGTCCCTATCACACACTCGATGACTCGCTTCCCTTGCGTCTCCGTTCATAGGCCAATTTCAGACAACATCAACATTGTCTCCCTACCTATACGCCATTTATGGACACAAACGACCCCTCTCGCCCCCTCTCTTCCTCTCTCTCTCTCTCTCTCTCTCTCTCTCTCTCTCTCTCCGTCACTAGCTCTCTCTTTCTCTCGCTCTCACACCCCTCTCCCACACACACACACTCGATGTCTCTTCCAAATAATCTGCTCCCCCCGCCCGCACCTGTGCTATCTCGCTACTACACATGTCACACCATCCCCCTTCCCTTATACTAGGTTTACATCATCAGTGGTCTCTCTACTCCACATACACTCTCTTCCTCTCACACACAAACGCGTGCACAAACACACACAGACATGCACAAACACCCATTTATCTTGATCCTCATCTCTCCTCATGTCCGCATGTGTATCTCACACACTCACTCTCTAATTATGTATATGTGTCTCCACGTTACACAACACAAAGCCCCATGTATATGTCTCTCTCTATCCTCCACACACTTAGACACAAAGAATCTGTTATCATTGCCTCAGTCTCTAACATATCGCACACGCACTCTCTCTCTCTCTCTCTCTCTCTCTCTCTCTCTCGCAAACACGCTCAACAAGGGTTTCCCCGTGAATAACTTACCGTCTATTCATCAACAGTTGTGGCAGTACGGCGAACACGAGACGTGAAAAAGAATAAATCTACACGTGCTTAGACCACCTAGTATGACTACTAGGACTAGAGCAAGCCAAAAAGCGCGCCCTCGTCACCCCCTCCTTGTCGGCGACGGGAAAATCTTTGTTTTACAAATTCGAGAAGTCATTGTGCTAAGGCCCCACATGCCGAGGCGTTGAATAGAATGTAGATGCTAGTTTATCGAAGCAAGTATCGATAATATGTTTGTATCTCCATACTTATATTTCTTATCTTATAAAAAACTGAGTTGGTGATGATGGTACGTGTGCCATCTTGCAATATAGACCGTCCGATCTATATCTGACGGATGGAAATTAAACTAAAAGATACCCGCACCCCTCTCCACATTTGCAGACAAGGCCTTCCCTCGTTCATCCTTATCTCCAACAAACCTCATTGTTGAGCAATTAAGAAAGGAAGCCTCTGGAACAAACTGGCCTGGTGGCCGCTGCCGGCGTCGTCAATCCCCATGCCTCCGCTCAGTCTGACCACCAACCACCACCACACCCCACTCCTCTTCACCTTATCTCATATTTCTCAAGATATCATTAGTTTTTACACATGGGATTACTCCCGCAAAGGTCAATCACAACAAGTGTTTTATAAAAAATGCATCTTGATGTTCCGTACAATGCACGGATCTTGCTAGTACTCCTACACAAGACTAAGTTGGTGATGCTGGTGTGTCTGCCATCCGTCGTTTCTGACCATTAGATCTACATCTAACGATTGTGAGGTAAGTTGTTGCCTTTTCTCACCAACATCCCACTTGTCTACCAATTTGCAGAAAAACCCATAATTAGTATCTTAAAACCAACCACATCCCTCCCTGACCTCACCAAAACAGCCCAAGGAATATATTCTAATTGAAACATAATATATCTCTAGTGACATATGTATATCAAAATTAGAGTGTTTTGTATCAAGTTTGTGAATAAGTATTATTCTAATTATGATTCGTTCAACGGACATGAACATTGCTAGTATTTCCAACCATGCATTTTTTCCTAGTATTCCATAGTTTCGAGTTTTCCATCAAGATATTAGTCACTCATGGTTGATATTTACTTTCAATCATGTATACATATGCACTATGTAACTAGCCTTGCTTATTGGCTTCCAAAGCTTAACTTTCACTCCTACTTACAATATGTAGAGTATTTAACAAAAAACTACCACTTTCAACCAGCCCTAGGAAGAATCTATTGTACAAAAAATAGCAAAAACATACCCAAAATTTCTTAATCCATGCCAAAAACTACCTAGTACTCCTACCGATTAGGTTCGTTTAAACCCATTTATGACAGGGTTGGCCCACACGTCCGTGCTGATGAGGCAGCTTAAACCAACACATTTTGTTTCACCGTTGACGTGAGGGACCCACATCTGACCTTCTATCCTGTTATTCCCCCTCAAATCATTATTTTTCCTGAACATTATTTCAAACAGTACTGATGCGTGTTCGTCGGTGGCGCCGATGATGAGCGAGTTGGCCGCCGCTCCGCCGGACAGGCCGGACGCCGTGCTGGCCTCCACACGGGTTGGCAGGCTGGCCCGAGCGTGACTCACGAGCGAGCAAGCCACCGTGCTGGCCTTCGCTCGAGCCAGATGGCTGGCCTTAGCGCGACGCGCATGAGCAAGCTGCCGCGCTGCCGTGCCAATCTAGCTAGCAAACCTTGCAGACAAGCAGCTGGACGGAGCTATCTTGGCTAGCTAGCGGCCGCGAGCGCCGGACGGAGCTGGCATCCGGGCTACCGCAACATGGGCTCCGCACCGCCTGCGGTTTTGACCTCGCCTTCTGCCGGCGGCGGTAGCTGCATCCCATGGCCGAGGATGACTAGGTGGAGGGGCCGGAGGTAGGAGATCACTCAAGGATTTTTGTTGGTAAGAGCATGTAGAATGGTTGATAAGGTAGTCTTATCTTAAGTCTGCCACGTATGCAAGTGGTAGTAGTTTCTTGGCATTTTAGTGGTTTCTTGCATTATTAGAGCAAGTACAATAGAGCTGAGTCAGCGGGCTATAAGAAATAAACTAGTATATTTCTGCTTAGTTGGAGGAAAGAGAAGAGGAGAGAGAAGGTAAGCGGGCTCTTCGTGAAGAGCCAGCTCTAGCACGTGCTCCTAGGCACTTTGTGAGAATGAGAAGTGGGCCACATAATAAAAAAGGAGTACACTCTTTTGATCTATTATTGTACATGTTGGCTATAAGATGGGTTGTAGATGACATGGCACTGGCTTATAGCCACCAGCTGGCTATACTGTTAACCATGCTCTCAGGGGTTTCTTGTAAGGAACAATGTACGTACTACTAGCGACAAAAGGCGATTCTAGGTTGCGTTGTACTCCAACGAGTACTACTAGTGGTCGCAGGACTGTATACCTCGTTTTGTGGGTTCGATCCCGGCCAAACGCACGACGGCCTTTAAAAATAGTACTACTACACTTCGCTGCGAGCCAATATTTTACACGGGTAGTTTGAGTTTTGAAGTCAAACGGACATGCGGCCCCACAATCTGGGTGCACTGGACAGCCTAGCCACGTGAACGAGTTTTCCTTCCCAGCATCCCGTGGCTCGCGTGCTCGCCCTAGCTGCACCTCGCTTGCAGCTTCCTCATCAGCTAGTAGCATATTTGAACTAGCGCCTCCCAATTAAGCCCGAGGAGCCGGAAAGGCCTGGCGGGGCATTGGGAAGTGGGAACTGTGCAATATGGCTCTGTACGTAAAGTGCTCTACCACTACTCTGTAGCTTGTGGCGTTGCACGCATGGACTTCACTCCATTATCGGCTCTACTATAAAATAAATTCCTCTTGACGTGTTTTTTTTAAACGGAGGCAAAAGCTTTGCTTCATCTCATTCATAAAGAAGGAACTACTAACAAAGTTTGACGAGATCCCTTACACCTCCACAAATGGAAGCAAAAAGCCTAGTCTCGCTGTATCAAATAACTCAAATGTTCTGCCCCCGCAGTAACCGTCGCTGATAAACAGGCTGCTAGTGTGTGCGTGAGAGGAGCGGCTGAGTAGGCCAGCTACGTGAGAGGAGCGGATGAATAGAGCACCGAGAGTACCCACTAGGCCACTACGCAGGTGTACTTCCCCTGCATTGATAGTACAACGATGGTTCTAGAGAACAGTAGTACCCTCCACTTCCAACTGTAGCTCCTTGGCCCTGAGATTCAAGAGTTCAAAACTGATGCACTATACTAGACTAGACTAGAAGTACAGTACATCGCACTACTAGTTGAGAAAAGTAGTACTAGTACTGCTACAGTACGAGTACGTACTCCTCTGTCACATAATGTAAGACGTTTTTTGACACTAGTTGGCATGTACAAAAAATGGCAAAAACATATCCAAAATTTCTTAATCCACGCCAAAAACTACTACCTAGTGCCAACAAATTATTACTAGTGCTATTATTTACAGTATAATGCAATCCCATAACGTTCCATAATGCTAGTACTAGTAGTAAATACTAGCCTCACCCCTTCGCTGAGGAAGGATCTACAGTTGGAAGGGACGAGGCCCTGCGATTACTACGCTCTTATCTCCCCCTCGCCAGTTCCCCTCCCCCTGAAGAGAAGGCAGTTTGTCGCTGCTCCCATGGATTCTCCAGGCGGTTCTCCCCCTCGTCGGGGCTGGGAGACCTTGGACGACGATCCTCTGGGAGAAATCTCACGCCGCTCCAACGTCCTCACCATCGCAAGACTCGGTGCTTCCTGCACCAACTTTTTCAAGACGCTGCTTAAGCAGGCTTGGGAAAAGGCCATGCTTGTTGGTCTTCCATGCGTCCTCGAGGAGAAGGTTCTTCTATGGGACAATCCTTCGAACAGTCCACCGCTCCCTGGCCATGGTTGCACGTTGACTCCGCTAGAGTTGCCGACGTTGAGAGGTAGTCGAATTTTGTCCGATGAGCAGGTCAGTAATGGAGTTTGATCATGTAGTACTTAGTTATTCCATTTCCATCCCGTAATTTCTCCTCTGCCCACCGTCATATATATAGGTCTGGGTCGGTGCCAACGAAGATTGGCTTGCATACCTCCGGCCGGATACCAGCATCATTTTGCACAACATCCACAGCAGTGCGGCCGTTCTGGTAGACCCCTTCTCCACCATTGGGATCGGCCTTCCGGACTGGCTGGGCTTGAATACGTATGATGATGCCTACATGAGATTGAAGAAGATAGCAATTGCGAACCCACTGACAAAGCGACGCGGCTACGACGATTACTATCTCATTGCGGTGTTCGACATAAGGATTGCCATCAATGCAAGAGGCAGTAGCGGCAGAGGCTGGCGCATGTTGGCGGCGACAGATTTGTACCCCTACATGTTCGAAGACGCCGTGCGCCATCTAGGCCGCATCTTCGCGGTGACAAGCCAGGGGACTTGTTTCATCTGGTTGCCATCCTACGGTACAAGAGATTACAAACGGAATGCACAAACCATCATTTGTATCCCTAATGGTACTCCATTATTTTGCAGGGACCAGTCATCCCCCGATCAAAATAAGATCGCCGATCCTGGATGTGCATTTGCATCCGCGATTCGGTCTAACCTGGAACCTTGTAGCTGACTTTGGCATATTGGGATCAACTATCTTAGCAGTCGTTACCCATGGTACCACTGATGTGTGATAACCCACAAGTATAGGGGATCGCGACAACTTTCGAGGGTAGAGTATTCAACCCAAATTTGTTGATTCGACACAAGGGGAGCCAAAGAATATTCTCAAGTATTAGCAGCTGAGTTGTCAATTCAACCACACCTGGAAACTTAGTATCTGCAACAAAGTGTTTAGTAGCAAAGTAATATGATAGTGGTGGTAACGGTAACAAAAGTAAAGACAACAAAAGTAACGTTTTTGGTATTTTGTAGTGATTGTAACAGTAGCAGTGGGAAAGTAAATAAGCGAGAACTAGTATATGGAAAACTCGTAGGCACCGGATTAGTGATGGATAATTATGCCGGATGTGGTTCATCATGTAACAGTCATAACATAGTGTGACACAGAACTAGCTCCAATTCATCAATGTAATGTAGGCATGTATTCTGTATATAGTCATACATGCTTATGGAAAAGAACTTGCATGACATCTTTTGTCCTACCCTCCTGTGGCAGCGGGGTCCTATTGCAAACTAAGGGATATTAAGGCCTCCTTTTAATAGAGAACCGGAACAAAGCATTAGCACATAGTGAATACATGAACTCCTCAAACCATGGTCATCACCGGGAGTGGTCCCGATTATTGTCACTTCGGGGTTGCCGGATCATAACCCATAGTAGGTGACTATAGACTTGCAAGATAGGATCAAGAACTCACATATATTCATGAAAACATAATAGGTTCAGATCTGAAATCATGTCACTCGGGCCCTAGTGACAAGCATTAAGCATAGCAAAGTCATAGCAACATCAATCTCAGAACATAATGGATACTAGGGATCAAACCCTAACAAAACTAACTCGATTACATGATAAATATCATCCAACCCATCACCGTCCAGCAAGCCTACGATGGAATTACTCACGCACGGCGGTGAGCATCATGAAATTGGTGATGGAGGATGGTTGATGATGACGACGGTGACGAATCCCCCTCTCCGGAGCCCCGAACGGACTCCAGATCAGCCCTCCCGAGAGGTTTTAGGGCTTGGCGGTGGCTCCGTATCGTAAAACGCGATGATTTCTTCTGTCAGATTTTTCTCTCCCCGAAAGCCAATATATAGAGTTGGAGTTGGCGTCGGAGGGTGTCCAGGGGGCCCACGAGGTAGGGGGGCGCGCCCTAGAGGGGGTGGGGCGCCCCCACCCTCGTGGATAGGGTGTGGGCCCCCTGGTCTTCATCTTTGGCGAGGATTTTTTATTATTTTTTATAAGACATCCCGTGGAGTTTCAGGTCATTCCGAGAACTTTTGTTTTCTGCACATAAAACAACATCATGGCGATTCTGCTAAAAACAGCGTCAGTCCGGGTTAGTTCCATTCAAATCATACAAGTTAGAGTGCAAAACAAGGGCAAAAGTGTTTGGAAAAGTAGATACGACAGAGACGTATCAACTCCCCCAAGCTTAAACCCTTGCTTGTCCTCAAGCAATTCAGTTGACAAACTGAAAGAGAAAAAGAAAAACTTTTACAAACTCTGTTTGCTCTTGTTTTTGTAATTATGTCAAGCCAGCATTCAAGTTTTCAGCATATATCATAACTAACCATATCTGCAATAATTCTCAGGTCTCATAATTACTCATATCAATAGCATAATCAACTAGCGAGCCATAATAATAAATCTCGGATGACAACATTTTCTCAAAACAATCATAATTTTATATAACAAGATGGTATCTCGCTAGCCCTTTCTGAGACCGCAAAACATAAATGCAGAGCACCTTTAAAGATCAAGGACTGACTAGACATTGTAATTCATGGTAAAAGAGATCCAATCATAGTCATACCCAACATAGATTAATAGTGATGAATGCAAATGACAGTTGTGCTCTCCAGCTAGTGCTTTTTAATAAGAGGGTGATGACTCAACATAAAAGTAAATGGATAGGCCCTTCGCAGAGGGAAGCAGGGATTTGTAGAGGTGCCAGAGCTCGGTTTTGAAATAGAGATAAATGATATTTTGAGCGGTATACTTTCATTGTCAACATAGCAACTAAGAGATGGCGATATCTTCCATGTCACACACATTATAGGCGGTTCCCAAACAGAATGGTAAAGTTTATACTCCCCCTCCACCAACAAGCATCAATCCATGGCTTGCTCGAAACAACGAGTGCCTCCAACATACATCAGGTCCCAGGGGGAGTTTTGTTTGCAATTAATTTTGATTTAGTTTGCATAAAGCATGGGACTGGGCATCCCGGTGACCAACCATTTTCTCGTGAGTGAGGAGCGGAGCCACTCCTCTTGAGAATAACCCGCCTAACATGGAAGATAAGGGCAGCCTTGGTTGATACATGAGCTATTCGAGCATATAAAACAGAATGTTCATTTGAAGGTTTAGAGTTTGGCACATACAAATTTACTTGGAACGGCAGGTAGATACCGCATGTTGGAAGGTATAGTGGACTCATCTGGAATAACTTTGGGGTTTAGGGGATTGGATGCACAAGCAGTATTCCCGCTTAGTACAAGTGAAGGCTAGCAAAAGACTGGGAAGCGACCAACTAGAGAGCGACAACAGCCATGTACATGCATTAAAATTAATAAACATTGGATGCAAGCATGAGTAGGATATAATCCACCATGAACATAAATATCGTGAAGGCTATGTTGATTTGTTTCAACTACATGTGTGAACATGTGCCAAGTCAAGTCATTTAAATCATTTAAAGGAGGATACCATCCCATCATACCACATCATAACCATCTCAATAGCATGTTGGCACGCAAGGTAAATCATTATAACTCATAGCTAATCAAGCATGGCACAAGCAACTATGATCTGTAATTGTCATTGCAAACACGTTTATTCATAATAAGCCGAATCAAGAACGATGAACTCATCATATTTACAAAAACAAAAGAGGTCGAGTTCATACCAGCTTTTCCCATCTCAGTTAGTCCATCATATATCATCATAATTACCTCTCACTTGCACGACCGAACGGTGTGAATAATAATCAGAGTGCAGGTGCATTGGACTAAGCTGGAATCTGCGAGCATTCAATAAACAGGAGAAGACAAGGCAATATGGGCTCTTGGTTAAATCAACAATAAAGCATATAAGAGCCACTTCAACAGTTTAATCATGGTCTTCTCCTACTGACCCCCAAAGAAACGAAGAGAAATAAAAACTATTTACACGGGAAAGCTCCCAACAAGCAAAAGAAGAATGGGAAATATTTTTGGGTTTTCTTTTTACTTACTACTACAGAAAGAAGGTAAATTACTACTATTTTTTTTGTTTTTATTAAGGTTTAACAAACACACAAGAAGAAAGCAGGAAAAACAAAATACACTAGCATGGATATTGCAGTGAAAGAGTATGAGCACCGACATCTAGCAATGAGTGTGTGTGAACATAAATGTAATGTCGGTGAGAAATACGTACTCCCCCAAGCTTAGGCTTTTGGCCTAAGTTGGTTTATTGCAAGGGATAGCCTGGCGGATACCCGTAGGTGTAGCTGGGGTCATACTGCGACGAGGAATAGTTTGGGTTGTGTTGTGATGCAGCGGCTATCGCATCCTGAGCTGCAACATGGAGTCGGGCTACCTCCGCTCTCCTCTCGTACTCATCTGCCTCCTCTTTAGTAATTGTTGGGGAACGTTGCAGAAAATTAAAATTTTTCCTACGGTTTCACCAAGATCCATCTATGAGTTCATCTAAGCAACGAGTCATGGGAGAGAGATTGCATCTACATACCACTTTGTAGATCGCGAGCGGAAGCGTTCAACGAACAGGGATGAGGTAGTCGTACACGACGTGATCCAAATCACCGGAGATCCTAGCACCGAACGGACGGCACCTCCGCGTTCAACACACATACGGTCAGCGTAACGTCTCCTTCTTCTTGATCCAGCAAGGCAAAGGAGAGGTTGGGGAAGATGGCTCCAGCAGCAGCACGACGGCGTGGTGATGGTGGAGCTGCAGTACTCCGGCAGGGCTTCGCCGAGCTCTACGGAGGAGGAGGAGGTGTTGGAGAGGGAGAGGGAGGCGCCAAGGACCAGGGGTGCGGCTGCCCCCTCCCCCCCTTTATATAGGAGTGCCAAGGGGGGGGGGGCGCCGGCCCTGGGAGATCTGATCTCCAAGGGGGCGGCGGCCAGGGAGGATTTCCTCCCCCCCAAGTCACCTAGGAGGTGCCTTCCCCTAGTGGGACTCTTCCCCTTTGGAACCCTAGGCGCATGGGCCTCTTGGGGCTGGTTCCCATTGGCCCATGTAGGCCAAGGCACACCCCCTAGAGCCCATGTGCCCCCCCGAGGCAGGTGGCCCCACCCGGTGGACCCCGCGGGACCCTCCGGTGGTCCCGGTACAATACCGATAACCCCGAAACTTGTCCCGATGGCCAAAACAGCACTTCCTATATATAATTCTTTACCTCCGGACCATTCCGAAACTCCTCGTGACGTCCGGGATCTCATCCGGGACTCCGAACAACCTTCGGTTTGCTGCATACTAATATCTTTACAACCCTAGCGTCACCGAACCTTAAGTGTGTAGACCCTACGGGTTCGGGAGACATGCAGACATGACCGAGACGGCTCTCGGGCAATAACCAACAGCGGGATCTGGATACCCATGTTGGCTCCCACATGCTCCACGATGATCTCATCGGATGAACCACGATGTCGAGGATTCAATTAATCCCGTATACGATTCCCTTTGTCAATCGATAGTTTACTTGCCCGAGATTCGACCGTCGGTATCCCAATACCTCGTTCAATCTCGTTACCGGCAAGTCACTTTACTCGTATCGTAATGCATGATCCCGTGATCAAACACTTTGATCACATTTAGCTCATTATGATGATGCATTACCGAGAGGGCCCGGTGATACCTCTCCGTCAAGCGGAGTGACAAATCCCAGTCTCGATCCGTGTCAACCCAACAGATACTTTTGGAGATACCCGCGGTATACCTTTATAGTCACCCAGTTACGTTGTGACGTTTGGCACACCCAAAGCACTCCCACGGTATCCGGGAGTTACACGATCTCATGGTCTAAGGAAAGGATACTTGACATTGGAAAACTCTAGCAAACGAACTATACGATCTTGTGCTATGTTTAGGATTGGGTCTTGTCCATCACATCATTCTCCTAATGATGTGATCTCGTTATTAATGACATCCAATGTCCATAGTCATGAAACCTTGACTATCTGTTGATCAACGAGCTAGTCAACTAGAGGCTTACTAGGGACATGTTGGTGTCTGTTATTCAGACATGTATTACGATTTCCGGATAACACAATTATAGCATGAATAAAGACAATTATCATGAACAAGGAAATATAATAATAATGCTTTTATTATTGCCTCTAGGGCATATTTCCAACAGTAATAGTATATCTTCCGTTTGCGCGAAGATGAATACTCAAACCTCCTCACAAAAGAACTTGTGAGATCATGATATTGGGGGCATTTGTCGGCTTCAAAATCCTCAAGAAAGGCATTACACAAATATGCGTTAAATTCTTCTTTAATTCCTGCACGATCCATAAAGTTTTCTGACGGCCATTCGCAAGGCTACACTGGAGCGTCTCTTGGTGGTTCCTCGTCAGCATCACGCATAGCAATCCTAGGTCCTTGCTTCCTTGAAGAACCACCTTGGAATATCTTCCTAAGCATATTGGTTTTCTCTGAAAAATTCTGAATTTTTTTAGTAACTTCAAACAAAAGTGCACCAACTTCAATAAAATTGATAGCAACTACTCCTACAAGTGCCTAGAGCCTATATCAAGCATTAGAACTACTTGGAACCATATAAATTTCACATGCAAGCTCAAGAACATGGTCACCTATGCAGCACAAATTTGCAAAGAATAGAGCACTAGAACAAAAACTAATTGGACCAATGGAGGAGTCACATACTAAGGAACAATCTCCCCAAGCAGTTTTGCGAGAGATGCTTTGAGCAAGGAGATCGAAAATCATAGCAAAAGTGGCTGGAACTCGTGCTTGAGTTGGTTTTTCGGGTTTGTGTGAGGCAGAGGAAGAAGATGGGTGCTGGGATAAGTGGATGAGGGCCACCGTGGGCCCACGAGGCAGGGGGCGCGCCCTAGAGGGGGGGGCGCCCTCCACCCTCGTGGCCAGGTGGCAGCTCCCCCCGCGGTAATTTTTGCACAGTAAATCCTCAAACATTCCCAAAAAAATCATATTAAATTGGCATGTCATTCTGAGGACTTTTATTCTCGGATATTTTTATATTGCTCGGATAAGACAGGAAACAGACAGAAAAATACTATTTTTACTTTATTTCTACAAAAGAACAGAGAATATAAAGAGGGTACAGAAGATTGTGCTTCTAGTTTCATCTATCTCATGCTCATCAAAAAGAATCCACTAACAAGGTTGATCAAGTCTTGTTAACAAACTCATTCCGATAATCATGAAACCGGAGAAATTTCGAATAACACTAAGTTACCTCAACGGGGATATGCACATCCCCTATAATAAGTATATCATATTTCTTTTTGACAGTAGGAAGAGGAAATTCAAAACCTCCAAATATAATCGATGGAATTTTTCCAATAGAGTTGATACTGTGGACTTGAGGTTGTTTCCTCGGAAAGTGTACCGTATGCTCATTACCATTAACATGAAAAGTGACATTGCTTTTGTTGAAATCAATAACAGCCCCTGCAGTATTAAGAAAAGGTCTTCCAAGAATAATAGACATACTATCATCCTCAGGAATATCAAGAATAACAAAGTCCGTTAAAATAGTAACATTTGCAACCACAACAGGCACATCCTCACAAATACCGACAAGTATAGCAGTTGATTTATCAGCCATTTGCAAAGATATTTCAGTAGGTGTCAACTTATTCAAGTCAAGTCTACGATATAACGAGAGAGGCATAACACTAACACCGGCTCCAAGATCACATAAAGCAGTTTTAATATAATTTATTTTAATGAAGCAAGGTATAGTAGGTACTCTAGGATCTCCAAGTTTCTTTGGTGTTCCACCCTTAAAAGTATAATTAGCAAGCATGGTGGAAATTTCAGCTTCCGGTATCTTTCTTTTATTAGTGATGATATCTTTCATATATTTAGCATAAGGATTCGTTTTGAGCACATCAGTCAACCGCATACGCAAGAAGATAGGTCTAATCATTTCAGCAAAGCGCTCAAAATCCTCATCATCCTTTTTCTTGGATGGTTTGGGAGGAAAATGCATGGGTTTCTGAACCCAAGGTTCTCTTTCTTTACCATGTTTCCTAGCAACAAAGTCTCTCTTATCATACCATTGATTCTTTGATTGTGGGTTATCAAGATAGACAGCAGGTTCATTTTCTACATCATTATCATTACTAGGATGAGCATCATCATGAACATCATCATTAACATTTTCACTAGGTTCATGTTCATTACCAGATTGTGTTTCAGCATCAGACATAGAGATATCATTTGGATTATCAGGTAGTTCAGCAATAGGTTCACTAGAGGTTTGCACAGTTCTAACATTTTTCTTTTTCTTCTTCTTAGAAGAACTAGGTGCATCAATATTATTTCTCTGAGAATCTTGCTCGATTCTCTTAGGGTGGCCTTCAGGATACAAAGGTTCTTGAGTCATTCTACCAGTTCTAGTAGCCACTCTAACAACATAATCATTTTTCTTACTATTCATTTCATCAAGCACTTCTTTTTGAGCTTTAAATACTTGTTCTACTTGAGTGGTAACCATAGAAGCATGTTTACTAACAAGTTTAAGTTCACCTCTAATATTAGCCATATAATCACCCAAGTATTTAAGCATATCGGAATCATATTTCAATTGTCTACCAAAATAAGCATTGAAATTTTCTTGTTTGACAATAAAATTATCAAACTCATCAAAGCATTGCCTAGCAGACTTATAGTGAGGGATATAACCTTCATCAAATCTATAGAGAGAATTTACCTTTACTACCTGTGTCGGGATATCGGGATCAGGAGGTTCTTCAGTAAATAAGTGATTGAGATCATATGTTTCTTCAACAGGCGGTAAATTAAGACCATGTATTTCTTCAATAGGAGGTAAATTCTTAACATCTTCAGCTTTAATACCTTTTTATTTCATAGATTTCTTTGCCTCTTGCATATCTTCAGGACTAATAAATAGAACACCTCTCTTCTTTGGAGTTGGTTTAGGAATAGGATCATTAATTGGTGGAGGTGATCAATTATTTTCATTTGTCAACATATTATTCAATAGAATTTCAGCTTCATCTGGTGTTCTTTCCCTGAAAAGAGAACCAACACAACTATCCAGGTAATCTCTGGAAGCATCGGTTAGTCCATTATAAAAGATATCAAGTATTTCAGGTTTCTTAAGAGGATGATCAGCCAAAGCATTAAGTAACTTGAGAAGCCTCCCCCAAGCTTGTGGGAGACTCTCTTCTTCAATTTGCACAAAGTTGTATATTTCCTTTAAAGCGGCTTGTTTCTTATGAGCAGGGAAATGTTTAGCAGAGAAGTAATAAATCATATCCTGGGGACTACGCACACAACCAGGATCAAGAGAATTAAACCATATCTTAGCATCACCCTTTAATGAGAACAGAAATATTTTCAGTATATAGAAGTAACGCGATCTCTCATCATTAGTGAACAGGGCGGCTATATCATTTAATTTAGTAAGATGTGCCACAACAGTTTCAGATTCATAGCCATAAAAAGGATCAGATTCAACCAAAGTAATTATATCTGGATCAACAAAGAATTCATAATCCTTATCAGGAACACAGATAGGTGAAGTAGCAAAAGGAGGGTCAGGTTTCATTTTATCTCTAAGTGATTCTTTGTTCCATTTAACTAATAACCTCTTGAGCTCATATCTATCTTTACAAGCTAAGATAGCGGCAGAAGATTCCATATCAAAAACATAACCCTCAGGAATAACAAGCATATTTTCATCATTATTTTCATCATTATATTCAGATTCAATAATTTCTTTCTCTCTAGCCCTAGCAGTTTGTTCATCAAGAAATTCACTAAGGGGCACAGTAGTATCAGGCATAGAAGCAGTTTCATCATAAGTATCATGCATAGCAGAAGTGGCATCATCAATAACATGCGACATATCGGAACGAATAGCAGAAGTAGATTTAGGTGTCGCAAGCTTGCTCATAATAGAAGGTGAATCAAGTGCAAGGCTAGATGACAGTTCCTTACCTCCCCTCGTAGTTGAGGGATAAATTGTTGTCTTAGCGTCTTTCAAGTTCTTCATAGTGTGCATCAGATATAAATCCCAAGTGACTCAAAGAATAGAGCTATGCTCCCCGACAACGCCGCCAGAAATTAGTCTTGATAGCCCACTGTCGGTGTACAAAAAGAGGGGTACACTTTTTGTACCCCTATGACTGTGCACGGGCAGTCTGAGCCACGGGCGCCGCCACACCGAGCCCGGCAAGGGAGGTAGGACCAAGGTAAGGACGAAGCCAAAGAGGAGCAGAACGACGCCAAGACCAAGACCACAAAGAGCAAAGGGGACGAAGCGGGCCCCCCGGCAAGATCCTTGCCGGGAGGCGGTTTTTGCAGACCCGACAAGACCCTTGCCGTGGCAGCTCGCCCCACACCTATGGAGCGGGTCACCCTTGAGTCCACTGCCCCCATGGGGCAAGGATTTGGGAGGCATCCCCGTGGTGGTATGCAGATCTTTGTGAAGACATTCAAGATAAGATGCACACTTTAGAAGATGGTGGTCCTTGGCGGGATTCCAGCCAAGGAAAACCACAAGGCCCCCGGCAAGAGCCTTGCCGGGGATGGCAGCAGGCGCCACGGCAAGACCTTTGTCGGGACCCTAGCAAGACCCTTGCCGGGGCCGCGGCAAGGCCCTTGCCAAGGACACCCGCGGGGCCACCATCGGACCCGCACCAGTCACACCTCCACCACCGTTCGCATGCAGCTGCCGACCCAACCAGCTGGGAAGGCACCTGCGTGGCGGCATGCAGATCCTCGTGGAGACCCACCGCTGCGCCACCTCAGCTGCCTGCCCGCCTACATGGCGTCGCAGGCACCGCTGGCCAGGGCGCGTGTCGACACGGGAGAGAGCGGCGACGGACGAGACAAGGGCTCTCCCCCGCCCCCGATAAAGCAAGGACACCTAGGCAAGGCGCATTAAATGCACCTTGTCATGTAATGCGAGGGATAACCTCGCATCACTGTACCCTTTCCACCTTCTGTGTGCCACTGTGGCAGCCCCTTTCCCTATAAAAGGAGGCCCCAGGCGACCAGGAAGAGGATTCGGCTTTTTTGAGCTCCTGACGCCCCATAGCTAGCTCAAGAACACAAACATATAATCCACCAAAGCAGGAGTAGGGTTTTACGCATCTTTGCGGCCCGAACCTGGGTAAAGGAATTGTGTACTGCCTGCTCGATCCGCTCTTCTCACGACCCCCGTGCCCCGCAACCACAGAAAGGGATTCTCGTGATCCCATAGGCGTCGTTTCCCACCGAAATCTTTGGCGTGCCACGCAGGGGCTGCGCAGTTGTGAGAATCAGCTTTAGCAGTCAGTTCGATGCTCCTTCGTCTTCGCGATCTTTGAAGAAGAAAAGGGGCCAGGAGATCGACGCTCGAGCGATCGCAGACAAAAAGCTAAGTTGCATTGAACTCTTGCCAATAATCCCCTTTTTATTTTGAGGTTATTCCCCCCCGGAGATGTTCGCTTTGTATGAAAAAAACCTGCACGCCAGGGGGCTCTACCATGATTGGCAACGCCCTCGCCCTGTTTCGAGTCCGCTCAACAACTCGAGCGGCTGCGTCGAGAGTGGCAGGGTAGCCTCCCGTAATCGGCAACGTCCTCGATTCTGACTCGAGTCAAGCTCGACAGTGCGAGCGACCGCGTTCTAAACGGGAAGGTGGCTCACCCGGTTGCACGCGTACCCGGCAGGCCATGGGGATCCATCCCCAAGACGCCGCTTGGGGCTTTCGCGCCGGCAAGCCTTCCCGATCGGCGTCTGGCACACATACAAAGAGGAATTGAACAGGGAAATAACATGCATAAAATTAAAGAGTACTTCAGAGTTATATTACATCACATCATTGCTGCGGTTCTAATAAAGATAAAATTTATCTTGGTCAAGGGCCCGCAGCGGCGAGGAAGAACGGGACGCCTAGTCCCGGTGCTGGCCTTCCACCCTCTTGATTTCGCCGATGCAGTCGGTGATGGGCTTGATGCGCTCCTTGAGCACCGCGGGATCAGCATCCTCCGGCAAGCTCTTTATCGCAGCCGCGAAGTGAAGATCGGGATTCCAGTATGCCACCTTGGTGAGGACCTTGGTCACGACCCTCCGGCAAAGACGCCGGGCCTCCTCGGCCAGCGTGGCCGTCTTGTTGGAGTGGAGATAGGCCAGGGCCCCGAGGACGCCCTCGAAGAACTGGGTCAGCTTGGCGTTGACGGTCCCGCTGCGCTCAGGAGCGTACCTCACATTTGGCAACCCCATGGTGGCCAATTGCGAGGTAACCCTGCCGGCGACGACCTCCAGATGGCTGATCCACCTGTTCTCGCCCGCCACATACTCTTGGTGGGAGGCGGCCTCGGCTGCCCGCTGCTGCTTCTCCTCCTCCAGGCTTTTGGTCAAGGCCTCCTCCCGAGCTCTGCTCTCCGGCAATAGCTTCTCGTGATCCTCCAGCTTTAGCTTGAGGTCTCTGATGGAGTCTCGCGCCTCGGAGAGCTCACCAGTCCTGCTGATGACCGTTTCCTGCGCCTCCACCAAGGCTCGGTTGAGCGTGTCCGTCTTGCTGGACAGCTGGAGGGCCTGCTCCTTCAGCTCGTCCCGCTCTGCCTCCAGCTCATCCACCTTGCCGGCGTGGGCCAGGGCTTGGGCATCGAGCACCTCTTTGTGCCTCTACTCCAGCTCCTGGGTCCGTCGTGCGACAAGGGCCTCGAGCTCCTCGTCCTTGCCGCGGATCGTAGCGGCAAGCTTATCCTCGCGCACGTAGAGGTCCTCCTCCTGGGAGTTCAAGGTGGCTTGATGCTGGTTCCGGATGGCTTCGGCCGCGGCGGCCAAGTTCGCCGCCTTCTCCTGGGCCTTCTCGATGTCGGCCATCTTTAGGGTGAGCTCCACCTTGCGCTGGGCCAATTTCTCCTGGAAGGCCCTCTGCTCCTCGCGAGACTGGTGGAACCAAGCCTGCGTTTCAGCGACGCGCGCCTTGAAGTCGGCCTCTGCATTGTCCACCGCCGCCGCCCTGGACTCAACTTTGTCCAGGCGGCCGCGATAGAGCGCTTGGAGCTTTCGGAAGTTGGCCCCCATGGCGCAGAAGAGCTGCTCCTCTGGAGAACCGTCGCTGCCGGCGCCCGGCGCATCGACGATCTCGAACCCGGTGGCGGCAAGCACTTCGTCATAAAAAACTTC
Source organism: Aegilops umbellulata (assembly GCA_032464435.1). Lineage (NCBI taxonomy): Eukaryota > Viridiplantae > Streptophyta > Magnoliopsida > Poales > Poaceae > Aegilops > Aegilops umbellulata. Next base: position 257,217,929 of record CP136059.1, read on the forward strand.
CCCTTCGGCGGGCGCTCGACTTGGCGCCCCTAGGAGGTGGACGAAGAGATCATCACCCACCTTCAGGTACCTGCCAGGGCCCGAGGCTGAGGAGGAGGGAGGATGGTCATCCATCACCTCTTCCTCGGCAGGGGCCTTGCCGGTCCCCCCTGCAGGACCACCGCCGGCGCCCTCGGCGGAGGCCTCATCGGCAGCCTTGGCGGCCCCCGCGCCGGCACCCTCGGCGGCGTCCTTGGCGGACTCACCAGCGGCGGCTTCGTCGGCGCTCTTGGCGGCCTCCTCGGCGGCCACCTTGTCGGCCTCGGCCGCGGCCTCTTCAGCAATATCCCTGACAACGGAGTCCACGTCCTCCGTGTCCATTGGGGGAGGGCCTGGGTGGCGATAGGAGCAATGAAGCCAAGAGAAGCACAAGAAAAAAAGAACAAAGGGCGAAGGGCAGGCGACTCACTAGTGCTGAGCCGTGAAGCAGAGGTCCCCTCTCCGCCAGTCTTTGGCGTCGAGGCAGAGCCACCAGTGCCCAAGTTCCCCTCTTCCTCCATGAGTGTGCGCCCCACGCCTGGTGCCCTTGCCGGGGACGCCCCCCGCGGCGGCGTAGTCGATGGGGGTGGCGTGTTGGGGGTAGCCCTCCGCGGCTCCTCCTGCTACCGCTCCCCTCCTACAAACCCGACAAGGTCAACATCGTGGCATTGGGCGCCTACCCCAAGTCGAGTAAGAAGGGGGTGATGAACTTACGCTGGGGGCTACGCCGGGGGCTGCTGTCCGGGCTGTTCAACACCACCAATGGTGTCGTTGAAGCCCCGGCCGGGGGCTGGCTGCTCGCCAAGGTCCTCGCCCTCTTCACCCTATGGGCCAACGTCTCTGCATCCCTACAAAAGCAAAATGGATCAGGGCAAGCGGCCCCGTTCAGGGAAATGGAAATGACAATAAGGAACGGAGCACTTACTCATCATTCGTCTCCTCCCCATCCGTCGGCTTCCTTTTCCTCTCCGGGCTGAGGGGCCCGAGGTCAAAGAGGAGCACCGCATCGTCATCCGAGTCGACGCCTGTCGGAGGGGGCGGGGAAGGCGGCGGGGTCTGTGCGCCCAGAAGAGGAAGAGGCTTCCGCCTTCTTCCCAGCGGCCGTCGTCAGCTTCTTCGTTGCCGAGGCCCTCGTGTGGCGCCCGGACCCTTCTAGGGTCAATTGAGGCCGCGGGCCCCTGCCAGGCCAAACTGGCTCGCGGGAGCAAGCCCGCCGCAGGACTCGCCCTCTTCCCCTGGTTGGCGTCGAGCCCGCCGCCGCGTCCTCCTCCGACGACGATGATTCGTCGGCCACGTCCTCGACGAGCGGAGCCCCGGTGTCGGCGCCGCCGGCCCACGTGGTGGCCGCCGCCCACAGGGATAATTGCCCCTCCTCCGCGACCGCGGCGCCCTCACCCTCCACGCCCCTGGCGCTGCCGGCCTCCAGGGCGAGCTATGCCTCCTTCGCCCTGGTGGCGATGTAGTCCACCTCCGCCTGGGTGGTGTCCATGACGAGCCGCCGCTCGGCATCGGCGTTGACATACACCTCGGCCAAGGTGTCGAAGAACTGCCGCACGTCTGCGGCCACCGGCTCCCTCCAGCTCGGGACGGGGCTGTGCGCATTGCAGTCCGGCATCATGGCGATGATCTCGGACCGGCTCGAATTGTTACATAGTGGGACGACTCCCGCGGGCAACCTGAAGAGCGGCCTCTTGACGGCCGTGCCAGTCTTTACGGCAACCCTCGCGGCCTTGCCGGTCAGCTCGACCTCGCCGTCACTATCCACGTCCAGCTAGAAGAGCCGCTGGCAGAAGTGGGCATGCCCCATCACCGTGAGGTTGTGATCGAGGCCAGGGTGGAGCCGCATGATATCAGCCGGGTTCGTGAAGAGCCAAGCTGGCCTCCCCTTATTGTGCAACGGAGCAATCCGACGGCGGATGAAATCCGCCCCAATCATTTCCAGGGTGAGCCCCGCCCGGGTCAGCTGGAGGATTCTGGTGGTGGCGATGGTGAGCCTCCCATCGGCGGCGTCGACCTCACCCCAATCGTTGCCACAGACAGGCGGTGTCAGGCGGACCTTGCAAAGTTCCGGTGGGTCTTCGTCTTCGATCCGGCACCACCGGTCACGACATTCGTCCCACCTCTCTTTCATGGCACCATCCGGGTACGCCCCCTTGGACCTTGGGATCCAGGTGACACAACCAGCAACGGCACCTCCAGTTTGGATTCGAGGGTAAAAATAATGGCGGAAGAGCGCCGTGTTGGGCTGCACTCCGACAAAGCCCTCGCAAAGATGCGCAAAGCAAGACATGCACGCCACCGCATTCGGAGTAAAATCCAGAAGGCGAAAGCCAAAGGTGTGCATGATATCGCAGAAGAACTCGGAGAAAGGGGGGCATAACCCACAAGAAAAGTAGTCGACAAAGAAGGGGTACCGATTTGGAGCAGGGTCGGCGCAAGCGGCAGGAATGACGCGCGTCGCCGGGTGCCCCGAGTTCACTCCCCCGTCTTCACTCCCCACAAGGTCTTGAAAGAAGCCCGGAGCTCATGGACGTCGACCGACGAGGGGTAGAAGAAGGCGGACTTCATCTTGTCCCCCAGCAACCCGCTCTCCGGCGGCTCCACGGTCACGAGGCCCTTAGCCACCCCCTTGCCCTTGGCAGATTTGGGCGCCATGGCGGCCAAGGAGCTTAGAGGGTTAAGGAAGGGGAGGAGGGCGGGGACGAGACGGCGACGACAGGCGACGGCGAAAAGCTTGCAAGAGAAGGAAGAAAAGGAGCGACGACTCTGAGATGGAAAAGGCACGAAGGAAGAGGGAAAGTGAGCAGCGCGCCCACGGTTATTCCTTCTTATGGGGGAGAACGCGGGCCGCCTCCTTTAACATTAACTGCGATGTGACGCATGCCCGCGGGGAGCAACCTCGCGCATGCCGCCCACGTCACGCCCGCCTCCCCACGCCGCGCCACGCGCAGGAAGCGTGGGAGGCGCAGCGCGCGAAGAAACTTACCGCGGTAAAAACCGCCCTGCCTGCCCGCGCACCGTTCTTGGGTCTGGCCCAACAACGCGTAGCGCTTATGTGTGGCCCAGGCCCGGGGGCTCCTGTCGGTGTACAAAAAGAGGGGTACACTTTTTGTACCCCTATGACTGTGCGCGGGCAGTCTAAGCCACGGGCGCCGCCACACCGAGCCCGGGAAGGGAGGTAGGACCAAGGTAAGGCCGAAGCCAAAGAGGAGCAGAACAACGCCAAGACCAAGACCACAAAGAGCAAAGGGGACGAAGCGGGCCCCCCGGCAAGATCCTTGCCGGGAGGCGGTTTTTGCAAACCCGGCAAGACCCTTGCCGTGGCAGCTCGCCCCACAACTACGGAGCGGGTCACCCTTGAGTCCACTGCCCCCATGGGGCAAGGATTCGGGAGGCATCCCCGTGGTGGTATGCAGATCTTTCTGAAGACATTCAAGATCAGATGCACACTTTAGAAGATGGTGGTCCTTGGCGGGATCCCAGCCAAGGAAAACCACAAGGCCCCCGGCAAGAGCCTTGTCGGGGATGGCAGCAGGCGCCACGGCAAGACCCTTGTCGGGACCCCGACAAGACCCTTGCCGGGGCCGCGGCAAGGCCCTTGCCAAGGAAACCCGCGGGGCCACCATCGAACCCGCACCAGTCACACCTCCACCACCATTCGCATGCAGCTGCCGACCCAACCAGCTGGGCAGGCACCTGCGTGGCGGCATGCAGATCCTCGTGGAGACCCACCGCTGCGCCACCTCAGCTGCCTTCCCGCCTACATGGTGTCGCAGGCACCGCTGTCCAGGGCGCGTGTCGACGCGGGAGAGAGCGGCGACGGACGAGACAAGGGCTCTCCCCCGCCCCCTATAAAGCAAGGACACCTAGGCAAGGCGCATTAAATGCACCTTGTCATGTAATGCGAGGGATAACCTCGCATCACTGTACCCTTTCCACCTCCTGTGTGCCACTGTGGCAGCCCCTTTCCCTATAAAAGGAGGCCCCAGGCGACCAGGAAGAGGATTCAGCTTTTTTGAGCTCCTGACGCCCCATAGCTAGCTCAAGAACACAAACATATAATCCACCAAAGCAGGAGTAGGGTTTTACGCATCTTCGCGGCCCGAACCTGGGTAAAGGAATCGTGTACTGCCTGCTCGATCCGCTCTTCTCATGACCCCCGCGCCCCGCAACCATAGAAAGGGATTCTCGTGATCCCATAGGTGTCGTTTCCCACCGACACCCACAAGTATAGGGGATCGCGACAACTTTCGAGGGTAGAGTATTCAACCCAAATTTGTTGATTCAACACAAGGGGAGCCAAAGAATATTCTCAAGTATTAGCAGCTGAGTTGTCAATTCAACCACACCTGGAAAGTTCATATCTGCAACGAAGTGTTTAGTAGCAAAGTATTATGATAGTGGTGGTAACGGTAACAAAAGTAAAGACAGCAAAAGTAATGTTTTTGGTATTTTGTAGTGATTGTAACAGTAGCAGCGGGAAAGTAAATAAGCGAGAACCAGTATATGGAAAACTCGTAGGCACCGGATTAGTGATGGATAATTATGCCAGATGTGGTTCATCATGTAACAATCATAACATAGGGTGACACAGAACTAGCTCCAATTCATCAATGTAATGTAGGCATGTATTCCGAATATAGTCATACATGCTTATGGAAAAGAACTTGCATGACATCTTTTGTCCTACCCTCCTGTGGCAGCGGGGTCCTATTGGAAACTAAGGGATATTAAGGCCTCCTTTTAATAGAGAACCGGAACAAAGCATTAGCACATAGTGAATACATGAACTCCTCAAACTATGGTCATCACCGGGAGTGGTCCCGATTATTGTCACTTCGGGGTTGTCGGATCATAACACATAGTAGGTGACTATAGACTTGCAAGATAGGATCAAGAACTCACATATATTCATGAAAACATAATAGGTTCAGATCTGAAATCATGGCACTCGGGCCCTAGTGACAAGCATTAAGCATAGCAAAGTCATATCAACATCAATCTCTGAACATAATGGATACTAGGGATCGAACCCTAACAAAACTAACTCGATTACATGATAGATCTCATCCAACCCATCACCGTCCAGCAAGCCTACGATGGAATTACTCACGCACGGCGGTGAGCATCATGAAATTGGTGATGGGGGATGGTTGATGATGACGACGGCGACGAATCCACCTCTCCGGAGCCCCGAACGGACTCCAGATCAGCCCTCCCGAGAGGTTTTAGGGCTTGGCGGCGGCTCCGTATCGTAAAACACGATGATTTCGTCTCTCTGAATTTTTTCTCCCTGAAAGCCAATATATAGAGTTGGAGTTGGCGTCGGAGGGTGTCCAGGGGGCCCACGAGGTAGGGGGGCGTGCCCTAGAGGGGGGGCGCCCCCACCCTCATGGACAGGGTGTGGGCCCCTGGTTTTCATCTTGGGCGAGGATTTTTTATTATTTTTTATAAGACATCCCGTGGAGTTTCAGGTCATTCTGAGAACTTTTATTTTCTGCACATAAAACGACATCATGGTGATTCTGCTGAAAACAACGTCAGTTCGGGTTAGTTCCATTCAAATCATACAAATTAGAGTCCAAAACAAGGGCAAAAGTGTTTGGAAAAGTAGATACAATGGAGACGTATCAATGTGCAACATGGTCAAACAATCTACCACGATCGGACCGTCGCCATCTACCCAGGTATTCCGTTTTTTAACCCTCTCGCCTTCTCTTTCATTGTTGTACTAGTAGTATACTTTGTAGTACTAGTAGGAGTACTTTTTACCTTGGAGGACGCGTATAGCTAGCTAGGCCCTTGAAGACTTGAACCCACTAGCTGCCACCATTTTTGTTTTTCCATGTCTTACTATCTCATCCATGTAGCCAAGAGTGGCTATATATAATAAGCCGGTTATTTTACTTCCTCTATACCGGAGTAGTACTCTTTGCTGCACAGTATTACTGACCGCCATATTTGAGCACAACATTATTATGCATGGACCTTGACTATGTACGTCACCGTGTGTCCAGATCTGGGATGCCGCGTGTACCAGATGTACGGCGCCGAGTTCAACCCCTGTGATGCTACGTGGGTGCTGAGGAACACTCTTGGAGAGTACTCGCTTTTCATCGGGGACAACTACCCCATTGTGAAGCGGATGCCACCTTTCGTGCACAACACGGAAGGCCTGCCGTTCATGAAGCATGGTTGTGTCTTCAGTGCGCACCGCCGGATGAACGACATGCTGGGACACGCTATCCCTGATTTATGCCGCTTCAGCTTGGATGAGTCTCCATCGTGTGGAATCGGACTAGAAAGCTGCGACAATGATTCCCGTTGCCCACCGCTATGGATCGTGCCATCCATGAAGAACACCTGGGACTGGAACCTGGAGGAGGACATGTAGCCCATCTATAACGTGTAAGTGGAGTACGGTAATTGTGAACGGTAGCGCTGTGAATATATGTAGGCTAGTCATGCACAAATTTATCACATGAATTGGAGATGAACTTGTGTGGCATACTGGCATTTGTCCTTTAGAATTTATTACTAGTAAATGTGTTATGTGTACATGCAACTTGTGTGGTTGTTGCACGGGCTCCAACACGCTCTTTGAGAAAAAAAGGTGGCACAGCTTTGGATATACGTGACGTGGCGGCATCATACAGTAGCATCGTTCTCTATAGTTGTAGTACACTCCTACTAGGAAGACAACTCCTATAAAACCTTGCGCTTGGCTCTTTGCCTCTTCGGGAGGTTCAACAGTTCATACTCATGTGAACCTTGCACTTGGCTCTTCGCCTCTTCGGAAGGTCCAACAATGATGATACTACAATACAATATGCTTCTGGCAATCTGACACCGATTGAACTGCTGCACGTCCACCGCGAGGGCGAGGGCGAGGGAGAGGGAGAGGGAGAGGGCGTTGTAGTCAAAACCCTCTCCTCGTCTTGCGAACCACCACGCGCGTGGGCGAGGGAGAGGCGTAGTAAGCAAGCTTCTCCTCGTTCGGCGAGTTGACAGGACACATCAAAGCAGTACTAGTACTAGTAGTAGTAGTCCATACTGCGTCCTTTCTGATTAATATGGCTTAATTTGAAACAAGAAAAATACAATGGCGGTCAACGTATGTAACAATATGCTCTTTACAGTCACTATATATAGTTTTCGGCGATTATACGATTACTAGCTCATCGTAGAGCACCGTATTGCACCCTACTGACCGGCCACATAGTCGAGGTGGCACTTTGTTGACTGGTTAAATTGTCACCTGGTTTCTGGGTCCCACCCGTCAGTTGGCAGAGCAAAGAAATCAGTTAAACAAAACTTCACGCAGGCGTGACACGAGTCCAACCCTTGCGCGCGAACCGCCCTGGCTGTGTATGTGAGTGCATGCACGTGTCCTCCCTCGGTCTTCCAACAAAGAGTGTACATCGGCTATAAAACAAAGAGTGTAGTACATGATGTACATCTACACTTCCAATGCATTTAGCCTTTAATCTAAATCGATATTGATTGACTAATGCACCAACTTGTGCTGTAGGTATAGGCTATATGTCTATCCTTAATTACAGCATGCAACGGCCTTCATTTAATCTTCTTATCTCAATGGTCGCATGCACACATAAGTCTGCTACTTTTGGGCGTTACGTATGCCCTGGTTAATGTGTAAATCTCTAGATGTACAGTCTTTCACGGACGAAGGGAGTAGGTTGAGCACTTGAGCGTGAGCGTGTGTGTTGCATCGTGTGCTGTGTGCCGCATGGGTGCGTGAGTGTTGCGTGCGTCCATATGTACGTGTGAGTGTTGCATGTTGCATGCATGCATGGTGTAAGGGCATATTTATCCCTAAGGTGTTTTGGTGATTGATGACAATGCTTTTGCGGACTAATTGTGTGCCTTGAGTTTCTCAGACGTTTCATCGTTAGGCACAAGACGGTTTGGTGCCCCTTGAAGACTATTGAAGACGGCATTTTTCTACGTTTCTTTTTGGTGGATTTGAGTCATAGGAAAGCCGTACTATTAAGAGGTGGTCCGCGTCGGAAAGGTTCGGGTGGAATCATCACATACACGTTTCCTTCCTTGTCTTCACCTTTCCTTTGCACCTTGGAGCTTTCCCCGTTTATCCTCTATGCGAGTGTCCTGGCTGCTGTTGCTAAGCTTGCGGTAGTACTGCTCCCTAGAGCGGTAGTATCGCAGGCACCTGCGGTAGTACCGTGCCAAGGCACGGTAGTACCGCGGGAGCCCACGGTAGTCCTGCTCCTCTGGGGCCGTAGTACCGTGGCCCCCAGGCCAAGTGCCGCTGCATCGCGGTAGTAGGGGCGGATGTAATTTTTTACATCCGCGCCTCCGCGGTAGTACCGCATCTCGTGCCGGTAGTACCGCGCGTGGCCTGGTCCAGCTGCCATGCGGTAGTACTGCTCCCCAGCGGTAGTACCGTGTCAGATTTTTGCATCGATTTATTTCCAGCAGAAGTAGGCACGGATGTAATTTTATTCATCCGCGCCCTTCCCAGGCTAGGACTTTTCTGCCTTGCGGTAGTACCGCAAGGGGGAGAGGTAGTACCGCGCTCGCGGAAGTACTGCTCCTAGTCACGCATATTCTAGTCGCTGCAGCTTCTATGGTAGTACTGTGGTCCCTCACGGTAGTACCGCGTGGCCTTGCGGTAGTACCGCATTTCTGGAGCGGTAGTACCGCATGTCGCGGGCTGGTTAAGTGGATAACGGTTGGATTTTGTCCTCAGCTATAAAAGGGGTGTCTCCTACCTCTAGTTGACCACCTCTTCCAACCCTAAGCTCCATTGTTGCTCCAAGCTCCATTTTCACCCGATCTCACTCCCTAGCCAATCAAACTTGTTGATTTGCTCGGGAGTGGTTGAGAAGGCCCCAATCTACACTTCCTCCAAGAGAAATTTGATTCCCCTCACTAATCCCTTGCGGATCTTGTTACTCTTGGGTGTTTGAGCACCCTAGACGGTTGAGGTCACCACGGAGCCATAGTCCATTGTGGTGAAGCTTCGTGGTGTCGTTGGGAGCCTCCAATTAAGTTGTGGAGATTGCCCCAACCTTGTTTGTAAAGGTTCGGTCGCCGCCTCCAAGGGCACCAATAGTGGAATCACGGCATCTCGCATTGTGTGAGGGTGTGAGGAGAATACGGTGGCCCTAGTGGCTTCTTGGGGAGCATTATGCCTCCACACCGCTCCAACGGAGACATACTTCCTCTCAAAGGGAAGGAACTTCGGTAACACATCCTCGTCTGCACCGGCTCCACTCTTGGTTATCTCGTGCCTTTACTTGTGCAAGCTTATTTGTGCTATATCTCTTGCTTGCTTGTGTGCTTATCGTTGTTGCATCATATAGGTTGCTCACTTAGTTGCACATCTAGACAACCTAGTTTGATGCAAAGTTTAAATTGTTAAAGAAAAGCAAAAAATTGTTAGTTGCCTATTCACCCCCCCTCTAGTCAACTATATCGATTCTTTCACATGGGGCTTACTCCCTCCCATTGACATGTTCATATTTCAAGCTTCCTCTGTTCCCTCCATATGGTGATACTCCCTCTGTTCCCAAATAGTATGGAGTAAAAGCCTCCCTCTGTTCCCAAATACGGAGTTTTTGTCTTTCTACAGATTTCAACAAGTGACTAGGTACGGAGCAAAATGAGTGAAGTGAGCGTAGAGGCATAGGGATACTGTAGAAAGGATTCCCCATCTCGGTCAGAGAGAACTATTCAACTAGTCTTCGAAGTGAAGTGACAATACACGTTGCTGCAGATGGGACACGTAATTAATAAGCTGAACCAGCGTGTTGGTGTTACTAAATCAGCCTTACCCAGTACTGCCATCATGTTTGCCAGTGGAGCAAGCTTCCGCAAATACGCCTACGCACCTCTGTTCTCCATTAACTGACATATGGGCCCTGTTGTGGTAGACCCACATGCCATCGGTGTAACTATTTACACTCTGAAGGACGGTATATCCTGGTAGTAGTACTAGTAGAATTGAGATTGAATGCACTTTCTTTCCCATCTTCCACTCTTCTTCCTCCTCTCTTCTTCTTCCTCCTCTCTTCCCCATCGTCGGCCGCACACCATTTACCCCCGCTCACTTCTCGCCCGCCCGCGCCATCTTCCTTGGTAGCTCGGGTGTACCATATCCCCCCGCTCACTGCTCGGCCACACGAGGAGAAGCTTCTTCGCTCGCCTGCCCGAATCCACTTCCCCGCTGGCTCGTAGGCATCGAAAACCCCAATGGCAGAACCGACTGACATGCAGAGCCGCAATTGGAATTCCCTCCCCGATGTTCTCTTGGAGCAGATCTGTAGTCGTATGGACCTACTCAGCACCGTCCGTCTGGCCGCATGCTCGGTGTCTTTGTACCGTCTACTCGTCTGCAACCGGCCGGCTCTTTTCAAGACACCCTGCTTGCTGATGCCCGGTCCTCGCAGGTGGCCCAGACACCAACTTGACGATCCTACGGAGGTTGCCGTGGTGCCCCTCGACATGCTACCACTACCCGTCCACCTGTCCTTCATGCGTGGCCACTACTGGGCGGGCATGAAGGCCAACTGGATCATCCTCATCCACCACACCGGTAGTCCATGGTGTCTCGTGGATATCTACACCCAGCGAGAGATCACCCTTCCATCGTTGGATACTGCCGCCATCGAGCCTCGTGGCCCGCCGGACACTCCTGCCTACTACGCACGAGACGCGTCAAGCTTTTGGCTCGACCTCTATTTGCAGAAAGTTGTAATCTGCGAAGTGCCCACACCATCAGAAGACTACATGGATTACAAGCTCATTGCCTTGTTCAACATGGGATTAGTCTATCTGGAATCCGGTCGCCATACATGGTTATGGCTCATCATCGATCCTGTTGAGGCAACATTTCTATCTGATGCTATAGTGCACGATGGCATCGTTTACGCGGACGACGCATAGATTGGCTGCCTATACTGGTGGAATCTATCATCGTGTAATTGTTCTATCTCATCTCATCTTTACCTTATGAATACGACTGCCTGTTCATTTGTTACAAATTTAGAATGCATAGCATGTCTATAACCACATCATTGCTATATGTTCCTCTTAATTCCTAGATTTTTATGACCACACATGTTATTGTTAGAGTTGATATGAGAACAATTGGCATCTAATGATTGTTAGAATACATATTATGAGCATAACATCATGATTGCTATATGTTACTCTCGTTTACAAGATTTTTATAACAACGCATGTTATTGCTTAGAGTTGATATGAGAACAGTAGTAGTAAGTGCTATGGTAGAATATGAGTAGGCGCTGTCATAGCTGTTTTCCTCTCATTGTTACATGATGTTTGAACCATGACATATTGCTAGAATATGAAAGCCATTGGCTTATTTTTTTAACTTGGGGTATGATTATGACCACGGCATTGCAATTCTCTGTCTATGATATGTGTCACTGTTATAATAATCTTAATTCCACACATACTCTGGACATGATTGTTTATTTTTGTCCTTTTGGTCTCAAATTTGAATTGTTGCAGCAGATGCAAATGCGCTGGCCTTCATGATTCCAGGACCTGGAATCATACCAGCCGATGGGTGGTGGTTTATCGCCCGTTCAGCTGACGGCGGTCATTTGATGCTCATTCACACGTACCAAATTGACCAAACCATTACATCAAACCACATGCAGTACAATGCGTGGGGCGTTCTTGACATTGATGGCTATGGCTGCTTCATGTTAGAGAAAGATCCCAGCTCCGTTGGGCCAGGCGTATTCAACTGGAGGCTGGTTTACAACCTCGACAACCACTCCTTGTTCCTCGAGCTCAATTATCCGATCATCCAACCAATCATCGATCATATCACCGGCGATGATTACTATGCTATGCAAATTCCATTCGCGAGGGGGGCTGTGTTTACACATCATACCATAGGTTTCATGAATCACCATATCCAAAGATTCGTCGACACAGCTTGTTGCCAGATAATCTTCAGTGTGTGAAAGGCATCAAGCTTCCATGCGATGGATGGCTTTTGCAAACGCGACATGTGGCGATGTGTTTCATGCCAACAGCAAATATGCACAACTTGATTCGTGCTAATATCTAGACTGAGCCATGTATTCTGCTGCTGTAGCAAGACCCTCTTTTGTTGGATATTATGTACTATTTTTAGTTTGAAGCACACCTCTGGTTTGAAGGATAAATACCTTCCTGGGATCAAGTGCATCCTAACTCACCTACGTAGGATGTACTGATAATGATGATGGAGATGTTGTGCAGAAGTCATGTATTATTAGTTAGGCTTCAAGTGTGTACTTGTTAGTTAAACCTATGCATAAATTGTGACACTAAATACGACTAGTAAGTAGTACAGTAGCAGTACTAGTATACGTCGGTCAAATTATTCATCATGTCCACACATTGAATTGACGTGACAACACGCTGCGCGTGAGGTGACACAAGAATCCTGACGGCGTGTTCAGGTATTCTGGACTTCAGATTTGGAGTACCACTTATCTGTCGAAATATTTCATCATTCACTTAAAACAGTCAATTGATCATACATTGAGTACCATATAACTGGAATTACCAATGCAAGTCGAAGAAGGATTGGCCGATGCTGCCGGTTGGCGTCAAGTTCGATCCCACCGATCAAGAGCTGATCAAGCACCTTGAGGCCAAAGTGAGTGTTGACAGTGCGAGATTTCAGTCTCTCATCGATTTGTTCATACCAACCATCGACAACGAGCACGACATATGCTACACCCAACCTGAGAAACTTCCAAGTAAGACACCGATCGGCCATCTACTTGCACAAACATATTCCTTTGTCTATAGCTCTATTTTTCTTTTTAGACGCAGACCTGGTGAAGCAATTACAATTTGACAGTTAATAAAAAGTGAAACAAGTGACTGCAACATGCCAAAGATGTTATGAAAATGCCAACCAGGTAAACAAAAACCTGTATTCCACAATACTGCAGGAATCACACTGAGTGGCCTAAGGAAGCATTTCTTCCAGCGCAATTCCAGGGCATCCAAAAGGGGCACGTGGATGCGTCGCAAGATACAGTCGGAGTGCGGCATGCACGCGATGTGGCACAAGACCGGCAATACCTTGCCGGTGATGGTCAATGGCCGGCAGACGGGCAGCAAAAAAAGTTCTGGTGCTGCACACCAACAAGAACTTCAACAAGCAGAGGACCAACTGGGTGATGCACCAGTACCACCTCGGGGACCTGGAGCAAGAGAAGGAGCGAGAGCTGGTCCTCTGCAAGATTTTCTACCAGACGAACACTAGGGCCAGGAGTAAAAAGATTATAAGTTAGTTTAGTATTGGTAGTTGTACTACCTTGTCATCCGCAAGTTGGTATTGTTGTTAACGATCTTTTGGTATGAACTTGCATTTGCTTCCAACCATCATGCCAAGGGTCGACGTGGATATAAAGCTGAATCATTTGTTTCAAAACGAATTTTCAGGCACCTGGTTTTTATTTGATGGGTAGCATAAGCACCCGCCGTTCGAATTTCCAGTTCTCCAATTTTTTTCGAAACAAGTGCATCTTATTATCACGATAAAAAATAATATCCATGCTGCATCCCAGTTATCAGTTTGTACTTGTAGAATTCTCTCGTTTATTGAGCACTGAAAGCACAAGTGCTCTCTAGGTGGTTTTTGTAATTAATGTCAACATATCTCTTGTTGGACTAACACTTTTATCTAGTATATTTCAGATAAGTTCAACAATGGAGTGGCATGGACTAAAGGTTGTGGGAACTCCTTCAAGATGCTAAGGACAAAGGATTGGTTAAAGCTTCAAGCTCAAGACTCTTCATTTTACGCTTTTAGTGATCCCAGATCACATTGAGTCCATAGGAAAAGCCAATACTATCAAGGAGGGATGAGGTGTTGCTTAATGAGCCTTTGGCTCCATGTGCTTGATGATATGCTCCAAAACCCTCAGCTACTTTCCCACTTCCACATATGACCTAAACCCAAAGTCAAACTCGGACCTACCGATTCTTTCCATCCGGCGCCACCGAGTTTCACATGTCATAAGCCACTGCCAAATCCTAGCAATTCGGTTCTACCGATAGGGATCTCGGTCTCACCGAGATGGGATTGCAATCTCACTGTGTATGTCCATTGTCAAAATCGGTCTCACCAAGTTTAGGCAATCGGTACTACCGAGATTACAATGCAAACTCTCTGGTTAACTCATTACCAAAATCGGTCTCACCGAGCTTAGTAATCGGTCCCACCGAGTTTGCCTGACCAACTCTCTGGTTAGCTTATTACCAAAATCGGTCTCACCGAGTTTGTGTAATCGGTCTCACCGAGATTATGTTATGCCCTAACCCTAACCATATCGGTCCTACTGAGTTGCATGTCAGTCCCACCGAAAATCTCTAACGGTCACTAGGTTTACTATTTCGGTCCGACCGAGTTTGTTGATTCGGTCCCACCGAGATTGGTAAATTGTGTGTAACGGTTGGATTTTGTGTGGAGGCTATATATACCCCTCCACCTCCTCTTCACTCGTGGAGAGAGCCATCAGAACACATCTACACTTCCAACTCATATGTTCTGAGAGAGAACTTCCTACCCTTGTGTTGAGGCCAAGATATTCCATTCCTACCATATGAATCTTGATCTCTAGCCTTCCCCAAGTTGCTTTCCACTCAAATCTTCTTTCCACCAAATCCAAATCCTGTGAGAGAGAGTTGAGTGTTGGGGAGACTATCATTTGAAGCACAAGAGCAAGGAGTTCATCATCAACACACCATTTGTTACTTATTGGAGAGTGGTGTCTCCTAGATTGGCTAGGTGTCACTTGGGAGCCTCCGACAAGATTGTGGAGTTGAACCAAGGAGTTTGTAAGGGCAAGGAGATCGCCTACTTCGTGAAGATCTACCGCTAGTGAGGCAAGTCCTTCGTGGGTGATGGCCATGGTGGGATAGACAAGGTTGCTTCTTCGTGGACCCTTCGTGGGTGGAGCCCTCTGTGGACTCACGCAACCATTACCCTTCGTGGGTTGAAGTCTCCATCAACGTGGATGTAGGATAGCACCACCTATTCGAACCACGGGAAAAACATCCATGTCTCCAATTGCGTTTGAATTCTCCAAACCCTTCCCTTTACATTCTTGCAAGTTGCATGCTTTACATTCCGCTGCTCATATACTCTTTGCATGCATGCTTGATATGTATTGTGTATGTTGAAATTGTGCCTAAAACTCCACTCAAACCGAAAAAGCTTAAAAATTGCAACTTTAGCACTAAGTGTCTAATCACACCCCTCTAGACACACCTACTTCTAGATCCCACAAGTGGTATCAGAGCTTTGGTCTCCATTGCCTTGGTTTAATCACCATCGGAGGAAGATGGATGTGTGTACTTTAGGGAGTCTTAGACATAGAGTGCCTATTCTTGATGGAGAGTATTTTCATGAGTGGAAAAATGAGATGCTTGTGATTTTCAATCAATATCATTTGAACAAGTATATTGCTAGTCCTTGTGCACCTCATGTTGATCCTATGCATCCCACTCTAGATGAAGATATTGACATGATTCGCAATCTTAGAACCGTTGAGCTCATCGTTAGAGGATTGCCCAAAAACTTGATTGCTAGTTTACCTACTCTTAATTGTGCCTATACTATATGGAAATTTCTTGAGGAACGATTCCCCGATTATTCCTTGAAAAATTTGGATGAAATTCTCCATAAATCTATTGCCTTGAGTAAAATGAACTCTAGTGATCCTAGTTTTGGTAATTGTCTATTTGAGCTTACCAATCTCATGTGTGCTAAAGGAAATGTTGGAATCATTGGTGATATCATATCCGAATCTATAAGAATTCATAAAAGTGACCACTTTGATGATCATTTATCTAATGAATTACCCTCTCTAGGATATGATCAATCACAAGATGATGTTGAACATGGATACTATGATGAAGATGATGATAATGACTTCGATCTTGATGATGCAATGAGACACTTTGGTCTTATGGCTAATCTTCGAGGATATCTGTCAGGAGGAAAGGAATGGGTTCTCGACAGTGGATGTACTGATCATATGACCGAAGATGAAGAGATGTTCCGTGAGCTTGCTGAAAATGACGGCCCTCGAAAATATGTCACCTTTGGTGATAATTCAAAGGGTAAGGTGGTTGGCCTTGGTATGGTGGCCATCTCACACGATAGCTCCATTCAAAATGTCATGCTCGTTGAATCTCTTGGCTACAACTTACTTTCAGTATCTAGATTTGTTGATTTCGGTTTGAATGTCCTATTTACTGAGGTAGATTGCCAAGTGTTTCGCCGAGACAATCATAAAATGGTTTTTACCGGTATACGTAGTGGTGACCTTTACATTGTCGATTTCTCTAAAAAGGCACAACCTAAAACTTGCTTTATTGCTAAATCCTCAAAAGGTTGGTTGTGGCATAGACGACTAGGTCACGTTGGCATGAGAAACCTTGACAAGCTTATTAAAGGAAATCATATCCTTGGAGTTAACGATGTCATATTTGATAAGGATAGAGTTTGTAGTGCTTGTCAAGCAGGTAAACAGGTTGGAGGAAGGCATCCCGTGAAGAACATCATGACCACAAGGAGGCCACTCGAGCTACTTCATATGGATCTTTTTGGTCCCAATGCCTACAAGAGTCTCGGTGGAAATTCTTTTGGTCTAGTTATAGTTGCTGATTTTTCAAGATTTATGTGGGTGTTCTTTCTTGATGATAAATCGCAGGTCCAAAAGATCTTCAAAAACTTCGCTAGGAAGGCCCAAAATCAGTTTGACGTGAAGATCAAGAAGGTTCGAAGTGACAACGGAATGGAGTTCAAGAACGCAAATGTGGACACCTTTCTTGACGAAGAAGGGATTTCACATGAGTTCTCGGCTACGTACACACCTCAACAAAATGGAGTTGTTGAGAGAAAGAACCGGACGCTCATCGAAATGGCGAGAACGATGCTTGATGAGTACAAGACGCCGAAGCACTTTTGGGCAGAAGCGGTTGAGACGGCTTGTCATGCAACAAATCGCTTGTATCTTCACAAGCTACTCGGCAAGACGGCATACGAGCTCCTCACTAGTAACAAACCCCAAGTTGGATACTTTCGAGTATTCGGCTCAAAGTGCTACATTCTTGATAAGCATCGTCGTTCAAAGTTTGCTCCTAAATCTCATGAAGGTTTCCTACTTGGTTATGGCTCAAACTCTCACACTTACCGTGTCTACAACAATTTCACCCGAAAGGTTGAAGAAACGGTAGATGTGAAGTTTGATGAATCTAATGGCTCGCAAGTAGAGCAATCGCCAATTGATGTAGGAGACAAAGACCCTTCAGAAGCAATCCAAGACTTGTCTATTGGCAAAATTCGTCCAACGGAGGTGAAGGAGAATACCTCGTCCGTCCAAGTGGAAGCTTCTACTTCACGACAAGGTGAACCAAGAATTGACACGGAAGCATCCACAAGTGGGACACACCAACATGAAGAAAACAAGGAAACGCATCAAGACGAACATCGACAACCTCCTTCTCCACCACGACAAGAGAACAACAACGTCAACAATGAAGAAGACCAAGAAGATGAACAAGATGAAGAAGATGTTCAACGAAGACCCAAGCAAAAGCTTTCACGAGTTCGAGCAAGAATTGCCAAAGATCATCCCGTCAAGCAAATCTACAATGATATCCAAACCGGGAGAATCACTCACTCTAAAACTCGTTTAGCTAACTTTTGTGAAAACTATTCATTCATCTCTAGCATTGAACCTATGAAGGTTGAAGAAGCATTGGAAGATCCGGATTGGATAGACGCAATGCATGAAGAGCTACACAACTTTGAAAGAAACCAAGTTTGGACATTGGTTGAGAAGCCCGACAACAACCACAACATCATTGGTACCAAATGGGTGTTTCGCAACAAGCAAGATGAAGATGGACAAGTGGTTCGCAACAAAGCACGTCTCGTCGAAGGTATGGACTATGGTGAGACATATGCTCCCGTTGCTAGACTCGAGTCCATTCGCATCTTACTTGCCTATGCTAATCACCATAATATCACCTTGTACCAAATGGACATTAAAAGTGCTTTTCTAAATGGTGAAATAGAGGAGGAAGTTTATGTCAAACAACCTCCCGGCTTTGTCAATCCTAAGAAACCTAATCATGTTTACAAACTTCACAAAGCTCTTTATGGTCTTAAACAAGCTCCTAGAGCATGGTATAAATGCTTGACCAAGTTCCTTATTACAAGTGGTTTTGAAATTGGAAAGATTGATTCCACACTTTTTACTAAAAGGGTTAATGGAGAACTATTTGCATGCCAAATTTTTGTTGATGATATTATATTTGGTTCAACTAACCCTCGTTTTAGTGAAAAGTTTGGAAAGCTAATGTCGGAGAAGTTTGATATGTCTATGATGAGTGAACTCAAATTCTTTCTCGGTTTGCAAATCAAGCAAACTAAGGAAGGTACATTTGTATCTCAAACGAAGTACACCAAAGAATTATTCAAGAAGTTCAATATGCAAGAATGCAAAGGTATGTCTACACCCATGCCTACTAGTGGACATAATGACTTGACCAAAGATGGTGAACCGGTTGATCAAAAGGTTTATCGCTCTATGATTGGTTCATTGTTATACCTATGTGCCTCACGTCCCGATATTATGCTAAGTGTGTGCATGTGTGCACGATATCAAGCTGCTCCTAAAGAATGTCATCTTAAGGCCGTGAAAAGGATAGTGAGATACTTAATTCATACACCAAATTTTGGCATTTGGTATCCTAAGAGGTCCTCTTTTGATCTTGTTGGCTATTCCGACTCGGATTATGCCGGAGACAAGGTTGATAGAAAGTCCACTTCGGGTACTTGTCAATTTCTTTGTAGATCTTTTGTGTCTTGGTCCTCCAAGAAACAAAACTCGGTATCCTTATCTACCGCCGAAGCGGAATACATTGCCGCTGGTTCATGTTGTGCTCAATTACTTTGGATGACCCAAACTCTTAAAGATTATGGGGTCTATGTGAAACATGTTCCATTGCTTTGTGACAATGAAAGTGCTATCAAAATTGGTCATAATCCTGTGCAACATTCTCGAACTAAGCATATTGAAGTTCGTCATCATTTCATTCGAGATCATGTTGCTAAGGGTGACATTGATCTTAAGCATGTTCGCACCGATAAGCAATTAGCGGATATATTCACTAAACCACTTGATGAGAAAGTGTTTTGCAGGTTGAGAGGAGAATTGAACATCATTGATGCTTCGAACTTGGAATAGAAACTCCATTGGATACATGCAAGACATGAGCTTATGGCTAATCCATGATATATCTCTTATGATGACTATCTTATGTCTTGGATATATTTGTACCTTGCATGTTATCTAACCCATGTAGGTACTTGGTTGAATCTAATTCTATGAGATTGCAACTCACTCACGTCTTGAGCAATCTCTACATCACCAAGTCTCTACACAACGGTGGTTGACGACAAGGAAGCACGAAACCATTCGAACATATCCTTTGACAAATTCTATGTTGAGCTTCATGATTGTCATTTTTGGATATACAAGTGCTTTTCTTTGCAAGAACTAACCCGTGTAGGTAGATGAACTCAAATTCCAAGGGGTGCTCCCAACTCATGATGAGCTAAATCAACTTCGAGCACCCACACAAGTTCAACTACATGAGCAAGATCCACACCACCACCCAAGGTATGGTGTTCCATCTTAGAGAAGCTTTACTCCAAGTCATGAGTTAAAGCAACTCCACAAGATGTGAATACATCAAGATTCTTAAACAAAAAATGGTAACCCCATTTTGAGCTTAAACGATGAGTATGACCTATGATCAAGTGTTCTCACTTGACTCCTACGTCAATATACTCTAACACAGGTGACTATGTCACCGCCCAATTCTAGATGAAGTTCTCTTGTGTTCTTTTGTTATTGCATTTGTCCCTTGCATATTTGTTTCCCTCTTTTTCAAACAAAACATAAAAAAAACTTCATCTAGAAACTTTCATTCTATTGTAATTCTTGTTCTGCATATTTCTGCATCAAATTCCTTGCAAATCTTTCAGCTAATTCATTGCAAATCTTTGTGAGATCTTACTTGACTAGTGAGCTGAGGTGACAACAGTTTTCTCTGTGACGAACTCGGTTTCACCGAATTGTAATTTTCGGTCCAACCGAATCCCTTCGGTACCACCGAAACATGCCACTCGGTGCCACCGATTTCGTAACAGGAAAAACAGTTTGCCACATATTCTATATTTCTTCTGATCCAGCTCCACTCAATGAATCTTGTCCTCTACAAGCATCACAGTTTTATCCACTGCTTTGTGCTGAGTCTCAAGGACCAAACCTATTCGACAGATTCCAGAAAAACCTTCTTGGAAATTGATGTCAAAGGGGGAGAGAGAGATCACATCAAAGCTTATCACCTACAAAGGAGAAAGTACTAAGGGGGAGAGAATACTCAAGGATCCCAGATGCTTGATGTTCAAGAGGAGAGATGCCACATGTCTTTTTGTGGGAAAGACATGTTCATATGTACTCATTTGAATTAAGTTCTATTCATTTATATCTTTCAGCTCTGATTTTCTATTCCCTATCTTCTCCCAATATCCCATGTCAGATTCAGGGGGAGCAAGACATCTAAGGGAAAGAAATCACTCAAATTCATTGCATATCTTTACTCTTGGGGACATGTCTAATCCAAGTGGTACCTTGTACTCACTATCTACATGTCATCCCAGTCTTGGTATTCTTGTGGTTTCTTTTGGTTTGCTCTGGCTAGCCCTCTTTGCTGTAATTTTCGATCTCCTTGCTCAAAGCACCTCTTGCAAAACTGCTTGGGGAGATTGTTCCTTGGTATGTGACTCCTCCATTGGTCCAATTAGTTTTTGTTCTAGTGCTTTATTCATTGCAAATTTGTGCTGCATAGGTGACCATGTTCTTGAGCTTGCATGTCAAATTTATATGGTTCCAAGTAGTTCTAATGCTTGAATAGGCTCTAGGCACTTGTAGGAGTAGTTGCTATCAATTTTATTGAAGTTGGTTCACTTTTGTTTGAAGTTACTAAAAATTTCAGAAATTTTTCAAAGAAAAGCAATATGCTTAGGAAGATGTTCCAAGGTGGTTCTTCTAAGAAGCAAGGACCCAGGCTTGCTATGCATGATGCTGAAGAGGAACCACCAAGAGACGCTCTAGTGCGGCCTTGTGAATGGCCGTCGGAAAATTTTATGGATCGTGCAGGAATTAAAGAAGAATTTAACGCATATTTGCGTAACGCCGGTCTTGAGGACTTCGAGGCAGACAAATGCCCCCAGTATCATGATCTGACAAGCTCATTTGTGAGGAGGTTTGAGTTTTCATCTTTGCGTAATTCTCCTTCAGTCATGTTTGATCTTTATGACAAATCTTATACCATGGACTTAGAGGATTTCACTTTTGCTTGCAAACTTCCACAATGGAGTAGTGTTAGGGATCCCCCTAAATCTGAATTTAGAAACTTTCTTGCTAGTATAACTGTAGGGGAATCTAGAGATATAACGCAAGCTACCATAGGGAGCATTCACTTTCCTGCTATACATTATTTTGCTCTCTTCATAGGTAGATGCATAAATGCTAAGGATACAGCATGTCATATGTGTGTCCCTGACCTTAGCATTCTCAGGAGTGCTGTGTTAGGAGACCAATCTTATCATATGGGAGCCATTGTAGCTCGTAGGTTGCATCAATAATAGATATAATGGAGATTTCTTTGGAGGAATTTATGCAACCCGCTTAGCTAATTTTCTTGAGATAGACGTTCGTGAAGGAGACATGGAGTCCTCCTACTTATTTAGATTTTGATTCTATGGTTTCTCACCGGTTTGTTGAGAGGACCGAGTGACCTCTCCAGTATCGATTAATCTTTAACAAACGGCATGTTGTCTGTATTACTCTCCCTGCTCCTGCCTTCTTGATCACCAGGCAAACGGAAGATATACTATTACGAGGGAGGAGGCAGATGAGTACGAGAGGAGAGCGGAGGCAGCCCGACTCCATGCTGCAGCTCAAGAGGCAATAGCTGCTGCATCACAGTACGATCCCAACTATTCTTGATCGCAGTACGACCCTAGCTACACCTTTGGGTATCCGCCAGGCTATCTCTGGCAATAAACCAACTTAGGCCAAAAGCCTAAGCTTGGGGGAGTACGTATTTCTCACCGACATTACATTTATGTTCACACACACTCATTGCTAGATGTCGGTGCTCATACTCTTTCACTGTAATATCCATGCTAGTTTACCTTCTTTTTCCTGCTTTCTTCTTGTGTGCTTGTTAAACCTTAAGAAAAACAAAAAAATAGTAGTAGTTTACTTTTCTTGCTGTAGTAGTAATTAAAAAGAAAAACCCAAAAATATTTCCCGTTCTTCTTTTGCTTGTTGGGAGCTTTCCCGTGTAAATAGTTTTTATTTCTTTTCTTTTCTTTGGGGGTCACTAGGAGAAGACCATGATTAAATTTTTGAAGTGGCTCTTATATGCATTATTGTTGATTTAACCTAGAGCCCATATTGCCTTGTCTTCTCCTGTTTATTGAATGCTCGCAGATTCCAGCTTAGTCCAATGCACGTGCACTCTTATTATTATTCACATCGTTCGGTCGTGCAAGTGAAAGGCAATTATGATGATATATGATGGACTGACTGAGATGAGAAAAGCTGGTATGAACTCGACCTCTCTTGTTTTTGTAAATATAATGAGTTCATCGTTCTTGATTCAGCTTGTTATGAATAAACATGTTTGCAATGACAATAAGAGATCATAGTTGCTTGTGCCATGCTTGATTAGCTATGAGTTATAATAGTTTACCTTGCGTGCCAACATGCTATTGAGATAGTCATGATGTGGTATGATGGGGTGGTATCCTCCTTTGAATGATTTAAGTGACTTGACTTGGCACAAGTTCACGCATGTAGTTGAAACAAAATCAACATAGCCTTCACGATATTTATGTTCATGGTGGATTATATCCTAGTCATGCTTGCATCCAATGTTTATTAATTTTAATGCATGTACATGGCTGTTGTCGCTCTCTAGTTGGTCGCTTCCCAGTCCTTTGCTAGCCTTCACCTGTACTAAGCGAGAATACTGCTTGTGCATCCAATCCCTTAAAACCCAAAGTTATTCCAGATGAGTCCACTATACCTTCCTATATGCGGTATCTACTTGTCGTTCCAAGTAAATTTGTATGTGCCACACTCTAAACCTTCAAATAAACATTCTGTTTTGTATGCTCGAATAGCTCATGTATCAACCAAGGCTGCCCTTATCTTCCATGTTAGGCGGGTTATTCTCAAGAGGAGTGGACTCCGCTCCTCACTCACGAGAAAATGGCTGGTCACCGGGATGCCCAGTCCCATGCTTTATGCAAACTAAATCAAAATTAATTGCAAACAAAACTCCCCCTGGGACCTGATGTTTGTTGGAGGCACTCGTTGTTTCGAGCAAGCCATGGATTGATGCTTGTTGGTGGAGGGGGAGTATAAACTTTACCATTCTGTTTGGGAACCGCCTATAATGTGTGTAGCATGGAAGATATCGCCATCTCTTAGTTGCTATGTTGACAATGAAAGTATACCACTCAAAATATTATTTATCTTTATTTCAAAACCGAGCTCTGGCACCTCTACAAATCCCTGCTTCCCTCTGCGAAGAGCCTATCTATTTACTTTTATGTTGAGTCATCACCCTCTTATTAAAGAGCACTAGCTGGAGAGCACAATTGTCATTTGCATTCATCACTATTAATATATATTGGGTATGACTATGATTGGATCTCTTTTACCATGAATTACAATATCTAGTCAGTCCTTGATCTTTAAAGGTGCTCTGCATTTATGTTTTGCGGTCTCAGAAAGGGCTAGCGAGATACCATCTTGTTATATCATATTATGATTATTTTGAGAAAGTGTTGTCATCCGAGATTTATTATTATGGCTCGCTAGTTGATTATGCTATTGATATGAGTGATTATGAGACTTGAGAATTATTGCAAATGTGGTTAGTTATGATCTTTGCTAAAAACTTGAATGCTGGCTTGATATATTTACAACAACAAGAGCAAACAGAGTTTGTAAAAGTCTTTCTTTTTCTCTTTCAGTTTGTCAATTGAATTCCTTGAGGACAAGCAAGGGTTTAAGCTTGGGGGAGTTGATACGTCTCCGACGTATCTACTTTTCCAAAAACTTTTGCCCTTGTTTTGGACTCTAACTTGCATGATTTGAATGGAACTAACCCGGACTGACGCTGTTTTCAGCAGAATTGCCATGATGTTGTTTTATGTGCAGAAAACAGAAGTTCTCGGAATGACCTGAAACTCCATGGAATATCTTATAAAAAATAATAAAAAATCCTCGCCAAAGATGAAGACCAGGGGCCCCACACCCTATCCACGAGGGTGGGGGCGTCTCCCTAGGGCGCGCCCCCTACCTCGTGGGCCCCCTGGAGACCTTCCGACGCCAACTCCAACTCTATATATTTGGTTTCGGGGAGAAAAAATAGAGGAGAAGAACTCATCGCGTTTTATGATACGGAGCCGCCGCCAAGCCCTAAAACCTCTCGTGAGGGCTGATCTGGAGTCCCTTCGGGGCTCCGGAGAGGGGGATCCATCACCGTCATCATCATCAACCATCCTCCATCACCAATTTCATGATGCTCACCGCTGTGCGTGAGTAATTCCATTGTAGGCTTGCTGGACAGTGATGGGTTGGATGAGATTTATCATGTAATCGAGTTAGTTTTGTTAGGGTTTGATCCCTAGTATCCACTATGTTTTGAGATTGATGTTGCTATGACCTTGCTATGCTTAATGCTTGTCACTAGGGCCCGAGTGCCATGATTTCAGATCTAAACCTATTATGTTTTCATGAATATATGTGAGTTCTTGATCCTATCTTGCAAGTCTATAGTCACCTACTATGTGTTATCATCCGGCAGCCCCGAAGTGACAATAATCGGGACCACTCCCGATGATGACCATAGTTTGAGGAGTTCATTTATTCATTATGTGCTAATGCTTTGTTCCGGTTCTCTATTAAAAGGAGGCCTTAATATCCCTTAGTATCCAATAGGACCCCGCTGCCACGGGAGGGTATGACAAAAGATGTCATGCAAGTTCTTTTCTATAAGCATGTATGACTATATTCGGAATACATGCCTACATTACATTGATGAATTTGAACTAGTTCTGTGTCACCCTATGTTATGACTGTTACATGATGAACCGCATCCGGCATAATTATCAATCACCGATCCATTGTCTACGAGTTTTCCATATACTGGTTTACGCTTATTTACTTTCCCGTTGCTATTGTTACATTCACTACAAAATACCAAAAATATTACTTTTGCTTCCGTTACTTTTGTTATCGTTACCATCACTATCATATTACTTTGCTACTAAACACTTTGCTGCAGATACTAAGTTTCCAGGTCTGGTTGAATTGACAACTCAGCTGCAAATACTTGAGAATATTCTTTGGCTCCCCTTGTGTCGAATCAATAAATTTGGGTTGAATACTCTACCCTCGAAAACTGTTGTGATCCCCTATACTTGTGGGTTATCAGGGTGCCTTAGGCATCCCCAAGCTTAGGGTCTTGTCACTCCTTATTCTCCTCTTATGGACATCTCACCCAAAACTTGAAAACTTCAATCACACAAAACTTAACGGAATTTCGTGAGATAGGTTAGTATGATAAAGAGCAAACCATTTCACTTTGGTACTGACAAAGTCAAGATTTATAATTGTTTCCATGCAATGCCTACTATAGCCTATCATTTCCACAATTTATATTGAGCAATATAAGCCATAGAAACTAGAAAACAAGCAAACTATGCGATGAAAACAGAATCTGTCAAAAACAGAACAGTATGTAGTAATCTGTACTCCAACCATACTTCTGTTACTCCAAAAATTCTGAAAAATTAGGACAACATAGAGAACTTGTATATATATAACCCATAAAAATTTCATGTCAAAAGCACGTTCCAGTGAATTTTCAAAATTACTGGACTGAGCGCAAAAGTTTCTGTTTTTGCACAGATTCAAGTCAACTAACACCCACGCTATCCCAAAGGCTTTACTTGGCACTTTATTGAAAAAATAGCAATAAAACATGATTAATACAATATCATAATCATGTGTACACACAAAAACAGTAGGTATAAGTGTTGGGTTGTCTCCCAACAAGCGCTTTTCTTTCATGCCTTTAAGCTAGGCATGATGATTTCAATGATGCTCGCATAAAAGATAAGAATTGAAACATAACAAGAGCATCATGAAACACATGAAAATCACATTTAAGTCTAACCCACTTCCTATGCATAGGGATTTTGTGAGCAAACAATTTATGTAAACAAGAATCAACTAGCATAGGAAGGCAAAACAAGCAAGACTTCAAGATTTTCAACACATAGAGAGGAAACTTGATATCATTGCAATTCCTACAAGCATAATTTCCTCCCTCATAATAATTTTCAGTAGCATCATCAATGAATTCAACAATATAGCTATCACATAAATGATTCTTTTCATGATCTACAAGCATATAAATTTTATTACTCTCCACATAAACAAATTTCTTCTCATCAATAGTGGTGGGAGCAAACTCAACAAAATAAATATCATGAGATTGAAAATTAAAATCATGATGACAAGTTTCATGGTTATCATTATTCTTTAAAGCATACATGTCATCACCATAATCATCATAGATAGCAACTTTGTTGTCATAATCAATTGCAACCTCTTCCAAAAGAGTGGATTCATCACTAAATAAAGTCATGACCTCTCCAAATACACTTTCATCAATGTAATCATCATAAATAGGAGGCATGCTTTCATCATAATAATTTTTCTCTTCAGAACTTGGGGGAGTAAAAATATCATCTTCATCAAGCATAGCATCAAAAAGCTTGTAGCTTTGCGTATCATTAGAATCATCGATATTCAAAGAATTCATACTAACAACATTGCAATCATGCTCATCATTCAAATATTTTGTGCCAAACATTTTATTGACTTCTTCTTCTAACAACTGAACGCAATTTTCCGATCCATCATTTCAAGAAAGATATTATAAATATGATCAATAATATGATGCAACCTCAATTCCATTTTTATGTAGTTTTCCTTTATAAACCAAACTAGTGATGAAACAAGAAACTAAAAGATTCAATTGCAACATCTAAAGATATACCTTCATGCAGTCACCTCCCCAGCAACGGCGCCAGAAATAGCTTGATGTCTACTACGCAACTTTATTCTTGTAGACTCGTGTTGGGCCTCCAAACGTAGAGTTTTGTAGGACAGTAGCAATTTTCCTTCACGTGGATGACCTAAGGTTTATGTGACGCCCTCGATTCAATCGTACACTAATCATACACGCAAATGTGTACGATCAAGATCAAGGACTCACAGGAAGATATCAAAACACAACTCTAGACACAAATTAAAATAATACAAGCTTATATTACAAGCCAGGGGCCTCGAGGGCTCAAATACATAAGCTCGAATACACAAGAGTCAGCGGAAGCAACAATATCTAAGTACAGTCATGAGTTAGACAAGTTTGCCTTAAGAAGGCTAGCACAAAAGCAGCAACGATCGAAAAGGCAAGGCCTCCTGCCTGGGAGCCTCCTAACTACTCCTGTTCGTCAGCGGTCTCCACGTAGTAGCAGGCATCGGCGGTGGCATCTGGCTCCTGGGCTCCGCCATCTGGTTGCATCAACCGGAAAGAAGAAGAAAAGGGGAAAAGGGGGAGCAAAGCAACCGTGAGTACTCATCCAAAGTACTCGCAAGCAAGGATCTACACTACATATGCAACATTATCAAAGGAAGGTTGTATATGTGGACTGGGCTGCAGAAATGCCAGAATAGAGAGAAGGCCTAGTCCTATAAAACACCATCTTGCAGCAACAGAAGGGAGTAGAGTAGCATAAAGTAAAATAGTAGTAGTGTTATCAACCTCGGTCGGAGAGCCTTTCTCGACTCCCTGCGAGAAAAGCATCCCAGAGCCATACTATCAAGTTATCATCACAATCCATTACTCATCACCATCCAGTCTCATCACAAGTATCCAGTTCTAGTTGTATCGATCGGGATACAACTCCAAGTGTCCGTTACCGTAGGACAGGCTATCGATAGATGTTTTCTTCCCTGCAGGGGTGCACCAACTTACCCACCACGCTCGATTATCTCCGGCCGGACACACTTTCCTGGGTCATGCCCGGCCTCGGCCAAACAATACGCCGCAACCCGACCTAGGCTTAATAGAGAGGCCAGCACGCCGGACTAAACCTATGCCCCCAGGGGTCATGGGCCATCTCTCCGGGAACTCCTGCATGTTGCGTACGCGGCCGGTGAGCAGACCTAGCTACCTCCCTAAAAAGGCAGGAGCTTACCAGTCCAACCCGGCACGCGCCACTCAGTCGCTGACGTCTATTAAGCTTCAGCTGATGCATACGACGCAGAACGCCCATACTATGCCCACGTGATGGTTAGTGCTATCGGGCCAGAGGCCCCTCGGATCAAATATCCAAATCGTAGTGGATTAGGAATGCGCGGTAACAAGCAGAGACTCACGAAAGATGTGACCCCGTTGCCCCGTCTCGAGGACTTGCGACAAGGGCTAGGAATGCCCGGCCATGCCTCGTAATTATCTCGCGGGCACCTTCCAGGTCCGCCCGACTCCACATCACTCGCAATTAAGCTCGCGCGGGTACCCCTCAGGGTCGACCCGTCTTTCCAAGTAACAGGGGGTAAAGTCCAAGTATCCGTGTGTCCAAACATCAAAGGGAAAACCCGAGGAATCACCCCTGATGAATTCCACTAGATGTAATCATCAAGGTGAACGTAAGAGGAATCACCCCCGTGGTTCACACTTGAGGGGTTGCACGACAGAGTCGTATCGGAAGTGGTTAAGGAGGAAATCACCCTCGATGACTACGACCGAATGACTACACTACATGGTTAACATCAGAAGTGCTGAAGAGGTTCACCCTCGGTACTCGATAGTAACCCAGTAGAGCAACTAAGGGGAAGTGATGTGCGGTGTCGGGGCCTGGTCTTCGATCACGTAGATCGAGTCGTCGATGATGAAGCAGGGGCAACAGGGACAAGGTGGGGGTCACTGATGTATCACTAACCAACCTATACCAAGCAGTTTAGGATAAGCAGGTAAGGTACAACAACAATTACAAAAGCAGGCTATGCACCAGAATAGGAGCAAACAATAACAGTAGCAAAATCTAATGCAAGCATGAGAGAATGGAATGGGCGATATCGGGATGATCAAAGGGGGGCTTGCCTGGTTGCTCTGGCAAGGAGGGGTCGTCGTCGACGTAGTCGATCACAGGGGCAACATCGGTCTCGGGGTCTACCGGAGAGAAGAGGGGGAAGAAACAGTAAATATAAAGCAAACATAACATCACGAAGCATAACGTGGCAATATGTTGTGCCGGGTGTGACCTAACGTATGGCTACACGATATAGGTGAAGGGGGAATTCAACCGGGAATGTAATCCCGGTTCCGGACCTGTGTCAGACAGATGAACGGAGGGGGAATGTTCCATGTTCATATAGTTAGAGGCATCTGACAGGTAAACGGACCGCGTTTTCAGATTCGTCTCGTCGTTCTGAGCAACTTTCATGTATAAAACTTATTCATCCGAGTTACGGATTATTTTATATTAATTTCTAAAGATTTAAACATTTGCTGGAATTTGTGGAATTCTATTAATTCGAAAATAAAACAGCAAAAACTTTTGTTACCTAGTGTCACCCTAGCCTATGTGGATGACAGTGGGGCCAGTACGGTGCTGAATCAGTAGGGTCAACAGTCAACATTGACTGGGTTGACTGGTCAAAACTGGGCTGTGGGGCCCAGGTGTCATTGGGTCATTTTTCTTAACAGATTGTTTATGTAGTCTAGTTAGTGGTGGGCCCATAAGTCATACTTCGATGTAGGTTAGTACTAATTCCTGTTTTAGGTAGTTAAATAAGACTAATCCTAGTCCAATGGCCGACCCGTTTGGTAGTGGCTCAAGCCATGCGTTTGGCTAGGCAAACCAGGGGCAGCATGCACGGCACATAGGCCACGACGGCCATGTCCAGGAGTAGCCGCAGCGGCAAAGAACAGCGGCAGTAGCTAAATAGCAGCAGCAGCGCAGCCAGCAACGCAGCAGCAGCAATAGCAGCGGCAAGGTAGCACCAACAGCAGCTCGACAACTGCAGCAGCAGGGGAGCGACGAGCTTAGGCGACGAGCAGCAGTACAGGAGGTGGTGGCGGCGGCGCTAGCGTCAGTACGAGCAGCGGGCGGCAAAGGCGAGGCACAGGCACGCGCGCGCGCGGGCACTGCCAAGGCAGCATGCACGCGCAGCAGTAAGCAGCAACACGTACATAGGAGCTCGGGCTCCGGCCATGGTGACTACAGACGACCACGGGAGCGGCGGCAAACGGCACAGATCGAAGGGGCAAAGCGAGGGAATCGGCAGAGAGGCTCACCCCGGTGCGTGTAGACGAGGTTGGGAGGTCGAGGGAGGCCCGGAGTAGCGGCAGCCGGCGATGGACGTCGGCGACCGTGGGAGAAGATGAGGACGATGGCGAGGCCACAGGGCGTTCCAGCACGGGTTCTTCGGTGTAGTTGAAGGAGACAACCGCGGGGAGGCTCCTGGGCATGCTAGCCAGCGACGGGGAGGCCGGTGGTCGCGGGATCGACGAGGTCCATGGCGACCATGATGCGGTTGTTCACAGGAGAGAGGGAAGAGGCACGAGGAGGGGGGAGAATCTAGGGTTTCGGTCAAGTGGGGGTGGAGGGCTCGGTCTTAAACATCTAGGGGACCGGGGGATGGCCGACACGTCACCTAGGGGGCGCGGCCATGGTGGGATGGCCGCCACGATCCCCTCCTCCTGTAGCGGGAGGAACAGGATGAGTGGGGGTAGGTGGGCTGCTGGGCCAGCAGGCCAACTGGGCCAAGTGGCCCAGGGGAGGGGAGGGGCCTTTCTCTTTTCTTTTTATTTACAAAAAAAATGCTATGCAATATTTGAGCTGCCAAAAGGAGTTCTATAAAATGTGGGACTTGGCCAAATAAATACATTACAATATTTGGCACCTGCCACAAAAAGTTTGGGAGGAGTTTGAATTGATTTGGATTTTTCACAAATGAAAAAGCATTTAAAAATGCTGATTTGGAACTGCATTAATTCCCAGGGGAAATTAGCTATCTCAAATGATCTCGAATCACTCATGACATTTAGTTAGTGAAAAAATTGCAACACAGCGAACATTTTTGTTTTACTGTTTGGAGAAAATAATTTATTTGGCTTTATTTTAAAATTTTAAAATTTGACTGGGTGGAATTCAAAGGGGGATTTAGCCACAGCGAAAACGATGACATGGCACCATTAACGTGGGATTACTGTAGCTCAATTATCTGGGCGTCACAATTCTCCTCCACTACAAGAAATCTCGTCCCGAGATTTAAGGGATGGAGTAAGGTGGAAAAGACTCGGGAAGGACCAAGCTCAACACAAGATAGGTACCTGGGGGCTATCTTGGTGAACATGGCATAGAGGCATCTCTCGAGTTGAAACTTAATGAAACATCGAGAGCAAAGTATGAAGGTACAATAGGAAGTTTCAACCGAATGGACAAACGAATGATACCTGAACGGAGTGAGAGAAAGGGGTTCAGAGCATCGGGAATATAATATCTCTCGAAGGGTGGCTCGTGACAACATGCATAGCCAAGAGAAATTGATACTTCGGAATAAAGGATATACAGGAGAGTCAGTTCCGATCCTGTGGAACTATGGGTTATGGGCCCACCATGTGGGTTAAAAGTAGAAAGAGCGGTGACATGTTACACGGTTATGATAGCAAGGTAGGTCAGAGGATAGCCTGCCGATTATGTTGGCAACATCGTTGGTACCAAGGGCGAGGACGAAGAGAACCATTTTCCTGCTCGTAAGACGAGGCGGACCAATAGGCAAAGTTCTCGTCCATTGGTGGTTACCGGAATGTCATCGACAATAATAACAGGGTCTTACTGACAGAGTTGTACACCGAGTTGCTAACTTAAGCATGGATTTATCTCTGCTCAGACAAGTTAGATTACAAGAAAAGGTGAAACAAAACAATGGAAAGGAAAAGTGATTATTAGATGATCAGACCAATGGAAAGGAAAGGTGTTTATACCCAAGTATTAGTGTATAACTTTCCCAAGGAAAGGCAGAGCATGATAGGGCCCCAAGTATTAAACCATTTAAACAAAGGGGAAAGGAATTTATGAGGTTTATCCATACAACGGCGTTTGGATAATTGATCAAGAACAGTTAGCATTGCGCTCCCAATGTTCTTGTGGAGGAGTACCACACACATGCTTCGAGATAGTGTTGACATGGTCATCAGGGAAAGGTCAGACTTCGGATACACAAAGAATCCATCGGAAACAACTTAGAAAAATAAGTCATCAATTTCAGTAAGGAAAAGATGAGGGTGTGGCCGACGGCCTCGTCAACAATCCATCGGCATGTCAAAAGGATGTATTTCCAAAATTATTTGAACAAGTTTGTGTTGGGGAAGGCAAGAATGTCGTCGATGATAACACAAATCATCGAGGGGCAAGGATTGTATTTCTCATCATGAATTCGATTCATAACCTGTAAGAGCTCAGAATGTTGATGATGATCACGACATATTTGTCGAGATATTTCATGAAGAGGTAATCGATTGGTGTTGACATCAAGTCAAAGGAATGATGAAGCGAAAGGTTATTGGAACCACGGGTATGACACAAACTCGAAAACAAGCTTGTTGTTCAAGGCAAAATGATATAACAAGGAAGATCGACGTAGGCTTACCTCATCATCGAAAATTGT
Organism: Aegilops umbellulata; assembly: GCA_032464435.1. Classification (NCBI taxonomy): domain Eukaryota; kingdom Viridiplantae; phylum Streptophyta; class Magnoliopsida; order Poales; family Poaceae; genus Aegilops; species Aegilops umbellulata. Next base: position 257,250,886 of record CP136059.1, read on the forward strand.
GCTCCGGGGAGAAGGACCATGCAGCACAGTTAAAAGTTAGCACGGTAAAGATATAGCCGATCAGGCTAGGAATGACTTGAAGGATTATTAAACTCGTAAGCAACAAAAATTACTTAGAGTTATAGAATCGAAGTGTGGAATCGATTCACTTATCGGTGTTCTCGAGTGACTAACAACTCAAAACCTGGGTAAATATGAAATTAATGAGAAGCAATACCAGATGAAGACTTGTAGGAAGCAACACGGTCCTTTGTTATTCTCAAGACACCAGAGGGTAATACTCAGTGGAAGATCAAAATAGAGATTGCAAAGATGCATTGATCTGCAGAAGATAAGTGCTTTAACTTGTCTGGGAAATGGAATCAAAGGGGAACAATCATGGTCAGAACCACGGTTGCAAAGGACCAAACATAGTTACTAGATGAACTTATAACAAGGGGATTATTATTATCACAAGAAGCTTCCATGATAAGTTCCACATCGGGTCCATGGGCATGAACACAAAGGTTCAAGGTCGACTCCCACTTCTTCAATGCAGAACCTTTCATTCACTCCTCGTTTTCAAAGAATTTGTAGTGCGAAAGATTTATCTAGTGAAGCACCAGAAGAGTATGACTCATTAAAAACACTCTCGGGTTCAAACGGATTATGGGAGGCATAGGTTCAACCCATAAGGGCATCTCAGGAACCTATTCCACAAAATTCAGAAGTAAACAACACAAGATCGAAAGCAGAGAATGGTTGACAAAAGGAGAGGATACAATTACCAAAGGCATTATGTATCCGAGGAAAGGTTCAACAGGTTATTAATTATGAAGGACACTATCTGATAAAATCCAACAAAGGAGCTGGTGGTCCACAAGGGATCTGATGTGATCATCGGTACCCAACCAAAAGAAGAAAGGTTGCAAGGAGGTCAAATTATAGAAACAACTTACTAATTCAAAGCTCAATTGCAAAGGAATTATGATTTCCAAATTAAGGGATCAGAAGCAGACGCTCTGATCAAGGATGGATAAGTTGAAAAGACGTAAGGGCACAATCGACCGCCAATTTGATTGCTCGAGGACCAGCTCAGGTTCAATGGGATGCCTGAGCCGGAAAGATAATTTATAAGGACGGACCGATGATTGCATGCATGCGCACACCTGTTGAATCAATAGGATCAAAATGGGAATCACAAAGGATTTTAAAGAATATTGCTAGACATATGGAATTAACCATAATGCAAGCTGACAAGTATTTGCAGAGCAATAGTTTGAAGAGGATTCTCGGAAGATCGGATAGTATTTACGAGTATTTTGAAAAGCATGTGAACAACTGGGGATGAGTGGACCCCGGTTAATCAATTATCCTTAGTGCAAAAAGAAGCTGCAAAGCAGAAGGCACAAGGATTCTCGGAACAACGGAGAGTGCTAGGGGTATCTTGTAACAATATGAGCAACTGGGGATGAAGGTACAAGCGGCAAGGAGGTTATTCACGAGGATTACCGGTGGTCAGGAACTGTAAGGCAGTGGGCACAGAGTCACGAGAAACATCGAGGAGTATCCGCATAATCTTCTAGCAAAGCAGGCGATCATCGGTAATGTTGGGGCTCTCCGGGAGGAAGTGGGTACGAGAACCTAATGTCAGAGTTAGCAAAATCATTTAACCCGAAAGGAAGAGAGGTCAGAGTCCCAGAGCATAGACAAGGAGTAAAAGATCCTAATACCACCCAATTGGCAACGTGGGCCCGTAAGCCACACAGCCAAGTTAGTAAAACGGTTGTCGGTTTCTAGACTCAACTTCGGCCAAGGAGTTGGAAAGGGGTCTACCTACAGGCAGTCGGCTCTGATACCAACTTGTGACACCCTCGATTCAATCGTACACTAATCATACACGCAAATGTGTACGATCAAGATCAAGGACTCACGGGAAGATATCACAACACAACTCTAGACACAAATTAAAATAATACAAGCTTATATTACAAGCCAGGGGCCTCGAGGGCTCGAATACACAAGAGTCAGTGGAAGCAACAATATCTAAGTACAGTCATGAGTTAGACAAGTTTGCCTTAAGAAGGCTAGCACAAAAGCAGCAACGATCGAAAAGGCAAGGCCTCCTGCCTGGGAGCCTCCTAACAACTCCTGGTCGTCAGCGGTCTCCACGTAGTAGCAGGCATCGGCGGTGGCATCTGGCTCCTGGGCTCCGACATCTAGTTGCATCAACCGGAAAGAAGAAGAAAAGGGGAAAATGGGGAGCAAAGCAACCGTGAGTACTCATCCAAAGTACTCGCAAGCAAGGATCTACACTACATATGCAACATTATCAAAGGAAGGCTGTATATGTGGACTGGGCTGCAGAAATGCCAGAATAGAGAGAAGGCCTAGTCCTATCCAAGACTAGCATCTTCTGGAAAACACCATCTTGCAGCAACAGAAGGGAGTAGAGTAGCATAAAGTAAAATAGTAGTAGTGTTATCAACCTCGGTCGGAGAGCCTTTCTCGACTCCCTGCGAGAAAAGCATCCCAGAGCCATACTATCCAGTTATCATCACAATCCATTACTCATCACCATCCAGTCTCATCACAAGTATCCAGTTCTAGTTGTATCGATCGGGATACAACTCCAAGTGTCCGTTACCGTAGGACAGGCTATCGATAGATGTTTTCTTCCCTGCAGGGGTGCACCAAGTTACCCACCATGCTCGATTAACTCCGGCCGGACACACTTTCCTGGGTCATGCCCGGCCTCGGCCAAACAATACGCCGCAACCTGACCTAGGCTTAATAGAGAGGCCAGCATGCAGGACTAAACCTATGCCCCCAGGGGTCATGGGCCATCTCCCCGGGAACTCCTGCACGTTGCGTACGCGGCCGGTGAGCAGACCTAGCTACCTCCCTAAAAAGGCAGGAGCTTAGCAGTCCAACCCGACGCGCGCCACTCAGTCGCTGACGTCTATTAAGCTTCGGCTGATGCATACGACGCAGAACGCCCATACTATGCCCACGTGATGGTTAGTGCTATCGGGCCAGAGGCCCCTCGGATCAAATATCCAAATCGTAGTGGATTAGGCATGCACGGTAACAAGCAGAGACTCACGAAAGATGTGACCCCGTTGCCCCGTCTCGAGGACTTGCGACAAGGGCTAGGAATGCCCGGCCACGCCTCGTAATTATCTCGCGGGCACCTTCCAGGTCCGCCCGACTCCACATCACTCGCAATTAAGCTCGCACGGGTACCCCTCAGGGTCGACCCGTCTTTCCAAGTAACAGGGGGTAAAGTCCAAGTATCCGTGTGTCCAAACATCAAAGGGAAAACCCGAGGAATCACCCCCGATGAATTCCACTAGATGTAATCATCAAGGTGAACGTAAGAGGAATCACCCCCGTGGTTCACACTTGAGGGGTTGCACGACAGAGTCGTATCGGAAGTGGTTAAGGAGGAAATCACCCTCGATGACTACGACCTTATGACTACACTACAGGTTTAACATCAGAAGTGCTGAAGAGGTTCACCCTCGGTACTCGATAGTAACACAGTAGAGCAACTAAGGGGAAGTGATGTGCGGTGTCGGGGCCTGGTCTTCGATCACGTAGATCGAGTCGTCGATGATGAAGCAGGGGCAACAGGGACAAGGTGGGGTTCACTGATGTATCACTAACCAACCTATACCAAGCAGTTTAAGATAAGCAGGTAAGGTACAACAACAATTACAAAAGCAGGCTATGCACCAGAATAGGAGCAAACAATAACAGTAGCAAAATCTAATGCAAGCATGAGAGAATGGAATGGGCGATATCGGGATGATCAAAGGGGGGCTTGCCTGGTTGCTCTGGCAAGGAGGGGTCGTCGTCGACGTAGTTGATCACAGGGGCAGCATCGGTCTCGGGGTCTACCGGAGAGAAGAGGGGGAAGAAACAGTAAATATAAAGCAAACATAACATCACAAAGCATAACGTGGCAATATGTTGTGCCGGGTGTGACCTAACGTATGGCTACACGATATAGGTGAAGGGGGAATTCAACCGGGAATGTAATCCCGGTTCCGGACCTGTGTCAGACAGATGACCGGAGGGGGAATGTTCCATGTTCAGATAGTTAGAGGCATCTGATAGGTAAACGGACCGTGAATTCAGATTCGTCTCGTCGTTCTGAGCAACTTTCATGTATAAAACCTTTTCATCCGAGTTACGGCTTATTTTATATTAATTTCTAAAGATTTAAACATTTGCTGGAATTTGTGGAATTCTATTAATTCGAAAATAAAACAGCAAAAACTTTTGTTACCTAGTGTCACCCTAGCCTATGTGGATGACAGTGGGGCCAGTACGGTGCTGAATCAGCAGGGTCAACAGTCAACATTGACTGGGTTGACTGGTCAAAACTGGGCTGTGGGGCCCAGGTGTCATTGGGTCATTTTTCTTAACAGATTGTTTATGTAGTCTAGTTAGTGGTGGGCCCATAAGTCATACTTCGATGTAGGTTAGTATTAATTCCTGTTTTAGGTAGTTAAATAAGACAAATCCTAGTCCAATGGCCGACCCGTTTGGTAGTGGCTCAAGCCATGCGTTTGGCTAGGCAAACCAGGGGCAGCATGCACGGCACATAGGCCACGACGGCCATGTCCAGGAGTAGCCGCAGCGGCAAAGAACAGCGGCAGTAGCTAAATAGCAGCAGCAGCACAGCCAGCAACGCAGCAGCATCAATAGTAGTGGCAAGGTAGCACCAACAGCAGCTCGGCAACTGCAGCAGCAGGGGAGCGACGAGCTTAGGCGACGAGCAGCAGTACAGGAGGTGGCGGCGGCGGCGCTAGCGTGAGTACGAGCAGCGGGCGGCAAAGGCGAGGCGCGGGCACGCGCGCGCGCGGGCACCACCAAGGCAGCATGCATGCGCAGCAGTAAGCAGCAGCACATACATAGGAGCTCCGGCTCCGGCCATGGCGACTACACACGACCACGGGAGCGGCGGCAAACGACATAGATCGAAGGGGCAAAGCAAGGGAATCGGCAGAGAGGCTCACCCCGGTGCGTGTGGACGAGGTTGGGAGGTCGAGGGAGGCCCGGAGTAGCGGCAGCCGGCGATGGACGTCGGCGACCGTGGGAGAAGATGAGGACGATGGCGAGGCCACAGGGCGTTCCAGCACGGGTTCTTCGGTGTAGTTGAAGGAGACAACCGCGGGGAGGCTCCTGGGCATGCCAGCCAGCGACAGGGAGGCCGGTGGTCGCGGGATCGACGAGGTCCATGGCGACCATGATGCGGGTGTTCGGTCAAGTGGGGGTCGAGGGCTCGGTCTTAAACAGCCAGGGGACCGGGGGATGGCCGGCACGTCACCTAGGGGGCGCGGCCATGGTGGGATGGCCGCCACGATCCCCTCCTCATGTAGCGGGAGGAACAGGATGAGTGGGGGGAGGTGGGTTGCTGGGCCAGCAGGCCAACTGGGCCAAGTGTCCCAGGGGAGGGGAGGGGCCTTTCTCTTTTCTTTTTATTTACAGAAAAAATGCTATGCAATATTTGAGCTGCCAAAAGGAGTTGTGTCAAATGTGGGACTTGGCTAAATAAATACATTACAATATTTGTCACCTGCCACAAAAAGTTTGGGAGGAGTTTGAATTGATTTGGATTTTTCACAAATGAAAAAGCATTTAAAAATGCTGATTTGGAACTGCATTAATTCCCAGGGGAAATTAGCTATCTCAAATGGTGTCGAATCACTCATGACATTTAGTTAGTGAAAAAATTGCAACACAGCGAACATTTTTGTTTTACTGTTTGGAGAAAATAATTTATTTGACTTTATTTTAAAATTTTAAAATTTGACTGGGTGGAATTCAAAGGGGGATTTAGCCACAGCGAAAACGATGACATGGCACCATTAACGTGGGATTACTGTAGCTCAATTATCTGGGCGTCACAGTTTATCAATCCATGGGAGGCGTAGGATGAAGATGGTCTCTCCTAAACAACCCTGCAACAAAATAGAAGAAATCTCTTGTGTACCCAACACACCCAATACAATGGCAAATTGTATAAGTGCACTAGTTCGGCGAAGAGATGGTGATAAAAGTGTAATATGGATGATAGAAATATATTTTTTATAATCTGAATAAATAAAAACAGCAAGGTAGCAAATAGTAAACGGGCACAAAAACGGTACTGCAATGCTTAGAAACAAGGCCTAGGGTTCATATTTTTGCTAGTGCAATATCTCAAGAATGCTAATATAATTGGATCACATAACCATCCCTCAACATGCAACGAAGAATCATTCCGAAGTTCTTATCTAGCGGAGAACATAAGAAGAAATTGTTTGTAGGGTACGAAACCAGCTCAAAGCTATTCTTTTCGTTCGATCTATTCAAGAGTTCGTACTAAAATAACACAAAGCTATTCTTTCTGTTCGATCTATCCTAGAGTTCGTACTAAAATAACACCAAAGAAAATTATGATTCATAATACTCAATCCAACACAAACAACGTCAAAGAGTTCCCCAAGATTTCTACTGGAGAAACAAAGACAAGAACATGCATCAACCCATATGCAAAGATTATCCCAATGTCACCTGGGGAATCCGCGAGTTGAGTGCCAAAACATATATCAACTGAATCAATATGATACCCCATTGTCACCACGAGTATTTTTGCAAGACATATATCAAGTGCTATCAAATCCACCAAAGTATTCAATCCGATAAAACGAAATCTCAAAGGGAAAACTCAATTCATCACAATATAGAGAGGGGGAAAACCATATGATCCGACTATATTAACAAAGACCACGATACATCAACATCGTGCCATCTCAAGAACACGAGAGAGGGAGAGAGATTAAAGACATAGCTACTGGTACAAACCCTCATCCCCTAGGGTGGACTACTCCCTCCTCATCATGCTGGCCGCCGCCATGATGAAGATGGCCACCGGAGATGATCCCCCCCCTCCAGCAGGGTGCCGAAACAGGGTCTAGATTGGTTTTCGGTGGCTACAGAGCCTTGCGGCGGTGGAACTTCTGATCTAGGTTAACCCCGAGGATTTTTGGTATATTTATGATTTTATAGGGCAAAGAGGGGGTGTGGGTGGCCACCGAGGTGGGCACAACCCACCTGGGCGCGCCTGGGCCCCCGGGCACGCCATGGTGGGTTGTGCCCCCCTGGGGTCACCCCCCAGGTGCTGCTCTGGCCCACTGGTGGTCTTCTGGTCCATAAAAAATCCACAAAAAGTTTCGCGGTGTTTAGACTCCGTTTGATATTGATTTCCTACGATGTAAAAGAAGCAGAAAACAGCAACCGACACTGGGCACTAGGTCAATAGGTTAGTCCCAAAAATATATATATAAAGTTGCTATAAAATGATTGTAAAACATCCAAGAATGATAATATAATGGCATGAATACTTCATAAATTATAGATACGTTGGAGATGAATCAGCATCCCCAAGCTTAATTCCTACTCGTCCTTGAGTAGGTAAATGATAAAAGAAATAATTTATGAAGTGTGAATGCTAGCAAAGTGCATAAGTTTGATCAATGATAATTTCAATCACTTTCCCTAGCATCATAACAACAACTCTTTCTCATAAAACTCATCATGACAAAGTAGCAACCAATTCATATGTTAAGGTTCAAACAATGAATTCTCTTGAAACTCAACAACCTATATTCTTAGTCACCAAGCAATTGTAATTCAACTTATTCAACAGAGTTTAAGTAAGAACTCCAGATACTCAACCATCGTATAGTCTCTTATGTCTACTACGCAACCTTCTTCTTGTAGACGTTGTTTGGCGTCCAAATGCAGAGGTTTGTAGGACAGTAGCAAATTTCCCTCAAGTGGATGACCTAAGGTTTATCAATCCGTGGGAGGCGTAGGATGAAGATGGTCTCTCTCAAGCAACCCTGCAACCAAATAACAAAGAGTCTCTTGTGTCCCCAACACACCCAATACAATGGTAAATTGTATAGGTGCACTAGTTCGGCGAAGAGATGGTGATACAAGTGCAATATGGATGATAGACATAGGTTTTTGTAATCTGAAAATATAAAAACAGCAAGGTAACCAATGATAAAAGTGAGCACAAACGGTATTGCAATGCTAGGAAACAAGGCCTAGGGTTCATACTTTCACTAGTGCAAGTTCTCTAAACAATAGTAACATAATTGGATCATATAACTCTCCCTCAACATGCAACAAAGAGTCACTCCAAATTCACTAATAGCGGAGAACAAACGAAGAGATTATTGTAGGGTATGAAACCACCTCAAAGTTACCCTTTCTGATCGATCTATTCAAGAGTTCGTAGTAAAATAACAGGAAGCTATTCTTTCCGTTCTTTCTATCATAGAGTTCGTACTAGAATAACACCTTAAGACACAAATCAACCAAAACCCCAATGTCTCCTAGATACTCCAATGTCACCTCAAGTATCCGTGGGTATGTTTATACGATATGCATCACACAATCTCAGATTCATCTATTAAACCAACACAAAGTACTTCAAAGAGTGCCCCAAAGTTTCTACCGGAGAGTCAAGACGAAAACATGTGCCAACCCCTATGCATTAGTTCACAAGGTCACTGAACCCGCAAGTTTATCACCAAAACATACATCAAGTAGATCACGTGAATATCCCATTGTCACCATAGATAAGCACATGCAAGACATACATCAAGTGTTCTCAAATCCTTAAAGACTCAATCCGATAAGATAACTTCAAAGGGAAAACTCAATCCATTACAAGATAGTAGAGGGGGAAAACATATAAGATCCAACTATAATAGCAAAGCTCACGATACATCAAGATCGTGTCGAATCAAGAACACAAGACAGAGAGAGATCAAACACATAGCTACTGGTACATACCCTCAGCCCTGAGGGTGAACTACTCCCTCCTCGTCATGGAGAGCGCCGCGATGATGAAGATGGCCACCAGTGAGGGATCCCCCCTCTGGCAGGGTGCCGGATCAGGGTCCCAATTGGTTTTTGGTGGTTACAGAGGCTTGCGGCGGCGGAACTCCCGATCTAGGTTATTTTCAGGAGGTTTCTGTATTTATAGGAATTTTTGGCGTAGGTTTCACTTCAGGGGGGTCTCCGAGTTGTCCACGAGATAGGGGCTGATACGTCTCCGTCGTATCTACTTTTCCAAACACTTTTGCCCTTATTTTGGACTCTAGCTTGCATGATTTGGATGGAACTAATCCGGACTGACGCTGTTTTCAGCAGACTTTCCATGGTGTTATTTATGTGCAGAAACAAAAGTTCTCGGAATGACCTTAAACTCCACGGAACGTCTTTTCGAAAATAATAAAAAATCCTTGCCAAAGATGAAGACCAGGGGGCCCACACCCTGTCCACGAGGGTGGGGGGCACGCCCTCCCCCTTAGGGCGCGCCCCCTACCTCGCGGGCCCCCTGGAGCTCTTCCGACGCCAACTCCAACTCTATATATTTGCTTTTGGGGAGAAAAAAATCAAGGAGAAGAAATCATCGCGTTTTACGATACGGAGCCGCCGCCAAGCCCTAAAACCTCTCGGGAGGGCTGATCTGGAGTCCGTTCGGGGCTCCGGAGAGGGGGATTTGTCGTCGTCGTCATCATCAACCATCCTCCATCACCAATTTCATGATGCTCACCGCCGTGCATGAGTAATTCCATCGTAGGCTTGCTCGACGGTGATGGGTTGGATGAGATCTATCATGTAATCGAGTTAGTTTTGTTAGGGTTTGATCCCTAGTATCCACTATGTTCTGAGATTGATGTTGCTATGACTTTGCTATGCTTAATGCTTGTCACTAGGGCCCGAGTGCCATGATTTCAGATCTGAACCTATTATGTTTTCATGAATATATGTGTGTTCTTGATCCTATCTTGCAAGTCTATAGTCACCTACTATGTGTTATGATCCGGCAACCCCGAAGTGACAATAATCGGGACCACTCCCGGTGATGACCATAGTTTGAGGAGTTCATGTATTCACTATGTGCTAATGCTTTGTTCTGGTACTCTATTAAAAGGAGGCCTTAATATCCCTTAGTTTGCATTAGGACCCCGCTGCCACGGTAGGGTAGGACAAAAGATGTCATGCAAGTTCTTTTCCATAAGCACGTATGACTATATTCGGAATACATGCCTACATTACATTGATGAATTGGAGCTAGTTCTGTGTCACCCTAGGTTATGACTGTTACATGATGAACCGCATCCGGCATAATTATCCATCACCGATCCAATGCCTACGAGCTTTTCCTATATTAGTTCTCGCTTATTTACTTTCCCGTTGCTACTGTTACAATCACTACAAAACACCAAAAATATTACTTTTGCTTTCGTTACTTTTGTTACCGTTACCACTACTATAATATTATTTTGCTACTAAATACTTTGCTGCAGATATTAAGTTATCCAGGTGTGGTTGAATTGACAATTCAACTGCTAATACTTGACAATATTCTTTGGCTCCCCTTGTGTCGAATCAATAAATTTGGGTTGAATACTCTACCCTCGAAAACTGTTGCGATCCCCTATACTTGTGGGTTATCAAGACTATTTTCCGGCGCCGTTGCCGGGGAGCATAGCTCTATTCTTTGAGTCACTTGGGATTTATATCTGCTGGTCACTATGAAGAACTTGAAAGACGCTAAGACAACAATTTATCCCTCAACTGCGAGGGGAGGTAAGGAACTGCCATCTAGCTCTGCACTTGATTCACCTTCTGTTTTGAGTAAGCTTGCGACACCTAAACCTGCTTCTGCTATTCATTCTGATATGTCACATGTTATTGATGATGCCACTTCTGCTATGCATGATACTTATGATGAAACTACTTCTATGCTTGATACTACTGTGCCCCTTAGTGAGTTTCTTGATGAACAAATTGCTAGGGCTAGAGAGAAAGAAATTATTGAAACTGATTATATTGATGAAAGTGATGATGAAGATAGGCCTGTTATTCCTGAGGGTTATGTTTTTGATATGGAATCTTCTGCAGCTATTTTAGCTTGCAAATATAGATATGAGCTCAAGAGGTTATTAGCTAATTGGAATAAGCAATCTCTTAAATATAGAATGAAACATGACCCTGCTTTTGGTACTTTACTTATCCGTGTTGGCGATAAGGATTATGAATTCTCTGTTGATCCTGATATAATTACTTTGGTTGAATCTGATCCTTTTCATGGCTATGAATCTGAAACTGTTGTGGCACATTTTACTAAATTAAATGACATAGCCGTTCACTAATGATGAGAGATCTCGCTACTTTTATATCCTTAAAATATTTCCGTTCTCATTGAAGGGAGATGCTAAGATATGATTTAATTCTCTTGATCCTGGTTGTGTGCATAGTCCCCAGGATATGATTTATTACTTCTCTGCTAAATATTTCCCTGCTCATAAGAAATAAGCTGCTTTGAGGGAAATTTATAACTTTGTGCAAATTGAAGAAGAGAGTCTCCCACAAGATTGGGGGAGGCTTCTCGAGTTACTTAATGCTTTGCCTGATCATCCTCTTAAGAAAAATGAAATACTTGATATCTTTTATATTGGACTAACCGATGCTTCCAGAGATTACCTGGATAGTTGTGCTGGTTCTCTTTTCAGGGAAAGAACACCGGATGAAACTGAAATTCTATTGAATAATATGTTGACAAATGAAAATAATTGGGCACTTCCTGAGCCAGCTCCTGCTCCAATTACTGAGCCTATTCCTAAACCAACTCCGAAGAAGAGAGGTGTTGTATTTCTCAGTCCTGGAGATATGCAAGAGGCAAAGAAATCTATGAAAGAAAAAGGTATTAAAGCTGAAGATGTTAAGAATTTACCTCCTATTGAAGAAATACATGATCTTAATCTACCGCCTGTTGAAGAAACATATGATCTTGATCCATTACCTATTGAAGACCTCCTGGTCTTGATAACCCGACACAGGTAGTAAAGGTAAATTCTCTCTATAGATATGATAGAGCTGAAATCCCTCCTACTAAAATTGCTAGCCAATGCTTGGATGAGTTTGATAACTTTATGTTTAAGCAAGAAGATTTCAATGCTTATTTTGGTAGACAATTAAAACAAAATGCTTATATGATTAAACACTTGGGTGATTATATGGCTAATATTAGAGGTGAACTTAAACTTGTTAGCAAACATGCTTCTATGGTTACCACTCAAGTAGAACAAGTACTTAAAGCTCAAAATGATTTGCTCAATGAAATGAACAGTAAGAAAAATGATTATGCTGTTAGAGTGGCTACTAGAACTGGTAGAATGACTCAGGAACCTTTGTATCCTGAAGGCCACCCTGAGAGAATTGAGCAAGATTCTCAGAGAAATAATATTGATGCACCTAGTTCTTCTAAAAGGAAGAAAAAGAAAAATGATAGGACTTTGCAAACTTCCAGTGAACTTATTGCTGAACCACCTGATAATCCAAATGATATCTCTATGTCTGATGCTGAAACACAATCTGGTAAAGAACATGAACCTAGTGAAAATGTTAACGATGATGTTCATGATGATGCTCAACCTAGTAACGATAATGATGTAGAAATTGAAACTGCTGTTGATCTTGATAACCCACAATCAAAGAATCAACGTTATGATAAGAGAGACTTTGTTGCTAGGAAACATGGTAAAGAAAGGGAACCATGGGTTCAGAAACCCATGCCTTTTCCTCCCAAACCATCCAAGAAAAAGTATGATGAGGATTTTGAGCGCTTTGGTGAAATAATTAGACCTATCTTTTTGCGTATGCGATTAACTGATATGCTCAAAATGAATCCTTATGCTGAATATATGAAAGATATTGTCACAAATAAAAGAAAGATACCGGAAGCTAAAATTTCCACCATGCTTGCTAATTATACTTTTAAGGGTGGACTACCAAAGAAACTTGGAGATCCAGGAGTACCTACTATACCATGCTCCATTAAAAGAAATTATGTTAAAACTGCTTTATGTGATCTTGGAGCCGGTGTTAGTGTTATGCCCCTCTCTTTATATCATAGACTTGATTTGAATAAGTTGACACCTACTGAAATGTCTTTGCAAATGGCTGATAAATCAACTGTTATACCTGTCGGTATTTGTGAGGATGTGCCTGTTGTGGTTGCAAATGTTACTATTTTAACGGACTTTGTTATTCTTGATATTCCCGAGGACGATAGTATGTCTATTATTCTTGGAAGACCTTTTCTGAATACTGTAGGTGCTGTTATTGATTGCAGCAAACGCAATGTCACTTTTCGTGTTAATGGTAATGAGCATACGGTACACTTTCCGAGGAAACAACCTCAAGTTCATAGTATCAACTCTATTGGAAAATTCCATCAATTATATTTGGAGGTTTTGAATTTCCTCTTCCTACTGTCAAAAATAAATATGATATTCTTATTATTGGGGATGTGCATATCCCTGTTGAGGTAACATTGTGTTATTCGAAATTTCTCCGATTCCATGTCATTCGGAATGAGTTTGTTAACAAGACTTGATCAACCTTATTAGTGGATTCCTTTTGATGAGCATGAGATGGATGAAACTAGAAGGCACAACCTTCTGTACCCTCTTTCTATTTTCTGTCATTTAGTTGAAATAAAGTAAAAATAGTATTTTTCTGTCTGTTTTCTGATTTATCTGTGCAATATAAAAATACCCCAAAAATAAAAGTTCTCCAAATGCCCTGAAAATGAAATATGATTTTTTCTAGAATATTTGAGGATTTATGGAACTAAGAACACATTAGGGGGGTCAACCGCCTGGGCACGAGGGTGGAGGGCGCACCCTACCCCAGGGCGCGCCCCCTGCCTCGTGGGCCCACGGTGGCCCTCCTCCACTTATTCCTGCACCCATACAGTTCTTCTTCCTCCCACAAACACGAATATGTGGCTCAAGCACGAGTTCTAGCTCACTTTGCTGCGATTTTTGATCTCCTTACTCAAAGCACCTCTCACAAAACTGCTTGGGGAGATTGTTCCTTGGTATGTGACTCCTTCATTGGTCCAATTAGTTTTTGCTCTAGAGCTTTATTCATTGCAAATTTGTGCTGCCTAGGTGACCATGTTCTTGAGCTTGCATGTCAAATTTATATGGTTCCAAGTAGTTCTAATGCTTGATATAGGCTCTAGGCACTTGTAGGAGTAGTTGCTATCAATTTTGTTGAGCTTGGTTCACTTTTGTTTGAAGTTACTAAAAATTTCAGAATATTTCAGAAAATGATGAAGAGACTTTTGAGGGGCTCATCGAGCCGAAGCTCGAAGGAAAAGCAAAATGAAGAGGCACAAAGGCCCAAATATAATTTGCCTCGTGCCACCGAGGTCCGGCCGTGTGAATGGCCTTCCGATGACTTCTTGAAACAAGTCGGGATTTATGAGGATTTCTATTCATTGGCTGAGAATGCTGGCCTCACTGACTTCCTCCGCGACCAACGTCATCAGTATCTCTTACTCACTAATACTTTTGTGCAAAACTTCTACTATTTTCCTAAGGAATCACCTCCTTCAGTAGAGTTTCATTTATATGATGTTGTTGAGAAAATGCCATTACCTTAATTTTGCAAGGTTTGCAAAATATCCTTTGAGGGTACCTTAGATGAACTACACCGTAAAGATGTGGAAGAATTTATTGACACCATCATTGTGGGAGAAACCAGAAAGGTTTCTGATGCAAGAATCACTAGCATACATTTTCCTATCTTACACTACTTTGCCTTATTTGCTAGTCGTTGCTTAATTGGTCGCGGAAACTATGGAAACCTTAGTGTTCCTGATATTATAATTTTGTTCCATGGTTTATACCGCGGTAACACTGTTAGTATGGGTGGAATTATTGCTAAACGGTTAAGTTGGAACCGTACTAAGGGCCCCATCTTTGGAGGTATTTATGCTTCACGCCTAGCTGCACATTTTAACATACCCATTAGGCTCTATGAGAAAGAAGAAAAATTGCTGCCCAATGCTTATTTAGATTATAAGAGTATGCTAGCGCATGACTTTATTGTTAAGGGCAGGGAAGGGGAGCTTAAATACAAATTGTACTTTAATAAACATCATCCTGAGACTATTACTTTGCCTGCTCCTTCTTTGTTTAACTTGTCTGAAGGTCCTTATCTCGTTCCGTGGGCAGCCATTCAAGCCTACCGGAACCCTACACCATCCCCGGAGCCGGAGCCACAATATGAGCCTCCATGACAGTCTGTTTATTCTTGGGATCCGGAGATGGCTGTCAGTCAGTGGCAGTCAGAGTCCTCTTCATCACAGTACGACCCCAGCTACACCTACGGGTATCCGCCAGGCCATCCCTGGCAATGAACCAACTTAGGCCAAAAGCCTAAGCTTGGGGGAGTACGTATTTCCCACCGATATTACATTTATGTTCACACACTCATTGCTAGATGTCGGTGCTCATACTTTTTCACTGTAATATCCATGCTAGTTTATTTTCTTTTTCCTGCTTTCTTCTTGTGTGTTTGTTAAACCTTAAGAAAAACAAAACAAAAATTAGTAGTAGCTTCTAGTTAGTTTACTTTTCTTGCTGTAGTAATAATTAAAAAGAAAACCCAAAAAGATTTCCCCTTCTTCTTTTGCTTGTTGCACTACAAAAAAAAAGACACATCCGTGACATTTTGGGCCGAACGAAAAAAATTATGTCATACATATGACACTTTATGACGATAATTGTGACAAAACCCGGTATCATCATAGATGTGGTGGGCTCCTACTTCTATGACAAAAAATCATGATAGAAAATGGGCTTTTCATCCTGGGAGGGCCGGAGACGCAGCTGCATGACATTCTTTGGGCCGTCCATGACAGAAAAAACCGTGGTAGAAGCGAGGGTGAGGAAAATTTTGGGGAGTTCCCGGTTACGGTGGGAGGTCGGGGGCCGAGCGATGCGCGTTTCTCTCGTACACGTACGCATGTGTGTGCGAGGCGTTGGCTCTAACTGAACCCGAGCGAGGCGTTGGGCTCTAACTGAACCCGAGCGATTGCACTGCAGGCTACGCGTTACTGAACCCGAGCGATCGATCGATGGCTGTTAACTGAACCCGATCGAGCGATTCCTTCGCTACTGCTGCTAACTGAAGCCGATCGATTGGATGAACAGTGAGCGTTGCGGGGGGTTGGATGAACAGTGAGCGGCGGCGTTGCCTCTGGATGAACAGGACCCCGTGGTGTGGTGGAGGGCTGGATGAACAGTAGACGGTGGAGGGGTGCCCGTGGAGGGGTGGTTGAACAGGACCCCGTGGTGTGGAGGGCTGGATGAACAGTAGATGGTGGAGGGGTGGTTGAACAGTAGACGGTGGAGTAGCGCGCGGTGGAGGCTGGATGAACAGGAGCCCGTGGAGGCTGGAGGAGGACGACGGTAGCCCGTGGAGGCTGGAGGAGGTCGACGGTGGTGATGAACAGTATCCCGTGGATTCCTGTTTTGCGGTACGCCACACCCCTCCCGATGAACAGGACCCCCGTTCCGACCTTAGGAGGTCCGTTTCGTCCATTTTGCGGTACGCCACACTCCTCCTGATCAACAAGAACCCCTTTTCGACCGGAGGAGGTCTGTTTCCTCTGTTTTGCGGTACGCCACACCCCTCCCGATCAACAGGACCCCCGTTTCGACCGTAGGAGGTCTGTTTCCTCCGTTATGCGGTACGCCAGGCCTCGTTTCCATCGCATGTTCCGTCCAAGCCCTCCCGATGAACACGACCACGCATTCCGTCTCGACCCAGGTTGGCTCCCACGCGTTCCGTTGCCTCCCGATGAACATGACGCATTCCGTTGCCTCCCCATGAACATGACGCATTGCTACCTCTTGAGCTTGCATTGGTTTTCCCCGAAGAGGATAGGATGATGCAGCAGAGTAGCGTAAGTATTTCCCTCCGTTTTTGAGAACCAAGGTATCAATCTAGTAGGAGGCCACGCTCAAGTCCCTCGTACCTGCACAAAATGATAGCAACTCACAACCAACGCGATTAGGGGTTGTCAATCCCTTCACGGTCACTTACGAGAGTGAGAACTGATAGATAACGTTTTTGGTATTTTTGGTATAGATATGCAAAGTAAAAAGTAAAAGGCAAAGTAAAAAAGCAAAGCAAGATTAAAATGATGGAGGTTGATATGATGAGAATACACCCGGGGGCCATAGGTTTCACTAGTGGCTTCTCTCAAGAGCATAAGTATTCTACGGTGGGTGAACAAATTACTGTTGAGCAATTGACAGAATTGAGCATAGTTATGAGAATATCTAAGGTATGATCATGTATATAGGCATCACGTCCGTGACAAGTAGACCGACTCCTGCCTGCATCTACTACTATTACTCCACTCATCGACCGCTATCCAGCATGCATCTAGAGTATTAAGTTAGAAACAGAGTAACGCTTTAAGCAAGATGACATGATGTAGAGATATAAATTCATGCAATATGAAATAAACCCCATCTTGTTATCCTCAATGGCAACGATGCAATACGTGCCTTGCTGCCCCTTCTGTCACTGGGAAAGGACACCGCAAGATCGAACCCAAAGCTAAGCACTTCTCCCATGGCAAGAAAAACCAATCTAGTAGGCCAAACCAACCTGATATTTCGAAGAGACTTGCAAAGATAACCAATCATACATAAAAGAATTCAGAGAAGATTCAAATATTATTCAAAGATAGACTTGATCATAAACACAATTCATCCGTCTCAACAAACACACCGCAAAAAGAAAAGTACATCGAATAGATCTCCACAAGAGAGGGGGAGAACTTTGTATTGAGATCCAAAAAGAGAGAAGAAGCCATCTAACTACTAACTATGGACCCGAAGGTCTGAGATAAACTACTCGCACTTCATCGGAGAGGCTATGATGATGTAGAAGCCCTCCGTGATGACGGCCCTCTCCAGCGGAGCTCCGGAACAGGTCCCAAGATGGGATCTCGTGAATACAGAAGGTTGCGGCGGTGGAATTAGGTTTTTGGCTCCTGTTCTGATTGTTCGGGGGTACGTAGGTATATATAGGAGGAAGGAGTACGTCGGTGGAGCTTCGAGGGGCCCACGAGGCAGGGGGCGCGCCCTAGGGGGGCGCCCCCCACCCTCGTGACCGCCTCTTCGATGCCTTGGCGTAGGGTCCAAGTCCTCTGGATCACGTTCGGTGAGAGAATCACGTTCCCGAAGATTTTATTCCGTTTGGACTCCGTTTGATATTTTGTTTCTCCAAAACACTGAAATAGGCAAAAAAAAACAGCAATTCTGGGCTGGGCCTCCGGTTAATAGGTTAGTCCCAAAAATAATATAAAAGTGGAAAATAAAGCCCAATATAGTCCAAAACAGTAGATAATATAGCATGGAGCAATCAAAAATTATAGATACGTTGGAGACATATCAGGCATCCCCAAGCTTAATTCCTGCTCGTCCTCGAGTAGGTAAATGATAAAAAGAGAATTTTTTATGCGGAGTGCTACTTGGCATAATTTCAATGTAAAACTTCTTAATTGTGGTATGAATATTCAGATTCGAAAGATTCAAGACAAAAGTTCATATTGACATAAAAATTATAATACTTCAAGCATACTAATAAAGCAATTATGTCTTCTCAAAATGACATGGCCAAAGAAAGTTATCCCTACAAATTCATATAGTCTGGCTATGCTCCATCTTCACCACACAAAGTATTTAAATCATGCACAACCCCGATGACAAGCCAAGCAATTGTTTCATGCTTTAACATTTTCAAAACTTTTTCAACCTTCACGCAATACATGAGCGTGAGCCATGGATATAGCACTATATGTGGAATAGAACGGTGGTTGTCGAGAAGACAAAAAGAGGGGAAGATAGTCTCACATCAACTAGGCATATCAACGGGCTATGGAGATGCCCATTAATAGATATCAATGTGAGTGAGTAGGGATTGCCATGCAACGGATGCACTAGAGCTATAAGTATATGAAAGCTCAAGAAAAGAAACTAAGTGGGTGTGCATCCCACTCGCTTGCTCACGAAGACCTAGGGCATTTTGAGGAAGCCCATCATTGGAATATACAAGCCAAGTTCTATAATGAAAAAATCCCACTAGTATATGAAAGTGACAACATAGGAGACTCTCTATCATGAAGATCTTGGTGCTACTTTGAAGCACAAGTGTGGTAAAAGGATAGTAGCATTGTACCTTATCTCTTTTTCTCTCATTTTTTGGGCCTTTTTTATGGCCTCTTTTTTTATCGTCCGGAGTCTCATCCCGACTTGTGGGGGAATCATAGTCTCCATCATTCTTTCCTCACTTGGGACAATGCTCTAAAAATGATGGTCATCACACTTTTATTTTTCTTACAACTCGATACTTAGAACAAGATATGACTCTATATGAATGCCTCTGGCGGAGTACCGGGATATGCAATGAATCAAGAGTGACATGTATGAAAAGAATTATGAATGGTGGCTTTGCCACAAATACGATGTCAACTACATGATCATGCTAGCAATATGACAATGATGGAGCGTGTCATAATAAACGGAACGGTGGAAAGTTGCATGGCAATATATCTCGGAATGGCTATGGAAATGCCATGATAGGTAGTTATAGTGGCTATTTTTAGGAAGGTATATGGTGGGTGTATGATACCGACGAAAGGTGCACGGTATTAGAGAGGCTAGCAATGGTGGAAGGATGGGAAATAGTGCATATAATCCATGGACTCAACATTAGTCATAAGCAAAGTATTACATGCATGCTCCTTGGGGGATAGATTGGTAGGAAAAGACCATCGCTCGTCCCCGACCGCCACTCATAAGGAGGACAATCAATAAACACCTCATGCTCTGACTTCGTTACATAACGGTTCACCATACGTTCATGCTACAGGAATCACAAACTTCAACGCAAGTATTCTTTAAATTCACAACTACTTCCACTAGCATGTCTCTAATATTATTACCTCCATATCTCAAAACAATTATCATGCTTCAATCTATTCTTAGTATTCAACGCACTCAAAAGAAAATTTCACAAATCATGAATACCAAGCATATTAATATTAAGCAATTTACCATGCTATTAAGACTCTCAAAATGATCTAAGTGAAGCATGAGAGATCAATAGTTTCTTTAAAAGAAGTCCACCACCATGCTCTAAAAACTCTAAGTGAAGCACATAGAGCAAAATTATCACGCTCAAAAGATATAAGTGAAGCACATAGAGCAAAACTGCCTAGCTCAAAAGATATAAGTGAAGCACAAAGAGTATTCTAAAAAATTTTAATTCATAGATGGCTCTCTCAAAGGTGTGTACAGCAAGGAGGATTGTGGCACACTAACAAACAAAGACACAAATAATACAAGACGCTCCAAGCAAAACACATATCATGTTGGTGAATAAAAATATAGCCCCAAGTAAAATACCGATTGAAGTAGACGAAGGAGGGGATGCCTTCCGGGGCATCCCCAAGCTTTGAATTTTTGGTGTCCTTGTATTATATTGGGGGTTCCATGGGCATCCCCAAGCTTAGGCTCTTGCCACTCCTTGTTCCATAATCCATCAAAAGATTTCACCCAAAACTTGAAAACTTCACAACACAAAACTCAATAGAAATCTCGTGAGCTCCGTTAGAGAAATAAAACATAAAACCACTTCAAAGTACTGTAATTAACTCATTCTTTATTTATATTGGTGTTAAACCTACTGTATTCCAACTTCTCTATGGATTATAAACTATTTTACTAGCCATAGATTCATCAAAATAAGCAAACAACACGCGAAAAACAGAATCTGTAAAAAACAGAACAGTCTATAGTAATCTGTAACTAACGCAAACTTCTGGAACTCCAAAACATCTACCAAAATTAGACGACCTAGACAATTTGTTTATTGATCAGCAGCAAGTGGAATCAGAATTTTTTCACGTTCTGGTGATTTTTAATAATTCGGGCACTAAGCGCAAAGTTTGTGGAAATTACAACAAGATCAAATAACTATCATCCAAGAAGATCCAATAGGTCTAGCTTGGCACAAACACTAATTAAAACACAAAACCACATCTAAACAGAAGGTAGATGGGTTATTTATTCCTAAACAGAAGCAAAAACAAAAAACTCAAAATAAAATTGGTTTGCCTCCCAACAAGCGCTATCGTTTAACGCCCCTAGCTAGGCATAAAAGCGAGGATAGATTTAGGTATTGTCATCTTTGGTAGGCAATCCGTAGGTAGCTCTCATGATAGTTTCATATGGCAATCTTATTTTCTTTCTAGGAAAGTGTTCCAAGCCCTTTTTTAATGGAAATTGAAATCTAATATTCCCTTCCTTCATATCAATAATTGCACCAACCGTTCTAAGGAAAGGTCTACCAAGAATAATACGGCAAGAAGGATTGCAATCTATATCAAGAACGATAAAATCTACGGGAACATAATTCCTATTTGCAATAATAAGAACATCATTAATTCTACCCATAGGTTTTTTATAGTGGAATCCGCAAGATGCAAATTTAGAGAGCAATCGTCAAATCATGGAAATCTAGCAAATCACACAAAGTTTTGGGGATAGTGGAGACACTAGCACCCAAATCACACAAAGCATAAAACTCATGATCTTTAATTTTAATTTTAATAGTTGGTTCCCACTCATCATAGAGTTTTCTAGGGATAGAAACTTTCAACTCAAGTTTTTCTTCATAGGATTGCATCAAGGCATCAACAATGTGTTCGGTAAAGGCTTTCTTTTGACTATAAGCATGAGGAGAATTTAGCATGGATTGCAACAAGGAAATACAATCAATTAGAGAGCACATTTCATAATTAAATTCCTTGAAATCCAATATAGTGGGTTCAACAACATCTAGGGTTTTATTTCTTTCAATCCCACTTTCATCAATTTCATCATAAAGGTCTAAATACTCCGAGTTTTTAGAACGCCTTCTAGGTAAAGGAAGATCATATTCAGTTTCATCAAGATTAATATTGCAAAACAAAGATTTGATAGGGGACACATCAATAACTTTTGGATCTTCATCTTGATTTTCATAGGAATTGGAAGAACACGCTTTAATAAAGGCATCTTTCGTGGCATGCATCCTAGCGGTTCTTTCATTGCACTCATCAATGGAAATTCTCATGGATTTGAGAGACTCATTGATATCATGCTTAGGAGGAATAGATCTAAGCTTTAAAGAATCAACCTCAAGAGAAATTCTATCAACGTTCCTAGCCAAATCATCAACTTTAAGAAATTTCTCTTCAAACAAAGCATTGAAATTCTTTTGTGAATTCATAAACTCTTTGACACTATTCTCAAATTCAGAGGGCATCTTATTAAAATTTCCATAAGAATTGTTGTAGGAATTTCCATAATTATTAGAAGGATTACTAGGATAAGGCCTAGGATTAAAATTCCCTCTATACGCGTTGTTCCCAAAATTATTCCTACCAACAAAATTCACATCCATAGATTCATTATTATTCTCAATCAAAGTAGACAAAGGAATATCATTAGGATCAGAAGAAACACTTTTAGTAGCAAATAATTTCATAAGTTCATCCATCTTTCCACTCAAAACATTGATTTCTTCTACCGCATGCACTTTTTTATTAGTAGATCTTTCGGTGTGCCATTGAGAATAATTAACCATAATATTATCTAGGAGTTTAGTAGCATCTCCTAAAGTGAATTCCATAAAAGTGCCTCCCGCGGCCGAATCTAAAAGATTTCTAGAAGCAAAATTTAATCCGGCATAAAATTTTTGTATAATCATCCATAAATTCAAACCATGAGTAGGACAATTATGTAGCATTAATTTCATTCTCTTCCAAGCTTGTGCAACATGTTCATGATCAAGTTGCTTAAAATTCATAATATCGTTTCTAAGAGCGATAATCTTAGCGGGAGGAAAATACTTAGAGATAAAAGCATCTTTGCACTTGTTCCAAGAATCAATACTATTTTTAGGCAAAGACGAAAACCAAGCTTTAGCACGATCTCTAAGCGAAAAAGGAAATAGCTTCAATTTAACGACATCATTATCGACATCTTTTTTCTTTTGCATATCACATAAATCAACGAAGCTATTAAGATGAGTAGCGGCATCTTCACTAGGAAGGCCGGCGAATTGATCTTTCATAACAAGATTCAACAAAGCAGTATTGATTTCACAAGATTCAGTATTGGCAAGAGGAGCAATCAGAGTGCTAAGGAAATCATTATTATTGGTATTGGTGAAGTCACACAATTTGGTAGTATCTTGAGCCATCGCGACAAACAAGCAATCAAACACACGAGCAAACAAAAGGCAAGCGAGAAAAAAGGCAAACGGAAAAAAAGGAGAAGGAGAAGGAGAAGGAGAAGGAGAAGGAGAGGGCAAATAAAACGGAAAAGGTGAAGTGGGGGAGAGGAAAACGAGAGGAAAATGGCAACTAATGTAATGCGAGAGATAGGGATTGTGATGGGTACTTGGTATGTTGACTTTTTGCATAGACTCCCCGGCAACGGCGCCAGAAATTCTTCTTGCTACCTCTTGAGCTTGCGTTGGTTTTCCCCGAAGAGGAGAGGATGATGCAGCAGAGTAGCGTAAGTATTTCCCTCGGTTATTGAGAACCAAGGTATCAATCCAGTAGGAGGCCACGCTCAAGTCCCTCATACCTGCACAAAATGATAGCAACTCTCAACCAATGCGATTAGGGGTTGTCAATCCCTTCACGGTCACTTACGAGAGTGAGAACTGATAGATAATGTTTTTGGTATTTTTGGTATAGAGATGCAAAGTAAAAAGTAAAAGGCAAAGTAAAAAAGCAAAGCAATATTAAAGTGATGGAGATTGATATGATGAGAATAGACCCGGGGGCCATAGGTTTCACTAGTGGCTTCTCTCAAGAGCATAAGTATTCTACGGCGGGTGAATAAATTACTGTTGAGCAATTGACAGAATTGAGCATAGTTATGAGAATATCTAAGGTATGATCATGTATATAGGCATCACGTTCGTGACAAGTAGACCGACTCCTGCCTGCATCTACTACTATTACTCCACTCATCGACCGCTATCCAACATGCATCTAGAGTATTAAGTTAGAAACAGAGTAACGATTTAAGCAAGATGACATGATGTAGAGAGATAAATTCATGCAATATGAAATAAACCCCATCTTGTTATCCTCGATGGCAACGATGCAATACGTGCCTTGCTGCCCCTTCTGTCACTGGGAAAGGACACCGCAAGATCGAACCCAAAGCTAAGCACTTCTCCCATGGCAAGAAAAACCAATCTAGTAGGCCAAACCAAACTGATATTTCGAAGGGACTTGCAAAGATAACCAATCATAAATAAAAGAATTCAGAGAAGATTCAATATTATTCAAAGATAGACTTGATCATAAACCCACAATTCATCCGTCTCAACAAACACACCGCAAAAAGAAGATTACATTGAATAGATCTCCACAAGAGAGGGGAGAACTTTGTATTGAGATCCAAAAAGAGAGAAGAAGCCATCTAGCTACTAACTATGGACCCGAAGGTCTGAGATAAACTACTCACACTTCATCGGAGAGGCTATGATGATGTAGAAGCCCTCCGTGATGACGGCCCTCTCCGGCGGAGCTTCGGAACAGGCCCCAAAATGGGATCTCGTGGATACAGAAGGTTGCGGCGGTGGAATTAGGTCTTCGGCTCATGTTCTGATCGTTTGGGGGTACGTAGGTATATATAGGAGGAAGGAGTACGTCGGTGGAGCTTCGAGGGGCCCTCGAGGCAGGGGGCGCGCCCTAGGGGGGGCCACCCTCGTGACCGCCTCTTCGATGCCTTGGCGTAGGGTCCAAGTCCTCTGGATCACGTTCGGTGAGAGAATCACGTTCCCGAAGATTTTATTCCGTTTGGACTCTGTTTGATATTCTGTTTCTCCGAAACACTGAAATAGGCAAAAAACAGCAATTTTGGGCTGGGCCTCCGGTTAATAGGTTAGTCCCAAAAATAATATAAAAGTGGAAAATAAAGCCCAATATAGTCCAAAACAGTAGATAATATAGCATGGAGCAATCAAAAATTATAGATACGTTGGAGACGTATCACGCATCCCGTTGCCTCCCCGTGAACACGACGCATTCCGTTGCCTCCCCATGAACATGACGACGACGTTGTTTCTCCGTTCCGACCCAGCCATGTACATGAGCCCTCGCCGTATGTATGCGCGAGTAGGCGTTCGAGACCCCGCCCGTATGTACACATACGTGGCCGTATTTTATTTCTTGCACCCTGGCCGCTGTACGTACGTGTACATGCTACGTGCTCGCCTCTACTACGACACGTGCACGCCTCTACTACGACACGTGCGTGCGTCTACTACGACACGTGCGCGCCTCTACATCGACCAGTATGTACGTACACGTTCGCGACCAGAATGACAATGCTACGTACGCTTCGACCAGGTGGGTCCCGACTCTCAGGCACTTCCTTGCGTGCGAAGATGTAGCGGGTGGGTCCCAACAGTCAGGGGGGCGAATCATTTTTTTTGCCCGGACGCACTTCCTTGCGTGCAAAGGTGTAGCTGGTGGGTCCCAGCAGTCAGGGCGGAGACGTTTTTTTACGAAATACGGTGGCCCATCCGGTGGGTCCCCGCTGTCAGGTGGAGGAATAATTATTTTGCACGTAATAAGGAGGCACTTCCTTGCTGCGGCCGTGGACCCAGCTGTCAGCCTCTCCACGTACAGTCCATGTCCGATGGAAGCCGTTCCTTGACCACGTTGACCACGCCGCGCCTAGAGCACCAGGGCGGTCGACGACGGCGAGGCCTAGGAAGGGGACGACGCAGAGCCGGGGAAGACGCGGCAGTGGATGCCCACGCATAGAGGAGTACGAGGGTTCACTGGTTCACCGCGGTGTGAGGTTGTCGTCGCCGTAGAATAACAGGGGGTGTGGGTGAGTAGAGGGATAGCCTGGCCAACGGTGGGAGTAGTAGGGGGCGGTGAGGCCTCCTCCGCATCGCATCCGGCCACGGGAGGCAGGAGCACGAGGCACGACCGGCGCTGGTTTGGGCGGCTGGAGCAATAAGACCAGAGGTTGAAGAAGCACTACGGCCGTTGGATGGACATCGTACGGTCACTGGAGCTAGAATCGTGCATATTGACTAAGTTGACAAAGCCCTCCGTCCCCGTCAACTTAGTAGGCCCACAAGTCAGCCTGCCACTATACTAGGTCCCAGCTAACAGGGGGAGTATTCATTTTTTTGTGCGTAATAAGGAGGCACTTCCTTGCGTGCGAAGATATAGCTGGTGGGTCCGAGCTGTCAGCGGCGGTAACGTTTTTTCGTGAAATACATAGGCCCTTTCGGCGGGTCCCTAATGTCAGGTGGAGGAATCATTATTTTGCATGTAATAAGGAGGCATTTCCTTGCGTGCGGCCGTGGACCCAGCTGTCGGCCTCTCCACGTACAGTCCACTTCAGATGCATGTCGGTCGTTAACCACATTGACCAGGCCGCGCCGAGAGCACCAGGGCGGTGGACGACGGCGAGGCCTAGGAAGGGAATGACACGGAGGCAGGGAAGAATCGGCAGCTGTTTCCCACGCGGAGGGGAGTACAACTGTACGAGGGTTTACTGGTTCGTCTGCCGTCGCCGGAGAATAACAGCAGATGTGGGTCAGTAGAGGGATGGCTAGGCCAGCGATGGGAGTACGGTGGGGCGGTGAGGCCTGCGCAGCAGCAGAGCCGACCGCGGGGAGGAGGGAGCAGGCAGTCTCGCCGGGGCTTGTTTGAGCGGCTGGAGCAGGAAGAGCAGAGATTGAAGAAGCACGATGGCCGTTGGATGGACATCGCACGGTCACTGGAGCTAGAATCGTTCATATTGACTAAGTTGACAAAGCCCTCTGTCCCCATCAACTTAGTAGGCCCACAAGTCAGCCTCCCACCATGGTGGGTCCCAGCTAGCAGGGGGAGTATTCATTTTTCTGTGCGTAATAAGGAGGCACTTCCGGTGGGTCCGAGCTGACAGCGGGGGGAACGTTTTTTTGCGAAATACGGTGGTCCATCCGGTGGGTCCCAACAGTCAGGGGCAAACGTTTTTTTCGCGAAATACAGTGCCTCGTCCGGTGGGTCCCAGCAGTCAGGGGGGAAACATTTTTTCCGCGAAATACTGGTGGCCCGTTCGGTGGGTCCCTGCTGTCAGGTGGAGGAATAATTATTTTGCGCGTAATAAGGAGGCACTTTCTTGCGGCTGTCGTGGACCCAGCTGTCAGCCTCTCCATGTATAGTACTGTTCCGATGGAAGTCGGTCGTTGACCACATTGACCACGCCGCGCCGAGAGCACCACGGCGGTGGACGACGGCGAGGCCTAGGAAGGGGACGACGCGGAGCCGGGGAAGACGCGACAGTGGATGCCCACGCGGAGAGGAGTACGAGGGTTCACTGGTTCTACTGTGGTGTGAGGCTGCCGTCGCCACAGAATAATAGGGGGAGTGGGTGAGTGGAGGGATGACCTGGCCAGCGGTGGGAGTAGTATGGGGACGGTGAGGCCTCCGCGGCAGCACAACCAGCCATGGGAGGCAGGAGCATGCGGCACGACCGGCGCTGCTTTGGGCGGCTGGGGCAAGAAGACCAGAGGTTGAAGAAGCACTACGACCGTTGGATGGACATCGTTGACCATGCCGCGCCGAGAGCACCAGGGCGGTGGACGACAGCGAGGCCTACGAAGGGAACGACACGGAGCCGGGGAAGACACGACATTGGCTGCCCACACGGTGGAGAGTACGAGGGTTGACTGGTTCGGCTGCCGTCGCTGGAAAATAATAGGAGGTGTGGGTGAGTAGAGGGATAGACAGGCTAGGGATGCGAGTATGATGGGGCCTGAGGCCTGCCCGGCAGCACTGCCGGCCACGGGAGGCGGGAGCAGGCGGTTCTGACGGCGCTGGTTTGGGTGGTTGGGGCAGGAAGATCAGAGACTGAAGAAGCACGATTGCTGTTAGATTGACATCTAACGGTCTGACGCTGGTAGAGTCGATTGTTGACTAAGTTTCTTTTTTGAGAAACCTTGTGTACGCATGAACTTAGTAGGCCCACAACTCAGCCTCCAAATCTGTCACAGACAACATAAAGCCCATTTGCTATTTTTTATAATTTGCAGCCCATTTGCTAATTCTTATGTAATTTTTTACAACCCATTTTCTGCCCAGGACCACGGTCAAAAAGTTCAACCTTATTTTGCATATTTCGGTGGAGTCCGAACTGTTGTAATCCCGAAATGATAAACATTTTTTTAAGAACTTATTGATTAGCCAAAAAAATCATTTTGTTTTTGTAAGCAAATAAGACGTGGGACAATTGAGTTGGTTTAAGGGAAAACCAGTGGTAAAAAAATCAGCACTGGATGGGAAAAACAACAAAAATAAGGATGTAAATATGAAAGGGGATTTTATGTGTTTTCAATATAATGATACGTGTATATGAACTAGTAAAACTATAGGTAGAGATTAGAAAACAGATGTAGGACATGCGTTTCAAGAGGAAAATAGAATTGGGGTGTGTGTTTGATTAAGTAAAAAAACTGCCTGCGGATGTTGTAAGACAAAATATAACTAACGCTGGCGGGCCAGAGGCCAGTAGATACCTGCTGGATCTTTGTGCTCCATTGTCGTCATGGGCTGGGCCTGTTAAAAACTAAACCAACCCTGGGTAGTTTACAGCCCAGTTGAAACTTGCTCGACCTGAAAAAACAATATACGTGCTTGTGGGATCTAGAAGTAGGTGTGTCTAGAGGGGGGTGATTAGACACTTAGTGCTAAAGTTGCAATTTTTAAGCTTTTTCGGTTTGAGTGGAGTTTTAGGCACAATTTCAACATACACAATACATATGAAGCAAGCATGCAAAGAGTATATGAGCAGCGGAATGTAAAGCATGCAACTTACAAGAATGTAAAGGGAAGGGTTTGGAGAATTCAAACGCAATTGGAGACACGGATGTTTTTCCCGTGGTTCGGATAGGTGGTGCTATCCTACATCCACGTTGATGGAGACTTCAACCCACGAAGGGTAACGGTTGCGCGAGTCCACGGAGGGCTCCACCCATGAAGGGTCCACGAAGAAGCAACCTTGTCTATCCCACCATGGCCATCGCCCACGAAGGACTTGCCTCACTAGCGGTAGATCTTCACGAAGTAGGCGATCTCCTTGCCCTTACAAACTCCTTGGTTCAACTCCACAATCTTGTCGGAGGCTCCCAAGTGACACCTAGCCAATCTAGGAGACACCACTCTCCAAGAAGTAACAAATGGTGTGTTGATGATGAACTCCTTGCTCTTGTGCTTCAAATGATAGTCTCCCCAACACTCAACTCTCTCTCACAGGATTTGGATTTGGTGGAAAGAAGATTTGAGTGGAAAGCAACTTGGGGATGGCTAGAGATCAAGATTCATATGGTAGGAATGGAATATCTTGGCCTCAACACAAGGGTAGGAAGTTCTCTCTCAGAACATATGAGTTGGAAGTGTAGATGTGTTCTGATGGCTCTCTCCACGAGTGAAGAGGAGGTGGAGGGGTATATATAGCCTCCACACAAAATCCAACCGTTACACACAATTTACCAATCTCGGTGGGACCGAATCAACAAACTCGGTCGGACCGAAATAGTAAGCCTAGTGACCGTTAGAGATTTTCGGTGGGACTGACATGCAACTCGGTAGGACCGATATGGTTAGGGTTAGGGCATAACGTAATCTCGGTGAGACCGATTACACAAACTCGGTGAGACCGATTTTGGTAATAAGCTAACTAGAGAGTTGGTCAGGCAAACTCGGTGGGACCGATTACTAAGCTCGGTGAGACCGATTTTGGTAATGAGTTAACCAGAGAGTTTGCATTGTAATCTCGGTAGTACCAATTGCCTAAACTCGGTGAGACCGATTTTGACAATGGACATACACAGTGAGATTGCAATCCCATCTCGATGAGACCGAGATCCCTATCGGTAGAACCGAATTGCTAGGGTTTGGCAGTGGCTTATGACATGTGAAACTCGGTGGCGCCGGATGGAAAGAATCGGTAGGTCCGAGTTTGACTTTGGGTTTAGGTCATATGTGGAAGTGGGAAAGTAGCTGAGGGTTTTGGAGCATATCATCAAGCACATGGAGCAAAAGGCTCATTAAGCAACACCTCATCCCTCCTTGATAGTATTGGCTTTTCCTATGGACTCAATGTGATCTTGGATCACAAAAAGCGTAAAATGAAGAGTCTTGAGCTTGAAGCTTTAGCCAATCCTTTGTCCTTAGCATCTTGAAGGAGTTACCACAACCTTTAGTCCATGCCACTCCATTGTTGAACTTATCTGAAATATACTGGATAAAAGTGTTAGTCCAACAAGAGATATGTTGACATTAATTACCAAAACCACCTGGAGAGCACTTGTGCTTTGAATCTCCCCCTTTTTGGTAATTGATGGCAACATACATCAAAGCTTTAGATAAAGATACAAAGAATAGCAAGTAAATCTTTGGAAGAACATGTAACAAACATAGGCTCCCCCTACATGTATGCAATCATGTGAATACAGAATATAGAAGCATGTGAGAGCATAATCATGACAGAGCAGGCAATGTGTTACATGTATCTTGGCCATATGCATCAGAGCAAAAGATTATTATTCAGAGAAATACCTTCATGCTTATGAGTCCTTCTTGCAAACAGTATGTACAAAAGCAAGAATTCCTCATACTCATGATTCTGATGCATATACTTACCTTGTAGTCTTAAGTTGGCTTAGGATGGAATGAACCTGCACAAACAAGGTTAGATAACACAGGTACATCCACTAGAACTCGTGCTTGAGCTAGTTATTTGTGTTTGTGTGAGGAAGAGGAAGAGGATGGGTGCAGGAATAAGTGGAGGAGGGCCACCGTGGGCCCATGAGGCAGGGGGCGCGCCCTCCACCCTCGTGGCCAGGTGGCAGCTCCCCCCGCGGTGATTTTTGCACCATAAATCCTCAAATGTTCCCGAAAAAATCATATTAAATTGGCATGGCATTCTGAGGACCTTTATTTTCAGGATATTTTTATATTGCACGGATAAAACAGAAAACAGTCAGGAAAATACTATTTTTACTTTATTTCAACTAAAAAACAAAAAGTATAAAGGGGGTACAGAAGGTTGTGCTTCTAGTTTCATCCGTGTCATGCTCATCAAAAGGAATCCACTAACAAGGTTGATCAGGTCTTGTTAACAAACTCATTTCGATTAACATGGAACCGGAGAAATTTCGAATAACACTATGTTACCTCAACGGGGATATGCACATCCCCAATAATAAGAATATCATATCTCTTCTTGACAGTAGGAAGAGGAAATTCAAAACCTCCAAATATAATCGATGGAATTTTTCCAATAGATTTGATACTATGAACTTGAGGTTGTTTCCTCGGAAAGTGTACCGTATGCTCATTACCATTAACATGAAAAGTGGCATTGCCTTTGTTGCAATCAATAACAGCCCCTGCAGTATTAAGAAAAGGTCTTCCAAGAATAATAGACATACTATCGTCCTCGGGGATATCAAGAATAACAAAGTCCGTTCAAATAGTAACGTTTGCAACCACAACAGGCACATCCTCACAAATACCGACATGTATAGCAGTTGATTTATCAGCCATTTGCAAAGATATTTCAGTAGGTGTCAACTTATTCAAATCAAGTCTACGATATAAAGAAAGAGGCATAACACTAACACCGGCTCCAAGATCACATAAAGTAGTTTTAACATAATTTCTTTTAATGGAGCATGGTATAGTAGGTACTCCTGGATCTCCAAGTTTCTTTGGTATTCCACCTTTAAAAGTATAATTAGCATGCATGGTGGAAATTTCAGCTTCCGGTATCTTTCTTTTATTAGTAATGATATCCTTCATATACTTAGCATAAAGATTAGTTTTGAGCATATCAGTCAATCGCATACGTAAAAAGATAGGTCTAATCATTTCAGCAAAGCGCTCAAAATCCTCATCATCCTTTTTCTTAGATGGTTTGGGAGGAAAAGGCATGGGTTTCTGAACCCAAGGTTCTCTTTCTTTACCATGTTTCCTAGCAACAAAGTCTCTCTTATCATAACATTGATTCTTTGATTGTGGGTTATCAAGATCAACATCAGGTTCAATTTCTACATCATTTTCATTACTAGGTTGAGCATCATCATGAACATCATCATTAGCATTTTCATTAGGTTCATGTTCATTACCAGATTGTTTTTCAGCATCAGTCATAGAGATATCATTTGGATTATCAGGTGTTTCAGCAATAGATTCACTAGAAGTTTGCACAGTCCTATCAATTTTCTTTTTCTTCCTTTTAGAAGAACTAGGTGCATCAATATTATTTCTCTGAGAATCTTGCTCAATTCTCTTAGGGTGTCCTTCAGGATACAAAGGTTCCTGAGTCATTCTACCAGTTCTAGTAGCCACTCTAACAGCATAATCATTTTTCTTACTATTCATTTCATCGAGCAATTCTTTTTGAGCCTTAAGTACTTGTTCTACTTGAGTGGTAACCATAGAAGCATGTTTGCTAACAAGTTAAAGTTCACCTCTAATATTAGCCATATAGTCACCCAAGCGTTTAACCATATAAGCATTTTGTTTTAATTGTCTACCAAAATAAGCATTGAAGTCTTCTTGCTTAAACATAAAGTTATCAAACTCATCCAAGCACTGACTAGCAATTTTAGTAGGAGGGATTTCAGCTTTATCATATCTATAGAGAGAATTCACCTTTACTACCTGTGTCGGGTTATCAAGGTCTGGAGGTTCTTCAATAGGTAATGGATCAAGATCATATGTTTCTTCAACTGGCGGTAAATTAAGACCATGTATTTCTTCAATAGGAGGTAAATTCTTAACATCTTCAGCTTTAATACCTTTTTCTTTCATAGATTTCTTTGCCTCTTGCATATGTTCGGGACTGAGAAATAGAACACCTCTCTTCTTCGGAGTTGGTTTTGGAATAGGCTCATTAATTGGAGCGGGAGCTGGCTCAGGAGGTGCCCAATTATTTTCATTTGTCAACATATTATTCAATAGAATTTTAGCTTCATCCGGTGTTCTTTCCCTGAAAAGAGAACCAGCACAACTATCCAGGTAATCTCTGGAAGCATCGGTTAGTCCATTATAAAATATATCAAGTATTTCATTTTTCTTAAGAGGATGATCACGCAAAGCATTAAGTAACTTGAGAAGCCTCCCCCAAGCTTGTGGGAGACTCTCTTCTTTAATTTGCACAAAGTTGTATATTTCCTTTAAAGCAGCTTGTTTCTTATGAGCAGGGAAATATTTAGCAGAGAAGTAGTAAATCATATCCTGGGGACTACGCACACAATCAGGATCAAGAGAATTAAACCATATCTTAGCATCACCCTTTAATGAGAACGGAAATATTTTGAGGATATAAAAGTAGCAAGATCTCTCATCATTAGTGAACAGGTGGCTATATCATTTAATTTAGTAAGATGTGCCACAACAGTTTCAGATTCATAACCATGGAAAGGATCAGATTCAACCAAAGTAATTATATCAGGATCAACAGAGAATTCATAATCCTTATCGCGAACACAAATAGATGAAGTAGCAAAAGCAGGATCAGGCCTCATTTTATCTCTAAGTGATTCTTTGTTCCATTTAGCTATTAACCTTCTAAGCTCATCGTTATCGTTCCAAGCTAAAATAGCAGCGGAAGCCTCTTTATCAAAAATATAACCTTCAGGAATAACAGGTCTATCCTCATCATCATTTTCATCAATATTAGCAGATTCAATAATTTCTTTCTCTCTAGCCCTAGCAATTTGCTCATCAAGAAATTCACTAAGGGGCACAGTAGTATCAAGCATAGAAGTAGTTTCATCATAAGTATCATGCATAGTAGAAGTGGCATCATTAATAACATGTGACATATCAGAACGAATAGTAGAAGCAGGTTTAGGTGTCGCAAGCTTACTCATAACAGAAGGTGAATCAAGTGCAGAGCTAGATGACAGTTCCTTACCTCCCCTCGTAGTTGAGGGATAAAATTTTGTTTTCTCGTCTTTAAAGTTCTTCATAGTGTCCAGCAGATATAAATCCCAAGTGACTCAAAGAATAGAGCTATGCTCCCCGGCAACGGCGCCAGAAAAAGGTCTTGATAACCCACAAGTATAGGGGATCACAACCGTTTTCGAGGGTAGAGTATTCAACCCAAATTTATTGATTCGACACAAGGGGAGCCAAAGAATATTCTCAAGTATTAGCAGCTGAGTTGTCAATTCAACCACACCTGGAAACTTAGTATCTGCAGCAAAGTGTTTAGTAGCAAAGTAATATGATAGTGATGGTAACGGTAACAAAAGTAACGGAAGCAAAAGTAATATTTTTGGTATTTTGTAGTGAATGTAACAATAGCAATGGGAAAGTAAATAAGCGTAAACCAGTATATGGAAAACTCGTAGGCAATGGATCGGTGATGGATAATTATGCTGGATGTGGTTCATCATGTAACAGTCATAACATAGGGTGACACAGAACTAGCTCCAATTCATCAATGTAATGTAGGCATGTATTCCGAATATAGTCATACGTGCTTATGGAAAAGAACTTGCATGACATCTCTTTTCCTACCCTCCCATGGCAGCGGGGTCCTATTGGAAACTAAGGGATATTAAGGCCTCCTTTTAATAGAGAACCGGAACAAAGCATTAGCACATAGTGAATACATGAACTCCTCAAACTATGGTCATCACCGGGAGTGGTCCCGATTATTGTCACTTCGGGGTTGCCGGATCATAACACATAGTAGGTGACTATAGACTTGCAAGATAGGATCAAGAACTCACATATGTTCATGAAAAAATAATAGGTTCAGATCTGAAATCATGGCACTCGGGCCCTAGTGACAAGCATTAAGCATAGCAAAGTCATAGCAACATCAATCTCAGAACATAGTGGATACTAGGGATCAAACCCTAACAAAACTAACTCGATTACATGATAAATCTCATCCAACCCATCACCGTCCAGCAAGCCTACGATGGAATTACTCACGCACAGCGGTGAGCATCATGAAATTGGTGATGGAGGATGGTTGATGATGACGACGGCGACGAATCCCCCTCTCCGGAGCCCCGAACGGACTCCAGATCAGCCCACCCGAGAGGTTTTAGGGCTTGGCGGCGGCTCCGTATCGTAAAACGCGATGATTTCTTCTCCTCTATTTTTTTCTCCCCGAAACCAAATATATAGAGTTGGAGTTGGCATCGAAAGGTCTCCAGGGGGCCCACAAGGTAGGGGAGCGCGCCCTAGGGGGGGCGTGCCCCCCACCCTCGTGGACAGGGTGTGGGCCCCCTGGTCTTCATCTTTGGCGAGGATTTTTTATTATTTTTTATAAGATATTCTGTGGAGTTTCAGGTCATTCCGAGAACTTTTGTTTTCTACACATAAAACAACATCGTGGCAATTCTGCTGAAAACAGCGTCAGTCCGGGTTAGTTCCATTCAAATCATGCAAGTTAGAGTCGAAAACAAGGGCAAAAGTGTTTGGAAAAGTAGATACGTCGGAGACATATCACACCCCAAGTTAATATTCAAGAAAGATCCAAGCAACTAAGCTTTGGGATGCCCCAGAAGGCATCCTCTCTTTCGTCTCCAACATTATCGGTAACCTCACTTGGAGCTACATTTTTATACGTGAGATGATATGTGTTTTGCTTGGAGTGTCATTTTCTTTTGTTAGGATTTGCTTGATGTTATTTAGAATAATATTTTGCATCTTTATTTTCAATAAAAATGCCAAGGATAGCCTTTACCATGCTTATTTCGCAAGACTATGTGTTGCTGTTTCAAAATAGAAAGTTTATCGATGTCGCAAAAACTCCCTAGATAAGTCAAAATGTGGTAAAATGATGAATTTTTTTTGCAAAATAAGCTCTGATAAATTTTCTACAGTGTGGTAATTTTTCATAACTTTTGGATCTAGGGAAGTATTTATACTCTTGCATTCTTTACAAACTATACTGCTTTAGCAGATTGCTATTATGTTTGCATTGTTTGCATATGTTTGCTTGTTTAATGATTCTATTTGAGGATAGGAGTATTAAATATGTGGAGGCATTTAGTATGCAATGTTGAATAATAATTTTAGTGATTTTCTACAGTAGGGAATGATAAGGTTTTTGCATTGGTTTATACTAACTTATCTCACGAGTTCTTGTTGAGTTTTGTGTGGATGAAGCTTTTGAGATTTAGGAAAACCGTGATATAAAAGGAATTAAGGAGACAAAAAAGCTCAATCTTGGGGATGCACAAGGACCCCAAGATAATATTTCAAGAGGTCTCAAGCATCTAAGCTTGGGGATGCCCCGGTAGGCATCCCACCTTTCTTCTTCGACAATTATCGTTTAGTATCGGTTGAGCCTAAGTTTTTACTTCTTCACATGACGTGTGCTATTCTTGGAATGTCATTTTGTTTTGTTTTTCTTGTTGTTTTAATAAAATTCTTATATCTGAAAGTTTTTAACAAGAGAGAGTCCTCAATTAGCTACCCATTTACTTAACTACTCGCATGATCTTCACTTATATCTTTTTGGGGTAGCTTTTCATTTACTCTTGTGCTTCACTTATATCCTATGAGTAAATTGTTGAATAAATTTAATGTCATGAAGTTGAAATCATATCATGCCTAGGGGCAGCTTCACATTGGGTTTAGAAAGTGAAATCTTTTGAAGCTTGACAATCATAGTATTGGTCATACAAGCAATTCATGAATAATTATTATAAGGAAGAGAACTTTCACATGCAAATACACTATCTTGGAAATATTTTGTGATTGTGAGCCCCCATCAAAATATTATATGCCAAAATTGTTGACGTTGGACAAGGAAGACAACATAATGACTTATGTTTGTTCATATTCACATAGAAGTTATATTGTCATAGATCCTTCAACATGTGGTGCTTGTCCCCAATCTTTGCTAGCCAAAAATTCCGCACCAGGTAGAGATACTACTTGTGCATCCAAAAACCCTTGAACCCAAATCTTATCTTCAAGAGTCCACCATACCTACCTAAGGATTGAGCAAGACCCTTCAAGTAAGTTGTCATCGGTGCAATAAGGCAATAAAAATTGCTTCTAAAGTGTTAGGTCATTTAGTGTAAGAGAAAATTAAGCGTTGTACAAACTTGTGATGGCAAAGAATAAAAGCTACAGACTGCATAATAAAGGTTGCTATCATAAGGGGCAATATAACGTGACGTTCTTTTGCACTAAGGGGTAGAGCATACAAACAAATAAGCGCATGGCGACCTATGCTTCCCTCTGTGAAGGGCCTATCTTTTACTTTTCTGTATTTACTTTCATGCAAGAGTCAAAGTTCTTCTCTCTATTCCTTTTTGTTTTTCTCTTTGGCAAGCATGATGGGGTGAGGAAAAATCTAGGCACATATATCCAGTTGGATATGGGTAGCATGAGTTATTATTGTTGACATCACCCTTGAGGTGAATACGTTGGGAGGCAAAATTATAAGCCCCTATGTTTCTATGTGTCCGGTTGAAACGTTTTTCTCATGTGTATGCGGTGAGTGTTAGTAATCATAGAAGACTATATGATGGTTGAGTATCTGGAGCTCTTACTAAAACTCTGTTGAATAAGTTGAATTACAATTGCTTGGTGACTAAGAATATAGGTTGTTGAGTTTCAAGAGAATTCATTGTTTGAACCTTAACATGTGAATTGGTTGCTACTTTCTCATGATGAGTTTTATGAGAAAGAGTTGCTGTTATGATACTAGGGAAAGTGATTGACATTATCATTGATCAAACTTATGCGCTTTGCTAGCATTCACACTTCATAAATTATTTCTTTTATCATTTACCTACTCGAGGACGAGTAGGAATTAAGCTTGGGGATGCTGATACGTCTCCAACGTATCTATAATTTATTAAGTATTCATGCCATTATATTATCATTCTTGGATGTTTTACAATCATTTTATAGCAACTTTATATCATTTTTTGGGACTAACCTATTAACCCAGTGCCCAGTGCCAGTTGCTATTTTTTTGCTTCTTTTACATCGTAGGAAATCAATATCAAACGGAGTCCAAATGCCGCAAAACTTTTTGTGGATTTTTATGGACCAGAGGACCACCAGTGGGCCAGAGCAGCACCTGGGGGTGCCCCGAGGGGGGCACAATTCACCAGGGCGCGCCTGGGGGCCCAGGCGCGCCCAGGTGGGTTGTGCCCACCTTGGTGGCCTCCCGCACCCCCTCTTTGCCCTATAAATTCCCAAATATTCCAAAAACCCCTGGGGTTAACCTAGATCAGGAGTTCCGCCGCCGCAAGGCTCCGTAGCCACCGAAAACCAATCTAGACCCCGTTCCGGCACCCTGCCGGAGGTGGGAATCATCTCCGGTGGCCATCTTCATCATCCCGGCGGCCACCACGATGAGGAGGGAGTAGTCCATCCTCGGGGATGAGGGTTTGTACCAGTAGCTATGTGTTTAATATCTCACTCTCTCGTGTTCTTGAGATGGCATGATCTTGATGTACCGTGGGCTTTGTTAATATAGTCGGATCATATGGTGTTTTCCCCTCTCTATCTTGTGATGAATTGAGTTTTCTCTTTGAGATTTTGTTTTATTGGATTGAATACTTTTATGGATTTGAGAGCACTTGATATATGTCTTGAAAATGAATACTCGTGTTGATAATGGGGTATCATATTGACTCACTTGATATATGTTTTGGCAGTCAACTCGCGGATTCCCGAGGTGACATTGGGGTAATCTTTGCATAGGGGTTGATGCACGTTCTTGTCTTTGTTTCTCCGGTAGAAATCTTGGGGCACTCTTTGAGGTTCTTTGTGTTGGATTGAGTATTATGAATCTGAATTTGCTTTGGTATTATTTTACTACGAACTCTATGATAGATCGAACGGAAAGAATAGCTTTTTGTTATTTTAGTACGAACTCTTTAATAGATCGAACGGAAAGAATAGCTTTGAGGTGGTTTCATACCCTACAAACAATTTCTTCTTATGTTCTCCGCTAGATAAGAACTTCGGAGTGATTGTTCGTTGCACGTTGAGGGATGGTTATGTGACCCAATTATATTAGCATTGCTGAGAGATTGCACTAGCGAAAGTACGAACCCTAGGCCTTGTTTCTAAGCATTGCAGTACCGTTTCTGTGCCCGTTTACTATTTGGTACCTTGCTGTTTTTATTTATTCAGATTATAAAAATATATTTCTATCATCCATATTACACTTTTATCACCATCTCTTCGCCAAACTAGTGCACTTATACAATTTTCCATTGTATTGGGTGTGTTGGGGGACACAAGAGATTTCTTGTATTTAGT
This sequence comes from Aegilops umbellulata, assembly GCA_032464435.1. Classification (NCBI taxonomy): domain Eukaryota; kingdom Viridiplantae; phylum Streptophyta; class Magnoliopsida; order Poales; family Poaceae; genus Aegilops; species Aegilops umbellulata. Next base: position 257,290,163 of record CP136059.1, read on the forward strand.
TGCAGGGTTGTTTGAGAGAGACCATCTTCATCCTACTCCTCCCATGGATTGATAAACCTTAGGTCATCCACTTGAGGGAAAATTGCTACTGTCCTACAAAACTTTGCGCTTGGAGGCCCAACACGATTCTACAAGAATAAAATTGCGTAGTAGGCATCATACACATATTCATAATACTGATTCCAAAAGATGCAAAGTTGATAATGATAGTGCAACATATTTGTGGCGCTTCCCTTTAGGTCATATTGGTGTAAAGCGCGTGAAGAAAGTCCATGCAGATGGACTTCTGGAATCACTTGATTATGAATCATTTGATACTTGCGAACCATGCCTCATGGGTAAGATGACTAAAACTCCGTTCTCCGGAACAATGGAGCGAGCCAATGACTTATTGGAAATAATACATACCAATGTATGTGGTCTGATGAGTGTTGAAGCTCCGGGCAGTATCATCATTTTCTGACCTTCATAGATGATTTAAGCAGATATGGGTATATCTACTTAATGAAACACAAGTCTGAAACATTTGAAAAGTTCAAAGTATTTCAGAGTGAAGTGAAGAATCATCGTAACAAGAAAATAAAGTTTCTATGATCTGATCACGGAGGCGAATATTTGAGTTACGGGTTTGGCATTCATTTAAAACAATGTGGAATAGTTTCACAACTCATGCCACCTGGAACACCACAACGTAATGGTTTGTCCGAACATCGTAACCGCACTTTATTAGATATGGTGCGATCTATGATGTCTCTTACCAATTTACCACTATCATTTTGGTGTTATGCATTAGAGACAGCTGCATTCATGTTAAATAGGGCACCATCTAAATCCGTTGAGACGACACCGTATGAACTGTGGTTTGGCAAGAAACCTAAACTGTCGTTTCTTAAAGTTTGGGGTAGCGACACTTATGTCAAAAGGCTTTAGCCTGATAAGCTTGAACCCAAATCGGAGAAGTGCGTCTTCATAGGATACCCTCAGGAAACAATTGGGTACACCTTCTACCATAGATCCGAATGCAAGATTTTTGTTGCCAAGAATGGAACATTTCTAGAGAAGGAGTTTATCTTGAAAGAAGTGAGTGGGAGGAAAGTGGAACTTGATGAGGTAATTGTACCTTCGCTCAATTTGGAAAGTAGCTCATTAGAGAAATCTGTTCCCGTGATTCCTACACCAACTAGAGAGGTAGCTAATGATGATGATCATGAAACTTCAGATCAAGTTATTACCGAACCTTGTAGGTCAACCAGAGCACGATCCGCACCAGAGTGGTATGATAATCTTGTTCTGGAAGTCATGTTACTAGACCATGGCAAACCTACGGACTATGAAGAAGCTATGATGAGCCTAGATTCCGATAAATGGCTTGAGGCCATGAAATCTGAGATAGGATCCATGTATGAGAACAAAGTGTGGACTTTGGTGGACTTGCCCGATGATCAGCGAGCCATACAGAATAAATGGATCTTCAAGAAGAAGACTGACGTTGATGGTAATGTTACTGTCCAAAAAGCTCGACTTGTCGCAAAAGGTTTTTGACAAGTTCAAGGAGTTGACTATGATGAGACTCTCACCCGTAGCGATGCTTAAGTCTGTCCGAATCATGTTAGCAATTGCCGCATTTTATGATTATGAAATCTGGCAAATGGACGTCAAAACTGCATTACTTAATGGATTTCTTAAAGAATAGTTGTATATGATGCAACCAGAAGGTTTTGTCGATCCTAAAGGTGCTAACAAAGTGTGCAAGCTCCAGCGATCCATCTATGGACTAGTGCAAGCATCTCGGAGTTAGAATATACGCTTTGATGAGGTGATCAAAGCATATGGTTTTATACAGACTTTCGGAGAAGCCTGTATTTACAAGAAAGTGAGTGGGAGATCTATAGAATTTCTAATATTATATGTGGATGACATATTGTTGATTGGAAATGATGTAGAATTTCTGGATAACATAAAAGGATACTTGAATTAGAGTTTTTCAATGAAAGACGTCGGTGAAGTTGCTTATATATTGGGCATCAAAATCTCTAGAGATTGATCAAGACGCTTAATAGGACTTTCACAAAGCACATACCTTGATAAAGTTTTGAAGAAGTTCAAATGGACCAGTCAAAGAAAGGGTTCTTGCTTGTGTTACAAGGTGTGAAATTGAGTCAGACTCAATGCCCGACTACTACAGAAGATAGAGAGAAAATGAAACTCATTCCCTATGCCTCAGCCATAGGTTCTATTATGTATGCTATGTTGTGTACCAGACCTGATGTGTGCCTTGCCATAAGTCTGGCTAGGAGGTACCAAAGTAATTCAGGAGTGGATCACTGGACAACGGTCAAGAACATCCTGAAGTACCTGAAAAGGACCAAGGATATGTTTCTCGTTTATGGAGGTGACAAAGAGCTCGTCCTAAATGGTTACGTTGATGCTAGCTTTGACACTGATCCGGATGACTCTAAGTCACAAACCGGATCCATATTTATTTTGAATGGTGGAGCTATCAGTTGGTGCAGTTCCAAGCAGAGCGTCGTGGCGGGATCTACGTGTGAAGCGGAGTACATAGCTGCTTCAAAAGCAGCAAATGAAGGAGCCTAGATGAAGGAGTTCATATCCGATCTAGGTGTAATGCCTAGTGCATCGGGTCCAATGAAAATCTTTTGTGACAATACTGGAGCAATTGCCTTGGCGAAGGAATCTAGATTTCACAAAAGAACCAAACACATCAAGAGACGCTTCAACTCCATCCGTGATCAAGTCAAGGAGGGAGACATAGAGATTTGCAAAATACATACGGATCTGAATGTAGCAGACCCGTTGACTAAGCCTCTTCCACAAGCAAAACATGATCAACACCAAGACTCCATGGGTGTTAGAATCATTACAATGTAATCTAGACTATTGACTCTAGTGCAAGTGGGAGACTGAAGGAAATATGCCCTAGAGGCAATAATAAAGTTGTTATTTTATATTTCCATATTCATGATAAATGTTTATTATTCATGCTAGAATTGTATTGATCGGAAACCAATACATGTGTGAATACATAGACAAATATTGTGTCCCTAGTGAGCCTCTACTTGACTAGCTCGTTGATCAAAGATGGTTAAGGTTTCCTAACCATGGACATGAGTTGTCATTTGGTAATGGGATCACATTATTAGGAGAATGATGTGATGGACAAGACACATTCGTTAGCTTAGCATTATGATCATTCAGTTTTATTGCTATTGCTTTCTTCATGTCAAATACATATTCCTTCGACTATGAGATCATGCAACTCCCAGATACCAGAGGAATGCCTTGTGTGCTATCAAACGTCATAACGTAACTGGGTGATTATAAAGATGCTCTACAGGTATCTCCGAAGGTGTTTGTTGAGTTGGCATAGATCGAGCTTAGGATTTATCGCTCCGAGTTTCGGAGAGGTATCTCTGGGCCCTCTCGGTAATGCACATCATAAGAAGCCTTGCAAGAAAAGTGACTAATGAGTTAGTTACAGTATGATGTATTACGGAATGAGTAAAGAGACTTGCCAGTAACGAGATTGAACTAGGTATGAAGATACCGACGATCGATTCTCGGGCAAGTAACATACCGATAGACAAAGGTGTAAGTGCATCTAGTGCCCCTTAGTGATTTTGGTGTATTGAAGACTTATAGGTTAAGCATCTGATGTGTTTATGAGTGTACACAGGTCTATAGGTCTATGATGAGTTTGATATTTACAGTAAAAGTCGACCTCTAAAAATGAAGTTCTTCGACTGGAGACTTTGATATTCTGAAGACTTTCTGAAGACTTTGAAATTGAAGAAATTGGTGTGACCTTGAAGACATGGTATTCATTCGAGGAATGTGAAGCGTGAAGACTTTGTTTTCGTAGTTTCATTTTTATCTTTCTTGAGTCATAGGAAACACCGTACTATTAAAGGGGGTCGAGGAAATACTAAGGAGAAAATTTCCATGTGATGCTCAACTCAAATCCTACACCTACCAATCCCTTCGAGTGAAGCCATTGGAAATCTCATACAGTTCAGTCAATTTCTTCAGTGACAGAGACGCAGTTCTTCTGGTCACTAAGGACTTTGCTCTGACTGAGGAGTTAGGAATTCGCCAGTGCGAATTGCCTACACAGTGAGGAACATGATAGCCCTGAGGAATTTGTACTCCAAATTTCCGACCGTTGCTGTGCCACGCGCCAGCTGTCCTAAAATATCTTGTCCACCTAACGGTCATATCATTGAAGGGCATTTATGTCTTATCATGTCGGGCTGCTCCCTAGGCTATAAATAGCCGCCCCCTACAACCACTAGCTGGTTGGCTGCTCCGCGTGAACTTGACACTTGTCATTTGAGAGCAACCCATCCTCCGAGGACTTTGAGCGAAAATCATCAAGTGAGGAAAATACAAACCCAAACCCAAAACACCTACAAACCCAAAGTGATTGAGCATCACTGAAGAAATTGATCATGCGTGTATCCGACGCTTGTTACCTTTGAAGACTGTGCTTCTTCCAGACGGTTAGGCGTCAAGGTCTAGAGCATCCAAGAGGAATTGTGGATCGCCGAGTGACCAAGTCTGTGAAGGTTTGGAAGTCACCTGAAGACTTACCACGAGTGATTGGACGACGACTGTGTGTCCTTAGTTCAAGGAGAATACGGTGAGGACTTGGTGTCCCGAGCTGCGTGCTCAGGACTGGGTGTCCGGGACTGTGTGTCCTCGAGTTTAAATACTCAGCCGCTCCAACCAGACGTACAACTGAGACAGCAATTGGAACTGGTCTACAAATCATTGTCTTCACCAAGCTTACTGGTTCCATTTCCTCAACACCTTTATTTCCTCATTACTGTGTTGTCTGTTTGTTCATATCTGTGTTTGAAGACTTTGACTGAAGACTTTCACAAATTCCTCAGTTCAATTTCTTCAGTCTGTTTGTCTTCATCTAGAGTTATCCAGTGCCTACGCTTTCTGTACTCTGTGTTTGTCTTCATTTCATCATGATGACCATGCATGTAATCTGTTATGTTTACTTCTGAGTACTTATTCCGCTGCTAGTATTTCTTTGCTAAGGAATTTCCTCATGAGCAAATTCCTCAGTGAAGAATTTCATAAAAATCGCCTATTCACCCCCCTTCTAGTCGATATAACGCACTTTCAATTGGTATCAAAGCAAGGTACTCCCTTGTTCTGTGTGATTTTGGTTTAACCGCCTGGAGTTTTAGTTATGTCGACCGCAGATATGAAGAAAGTACCGTGCCCCATCTTTGACGGTCACGAGTATCCCAAATGGAAGGCTATGATGAAGAAGCGTCTCATGGTGATGGACAGCGAGCTATGGACCGTCACTGAGATTGGTCTGACCGATCTGTGCAAGATGGCGGAAGCTTATGACATTCGCAAGTACACTCAACTCAACCTCACAGCGAAGGCCGTCATCTGCTCCAGTCTGTCTCGAAACCAGTTTAGAAACATCATGCATCTCGATCAGGCGAAGCTTGTCTGGGACCGTCTCTCTGATGTCTATGAAGGCCATCGAACCCGTCATGATCCTTGGTTTGAGGATTTCAAGGAATCGCTCAAATCGATGACATTTGAACCAGAATCATCATCCTCTACTTCATGCCTTATGGCAAAAAGTGCTGAGGTAACTGAATGCTACCTATCTGAGTCTAGTGATGAAGAATCTGGTGATGAATTTGGACCCAGTTATGTCAAACTTGCTTCCCTTGCTGCTAAACAACAAAGAGCTTTGAAAAATGCTAATGATATGCTTAGTAAGAGCAATGATATGTTGGGTGAAGAAATGGATCAGTCACAAGCCTTGGCTGAAAGTCTTCAGAGACTGCATTCTAAGTATGACTCCCTTCAAGATCAGCATAACTCTCTCTTGTCTGACTTTGAGAAGATAAGAGTGAGTTATGAAGATCTTCAGAAGGAGCGCGATTCATTACTTGCTCAACAAATCAGCGCTGCTCAGGAAGAATTTATTCCTCCATGTTTAAAATGCATTGAACGAGAATCTGCTAATTCTTCACCTGAATGTTCAAATGCTTCAAATGTTACAAATTCTTCACCTGTCTCTGCTATCACTAATTCCTCATCTGAGGACATTGCTAGTATCACTAACGATGCAGGGCTGAAGGAATTGTACATGACAGGCATGTACAAAAGCCTCAAAGGGCATCGGGCTCTTTGTGATGTGCTTAAAAAGCAGATCCTCAACAGGAACCCTAGGAAAGAGGGTATTGCCTTTGAGAGGAAACTCAATGCGGATGGTACTTATTGGAAGCCTGAGCAGTACCCCAAAACCTCATGGGTTGCTGCAAAGGGACCTCCAGTTGATCCATCTGATTTATCTGGCTATACATGTGAATCTTCTCATTCTTCTGATGAGTCATTTGACTCCAACTATAAATTGTTCAAAAAACAGAATGGTGAAGTATTTGCTAGATATGTTGGCACTAACTGCAGGAACGGTTCCCCTATGAAGAAAATCTGGGTTCCCAAAAGCTGCCTTGAAAGTCTTCAGGTGAATGTCCTCATGACACCACCTGTGAAGAAAAGGAACCCCACATCTAATTCTTCATACAGACCAATTTCCTCAAGAGGATCAAATTCCTCACATGGATCAAAGTCCTCATATAAACATCATCGTGCTAACAACTCTGTATCGCAGGGAAGAGCCAAGGGCTATGAATATGAGCATTATTCTTCAAATTATTATGTTCATAAGTCCTCGAAGAATTTCTCTGCTTATTCATATGCTTACCCTAACCCCTCTTATGTGAAACGAAATGGTTTGGCTGCTTTGCCACCATTCTCATATGGAGCTCGCAGAGTGATGAACTCTTTGCCACCCCCTTCAGATGTGGGTGGTGAAGAAAAAGAACTAATCTCTTCTGCAGGGTCAGGTCTCCAGACGTGCTGTAACGTCTGAAGAATTTGCTGGGGACCTGACAAAAATGCCTGAAAGGATGCAGGCTAACCATGATGAAATGAACTTTCATTTCACACGTCCTCCCTCTGTTTTATCAGTTCTACTGCTTAATGAAATTGATCTGATGAATTGTGATATCATATTCTTCACTACTGAAGTATATGAGGTTCGTAAGTTGCACTAATTCATCTGCAGGATGATCAACCCAAAGCCACTGAATGGGTACTTGATAGTGGATGTACAAATCACATGACCGGTGACAAGAATCTGTTGATGGATGCTCCCTTATCAGCATCACACGTGAAGCATATCATCTTCGCTGATAAAAGCAAAAGTCAGGTATTGGGTCTAGGTAAGGTTGCTATCACAAAGGATCGACACATGGACAAAGTCATGCTTGTTGAGTCCTTAGGATACAATCTTATGTCTGTCTCAATGCTTTGTGATCTTGATATGGTTGTTGTCTTCGGCAAGTATCGTTGTGTTGTGATTATGGAATCTGACAAATCCAAAGTCTTCGAAGGCTTTAGGAGAGGAGACTTGTATATTGTTGATTTCTCTGCAGATTCACAACCTGCCGTGTGCCTACTTGCAAAAACTTCAGAAGGATGGCTATGGCATCGACGACTTGGTCATGCAGGCATGAGGAATCTGCACACGCTTGCGAAGAAGAAGCATGCCATTGGCATTGAGAATGTCAAATTCCTCAAGGATCACTTATGCGGTGCCTGTGAAGCTGGAAAGATGACCAAGGCCAAGCATCCAGCGAAGACTATCATGACCACTACTCGTCCATTCGAATTGCTTCACATGGATCTCTTCGGTCCTAACCATTATTCCTCTGTCTCTTATGAAGCATCTCAATATGGTTTTGTTATTGTTGATGATTACTCTCGTTACACATGGGTGCACCTTGTCTCTTACAAAACTGAAGTGCAGGAAGTCTTCAAACAATTTTCCTCGAGGGCTTCAACTAACTTTGGTGTGAAGATCAAGCACATCAGAAGTGACAATGGCACTGAGTTCAAGAATTCGGGTCTCAATGACTATCTTGATGAACTTGGTATTACTCATGAATTATCTGCTCCTTATACTCCTCAACAGAATGGCGTCGTGGAGCGCAAGAACAGGACTCTTGCTGAGATGGCTCGCACTATGCTCGATGAGTACAAAACCCCTCGTCGTTTCTGGGTTGATGCAATTGATACTGCGTGACATATCATCAACAGAGTATATCTTCACAAATTCTTCAAGAAGACTGCCTATGAACTCCTCACTGACAAGAAACCCAATGTGAGTTATTTCAAAGTCTTCGGTGCTAAATGCTGGATTAGAGATCCTCATCACAACTCTAAATTTGCACCGAAAGCACATGAAGGTCTCATGCTTGGTTACGGAAAGGACTCGCACACCTACAGAGTCTTCAACAATGTTCCTCACAAGATTGTTGAAACTGTAGTTGTGCGGTTCGATGAAACTAATGGCTCGCAAAGAGAGCACCTACCTTCTGTGTTAGATGAACCAACACCTGAGGAATCGATCAAGCACAAGGCTACTGAAGATATCATTCCTACTGAAGAATCTGCTGAAGAATTCGTTCCAGAACGTGAAGAACGTCGAACTGATGCACCTGAAGAAAATGCTGAGGAAATTGATGCTGAAGAAAATGCTGATCAAATTCCTCAACGGCAACCAACTCACCCTCGCATTGCAAAAGAAGTGCAAGTGGAGAAGATCATCGATGACATTAGAGCACCAGGTCCTCTCACACGCTCAAAAGCTTCACATCTATCTAACTTGTGGGCACTTTGCTTTTGTCTCTATCACAGAGCCCACTAAGGTAGATGAAGCATTTCTGGAGCCTGAGTGGATTCAGGCCATGCAAGAAGAATTACATCAGTTCAAGCTCAACAACGTATGGGAACTGGTCAATCGTCCCGATCCTCGCAAGCATAACATCATTGGTACAAAGTGGATCTACCGCAACAAGCAAGATGAAAATGGTGTTGTGGTGAGGAATAAGGCACGACTAGTAGCTCAAGGCTACACACAGGTTGAAGGATTTGATTTCGATGAAACTTTTGCACCTGTTGCTAGACTTGAAGCTATTCGCATATTACTTGCTTATGCTAACCATCATGATATCATCTTATACCAAATGGATGTGAAAAGTGCATTCCTCAATGGTAAGATTGAGGAAGAAGTATATGTTGCTCAACCACCAGGTTTTGAAGATCCAAAACATCCTGACAAAGTCTTCAGACTTAACAAGGCCCTCTATGGCCTCAAGCAGGCCCCACGGGCGTGGTATGACACATTGAAGGAATTCTTCATGAAGAAAGGCTTCACACCCGGTTCACTCGATCCCACTCTTTTTACTAAATCATATGATGGTGAACTGTTTGTGTGCCAAATATATGTTGATGATATCATCTTTGGCTGTACTGACCAACGTTATAGTGATTAATTTGCCTATATGATGAGTTAAGAATATCAAATGTCTATGATGGGAGAATTGAAATTCTTCTTAGGTCTACAAATTCGTCAACAGCACAATGGGATATTCATATCTCAGGAGAAATACCTCAAGGATGTCCTGAAGAAATTCGGCATGCAAGATTGCAAAGGTCTCAAAATTCCTATGCCCACAAATGGTCATCTATGCACTGATGAAAATGGTACTGACTTCGATCACAAGGTATACCGCTCCATGATTGGCTCTTTATTGTACTTATGTGCATCTAGGCCAGATATAATGCTTAGTGTTTGCATGTGTGCACGATTTCAAGCTGCACCGAAGGAATCACACCATACGGCTGTGAAGCATATTCTTCGATATCTAGCTCACACACCAACACTAGGATTATGGTACCCCAAGGGCTCAGACTTTGACCTCATTGGATATTCTGATTCTGACTATGCTGGTGACCGTGTGGATCGCAAGTCAACATCTGGTACTTGTCATTTCCTCGGACGATCCTTGGTCTGTTGGTCCTCGAAGAAACAGAACTGCGTATCACTGTCTACTGCTGAAGCTGAGTACATTGCTGCTGGTTCTTGCTGTGCTCAACTACTATGGATGAAGCAAACACTCAAGGACTATGGAGTCAACGTGAAGAATGTGCCTCTCCTCTGTGACAATGAGAGTGCCATCAAGATTGCTCACAACCCAGTTCAGCACTCGAAGACAAAGCACATTCAGATTCGTCATCATTTTCTTCGTGATCATGTGTTGAAGGGCGACATTTCTATTGAGCATGTGAAGACTGAAGAACAGCTAGCCGATATCTTCACTAAGCCCTTGGATGAGAAGAGATTTAGCAAGTTGCGGTGTGAGCTAAATATCTTAGAATCTTCGAATGTACTTTGAAAATGCACTCATCCTAACACTTATCCATAATTGATGACTTAGATGTGCAACACATGAAGAAACATTTTTCTTCAATCAATGAAGAATAACACTCTAAGTGTGAAGAAATTAATGAAGAATTTGATTCTCAGAACCCTACGACAATTGTACGCGGTGTCTGAAATCATCATTCTTACACGGTGGGTCACGCCACCACAAAAGTTTAAAATCTTCAATTTGAGTTTTTCCTCAACTTTTGAAATTCTTCAGTTTTTCAAATTCTTCAAACTTTACAAAGTCTTCACTTGTGCCGTCGTTTTTCTTCATTTGCTATATATATATATATATATATATATATATATATATATATATATATATATATGAGTTTATTGTTGGGGAACGTAGCAGAAATTCAAAATTTTCCTACGTGTCACCAAGATCTATCTATGGAGAAACCAGCAACGAGGGGAAGGAGAGTGCATCTACATACCCTTGTAGATCGCTAAGCGGAAGCGTTCAAGTGAACGGGGTTGATGGAGTCGTACTCGTCGTGATTCAGATCACCGATGATCCTAGTGCCGAACGGACAGCACCTCCGCGTTCAACACACGTACAGCCCGATGACGTCTCCCACACCTTGATCCAGCAAGGAGAGAGGGAGAGGTTGAGGAAGACTCCATCCAGCAGCAGCACAACGGCGTGGTGGTGGTGGAGGAGCATGGCAATCCTGCAGGGCTTCGCCAAGCACCTGCGGGAGAGGAGGAGGTGTCACGGGAGGGAGGGAGGCGCCAGGGCTTCAGGTATGGCTGCCCTCCCTCCCCTCCACTATATATAGGGGCAAGGGAGAGGGGGGAGGCGCAGCCTTGCCCCTTCCTCCAAGGAAGGGGTGCGGCCAAGGGGGGGGAGGATTCCATCCTCCCCAAGGCACCTCGGAGGTGCCTTCCCCTTTGAGGACTCTCCCTTTTTTTCTTATCTCTTGGCGCATGGGCCTCTTGGGGCTGGTGCCCTTGGCCCATATAGGCCAAGGCGCACCCCCTACAGCCCATGTGGCCCCCCGGGGCAGGTGGACCCCCCCGGTGGACCCCCGGACCCCTTTCGGCACTCCCGATACAATACCGATAAAGTGCGAAACTTTTCTGGCGACCAAAATAAGACTTCCCATATATAAATCTTTACCTCCAGACCATTCCGGAACTCCTCGTGACGTCCGGGATCTCATCCGGGACTCCGAACAACATTCGGTAACCACATACAAGCTTCCTTTATAACCCTAGTGTCATCGAACCTTAAGTGTGTAGACCCTACGGGTTCGGGAGACATGCAGACATGACCGAGAAGTTCTCCGGTCAATAACCAACAGCGGGATCTGGATACCCATGTTGACTCCCACATGTTCCACGATGATTTCATCGGATGAACCACGATGTCAAGGACTTAATCAATCCCGTATACAATTCCCTTTGTCTATCGGTATGATACTTGCCCGAGATTCGATCGTCGGTATTCCGATACCTTGTTCAATCTCGTTACCGGCAAGTCTCTTTTACTCGTTCCACAACACATCATCCCGTGATCAACTCCTTGATCACATTGTGCACATTATGATGATGTCCTACCGAGTGGGCCCAGAGATACCTCTCCGTTTACACGGAGTGACAAATCCCAGTCTCGATTCGTGCCACCCAACAGACACTTTCGGAGATACCTGTAGTGTACCTTTATAGCCACCCAGTTACGTTGTGACGTTTGGCACACCCAAAGCACTCCTACGGTATCCGAGAGTTGCACGATCTCATGGTCTAAGGAAATGATACTTGACATTATAAAAGCTTTAGCATACGAACTACATGATCTTGTGCTAGGCTTAGGATTGGGTCTTGTCCATCACATCATTCTTCTAATGATGTGATCCCGTTATCAATGACATCCAATGTCCATGGTCAGGAAACCGTAACCATCTATTGATCAACGAGCTAGTCAACTAGAGGCTTACTAGGGACATGGTGTTGTCTATGTATCCACACATGTATCTGAGTTTCCTATCAATACAATTCTAGCATGGATAATAAACGATTATCATGAACAAGGAAACATAATAATAACCTATTTATTATTGCCTCTAGGGCATATTTCCAACAGTCTCCCACTTGCACTAGAGTCAATAATCTAGTTCACATCGATATGTGATTGCAATGATTCCAACACCCAAGGTCACATCCCCATGTGACTAACACCCAAAGAGTTTACTAGAGTCAATAATCTAGTTCACATTACTATGTGATTAATACTCAATGAGTTTTTGGTTTGATCATGTTATGCTTGTGAGAGATGTTATAGTCAATGGGTCTGAACCTTTCAGATCCGTGTGTGCTTTACAAATCTCTATGTCATCTCCTAGATGCAGTTACCACGCTCTATTTGGAGCTATTCCAAATAACTGTTCTACTATACGAATCCAATTTACTACTTAGAATAATCTGGATCAGTGTCAAAGTTTGCATCGGCGTAACCCTTTACGACGAACTCTTTTCCACCTCCATAATCGAGAAAATTTCTTAGTCCACTAGTTACTAAGGATAATCTGGACCGTTGTCCTGTGATCCATTCCTGGATCACACTTGTACCCCTTGACTGACTCAAGGTTTGGCACACTTCAGGTGCGGTACACAACATACCATACTGTAGAGCCTATGTCTAAGCATAGGGGACGACCTTCGTCCTTTCTCTCTCTTCTGCCGCGGTCAGGTCTTGAGTCTTACTCAATACTCACGCGTGTAATACAGCCAAGAACTCCTTCTTTGCTGATCTATTTTGAATTCCTTCAAAATCTTGTCACGGTATGTATTCATTTGAAAGTACTATTAAGCGATTTTGATCTATCCTTATAGATCTTGATGCTCAATGTTCAAGTAGCTTAATCTAGGTTTTCCATTGAAAACATTTTTTAAACAACCCTATATGCTTTCCAGAAATTCTACATCATTTCTGATCAACAATATGTCAACAACATATACTCATCAGAAATTCTATAGTGCTCCCACTCACTTCTTTGGAAATACAAGTTTCTCATAAACTTTGTATTAACCCAAATCTTTGATCATCTCATCAAAGCGTACATTCCAACTCCGAGATGCTTACTCCAGTCCTTAGACGGATTGCTGGAGCTTTGCGTACTTGTTAGCATCTTTCAGGATTGACAAAATCTTATGGTTGTATCACATACAACCTTTCCTCAAGAAACTCGTCGAGGAAACAATGTTTTGACATCCTATCTGCATAATTTCATAAATAATGCAGTAATTGCTAACATAATTCAAACAGACTTTTAGCATCGCTACGAGTGAGAAAGTCTCATTGTAGTCAACTCCTTGAACTTGTCGAAAAACACCTTAACGACAAGTCGAGCTTTCTTAATGGTGACATTTACCATCATTGTCCGTCTTCCCTTTTAAAATCCATCTGTACTCAACAGCCTTACGACCATCGAGCCGTTCTGCCAAAGTCTACACTTTGTTTTCATACATGGATCATCTCTCGGATTTTATGGCCTCGAGCCATTCATCGGAATCCGGGCCCACCATCGCTTCTCCATAGCTCGTAGGTTCATTGTTGTCTAGCAACATGACTTCCAAGACAGGATTACGTACCACTCTAAAGTAGTACGCATCCTTGTCATCCTACGAGGTTTGGGAGTGACTTGATTCGAAGTCTCATGATCACTATCATAAGCTTCCACTTCAATTGGTGTAGGTGCCATAGGAACAACTCCTGTGCCCTGCTACACTCTAGTTGAAGTGACGGTTCAATAACCTCATCAAGTCTCCACCATCCTCCCACTCAATTCTTTCGAGAGAAACTTTTCCTCGAGAAAGGACCCGATTCTAGAAACAATCCCTATTGCTTTCGGATCTGAGACAGGAGGTATACCCAACTGTTTTGGGTGTCCTATGAAGATGCAGTTATCCGCTTTGGGTTCGAGCTTATCAGCCTGAAACCTTTTCATATAAGCATCGCAGCCCCAAACTTTAAGAAATGACAGCTTAGGTTTCTCTAAACCATAGTTCATACGGTGTCATCTTATCAGAATTACGTGGTGCCCTATTTAAAGTGAGTGCGGTTGTCTCTAATGCCTAACCCATGAACGATAGTGGTAATTTGATAAGAGACATCATGGTATGCATCATATCCAATAGGGTGCAGTTATGATGTTCGGACACACAATCACACTATGGTGTTCCAGGTGGTACTAGTCGTGAAACAATTTCCACAATGTCTCAATTGTGTACCAAACTCGCAACTCAGATATTCATCTCTATGATCATATCATAGATATTTTATCCTCTTGTCACGACAATATTCAACTTCACTCTGAAATTACTTGAACCATTCAATAATTCAGACTTGTGTTTCATCAAGTAAATATGCTCAGTATCTACTCAAATCATCTGTGAAGTAAGAGCATAACGATATCCACTGCGTGCCTCAGCACTCATTAGACTGCACACATCAAAATGTGTTACTTCCAACAAGTTGCTTTCTTGTTCCATTTTACTGAAACCGAAGCTTTCAGTCATCTTGCCCATGTGGTATGATTTGCATATCTCAAGTGATTCAAAATCAAGTGAGTCCAAACGGTCCATCTGCATGGAGTTTCTTCATACCAACAGACATGGTTCACATGTCTCAATCTTTTCAGAAATGAGTGAGTTCAAAGATCCATCAACATGGAGCTTCTTCATGCGTTTTATACCAATATGACTTACATGGCAGTGCCACAAGTAGGTGGTATTATCATTACTATCTTATATCTTTTGGCATGGACATGTGTATCACTATGATCGAGATTCAATAAACCATTCATTTTAGGTGCAAGACCATTGAAGGTATTATTCAAATAAATAGAGTAACCATTATTCTCCTTAAATGAATAACCGTATTGCGATAGACATAATCCAATCATGTCTATGCTTCAACGCAAAACACCAAATAACAATTGTTTAGGTTTAACACCAATCTCGATGGTAGAGGGAGCGTGCGATGCTTGATCACATCAACCTTGGAAGCACTTCCAACACATCTCGTCAGCTCACCTTTAGCTAGTCTCCGTTTATTCCGTAGCTTTTATTTCGAGTTACTAACACTTAGCAACCGAACCGGTATCTAATACCCTGATGCTACTAGGAGTACTAGTAAAGTACACATTCACATAATGTATATCCAATATACTTCTATCGACAGCCTTCTCATCTACCAAGTATCTAGGGTAATTCTGCTCTAGTGGTTGTTCCCCTTATTACAGAAGCACTCAGTCTCGGGTTTGGGTTCAACCTTGGGTTTCTCCACTAGAGTAGCAGCTGATTTGCCGTTTCATGAAGTATCCCTTCTTGCCCTTGCCCTTCTTGAAACTAGTGGTTTCACTAACCATCAACAATTGATGCTCCTGCTTGATTTCTACTTTCGCGGTGTCAAACATCGCGAATATTTCAAGGATCATCATATCTATCCCTGATATGTTATAGTTCATTACGAAGCTCTAGCAGCTTGGTGGCAATGACTTTGGAGAAGCATCACTATCTTATCTGGAAGATCAACTCCCACTCGATTCAAGTGATTGTTGTACTCAGACAATCTGAGCACAAGCTCAACGATTGAGCTTTTCTCCCTTAGTTTGCAGGCCTAGAAAATCGTCGGAGGTCTTATACCTCTTGACGTGGGAACGAGCCTGAAATCCCAATTTCAGCCCTCGAAACATCTCATATGTTCCGCGACATTTCAAAATGTCTTCGGTGCCTCAATTCTAAACCATTTATCATTACCGAACTATCATGTAGTCATCAAAACGTGTATGTCAGATGTTCGCAACATCCACAGACCATGTTCGAGGTCCAGCACACCGAGCGGTGTATTAAGGACATAAGCCTTGTACTGTCCGCATAATTGCTACTATCAACTTTCAACAATATTTTCTCTAGGAACATATCTAAAACAGTAGAACTATAGCGCGAGCTTACGACATAATTTGCAAAGATCTTTTGACTATGTTCAGGATAATTAAGTTCATCTTATGAACTCCCACTCAGATAGACATCCCTCTAGTCATCCAAGTGATTACATGATCTGAGTCAACTAGGCCGTGTCCGATCATCACGTGAGACGGACTAGTCATCATCGGTGAACATCTTCATGTTGATCGTATCTACCATACGACTCATGCTCGACCTTTCGGTCTCTTGTGTTCCGAGGCCATGTCTGTACATGCTAGGCTCGTCAAGTCAACCTAAGTGTTTTGCGTGTGTAAATCTGTCTTACACCCGTTGTATGTGAACGTAAGAATCTATCACACCCGATCATCACGTGGTGCTTCGAAACGACGAACTTTCGCAACGGTGCATAGTTAGGGGGAACACTTTCTTGAAATTTTAATGAGGGATCATCTTATTTACTACCGTCGTTCTAAGCAAATAAGATGCAAAAACATGATAAACATCACATGCAATCAAATAGTGACATGATATCGCCATCATCACTTTGCTCCTTTTGATCTCCATCTTCGGGGCTCCATGATCATCGTCGTCACCGGCATGACACCATGATCTCCATCATCATGATCTCCATCATTGTGTCTTCATGAAGTTGTCACGTCAACTATTACTTCTACTACTATGGCTAACGCTTTAGCAATAAAGTAAAGTAATTACATGACGTTTATGTTGACACGCAGGTCATAAATAAATTAAGACAACTCCTATGGCTCCTGCCGGTTATCATACTCATCGACATGCAAGTCGTGATTCCTATTACAAGAACATGATCATCTCATACATCACATATATCATTCATCACATCCTTTTGGCCATATCACATCACATAGCATACCCTACAAAAACAAGTTATACGTCCTCTAATTGTTGTTTGCATGTTTTACGTGGCTGCTATGGGTTTCTAGCAAGAACGTTTCTTACCTACGCAAAACCACAACGTGATATGTCAATTGCTATTTACCCTTCATAAGGACCCTTTTCATCGAATCCGATCCGACTAAAGTGGGAGAGACTGGCACCCGCTAGCCACCTTATGCAACTAGTGCATGTCAGTCGGTGGAACCTGTCTCACGTAAGTGTACGTGTAAGGTCGGTCCGGGCCGCTTCATCCCACAATGCCGCTGAATCAAGATTGACTAGTAACGGTAAGCATATTGAATAAAATCAACGCCCACAACTACTTTGTGTTCTACTCGTGCAAAGAATCTACGCAATAGACCTAGCTCATGATGCCACTGTTGGGGAACGTAGCAGAAATTCAAAATTTTCCTACGTGTCACCAAGATCTATCTATGGAGAAACCAGCAACGAGGGGAAGGAGAGTGCATCTACATACCCTTGTAGATCGCTAAGCGGAAGCGTTCAAGTGAACGGGGTTGATGGAGTCGTACTCGTCGTGATTCAGATCACCGATGATCCTAGTGCCGAACGGACAACACCTCCGCGTTCAACACACGTACAGCCCGATGACGTCTCCCACACCTTGATCCAGCAAGGAGAGAGGGAGAGGTTGAGGAAGACTCCATCCAGCAGCAGCACAACGGCGTGGTGGTGGTGGAGGAGCGTGGCAATCCTGCAGGGCTTCGCCAAGCACCTGCGGGAGAGGAGGAGGTGTCACGGGAGGGAGGGAGGCGCCAGGGCTTCAGGTATGGCTGCCCTCCCTCCCCTCCACTATATATAGGGGCAAGGGAGAGGGGGGAGGCGCAGCCTTGCCCCTTCCTCCAAGGAAGGGGTGCGGCCAAGGGGGGGAGGAGTCCATCCTCCCCAAGGCACCTCGGAGGTGCCTTCCCCTTTGAGGACTCTCCCTTTTTTCTTATCTCTTGGCGCATGGGCCTCTTGGGGCTGGTGCCCTTGGCCCATATAGGCCAAGGCACACCCCCTACAGCCCATGTGGCCCCCCGGGGCAGGTGGACCCCCCCGGTGGACCCCCGGACCCCTTTCGGCACTCCCGATACAATACCGATAAAGTGCGAAACTTTTCTAGCGACCAAAATAAGACTTCCCATATATAAATCTTTACCTCCGGACCATTCCGGAACTCCTCGTGACGTCCGGGATCTCATCCGGGACTCCGAACAACATTCGGTAACCACATACAAGCTTCCTTTATAACCCTAGCGTCATCGAACCTTAAGTGTGTAGACCCTATGGGTTCGGGAGACATGCAGACATGACCGAGAAGTTCTCCGGTCAATAACCAACAGCGGGATCTGGATACCCATGTTGACTCCCACATGTTCCACGATGATTTCATCGGATGAACCACGATGTCAAGGACTTAATCAATCCCGTATACAATTCCCTTTGTCTATCGGTACGATACTTGCCCGAGATTCGATCGTCTGTATTCCGATACCTTGTTCAATCTCGTTACCGGCAAGTCTCTTTTACTCGTTCCGCAACACATCATCCCGTGATCAACTCCTTGATCACATTGTGCACATTATGATGATGTCCTACCGAGTGGGCCCAGAGATACCTCTCCGTTTACACGGAGTGACAAATCCCAGTCTCGATTCGTGCCACCCAACAGACACTTTCGGAGATACCTGTAGTGTACCTTTATAGCCACCCAGTTACGTTGTGACGTTTGGCACACCCAAAGCACTCCTACGGTATCCGGGAGTTGCACGGTCTCATGGTCTAAGGAAATGATACTTGACATTATAAAAGCTTTAGCATACGAACTACATGATCTTGTGCTAGGCTTAGGATTGGGTCTTGTCCATCACATCATTCTTCTAATGATGTGATCCCGTTATCAATGACATCCAATGTCCATGGTCAGGAAACCGTAACCATCTATTGATCAACGAGCTAGTCAACTAGAGGCTTACTAGGGACATGGTGTTGTCTATGTATCCACACATGTATCTGAGTTTCCTATCAATACAATTCTAGCATGGATAATAAATGATTATCATGAACAAGGAAATATAATAATAACCTATTTATTATTGCCTCTAGGGCATATTTCCAACATTTATGTCCTCTACAGCATTCACTTATAGCTATTTCTTCAAGTTGGATTTTTTTTTTGCTAAGTGAATGTGATCGGACCCTTCCCCTCTATGCTATACTCAATCCAGTCTATTCACAAATTCTTCATGTGCGTTCTATTTGAAACTCGTTCAAATTCTTCACTGTGTCCTTGTCAGCTGAAGAAATTGCGAACGGAACGTTAAAACTAATCTTATCCAAACCTTCGGTTTTGCCGCGCAATCCGTTCCACTTCCCACGATGGATTATTTTACTCACCCACGATCTTACACGATCTCCACTACACAGTACGTGGGTGACACATGTCAAGTGAAGGAGAACGGCCAGGGGCATGTTAGTCCTAAATCTTCGGACGAGCAGTTTTTCACTGCGGCTATAAATACCCCTCCGTTGCCATCCTCACTTCCTTTACCTCGCTCGAGCTCTCCAAACCCTAGCGCCGTCGCTACTCCATCATCGCCGGTGAGGAAAAGCTTCATTGCCTCGACCTCATCGCCGATGTACTCGCGCCGACAGCGGAAATCTTCACCTCCGCCGCCGCCGTAGACGTCTTCCTCCGCCAAGTTAGGGCGTGGAAGATCTGCATTGACGAACTTCACTGTTCCAACTCACAGTTCGTCGTGTTCTTCATTCAGGGTAATTAAAAGCTATTTTTACTGCCCTCTTTGATTCGAAGTTTTTCTACAAAATCTTCAAAGGTGTTTTTATTCTTCAAATCCTCACACACAAAACACCTCACTTATTCTCTGTTCTTGATTCATTTCCCTGAGTCTAAATTTCTTCAAGATTCCTCAGTTGTGTGGATTCTCAATCTATACAACTCTAGAACCTAAGATATATATGGAGCTTAGTGAAATTCCTCAAGACGAATCTGGTCAAATTCCTCAAAACTTGTTCTTTATGAAAAACCCTCTGAGAACGCATATGACCTCTTCAAATTCCTCGCAACTATACTCTGTTCACAGGTACACATGTCCGCTGCTGAATCCTTAGGTTCTCATCAACTTAACTCATTTGCAGCGTTCCTCGAAGAAAAGTTGCATACTTCTTCAGAGAATTCCATTGTTCAAATTCCTCATCTGAAGAAAATGGCTGAAGGTAAAAGGCCGCAGAAAGGAGGAAAGAGACCAGAGGTCATGACTGCATTTGAAATCCCTGAGGACATTTATGTTGGGTACTACACACCTCCTGAAGAAGATAGAAATCAGCGCAAGGTGCGCATACAGAAGATTGAAAGGAGATGGGCAAGAGAATGGAGGGAGTACAGATATGTTACTCCTAAGTACATGAAGAAATTCGCCGTAAACCCTCCATGTCAACGCCCTCCATTGGCACCTGGCCAAGTGGCTGATCCCTCTAGCATCAGAAGAGGTGAGGAATTTCCTCAAGAATGGGCCAAGCGCCAGCGTAAACTGCAAAAGCAAGCAAAAGAAGCAGTGAGGAAATTCAATGAAGAATCTACTGCTGGTGCTGCCATTGAGGCTTCTGCCAAGCCGAGGAAATCAATGATGAAGAAGCCTGCTCGTAAGCCAAGTGCTTCACCTTCATTGCCCTCACGGCCAAGTTCCTCAGTTGCGCCCTCACGGCCAGAATCTTCAAAATCTTCAAAGCAAATTCCTCATGCTGCTCCTGCTCCCACAAAGTCCTCAGCTCCTGTGCATCTGGCCTCATGCCAAAAGGACAACTGGCATCTCTATTGCCTCTGGTGTCTCAGCTAGTTCCTCAGCTGCACCAAAATCCTCAGCTGGACCCTCGTTACTGAAGAAAAAGGCTACCGCTGGACGCGGCACTTGCCCAAGTCCAAAGAAGCAAGTGGTCTTCACTGTGCCATCTGATGATGATGAAGCTGATGAAGAAGAACTCGCTGAAATCATCAGAGACCGCCAAGAAAGGGCTGCTAAAGCCAAAGGCACACCTGTGCCCCTGCTTTTCGATCCAAGGGCGATCCTAGACTATATTGATCTCTGGCACAAGGATCCCAACACTCCTATGCCTGATTTCAAGCTGACACCTGGCCAAAGCCACATGCTGACTCACTTCATACAAGAGGAGAAGTGGAAATATGATAGGGCCAGAGAGATCAAGAAATCCCAGTACCGCAAAGAGAAACTGCCGAAGAAAAATGTTCTCAAAATGAAGCTTGAGGAACTTGTCAAGATGCAGGCTGAGATCAAAGCCCTCAGCGACAACTTTGACTCGTACTATGCTGATTGGCAAGGAGCCAAGGTCAGATTTGTGAGGCTGACTGATACCTTCACCAAGGGTACTGCCTCAAAGCAACAAATTCCTCAAGCTGAAGCATCTGTTTAGCAAACTGAAGAACATGCCAGCACCGCTGATGAAGTTCAGGCTGCTGAAGAAAATGCTAGTTCCAAGGCTGATGACTCTGCTCCAGCCGTTGATGAAATTGCCAGGGCACCCACTAGTGGTGCGCCTGAAGAAAATGAAGAGACCAGGGCAACTGCATCAGTTGTGCCTGAAGAAAATGAACCAGATTCCTCAGCTCCACCTGCACCAACTCCAACTCCAATTCTTCCCTCTGCTTTAGATGTGAAGAAAACCAAGGCTGCAGAGCGAGCTGTAGTGAAGAAAAAGGAAAGCATCAAGTGCTTCAGAATCTTCAGTCCCAAAGAAGATGAAGCCCATGACCAGCTCATTTGCCAATCCAATTGATGTTGTTCCTATCTCCTCCATGCCATCAAAGGACCTTGTTCCTTTTGGTGAAGATTATGAGATCCCAAGTGGATCAGATGAAGAAACTCAGTCTGCTGCTTCCTCAGAGCAGATTGATGAAGAAATTGAAGTGGATACAATCCCTTCAACCCTAATAGTCTCATCACCAATGCCTCAGTTTGATGCTGAAGAGGCTGGTGTTGAAGAAATTGATGATGAAGATGTGGATATTGGAAGCACAACTCCAGTAATGAATGACGACTTTTGGGAAAGTCAGCATCCCAATTCCCCACTCTTCACTCCCCTGCAGCAAATTCCTCACTCTCCTTCACCAACCGTAAAATTGGGCTCTGATGCAACTCATCCCACTGCTTCTGTGAATGAAGAAATTCCAGCCACTAGTGCTGAAGAAACTGCTGCTGAAACAGACAAGGTGACTGCACCTGAGGAAAATCCTGAAATTCCTCAGCCTGAAGAACCTGAGCTTGTGATTCCTGAGGTCGTGATGCAACTCACTGACACTCCTCTGCCAAGGCCAAAGGATCCATTCTCACGCAAACAGAAATTCAAGGCTGAAGACTTCTATGGCGAGCACGTATTCTTCACTGAATACAATCCTTATGACTCTGCTCGCATAAGGAAGAGGCGTTTCTGGACTGCCAGCCAAGCAAATTTCTATTCCTCAGTGCTTTACAACAAAGACAAAGTCTTCGACCATGCACATATTCCTCACGTGGATATGGAATCTATGCCGTGCTTTACGCCAGTCCTCAGTGTTCTTCACGACGCTGGGCTACTCAACTTCTGCACAGATATATGCGATTGGAATGAAGAACTTATTCTTCAGATCTATGCTACACTGCACATCACTGGCAACTCTGAAGATGTCAATTCATGGGTTCTGGACTGGATGAATGAAAATACACATTACAAGGCCCCAGCAACTGAATTGCTTCGCTGCCTTTCTCTTAGTCCACCCACTGAAGATGCGCGTTGCGTGTATGATGAACCTGAACTGTCAAACCACTATATGCAAGTGCTCCTGAAGCCTCTGAAGGCAGGGCAATCACCTCGTACCAAATTCCTCGTCAAGGAATTGCTGTATGTGCCTAGGACTGTCTATCGCATTCTGACGAAGACAATATGTCCCATCAAAGGACACGATTCTTCCGATGAAGAAATTGTTGGCATCATGAAGAATATGCTTTTCAATATCATACATGGCGTTCCCATAAACTTCCATGATTTCTTCATGAGGACTCTGGCCAACATTGCTATGTCACCATTTGAGCTGAAGCCTTATGCACCTTGGATTATGAGATTCATCAGGACAAGGTCTTCACTCAACTACAAGGCTGAAACTCTCAACCACTGCAGCTACTTGCCTCCTATTGAAGTCCTCAAAAGGACATTTTCCTCAGCTGATGAAAAGGGCAAGGCCACTACTGTGATAGATGAAGGCATTCGTCCATTGGATGGTCAATTTTGCAAGGCTGCTTCTTATTCCACCAATGATGACTCTGCCACACATGACTCTGCTGCTAATACTGCCAAGACAAATCCTCAAGCCATAGCACCCAGGGTGATGACTGATCGTGAGTTACTCCTCAGTCTTCATCAAAAGGTTGATCGCAATCACAAATGGGTCAAGCGTCAGTTTGGTTCAATTCTTCACAACATGACTGCCACACACAATGCAGTGAAGAAAAACCATTACTACCTTCATGAAACCCTCAACCGCACCTGGGCTGTTCTGTCTCAAGTATATAGTGCTGAAGATTTGGAGAACATGGGCCTCAAAGAAGAATTTGCCTGGTCGGCACCTCCGCCGAAGAAATTCAAGAAGGTCAAGGTTCCTTCTCTGGTGGCCAGTTCATATTCTTCATCGCGCGACACTGATGAAAATGAAGACCTGGACGACACTGCAGCAGGCCCTACTTCAACAACCGACCCCAACAACACTGGCGCTCCTCCATCAACTTGAATATCTTCAGGGGTGTTAGTCCTCAGTTTCGATCCTTTTGGTCATTTGATGACAAAGGGGGAGAAATCTGAGTTAGTCTTCAAGCGGGTCTATAATTAGGGCATATTTTTTTTAAGTTGCAACTCTCGTTCTTCCGAAACTTTTATTGGATCGAGTTGTAATCTTAAACCCTATGGTGCTCGGTGCTCTGATACTTTGATACATGCTTGAGCTCTGATACTTTTGATGCGCTATTCTGCATGCTTATTCCTCATTAATGTTATCGCACGCATGCTGAATTGCATCAGGCACCATATTTCATCATGCATTTCAAATTCTTCAAATCATATATCAAATGCGTATATGAATTACAAGATATAGGGGGAGATCTCCATGATTTAACTCTTCAAGTGTGCATTGCCTCAAAAGCAAATTCCTCACTATGCACAACTTCAGGGGGAGTTCTTCTATATCTTGCAATCAAATTCCTCAATATCAGTTTCTACACTTCATATATTTATCCCCGTTGAAAACTTAACCTATGTTGTCATCAATCACCAAAAAGGGGGAGATTGTAAGTGCATCTAGTGCCCCTTAGTGATTTTGGTGTATTGAAGACTTATAGGTTAAGCATCTGATGTGTTTATGAGTGTACACGGGTCTATAGGTCTATGAGGAGTTTGATATTTACAGTAAAAGTCGACCCCTAAAAATGAAGTTCTTCGACTGAAGACTTTGATATTCTGAAGACTTTCTGAAGACTTTGAAAGTGAAGAAATTGGTGTGACCTTGAAGACATGGTATTCGTTCGAGGAACGTGAAGCGTGAAGACTTTGTTTTCGTAGTTTCATTTTTCTCTTTCTTGAGTCATAGGAAACACCGTACTGTTAAAGGGGGTCGAGGAAATACTAAGGAGAAAATTTCCATGTGATGCTCAACTCAAATCCTACACCTACCAATCCCTTCGAGTGAAGCCATTGGAAATCTCATACAGTTCAGTCAATTTCTTCAGTGACAGAGACGCAGTTCTTCTGGTCACTAAGGACTTTGCTCTGACTGAGGAGTTAGGAATTCGCCAGTGCGAATTGCCTACACAGTGAGGAACATGATAGCCCTGAGGAATTTGTACTCCAAATTTCCGACCGTTGCTGTGCCACGCGCCAGCTGTCCTAAAATATCTTGTCCACCTAACGGTCATATCATTGAAGGGCATTTATGTCTTATCATGTCGGGCTGCTCCCTAGGCTATAAATAGCCGCCCCCTACAACCACTAGCTGGTTGGCTGCTCCGCGTGAACTTGACACTTGTCATTTGAGAGCAACCCATCCTCCGAGGACTTTGAGCGAAAATCATCAAGTGAGGAAAATCCAAACCCAAACCCAAAACACCTACAAACCCAAAGTGATTGAGCATCACTGAAGAAATTGATCCTGCGTGGATCCGACGCTTGTTACCTTTGAAGACTGTGCTTCTTCCAGACGGTTAGGCGTCAAGGTCTAGAGCATCCAAGAGGAATTGTGGATCGCCGAGTGACCAAGTCTGTGAAGGTTTGGAAGTCACCTGAAGACTTACCACGAGTGATTGGACGAGGACTGTGTGTCCTTAGTTCAAGGAGAATACGGTGAGGACTTGGTGTCCCGAGCTGCGTGCTCAGGACTGGGTGTCCGGGACTGTGTGTCCTCGAGTTTAAATACTCAGCCGCTCCAACCAGACGTACAACTGAGACAGCAGTTGGAACTGGTCTACCAAATCATTGTCTTCACCAAGCTTACTGGTTCCATTTCCTCAACACCTTCATTTCCTCATTACTGTGTTGTCTGTTTGTTCATATCTGTGTTTGAAGACTTTGACTGGAGACTTTCACAAATTCCTCAGTTCAATTTCTTCAGTCTGTTTGTCTTCATCTAGAGTTATCCTGTGCCTACGCTTTCTGTACTCTGTGTTTGTCTTCATTTCATCATGATGACCATGCATGTAATCTGTTATGTTTACTTCTGAGTACTTATTCCGCTGCTAGTATTTCTTCGCTAAGGAATTTCCTCACGAGCAAATTCCTCAGTGAAGAATTTCATAAAAATCGCCTATTCACCCCCCCTCTAGTCGATATAACGCACTTTCAAAAGGGAATAACGTATGTTGTCATAACGGTTCGACCGATAAAGATTTTCGTAGAATATGTAGGAGCCAATATGAGCATCCAGGTTCCGCTATTGGTTTTGACCGGAGAGGTGTCTCGGTCATGTCTACATAGTTCTCGAAACCGTAGGGTCCACACGCTTAACGTTCGATGACGATTTAGTATTATATGATTTATGTGATTTGGTGATTGAATGTTGTTCGGAGTCCCAGATGAGATCACGGACATGACGAGTAGTCTCGAAATGGTCGAGAGGTAAAGATTGATATATAGGACGATGGTATTCGGACACCGGACGTGTTCCAGAGTGTATCGGGTATTTATCGGAGTACCGTAGGGGTTACCGGAACCCTCGGAGGAAAGATATGGGCCATAAGAGGGGAGCACACCAGCTCACAAGGGGTGGCGCACCCCCCAAGGAAGGAGGCCGAGTGGGAGAATGGAAAGAGGGGGTTCGCCTCCCCCCTTTCCTTCTCTCCTTCCTCTTTCCTTTTCCCCCTCTTGCCTGCCTCTCCTCCCCTCCCACCTATATATATGTGGGAGGGGGGCGCCTAGAACACACAACATCAATTGTTAGCCGTGTGCAGCGCCCCCCTTCACAGTTTACGTCTCCGGTCATATCTTCGCAGTGCTTAGGCGAAGCCCTGCGCGGATCACTTCACCATCACCGTCACCATGCCGTCATGCTGATGGAACTCATCTACTTCCTCGACATCTTGCTGGATCAAGAAGATGAGGGATGTCATTGAGCTGAACGTGTGCAGAACTCAGAGGTGCTGTACGTTCGGTACTTGATTAGTCAGAGTTAGAAGAAGTTCGACTACATCAACCATGTTGTTAAACGCTTCCGCTTACAGTCTACGAGGGTACGTAGACACACTCTCCCTCTCTCGTTCCTATGCATCTCCTAGATAGATCTTGCGTGGGCGTAGGAATTTTTTTGCAATTGGATGCTACGTTTCCCAACAACTGGATCCCATGTTGATAGATTTTGATAAACTTTTTTTATGAAAAAACCAAACCGAAAGCATATTTTTTTCCTTTCCGAAAGAGGCACGGTCGTGCCTCTCACGAAAGCACAACCGTGCCTCTTGCGGAAAAAAAATAAAATTGTTTTTTCCCGTTTTCGAGAGGCACGACCGTGCCTCTCGCGAAAGCATAATCGTACCTCTCGCGCGAGCAAAACAGTGCCTCTCGCCGGAGGAAAATAAATAAAAAACACGTTTTTCTCCATTTCCGAGTGGCACAGTCGTGCCTCTCGCGGAAAAGAAAAACAGAAAACGCATTTTTTCCATTTTCGAGAGGCACGGTCGTGCGTCTCGCGAAAGCAAAACCATGCCCCTCGCGGAAGAAAAGAATACGTTTTTTCCACGCAATTTTTTTCTCAAATTTTTGTTCGGTCCAAAAGCTTAGGAAGACCGTAGAAAACCAAAAGGTAAAAAAGCGGTTTGAAAGCCGAAAACGCGTGCAAAAAATAAAAATAAAAACAAAGTCCGGAGGAAGCACCCAGAGCGTGACACGTGACGGTGACGAGAGCCCGCAAGTGATCGTTGTGAGGCTGCCGAAGGAGCGCTCGTCAACTAGTTGCTCCCTTTATTCTGGATTTTTCTCAAGAGAAAACTTTGTGCTGGGTCGTAGCGATTGTAGAGTTCGCTGTTGTTTTTATTTCTCGTTTCCTTTTTTTCATTGTTTTCTATTCTGGGCGTTTTCACTAGTTTTCAGTTTTGTTTTGTTCTTCTTTTCTACTTTGGTTTTCTTTGTTTTTATATTGTTTTATATTTCTATTTCTTCTTCTTTATTGTTCTGTTTTCTTTATTTCTTTTCTGGGTTTTCTTTCTTTCTTTTGTTTCTTCGCTTTTATTTTTGTTTTTTTTGTTTTTTTTTTCATTGGTTTTGTCCTTTCAATACATGTCCACATTTTTCATCCATGTTTTATATTTTATATATAGTTTTGAACATTTCTTTACCCGTTTATTTTTTTCAAAAACATTTTTTACCTGTTTGATTTTTTTCAAGTACATGTTGAAACATTTTTTAAATGATAAAGCATTTTTTCCGCACTACTAAACATTTGGTGTACATTTTACAAACCATTTAAAAAAAATTATGAACACATTTTTAAACTCGTGAAGTTGTTTTTGAATGTGATGTACATTGTTTGAATGTACGAAGCATTTTTTTATTGAATTACACGTGTGTGTTTTAAAATTTCTATAAACATATTTAAAAAAATTCACGTACATTTTTACATTTATTTTGAAATATGCACCATTTTATATTTGCGACATTTTACATACATATGACTAATATTTTGTGTACTTATGATTAACATTTTTGTTAAATTTTTTAAATATTTTTTACTTTTACGTTCATATCTAAACATTTTTGTATACCAATACATTTTTGTATACTCATATCAAATGACAGATTAACATTGTACAAACATTAATCTAGAAAATGCACTGAACACTTTTTTGAAACTTGTGAACATCATTTACATGAACTTTTTTTTTACATTGTATAAACATTTTTCATGCACTAGATTAACATTTATCGTACACATGATTAAAGTTTTCTAGTTCTTTTATTCACATTTTACATTTCATATACATCAATATTTTTATACACATTTAATATTTTCAGGTGCAAGATTAATATTTTGAAAATGAATGTAAAGTGTTTTGTAGTATGTATATATTTAGAATTGTCAATATAAACAAAAATATTAAGAACATAAAAATGTGAATAAAAATTGAAGAAAAAGAAAAGTAAAATGACGTCAGCAGACGGGCCATGATTACTCGGGCAGCCGAAAAGCTACTCCTTGCGGGTGAGACCTAGTAGGATGAGCAGCGGGCGGCACATAGTCATACACAAAATTGGCGAAATTATTAATTAAGGAGTGCTTTTCGCAAAGGTCATTGCACCTTCTCATGTTGTGACAAATGGTGCACTGCATGTGTGTCACTTTTCACAACCTGCGAGTTTTTTCCTTTTTCATAGATTCGTCTATTCAAAATGGTTTATCTCTTAAAGCATGCGTCCAAATCTCGAACCATTTTCATCATTAAATTACTCGTGTTGAGATCTTTAAATCTAGATCCCATATTGATATGTTTCGATAAACCTTTTTTCATGAAAAACCCCGAACAAAGAAGCCAAACCAGGAGCATGTTTTTTCTTTTCTTTCCGAGAGGCACGGCCGTGCCTCTCGCGGAAGGAAAAAAAAGAAAATACTTCTTTTTCTTTTCCGATAGCACATATGTGCCTCTCGCAGTACACACACACACACACACACACATGTTTTTCCTTTTCCGAGAGGCACGGTTTGCGGAAACTAATTTGTGCCTCCACGAAAAGTAAATTTGTGCCTCTTGTGAAAGGAAAAAAAATCTTTTTCAGAGAGGCATGTCTATGCCTCTTGCGGAAGAAAATCCGTACCTCCACGAGAAGTAAATTCGTGTCTCTCGCAGAAAGGAAAAAACGCGTTTGTTTCCTTTTCCGAGAGGCACGGTTGTGCCTCTCACGGAACCAAATCCATGCGTCCAGGAGAAGTAAATATGTGCCCCTCATGGATGAAAAAACAATAAAACACATTTTTTCCATTTCCAAGAGGCGCAGTTGTGACTTTTACGGAAGCAAATTCGTGCCTCCATGAAAGGTAAATCTGTGCCTCTCGCGGTAGAAAAAACACATGTATTTTTTTTTGAGAGGCACCTCGCGCAGAAGGAAACAAAACGAGAACGTGGTTTTCATGCAAAAAAAAAACAAAACCTAAGAAAAACCATTGAAAACCAAAAAAACATGAAAAATCATCTAAAAGCCGAAAACATGTACTGAAAAAAAAAAGTCTGAAGGGAGCGCCCAACACATGACACATGATGTCGGCTGATAACGCGCCAAGCGGCACGCTCCCAGCCCATCAAAATTAACCCTTGCGGTGGCTCATCACGGGGTACTCGTTGATTAGTTGCTCTTCTAAATTGGGGCATACGCTTGAAAAATGCTTCAACGCAAAGAGGCATTTGTTCTGTTTGAGAGGCGCGAGAACATGGGATGGCCCAGTGCAGTGTGGTAGGGCGGGACCTGGGCTTGGGCTTATAACCCGGGTAGCGACCACGCGTAGCCCTGGATCCCCGCTACATACATGTGGGCCTATTTACCATCTTTTGTTCACCATTTCTTTTCGTTTTTTATTGTTTTCCTTCTTTTAGTTTCCAAATTCATGAACATTTTCTGAAATCCGGAAACATTTCTTCAAATTGGTGAACTTTTTTTTAATTAGAACATTTTTTAAATTGGGTGCGAACAATTTTTGGAATTCAAATTTTGTTCATTGAATACAAAACTATTCTTCATATGAAAAAATGTTTCTAGAATTCAAAAAAATGTTCTTGAATTCAAAATTTGTTCCTCCAATTAAAAAAATCTTCATTGAATTTAATTTTTGTTCGTGAAATAGAAAAGATGTTCGTAAAAATTCAATTGTTTGTTCAACAAAATTCAAAAATTGTTCATAAAAATTAAAATTTGTTGATCAAAATTCAAAATGTTTTAGAATTTGTGAACGCTATTTTGTATCAGTGACATTTATTGAAACTCCAAACTTTTTTAAATCCCAAAATTTTGTAGAGAGGCAAAAAAAACAAAAATACGACACAGAAAAAAATGAATAAAACACAAGGGAGCTCCGACGCGCCTTGGGGAGGCCGAATTTCGAGTGGGGAGGGGGTAGCGGGTGCGCGTTGCACCTTTTCCCAGGTGCCGTTGTCGCCGCTCCCATAACGGAGTCGGCTTGACCTTATCGATGATAACCAGAAAGTCTTCGTGTACATGCCCGTAAGGGCTAGCGCCCTGGAGTCGCAGTCGTTGTTGTTAAACTCTTGCATAGATATGAAGCACCTCACATCAAATCTCGCCACATGACAAAAAACCCTAACCTCACCATCCAAGAAAGAAGACACTACCTCACCAAAGGAAAAAGTGCTAATACATTATTACGCCATGGATGATGCAGGTGATGACCATCACAGGCCATAAACATGCTACCTAGTACTAGAAAGTCAGTAGAAACCAAACACGCGGCGTCTGAACGGCTCTCCCGCCGTCGTTCCGTTGTTTAGCTCCCAACAACGTTGTAATTGCCGGCCGTGTGTACACCACCTACACCGATCCAGCGAGGAACGTTCGAACCCAACAAGGTCCGTTCACGCGTGGGAGCAGGAGCAGCACCCTCCACCTCTCCTCCCCCTTTGACCCGCGGGGGAGCACTACACGTCGCCTACCGGCCCCTCCGCCATTGCCAACTCCAGTGGGGGACAAGGTCGCCATCCATGATGGTGGTCGAGAGCGACGCTTCCAGCCAGCAAACATCAAAACGCAGGGCAAAGCTTTCAGCCAGATCTTGCCCATCCCATTGGCCCGATAAAAGAAGGGGATCCACGATCAATCATGCATCCCAAAGCATTTCGCTCGCATAACAAGACAAGCTGCTCTCGCAGGAACGCGGAGCCATTCAGCAGCAAGACGACCCACCCGCTCGCTCCCAAATAGTGGTTGCGCGGGCTTAACAAATACTAGTAGTAATAGGAGATTTCCATCAGATGCTTCGGCCAGCAAATACGCACGCCCCTATTGGTTGTTGTCAACAGAGCAAGGTAGGTTTTGGCTGACTAATGAAGGGATTGGGACTGTAGTTGTCAAGGTGAGTAGGACGTAGCTAAATATACTACGGTTGTTCTTCCAAGTGAGTTCACATGGAAAGGCGTCCCGTGTCGTCATGCTCAAGCTTGCCGGTTTTTAATCTCCCAACCAAATTGCTGAGGTGGTGGGTACATTTTTTTACATGCAAATTCAGATTATCTGGGAGCGTATCAAATTTACAACTCTTCACCAAGATTTTTTATCTACTCTACTCCCTCAGGGAATTTACAATACAGGTGCTTCAAAAAATGTTTCTTTTTGCGAAAAGGCGGAAGGTCATGTATTATGTAGCGCTGGTCCTTACAAACTCATCCATGCAGTAAAATAAAATCACGTTCCAATCTTTGGGGGAGTCGAAGTCTTCTTCCTCCTACATCCACCGGCGGCGCGCCGTGTGTATGGATCGATGCCGCTTATGGGCCCCCGCCAAGATGGAACAAACTTTACCAAACAGTAGTCAATGTAGACCAGGAGATGACGGTGGGAGCGATCTAAGAAGCAAATCACAACCCCAGGGAAGAAAGCGCTGAAGCAGGGTCTGTAGAAACTCCGAAGACCACGAACACCGGCTGAATCTAGACAGATCTAGGAGAAACCTAAACCAACCGGATCCCGGAAGACCCGTCGAAGACGCGGCTCCACACGCCCCTCCGCGAGCGATAAGGACACCAACAAAACGGGGCTAGGACGCCGTCGTCCTGCTGCCCTAACCAAGACCCTAACATGACCAAAAGCCCATTGCCACCCAGGATCTAGTCGCAAAGCCCACTTCACCGATGACCAGGCCAGGCAGGGTCACCGACGAAGGTTGCCAATGCGCTAGAACTGAGCCGCCAGCCCAGACCGGCCGTTTCGGAGAAGAAAACGTCTAGAAGGGCCTGTAGAAACTCTGAAGACCACAAGCGCCGTCCATATCCAAACACATCCACCAGAAACCTAAATCATCCAGATTCTGAAAGACCCGCCAAAGACACAACTCCACACGCCCTCCACCAACGATAAGCACACCAACAAAACATGGATGGGATGAGAGCACATTATTCCTACAGAGGATCGGTGTCGCCGTCTCGCCACCCTAACGAAGACCCTAAGACAATCCAAAGCCCATCACCGTCAAGGATCCTAGCGCAACACCCACTTCTCCGATGATCGGGCCAGGCCGGGTCGTCGTCTAAGGTTGTCAACGCGTCGGAGTTGAGCCGCCTGCCCGTACAGTCATTCCGGAGAAGGAAACACCGAGAAAGGCGTGTAGAAACTCCGAAGACGATGAACGCCGCCCGGATCCAGACAAATCCCCCAGAAACCTACACCGACCGGGTCCAAGAAGACACATAACCGCCCCCCGCCCGCCGGCGACAATAAGCACACCAACAAGACAGGGACGGGATAGGGATTGTATGCACCAACATCTCGCCCTAACCAAGATCTTAAGACAATCTAAAGCCCATCGCCGCCAAGGATCTAGTTATGACGCCCACTTCTCTGATTACTAGGCTAGGCCGGGTTGCCGCCGAAGGTTGCAAATGCGTCAGACCTGAGCCGCCCGCCCGCCAATGTGTGCGCGCCAGCACATGAAGCAATCGGCCCTCCCCGCCATATCCTGCACCCAACTAGGGCACCACCTCGAATGGACCTTCCTGCTACCGTCGGTGCGGCGTGAACTTTGCTCGTCGACGCACCATGGTGACAGCCAGAGGAGTAAATGTGATCTAGGCCCCTGGTGGTGCGAGAGGAGAGAATGCTTTGCTATGAACCATCCTCTTCAAAAGATATTGATTGCACTCATACGGCTGTTATATACAATGTTTGAACTAAAACCACTACACTTATTTTGGAACGGAGGGAGTAGTACTAAATGTGATAAGAGCAACCACACTTGTGGGAGAAACTGTTGTAATCGTCTGAATAATGTCAATTTGATGTGAAATAGAGAAAGTGCCGCTCTTATAACTTGTATACATACATACATACATACATACACACGGTTTCTATGTCCATAGTGTCAAATGTATTGTCTCATTTTTTTTATCTTTAGAGGAAAAGGCCACAAGATCGTTTAACATTTCTTTAGTATGGACAAACAAGTGCCGCCCTTGTAATTTTGTATTGATTTGGGGACAGGCAATACATAGCATGATCGAGCTTAACGATTCTGGTCCATAAACAAACTAGGAAGATATGTTTCAATACTAGTAAGAAAAGACATATCTTAGCTGAAAAGACATGTAACCAAGAGAGAGATCCATCAAGTTAACAACCGAGCATATTTATTTATTCTTTATACTTGTATGCAAGCAAACAAGAGGGTACAGATCGAGCTACAACCTTGATCCTGTTACAACAAAAACCATAAGGAAACTACAAGCAAAGGGTTCATCCAAGCTGCTGGGTCCAACCAACCAGCTTGCACTAGCCCTGAAAAACAGGCACACCCTACTACTGCACTTCTGAATCAAAGGCTTGCAAAAGTCCCCCGTCGGTGCTGAAAAAAAAGAAGACGCCATTTTTGTCCACAGATATTTGAAGCCTTCTGGGAACAGCAGTGTGGTAGGATTTGAGAGGCCGACAAAGGTAGGTGCTTGGGTTTGAAAAAACTCGGTCCGGCCTCTCGTCGAAAAAAACAGGGTGAAAAGGGCTATATTGGTGCAGGGGGAGAAATGAAAAATGGGTTTTTGTAAAATTCAAACTCCCCTTGGTAACTAGCCCTAGAAAAAGACATGTCTCATTTTTCCTCACTCTACTCTCTCCCAAGAACATGGAGTGATTTTGATCAAACCATGCAAAAAAAGGGAGAGGAAGTAGAAGAAATTAACTAGTGGTTTTTGCTGCACCCATGGGGCAAAAAAAGGTGGAAAATGGCTATCTTTGAGGGGCACCGTGTGGGGGACTGCAAGCGAGCTATCATCAGAAGCACCAGCGGGGATGAACCTAAAACTCATTAGCCCCAAATCCTCGGGGCTAATGATGAAAAAAAGGAGGGAAACAGAAGACAAAGTTCTAAATTAGACTTGATGTTCAGGAGCAAGTCCTTCATGGCGACGACTTGAACGCTTGATGTAGCTTCCTGACGATGTCCTTGACAGACAACGAGAAGTCCTCGCAGGCCTGCATCAGATTAATCCATCAGTGAGTGAGACCATGTAAATAATCAAAGAAGTGGTAGTAAATTATGGAGCAATTAAGAAGTGGAGATGATTGGGGGCTGACCGTGGCCATGATGGTGATGTCGATGGAGGAGGCGGTGAAGGGGAGCACATTGGTGTTCATGATGGCGAGGTCGATGCTCTCGAGCTCGGAGAGCGCGGCGACGAGGACGCCCCTGCGGTTCTCGCAGTGGATCTTGACGAGCACCGTGCGGTCCGACATCCGGGCCTCGATCTCCGGCAGCCCGGCGTCGGCGCCCTCGAAGTTCTCGTCGCAAGACGACCCGTCGTCCTCGTCGGCGGCGAGCTGCGACTTCTTGACCAGCACCGCCGACTCCACCGGCCGCCGCCGGGCCACCTCCTCCATGCCCTTCACCTGCTCCTGCAGCGTCTTGACGTACTTGATCGCGTCGCCCAGCACCGACGCCTTGTCCATCTTCTTGAGGCCGGGCACGATCTTGGAGAGCGCGATGAAGCGCTCGCTGAGCTTCTCGCGGCGCTTGCGCTCCGCCATGATGTGGTCCTGGTTCTGGGCGGCCGGCCGGGAGGGCGCCCGGGCGGGCTCGGCCACCATGGCGTCGTAGCTCCGCTTGACCTGCTGGAACGGCGCCACGCCCCCCGCGTCGACCTCCTGCTTGGGCTTGACGGGCGCCACACCGGAGGCGGCGCCGTAGTAGGCGGCGGCGCTCGGGGCCTGCGGCGCCTTGGCGAACGCGTCGGCGTGGCCGTGGCCGCCGAAGGAGAGGATGGTCGGGGAGGAGGAGTCGGCGGGGGAGCCCTGCTCCGTGACGCACGAGTCCCAGCTGGTGTTGACCTTGGCCGACTTGCGCGGCCGGTGCTCGCCCGCCGCCGCCGCCGCGTACTGCTGCTGCTGCTGCTGCTGCATCAGCGCCGCCGCCTCCATCTCCCCCTGCCCGAACGCCACGGCGATCTGCTGCTCCGTGTACTGCTCCAGCGTCGCGTCCGACTGCCACTGGTGGAAGAAGCTCGGCTCGTCCATCACCTGCGCGCCACCAAACCATCAACAACAACCAGTCAGCCACCACCCACCTCTTCCCACACCATTACACCCGACGCCATCAGAAAACGAGCAGCAAATTACCATATTGGAGAACCACTGAGTCGCCATTGGCAAATCCTAAAAATCACTCGCTCCCTCGAAACTCCTCGCCTCCAAGCCAAAGATTGCAGAGCAAACTGCTTCGTCAAGCCCGATCGATCAGCCGGAATCCTGATGAGAAGAACACGCACGAAAACAGAGCAGTTAGCATTGCGCAAAGCAAGCACATAGCAATGCAGCCCGTGGGTAGAAATTCTCAGGGAAGAGACCAACCTCGGGAGAGAGAGACAGAGAGAGGGAGATGGGTCAGCCGGCGATGTGGTATTGGTCCCTTTCCTTTGCACCAATGTCCAAGGGAGGCGACCTTATATAACCTCCGCGACGGGGGCGGGAGACTATTTTAAGGCCTCTTGTTCTAGGTCGGGTGTGAACTACTCGGCCTCCCTCACCTTCCTTTCATCCGCAGACTGTACCAATGGTGGCTGCCTCGCTCGCTCGCTCAAGTCACCTATCCACCCCCCTGCACTGTAGCCCCCTTTTTTTAACAAATGGTTTGGAGTAGCATTATGTCAAGCATACTACTTACATTATTGCTCTCTCGCGGTCTCCCTCGAGCGATTGCGGTATTGGCTGACAGGGAGATATTTTAGTTCGCTGGAACGGATTACTTCATGGTGATGTCAATGGAGATCGGGGCAGATGTTGTGTGAAATGCTGGGGATCCCAAATATTGGGAGTGATATGGGTTCTTGTCGCTTCTGCTGGTGTTTGGTTGGGCGTTTCGTCGTCGCGGGGGCGTTCGGGTTGTTCGGGAAGGGTGTGAGGCCACTTGGATTTTATTTGGAGATCGTGCATATCGGAAGCAGATATAGATGTACCAATCCATTTTGTATGTGATATGAGATGGTGTGTCTGTACATCTATATTGTATATACTACTCCCTCAGTCCGTGAATAAGTGTACATCTAGCTTTTGTCTTAAGTCAAAATTTTAAAACTTTGACCACCTTTCTAGAAAAAAGTAAAAACATTTATGGCACCGAATTAGTATTAATAGATTTGTTTTGAAATGTACTTTGTTAATACATCAATTTGATGTCATATATGTTACTACTGTTTTTTATAAAGTTGGTCAAAATTTTAAAACTTTGACTTAGAACAAAAGCTAGATGTACACTTATTCATGTACGGAAGGAGTACATACAAAGAATGTAAGGTTTCGAATATACATTTCTGAACCCGAGCTCAAACGATCTCGGTGAACAGTAAAAAATACTAAAAATTCAAGAAAATCTGATTTTTTTTATTGCATTGAAGACATTTGAGTGCGTGAGGTCCGTGTGAATTTTAACTTGTCCGGACATCAGAGTGCTCTCAGCAAAAACAAAACCAAATCTGTTTGGATAGTGCACGAATAGTAAACTTTTTCACAGACCCTAATTTATTTATTTATTGCTGAGAGAGAGCTACTCAGATGCCCAAACAAGCTGAAAATTGGCACGGTCCTCACGCATTCAAACATCTTCCACATAAAAAATATTCAGATACTTTTTAAAATTTTCTAGTATTTTTTATTTTAGTCTTCACAGGCAGGAGTAGATGAGTTCACGAGCCATTTAGCCACTCTCGTGCGGTTTCATCTTTCAATTTTTTTTCTCACCACTACTTCGTCCAACATTTCCCTATGATAATCAATCACCTTAATTCAGATACCTCCTGAACCAATTCCACTTTAATTTACCTACCAAACTTCTCATCAAACTATACTGTGAATCACGGGCAGGATTTGATAAACATTTGTTTACATCATTGCATTAATATGCCCAAGTAAATCACAAGCCAAGGTACTAAATATTTATACCCCGTTGCAACGCACGATCACTGTCCTAGTACTAATGAAAAAGTGTTAATCATGTACTTTACACCTAACTAAGATGTTTTTAAGAGTAACCCGCTCCCATCCAAAAGTTTACTTATCCTAGGATCATATGATCATCTGATTAACTTAGTAAAAACTATACAAACAAGTTTTGAAAAATATATGAAAAGATCGAACAAATATTAAATGTAAGAGGAAGTGTATTAAAGTTTCTCATTAAGATTATGTACAATGAGCTATGGTAAGTTACAATAACATAACATAACGAATGTTTTACGTTACAGTCAGTATGGACCACAAACTATATTAGTATACCTTTTACCATAATTCACATGCATGTGTTCCTATCTTTTTCTTTCGATCACGGCGTTCAGACCCTGAGAGGGGCTTCTATGCCTATGGCGTTCATACCCTGCCTGAGAGGGGTGCCTCTATGCATATACACCAATTATCAACTGTTGGTATCTATAAACATGTTTAATTTTTTTCACAATTTTAGAAAACAAAGTAATATGAATTCTTGCTATGTTAAATGTATCATGCTTATATGATCAAATGATCCATTTGCTATCCCCCATTCACCCCGTCCCTCAGTAGCGGGTGATTATTTTTATGTCTCGACAAAATGCAAACATCATATACAACTGTTTTTGCAAAGTATGGAAGATAAACATGCATACCTTGCAAACGCCACCAAGTTTGTCCTAGAATTTTATGAAGTAGACTTTCATATAAGTATTTATCGTATATATGAAATTTCTTTGTTTGGTGGAAATGAAGCTAGATTCACATTTTTACAACACGCGCACTTGTGATACGAAGACTAGATAGTCTAGTTGTCACGAACTCTTTGGTAGTTGGGAGAATCCATTTTTTGGTCCTCTCAATCATTGTTTTCTTTAAGTTTGGTTCATAAACTTCCAACCAAATAAGTTTGGTCCCTAACTTTATACTGAATGTATTCCATCAAAACCTAGAGCGACACCCAATGACATGGTGGTGATTTTGCACACCTAACTACACAATTAACAGATAAATAAAAATGACAAGAAAGAATAAGAGAATGGTCAATGAACTTAACTATGAAGCAAATCATGCAAAAATGGGGAAAGCTAAACCTAAAGAAAAACATAAACTTAAGAATAGAGAACTGAAGTATACAAAACAAAAAATGGCACTGTGTACAAAATTATAAATATGGACCATAGAAAAAGTACAAGTATGGAAAGGCTTGGGAGTTTGCAAAACCCACAATGATCCACTGAGAATACACCAAGAATCCATATTTTCTTTATGGTTGTTCGTATTTTTTGTGTCTTTCCTGCATTTTGTGTTATTTCAAATATTGTTGACTTCTCCTATTTCACTGGTTTTAAATCTATTTTTTCTAGAATATGCATTAATTTTTACTTCATCAAGTTTCATTTTACTCCTATATTTTGCATTAGTGTGGAAAGAAACCCACATTTTTTATTACTTATAAGTTTTTCCACCAATAGTCATGGATCACTTTGACTAATCCATTTTGTTGTTCAATCAATCGTGAATTGCTCTTGTAGAATTCTTTCTTGCTTAAACATGATTTGGCACTTCTGAACAAGTGTTTCCTTGCAATTGGTAATATTACCCACTTATAATATATTAAAAATACATTTTCACTAATTGTTCAGAAATTAATAACATTCTCAATTTCCCTGAATGTTTATGATTCTAGAGTATTTTATCTATTTGTTTCCATTTCTATAGGTCCCTAGACTTTTTTTGTCTACTTGGTTATTTTATTTATAATTTGTATTGAATAAGTCTGCATGTTTGCAAAACAATAACATTGCTCATATTACTTTGATAAGGCATGGAGACAAAAATGTCTAATATTGGGATTTAAGAGTGGACTATTGGAATCTAGACGAAAACTTTAAAATAGTTTTACTAGATTATTATAATATTATGGGCATGCATTTTGTGCACCTAGTGCATATTAAAAGGGTTTATACATTTCAGAAAACAAAATACGACACAATGAACAATGTATTTTCCAAGTTCTCAAGAAGAGATGTGTTGATTCTGTATTTTACCTGAAAAACACAAGTATGAGAAGGTAAAATAAGGATTTAAGTGCCTTATTTTTTATGCACATGGCACATACATTGAAAATGCAAAGCTTTGCACAAAGCTTAATATCTACTGATAATAGTTAATCACATAAGTGAGTGATTTTTGAAGAAATGTGAATATCATTTATAAGCAAGGAGTTTGTGCTACCACGTTTTATTTTCTATTTTACTAATTACTCCACTTAGAAGAGTTTTCAATGGTTATCACACCAAATTATCCATGGTACTATAATGATATTAAACTAATTATGGCCAATTTTTACTACAAGGTAGTGTCAAATTTTGATGACCTAACCACTAAGCTAACTACTGATGGTATTGTGCATACACAACACATCAGCTCAAGAGAAGAATAGTTTCTAAATACGCATGCGGGTTTGAGGAAGCTAATCTTGGGTTGTGACTACCCAACCAAAGAAATTTCATACTAAACCCTTACAAAATTTGGGTTATGAGGCGATTCAAAATAAATATCATCATTTATACTAAACTTTTACAGAAATCTTATTCCTACTTACTACTCCTCGAAAATACGTACCCTGAGAGGAGGAGTAACTTCTAGAGCAAAACGTGGAAATAACGACCATCAAATTGAACTAGTACATGGGGGTTTTGTAAGACTTGTATGTATGAATAGAATCGCTCAAATGCTTATACATTTTAATACCCATTTTTTTAACCAAAATCATAACTAATATACTGTGCTAAATATCATATGACAGGGTAGTAAAAATTCATATTTTATTTGATGTGTTATGACATAAAAATAAAACAAATCATTTTGGTTACGAGAAAATGATAAAAGACAAAATTACATGTCTTCTCATTCTAAAATTAATTTGTGACACTTCCATTAATATATTGTGTATGTTTGTATGTACCCTTAGATATCTTGGCAGGAATCTCTAAAGTGTATGATATGTGAAATATCTTGATACATATTTCTAGTTTATAATTAGGTATACACAAATAGAAAAATCTAGAGTATGTGCGATGTTTAGGAAGAAATTGTCAATGCAACATTAATACACTACTCTCTCTGCTGGGGTCCAAATGGGTCTTACATATTACAATAGATCAATAATATGTTCATAGCATGATGGTCGTTGGGGGGATAGTTAAGCATTGAAACCCACATCATGTTTCCCACTTTTGTAGGTTTTGTTTTGGGTTGAGAATAAGATTGCCACACCTTGTGAGTTGCCATTTCTCTTACTATATACCATCAAACTGTTTTTGTTGTACCATCAAACCTTTGATGTTATCACACAAAATGATGAGCGAAGGGTGGAGATGGGGATTGTTCATCCTGGTCGGGTGACCCCCTCCCGGTGCTCATATGTTCGCACACAGAATGAGGGGTATTTTCGCATTTGTTACATATGAACCATTGACCCAATTTCATGTTGTTCTCGATCTATGTTGGACTAGCATAATTACTTTTGAACTTCTGATCTATCGACACTTTTGTTCGACTGTTTTGTCTTTGGTATTCAACATTCATGACTCGACAAAAAGTGGAGACGCACATCACTAAACCTAGGGATGAACCGATCAACCAACAAACAACAAAATAATATGTGCAAACTACTAATGCTCCGACTTTTGTTATTTGCAGGTGCATCCTGTTGCCCACCAGAAAGATTTATTGGTGGTTTATGATGATGATGACGACTTGGGCCCAACTCACATGGGGACAAGCAAGTGCATTAAGGCCGACCAATGCGATTAGTTGTTATCATTCAGAACTTAACATAATCACTAACCATTATTAATGGGCAAAGCAAGCTGGCTTACGAAAACATATAGTTAACGAAGGACTAATCAACTGATTGTTCAAGATTGTTTCAAGATTTGTTCAATGTTTTCTCAATCTTTTCCCGAACGTGGACTCCAACCATTGATGAGAGCGAATGTGTGGGAAATTTTAACGAGAGACCTTGGATATTGTGTGATCTGGTCCCAAGCTTTTCGGCAAGTGTTACTTGAACAAAACCAAGAAGGGTAGAAAGCTTCAGGGAGCAAGGGGAGAGATTACTTAGACATGTGGTGCCAACTTGGCCTACTAAACAGGCAATTTGCACCATTGGCCATGTTAAGCAAAGACTTAACTTTTGGCGCATGTGTGTAATCATGTTGATTAACTAGACACGTCGTTTCAACACGGAATAATGCACTTATGAGAAGTAGAGTTGTCAAGTAGCTGCCGCTACGAGCCATATTCTATCTCTTAAAATTTTCCTTTTTGTTTCGACTTTGCAAAAAAAAAGTACGATAAACCATGGACATGTGCACATCAGAAATTCATTAGGCAACATGCCCACTTGTAACCTGTTGGGGAACGTTGCAGAAAATTAAAAAAAATTCTACGGTTTCACCAAGATCCATCTATGAGTTCATCTAAGCAACGAGTCATGGGAGAGAGATTGCATCTACATACCACTTTGTAGATCGCGAGCGGAAGCGTTCAGGGAACGGGGATGAGGTAGTCGTACACGACGTGATCCAAATCACCGGAGATCCTAGCACCGAACGGACGGCACCTCCGCGTTCAACACACGTACGGTCAGCGTAACGTCTCCTTCTTCTTGATCC
This sequence comes from Aegilops umbellulata, assembly GCA_032464435.1. Lineage (NCBI taxonomy): Eukaryota > Viridiplantae > Streptophyta > Magnoliopsida > Poales > Poaceae > Aegilops > Aegilops umbellulata. Next base: position 257,332,754 of record CP136059.1, read on the forward strand.
AGCAAGGCAAAGGAGAGGTTGGGGAAGATAGCTCCAGCAGCAGCACGACGGCGTGGTGATGGTGGAGCTGCAGTACTCCGGCAGGGCTTCGCCGAGCTCTACGGAGGAGGAGGAGGTGTTGGAGAGGGAGAGGGAGGCGCCAAGGACCAGGGGGTGCGGCTGCCCCCTCCCCCCCTTTATATAGGAGGGCCAAGGGGGGCGCCGGCCCTAGGAGATCCAATCTCCTTGGGGCGGCGGCCAAGGGGAGGTTTCCCTCCCCCCCCCCCCCCAAGGCACCTAGGAGGTGCCTTCCCCTTGTGGGACTCCTTCCCTTTGAAACCCTAGGCGCATGGGCCTCTTGGGGCTGGTTCCCCTTGGCCCATGTAGGCCAAGGCGCACCCCCTAGAGCCCATGTGGCCCCCCGAGGCAGGTGGCCCCACCCGGTGGACCCCCGGGACCCTTCTGGTGGTCCCGGTACAATACCGGTGACCCCGAAACTTGTCCCGATGGCCAAAACAGCACTTCCTATATATAATTCTTTACCTCCGGACCATTCCGAAACTCCTCGTGACGTCTGGGATCTCATCCGGGACTCCGAACAACATTCGGGTTACTGCATATACATATCTTCACAACCCTAGCGTCACCGAACCTTAAGTGTGTAGACCCTACGGGTTCGGGAGACATGCAGACATGACCGAGACGGCTCTCGGGCAATAACCAACAGCGGGATCTGGATACCCATGTTGGCTCCCACATGCTCCACGATGATCTCATCGGATGAACCACGATGTCGAGGATTCAATTAATCCCGTATACGATTCCCTTTGTCAATCGGTATTTTACTTGCCCGAGATTCGATCGTCGGTATCCCTGTACCTCGTTCAATCTCGTTACCGGCAAGTCAGTTTACTCGTACCGTAATGCATGATCCCGTGATCAAACACTTTGATCACATTGAGCTCATTATGATGATGCAGTACCGAGAGGGCCCGGTGATACCTCTCCGTCAAGCGGAGTGACAAATCCCAGTCTCGATCCGTGTCAACCCAACAGACACTTTCGGAGATACCCGTAGTATACCTTTATAGTCACCCAGTTACGTTGTGACATTTGGTACACCCAAAGCACTCCTACGGTGTCCGGGAGTTACACGATCTCATGGTCTAAGGAAAGGATACTTGACATTGGAAAACTCTAGCAAACGAACTATGCGATCTTATGCTATGTTTAGGATTGGGTCTCGTCCATCACATCATTCTCCTAATGATGTGATCTCGTTATCAATGACATCCAATGTCCATAGTCAGGAAACCATGACTATCTATCGATCAACGAGCTAGTCAACTAGAGGCTTACCAGGGACATGTTGTTGTCTGTTATTCACACATGTATTACGATTTCCGGATAACACAATTATAGCACGAATAAAGACAATTATCATGAACAAGGAAATATAATAATAATGCTTTTATTATTGCCTCTAGGGCATATTTCCAACAGTCTCCCACTTGCACTAGAGTTAATAATCTAGTTACATTGTGATGAATCGAACACCCATAGAGTTCTGGTGCTGATCATGTTTTGCCTTAGGGAGAGGTTTAGTCAACGGATCTGCGACATTCAGATCCGTGTGCACTTTACAAATTTCTATGTCTCCATCTTGAACATTTTCACGAATGGAGTTGAAGCGACGCTTGATGTGCCTGGTCTTCTTGTGAAACCTGGGCTCCTTGGCAAGTGCAATAACTCCAGTGTTGTCACAGAAGAGTTTGATTGGCCCCGACGCATTGGGTATGACTCCGAGGTCGGTGATGAACTCCTTCACCCAAATTGCTTCATGTGCTGCCTCCGAGGCTGCCATGTACTCCGCTTCACATGTAGATCCCGCCACAACGCTCTGCTTGCAATTGCACCAGCTTACTGCCCCACCATTCAAAATATACACGTATCCGGTTTGTGACTTAGAGTCATCCAGATCTGTGTTGAAGCTAGCGTCGACGTAACCCTTTACGACGAGCTCTTCGTCACCTCCATAAACGAGAAACATTTCCTTAGTCCTTTTCAGGTACTTCAGGATATTCTTGACCGTTGTCCAGTGTTCCTAGCCGGGATTACTTTGGTACCTTCCTACCAAACTTACGGCAAGGTTTACATCAGGTCTGGTACACAGCATGGCATACATAATAGAACCTATGGCTGAGGCATAGGGGATGACACTCATCTCTTCTATATCTTCTGCCGTGGTCGGACATTGAGCTGAGCTCAATTTCACACCTTTAACACAGGTAAGAACCCCTTCTTAGATTGATCCATATTGAACTTCTTCAATATCTTATCAAGGTATGTGCTTTGTGAAAGACCTATGAGGCGTCTTGATCTATCTCTATAGATCTTGATGCCTAATATATAAGAAGCTTCTCCAAGGTCCTTCATTGAAAAACTTTTATTCAAGTAGGCCTTAATGCTGTCCAAGAGTTCTATCTCATTTCCCATCAAAAGTATGTCATCTACATATAGTATGAGAAATGCTACAGAGCTCCCACTCACTTTCTTGTAAACGCAGGCTTCTCCATAAGTCTGCGTAAACCCAAACGCTTTGATCATCTCATCAAAGCGAATGTTCCAACTCCAAGATGCTTGCACCAGCCCATAAATCGAGCGTTGGAGCTTGCACACCTTGTCAGCATTCTTAGGATCGACAAAACCTTCCGGCTGCATCATATACAATTCTTCCTTAAGGAAACCATTAAGGAATGCCGTTTTGACGTCCATTTGCCATATTTCATAATCGTAGAATGCGGCAATTGCTAACATGATTCGGACGGACTTCAGCTTCGCTACCGGTGAGAAAGTCTCATCGTAGTCAACCCCTTGAACTTGTCGATAACCCTTAGCGACAAGCCGAGCTTTATAGATGGTCACATTACCATCCGCGTCTGTCTTCTTCTTAAAGATCCATTTATTTTCTATGGCACGCCGCTCAACGGGCAAGTCAGTCAAAGTCCATACTTCATTTTCATACATGGATCCTATCTCGGATTTCATGGCTTCTAGCCATTTGTCGGAATCCGGGCCCGCCATTGCTTCCTCATAGTTCGAAGGTTCACCGTTGTCTAACAACATGATTTCCAAGACAGGGTTGCCGTACCACTCTGGTGCGGAACGTGTCCTTGTGGACCTTCGAATTTCAATAGGAGCTTGATTAGAAGTATCTTGATCATCATCATTAATTTCCTCTCTAGTCGGTGCAGGCACCTCAGGAACGTTTTCTTGAGTTTCGCCATTTTCCGGTTCAAGAGGTAACACTTCGTCAAGTTCTACTTTCCTCCCACTTACTTCTTTCGAGAGAAACTCTTTCTCTAGAAAGGATGCATTCTTGGCAACAAAGATCTTACCTTCGGATCTGAGGTAGAAGGTATACCCAATAGTTTCTTTAGGGTATCCTATGAAGACGTATTTTTCCGACTAGGGTTCGGGCTTTTCAGGTTGAAGTTTCTTGACATAAGCATCGCATCCCCAAACTTTTAGAAACGACAGCTTAGGTTTCTTCCCAAACCATAATTCATACGGTGTCGTCTCAACGGATTTCGACGGAGCCCTATTTAAAGTGAATGCGGCAGTCTCTAAAGCATAGCCCCAAAAAGATAGCGGTAAATCGGTAAGAGACATCATAGATCGTACCATATCTAATAGAGTGCGATTACGACGTTCGGACACACCATTACGCTGAGGTGTTCCAGGCGGCGTGAGTTGTGAAACTATTCCACATTTTCTTAAGTACGTGCCAAATTCGTGACTCAAGTATTCTCCTCCACGATCTGATCGTAAAAACTTAATTTTTCTGTCACGTTGATTTTCAACCTCACTCTGAAATTCCTTGAACTTTTCAAAGGTCTCAGACTTGTGTTTCATTAAGTAGATATACCCATATCTACTTAGGTTATCAGTGAGGGTGAGAACATAAAGATAGCCACCACGAGCCTCAACACTCATTGGACCGCACACATCAGTATGTATGATTTCCAATAAGTTGGTTGCTCGCTCCATTGTTCCTGAGAACGGAGTCTTGGTCATTTTACCCATGAGGCATGGTTCGCACGTGTCAAATGATTCATAATCAAGAGACTCTAAAAGTCCATCTGCATAGAGCTTCTGCATGCGTTTGACACCTATGTGACCAAGGCGGCAGTGCCACAAATATGTGGGACTATTGTTATCAACTTTAACTCTTTTGGTATTCACACTATGAATATGTGTATTATCACGTACGAGATTCATTACGAATAAACCATTAACCATCGGAGCATGACCATAAAACATATCTCTCATATAAATAGAACAACCATTATTCTCGGATTTAAATGAGTAGCCATCTCGAATTAAACGAGATCCAGACACAATGTTCATGCTCAAACTTGGCACTAAATAATAATTATTGAGGTTTAAAACTAATCCCGTAGGTAAATGTAGAGGTAGCGTGCCGACGGCGATCACATCGACCTTGGAACCATTCTCGACGCGCATCGTCACCTCGTCCTTCGCCAGTCTCCGTTTATTCCGCAGCTCCTGCTTTGAGTTACAAATGTGAGCAACTGCACCGGTATCAAATACCCAAGAGCTACTACGAGTACTGGTAAGGTACACATCAATTACATGTATATCACATATACCTTTTGTTTTGCCGGCCTTCTTGTCCGCTAAGTATTTGGGGCAGTTCCGCTTCCAGTGACCACTTCCCTTGCAATAAAAACACTCAGTCTCGGGCTTGGGTCCATTCTTTGGCTTCTTCCCGGCAACTTGCTTACCGGGCGCGGCAACTTCCTTGCCGTCCTTCTTGAAGTTCTTTTTACCCTTGCCCTTCTTGAACTTAGTGGTTTTATTCACCATAAACACTTGATGTTCCTTCTTGATTTCTACCTCTGCTGATTTCAGCATAGCATATACCTCAGGAATGGTCTTTACCATCCCCTGCATGTTGTAGTTCATCACAAAGCTCTTGTAGCTAGGTGGAAGCGACTGGAGGATTCTGTCAATGACCGCTTCATCCGGGAGATTAACTTCCAGTTGAGTCAAGCGGTTGTGCAACCCAGACATCTTGAGTATGTGTTCACTGACAGAGCTATTTTCCTCCATCTTACAGCTAAAGAATTTGCCGGAGACTTCATATCTCTCGACCCGGGCATGAGCTTGGAAAACCATTTTCAGCTCTTCGAACATCTCATATGCTCCATGTCTCTCAAAACGCTTTTGGAGCCCCGGCTCTAAACTGTAAAGCATGCCGCACTGAACGAGGGAGTAATCATCAGAACGTGACTGCCAAGCGTTCATAACGTCTTGTTCTGCAGGGAGAACAGGTGCGTCACCCAGCGGTGCTCGTAGGACATAATCTTTCTTGGCAGCTATGAGGATGATCCTCAGGTTCCGGACCCAGTCCATATAGTTGCTGCCATCGTCTTTCAGCTTGGTTTTCTCTAGGAACGCGTTGAAGTTGAGGACTACGTTGGCCATTTGATCTACAAGACATATTGTAAATATTTTAGACTAAGTTCATGATAATAAAGTTCATCTAATCAAAATATTTAATGAACTCCCACTTAGATAGACATCCCTCTTCTAGTCATCTAAGTATTACATGATCCGAGTCAACTAGGCCGTGTCCGATCATCACGTGAGACGTACTAGTCAACATCGGTGAACATCTTTCATGTTGATCGTATCTTCTATACGACTCATGCTCGACCTTTCGGTCTTCTGTGTTCCGAGGCCATGTCTGTACATGCTAGGCTCGTCAAGTCAACCTAAGTGTTTGCATGTGTAAATCTGTCTTACACCCGTTGTATGTGAACGTTAGAATCTATCACACCCAATCATCACGTGGTGCTTCGAAACAACGAACTGTCGCAACGGTGCACAGTTAGGGGGAACACTTCTTGAAATTATTATGAGGGATCATCTTATTCACTACCGTCATATTAAGTAAACAAGATGCAAAACATGATAAACATCACATGCAATCAAATAATAAACGTGACATGATATGGCCAATATCACATAGCTCCTATGATCTCCATCTTGGGGCTCCATGATCATCTTGTCACCGGCTTGACACCATGATCTCCATCATCATGATCTCCATCATCGTGTCTCCATGAAGTTGCTCGCCAACTATTACTTCTACTACTATGGCTAACGCGTTTAGCAATAAAGTAAAGTAATTTACATGGCGTTTCTCAATGACACGCAGGTCATACAAAAATAAAGACAACTCCTATGGCTCCTGCCGGTTGTCATACTCATCGACATGCAAGTCGTGATTCCTATTACAATAGCATGAACATCTCATACATCACATATAGATCATTCATCATTCATCACAACTTTGGCCATATCATATCACAAAGCACTTGCTGCAAAAACAAGTTAGACGTCCTCTAATTGTTGTTGCAAGTTTTACGTGGCTGAATTAGGGTTCTAGCAAGAACATTTTCTTACCTACGTGAAAGCCACAACGTGATTTGTCAACTTCTATTTAACCTTCATAAGGACCCTTTTCATCGAATCCGCTCCAACTAAAGTGGGAGAGACAGACACCCGCCAGCCACCTTATGCAACTAGTGCATGTTAGTCGGTGGAACCGGTCTCACGTAAGCGTACGTGTAAGGTTGGTCCGGGCCGCTTCATCCCACAATACCGCTAAAGCAAGATAAGACTAGTAGCAGCAAGAAATTTGACAACATCTACGCCCACAACAAAATTGTGTTCTACTCGTGCAATAGAGAACTACGCATAGACCTAGCTCATGATGCCACTGTTGGGGAACGTTGCAGAAAATTAAAATTTTTCCTACGGTTTCACCAAGATCCATCTATGAGTTCATCTAAGCAACGAGTCATGGGAGAGAGATTGCATCTACATACCACTTTGTAGATCGCGAGCGGAAGCGTTCAAGGAACGGGGATGAGGTAGTCGTACACGACGTGATCCAAATCACCGGAGATCCTAGCACCGAACGGACGGCACCTCCGCGTTCAACACACGTACGGTCAGCGTAACGTCTCCTTCTTCTTGATCCAGCAAGGCAAAGGAGAGGTTGGGGAAGATGGCTCCAGCAGCAGCACGACGGCGTGGTGATGGTGGAGCTGCAGTACTCCGGCAGGGCTTCGCCGAGCTCTACAGAGGAGGAGGAGGTGTTGGAGAGGGAGAGGGAGGCGCCAAGGACCAGGGGGTGCGGCTGCCCCCTCCCCCCCTTTATATAGGAGGGCCAAGGGGGGGCGCCGGCCCTAGGAGATCCAATCTCCTTGGGGCGGCGGCCAAGGGGAGGTTTCCCTCCCCCCCCCCCCCCAAGGCACCTAGGAGGTGCCTTCCCCTTGTGGGACTCCTTCCCTTTGAAACCCTAGGCGCATGGGCCTCTTGGGGCTGGTTCCCCTTGGCCCATGTAGGCCAAAGCGCACCCCTAGAGCCCATGTGGCCCCCCGAGGCAGGTGGCCCCACCCGGTGGACCCCCGGGACCCTTCTGGTGGTCCCGGTACAATACCGGTGACCCCGAAACTTGTCCCGATGGCCAAAACAGCACTTCCTATATATAATTCTTTACCTCCGGACCATTCCGAAACTCCTCGTGACGTCCGGGATCTCATCCGGGACTCCGAACAACATTCGGGTTACTGCATATACATATCTTCACAACCCTAGCGTCACCGAACCTTAAGTGTGTAGACCCTACGGGTTCGGGAGACATGCAGACAATGACCGAGACGGCTCTCGGGCAATAACCAACAGCGGGATCTGGATACCCATGTTGGCTCCCACATGCTCCACGATGATCTCATCGGATGAACCACGATGTCGAGGATTCAATTAATCCCGTATACGATTCCCTTTGTCAATCGGTATTTTACTTGCCCGAGATTCGATCGTCGGTATCCCTGTACCTCGTTCAATCTCGTTACCGGCAAGTCACTTTACTCGTACCGTAATGCATGATCCCGTGATCAAACACTTTGATCACATTGAGCTCATTATGATGATGCATTACCGAGAGGGCCCGGTGATACCTCTCTGTCAAGCGGAGTGACAAATCCCAGTCTCGATCCGTGTCAACCCAACAGACACTTTCGGAGATACCCGTAGTATACCTTTATAGTCACCTAGTTACGTTGTGACGTTTGGTACACCCAAAGCACTCCTACGGTGTCCGGGAGTTACACGATCTCATGGTCTAAGGAAAGGATACTTGACATTGGAAAACTCTAGCAAACGAACTATGCGATCTTATGCTATGTTTAGGATTGGGTCTCGTCCATCACATCATTCTCCTAATGATGTGATCTCGTTATCAATGACATCCAATGTCCATAGTCAGGAAACCATGACTATCTATCGATCAACGAGCTAGTCAACTAGAGGCTTACTAGGGACATGTTGTTGTCTGTTATTCACACATGTATTACGATTTCCGGATAACACAATTATAGCACGAATAAAGACAATTATCATGAACAAGGAAATATAATAATAATGCTTTTATTATTGCCTCTAGGGCATATTTCCAACATAACCTACCAAAAAAAGGCAATAGATTCATTTTGCGTGTGTTATATAGCCATTTTTTCATGTCATGCAAAGTTATTTTTTTTCAACGAATAATATTTGCAATTGCGCCCTCTGCAAAAAAAAGGGCAATTGCACATGGTATGTCATGACTTTGCAGGAGTAGAAGCAGATTTTGTACAACTAGTTACCACTAACCCCGCAAAAAAAAACTAGTTACCACTACACACTATTATTCAAAAGCTACTTTCTAAGTTTCAGAAAAGATGTGAAGTGTAATACTGTAGTGAGTCTATACATTGAAATAAGAAATAGTTAGAAGAAATACTAGTTTTTTCTTATGCTTTTTTTTTGCATGGAGTTTTTTCTTCTGCTTGCAACATGACAAATTCACTGGATCTAGCTCAACTTGCCAAATGGGTAGCCCTTGTCCGTTTTACTACGGACAGCGCAAAACTGCAGCAATCTCTCTTTATGATCAAAACACCCATACTCTGAACTTTAGTACCCATGAAGCCAGTTCTTCCCATACCTACGTATCCCCTGCACCATAAGTATATAGTACTCCCTCCGTTTTTGTTTAGTCTGCATATTAGGTTTGACCGAAGTCAAACTTTGAAAAGTTTGACCAAGTTTATAGAAAAATAAATAAAGATTTATCATAACAAATTTATAAGATGTGAAAATACATTCAATAATGAATCTAGTGGTATTGATTTTTTATTGTATATGTTAATATTTTTGTTTATAAACTTAGTCAAAGTTTACAAAGCTTGACTTTGACCAAAGCAAATATGCGAACTAAATAAAAACGGAGGGAGTATGATCTATCTACTCCTACAAGACCTGCAGATCCAACCACCTACCTTCAATTCACTTGCCCCAAGATAATTAAAATCGCATGCAGGACAATATAATAGTATTTGGGATTATTGCATGTGAGGAGGCCACCTCATTGGCCGTGACATGATAGATGTAAACCTTAATGTTTGGGCTGTGGCACTGGCTTTGTTGCACAGCTCCTTTCGAGGCACATGCGCACCCATGACAAGGAGGTAATTAGGGTTCCTCCCAATAGGGCTATAAACAAATCTGGCCTTAGGCTGCCTGGCACTACTTGCTCATGTGCAGTGCAAGCTGGGGGTGACGAGGATATGTGGGAAAGAACTGTTTGATCATGTGTTGAGGCCCGAGTGATCTGGTCATCAAGCTAGCTAAGCTGGGAAACCAACTCATTGGGCACCTCGCTCTGGCCACTTGAGCTTGGGCTGGCTTTCAACTTGCTTCTTGATTTGTGCAGCAGCACAGTAGTTCTCCTTTTCTTTCTTTGTTTGAGATCAGCACATCGTGGGCATCCTAGGCTACAATAATGTCTCCTGCACACAGAGGCGCTGTAGTAACCTTGTTCGAACGCGCTGTGGATATGCTATGATATACACTCTCTCCTAGGGTTACCCTATTGATTATGGGAGGAAGGAAGGTTCCTGGACGATGGATGCAAGTACAGATCCACCAAACGGAAGCGCGAAATATGCAACAACTTCACAAAAAATTGAGAGGCGGAAATATGGACAAGTTGGATGCATGCATGGTCAAGTCAAAAGGGACTGGTACGGGCCGGGGCGACTAATTGGCGATTTTGATTCCTTGACAGCTATATTTGCCCATTGTTTAAGACTTGAGCAAACCTTGAAACAATCCCAATATATGCCGTTATTTTCATCTTTTCACATGAACCTCTAATTAAGTACTACTACTACTACTTGTGGAGTTTACGTAGTACTCCCTCCGTAAACAAATGAGTACTATTTTGTGGAGTTTACGTACGCCAATTAGAGTATGGTGATGAACCCATAATACATGTCCATCTTACAAAACACCAAAAATGTAGTACGATGGTGTTTTACTTTTGCGTGGCTCTCTCATCCTCTGACACCGGTGCCGTCCGCGACTCCCCTCCGGCCATGCGAACCTGAAAATGGCGGGCGGATCCCGCGGCGCAAATGATGATGCGATGGCGTGATAGACCGAAAGAGCCGGCCGGATCATCTAGAAGGCTGGCTACGGCTTAGCTAATACTATCTCTCCTGTGTCATGTCTATCACTCCCGAATTTCCACACAGTGAGTGAGTGGTGGCCGTCACTCTCCGCTAAATTTTAATCGCCAACTTTCCCGTGGCAGATCGATCGCCAAGTTGGGTTATACCCGATCGGCGGTCACTCAGTCCACGGGACCGAGTGGTCGTCGTAGTACGGCGGCGAGTGATCCCCGAGACCCGGCCGACATGGGCACATGGCCGAAAGGAGAGGCGTGGAGCCGTCCGATGCCGCGCGGGCGGCCGCGGCCGCACGATCCGCCAGAATGTTGGAGGCACGCACACCAACCCGACGGCGACTCGTCCCACAGCCCCACTCCCGCCGCGCTGAGCAACCTGAGGGCACCTCCAACGCACGTCCGCAAACCTTCCGCGTGCGTCCCCGGACACTAAAAATATCAAACACGGTTTTGTAACGGGCCGCGGCATGGTTTAGACGTGATTACTCCCACGAAATGGAGACAAATATGACGAGTTTTGTGAAAGTCTGGACCGCTTCCACGCCTGCTTCTGACTGCTCTGGCCCATCTAAATCCCTCCTCCTCGCCCGCGTGCGTGCCAGGAGGATCGTGGCCGGCTTGCCGCGCTTTTATTGATCAAAGTCTAAATCCTGTAAGAAATTGGTGATAGTGGGCCAGCTCGTCCGAAGTCTCCGACGACGAGGACGATACCACGATGAAGATGTGCTTCAACGACATCGCCTCTGCTCCCGTGCATCCTGTCCACGCCAGCTTGACCATGGAGCAGGCACACTACAACGCCACCATGGTGGGGGTGCAGCCTGCGTCGACGCCTTTATCGGCGTTCCAGCATGCGTAGGAGGAATAAGGGTACAACATGTTCCTCCTGAAGCGGCACCGGCTGGCGGAGGACCAGATCTACGGCGAGCGCGCGAGTGAGGAGGTCGTGGTGGGCATGACCGCGGCGAACCCCAACTTCGTCGCCAAGCAGTGTGCCATCTACGGTGCCCCGCGCTCAAGCCGCCGCTCGCCAAGAAGCGGCCGCCACGGAGGCGCAGTTGCATGTGACCGCGGAGGAGAACAACGTCAATTGCGCCTCCTTCGTGCCGCCGACGAACCATCAGGTGGCCCGGTGGGACGACTACGGCGCCGACGCCATCATTTTCATTGTGGACCTCACGTCCACCAGCAACGGACAGGTCGTGGACGCCTTCGAGGATGAGTAAGCCACAGAAGGCGGCAGGGCCTTGTGGCCCATTGGGCCGATCTGTCTCCCGTGTTCTACTCTTACTCGCCGGAGACCACACCTTCACTTCACCGGTCTTATCTTCGGTGCTCATGTAGACGGTGGATGGTGGACGACACGGGCTTGGACACCGGGCGTCGCCGCCGTAGGATAGGTTAGTGTCGGCTTATTTTTTTTCGAAATGTAATGAAAATCCGTCATGCATATAAAATCCAGCACTGTTTGCATGAATTTCATCCTGTTCATTAAAAAAAAGTTTAAAATGTATGCGGCTGTGATTGAATGGCGGCCTTCTGCATCCGTGTCTTTAACAAATAAAAGAAAAAATTTATGGATTACGGTTGAAGATGCCCCTGAGAAAGCAAGCAAGCGCCGCTGGCTCGTTGGACTTTGGGGAGCCCGCGCGCGCGGCCGCTCCCCCGATCGCGGACGCGTCGCGTGGACACGGCGAGAGCGTCGGCGTGGGCTGGCGGGCGCACGGCTCGCCCCGCGGCCTTGACCAACGCGGTGGCGGGTGGTGAGCTGACGCGCACGGCCGGGCCGGGGGCGGGAGGGCGTCGTGTTGCACGTTTTCGACCGGCTTTGCGGCTTCGGGGGACGGTTCAGACGTGCCGCGTCTCCGCCCCGTCCCGGATTCCTGGGCCTACGCCTGCACGGAGCCGTGTCACGTGTACGAGCTAGCGCGGCCCAGCTAGCCGGTACGCGGTCGCCATCCGCAACGTAGCTTGGACCCAGTCTCGTGGTGGTGGGATGGGGAGAACGGAACGGAACGGAACCGGATCAAAAGTTAACTTTCCGACCTCTCGCAAGGAAAAAGGTGGTGGCACTGGGGTAACTTTACAGGATTTTTTCTCATGTGACGAACTCGATCGGGTGGCTTTACAGAGGTATATCCTTGAAATTCAGGTGGTTGTACCACTGTATCCCATGGCTCTCGTTTGCGGCTTTCTCACTTTGGCATGTGGACTTGGCTCCTGACAATCAGAGCAATGATAAAACATGAAATCCGCAAAAAAAAAAAAAGATAAAACATGAAGCTGGGGATAAAAAATAAACATAAAACAAAGGGAGCCGCTACGCGTCCGCCGGTAGATGTCTAGTAAACATCCACCACCTCGACAGCCGTCAGATCTCTGCGCACGAGCCGTCCGATCTAAATCCTCGCACGCGCGCGTCGCCTTCCCGACACATTAATTCCTGAAACAACGATTGCGTTGCAGAAACAATTCCTGAAACAATGTCTGCGTTGAAGAAACAACTACCATGTTGCAAAAAATTAGAGATTGCATAAACAATTCCTGAATCAACGGCCGGGTTGTAGAAACAATTCCTGCAACAAGACCCCTGTTGCAAAATTTGCAGCAACATCGCCAGCTTCTTCTCTTTATTCCTACAACAAGACCGTTGTTGCATTTTTTGCAACAAAGACCATGTTGATGAAAATGTCACCGCGTCGCAGACGCCATGGCTGTCTACGCTGGTGCTCCTCCAGGACGGCGGCGGCATGGCTCCAGTGGCGGTGTGCCTTGCAGAGGAAAGAGAGAAAGGAAAAGGTAGGAGAAGAGGAGGGGTGCGGCCGCGCGGGAGGTGGAGCAGCATCGGTCTGATACGTATTCATGGGACCAGTGAACTGGAGGTAGGAGACGAGGTTGGGAAAGATATGGTTGAGATCTGTTCGTTGGAGATAAGAAGGAAAAGGAGAGAGGTGGTGCAGGCCCACATGGGCACGTGGCCCACAGAGAAGATGGTGGACGTTTAGCATGGGATCAGTCGGGTGATTAGAATCATGTCCCTAAAACAAAACATTTTTTTCAGGCAGCTGTTCCTTTTTTTTGCGGGGTAACTGTTCTGTTTGCTGCCGAGAAAGTCTCTACTCCTAATGGACGAATTGGTTGAATAGTCCCCCCCCACTTTCAACCGGTTTATTTTCAACCGGTTTTTCTTCGTCCCACCTCCCACCAGCCCCTCCCACCGGTTTTTCTCTTTTCTCGTCTGACCGGCAATACCCGACGTATTTATGGTAATCAATCATAATTAATCCACGTATAGTAATAAATCAATCCAGGTATGGTAAGGTCATAACTCAGGAAATTTTGAATATGGTAATAAATTTAAATTACCCCAAAGGCTATCAATCCAGGTATGGTAAGGCCATAACTCGGAAAATATCGAATATGGTAATAAATTTAAATTACCACCAGGTATGGTAAGGCTATCGATCCAGGTATGGCACGCCCTCACCTGATCACCTATCACAATCTCCAGCCCCACGCACGCACCAAAGAACCCACCCGGCACCAAACGTAGCTCCTCTCGATCCCCTCGAGTAAACGCCGCCACCGTCGTGCGATCTTCCTGACACAGACGCCGTCGCCGCCTCCTTCCCACCTACGGCGTCCCCCACGTCCATGGTGACGGCGCTCGCGTCCTACACTGACCCTCCGCCTCATATAGGTTGGTCGTTGATGGAGTGGGATGTGCCGCTGCGGTTTGGGGAGGCGCAAGCATGATCTGGTTGGGATCTCAGTGTGGACTCGTTCTCTGCGATGAAGGATGGCGCTGCCTTCCTGGCAAATGGGATCGGAGGAAGGGGCTCTACGTCGTGAATGTCGGCGAGGCAGCGGGCGGCCGAAGGCGAGCCCGACGGTGAGCACGGGTGTTCGTCCCATGAAATAGGCGGCCACGGAGGGCGGATCTGAGGCCACCCCAATCGCCGGTGGCCCTTCCTCCCATCGCTCATCGCCTCCATTCTCTCTCTCCTTTAAATCTTTGTCGCCCCTGCCTGATTCTGGCCGACGCCATCAGGCTCTCGCATCGACCACCACCAGCACGGCTGCGGACGAGGCGCAACCGCAGACGCCGCCGCCGCCATCCTCATCCACCTCCTCCACCATCCAATATGAGGGGATGATAAATGAAAGATACTGATTATAAATTTTGAAGAGCCCGTGGCAACGCACGGGCGTTATACTAGTTTTTCTTAGGGAGTGTAAGAGAGAGCGGTATTTAGTTTGGAACCGTCGAACAAGTAAAAATGTATTCCCTCCGTTCAGAAATATGACTCCTTCAAATTTGAGCATAAAAGCATAAATCCGATCGGGATTTGACCAACAAAACATGATCTACATGCCAAAGAAATATACTCCCTCTGTCTCAAAATGTAAGACGTTTTTAGACACTATCATTGAATTTGTATTGGAAATAGAATTCTAATGGTGTAGATTTTGTGGCATACAACTCATACCTTATTACTAAAATTTGTTACCGAAAGTAGATTGGAAACTCGAGAGCCGCTTATACTTCTGGACTGAGAGAGTATTGGTGGAGGTTATGGTCGGCATCAACCATGGTTAGTCCGACTTGAGTAGCACTGGTTTTTTTTATCTATGGCATGACATCGACATTTGGTTTGGAATAAATCTATGCGTCAATTTTATGTTTCCAAATATTTTTTTAACGAAGGCAAAAGATTTGCCTCTTCAATTAAATAAGGGAGAGAATAGTTTAGAGTTTTTTACAGCGCACTCGCAAATGCGGCATGGCAATTACTCGTACACTATGATGTTCCCTAGTTTCTTTGCGCCTACGGTCACCCAAAGTTTTGCATCTTCTAAAATGTTGGTAAGAAGAATCGTCGGCGGCGCGCTTTTTGTGGCGGAAAACACGGGCGTTTCTCTCGTTCCAAATGGCCCAAGAAACGAGCATGGTGAGGGAGACCACTGCGTGGTGGCAAAAAAGAACCGACGATAATATTCATTTGCAAATGGTTTGTAACTATGTGCAATACGAGCATCAAGTCAACTGAGTAGACATAGGGGATCTCATGCCGCTGAAGTTCATTGACAACTATGAAAGGGAAAGCTCAGATCTTCGTAGACCGTTAATTATCTTGGAAACATGTTCCATTTTCAGCCTTCATTTTGTTCGGAGTTCCAAGCTGCCACATTTTGGACTTTTGCTCCAAAAACCATTTTTGTCAAACTAAACAGACTGCTAGACTACCGCTGCTACATTATCTAAACAAAAGTAAGCACCACCATCGAATACGGAGAACTTTCAAAACATGAGAGTAGAAAAAAACTTACCATGAAGTGGCACGTCCTCTTAAATAATACTCCCTCCAAAAAAGTGTTGTGGTTTTAGAGGGTGTTTGTTTCCAGGGACTTATTGGTTTAGGGACTTAAATAAGTCCCTATAAGTCCCATCTAAACCAAACAGGAGGGACTTATAGGGACAGGAGGGACTTATAGGGACTTAAAGTGGACATTTGGGACTTATGAAATAAGACTCTCAAGAAGGGACTTATAAAGACTTATAGTTGTAATATGGTCTTCTAGTCCATGTTAAGTCCTAGGAACCAAACATGTAGGAACTTTTTAGGGACTTGAGACTTATAAGTTGGGACTAAAAAAAGTCCTAGTCTAAGGAGGATGTGTTTACAACACCATAATAATTTACATCAAAGAGTGTTCGATGCCACATAAAAACAAAAGAACCGTGACTTCTTTCCTTCCCCTTCCCGCGAAGGCGGTTAGGGAAAAGTCTCCCTTCCCTCGATAGCCGACAGTGAACCGTTGATTCGCCTCCTCTCTGTCTACCATTCTGGCGGCCGGTGGCAGGTAGGGTAATCTCGGTGTCTCGGCTCCGACCAGTAGATAGCTTAGGGTTTTAGCCATCGCATGGACAAAGCTTGGGAGGATGGTGGCGCTTCATCTCGAGTCGGTCTTCTAGCCTTTGATCCTCCTTGAATTTGTCCATCGGGATAAAGTCAACGGAGCTCCGACGTAGATTCCTGTTGGCTCCTCGGGGCGGCAAGGTTAGGGTTACTCGTCGTGCGTACGCGACGCCTAGATTTGGTGTCGGGAGCTTTGGATAGATTTAAGGGTTCAATGGCGAGGTGCACGTGTATGGAGAATTCCCGACTGTCCTCGACAACGTCACGGCGGTTCTGATAGGGAAACGACGCGTCAGCGACTCATTCTGGCGGCGGCAGTGGTCGTTCGGTGGTCTAGAAACCTGATGTACTTTTTATTACGTTGAGGGTGCTTTGTACTTCAGGTGAACCTTCAAACAGAGCCATCATGTCCTCTTCGGAAGAAGAAAAAGTTCGTGCGGAGGGAGAATTTCCTTTTGGGAATAGTGCCAAACAAAGAATTAATGTTTTTACCAAGTATTTCAATCATGCAAATCAAACGAGCTACGTAAAAATACATTCTAAATGCTATAAATATGTTACTATGAAATTCGTTCAAATCAAATGAGCCCTTGAATCGGCAACTTCTTCATTCCCCCGTTTGTGGTCCATATTTTACTTGGATCTATCTACCGGACGGTCGCAAAATCCACACCAGGAGAAGGTGACGATACCCTAGTATGAAACATGGGAGCGAAGCCAGGACAAAGCCAATGGGTGTTTAAGGTTTTATAACTACGCTTCCCAGGAATCATGGTTCTTTCATGCCCTCCACAAGATTAAGAAGTCCTCCTCCCTCCCGTACGTGTCCTCCCAATAACAAAACTCTGCCAGGGATTTGTTGTCTGGAGCCGGATCTTCGTCGCCAACAACTCATCCATAGACCATATCCGCTCCTCATGACTGCTAATCCGTTGGCCTTGCTGCCTTCACCGCATTGCACCACGCAAGCTACATACCAGGCGCCACCTTCGCGTTCATTCGGAGGGAACTTAGCGTTCCTGGTTCAAAGATACACTCACATGGCAGAGGATTCTCACGGTGGATTCGTGGACTTGCTAGCTAGTGAAGAAGCCAGATGAATAATTGCTAGCCAAATCGATCAATCGAACAACGCTGGATATCCGGATCCAACGCCATGCCATGCTTTTTCATTGCAAACTTAATCGAATATACACTCTCTGTCTGGCTCGTTGAGTGCATGATTGAATGGGTTCATACAGAAATTGTAAGACCGTTATTGTTTTTTTTTCTTCTAGATATAAAATGGGCAACAACATGTGCTACATTATCGTCTGGATAATAAAGTCGCTTCTTTTTTATAATCCATGCATTATCTTTTAGGTAATCAACATTTCACCTTTTTGTTGTCGAACTTTTTGATCCATGACATATATTGTTCCTTTCCCTTTCTCTCGATTTCTAATTGTTTGTATGTTGGAAGCTTTTAGTATTTTAGTCAACAATGTAGATACACATCTATATCAAGAATGATCGATTGATGCATATCCCAAGTATCACCAATAAATGGCAGATCTGTTACTTTTCTGAAGGAAATCTTTGATGTTGCAACAACCAAGATAGGCTCGGCTAATTTTAGCTCTGCAAGGAAGATCCACCTATATATGCACCAACAGGATTTGGATCCGCATCATGATCCCAGAGTTCTTGCTGCCCCAACTAGGCAGCTACCACTACTAAAATCACCAGTTACAATTGCTCCTAATATAGCATTCCCGCTCTATGTTTCTCCAACCATCAATGGAAATTTTGAACAAGAATTCTTCGCATAATTATTAATTAACGAACAGTTTTCCATGTTCCTGCTTTCCAACAAATTTGATAGCCTGCCTGTGCTTCTGTCTGTTTATGGCCTAGACAGTACTAGTACTCTATATGCTAAGAGAGTAATTTAGACAGCTCATATGGGAATATTGCAGCGCTAATCCTGCCCAGAATTGTTAATCAGTGAGAGGATCGTAGAGATCTCGTAGTTTATTCTCAGAGTCCTACAGTATAGTACTT
The DNA here is from genome assembly GCA_032464435.1 of Aegilops umbellulata. Taxonomy (NCBI): domain Eukaryota; kingdom Viridiplantae; phylum Streptophyta; class Magnoliopsida; order Poales; family Poaceae; genus Aegilops; species Aegilops umbellulata. The sequence goes on from CP136059.1 coordinate 257,351,306, forward strand.
TGCACGAGACTTGAGTACATGGACCATTACGGTATAGTGCGGGCACGTATGGAGATCCTACTTTGCAGGAAGAAATCTGAAAAATATTTCACGCACGGCCGCTAGCTGCACACTGAAGGAGGCCTCTGCTTAATTCAATACTAACTCAATGAATGCTGCACTAAGTCGGGGTTAATTATCTCACGACAAGATGGTGGCGAGCTGGACCTGTTTCTTGTTTATCAACTATGACCTGTTTTGCAACTATTGAGGCTTTACTTTGATTCATTCATCAGACAACATAGACAACCAATACTAGTACTATTTTGCTTGCAGGAATGGTAAATTATTGGATACAAAATGTATGTTGTGGAGGAGTCATCAAGTGCTAATTAACCATGTTCAGTAGTGCTACCAATTAAACAAACATGTGAACAATCCTGATGCTGGTCTCATAGCCCCACAATGTTAGAACCAACAATGGTGAAAGAGATATATAGTCTGTTATATAAGTACAGTAGCTTTTATATTGGCTAGCATATATTTAGTTTGCATCTCTTTCAGTTTACAGACACGCATGCATAATTTTTTTCAAGCTCGGATCGGCGTACTCGCTGTCTGGTTGTCTGTATCCATCCAAAGCAAGGAGCTTCTTCAAGATCGTAAGATCATTCTGTTGGCTTCCCTTTGAAGCTGATCCATGAAGCTTTTGGAGAAAAGCTCATCAGCCTAGCTGGCTGGCTACACTATAAATATATGTGACAAACCATATAGCCCATGAGGTGAAAAGGAGGGGGCCCTCTTGGCAAACCACATGTGTGCCTAAACCATCACAATCCCACAATAATTAGCATCCCATTTGTTACCCTAAACCATCATGCATCAGCTAGATTTTAAAACCTCCAAGCAGCATGCACAATTGGCACTTTTCTGTTGTACCTCCAATGGCAGCCAGCAATCTAAAACTGGCCAACTTGGCAACTGACCTATGCATGATGGTTGCCACATCAGGTGTAACCCAACAGCAGTATTCAAGCCTATCCCTGCATAATCTAGCCTGAATTATCTTAGTTATTAATGATGGTGCATTAGCATGGCTGTTGGTCAAGATTCCTCATGCCAATCCAAGAGATCGCAGCCGATCTCGAAGATCGCCGAGTATCGATTAGAAAACCTAGGTACCATGTGGTGCCACCCTTTTGTTAAACAGCTGCAACTGGATCGAGCAATTTGTTGGATTATCAACGGGCGGTTGATGCGCCCTGCGGCCATACAAGTGGCTTTGCTGCAAGGTGCAGCTAGCTAGCTAACACGTTGGGTGCAGCAGTCTTGCAGTGTACTTCGGCATACCTGGTTAAGCGAGTTCACGCATTCCTATATCTATATGATGAGGAAATTGTCGCCAGATCCAGGCCGGGGGATCGATCGGTAGAAAGCTGTACTATAAAATTGTCAAAATGGAAAATTCATCTGTAATTGTCTTCTCTTGTCAGGGCAACTAGATACTTTGCATGTTCAGCTTGCCAAGCTGATTTGTCAGGTGATATTGTATACTAATTTAACTGTCAGGATTAGTGCTACAATTTGCCTGTTTGGCGTACCAAGTTGCGACATTGTATCACCATGTTGGTCCTAGTGGGCACCATGATCAACACCTCATTATGATCAGGTAGCACATCTGGGGTTTAGTGAGTGAGATCGATCTGTGGATGGCAAGTGGGGGCAGTGGCGCCAGAGGTGGCGGCTCTCTCGCTGATCCAGCATGTACACAAGCGTTGGCCCATGTGCTTAAAGGAGAATCAATCGAGCCCCAAGTGCTTAGCACTCCTGAATCCATGAAAAGCCTAGCTGCCCTGCCAAGTTGTTTGGGGGTACAAGAAAAGCCTAGCCGCCCTAGCAAGTTGTTTTGGGGGGGGGGGGGGGGGTGTGCAGGTGCTACTTAACTAGAAAACCACTCTCACTTCTTTAGGTGCAATGCGATGGAAAATGTGATGTTGGTACTCGCTAATGAGGCTGGCTTCTCTGTCAGCTAGGCCTCGTGCTGAAATTTTGTCCCCTTTTTCTACATAAATTTTATTTACTCGGTGTCAGTTCGATGATGCAAATATTTGACTTTTTGAAAAATAAATATCAATGCGAAATAGACCTAAGACCACCACCAATGGCAACGAGGTAAGAGGGGTGACACGCGCGCGGGAGGCCAGGGGAGAAGTGTTATGTTCAGTTCCGTGAATGTAACTACCTAACAAGTTATTTTTTATTACCTGTATAAGAGCATCTATCGACGGACTTGACAAATCCGGCCCCTATATGTCCGTGGGCAGCGCCCACCGGCCCCTCATATGTTGGGCCTCACATCCACATACCTCAAATGCCGATTATGCAATTCATGCACGTCGATCATACGATACAAATTGCCTGAATTCAACAGTTCGAAACAAAGCAAAGCAAATCGTGGTTCAACAAACAAGACATGCCAAAATGAAATCAATATCCGAGCGTGACGGATGGCTTCAGATCACTGGTCGGGCGCCTGCTCCGAGCGGAATGCGTCCTGCGCCGCGCGCCTGCATCCAGGTTGCCTCCTCCGCCTGCATCCGGGCCGCATGATCCGCTGCCGCTACCGCCCTCGCCGCCTCATACTCCCTACGGTCGTTGATCACCTTCTTCTTGTCCGCAATCCATTTCTGCGCATGATCATTCAAGAGGGGTTCGTCCGCCAACATGATCTTCGCATCCTCTACGTCCCATGCGAGTTGCAACCTCTCCTTCTCAAGCTCTATCTCGCCAAATGTCTTGTCCTTCTCGAGTTCCCATTTAATCGCCGCATCTTGCTTCTCCAACTCTGATCGGACAGGAGCAAAGAAAACGTATAGACTCTTGTTCGGTCATTCCGTCGAACATTTCAAGGGCAGCCCGGGCACCGCCGGTGCCCGTGCTCACCCGCGTTGGAACGTGCTGCAGCGAGTCACATATGTCGACCGCTGGCATCTGCGTGGGCGGAAAGCTCTCCGAAATGGCCCAGCCGGCCGCCGAATCCTCCTCAGTCCCAACGGGGTTGGACGGGGTAATCCGCGTCGGCGCTCGAATGAAAGGGGTGTGGGGTTCCGTGCGCGGCGGAGGAGACAGCTGCTCCACCATGTCTGAACCTCCCTGCGCCGCCGCCGCCTCCCTCCCTTGATGACGGCGTCGCCGCAACTTCCGGACGACGTTCTCCGCCTTGCAAGCCGGAGCCGAGGAAGGGACGCCGACAAATGAGGCGGACTGCGTCTCCGTCGTGCCAGTCAGGGACGGGCTGGATGACATCTTCAACGGTGTATTGGGCCGGTGGTGGGGATGGGGAGCAAGGGTGGAGTACGACGAGGGTTTGGGCGCGGAAAAGGTTGGAGGGCGGCGGGAGGAGGAAGGGTTTGATGGATTTGCTGCAATTTGCGGTGGGGTTGCGCTGTCGGGTCCGACGTGGCGGGCGTGCCTGCGCCCCATATCTGTCCCATATTTGGGCTGGATACGAGGGGTGTCGGTCAACCCGGACGTTTGAGGCCCATTTAGTGGTTGTTTGGATACGGAGAATTAAAGGCAGGATTTTAGCAAACCGGTTTTTGGAGGATTTTTAGGAAAACACGTTTTGGTTAGTTTTTTCTGTTAAGGTAAGTCTACAAGATACCTTGTTTGGATGGGTAAACACGATTGGCTTCGTCAAGCTCCTTCAACACCGGTAGTGCATCCGTGCATGCAAAGGTTGCATCAAGCTCATCTGCTCATGTGTCTCCAAACACAAAAGCTTCTCAAGCTCCTTCACCGCGGTGGTGCATGCAAAGGCTTCTTCAAGCCCTCATGTTGCTACCGGCCGGAGATGCCCATGGTGGCTTCAATTTGGTCACCGACAGAGGTCCCCATGGTAGGACATGTGTTTCATCAAACCTAGTGGCGAAGCCACCGTACGTGAACTTCTCTCACAACTTGCTGTAGGATCTGTCGACCGGTGCCAGTCGGCCAGACTCCATCATTCGCCTCATTGACGTCGTCGAGCTCGACGTTGTTGTTCTCATGGCCGGGGGCGCCGAATTGCCGTGGGCACAACCATGAACGAGGGCGTAGAAGTAGCTGAAGAGCACGATGCCGCCGAGCTTGACAACGCTGTTGTCATTGCCGGCGTCGCCGAATTGCCGTGGGCACAACCATGAACGAGGGCGTAGAAGTAGCCGAAGAGCACGATGCCGCCGAGCTTGACAACGCTGTTGTCATTGCCGGCGCCGCCGAATTTCTGCGGCCACCATAAGGACGCGCACACGTAGAGGTAGGCGACGAACGCGACACTGGAGGCGTCGACAGTCGTAGACGAATCCTCTGCATGCGGCTTGCCTTTTCAAGGTAACGTACGATGTTGGGATACTGTATATAGATAACCTATAAACTCGGTTTTTGAGCTTTTGGAAAACTCAGTTTTTTATATCCGGGATTTTGTTAGCTAATCCAAACAGCGTATTAGGTTAGTTACACCAGAAATCAGGTTTAAGGGAAACCGATTCTCTATAAACGTGCTATCCAAACAACCCCTTAAAGAGCCCGTCCGGACCAAAATTTCGCGACCGGACAGTGACCGAGCGGCCCGCCCGGACGTATGAGACGGGTTTGAGGTGCCCTGTTGTAGATGCTCTAACCAACGCTATATTTGAACATGTATAAAAATGGGCATATCCGTAGACTTGGAGTGTGCAGTCATCTTGGAGAATGAGCGACGCACAAGCTACCCTACACGGCCGCCAAGGGTTACGGTGGCTTCAGGCCTCGGCAAGAGGGAGGTTGGCACCCCGTACGTGCACAGTCCAATTAATCCACATTATCTAACAACAGGGATAATGCTGAAGCAGGGAGACGCTGATCCCTCGACCACTGTCTGATTTGATTCGATTCTGGCATTGGCAACGATTGTGTATCTAGAGGACTACGTTCAGTGACGGGACTGCCAAAAAGAGAAAGAAAAAACACGCTCGATGACTGACGGGAACAAGGAGATCGAAATGTCAGTGAGGGCAAGCAGCCGACACCTGACGGCAGAGAAAATCGCCAAAGTCCAAGAACGGCTGCAAGTAGAATCTTAATTGCCGCTTGCAGCTTTCTTAACTCGATCTCTTAAGGCTGTGGAGCAGACGATGCGTTTGGTTCAGCTCCCGTAACGTATTGGGTTTTTGGTAACCGAAAGCGCCGCTTCGGATTACTTTTTCCGAATACGGCCTTTGTTTGGTTCGTGCGACGAGCGCGCCGGTTTCTAATACGCTCTAATCTGGGCGGTTTCAGTTTTGCGAATGGCCGTATCAGAAACCGCGGCGACAGAAACCGCCGTACACGAAACAAACGCTGGCTACCGTTTTAGAAAGCGCTGCAATCGGAAACCGCAGTATTTTCTCCGAACCAAACGCGTCTATGAGCACCGCAGCAAGTACAAGTAATTTTCTGCTCTTATCGTCAGACTACAGATTTGTCTTCAGAAGTTCATATTTACTTACGCACATACGTCGATCTCGATCGTGCTAACGAATAACGTACAGTAACGCTTGGTTCATAGAGTGGTACTGTACGTACCACTGTAGTGTTGAAGCCATGCACGTTTTCACCAACTTAGGCCAACTCCACCGCGCGACCCTATCCTGTCCGGCCCCGTCCGTTTGGGGTAAAAGGGACAAAGGAGGCGGCCCAGCGCGCGCAGGCCAGACCCATCTTGTCCGTTTTGTGTCCGGGCCGACCCATTTCGAGCGCAAACTTGCGCCGGGTTTGGATCGCGGCGGACACCAAACGGACGCACGCTCGTCCACGGCGGGGCCGCGTGGCAGGCGGCCACCCACCCACATCAATGCGCACGAGCGGGCGGCCCCACCTGTCATCCGCACGTCGAGCGGTCACCGTCCTTCTTTAATAGTGGGAAGCGTGGACGGGTCGCCGTCCACACTGCACCACGCCACCCAGCGGCCTCCTCGAACCCCGACAGCGCAGAAACCCTAGCCCGACTCCCCTCGAGCTCGCCGGCCGCCCACCTCGCCATGGGCTTCTGGAACGGCAAGGCCAAGCACGACCGCGAGGCCGGCTCCTCCTCGGGGCGCCGTCGCGGCTCCGTGAAGAAGGAGGAGCCCGCGTCTCCGCCGCGCTCCTCCCGTCGGGCCCCCGCGCCACCGCCGCACTTCTCCCGTCGAGCCCCCGCGCCGGGCCCCTTCACCATTGCCCCTAGGCCCTCCGGCGAGCGCGACCGGCAGTTCATCTGCGCGGACGTGTGCCGGAGGTACTGGGAGACGAGGACGCCGGTCCCGTGGAGCGACGCCCACCTCCCCAACGGGTGGCACCTCTCCGCGGACCGGGTCCCCATCCCGCCAGTGCTGGCGACCGGCCGTGCACGGCGCGATGAGATCAACCGCCGCCGCCGCCTCCTCCCCGACGACCTGTACTACGACCACATGTATGCCCCCGACTCGCCGCTCTGGGACACATGGCTCCAGGACGAGCACGAGGTGCGGCGCGCGTCCTACTTCGCCGGCACCGTGTCGGGGCCGCGGAGGCCACATGCAGAGTCGCGCGGGCGTATGCGGGTGCGTGGCCTGACGCCCACGCCGTCGCCTTCCCCGTCTTCGTCGCCCCCTTCCCCTCCTCGCATGACAGCGGAGGAGGAGGCCCGTCTCCTGTAGCGTGTCATGGACGACTACATGAACACGCACGACGAGCGGCAGTGGGACGGCCTGGAGGAGGCCATGGCCCTCTCTGCCGCCGGGGACGTCGCCTTCCCGGAGCTGCAGCTGGCGGCCGCCAAGGAGGAGCCGATGGAGGAGGACTCGCCCGCGTTCGAGAATCTCCTGGGCCAGGGGTGGGGCTGGTCGTGCACTGTGCCGGAGATGGCCGCCGACCTGGGCGTGAACTGGTGCCCCACTCTGGAGCGGGAGGCGTCGCCGCGGGAGGAGGTGGTGCACGCACCTCCGGCCGTCCAGCCCGCCCCCGTCCACCACGCACCGCCGGCCCACCTATGGACGCCGCCGGAGTACGTCGACCTCGTCAGCGACGACGACGACACCGGCGGCCAGTGAAGACGGCGACGGCCACGGCACCGACGGGCGCGGCAGGAATGCGCCGGAGGAGTTTTTTTATTTTATTATTATGTTAATTATGAATCCGGGCCTTTTAAGTGGCCGTTGAAACTGGGCCTTTTTGTGGCCAACCCATATATATGTTTTATGTTTTTCTAAAATGCGTTTATTTGCTTTTTTAGTTATTTTAATTATTATTTTTAATCCCGTCCATCCCGAACACGATTTGAGGTGCGGCCGCGCGGTGCGCGCATGCACGACCCAATGGACACAGCCGGACACAGGCGTACCCATCGGCGCCCTAAAGGGACAGATTCGGGGCAATCCGCACGTCCGTTTGGGGTCGCGCGGTGGAGTTGGCCTTAGAGGCAGAGGGTTGGGCCCAGCCCAAACTCCCAAGTCCCAACCCATGCCACCGCCCGCGTGCGCCGTCATGCTACTGTCGGGCTCGGGGACGCGGCACCCCGTGCATCCACACGTACGCACCCACGCACGACTGTGCCACTCAAACTCTCACGGGCTCGAATGTCAGATTCGGACTCACGGCCCCGCTCGCCGTCCACGTCCAGTCCAGAGGGGAAGTATCCACGGCGGTGCATGCTCGGATCTCAGTTACTACAGCAGGGGCAGGAGCACATCGAGATCATGCATCGTCGTGCGTTCGTCGATCTCGATCGATCCCCGGTCGTGCGTTCGCCGTCCGTCCCGATCGGTCCATGGCGCTATCCCTAGACGACTGGACCAGGGATAACAGGGCGGTGTCGGCATCCATCGGCGGTCCATGCAGCAGGAAACATGGACCCGATTGCTCGCTCTAGCCATTCGAGCGAGACATGTCAGGCTCGACGGCCGGCCGGTGAGCCGGTGACACGCCGGAATGTGGACGTGACAGGCAAGCCCCTATGTGCAAGGTCGCTGTGCTCGTATGAACAGCGGCCGGCCGGGCCGAGGGCGGCAGGACCCTCCTAGCCTTGCCTGATCGAGATGGCTGGTCGTCGGTCTGCCCCGATTTCTCACTCGCGCACGCCACGCATGGCCATGGCCTCACAAGTGTGGCGTGCATGGATCAGTCGGTGTTCAATCGAGACTGTAGGCACCTGCTCCCTCCGCTCCGATCACCGAAACGGAAAACCGAAAACAGGACACCTGAGAATGATGGGTGGCGCGTGGCGGTGTCCCCTGCTCCCCTGCGCCTCCTCCCTCATGGGCAACAAATGGAAATGAGCGACTCTCATCTTGGTTGGCATTCAAGTACAGTGTGACAGATCCGTTTGCCTAACCAGTACTCTCTACGTCCCAAATAGTATCAAAAAACGTCTTACATTTCGGGACGGAGGGAGTATTTTTTTATACATATTTTTTCCTTGAGCTGATTTTCGTATTATTACTATTATGGCTATTTTGATAACAGCTTTTTTTCTATAAACATAGTATAAACGCAGGCGTCCACATGCACGCACAGCCACGAGAGACCGAGCAAGCAAATCTTAAGATTGACAAAGTCACCCTAGACATAGGGAAAGATGCGCTCCCACTGAAAAAATACCGCCGAAAAATTTGAAATAAATTCAGAAAATGCGAACACCCGTGTCAAAAGGTCTAGAACTTGAAACTGGATGTGTTACGATTCCACATGAGTTACACCTCCCAGTTTGCATTTCCCACAAAAAAAAAACTGTACTTCCAAGTGTGTGAACACCCCACGCACTTGAAAACAGCTCGGTTCACTTCACATAGGAATCAGGGGGAAACACTAGCAGGTTTCAAGCATGATATGTGCTGTATTCGTCTCTGGTGGCGTACGTGAACATGGCAATTTGCGCCAGTTGAGTGAGACATGAAGCATCACTAGGACACAAGTTATATAGAAATTAACAGATATCGCCCGTCCAGTTGGACTGTTGGAGGAAGGTCCCGTGCATGCAGCCAAAGGCAAAGGAAGTCGCTTCACGTCTGATGTGGCTGGCTCACCACTTGGCATGTAACATTATTTTATTTTACTAGTAAAAAATAGTCTACTGGTGCAGTGCACGGCGGATCATATCCTGATTCCCAAGTGGAGCTCAGGGATCGCTGTGCATCGACTGCTCTGTCTGAAACAGCAGATTTAACTGTGGGAAGCTGTACAGATCCAAGAAAATGCCATAGGGCCAAACCATAACTGTACACATATACAATGCACAGCTCGAAAAATGCCCCCCACCTTGCGAGCCAAGCAGAGTAGCAACAAGCATTTTGCAGTCACTTTTTGGTTTGGACAAAAATATAAATCGGCAGGAATATCAAGTAACTTCCACTGTCCTTATCTTCCTTTCATTTCAAATACAAATCTTCGCTTCGCCGCACAAGTTTTTTCTAAATCTTCGTTGGTAAGAGCCTATCGAAAAATGGAAGTCAAACCACCAGAAGCTAGCGGGCACATCCACAGTTCAAACCCAAATTATCTAGGAATATTCTATATCTACTAAACACCCACCTATTGTTCGACAATTTGCTAACTTGTATATTATCCAATTTGTATAAATATTTAAGCTAGATAGATGCTTTGGAAGACAGGCAACTTGTGGGAGGGCGGCGGTTGGTCAAAAGTCAAAGCACACGGACGCATATAACGCGAATTCGGCGACTTGAAAGACAAACAAAACAAGAAGAAAAAACTCTTCACAGATAGATATGGGATGCACACACGAGCTCATTTCATTATGGCACATGGCAGAGTAAATAACTGGCGATAACCACTAGTTTTTGTATATGCAGCACATGCATATGGTTGGTTAGCTAAGCAACGCCAATCAGCATTGCTTGCTGAGGTTGGAAAGGCGACGGCTTATAAGATTTGATGAAAACAATTTAGCAAATTAGAGTCGCGACAAAAAGGCACGAAAGCCTCGACGATATCTAGCTGGATTCCCGCTCGAAAAGAATGCCAAGTCATCGCCGTGAAATGGACAGCGATCACATCAGGAATTAGGTTACAGCGGCATCAGGACAAGTGGCTTAGCTGTGGGCAGCAATGTGATGAACGTGGAGGAATGAGTTGATTACGGGATTAAACCAAGCGGAATTGGTCTGAAAGAGAATTGAGATGCGTATAGAATTGCTATCCTGATGTTTGGCTGTGTTTTGTTTACAGTTACGCAGCGTCACATGCCAATAATTCCTTCCACTCGTTCTGTCCAGTGAGATGACAGGACGATTGGAATATTTTGCCCATCAAGATAGGCTCAACTAGAAATACAGACAGCTGAAATTCACCTTACAGTTCAAGATGTTTATATTGCTGCAGCATGAAGTACAGCTTTTACTAAAGTACTCCCTCCGTTCTGATTTACTCGTCGTGGTTTTACTTCAAATTTGAACTAAAACCACGACGAGTAAATCAGAACGGAGGGAGTAAAAGACAGCCTTATGTAATTATCTGAAAATGGTCCGTGTTCTATCTTCTTCCTCTACTGGACCATCCAAATCATTTGATGTAAGACAAAGGCCAGTTTATCTCGATGAAAGAAAAAGGAAAAGGCCACTTTATAGCATTGCAATCTTCGATTAGATGTGCTTGGTAAGGGTAGTTTTTTATCAAGGGAAACTAATTTCAGTTTACAGTGAAAATGTTTATATGGATGCATCACGAAGGACCGTTTTTTTAGAGGAAAAGCGACAACGTTATCTAGTTATCTGAAAGCGGCCCATGCTCTAGCTTCCTCTAGCTCTATGGACCACCTAACTTGTTGCTGTCAAACCAAAAGTTTGTTGCAACTTGCAAGAAACATTGACACCATCTCTTTTTTGTGCGTGGAGAAAACATTGCCATCATCTAGAAGACGATTCAGCAGATTCACTGGCTAGTTTTCTGCTAAGCCCAAGTCAGCCTAGTGAACTATTCAACATGAAAGCCCACTCATTTTCTCAGCCCAACAGGGTATGAACTCTGCTGTACTCCAATGAAGAAGCTATATCCAGGATGGATGATGGCATGATGCCCACAAAGAAAAAGGTTCCCATGATGAAATGGCAACCCAACTTCATCTCAGGATGGCTAACATCTAAGGACTCAAATGAACTTCAAGCATTGTTTTTTCCAGTTAAAACAAAGTTTAAGCATTGCATCGGTCCAGCCTTCCATACAACCATCCCATTAACGGCTCTCTGGAACAGTTCAATTTCACTACAAATCGCACAGCAGCGAAGAAGGCAACACAAGACGAAAATACACAGCCCAGGAGCATCGCATTCTCCACTGCAGCAATCTATAATTACTCAGGGAGCCAAGTAGCTTACCTGGCTACCATCATCAGTCAGGTCACATGACAACCAAGAAAATAAGCTGGCTTACCCATCTCGTTGATCTCCGTCCTTTTGAACCCAGACTTTCACTGTCTTGTCGTTGTCAAGAGCTCCTGATGCAATCATGTTCTCCTTAGGGTGGCATGACACAGCAATGACCGTGTCGCTATGCCCTTCCAGTTTCTGCACGATCTTCCTTGACTGAAGATCCCACATGTAGACACACTTGTCTTCAGAGCCACTCACAATATACTTGCCATTGGTGATAGAAAATGCTGCCGGAATGCAATATTTTGTGTTCACATGGCCAGTGTACGTCTTCAAGAACTTCCCAGCTGAAAAATTCCAGAGCCTCTGCATAAGTGAACAATATGTGAGCCGTTATCCTGTGATAAGTTCATCAAGGTAGGTTGCTAGATACTCACTGAAACAAGACCAGTTGATGTTTTTATTTTTTTTGACAGATGCCACTACAAACATAGGTGTTATTGTAATATGTTTAATAATCCGCCCAAAAACACATTAAAGTTATGACTTGGCAATGAAGTAAAATCATAAGCTATCTGAAATTATCCCAATATGCATGGAGTGGTCCACAAGCATGATAAGGAGCAGGGCAAAATTATCTGGGAACATACACCAGACATGGCAATGCCTATGTTAAAAGAACACCTGTGTGTAAAATAGCTAGAGCATTGTAGTACTCTAAGGATATGGAACTACTAGAAGAGGGCCACGATGATCACGATGTTGACAAATTATAATCGATTGCAGTACAGAAAATGGTCTTTCTTAAAGCAGGGATGGTGGCATGGGTCAAGGCACTCTCTCCAGGGTCTGATTCATATGACACTCCGCTACGTTAGACAGCTAATGATTGATGCGGCTCTAACGATGTGCTTTGCACAACACCTTCACCCTTAAGAATCTTATATGTAATGTAAAAGAATATTAACAGACAACAGCTTCTTTTAGTTTCTTTCCATCCTGTTGGTGAAAAACATGGTTTATGATCTCCATGCTGTAAAGATATACAAGGTCCTGCCGATTGGCCAGCACATCTTTATAGAGAACTGATTGCAAAAAGAATTGTATCTAAGAAGCGCAGAATCTATTGAACAGTCAGGACTGCCACCAGAAATTTTGGCGCCCCTACATATGGCTGAAGAAGGGCATAGCATGATAGAAGTCAATTATCAACTCAAGGTATTTTGCATAAATGAACTGTAAAAGAAATGAACTTCCACACGGAGAACCCTCACAACCCAAACATGAGTAACTGCTCTCGGCAATCTCACTCAGATCTTCCAACTGTGGTCAAACACTGGGGATAGTTGATGTGACCCCCCCCCCCCCCTCCTCCTCCTCCTCTAATGGCACAACTTAGTCTGTTAATTTATTTTGACAGAGTGGATCCGGACCGCCACTTCATTTTCTGTTTTTCTGCTGGGGTCAGGTCTCGCCTAGCGGACTTTAAACCAGCACTTCATTTTCTGTTTTTCTGCTGGAGTCAGGCCTCACTTAACAGACTTTAAAACTTATAAGCAAAATGCAACGATACAAGAAAATATTGAACTTTAATGTTAGAAATAATTATACATCAGGAAATGATAGGTCAAAATAACAAAAAAAAATCAAATTCACGGCAGCTATAGCCTATAAAATGGCAACATGGCTGGGAAGAAAGCATTGGAATTAGTTGGATAGTGGAAGTAACTACTACCTAGATAACTTTGTGAATTTGGTATCAATAGCAATTAGCAAGCAATCATTTCGAATGTGCAATTACTACCTACCGAAAAAAGTGTTACTATCAGAAAGAGTCAGGGTAACATGTATCTACCAAACCTGCCGTGCCGGTGAACCCGGGTTAAATAACATACAGAGTCCATTTGGATTTTGGAAGGGACATCATTTCCCCATTTTGACCTGTGGTATGCAGGTCCCATTGCTGAGAACGGAAAATGTCAAAGAACCAACAAATTGCTAAGCAGTGGATTGAACCCACAACCCCCAAACACTCATTTCTTTTCTTCCACAGTTCCACTGCGGTAGTTGTGTGCCTATGGCTATCCTGAAGTTGCTGAAGCATTTATCTTTACTAAAAGAACAAGTTTGGGAGATTTGGATTTCTTAGTAAAATGCCTTTTGGAGATCTTAGCAAAGAAGGGCGGGCCTAGCGCAGTGGTAGAGTCTCTCCATGGCCCGGAGATCCTGGGTTTGAACCAACCTCCTTGCAAAATTATTATGTAAGGGTAAGGCTGTCTAGAAATTCCCTTGCCCAGACCCCACCTTGTGTGGGAGCTTTCAACACTGGGTACGCCCTTTTTTTCGAAATATTAGCAAGTTCCAATTTATCTTCAAAACAAGAAAAAAAATCGCAGGATAGAACAAGGTACAATTATTGCTCTATTAATGTCCATCACATATTCTATCACGAATTTTTCAAATTCACAGCAGCTATATAATGGCAACATGGCTAGGAAGGGAAGCATTGGAATTAGTTGAATAGTGGAAGTACCTAGATAACTTCGTGAATTTGATATCAATAGCAATTAGCAAGCAAACATTTCGAATGTGCAACTACTACCTACCTAAAGAAAGTGTTATTATCAGAAATAATCATGGTAACATATCAAACCTGCCATACAGGTAGACTCTGATTAAATAAGAGTCCATTTGGATTTTGAGAGGGATAAAATAAATTAGATCCTATTACTACCTAACACCCTTTTCCCATTTTGACCTGTGGTATGCAGGTCCCATTGCCGAGAATGGAAAATATCGAAGAACCAACAAATTGCTAAACAGTGGATCAAACCCACAATCGGACACCCCAAACACTCATTTGTTTTCTTCCACCGCGGTAGTTGTGTGCCTATGACTATCCTGCAGTTGCTGAAGCCTTTATCTTTACTAGGAAAACAAGTTTGGGAGATTTGGGTTTCTTAAAAAAAATCCGCTTTTTGGAAATCTTAGGAGGGTCCAATTTATTTTCAAAACAAGGAGATTTTGCAGGATAGGACAACGTACAGATATTGCTCTATTAATGTCTTATCTCATGTAGGCTTTGCCACTTATATATCCACCCCTACCCCCTCCCCCTGCCTAAAAATAAAATTCCAGCCCATCCTACGCTCATGGCAAGAGTTTAACATAACCCCTAATATAACAATTCCCAAATAATCTGTCTCTTGTCCTTCAATGTATGCACTCACAGCACTACAAGAGAACAGAATCACCTAACTAGTATTGTGACCATTGTTTATAAGGCGTTCCGCCTTGGACGCTTAGGCGGCAAGGCGGCGCCCTGGCAGTACCTTACAATTATGCCGCTTTAGGCTCTTAGGCGTCAGGGCGATTGGTGTTCGCCTTAGGTCGCCTTACCGCCTTATAAACAATGGTTGTAACCTTCAACTCAGCTGTGACTACAGCGATGTCACAAAAATTGACACCGCGGGCTACACAGTCACTGTGCAACGTGATATCAAAGAAAGTGCAAATCTACACCCAGCACCATGTCACAATCATTGAAGCATCTACAACACTTACCTCTAGGGGATTGTGATCACATCAACTGTGGAAGGAGATGATGAATAAAAAAGGATTAGTTAACCAAAGTATTTTATTTTTTTGGCAAACTACCAAAGTATATTGAAGCCCGATAAAAATATCAATAGCTTCTTATGCTAAAATGGAAAAGACAGTTGGCTATGTGCAATTCCACATATTTAATTACTTCTCAAGAATCATATGACTATATCAGGCAGTTGCAAAACAGACAACAGGCATACAGCCAAAAGAAACGAACTACTGATTGATGTCCCAGCCATGTCAATTTACTGCAAAAAGACATAGCAAATCTTTATCACCAGAACAATCACCACACAAATGTACTTAGGCACATCAAAATCAAATCATGAAAGGAAGTTGAATTTCGAGCTTTCTGCATTTCTCAACAGAAATATTCCCACCAATCTCATTGTTCTAATGAAGACAAAAAACAAATACTACCTCCGTCCGGAATTACTTGTCGCTTAAATGGATGTATCTAGCACTATATTTTAGAGCTAGATATATCAATTTCAGCGACAAGTAATTCAGGATGGAGGGAGTATTACCCTCATCTGTATCATCTCAAGATTGCAGACAACACTGCAAAATGATGCAGTTTGTAGAAATTATTAACAAGCCATGCTTCGCTTTTTTCCATATTCTAGAGCATAGGAAGAATGGTAGCACTAACTCCAACATAATCACAAAATTTTCAACTCTACTTAGCATAGTGCAGACCGAACGATGTGCAGAGCACTCACTCAATCTTCTCCATTGCAAAATCACATATTACTGCAAGTTCAAGTTCATGTCATGCTGTGAAGTACAAAAATTGTATTGCGGCGGGTCTAATACCTCCAACCCGAAGAGTACCTTGCTTGGTGGCACCTCACTGGGACTCCCAGTTTGCATATTCTCCCAAGACTAGACTTAATGGAACTGATAGAATCAGGCTATGGCTAAGATTAACTGAGCTTGCAAGCCTCGTTAAAAGGGGAGCTTAAAAAAAGGGCAGCCCAGTGCACTTAGCTCCCTCTTGCGCAGGGTCCGGGGAAGGTCCAACCACTTTGGGTCTTTTGTACGCAGCCATTTCCTACATTTCTGCAAGAGGCTGTTTCCTGGACTCGAACCCGTGACCTCATGTTCACAGGGAAACAGCGATGCGCGCCAAGGCATTAAAAGGGGAGCTTAACATGTAAAAAATAACTCCTCGAAGCAGCACCGACATAAGTCCCCAGTATAAGCAACGTCAATAAAGCATCATCTATGGTGCACGCTCTGTCTGGACTAAGTGCCTGCATCGGCTCTACGAACAACCTCAAAGCTATTAATCCCCTCCTAGTTTCCTCGTGGCACTCTGTCCCTTGTGCCCACAAAAATGTACTTGTAGTGTTCTGTTGCTATTGCAACTAGTGATGTTCTTCCTAGCTAAAAAATGTCAACTGCTAATGGTTAACCTAGCTATCAGAACAATCAGACATTCAATAACAACATAACTGATAATTGCAATTTCACATATGCTGCCAGCTGGAAAGGTCTCTTCAACCTAGCTAAAGAGAGCAATCAAACATTCAATAACAACACAATTGATAATTGCAATTTCACATATGCTGCGAGCTGGAAAGGTCTCTACAATAACAGAATGAGGAGAGATTCTGAATAACTCACCAGGGTGCTATCAAGGGTGGATGCAAGCACGAACTTGCCATTGGGGGAGAACTTGGAGTAGGACACGGGCGGGCTCTCGTCATCGATGAGGGTCTTGACGCAGTGCCCGGTGGCTGCGTCCCAGATGCGGCAGAGCCCGTCGTAGCTTCCCGACACGATCATGGCCCCGTCCCGGTCGAAATCGACGGCGGTGACGGGCTCGGAGTGGGCGGGCAGCACGCGGAGGCTCCGGCCGGACCTGACCTCCCAGACGCGCACCGTCTCGTCGAAGGATCCCGAGGCGAGCACGTTGCCGTGGGGGCTGAAGGCGACGCAGAAGGCGTAGTTGGTGTGGCCGGCGAGGGTCTTGACGAGGCGGGCGCCGCCGCCGGCGCCCAGGTCCCAGATGCGGACGGTGCGGTCGTCGGAGGCGGAGGCGAGGAGGCGGCCGTCGGGGGAGAAGGAGAGATCGGAGACGCCCTCCTCGTGGCCCTCGAGCTCGGCGACGAGGGAGAGGTCCGCCGAGGACCAGACGCGGAGGAGCTTGTCGGCGGAGGCGGAGGCGAGGAGGCGGCCGTCGGGGGAGAACTTGACGGCGGAGACGGCGCGGCGGTGCCCGGCGAGGGTCGCGCGGAGGGCGTACCCCGGGGACGCCGGGGTCTCGTCTGCATCCGGCGCCGCCATTGCCGCGAACCAGAAAGAAAAAGGGTTTGGGGTTTTGTAATTTGGGTGCGGTGCGGTGGTCTGTTGAGTTGGGGAACCACGGCGAGGGTCGAGGGACGCGTGCGGCGTGCCGGAAGCTCCGGAGTTTTAATGGGCTTTAGACGGGCAAGGCGGTGTAGACTGGGCTTCAGATATCTGTTGGTCCTGGGAGTTCTCTTTAGCGACTTTAGACGGCCCAATTCATTTGTTTTACCAACTGCACAGCAGAGCATACTTTTTTTTCCAGAGCTTTTTTCCCTCTCGCTAGGGTTCCTCTCTTGGTGGGGACGACCGGCATAGAGATCATGTTTCCCTGACCTTGATCCTCCATTTCCTCAACTGCTTGGACTGACTAGGGGGCGATTCCGGATCGCGTTCCGATCTTGGCGCTGAGTTTCTGGAGATCAATGGAGACTAGGGTTTGGGTGGCCTGTGGAATTATTATTATTATTATTATTATTATTATTATTATTATTATTATTATTATTATTATTATTATTATTATTATTATTGATTTAGATAGGAATCATGGAGTCGATCGGTCCGGCTTAGGGAAATCTGATCAGATCGAGCTAGAGGCAATGATGAAGGAATTGGCGTTTCGGGAGGAGGACATGAATGGCGTCGTCTTCGAGCAGGAGGAAGCGCCACCGCCTGAGGCGACATGATGGATAGCGGTAGTGTGGGTGGATGTGGATAAACCCTATGTTGGACCTCGTTAATAAATTTGCCCCTTTAGTGTTGTGCATGGTGGAAACTCAGTTATGGAAAACCAAAATAGAAAACTTGCAAGATCTTTTGGTTATGATAATTGTTATGCTCTCTCAAGTGATTAGGCAATTCATGAAGAGATTTTCTAGAGCCTTTTATTCGTATATTCTTTTATTGGTAGCTTCCTGGCCGACTTGGAGGTCATCTCATCACATGCCCAGGACCCAGTGGGAGCTCACTAGACTAGACCTATATGTCCCAGATTGATGCCCCACCCTAACACACGATGAATAAAAAATGTTGATGGAGTTGTTTCTAGGCCTAAGAACCGAAGGGTGGTGGCCGCTATCTGTTGCAATTTTGGCGCATATATCAATGATCTTCAATGCTTGCTTTAGTATTCCTGACCCGGCTACCTTTTGAAGCCTTGGTGTGTAGAAAAGGTCTTGCCCTCGTAGCAGATTTGCAGTTACAACACTACATCATTGCATAGGTTTATCAGGAAGTGGTCAACGCCATCAACAACGGATTCCACCCTAGCTACCTTACCGCCCTCATGGAGATTAATCAACATATGAGAGACTTTAATGAAGTTTGCTTTAGACATGAAGATTGGACGTCAAATACGCATGCTCATGATCTAGCTCACAATTATCTTTATGTTATTAATGGACACCATTTGTGGCTCTTGAACTCCGTAGACATTGCTATTCCATTGAATAATAAAGAGAGTAGATTTCCCCTCAAGAAAAAAAACTAGTTGACCCTACTAAAAAGAAATACTTGTACCAGTTGATTCTAAAAATAAGATTGATCCTTTCAGAAAAATGATACCAATTTGGGGCAGCAACTTATCGAAGATGTCTCGACTCAAAAAAGAAAAAGAAAAAGTTATCGTTGTTATCAGGGTCCTCCACAATCATCTACGTTAGTTCCCCTCATATCATGTGGCCTCCCGTCATATCTTCAACAAACAGGGTCTTCCTTTCATGAGGCCTTCATTCACATCCCATTGTGGTTTTCACTGGCAACGTCGAGGAGTTGGTGATGTTTTAGCTCCTATTCGTCTCATCGCGGTCATGGTCTTCCCTTTTAGTGGCCCAGTGATGAATCAACAGCTTGACGACTTGTCTTTTGATGAGTGTCACTGGTCACGGTCTGTTCAACAGTATAAGAGCATCTACAGCCGGACTTGGATAATTAGGCCCCTCAAACGCCTGCGGACGCGTCCGGGTGTGTCTGCGGGCATTGACTGGGCACCCCTCAAATGTTGTCTGGGTTGGAAAAGGCGCTAGGCGTAAGCGAGGCGGTGGGCCTTCACCTAGCGCCTAGGTGGCGCTTAAGCGACCTAGTCGTAGCCTAGGCGAACGTACAATTTTGACTATCTAGGTATCTGTTGAGTATTACAACTGTGTTGATATTAATTCAGAGCATATAGGTGAGTAAAACCCAGCTAGTGCCTTTGGAATATGGGACATTTGGCCTGTCTATGCAATATGGCATGATTTATTGATTAAGTGGAGAAATTCTTGCTTGTAGTGCCTAGAGTTTCACTTATGCCCCAGGCGAGGCGTTTCGTCATTGCGTAGCGCCAAAGCGTGCCTAAGCGCCTCCTAGGTGTTGCCTTTTCCAACAGAACTCACCGCACATCCACATACCTCAAATTCTGATCTGCAAATCCATGCACGTCGATCATACGATACAAATTGTCTGAATTCCAAAGTTCAAAACAAAGCAAAGCATAGCATAGTTCAACAAACCGGACATGCCAAAATAAATCAATGTCCGAGCGTGACAGATGGCATCGGATCGCTGACCGGACGCCTAATCCGAGCGAAATGCGTCGTGCTCCAGGTGGAATGCGTCCTGCTCGTCCTGCTCTGCCTGCATTCGGTGTAATGATACGTCTCCAACATATCTATAATTTTTGATTGTTCCATGCTGTTATATTATCATTCTTGGATGTTTTGCAATCATTTTATAGTCATTTTATATCATTTTTTGGTACTAACCTATTGACATAGTGCCAAGTGTCAGTTGCTGTTTTCTGCATGTTTTTTACATCACAGGAAATCAATACCAAACAAAGTCCAAACACAGCAAAAAAAATTG
Organism: Aegilops umbellulata; assembly: GCA_032464435.1. NCBI lineage: Eukaryota > Viridiplantae > Streptophyta > Magnoliopsida > Poales > Poaceae > Aegilops > Aegilops umbellulata. The sequence goes on from CP136059.1 coordinate 257,371,363, forward strand.
TGGATTTTTTTGGACCAGAAGACATCCAATGGGCCGGAGAAACACCTGGTGAGTGCTCTGAGGGGAGCACAACCCACCAGGGCATGCCTGGGGGGCCAAGCGTGCCCAGGTGGGTTGTGCCCACCTCGGGTGCCCCCCGAACCGCCTCTTTGCTCTACAAATACCTCAATATTCCAGAAACCCTAGGGGAGTCGACGAAAAATCAATTCCAGCTGCTGCAAGTTCCAGAACCACCAGATCCAACCTAGACACCATCTCGGAGGGGTGCATCGTGTCCATTGGTGCCTCTTCGATGATGCGTGAGTAGTTCTTTGTAGACCTACGGGTCCGTAGTTAGTACCTAGATGGCTTCCTCTCTCTCGTTTGGTTCTCAAGACAATGGTCTCTCGGAGATCCATATGATGTAACTCTTTTTGCGGTCTGTTTGTTGGGATCCGATGAACTTTGAGTTTATGATCAGATCTATCTTTTTATCCATGAAAGTTATTTGAGTCTTCTTTGATCTCTTATATGCATGATTACTTATAGCCTCGTATTTCTTCTCTGATATTTGGGTTTTGTTTGGCCAACTTGATCTATTTATCTTGCAATGGGGAGAGGTGCTTTGTGATGGGTTCGATCTTACAATGCTTGATCCCAGTGACAGAAAGGGAACTGACACGTATATATCGTTGCTGTTAAGGATAACAAGATGGGGTCTATTTCTAGATAAATGGATCTTGTCTACATCATGTCATCGTTCTTATTGCTTTACTCTATTTTTTCATGAACTTAATACACTAGATGCATGCTGGATATCAGTTGATGTGTGGAGTAATAGTAGTAGATGCAGGCAGGAGTCGGTCTACTAATTTTGGACGTGTTGCCTTTATAATGATCATTGACTGGATATCGTCATGATTATTTGAAGTTATATCAATTGCCAAACAGTAATTTGTTCACCCACTGTTTGTTATTTTTCTCAAGAGAAGCCACTAGTGAAACCTACGGCCCTCGGGTCTTTTGTTTATTATATTTGCCTTTCCGATCTATTTTCTTTTGCTTTTTTTAGATCTATTAAACCAAAAATACAAAAATACCTTGCTGCACTTTATTTTATTTGACGTTCGATCTATCAATATTTACAACTCTCTCACATCCGTTTGCCAATTTCTGGCGCCGTTGCCGAAAGGGATTGACAACCCCTTTTACACGTTGGGTTGCGAGTATTTGTTATTTGTGTGCAGGTGCTGTTTACGTAGTGTTGCTTGGTTCTCCTACTGGTTCGATAACCTTGGTCTCATCACTAAGGTAAATACCTACCATCGCTATGCTGCATCATCCTTTCCTCTTTGGGGAAACACCGACGTAGTTCTAGCAGACATCAAAAGGAATTTTCTCGCACCATTGCTGGGGAGGATCAAGTCAAGATAGTCTCCCAGCCACGTGCCATGTAACACCCCCAGTGTCAAGCTATAGTAATCTCCCCCTAATGGTGTCATGTCATCACCTTTTTGCTAATCCATTTGTCACTTGATCAAAATTCAAATCAAACTCAAATTTAAAATAAAGTAAAAATAATATTTATTCAAAAAGCAAAATAAAAATGTTCATTATATTACAAATAATCAATGAGTAATTGTCATGGTGAAACCAACATTTTGTAAAGTGGTTGAGTGCCCTAAAATAATTAAAACAGGGGCCAAAACCTTATTTAAAATGTCTTTTCTAAATAATGAAAATGCAAATTGTTTTTATTAAATCCCCAACACTTTGTGGCAGTGCCAAAAATTACTATATCAATAGTGGGCCAAGTCCCTTATTTTATAAAACTCAATTGTTTTTGGTTTTAAAAGAAAACAGAAGTTCAATAAAAAAACAAAAAAAGAATAAAAAGAAAAGGAAAGGAAACAAAAAAAGATAAAACATGGCACTTTACACTTGAGGCCCAAGTGCAAGCGCCAGGCCCAGCCCAGACACCCTAGCTATCAACCCTAGCCCATCTACTCGATCCCCATCTCTCTCCCTCGCTGTCCTGAACCCCTACTCCCTCTTGATCCTCGACTCCTCCCAACCGTTCCCCTCACTCCCTTGCGCCATCGCCTCCTCGTGCGACCCGCACGGCCGCCGGCCATGGAGGCCCCCGCGCTGGCCCGTAGCTTCACCATGGTCGCCGCCATCCTCCCCCCCGCTGCTGGCTGCCCCTGCCGTCAGCGCCGCCCACGCTATACCTCAACTCCCACGCGCACCTCGTCCTCCTCCTCGCCCCGTGCCGAAGCCGTCGTTCCCGCGCCGCGCCTCTGCCATGGCCTTGATACATCTCCAACGTATTTATAATTTTTTATTGTTCCATGTTGTTATATTATCATTCTTGGATGTTTTACAATCATTTTATAGCAACTTTATATCATTTTTTGGGACTAACCTATTGACATAGTGCCCAGTGTCGGTTGCTGTTTTTCGCTTGTTTTTACTTCACGAATATCAGTTCCAAACGGAGTGCAAATGCAGCGAAACTTTTGGGGATTTTTTTTGGACCGGAGGACACCCAGTGGGCCAAAGGTGTACCAGAGGGGAGGCCCGAGGTGGGCACAACCCGCCAGGGCACGCCCGCACCGCCTCTTCGCCCTATAAATCCCCAAATATTCCAGAAACCCTAGGGGAGTCGACGAAACACAATTCCAGCCATCGCAAGTTCCAGAACCATGAGATCCAACCTAGACACCATCACAGAGGGGTTCATCATCCTCATTGGTGCCTCTCCGATGATGTGTGAGTAGTTCACCATAGACCTACGGGTCTGTAGGCAGTAGCTAGATTCCTTCCTCTCTCTCTCTCTCTTGATTCTCAATACAATGGTCTCTTGGAGATCTATTTGATGTAACTCATTTTGCGGTGTGTTTGTTGGGATCCGATGAACTTTGAGTTTATGATCAGATTTATATCCATGAATATTACTTGAGTCTTCTTAGATCTCTTATATGCATGATTATTTATAGCCTCGTATTTCTTCTTCGAATCTTTGGTTTAGTTAGGCCAACTGATGTCTACTACGCAACTTTATTCTTGTAGACTCGTGTTGGGCCTCCAAGCGCAGAGTTTTGTAGACAGTAGCAATTTTCCCTCAAGTGGATGACCTAAGGTTTATCTATTCGCGGGAGGCGCAGGATGAAGATGGTCTCTCTTAAACAACCCTGCAACCAAATAACAAAGAGTATCTTGTGTCCCCAACATACCAAATACAATGGTAAATTGTATAGGTGCACTAGTTCGGCGAAGAGATGGTGATAAACGTGTAGTAATTATAGTAGATATTGATTTTTGTAATAGGAACAATAAAAAACAGCAAGGTAGAAAGTATCAAAAGTGAGCACAAACGGTATTGCAATGCTTGAAAATGAGGCCTAGGGTCCATACTTTTGCTAGTGCAATCTCTCAATAATGCTAATCTAATTGGATCATATAACCATCCCTCCACGTGTGATGAAGAATCACTCCAAAGTTCATATCTAGCGGAAAACATAAGAAGAAATTGTTTGTAGGGTACGAAGCCCCCTTAAAGTTATTCTTTCTGTTCGATCTACTCAAGAGCTCGTACTAAAATAACACAAAGTTATTCTTTCCGTTTGATCTATCCAAGAGTTCGTACTAAAATAACACCATATGATACGCATCAACCAACTCTAATGTCACCTAGATACTCCAATGTCACCACAAGTATCCATGAGTTAATTATACGATACGCATCAAACAACTTCAGATTCATTATACTCGATCCAACACAAAGAACCTCAAAGAGTCCCTAAGATTTATACCGGAGAAACAGAAGACAAGAACGTGCGTCAACCCCTATGCATAGATTACCCCAATGTCACCTTGGGAATCTGCGAGTTGAGTGCCAAAACACATCTCAAGTGAATCAATATAATACCCCATTGTCACCACGGGTATTCATATGCAAGACATATATCAAGTGCTCTCAAATCCATAAAAGTATTCAATCCGATAAAAACAAAATCTCAAAGGGAAAACTCAATTCATCACAAAAATATAGAGAGGGAGAAACACCATATGATTCAACTATATTAACAAAGCCCGCGATACATCAAGATCGTGCCATCTCAAGAACATGAGGGAGAGATTAAACACATCGCTACTGGTAAAAACCCTTGGCCCCGAGGGTGGACTACTCCCTCCTTGTCATGGTGGCCGTCGGGATGATGAAGATGGCCACCGGTGATGATTTCCCCCTCCGGCGGAGTGCCAGAATGGGGTCTAGATTGGTTTTTCGTGGCTACAGAGGCTTGCGGCAGAGGAACTTCTGATCTAGGGTTATTTCTCATGGTTTCTCTATTTATAGGATTTTTCAGCGTTGGAATCACGCGAAGATGGGCCTCGAGGTGAGCACAACCCACCGGGGCTCGCCTGGGCCCCCTGGCATGCCCCGGTGTCTTGTGCCCTACTCCTTCACCTTCTGGTCCTTCCACAAAGCTTCGGGGGTCTCTTTTGTTCCAAAAAAAATCGTAAAAAAGTTTTAGCTTATTTGGAGAACTTTCATTTCTACACAAAAAACAACACCACGGTAGTTCTGCTGAAAACAACGTCAGTCCGGGTTAGTTCCATGCAAATCATACCAAAACCATATAAAATTATTGTAAAAATGGCATTAATACTTCATAAATTATAGATACGTTGGAGACGTATCACCAACTAGATCGATTTTCTTGCCATGGGAAGAGGTGCTTTGTGATGTGTTTGATCTTGCGGTGTTCTTTCCCAGTGACAGAAGGGGCAACAAGACACACATGTATCATTGCTATTAAGGATAACAAGATGGGGGTTATTCCTGTATGAATAGATCTCTTCTACATCATGTCATCGTTCTTATTGCATTACTCCGTTTTTCCATGAACTTAATACACTAGATGCATGCTGGATAGCGGTCGATGTGTGGAGTAATAGTAGTAGATGCAGGCAGGAGACGGTCTACTAATCATGGACGTGATGCCTATATATTGATCATTTCCTTGGATATCGTCATAATTATTCGATCTTCTATCAATTGTCCAACAATAATTTGTTTACCCACTGTGTGCTATTTCTCGAGAGAAGCCACTAGTGAAATCTACGGCCCCCGGGTCTATTCTTTATCATATTTGCTTTGAGGTCTATTTTTATTTGTTTCTGTTTTCAGATCTATTATTCCAAAAACCCCAAAATACCTTGGTGTACTTTTTTATTACTTATTTTATTTTGTGTTTTATCGAGATCTATTTATCCAATCTACACAAATTTTATCCCGTCAACTTGACAATTTCTGGCGCCGTTACCCGAAGAGAGATTGACAACCCCTCATACGCGTCGGGTTGCAAGTATTTGTTCTCCTACTGGATTGATACCTTGGTTTCACAACTGAGGGAAATACCTATCTTAGTTGTACTGATTCATCCCTTCCTCTTGGGGAAATACTGATGCAATTTCAAGCGACATCAGGCCTCCCCTCTGCCACCGCCTACGCGACCTTGTTGCCGTCGGACATGCTACTCTCTTGTACATCGATCCACCATGGCGGAGGACATGGCTCGTTGGTCCCCTTGCCTGCCAGGGACGCCGACCTCCTTGGCCTCCCTGCCTGATGCCATTCACATGCGCCTGTATCCCCCGAGCTCGACCTGCTGCCTGTATGCACCTGCTGCCGCTGTTTTGTTGGCCAGGGCCCCCATCTCAAGGCCAGGAATGCTCCACCTGCTGCTATCTTCGGGCACCTCTGCTGCCTATCTCCATTCATTGTGACAATTGGGCACTGCTGCAAGCACGACCGCCCAAGATTTTGCCTCTGTACACCTGCGTTGTGTGATCGTGGTCGGACCCCAGATTCGAAACGCAGATGCCAAGTACCACTACCGTCGACCCTCGAATACTTTGGATGCTCCAAGTTCATCTTCGAACATGTACAACTAGCGACGCCCCAAGTTCGACAACCCCAAGTTCGACTACCATCGCCGAAGACCACGTGAACGACTACTTCCACGACGGCCCCTACTATAAGAGAACACCTACACTGCATCAAACTTGAACCGCCACGAATAGACGCTTCGACGATATAAGCATCGAGATGACGCCCATGAAAGAATACATGTGTTGTATGAGATGCACCCTATGTTTGCACCGTGCTCAAATTGTTTCATGCACGTTCCTCGTTTGCCATGACACCGAACAGTGGGACACCCGATAACCGGGATCACTCCCCGTTGCTCTTGCACATTTCATCACCCCACTTGTTCATTGCACCGGTAGCTCAATCGAGTTACCGGAACCGAAATGTTGCCGTGGCATCATTTTCGGATTCGTCGCTGTGGCACCCCTTTCTTTCCACCATGATGACGAATGTTCTATATCATCCTTCATGACAACATTTTTTATAAAATTGCTTACAACTTGAATATGTCATCCATTAGCATGACCAACCTCTCTAACATACTGAACCTTGAACTTTTGCTACCGGATCAATATACCGAATAATACCTGGAGCCGGTAAAATATTCCTGGATATTTTCCCGCTCCTTCTAAAATATGTAATGATGCATTAGAGCACGTAATCAACCCTTACTGCCATGCCTTGCATATGTGTTGCATTTGTTTGCCGTGCATTTATTGTTTCTTCCCCCTCCTTATCTCCAATAGACCCCGAGACGGACGTTGCTGCCCTGTACGACTACACCCCTGACGTCCAACCACTCTCAGCAGATCTCCCAAGCAAGCAAACCCCCATTGATCATTCTGGTATCGCCCATTTCTTTCTCTCTCATGCTTGCATTAGATTTTGCTACTGTTGTACGTTTGTACCTATTCTGATGCATAGCCTGATTTTATAACCTGCATTTGTTACCTTACCTGCTTATCCTAAATGCTGAGTATAGGTTGGTTAGTGATCCACCAGTCACCCCTCACCTTGTCCTTGTTTCCCCCACTTTATGATCGATGACTCGATCAACGTGATCGACGTCCTGAGCCCGACACATCACATCACACCTCCTTAGTTGTATGATACTGCAGAGTTACTATCGAGTGCCGAGGGTGATACCTCATATAACACTTCTGATGAGATCTCTGTAGTGTAGTTAATCGGTCGTGGTCTACGGAGGGTGATTCCTTCTTCACCACTCCCATTAACGACGTTGTCGTGCAACACCTCAAGTGTGAACCCTCGAGGGTGATTCCTCCAAGTTCACCTTGACGGTTACATCAAGTGGAATCCATCGAGGGTGATTCCTTGGATTCCCCCTTTGTGTCATGGACACACGGTTACATTGACTTTACCCCAGAACCTTGATGAAGTCGGGTCGGCCCCGAGGGGTACCCGCGAGTGATGTGGAGTCGGGTTGATCTGGAGGATACCCGCAACATAATTATGTGGCACGGCCGGGCATTCTAAGCCCTTGTCATAAGTCCGTGAGACGGGGCGACGAGACCACATATCGTGGATCATTGGTCATTACCGCGCGCTCCAAGACACTAACGGTTTGGATGTGTGATCCGAGTAGGCCTCTAGCCTTATCGCACCATGCGGGAATAAGTATGGGCACTCGGCGTCGTACGATTCTCCGAAAGCTCTTCGGACATCAGCGATTGAGCGGCACGCGCCCGGTTGACGGGAACCACCTGCACTCGTATTAGGGGGTGGGTCTGCTCTAGTACGCATACCAACGTGCAGGAGTGCAAAGGGCGATGGGCCCAAGACCCCTGCACTTAGGATGTAGACAGGCATACTGGCTTCTCTGTTGAGCCTAGGTAGGACTACGGTGTATCGATCAGCCGAGGCCGAGCATGACCCAGAAAAGTGTGTCAGCCGGAGTTAATCGAGCGTGTTGGGTAAGATTGTGCACCCCTGCATGGAAGTTAATCTATTCGAATAGACGTGTCCACGGTAATGGATGCTCGGAGTTGTATCCTGATCTATACAACTAGAAGTAGATACTAGAAACATGATATGGATATGATGGATCTGGGATTGCTTTCTCGCAGGGAGTCGAGGAAGGATCTTTGGGCGTTGTTACTACAACATACTTGCTACTTATATTATGCTAATATGCACTCTTCTAATGTTGCAAGATGCTTCAGGATGCTAGTCTTTGATAGGCTAGGCTTTCACTTCTCTTCTGGCATTTCTGCAGTTCAGTCCAAAGATATAGCCCCATTCCTTTGATACCGATGCATACTTAGCATAGTTCTAATGTAAGTCTTGTGAGTACTTCGGATGAGTACTGATACCTCTTGAGCACTGCGTTGGTTTTTCCCTTAAAGAGGAAAGGGTGATGCAGTAAATTAGCGTAAGTATTTCCCTTAGTTTTTGAGAACCAAGGTATCAATCCAGTAGGAGACCACGCTCAAGTCCCTCGTACCTACACAAACAAATAAGAACCTTGCAACCAACGTGATAAAGGGCTTGTCAATCCCTACACGACCACTTGCAAAAGTGAGATCTGATAGAGATGATAAGATAATATTTTTGGTATTTTTATGATAAAGATTAAAAGTAAAGATTGCAAAACAAACGGTAATGGAAATCACTAGTTGACGGGAGATTAATATGATGGAAAATAGACCCGGGGGCCATAGGTTTCACTAGTGGCTTCTCTAAAGATAGCTGATAACCCACAAGTATAGGGGATCGCAACAGTTTTCGAGGGTAGAGTATTCAACCCAAATTTATTGATTCGACACAAGGGGAGCCAAAGAATATTCTCAAGTATTAGCAGTTGAGTTGTCAATTCAACCACACCTGGATAACTTAATATCTGCAGCAAAGTATTTAGTAGCAAAGTAATATGAAAGTAGTGGTAATGGTAGCAAAAGTAATATTTTTGGGTTTTGTAGTGATTGTAACAATAGCAAAGGAAAAGTAAATAAGCGGAGAACAATATGTGAAAAGCTCGTAGGCATTGAATCGGTGATGGAGAATTATGCCAGATGCGGTTCATCATGTAATAGTCATAACATAGGGTGACACAGAACTAGCTCCAATTCATCAATGTAATGTAGGCATGTATTCCGAATATAGCCATACGTGCTTATGGAAAAGAACTTGCATGACATCTTTTGTCCTACCCTCCCATGGCAGCGGGGTCCTAATGGAAACTAAGGGATATTAAGGCCTCCTTTTAATAGAGTATCGGACCAAAGCATTAACACATAGTGAATACATGAACTCCTCAAACTATGGTCATCACCGGGAGTGGTCCCAATTATTGTCACTTCGGGGTTGCCGGATCATAACACATAGTAGGTGACTATAGACTTGCAAGATAGGATCAAGAACTCACATATATTCATGAAAACATAATAGGTTCAGATTTGAAATCATGGCACTCGGTCCCTAGTGACAAGCATTAAGCATAGCAAAGTCATAGCAACATCAATCTCAATACATAGTGGATACTAGGGATCAAACCCTAACAAAACTAACTCGATTACATGATAAATCTCATCCAACCCATCACCGTCCAGTAAGCCTACGATGGAATTACTCACGCACGGCGGTGAGCATCATGAAATTGGTGATGGAGGATAGTTGATGATGACGACGGTGACGGATTCCCCTCTCCGGAGCCCCGAACGGACTCCAGATCAGCCCTCCCGAGGGTTTTAGGGCTTGGCGGCGGCTTCGTATCGTAAAACACGATGAATCCTTCTCTCTGATTTTTTTCTCCCCGAACACGAATATATGGAGTTGGAGTTGAGGTCGGTGGAGCAACAGGGGGCCCACGAGGCAAGGGGGCGCGCCCAGGGGGACATGCGCGCCCCCACCCTTGTGGACAGGTGGTGGGCCCCCTGGCCTTGATTCTTGTCGGGGGTTGGATGCGACATATGCCAAAGGATGGCTTATCATGGTGGGGGCGAGTAGAACGTCGCCGGTGCCTGGAAGCGGGATGAGGCGTAGACATGCACGCCGGCGAATCTTACCCAGCTTCAGGGCTCTCCGAGGAGATAATACCCCTACTGCTGCTCTGCGGGGTCTCCGCATGATCACTATGGCAATGTGTATACAAAGTTGCTCCTTGAGGTGTTTCCTGGAGGTAGGAGAGGGCAAGGCTAGCTCTCTCCCCCTTTGTGTTCTCTGGTCTAGTGTCTAAAGAATCGAACCCTTTGCATGGGTGCCCCGGGGGGTTTATATAGGCCTACCCCCCGGGGGTACAATGGTAATCCGGCTGGGTGCGGGTCCCAGCCGTCTGTCTCTCAGGCCGCCATCTTCTCCGCCGACTTCTGGGGCCCGCCGACTGGTGGGCCCCGCCGACTGCGGACTACTGTAGTCGTACTTCTAATGACGCTGGCTTGGTCATGGGGTCATGGCAACAGTGCCGCCGCCTGACGGGCGATCAGTGTTGCCATTCCCCGTCTCGTCTGGTTAATGGCATGCGGGACCCGTGGGAGGGGCCGGCCGACTCTTGGAGGCCGACTCCCACGGGGTCCGTCTTGGGGCGCTCTAGCCGTCTTCTGTACCCCCGCTGACGAGAGGGGCCCGCCGTCTCCGGGCCGTACAGGCAGGCCGACGTGGGAACAGGGTTCCGCCGGTGGAGCTGATGTCAAGGCTGGCATGGCAACAGTGCCGCGCCGTGACGGAGATCTCCGTTGATACGGTACACTTTGGCCATGCCTGCCCTTGTTAAGGGGCGGGTGTGGCCCGTACTAAGGACACGCCCCGTCCCGTCCCTCCTCACGAGGGCATGAGGTGGTGGAAGTCGCGGTCTGACTCCCCATAGTCAGCTTCTCTGGAAGACGCTAGCTGGGAGTCGGCTCATTTCGTAGTCGTCTCTGGGATTCGGCTGTGAGTGGGTAGTCGGTGGTGCTGCAGCCGACTCCCAGAGGCGGCCCTCCGTCTTGGGATTCTTGAGGGGCGAAGCCTGCCCTGATGTCTTGAAAGGTTCTGGGTCTCGGGTTAGCCTACCCGTGGCCCATTACTCCGACAGTATTCCCCGAAGCTGGTGAGGCGCCGAGGGAGATACGTCGAGGAGCCTCAACAGTTTCTTCCTTCCAGCGGTTGGATACGGGACTCGCCCGCCGCCTTCCTTCGAACCGACTATTGCAAGGCGAACTCGCTCGGGCCGGCTCCACCAAGCCGACTACAGAGAGCCGGACTTTTCGAAGGTCGTCTTGCTCCTTTAAAGAGTTTGAAAGTCGTGGTGGGATTCAGACGACGTGCTCGATAAGCTGCGCGGCCGCTGCCCGCCGCGGACCCGCCGGGGGGCGCCACGTGGCCGGGCCAGTCTGCCAGCCCACGCGCGCGACTGGCAGGCCCGCAGGTGGGACCCGCCATTACCGTGCCTCGGCCTTTGAACGGATCTGCTGCGGCCGTGCGGGCGGTTGGGATTCCAGCGCAGTAACTCGTGTGGTAAATCGTGGGGGTCGTGGGGGCGTGGGCGCAGTTAACCCCACGACGCCCCCTCGGCTCCTCAGCCTACAGGCCTATAAGTAGGCGGAGGGAGCGGGGCGGCGAAGCACGTGCCCCCGCTCTCCCTCGTTTCCCTTTGCTTCGTCCTCTTTCTTCTTCCTTCAGCCGCTGCTGCGCCGAGCCACATCCTGCTTGCAGCGATGAGCTCATCCTCTGCCGCCGCGCCCGCCGCCGTGCGCTCCGGCGTGTGGGACGGCTCCGAGATCGACAACGACATCATCGATTTCCTCCGCAAGACGCATCGCCTTCCCGGCGCGAACCTCGTGCGGGCCCGTGCCCCGCTGGCGAAGGAGGTGACGCCGGCGCCGGAGGAGGGCGAGCAGCTCGTATTACGCTCGCACCTCATGCGCGGCCTGGGGCTGCCGGCGAGCGGGTTCTTCCGCTCGTTTTTGGAGTTCCACGGCCTCCAGCCGCACCACCTCACCCCGAACACGGTGGTGCTGCTGGCGGCCTTCACCACTTTGTGCGAGGGTTTCCTCGGCGTTCTCCCCACCATCGAGCTATGGGGGGAGTTCTTTCAGTCCAAGCTCGGCACACACGTCGCCGGCGTGCCAGCCCAGTGCGGCGCCTTCATCGCGATGCGGAGAACGGTGGCCGACAACCCATTCCCCGCCATCCAGCTAATCAAGTCGGTGAAGATGTGGCAACGCTCTTACTTCTACGTGAAGAACGTCGCCCCAGAAGGCGACTCGGTCAATCTGCCGGCTTACGAAGCCGACGCGCCGGCTGGGAGGCTCCCCAGCTAGTCCTACCGCGCCAAGACGCTGACTCCGGCTGCTGCCGCCAGCGTCGCGCGACTCCGAGTGCTGACGCAGTCAGAGGGTCTGACTGGGGCCGACTTGCTGGCCGCCTTCGTGGCGCGCCGAGTCCTCCTGCTCCAAGGCCGGCCTCATCTGATCTGTCAAATGAGCGGCCACCGGGACCCCAGTCAGATGTGCACCAAGGACATGCCCCACGCGGAGGTGGCGGACACGGTGAATTTCATCGCGAACTGCGGCCTCTCGGAGGATTGGCGGTTCGGCATGGAGTCGTACTCGCACGCCAACCCCCCGCCGGTTGTAAGTTGTCTTTCTTCTTCTTCTTTTCCTTTTTGCAGCCGAATCCGACTCCTTATCTTTTTAGCCTTCGAATCAGAATCCTCTCGTCCAGCCATCGGTCGGCTTCGTGGGGCCGGCCCGCCAGTTCGCCCCCGACCGAGCGGAGAGTGACGTCGACGATCCCGACCTGGGGGCGGCGGCGATGGAGGCCGACATTGACGGAGGCGGCGGAGGAGAAGAAGGCGGCCTCAGGCCCTCGGCTACCTTTGCCGCCTGGACCGTCGATGACGATGGAGAAGTTGCCCCGCGCCACCAAGCAAGAGCCGACCACCACGGCGCGAGCTCGTCCGCCTCCTTGGGCGGTCTAGGCGGCGCAAGGAAACGCCGGGCCGGGCCGAGCTCCACTGGCGGCCGGGAGAAGAAGTTCAAGCGGGCGGCCGCCGCGACCAAGCGGGAAGAGGCGGTCGCGAGGGCCCAACGCTTCCGCAGGGAAGTGAAGAAACCGCTGCTGACTTCTGCGTAAGTGCTTCCGTCTTGTTTTACTTTCTTCTGGTGGATTTTGTCCAAATCTTTTATATGCTTTCCCCGTTCCAGGGCTCCCCTCACCCTCGGGAGGGTTATCGCCGCCTCCATCAAGGGGTCGGCAGAGTCGTCTGCCGCCACTCGGCGCATTGACCCCGCCGCCGACCTCCGGGAGGCGATGGAGCGGAACGCGCAGGAGAAGCGCAACGAGGACGGAGCCGCCCGCCGAGAGAAGGCGGAGGCCGAGAAGGCGGCCGCCTCTGCTCAGAAGAAGCTGGAGGAAGCCGAAGCCACCGTCGCGGCGAAACAGCGGGCCGAAGAAGCCGCGCGCCGCCAGTCGGCGTTGTACGTCATCCCGCTGAACTCGGCGCGGCCGCCTCAGGATTTCACGAAGCAGACCGGGGAAGCCGGCGGCGATCATCCCATCATGGAGAAGGAAGGCGGCGAGGCCTCCGAGTCGGACAGGGCCGTGCCGCCACCGCCGCCTCCACCGCCGACTGGGAGCGCGCGGGGTGAACAGCCGGCGGGCCTTCCTGTGCCGCCGACTAACGACAAGGCCGTGGTGCAGCTGCTCCTCCAAGTCGCCTCGCCAACGCACCGCCGTCTTGAAAAGGTGACTTCAGCGCCACGCCCCCTGGAGGCCGGCGCCGCCAGCTCGGCCATTCCGGACGTCGAGGCAACGAGCGCCGCGCCAGTCGGGTGGGTGCGAGGAGGCAGCACGGGTCCGCTGAACAAAGCGCTCCTGGACGTCCAGGGGAAGCTGCGAGCTGAGGGCGACGCCATCCAAAACTGCACCAAGGCGTATCTGGCGTCCCGAGCAGCCGTCCGGGTATGTTTCTTCTGACTTTGTTTTTTCTTGCTCTTCTCTGTGGGGGCGCGCCAGCGCACCCACTGGGTGTAGTCCCCGAGTTCCGGGCGGGCTACTGAGCAGGCGGGTCGGAACTCCATTGGCGAGTTCCAAATACTTACTCTTGTTTGAAATGTTTATCACAGGATTATCACAACCTCCGGGTCACCACCTTCAACCATAATGTTGAAGAGTTGGGCAGGCGGATCGCCGATTTATCGGAGAGCCGGAGTGAGTTTCCTTCTTCGCGGGGGCGCGTTGGCGCACCCACGGGCTGTAGTCCCCGAGATTCGGGCCGACTGCTACGCAGTCGGGCCGGATCTTCCTGGCGACCTTCTTGTTTGACGACTTACGTCTTTTTTCTTTTTTTCTTCAGAATCCAACGCCGTTCTTCAAGAGCAGCTGGGCGCAGCCAACACTGCCTTGCGCGCCAAGGAGGTGGAGTGCAGCAAGCTCGTCGCAGAGCGCGACCTGCTGGCTACGCAGCTGGCGGAGCAGAAGGAGCTGCTCAAGAAGGCGCAGGAGGAGGCGGAGAGGAAAGAGACTGCACTCCTGGCCGAGTTCGAGATCGAGCGCTCCTCCTGGACCGACAAGGAGGCGATGCTGACCTCCGGCTTTCATGAGATTGAGGATATCGTCGATGGTGAGTCTTCTTTACTTTCTTTCTTTGAGCTGCCGACTGCAGGTCGAGCCGACTCTGGTTTTTCTGACTTGCCTCTTTTCGTCTTGGCAGACTTCTTCCCGGGCCATACGCAAGCTGCTACCCAAGCCATCGAGGCCGATCACGAGGCGCGGAGAAAAGTTGGCGAGGAGGTTGCCGCCAATGCCCCCCGGACCCTCGATGAACAGCTTTTGAGCATCGAGGCTCGCCTGCGGCCGGCCGACCAGATGTTGCGCCGGCTTCAACATGTCGGCGCCCAGGCGATTACTGCCTTATGGCCGGACATGCCGATTCTGCGCACTCCCAGCCAGACTGCCGACTGGCTGGAGGTCGCAGCAGGCCGTCTGGAGGCTTGGAAGGGCTCCTCGGCACGGGCTGGAGCGCGCCAGGCCTTGGAGTTCGTCAAGGCGTGGTATCCAGACCTGGACCTGGACCAGCTAGCCACGCTCCGGGCAGAGGCCCAGCCGGAGCTGGCAGCCGTGGAAGACGCCCTTGTCAAGCGCGCCGCGGCGATCGCCGAGTACGCCGATACTGATGTCTTCATTCTTGAGCGTGCTGACGATTGCGAGGAGGCGCCTCCAGAGTGGTTCGGGATGAACCCGGATTATGACGAGGACTCGGCGGAGGTGATCGGCTCCAGTGCCGAGGAGGGAGGCGAGGCGGAGGTCGGAGGCGAGATGGAGGCGCCAGAAGGCGGGGCGGGCGATCAGCCTCAACTCGAACGTGCCTCCAGCAACGAGCCGCGCCCAACCGAACCAACTGCCACCGGAGGCGGTCAAGTCGAGACTGCTCAGCCGGCCGCCCCAACGTCCGACACCGCCATCTCCTCCGAGCCTCCAAACCCGTCTGCTGCTTCGTAGGCCGCCGCCTTGTCTTTATTTATCTGCTTTAGTAGTTTCTCGAAGAACTTTGTTAATTCACACAATTCCACCCGCGGGGTGTATTTTGAACTTCCGTTCGAGGATTCGGCCAAGGGCCTATGTTATGTAAATATTTATCTAGGTTCTATCATTTCTTGCTTATTGCTCTTTTGGCTTTTTCCTTTGTCGCCTTCCCTTAGATGCCGTCTTTGCCAGTCGGACAGCCGCTCTGCGGACTGCCGCTGGATCAAATACTTGGCTACTTTGGGAAGGCAAGTACTTAGCCACTCTAGAGTTTTCTTAGCAAGTCGGATAGAAAACGGCAAGCCGACTACTCTAGAGTCGGTTTTGCGAGGAACGGCTGGAAAGCCGGCTTAAGCTATGTTTACGCTTTGAGTCCTTAGCCATTTTTCATGTGGGTGCCCCTTCTTCCTTACTCCTGCCCACCAGACAGTCGCTCTGCGAGCTGCGGCTTCTGACAGGAGACGGCTTAGGCGCCACACACTACTTGTCCGACTGCAGGAAGCGTTTTCATAGCGCAAGACGGCGAGTCCCCGGGCCGACTAGTCGAGCCCGGTGCCAAGCAGCATAACAAAGAGTAGCATACTCGGAGGCGTAATACTTATCATATAGATAACAAAAAGGGCAGTCCCCGAGCTCGTCTCGGGGGGCCCGAAGTCTTGGTACTTCAATACAAAAGGGTAGCGTGGTACATACTGCATCAACTGTAAAATCTTCGGAGAAGATTTGCATTCCATGGTCGTTCCGTCTCTTTGCCGGAGTTGTCCCTCTTGCGTGCTCGGGGCTTCTGAGCGTCGGTCAGGTAGTAGGAGTCGTTGCCCAGCACTTTGCTGATGATGAAGGGGCCTTCCCAAGGCGCCGACAACTTGTGTTGGCCGGCTGTTCGCTGGATCAGTCGGAGCACAAGGTCGCCCTCTTGGAAAGATCTCGGCCTGAACTTCCTGTTGTAGTATCGGCGCAGGCTCTGCTGGTAGATGCTGGACCGGCTGAGTGCCAACAGCTAGCCCTCTTCCAGCAGATCGACGCCATCTTGTCGTGCTTCTTCTGCTTCCTCCTTGGTGTACATCGTGACTCGCGGGGAGTCGAACTCTATATCCGTTGGGATGACGGCTTCGGCACCATAGACGAGGAAGAAGGGCGTGAAGCCGGTCGACTTGTTTGGAGTCGTGCGCAGACTCCAGAGGACGGCTGGCAACTCGTCAAGCCAACAGCCGGCCGAACGCTCCAGCGGTTCAATCAGCCGAGGCTTGATGCCAGACAGGATGAGGCCATTCGCCCGCTCCACCTGGCCATTTGACTGCGGATGGGCAACGGACGCTAAGTCCAGTCGGATGCCCTGCGTCGCGCAGAAACAGGCCAAAGCGCCTTTGGCAAAGTTGGTGCCCTTGTTGGTGATGATGCTGTGCGGTATGCCGTACCGAATTGTGATGTCGGAGATGAAAGTCACGGCAGTTGGACCAATCAACTTCTTGATGGGCTTTACTTCTATCCACTTGGTGAACTTGTCCACTGCGACAAGTAGGTGAGTTAGGCCACCTCGTGCCGTCTTGAATGGTCCCACCATATCCAGGCCCCAAACTGCAAAGGGCCAGGAGATTGGGATAGTCTTGAGCGCAGAAGCCGGCTGATGCGGCTTGGAGCGGAACTTCTGGCACCCCTTGCATTTCTGGACCAACTCTTTGGCCTCTTCTAGGGCAGTCGACCAGAAGAAACCGTGCCGGAAAGCTTTGGCGACGAGTGCTCTTGAGGCCGCATGGTGGCCGCACTCGTCTTGATGGATGTCTCTGAGAATTGCTTGGCCTTGCTCCGGCTCGACGCAGCGCTGGTAAACACCAGTGACGCTGCGCCTGACTAGCTCTCTATTGACTATGGTGTATGCTGCCGCCCGGCGTTGTACTTGCCGAGCCAAGGTTTCATCAGTTGGCAACTCCTTGTTCACCAGGAATTTGAGGATGGGCTGTGCCCATGAGGGTGCTGCTATTTCTTCAACTGCCAGAACTGCGACTTGGACGAGGGCGGCTGGGTTGGGAGGCGGCGGGCTGGAGTCTGCGGCCGCTTGCTGGATCAACGAAGTCCCCGGGCCGACTGGTGTGGTCCCCGGGCCGACTGGTGCAATCCCCGGGCCGAGCTCCGGAGTCTTTTGTCTGGTCGCCGCAGTCCCCGGGCCGGGTTCTAAAGTCCCCGGGCCGGCTTTGACTGCGGCGTTCTTGGAGTCTTCTGCAAGGATTTTTGTGCCGTCTGCTGGAGCTCTTGAGTCGGATCCGACTTCTTTAGGGGGAGCCGGCACAAAAATGGAATCTGACTCTGGTGAAGGCTTGATAGACGGCTTGAGGAGGCGCTGAAGAGCGACGCCGGATGGTATTGCTTGGCGGGTGGAGCCGATTCATGCCAAAGTATCTGCTTGGTCGTTGTCGTTTCTTGGCACGTGGAGGAACTCACACCCCTCGAAATATCCGCTGAGTTGCTGCACGAGGAAGCGGTAGCATGCCATGTTTGCGTCCTTGGCGTCCCAGTCGCCAGATGACTGCTGGACCACCAAGTCGGAGTCGCCATAACACAGGATCCAGCGAATGCCAAGCTCTTTGGCAAGCCGGAGCCCGTGAATGAGCACCTCATACTCAGCGACGTTGTTGGAGGCGGTGAAATGGATCTGCAGCGCGTACTTGAGCTTGTCGCCTTTAGGAGAAGTGAGAACAACGCCGGCTCCCAAGCCAGTGCGCATCTTGGAGCCATCGAAATGCATCCGCCAATGGGTGGAGTCGGGCGCTGGCGGCAGGTACTGGGTCTCGACCCAGTCGACAAGGAAGTCGGCCAGTGCTTGCGACTTGATGGCGGTGCGGGGCTGATAGTAGATCGTGTAGGGGGGTAACTCTATGGCCCATTTGGCCACTCGGCCAGACGCATCTCGGCTTCCGATGATCTCGGCTAGTGGGGCTGTGCAGACCACAGTGATTGGATGCTCTTGGAAATAAGGCTTCAGCTTCTTGGCGGCAAAGTGCACACCGTAACACATCTTCTGGTAGTGGGGGTATTTCTGCTTGGAGGTTGACAGTACTTCGCTCAGGTAATATACCGGTCTCTGGATAGGTAGTGCCTTGCCTTCCTCCTTGCGCTCAACTACGACGACTGTGCTGACTACCCGGCTGGTGGCGGCGATGTATAGGAGCATGGGCTCTTTGGGAGTCGGGGCCGCCAACACAGGGGGAGTAACCAACATCTTCTTCAGCTAGAGAAAGGCCTCGTCCGCCTTGTGGTTCCACTCGAAAAAATTGGTCTTCTTCATGAGCTGGTACAAGGGGAGAGCTTTCTCGCCCAGCCGACTGATGAACCGGCTCATGGATGCCAGATAGCCAGTGAATTTTTGCACATCCAACAGTCGGCTGGGTACCTCCATCCTCTCGATGGCCTTGATCTTCACGGGGTTGCACTCTATGCCGCGTTCGGAGACCAGGAAGCCAAGGAGTTGGCCGGCTGGTACTCCGAAGACGCACTTCTCAGGGTTGAGCTTGATCTGGAATCGGCGCAGGTTTTCAAAGGTCTCCTTGAGGTCTTCCAGCAGAGTCCCGCGCTTTTCCGTCTTCACCACCACATCATCCATGTAGACGTGGGCATTTTTGCCGAGTTGCTTGAGGAGGCACTTTTGCATGCAACGTTGAAAGGTGGCGCCGACATTCCTCAAGACGAACGTCATGGTCAGGTAGCAGAAGGCTCCAAACGGTGTGATGAAGGCGGTTTTTAGTCTGTCCGCCGGGTTCAGCTTGATCTGGTGATATCCTGAATAGGCATCTAAGAAGCTCAACAGCTCGCATCCGGCCGTGGAGTCTATCACCTGACCGATTCTCGGCAAAGAAAACGGGTCCTTGGGGCAAGCTTTGTTGAGGCTTGTGTAGTCAATACACATCCGCCACTGCTTGTTCTTCTTCAGCACTAAGACTGGGTTTGCTAGCCACTTTGGAAAAAACACTTCCGTGATAAAGCCGGCTGCAAGGAGCCGGGCGATCTCCTCTCCAACAACTCTTCTTTTCTCTTCTGACAGGCGGCGCAAGGGCTGCCTGACGGGCTTCACATCAGACCGAACATGTAACTTGTGCTCGGCGAATTCCGTCGGTACACCCGACATGTCTTTGGGGGACCATGCAAAGATGTCCCGATTCTCACGGAGGAAATCGACGAGCTCGCCTTCCTATTTGCTGTCAAGGTTTGCACCTATGACAGCGTGCCTCTCCGGGTGCTCTGGGTCCAAGGGTATCTTCTTCGTCTCCTTTGCTGGCTTAAACGAGCACTCAACTTCCGACTCCTTGGGGTTGGGCGACATCTCTGGCTGCTTGTCGGCCATCGCCACAACCCGATCAAGAAGCCGCTTCTCTGCTGCAATGACCAGGGACTCGGCCAGCCGGCTGCTCTCGGCCATGCAAGCGGACAACTTTCTGTAGTCGCCGGCTATAGTCAGAATCCCCTTGGAACTCAGCATCTTCATCTTGAGGTAGGCGTAGTGAGGGACCGCCATGAACTTGGCCAAAGCAGGTCAGCCAAGCAGCGCATGGTACGGGCTCTCAAGGTCCACCACTTCAAACCAGACTGGTTCTCGGCAGAAATGATCCTTGTCTCCAAAGAGGACATCTATCAGAATCTTGCCGATTGGTGAGCAGGAAAGGCCGAGCACGATGCCGTGGAACACAGTCCGGCTGTTCTGAAGTTGTCTCTGCTTGATTCCTAACTTCTCCATGGTATCCTTATACAGGATGTTGATGCTACTTCCTCCGTCTATCAGTACTCGCGAGAAGCGAGCGGCCCGCCTATCAGTGGCAAAGGTGGCCTCCAAGACCAAGGCGTAGGAGCCTGGGCTCGGCATCACCTCTGGGTGATCAGCTCTGCTCCAACTGATAGGCCTCTCGGACCAATGCATGAACTCTGGAGTATCTGACGCCACCGCGTTCACCTCTTGCCGCTGCAGCCGCTTGTTGCGTTTATCATCTGCCACACTGGTGAATACCACATAGGCCCCATGCTCTTCTGGGTACTCGTCTTGTACTGCGCCGACTGGCCTGACAGCCGGCTGCTGGGGTGTAGGCGGAGGCGGCTGCCCAGCAGGCGGAGGAGGCATCAAGCCGTCTCCCTTGGCAATCCTAGTGAGCCAGTGGCACTTCCGGGTGGTGTGGTTTGACGGCTTCGCGCCGCTGTGGAACTTGCAGGGACCATCTAGAGTCTGTTCGTACGAGAAAGCTGGCAAACAGTTGGACTTGCCGCCCTTCTGCCGCTTGGGCAGAGGCTGCCTCTCTGGCTGCTGGTCTTCGACTGTCGCCACCTGCCGGCTACTGGAAGCCGGCTGCGGGGCCTTGCGCTTGAGGTCGCTCTGCTGCTGTCGCCGACTGGCGTCTCCGGCCGGAGTTCTGGGAGCCTGAGGGGCCACTTTACCGGCTGGGCTAACTTGGATCTCTGTCTTCATGGAAGAGTCGGCTATGGCGTACTTGTCTGCTATGATCAGCAGCTCATCCAGGGTCTCTGGCTCATCGCAGAGGAGCTTGTGCTTGAGGAGGGTGCCTTCTCTGCACCCGGCGGTGAAGTACTTGATGGCCTGCACCTCGTGCACGCCCTCGCAGGAGTTTCGGAGCTCGGCCCAACGCGTGAGGTAGTCGCGAGTCGACTCGTTGGGGCCCTGCGCGCACAAGGAGAGCTGGCGAGGCTTGGGAGGCCGCTTGTACGTGCTTGTAAAGTTGCGGACGAAAGCTTCTGTGAAATCGACCCAGCTATTGATGCTGCGGGGCTTCAGGCTGTTCAACCATGTCCGGGCCGTGCCCTGGAGCATGAGTGGAACGTACTTCACGGCAACGCGCTTGTTGCCGCTTGCTATGTCGACGGCCGTGGCGTAGTCAACCAGCCAATCTTCCGGCTTCACAGAGCCGGTGTACTTGGGAGTATCTCTGGGGAGAGTGAACCCTTTAGGAAAGGGCTCATCTCGGATGCGGGGGCCGAAACACGGCAGACCCAACTCGTCTTCTTCTTCCACCGCCAGGGATCGGTGGAGTCGGTCGATCCGATGGCGGGCATCATTCTCTCTGACTCCTTCTCGGTGGCCAAGGCGACCTCCGAGAGTCGGATGCTCAACGGGTGGTGGGGAGACTCGCCTTTCTCTGCGAGGTGGAGGAGGCAGATAGTCGTCCCGCCGCTCCACTGCTCTCGGGCGGCCGTCTTGGTCGCGCTCGATGGTGATGTGAGTCCGACTGCGACTAGCAGCCGGATCCTTGTCTTTCCTTCCACGGACGCCGCCTGTCGGCGTCCGAGACGTCGCGCCTTGATCTCGGCAGGCTGGCAGGTCGTCGTTCTGTTGTTGCAGCGCCTCAGTGTGGCAGCCGGCCGCGTTCTGCGCGACAACTGCGTCGAGAAGTCGCTGGACTCGCTCCGTCATCAGTCGACGCTCTTCGCCTTCGAGGTTGTCCAACTCGTCTACCACCGCCTGGGCGGCTCGGATGTTCTCTGCGAGCGTGGCGTATACGGGGCGATTGGCCCCGAACATGCTGGCGATGTCCGCGTCGCGTTGCCGGACCGCGCCTAGGCGGCTAGGCCCCGCTGGGGCTGGCGAGCCGCCCACAGCGCGATCCATCTCACGCTGGTAGGCTTCTGACAAGCGTCTTATGCTTGCCAACTTCTTCGCACCCTCGACGAGCTGGAGGCGGCGTGCCTCCAGCGTCTCGGCGTCAGCGTCTTCTGGGATGGGCGCATCCAAGTCTTGCAGCGCCGCATCGAGCGGGTCATGAGCCCCGTCGTCGGAGTGCTCGCCATGGCCGATGACGAGCACTTCTATGACGGTGCTCCCACTGCTCTCCGCGCGAGGGAGCGGCTCGTTGTAGACTACCACGTTGGCAGGGAACGCGTCGAGCGACGCGGTGTCGGAATCGACCAACATCGGGTCGGTGGAGCCTACGGACTCCAGGTCAGCGGCAGGCTCGCCGGCAACATGGAGTCCGTCGAGGAGACCCGCGAGAAGGCTCTCGGGGCCGCCAGTGCCTGCGTCGGATGCAGGCTCGTCGGAGAGGCGAACCTCGCCGACAAGTTCGGCGAGGTAGCTGGCTGCGCAGGCGATCTCGGCGCCGTTCAGTGCGTCGGCGCAAACTCCCTCTGGCGTGCCGGGCTGGCTGCGCTCGCCAGGGAGGAAAAGGGTTCCCGTCCAGAGCAGGTCTCCGGACGACGGTGCACCTCGCCCCATGGTGGGCGCCAAATGTCGGGGGTTGGATGCGACATATGCCAAAGGATGACTTATCATGGTGGGGGCGAGTAGAACGTCGCCGGTGCCTGGAAGCGGGATGAGGCGTAGACATGCACGCCGGCGAATCTTACCCAGCTTCAGGGCTCTCCGAGGAGATAATACCCCTACTGCTTTGCGGGGTCTCTGCATGATCACTATGGCAATGTGTATACAAAGTTGCTCCTTGAGCTATTTCCTGGAGGTAGGAGAGGGCAAGGCTAGCTCTCTCCCCTTTGTGTTCTCTGGTCTAGTGTCTAAAGAATCGGACCCTTTGCATGGGTGCCCCGGGGGGTTTATATAGGCCTACCCCCCGGGGGTACAATGGTAATCTGGCTGGGCGCGGGTCCCAGCCGTCTGTCTCTCAGGCCGCCGTCTTCTCCGTCGACTTCTGGGGCCCGCCGGCTGGTGGGCCCCGCCGACTGCGGACTACTGTAGTCGTGCTTCTAATGACGCTGGCTTGGTCATGGGGTCATGGCAACAGTGTCGCCGCCTGACGGGTGATCACTGTTGCCATTCCCCGTCTCGTCTGGTTAATGGCATGCGGGACCCGTGGGAGGGGCCGGCCGACTCTTGGAGGCCGACTCCCACGGGGTCCGTCTTGGGGCGCTCGTCGTCTTCTGTACCCCCGCTGACGAGCGGGGCCCGCCGTCTCCGGGCCGTACAGGCAGGCCGACGTGGGAACAGGGTTCCGCCGGTGGAGCTGATGTCAGGGCTGGCATGGCAACAGTGCCGCGCCGTGACGGAGATCTCCGTTGGTACGGTACACTGTGGCCATGCCTGCCCTTGGTAAGGGGTGGGCGTGGCCCGTACTGAGGCCATGCCCCGTCCCGTCCCTCCTCACGAGGGCATGAGGTGGTGGAAGTCGCGGGCCGACTCCCCATAGTCGGCTTCTCTGGAAGTCGCCAGCTGGGAGTCGGCTTATTTCGTAGTCGTCTCTGGGATTCGGCCGTGAGTGGGTAGTCGGCGGTGGTGCAGCCGACTCCCAGAGGCGGCCGTCCGTCTTGGGATTCTTGAGGGGCGAAGCCTGCCCTGATGTCTTGAAAGGTTCTGGGTCTCGGGTTAGCCTACCCGTGGCCCATTACTCCGACAATTCTTTCGCCAATATTTTTAATATTTTTCAAAAATAATTTCCGTGGAGTTTCAGGTCATTCCGAGAACTTTTGTTTCTGCACATAAATAACACAATGGCAATTCTGCTGAAAACAACGTCAGTCCGGGTTAGTTCCATTCAAATCATGCAAGTTAGAGTCCAAAATAAGGGCAAAAGTGTTTGGAAAAGTAGATACGACGGAGACGTATCAACTCCCCAAGCTTAAACCTTTGCTTGTCCTCAAGCAATTCAGTTGATAAGCTGAAAGTGATAAAGAAAAACTTTTACAAACTCTGTTTGCTCTTGTTGTTGTAAATAAGTAAACCCAGCATTCAAGTTTTCAGCAAAGATTATGAACTAACCATATTCACATTAACTCTTAGGTCTCATGTTTACTCATATCAATGGCATACTCAACTAGCAAGCAATAATAATAAATCTCGGATGACAACACTTTCTTAAAACAATCATAATATGATATAACAATATGGTATCTCGCTAGCCCTTTCTGAGACCGCAAAACATAAATGCAGAGCACCTTTAAAGATCAAGGACTGACTAAACATTGTAATTCATCGTAAAAGAGATCCAGTCATAGTCATACCCAATATAAATTAATAGTAATGGATGCAAATGGCAGCAGCGCTCTCCAGCTGGTGCTTTTTAATAAGAGGGTGATGACTCAACATAAAAGTAAATAGATAGGCCCTTCGTAGAGGGAAGCAGGGATTTGTAGAGGTGCCAGAGCTCGGTTTTTGAAATAGAGATAAATAATATATTGAGCGGCATACTTTCATTGTCAACATAACAACCTAGAGATGGCGATATCTTCCATGCTACACACATTATAGGCGGTTCTCAAATAGAGTGGTAAAGTTTATACTCCCCCTCCACCAACAAGCATCAATCCATGGCTTGCTCAAAACAACGAGTGCCTCCAACTAACAACAGTCCCGGGGGAGTTTTGTTTGCAATTATTTTGATTTGGTTTGCATAAAGCGTGGGACCGGGCATCCCAGTGACCATCCATTTTCTCGTGAGTGAGGAGCGGAGTCCACTCCTCTTGAGAATAACCCGCCTAACATGGAAGATACGGACAACCCTAGTTGATACACGAGCTATTCGATCATACAAAACATAATTTCATTTGAAGGTTTAGAGTTTAGCACATACAAATTTACTTGGAACGGCAGGTAGATACCGCATATAGGAAGATATTGGTGGACTCATATGGAATAACTTTGGGGTTTAAGGGATTGGATGCACAAGCTATATTTGCGCTTAGTACAAGTGAAGGCTAGCAAAAGACTGGGAAGCGACCAACTAGAGAGCGACAACAGTCATGAACATGCATTAAAATTAATAAACATTGAGTACAAGCATGAGTAGGATATCATCCACCATGAACATAAATATCGTGAAGGCTATGTTGATTTGTTTCAACTACATGTGTGAACATGTGCCAAGTTGAGTCATTTAAATCATTCAAAGGAGGATACCACCCCATCACACCACATCACAACCATTTTAATATCATGTTGGCACGCAAGGTAAACCATTATAACTCATAGCTAATTAAGCATGGCATAAGCAACTATAATCTCTAATTGTCATTGCAAACATGTTTATTCATAATAGGCTGAATCAGGAACAATGAACTAATCATATTTACAAAAACAAGAGAGGTCGAGTTCATACCAGCTTCTCTCATCTCAATGAGTCCATCATATATCGTCATAATTGCCTTTCACTTGCACGACCGAACGATGTGAATAATAATAAGAGTGCACGTGCATTGGACTAAGCTGGAATCTGCAAGCATTCAATAAACAGGAGAAGACAAGGCAATATAGGCTCTTGGTTAAATCAACAATAATGCATATAAGAGCCATTTCAACAATTTAATTATGGTCTTCTCCTATCGATCCCCAAAGAAAAGAAAAGAAATAAAAACTATTTACACGGGAAAGCTCCCAACAAGCAAAAGAAGAACGAGAAATATTTTTGGGTTTTCTTTTTAATTATTATTACTACAGCAAGAAAGTAAACTAACTAAAAGCTACAACTATTTTTTTTTGTTTTTCTTAAGTTTTTTCAAACACACAAGAAGAAAGCAAGAAAAACAAAATAAACTAGCATGGATAGTACAATGAAAAAGTATGAGCATCGACATCTAGCAATGAGTGTGTGAACATAAATGTAATGTCGGTGGGAAATACGTACTCCCCCAAGCTTAGGCTTTTGGCCTAAGTTGGTTTATTTCCACGGATGGCCTGGCGGATATCCAAAGTTATAACCGGGGTCGTACTGCGATGAAGCAGCCCCTCATTGCCACTGGTTGGCAATCATCTCCGGATCCCACTGGTAATTAGATTGTCGTGGAGGATCAAATTGTGGTTCCGGCTCTGGCTCTGTGG
The DNA here is from genome assembly GCA_032464435.1 of Aegilops umbellulata. Classification (NCBI taxonomy): domain Eukaryota; kingdom Viridiplantae; phylum Streptophyta; class Magnoliopsida; order Poales; family Poaceae; genus Aegilops; species Aegilops umbellulata. The sequence continues at coordinate 257,397,489 of CP136059.1, forward strand.
CTGACGTAGGGTTCCGGGTAGGCGTGAATGGCCGCCAGCAAAACGAGATACTGGCCTGCAGATAAATCAAACAAGGAAGGAGCAGACAAGATAATAGTCTCAGTGTAATGTTTATCAAAGAACAATTTGTATTTAAGCGCCCTTTCCTTGTTCTTAACGATGAAATCATGCGCTACCATACTCTTATAATCTAAATAAATAGTGGGCAGCAATTTTCTTCTTTTTCATAGTGCTTAATAGGTATGTTATAATATGCAGCAAGGCATGAAGCATAGACACCTCCAAAGATGGGGCCCTTTGTATGGTTCAAACTTAACCATTTGGCAATAATACCGCCGATACTAACAGAGTCATCGCGGAATAAATCATGGAACAAAATAATAATATGAGGAACACTAAGGTTTCCACAGTTTCCGCGACCAATTAAGCAACAACTAGCAAATATTGCAAAGTTGCGTAAAACAGGAAAATGTTTGCTAGTGATTCTTGCATCGGAAACCTTCCTAGTTTCCCCTATAGTAATAGTATCAATAAACCCGTCCACATCTTTATGATGTGGTTCCTCTAAGCTACCCTCAAAAGGTATTTTGCAAACCCTGCAAAATTCATCTAGTGATATCTTCTTAACCACATCATATAAATGAAACTGTACCGAAGGAGGTGATTCCTTAGGATAATAGTAGAAGTTTTGCACAAAAGTATTGGTGAGTAAGAGATACTGTTCGCGTTGGTCGCGGAGGAAGTCGGTGAGGCCTGCATTCTCAGCCAATTCATAAAAATCATCATAAATCCCGGCTGCTCTCAAGAAATCATCGAAAGGCCATTCACACGGCCGAACCTCCGCGGTGCGAGGCAGATTATATCTGGGCCTCTCTGCTTCTTCACTTTGCTTTTCCTTCGAGCTTCGGCTCGATGAGCCCCTAAAAAATCTCTTCATTATTTTCTGAAAAATTCTGAAATTTTTAGTAACTTCAAATAAAAGTTAACCAAGCTCAACAAAATTGATAGCAACTACTCCTACAAGTGCCTATAGCCTATATCATGCATTAGAACTACTTGGAACCATATAAATTTGACATGCAAGCTCAAGAACATGGTCACCTAGGCAGCAGAAAATTGCAATGAATAAAGCACTAGAGCAAAAACTAATTGGACCAATGGAGGAGTCACATACCAAGGAACAATCCACCAAAGCAGTTTTGTGAGAGGTGCTTTGAGCAAGGAGATCGAAAATCACAGCAAAATGAGCTAGAACTCGTGCTTGAGCTGGATGGTGATTTTTTTGGGAGGAAGAAGAAGTGTGTGGGTGTTGGAATAAGTGAAGGGGAGCCACCATGGGCCCACGAGGCAGGGGGCGCGCCCTGGACCCTCGTGGCCAGGTGCTTGCCCCCCTGCTGTGTTTTTAGTGCCAGATATTCTCAAATATTCCAGAAAAAATCATATTAAATTGGCAGGGCATTTGGAGAACTTTTATTTTCGGGGTATTTTTTTGTTGCACGGATAATTCAGGAAACAGATAGAAAATACTATATTTACTTTATTTCAACTAAATAACAGAAAGTAGAGAGAGAGTACAGAAAGTTGTGCTTCTAATTTCATCCATCTCATTCTCATCAAAAGGAATCCACTAACAAGGTTGATCAAGTCTTGTTAACAAACTCATTCCGAATAACATGGAACCGGAGAAATTTCGAATAACACTATGTTACCTCAACGGGGATATGCACATCCCCAATAATAAGAATATCATATTTCTTCTTGACAGTAGGTAGAGGAAGTTCAAAACCTCCAAAAATAATCGATGGAATTTTTCCAATAGAATTGATACTGTGGACTTGAGGTTGTTTCCTCGGAAAGTGTACCGTATTCTCATTACCATTAACATGAAAAGTGACATTGCCTTTGTTGCAATCAATAATAGCCCCTGCAGTATTCAAAAAAGGTCTTCCAAGAATAATAGACATACTATCGTCCTCGGGAATATCAAGAATAACAAAGTTCGTTAAAATAGTAACGTTTGCAACCACAACAGGCACATCCTCACAAATACCGACAGGTACAGTAGTTGATTTATCAGCCATTTGCAAAGATATTTCAGTAGGTGTCAACTTATTCAAATCAAGTCTACGATATAAAGAGAGAGGCATAACACTAACACCGGCTCCAAGATCACATAAAGTAGTTTTAACATAGTTTCTTTTAATGGAGCATGGTATAGTTGGTACTCCTGGATCTCCAAGTTTTTTAGGCATTCCACCCTTGAAAGTGTAATTATCAAGCATGGTGGAAATTTTAGCTTCTGGTATCTTTCTCTTATTAGTAACAATATCTTTCATATACTTAGCATAAGGATTCATTTTGAGCATATCAGTTAATTGCATACGCAAAAAGATAGGTCTAATCATTTCAGCAAAGCGCTCAAAATCCTCATCATCCTTTTTCTTGGATGGTTTGGGAGGAAAAGGCATGGGTTTCTGAACCCATGGTTCTCTTTCTTTACCGTGTTTCCTAGCAACAAAGTCTCTCTTATCATAACGTTGATTCTTTGATTGTGGGTTATCGAGATCAACAACAGGTTCAGTTTCTACATCATTTTCATTGCTAGGTTGAGCATCATCATGAACATCATCATTAACATTATTACTAGGTTCATGTTCATTACCAGATTGTGTTTCAGCATCAGAAATTGAAATAGCATTGGGATTCTCAGGTGTGTCTACAACAGGTTCACTAGAAGCATGCAAAGTCCTATCATTTTTCCTTTTCTTCTTTTTAGAAGGACTAGGTGCATCAATATTATTTCTCTGAGAATCTTGCTCAATTCTCTTAGGACGGCCTTCAGGATACAAAGGTTCCTGAGTCATTTTACCAGTTCTAGTAGCCACTCTAACAACATAGTCATTATTCTTACTATTTAACTCAATGAGCTAATCATTTTGAGCTTTAAGTACTTGTTCTACTTGAGTGGTAACCATAGAAGCATGTTTACTAATGAGTTTAAGTTCACCTTTAACTCTAGACATATAATCACCCAAGTGTTCAATCATATAAGCATTTTGTTTTAATTGTCTACCAAAATAAGCATTAAAATCTTCTTGCTTAACCATAAAGTTATCAAACTCATCCAAACATTGGCTAGCAAACTTAGTAGGAGGGATTTCAGCTTTATCATATCTATAGAGAGAATTTACCTTTACTACCCGTGTCGGGTTATCAAAACCATGAGTTTCTTCAATAGGTAATGGATTAAGATCATATATTTCTTCAACAGGCGGTAAATTTAGACCATGTATTTCTTCAATAGGAGGTAAATTCTTAACATCTTCAGCTTTAATACCTTTTTCTTTCATAGATTTCTTTGACTCTTGCATATCTTCAGGACTGAGAAATAGAGCACCTCTTTTCTTCGGAGTTGGTTTAGGAATAGTTTCAGGAGCTGGCTCTGGAAGTGTCCAATTATTTTCATTTCTCAACATATTATTCAATAGAATTTCAGCTTCATCCAGTGTTCTTTCCCTAAAAACAGAACCAGCACAACTATCCAGGTAATCTCTGGAAGCATCAGTTAGTCCATTATAAAAGATATCAAGTATTTCATTTTTCTTGAGAGGATGATCAGGCAAAGCATTAAGTAATTAGAGAAGCCTCCCCCAAGCTTGTGGGAGACTCTCTTCTTCAAGTTGCACAAAATTGTATATATCCCTTAAAGCAACTTTCTTCTTATGAGCAGGGAAATATTTAGCAGAGAAGTAATAAATCATATCAACCAGGATCAAGAGAATTAAACCATATTTTAGCATGAAAGTGCAACTATCCCTAGGTGATTTTGGTAATTCATAACAACATATAGCTCATTGAGCTAATGCTATTCCAAGACAACTATTTCAGGAAAGCTCAATGATTGGCATGGCATGAATGGTGAAAGTGGAACCCTCAAAATACTAAGGACAAAGGATAGGCTCAAGCTCAAAAGCTCAAGACTCTTCATTTTACATTTTAGTGATCCAAGGTCACATTGAGTCCATAGGAAAAGCCAATACTATCAAGGAGGGATGAGGTGTTGCTTAATGAGCTCTTTGCCTTATGTGCTTAATGATATGCTCCAAAATCCTCAACTACTTTCCCATATCCACATATGACCTAAACCCTAAGCCAAACTCGGTCATACCGATTCTTTCTACCCGGCGCCACTGAGTCTTCATATGTCATAAGCCACTGCCAAAACCCTAGCAAATCGGTTTCACCGATAGGGATCTCGGTCTCACCGAGATGGGATTGCAATCTCTCTGTTTCCTTTTCGTAACTTTTCGGTCTCACCGAAAGAGCGGATCGGTCCCACCGAGATTGCAATGCAAACTCTCTGTTTCCCTTTTGTAACTTTTCGGTCTCACCGAAAGAGCAAATCGGTCCCATCGAGTTTGCCTGACCAACTCTCTGGTTAGCTAATTACCAAATCGGTCTCACCGAGTTTGTGTAATCGGTCTCACCGAGATTACGTTATGCCCAAACCCTAACCATATCGGTCCTACCGAGATGCATGTCAGTCCCACCGAAAATCTCTAACGGTCACTAGGTTTACCTTTTCGGTCCGACCGAGTTTGTTGATTCGGTCCCACCGAGATTGGTAAATTGTGTGTAACGGTTGGATTTTAAGTGGAGGCTATATATACCCCTCCACCTCCTCTTCATTCGTGGAGAGAGCCATCAGAACACATCTACACTTCCAACTCATATGTTCTGAGAGAGAACCACCTACCCTTGTGTTGAGACCAAGATATTCCATTCCTACCATATGAATCTTGATCTCTAGCCTTCCCCAAGTTGCTTTCCACTCAAATCTTCTTTCCACCAAATCCAAATCCTATGAGAGAGAGTTGAGTGTTGGGGAGACTATCATTTGAAGCACAAGAGCGAGGAGTTCATCATCAACACACCATTTGTTACTTCTTGGAGAGTGGTGTCTCCTAGATTGGCTAGGTGTCACTTGGGAGCCTCCGACAAGATTGTGGAGTTGAACCAAGGAGTTTGTAAGGGCAAGGAGATCACCTACTTCGTGAAGATCTACCGCTAGTGAGGCAAGTCCTTCGTGGGCGATGGCCATGGTGGGATAGACAAGGTTGCTACTTCGTGGACCCTTCGTGGGTGGAGCCCTCCGTGGACTCGTGCAACCGTTACCCTTCGTGGGTTGAAGTCTCCACTAACGTGGATGTAGGATAGCACCACCTATCCGAACCACGGGAAAAACATCCGTGTCTCCAATAGCATTTGAATTCTCCAAACCCTTCCCTTTACATTCTTGCAAGTTGCATGCTTTACTTTCCGCTGCCTATATACTCTTTGCATGCTTGCTTGAATTGTGTGATGATTGCTTGACTTGTCCCAAGCTGCTAAAATCTGCCAAGAACTAAAATTGGGAAAAGGCGTAGTTTTTATTTGGTCAAGTAGTCTAATCACCCCCCTCTAGACATACTTCCGATCCTACAAGTGGTATCAGAGCTTTGGTCTCCATTTGCTTTGATTTCCATAGCTTTTGGTGGTCATAGCCTTGGTTTCACAACCTAGGAGAGTATGGCGTCTAGCGAGGGAAATTATCACCGTAGAGGTCCTTACTTTGATGGTACTAACTTTGCTAGTTGGAAGCATAAAATGAAAATGCATACTCTTGGACATAACCCAGCCGTTTGGGCTATTGTGTGTGTTGGTTTGCAAGGTGACTTCTTCGACGAGAAAGAACCAAACCGTGAAGCTACCGCGGATGAGTTGAAGATGCTACAATACAACGCTCAAGCTTGTGATATTCTCTTCAACGGATTGTGCCCCGAAGAATTCAACAAAATCAGCCGTCTTGAGAATGCAAAGGAAATTTGTGATACTTTGAGTGATATGCACGAGGGTACCGACTCCGTCAAGGAATCCAAATTGGATGTGCTTCAAAGTCAACTTGACAAGTTCAAAATGAAGGATGGTGAAGGTGTCGCTGAAATGTACTCTAGGCTTGCTCTCATCACAATTGAGATTGCCGGCTTAGGGAGTGAAGAGATGACCGACAGATTCATCATCAAGAAGATCCTAAGAGCCTTGGATGGAAAATATGATACCGTGTGCACATTGATCCAAATGATGCCCAATTACAAAGATCTCAAGCCAACGGAAGTCATTGGAAGAATTGTTGCTCATGAGATGTCACTCAAGGATAAAGAGGAACTTCACAACAAATCAAGTGGTGCTTACAAAGCCTCATGTGAAGCCCCCACATCATCAAGTGAGAAACAAAACTTCAATGAAGAACTGAGCTTAATGGTGAAGAACTTCAACAAGTTCTACAAGAGTAGAAGCAAAGATAGAAGCTCCAAGTCAAGGTCCTACAATGACAAAAGATCTTCTAGTCGAGAGCGAAACTGCTACAATTGTGGAAGACCCGGACACTATTCCAATGAGTGTACGGCTCCCTACAAAAGAAGAGAAGATTCTCCAAAAAGAAGAAGTAAAAGAGAGGAATCACCATCACGAGAGAGAAGGAGTAGAGATGATCGTTATGAACGAAGATACTCACGGAGAAGCAAGGATTCGAAAAGGAAGGAAAAATCATCAAGGAGCTACACAAAACAAAGACATCAAGCTCATGTTGGTGAATGGGTATCCGGCTCCGACTCTGACAACCACTCCGAGAGAAGTTATCACTCCGACTCGGAATATACTCAAGATGAAGGTGTTGCCGGTCTAGCACTTGTGTCAACCAACTCCTACGACATATTTGATTCGCCAAATGAAGGAATTGGAAGATGTTTCATGGCCAAAGGTCCTAAGGTAACTCATCCTGAGTATGTAGATTTTAATAGTGATGAAGATGACTTGTTAGGCGATGATGATTTACTTGTTGACAACTCTAGTGATGAATCCTATGATGAAACGTCAATTAATCATGCTAAAACGAATGACAATGATAAGGAGAAAATTGAGGCTCTAACTAAAGAACTAAACACTCTTAAGTTAGCTCATGAAACTATCTTCGAAGATCATCAAGAACTTTTAAGGGCGCATGAGAAGTTACGCTTTGAAAAGCTCAATCTTGAGCAAGAGCATGAGCTTTTTAAGGCAATCAATGATGATCTCCGCAAGAAGAGTTCTTCTTACATTGCCAAACGTTTACTCTTATCCACTTACATGCCTCAAGTCAAGTCTAGGAACAAGAACAAGAAAGATTCTTCCTCTAGTAGTAACAATGACCATGTTAAATCCAATATTGTTGCTTCTAGTAGTTCTCTTGATTTCACTAATGATTCTCTTAGCCAAGTTACACTTGAGCAAGAAAATAGCATATTGAAGGAAATCATAGAGAAAGGAGTGTACAAAAGCCTTGCCGGAAGTAAGCAATTCGAGGAGATTGTACGCAAGCAAGGAAGGCACCGGAAGAATCAAGGTGTTGGTTTTGAACGAAAGTTCAATGCCAATGGAGTTGAGTGGGAAGAAGATCAATACCCCAAGACAAAGTTTGTTCCTCAACAAGAGAAGTATGACCTAACTTCTTTTAAGGGGACACAAACTCAAGATGATCTTCCACCACAAGACTACAAGCAAAAAGGCAAGGACAAGCTTCAAGAGGAAATAGATGCATTTTAAGAAGCTCCTAAGATCTTAGTCAAGTGGATTCCCAAGACTACTTCAAGTTCCACTTCATCAAGTACGACTACAACTCCAAGGATTCCCATCAAGATGGTGTGGATCCAAAAGAAGAACTAGAGAGTTCTTGAGGGTGACTCCGCCAACAAACTTCACTCTTATCATTTTGGCAAGAACAAGTGCAATCAACTTCCACATCTTGCACTAGTTCAAGGAGTCACAAACCCTCTTGTTGGTAAGTCAAGGGACAAGGTAACCTAAAAGCTTTCATAGACATCATCTTGTATGTGCATCACTCTATGTCTATGGATATACTTGCTTGTTCCTTGTGGGACTAACCCATGTAGGTATTGAAAGTGCAATTCACTCGAAAGGATAGCTCCAAGTGATCTACATCAACATTGAGCATCCACATCTTCAACATCTACATGAAGTCATCATCGACAAAACCCAAGGTTAGTTCATCCCTCTTCGGGGGGATATCACATCTAGGGGGAGCTTTACTCTAAGGCTTGAGCTAAAGCGACTCTAATGATGTGAACACAACAATGCTTTATGTAAAAGTGGTAACCCCACTTGAGCTTAAACGATGAGTATGACCTATGATCAAATGTTCTCATTTGACTCCTAAGTCAATATACTCATATATAGATGACCTAGTCATCGCAAATTGCTTGATAGATGCTAGAATTGGGTGTGCATGTTTTGTCACATAATTCAATTGCCATTTTATTGTGTGAGCATGTTGGTTGCATATTTTACTCATTCGAGGACATCCACTTGTTGTTTTGATAGTTTGGTTTTATTGTTCTTTTGCCAAGTGGATGGACAAGAATGCCTAAGAACCCCCTCTAGCTATCTATGCTTTTCTCGTCTCAAACTCTATTCATGCTACATCACAAAATTGATCAAGTCAGATTCGAACCACTCTATGTGAGGAGCACTCGGAGTCCCTGATTCGTCATAGACTTAAAATTCCAAAACCTCTTTGTGATTCTCGGTCTGACCGATATCCCACTTTCGGTCCTACCGAGATCATCAAGTTGATCTAAGTTTTTAATCTCGGTGCAACCGATTTGAACTATTCGGTCACACCGAGTTGCAATAACTGTACAGAGTTTTGCATCTCGGTGCCACCGAGTTATTCCACTCGGTCACACCGACAGGGTTGGGCTATATATAGACACGGGCAAAATTTTGGAAATTTCTCCGAACCTCTTCGCCCGCGCCATAGCTCGCTCTGCCGACGTGGTCTCCGGATCGTCTCCTCGCCGCCAGCAGCCTCCAGTCGCTGGTCTCCATCGCCGTCAATGGGAATCAACCCTGCCGTTGCCGCCGTAGCGAGTCTCCGCCGAACTAGGGTATGAACTCGATCTTTGTGCTATTCCCCAATCCGATTCCTAGCACATTGTGATCATAATGATTCTTGCCACGATTGATACACTTCTATCCAGTCAAAGAACTCGTAGATTAGCTTTGATTCGAAAATTTTAGGGTTAGGTTTCCACCGAAACCATCTCGGACCCACCGAGTTGAAAAACTCGGTCCCACCGATTTGGCCTATGCCATTGCACAAGTGAAACTCGGTCTGACCGAGTGTGACTAATCGGTGTGACCGATTTTTGAACTTTGTGAAACCCTAGCAGTCTCGGTGCCACCGAACTGTGACTCGGTCTGACCGAGTTCACTAGTTTAGGTTCCAAAAACTGCTTCGGTATCGCCGAGTCTAAAAATCGGTAGATTCGAGATGCTTTCTGTGGGAAACTAAAACTAAGTTTTTGAATCATTCTTTTTGCAAAAATCTCTGCATTTTGTGATGCTCATCCACTCTACCTCATCTATAAACTATTCACAGGGTCCAGCAGTCAGCAGTCAGCTTGTTCATCATGTCAGATCAAAGTGATAGTCAGAATCAGTCAGAGCAGCTTGTGCACATGAGTGAGGGCACTAGTCCCTCCAGCTCTTCAGATGAAGGCAGCAGGAGCACCCCTAGCAATCTGCCAAAAGCTGCCACAAGACAGAGAAAGAAGAGAACTTCAGACTCAGAGGATGAAGATTATGTGGCAGAGGAGGAAACAACTTCCAAGAGAGTTGTGCTGAAGAAAGCATATGGCTGAGCTGCAGCCACCAAGCTAGGCTTAAAGGTCAAAAGGCCAGCAGGCAGGCAACCCATGCCAAAGGCCAGAGCCTCAACAAAGGTTCCTGAGAAGCCTGCACCCAGAGAGCCAGTTGCAGCTGAAACAAAGAAAGAAAGGAAAAGAGGCAGATGGTGCAAGAAAGTAGATCCCATGGCTGAATTTGAACAACATTCTTCTGATGAAGAAGAAGAATAAGAAGAGGAAGGTGCTGCACCAGCACCCAAGGCACCCAAGCTGATGGGTGATGCCATTAGATCAGGAGCAGCTGCATCTAAGCCAAAGGAAGCCCCCAAGTCTGCTTCCAAGGCCAAGCCAGCTCCAAAGCAAAAACCAAACAGGAATACAAGAAGCATCCCAGCATCTGAGAAGAACAAGGCCCCAGTGCCTGAAGCTGTTGTTGAAGAAGAGGAAGGCCAAGTGTTGAGAAAATTGAAGCCCAAGATCCCAGACCACAATGATGCTCATCCTGTGGCTGAGGATATGAAAATCAGGAGAGACTCTGGATTGAGAAAATGGAGAGCAGAGGATCCCTATGCTACAAGGAGAAGGACTGCTGTTGACTACAGGTTCCATACTAAGGAACAACAGGACTTCTATGAGACAATCTTGTTAGACAAGAAGCCCATTGTATGTGACATGAGATGGGTCGATTGGCAATATATCAAGGATAACGAAGAGCACTACCCTGGAGTGCAAGATAGCTTCAGAGCTTGTGGAGTAGCAGACTTTGTTGGGCAGAAGCTCACAAAGTGGAATGAGGAGCTTATCATGCAGTTCTACTCCACAACACATTTTTATCCAGATGGGAGGATTGTTTGGATGTATGAAGGTACGAGGTACCAATCAACAGTTGCTGAGTGGGCACAGCTTATCAATGCCCCAGAGGAAAATGAAGATGACTTGGATGTCTATTCCAAGAAGTAGATGGGCCACAACTCCATGATCAACATGTACAAAGAGATCCCTGACAAGGCACTTGAAACCTTCAAGTATGGATCTGTACACTATCTTCTGTCAGGATTGCCAACCATCAATTGGATCTTAAGGCACACTCTGTTGCCCAAGTCTAGAGATCACAAGATGATCAGAGGCCATGCAATCAATTTGCTTCATATCTTTGATGTGCCTCAAAAGTTCAAAGTCATGAGCCTTATGATAGAAACAATCAAGAGGACTGCAGCAGACCAGAAGAGGAGATGTGGATATGCCCCTCAGATCCAGGAACTAATCAACTCCAAGATGGGCACTGGCATATATCTTTTGGATAAGGAACATTTGCCTATCCATCCAGATTTTGAGGACAACCAAGTTGTGATGCATGAAAATGAACCATCATCAGTCCAGGCACAAGCCAAGAAGGAGAAGGCAAGAAAGGAGAAAGCTGCAAGGATGCCAACTCAAGAGGAGGCATCTGAATACTTCTTGAAAACCAAACAAGAGCAGCTTAGTTACCTGATTGCATCCACCCTACGGATTGAGAAGGGTTTGGCCAACCTAACTCAGAACCAAGCAAGCTTAGAGAGAATCGTAGAACAGAAGTTCTATGACTTGGATATCAAGGTGACAGAGATTCAGACTGCAGTGGAGCAACTCCAGGATGACATGCATGAGAGGAGAGGGAAGACAACCACATATGCATTTGCCAGAGTGCCACGAGGTCCAAGGTCGTCTGCAGTGCCAGTTCCTGACACAAGAGCAACCGCCTCAGCACCAGCCGCAGCACCAACCCAACCTGCTCCAGCATCCACTTCAGCTCCAACTCCAACAACATCTACGGAAGCCTTCGTCCTTGGAGTGATCCAAACTCCACCACCACCTGAAGATCAAGCCTGAGTGTCAATCTAGCACTATGCATTTTCTAGGAACTTTTTGGTAACTTGTTGCCAAAGGGGGAGAAAAATGTATAGATCATAGGCTGAGAGAGAGAGAGAGAGAGAGAGAGAGAGAGAGAGAGAGAGAGAGAGAGAGAGAGAGAGAGAGTGTTGCTTTTATTCTCTCTTGCTTTTATTTGGTGGTTTTTCAAACTTTGTTTGCTTTTGGTTGAGATACTTTGATATGCTTGTGAGACATTGATGATCATGTGTTTGATCATAAGCTACACTTATGCATGCTTGATATATCTTATCTATCTTATGTGATCATTCACTTTGCCTTGGTGATGAGTGCATGTATCTCATTATTAATCATTTTGAGCGCTCCACCAAGATGTATGTGACATGGAAGAGTAACCCATAATTCTAACTTCTTGTGCATTTGCAGTCCAAAGCAAATTTTAAATATGCACAAATTTAGGGGGAGCTCTTACTTATCACATACTTCTCAAAGCGATGATGTAATTCATTCTTATTATCATTTGTAGAAGCTTTGATCTATATGTTGTCATCAGTTACCAAAAAGGGGGAGATTGAAAGTGCAACTATCCCTAGGTGGTTTTGGTAATTCATAACAACATATAGCTCATTAAGCTAATGCTATTCCAAGACAACTATTTCAGGAAAGCTCAATGATTGGCATGGCATGAATGGTGAAAGTGGAACCCTCAAAATACTAAGGACAAAGGATTAGCTCAAGCTCAAAAGCTCAAGACTCTTCATTTTACATTTTAGTGATCCAAGATCACATTGAGTCCATAGGAAAAGCCAATACTATCAAGGAGGGATGAGGTGTTGCTTAATGAGCTCTTTGCCTTATGTGCTTAATGATATGCTCCAAAATCCTCAACTACTTTCCCATATCCACATATGACCTAAACCCTAAGCCAAACTCGGTCATACCGATTCTTTCTATCCGGCGCCATCGAGTCGTCATATGTCATAAGCCACTGCCAAAACCCTAGCAAATCGGTTTCACCGATAGGGATCTCGGTCTCACTGAGATGGGATTGCAATCTCTCTGTTTCCTTTTTGTAACTTTTTGGTCTCACCGAAAGAGCGGATCGGTCCCACCGAGATTGCAATGCAAACTCTCTGTTTCCCTTTTGTAACTTTTTGGTCTCACCGAAAGAGCAAATCGGTCCCACCGAGTTTGCCTGATCAACTCTCTGGTTAGCTAATTACCAAATCGGTCTCACCGAGTTTGTGTAATCGGTCTCACCGAGATTATGTTATGCCCAAACCCTAACCATATCGGTCCTACCGAGATGCATGTCAGTCCCACCGAAAATCTCTAACGGTCACTAGGTTTACCTTTTCGGTCCGACCGAGTTTGTTGATTCGGTCCCACCGAGATTGGTAAATTGTGTGTAACGGTTGGATTTTAAGTGGAGGCTATATATACCCCTCCACCTCCTCTTCATTCGTGGAGAGAGCCATCAGAACACATCTACACTTCCAACTCATATGTTCTGAGAGAGAACCACCTACCCTTGTGTTGAGACCAAGATATTCCATTCCTACCATATGAATCTTGATCTCTAGCCTTCCCCAAGTTGCTTTCCACTCAAATCTTCTTTCCACCAAATCCAAATCCTATGAGAGAGAGTTGAGTGTTGGGGAGACTATCATTTGAAGCACAAGAGCAAGGAGTTCATCATCAACACACCATTTTTACTTCTTGGAGAGTGGTGTCTCCTAGATTGGTTAGGTGTCACTTGGGAGCCTCCGACAAGATTGTGGAGTTGAACCAAGGAGTTTGTAAGGGCAAGGAGATCGCCTACTTCGTGAAGATCTACCGCTAGTGAGGCAAGTCCTTCGTGGGCGATGGCCATGGTGGGATAGACAAGGTTGCTACTTCGTGGACCCTTTGTGGGTGGAGCCCTCCGTGGAATCGCGCAACTGTTACCCTTCGTGGATTGAAGTCTCCACTAACGTGGATGTAGGATAGCACCACCTATCCGAACCACGGGAAAAACATCCGTGTCTCCAATAGCGTTTGAATTCTCCAAACCCTTCCCTTTACATTCTTGCAAGTTGCATGCTTTACTTTCCGCTGCCTATATACTCTTTGCATGCTTGCTTGAATTGTGTGATGATTGCTTGACTTGTCCCAAGTTGCTAAAATCTGCCAAGAACTAAAATTGGGAAAAGGCGTAGTTTTTATTTGGTCAAGTAGTCTAATCACCCCCCCTCTAGACATACTACTGATCCTACATAGCATCACCCTTTAATGAGAACGGAAATATTTTAAGGATATAAAAGTAACGAGTTCTCTCATCATTAGTGAACAGGGTGTCTATATCATTTAATTTAGTAAGATGTGCCACAACAGTTTCAGATTCATAGCCATAGAAAGGATCAGACTCAACCAAAGTAATTATATCAGGATCAATGGAGAATTCATAATCCTTATCAGTAACAAAGATAGGTGAAGTAGCATAAGCAGGATCATATTTCATTCTAGCATTCAGAGTTTTTTGTTTAAGCTTAGCTAATAATTTCTTAAGATCACTTCTATCATTGCAAGCAAGAAAGTCTCTTTTAGTTTCTTCATCCATAACATAGCCCTCAGGCACAACCAGTAATTCATATTTATTAGGGGGAGAGTCTTCATCATCACTATCATCAATATTATCAGTTTCAATAATTTCATTCTCTCTAGCCCTAGCAAGTTGTTCATCAAGAAATTCATCAAGTGGCACAGTAGTATCAAGCATAGAAGTAGTTTCATCATAAGTATCATGCATTGCAGAAGTGGCATCATCAATAACATGCGACATATCAGAATTAATAGCAAAAGCAGGTTTAGGTGTCACAAGCTTACTCAAAACAGAAGGTGAATCAAGTGCAGAGCTAGATGTCAGTTCCATACCTCCCCTCGTAGTTGAGGGATAAATGTTTGTTTTCTCGTCTTTCAAGTTCTTCATAGTGACCAGCAGATATAAATCTCAAGTGACTCAAAGAATAGGGCTATGCTCCCCGGCAATGGTGCCAGAAAATAGTCTTGATAACCCACAAGTATAGGGGATCGCAACAGTTTTCGAGGGTAGAGTATTCAACCCAAATTTATTGATTCGGCACAAGGGGAGACAAAGAATATTCTCAAGTATTAGCAGTTGAGTTTTCAATTCAACCACACCTAGATAACTTAATATCTGCAGCAAAGTATTTAGTAGCAAAGTTATATGATAGTAGTGGTAACGGTAGCAAAAGTAATACTTTTGGGTTTTGTAGTGATTGTAACAATAGCAAAGGAAAAGTAAATAAGCGGAGAACAATATGTGAAAAGCTCGTAGGCATTGGATCGGTGATGGAGAATTATGCCAGATGCGGTTCATCATGTAACAGTCATAACATAGGGTGACACAGAACTAGCTCTAATTCATCAATGTAATGTAGGCATGTATTTCGAATATAGTCATATGTGCTTATGGAAAAGAACTTGCATGTCATCTTTTGTCCTACACTTCCGTGGCAGCGGGGTCCTAATGGAAACTAAGGGATATTAAGGCCTCCTTTTAATAGAGTACCGGACCAAAGCATTAACACATAGTGAATACATGAACTCCTCAAACTATGGTCATCACCGAGAGTGGTCCCGATTATTGTCACTTCGGGGTTGCCGGATCATAACACATAGTAGGTGACTATAGACTTGCAAGATAGGATCAAGAACTCACATATTCATGAAAACATAATAGGTTCAGATTTGAAATCATGGCACTCGGGCCCTAGTGACAAGCATTAAGCATAACAAAGTCATAGCAACATCAATCTCAGAACATAGTGGATACTAGGGATCAAACCCTAACAAAACTAACTCGATTACATGATAAATCTCATCCAACCCATCACCGTCCAACAAGCCTCGATGGAATTACTCACGCACGACAGTGAGCATCATGAAATTGGTGATGGAGGATAGTTAATGATGACTACAGCGACGGATTCCCCTCTCCGGAGCCCGAACGGACTCCAGATCAGCCCTCCCGAGAGGTTTTAGGGCTTGGCGGCGGCTCCGTATTGTAAAACGCGATGAATCCTTCTCTTTGATTTTTTTCTCCCCGAACACGAAT
This sequence comes from Aegilops umbellulata, assembly GCA_032464435.1. Classification (NCBI taxonomy): domain Eukaryota; kingdom Viridiplantae; phylum Streptophyta; class Magnoliopsida; order Poales; family Poaceae; genus Aegilops; species Aegilops umbellulata. The sequence goes on from CP136059.1 coordinate 257,413,197, forward strand.
ATATGGAGTTGGAGTTGAGGTCGGTGGAGCAATAGGGGGCCCACGAGGTAGGGGGGCGCGCCCCCACCCTCGTGGACAGGTGGTGGCCCCCCTGGCCTTGATTCTTTTGCCAATATTTTTAATATTTTCCAAAAATAAGTTCCGTGGAGTTTCAGGTCATTCCGAGAAATTTTGTTCCTGCACATAAATAACACCATGGCAATTCTGCTGAAAACAACGTCAGTCCGGGTTAGTTCCATTCAAATCATGCAAGTTAGAGTCCAAAACAAGGGTAGAAGTGTTTGGAAAAGTACATACGATGGAGACGTATCAATAGCATAAGTATTACGGTGGGTGAATAAATTACTGTCGTGCAATTGATAGAATTGAGCATAGTTATGAGAATATCTTGGTATGATGATGTATATATGCATCACGTCCGTGGCAAGTAGACCGACTCCTGCCTGCATCTACTACTATTACTCCACACATCAACCGCTATCCAGCATGCATCTAGAATATTAAGTTCATAAGAACAGAGTAACGCTTTAAGCAAGATGACATGATGTAGAGGGATAAACTCATGCAATATGATATAAACCCCATATTTTTATCTTTAATGGCAACAATACAATACATGTCGTTTCCCCTACTGTCACTAGGATCGAGCACCGCAAGATTGAACCCAAAGCTAAGCACTTCTCCCATTGTAAGAAAGATCAATCTAGTAGGTCAAACCAAACTGATAATTCGAAGAGACTTGCAAAGATAACCAATCATACATAAAATAATTCAGAGAAGATTCAAATATTTTTCATAGATAATCTGGATCATAAACCCACAATTCATCGGATCTCGACAAACACACCGCAAAAGAAGATTACATCAAATAGATATCCAAGAGAATAGACGCGAACTTTGTATTGAGATCCAAAGAGAGAGAAGAAGTCATCTAGCTAATAACTATGGACCCGAAGGTCTGAGGTAAAATACTCACACATCATCGGAGAGGCTATGGTGTTGATGTAGAAGCCCTCCGTGATCAATGCCCCCTCTGGCGGAGTGCCGGAAAAGGCCCCAAGATGGGATCTCACAGGTACAGAAGGTTGCGGCGGTGGAATTAGGTTTTCATGGTGCTCTTCGATGGTTTGGGGGTACGTAGGTATATATAGGAGGAACAAGTAGGTCGGTGGATCCACGAGGGGCCCACGAGGGTGGAGGGCGCGCCCAGGGGGGTAGGCGCGCCCCCTGCCTCGTGGCTTCCTCGTTGGTTGCTTGACGTCCAATCCAAGTCCTCTGGATCACGTTTGTTCAGAAAATCACGTTCCCGAAGGTTTCATTCCATTTGGAGTCCGTTTGATATTCCTTTCCTTCGAAACACTGAAATAGGCAAAAAAAATAGCAATTTGGGCTGGGCCTCTGGTTAATAGGTTAGTCCCAAAAATAATATAAAAGTGTATAAATAAGCCCATTAAACATCCAAAATAGAATATATAATAGCATGGAACAATAAAAAATTATAGATACGTTGGAGACGTATCAAGTACTCACGGTTGCTTTTCTACTTCTTTTCCCCTATATCGATTGCTGCGATCAGATGACGGAACCCAGGAGCCAGATGCCACCACCGACGACTACTACTACTACCCCGAGGGTGTCTACTACTACGTGGAGGCCGCCGCCGACTAGGAGTAGTTAGGAGGCTCCCAGGCGGGAGGCCTTGCCTTTTCGACCCATGATGTTGTTTGTGCTAGCCTTCTTAAGGCAGACTTGTTTAATTATGTCTGTACTCAGATATTGTTGCTTCCGCTGACTCGTTGTATTCGAGCTTATGTATTCAAGCCCTCGAGGCCCCTGGCTTGTAATACGAAGCTTGTGACTTTAATTTGTGTTTAGAGTTGTGTTGTGATATCTTCCCGTGAGTCTCTGATCTTGACCGTGTGCATTTGCGTGTATGATTAGTGCATGATTAAGTCGAGGCATCACATCCGGGCTGCCTGCTCCGCCTGCATCCGTGCCGCAGCCGCCCTCGCCGCCTTGTACTCCCTACGTTCATTGATCTCCTTCTTCTTGTCCGCAAGTCACTTATTCGCATGCTCATCCAAGAGGGTTTCGTCCGCCAACATGATCCTCGCATCTTCCGTGTCCCATGCGAGTTGCAACCTCTCCTTCTCAAGTTCTATGTCGCCAAATGTCTTGGCCTTATCAAGTTCCCATTTGATCACCACTTGTTGCTTCTCCAACTCGATCTTCTCCCTCTCAATTTCGAGCTTCTTCTCCGCCCTCTTCCGGTCCCACTCCATCCTTTCCTTTTGCACATCTAACATGAGCTTGTACCTCTCCTCCTTCTTGTTCTCCTTCACCAAAAAAATGCCCATCTATGTGGATGGCATTTTTGTAGCCGCGTCATTATGGGCGGCATGTGCCTTCTCCCACTTGTTCCCCATGACTTGGCGGTTATCCTTTGGCACAGTGTCTTTTTCATTCATCACGACAATATTGTCCTCTTCATCGTCCAACCCAATTGATTGGTTGGAGCTTGAACCATCATTCATCTTCTTGCCGGACTTGAGATCGACCACGAGTTGGTTCCACTTCGGCTTGCCATTCAACATGACCCAACAATGGCTAAAAGCAAACGGCTTCTTCTCCACCTCATGATACAAAGTGGCCGCCACCGCCGTCTAGCAAACACCATATGTATGAGCATGTGAATGCAAACACAAGAAGAATATGCAAATGACGACAAGATGAAGCAATTGAGCTTACGTGAGTTGCCACTCCCATCCCACTTTGAGGGCGTTTGGTCACTTGTGAGTAGTAGCCGACTGATACGTCTCCGTCGTATCAATATTTTTTGATTATTTCATGCCAATATTATACAACTTTCACATATTTTTGGCAACATTTTATATGATTTATTGGACTAACATATTGATCCAGTGCCCAGTGCCAGTTCCTGTTTGTTGCATGTTTTTTTGTTTCGCAGAATATCCATATCAATCGAAGTCCAAACGCGATGAAAATTTACAAAGAATTATTTTGGAATATTTGTGATTTTTGGGAGGTGGAATCAATGCAAAAGGAGGCCCACAACCACCATAAGACACCAGGGCGTGCCCCAGGGCCCAAGCGCATGGTGGTGGGTTGTGCCCTCCTAGTACGTCGGCTGGAGCTCTACTTCGGGCGGAAGGAAGCTTATATCCGGAAAAAATCGTGTTAAAATCTCAACGCAATTGGAGTTACAGATCTTCGGATATTTAAGAAAAGGTTTTTGGGCAGATCTGGGGAACGCGAAACAGAAGAGAACAAAGAGGGAGATCCAATCTTAGAGGGGCTCCTGCCCCTCCACCGCCATGGAGGCCATGGACCAGAGGGGGAACTCTCCTCCCATCTAGTGGGAGGCCCAGGAAGAAGAAGGAGGGGGCTCTCTCCCCATCTATCTACAACAGTCCACTCTCCCGCAACCCATTGTACCCTCTATTTGAACATGATGCTTTATGCTTCATATTATTATACAATGATGTGTTGCCATCCTGTGATGCGTGAGTAGATTTTTTGTTGTCCTATCGGTAATTGGTGAATTGCTATGATTGGTTTAATTTGCTTGTGTTTATGTTGTTGTCCTTTGGTGCCCATCATACGAGCGCGCGTACGGATCACACCATACGGTTAGTTGTATGTTGATAGGTGATACGTCTCCAACGTATATATAATTTTTGATTGCTTCATGCTATATTATCTTCTGTTTTGGACATTATTGGGCTTTATTATTCACTTTTATATTATTTTTGGGACTAACCTATTAACCGGAGGCCCAGCCCAGAATCTATTTTTGCCTATTTCAGAGTTTCGCAGAAAAAGAATATCAAACGGAGTCCAAACAGAATGAAACCTTCGGGAACGTGATTTTCAAAACGAACATGATCCAGAGGACTTGGACCCTACGCCAAGAAATCAAACAGGAAGCCACGAGGTAGGGGGCGCGCCCTCCACCCTCGTGGGCCCCCTGTTGCTCCACCGACGTACTCCTTCCTCCTATATATATACCTACGTACTCCCAAACGATCAGATACGGAGCCAAAACCCTAATTCCACTGCCGCAACCTTCTGTACCCACGAGATCCCATCTTGGGGCCTGTTCCGGAGCTCCACCGGAGGGCGCACCCATCACGGAGGGCTTCTACGTCAACACCATAGCCTCTCCGATGAAGTGTGAGTAGTTTACCTCAGACCTCCGGGTCCATAGTTATTAGCTAGATGGCTTCTTCTCTCTTTTTGGATCTCAATACAATGTTCTCCCCCTCTCTCGTGGAGATCTATTCGGTGTAATCTTCTTTTGCGGTGTGTTTGTTGAGACCGATGAATTGTGGTTTTATGATCAAGTTTATCTATGAACAATATTTGAATCTTCTGAATTCTTTTATGTATGATTGGTTATCTTTGCAAGTCTCTTCAAATTATAAGTTTGGTTTGGCCTACTAGATTGATCTTTCTTGCAATGGGAGAAGTGCTTAGCTTTGGGTTCAATCTTGCGGTGTCCTTTCCCAGTGACAGTAGGGGCAGCAAGGCACGTATTGTATTGTTGCCATCGAGGATAACAAGATGGGTTTTTTAATCATATTGCATGAATTTATCCCTCTACATCATGTCATCTTGCTTAAAGCGTTACTCTGCTCTTATGAACTTAATACTCTAGATGCATGCTAGATAGCGGTCGATGTGTGGAGTAATAGTAGTAGATCTAGGCAGGAGTCGGTCTACTTGTCTCGGACGTGATGCCTATATACATGATCATACCTAGATATTCTCATAACCATGCTCAATTCTGTCAATTGCTCAACAGTAATTTGTTCACCCACCGTAAAATACTTATGCTCTTGAGAGAAGCCACTAGTGAAACCTATGGCCCCCCCGGGTCTATGTTCACCATATTAAACTTCCAACACTTAGTTATTTCCGTTTCTTTTTTACTTTGCTTTTATTTTACTTTGCATCTTTATCATAAAAAAACCAAAAAAATTATCCTATCATATCTATCAGATCTCACTCTCGTAAGTGACTGTGTAGGGATTGACAAACCCTTATCGCATTGGTTGCGAGGATTTATTTGTTTTGTGTAGGTGCGAGGGACTTACGTGTAGCCTCCTACTGGATTGATACCTTGGTTCTCAAAAACTGAGGGAAATACTTACGCTACTTTGCTGCATGATAACCCACAAGTGTAGGGGATTGCAACAGCTTTCGAGGGTAGAGTATTCAACCCAAATTTATTGATTCGACACAAGGGGAGCCAAAGAATATTCTCAAGTATTAGCAGCTGAGTTGTCAATTCAGCCACACCTTGATAACTTAGTATCTGCAGCAAAGTAATATGATAGTAGTGGTAACGGTAACAAAAGTAACGAAAGCAAAAGTAATATTTTTGTTGTTTTGTAGTGATTGTAACAGTAACAACGGGAAAGTAAATAAGCGAAAACCAGTATATGGAAAGCTCGTAGGCATTGGATTGGTGATGGAGAATTATGCCGGATGCGGTTCATCATGTAACAGTCATAACATAGGGTGACACAGAACTAGCTCCAATTCATCAATGTAATGTAGGCATGTATTCCGAATATAGTCATACGTGCTTATGGAAAAGAACTTGCATGACATCTTTTGTCCTACCCTCCCGTGGCAGTGGGGTCCTAATGGAAACTAAGGGATATTAAGGCCTCCTTTTAATAGAGAACCGAAACAAAGCACTAGCACATAGTGAATACATGAACTCCTCAAACTATGGTCATCACCGGGAGTGGCCCCGATTATTGTCACTTCGGGGTTGTCGTATCATAACACATAGTAGGTGACTATAGACTTGCAAGATAGGATCAAGAACACACATATATTCATGAAAACATAATAGGTTCAGATCTGAAATCACGGCACTCGGGCCCTAGTGACAAGCATTAAGCATAGCAAAGTCATAGCAACATCAATCTCAGAACATAGTGGATACTAGGGATCAAACCCTAACAAAACTAACTCGATTACATGATAGATCTCATCCAACCCATCACCGTCCAGCAAGCCTACGATGGAATTACTCATGCACGGCAGTGAGCATCATGAAATTGGTGATGGAGGATGGTTGATGATGGCGACGACGACGAATCCCCCTCTCCGGAACCCTGAACAGACTCCAGATCAGCCCTCTCGAGAGGTTTTAGGGCTTGGCGGCGGCTCCCTATCGTAAAACGCGATGATTTCTTCTCCTTGATTTTTTTCTCCCAGAAAGCAAATATATAGAGTTGGAGTTGGCGTCGGAGGAGCTCCAGGGGGCCCACGAGGTAGGGGGCGCGCCCTAGGGGGAGGGCGCGCCCCCACCCTCGTGGACAGGGTGTGGGCCCCCCTGGTCTTCATCTTTTGCAACGATTTTTTATTATTTGTGAAAAGTTGTTCCATGAAGTTTCAGGTCATTCCGAGAACTTTTGTTTCTGCACATAAATAACATCATGGCAATTTTGCTGAATACAGCGTCAGTCCGGGTTAGTTTCATTCAAATCATGCAATTTAGAGTCCAAAACAAGGGCAAAAGTGTTTGGAAAAGTAGATACGACGGAGACGTATCACTACATCACCCTTTCCTCTTCAAGGGAAAACCAACGCAGTGCTCAAGAGGTAGCAAGAAGGATTTATGGTGCCATTGCCGGGGAGGTCTACGTAAAAGTCAACATACCAAGTACCCATCACAAACCCTTATCTCCCGCATTACATTATTTGCCATTTGCCTCTCGTTTTCCTCTCCCCAACTTCACCCTTGCCGTTTTATTCGCCCTCTCTTTTTCGTTCGCCTCTTTTTTCGCTTGCTTCTTGTTTGCTCGTGTGTTGGATTGCTTGTTTCTCACGATGGCTCTACCTAGATTTGGTGATCTTCACCTTAAAAGGTTAGAAGAGATCGAAAGCAACGTCAGGAGTTTTATGGTTTTGCAATTTGAGCATAACAATTTCTTCAGAAACGAGCTTAAGGAACAAAAAGGCTTTATGAGTTATATGAATAAAGAGCTCGATGATATGTCTAAAGAATTTGATGGTTTGAGATCCCAAATTGCTCGTCTTGAAAAGTTGATAGCTGAAATATCGGATAAGCAGGCTACCTTAATTAATAAGATGGCCGCTAAACCGGATTTCTATGAAAATAAAGATGAAGATCTAAAAGTTATTGATGTGTCCCCTATTAAATCTTTGTTTTGCAATATGAGTCTTGATAATGATGAGACTGAATATGATCCACCTTTACCTAGAAGGCGTTCCAAAAATTCAGAGTTTTTAGATCTTGATGCTAAAATTGATAAAAGTGGGATTGAAGAAATCAAAACATTAGATGTTAATAAACCCACTATTTTGGATTTCAAGGAATTTAATTATGATAATTGCTCTTTGATAGATTGCATTTCCATGTTGCAATCCATGCTAAATTCTCCTCATGCTTATAGTCAAAATAAAGCTTTTACTAAACATATCGTTGATTCTTTGATGCAATCTTATGAAGAAAAACTTGAGTTGGAAGTTTCTATCCCTAGAAAACTTTATGATGAGTGGGAACCTACTATTAAAATGAAGATTAAAGATCATGAATGCTATGCTTTGTGTGATTTGGGTGCTAGTGTTTCCACGATTCCAAAAACTTTGTGCGATTTGCTAGGTTCCCGTGATTTTGATTATTGCTCTTTAAACTTGCACCTTGCGGATTCCACTATTAAGAAACCTATGGGAAGAATTAATGATGTTCTTATTGTTGCAAATAGGAACTATGTGCCCGTAGATTTTATTGTTCTTGATATAGATTGCAATCCTTCATGTCCTATTATTCTTGGTAGACCTTTCCTTAGAACGATTGGTGTAATTATTGATATGAAGGAGGGGAATATTAGATTGCAATTTCCATTAAAGAAAGGCATGGAACACTTCCCTAGGAATAAAATAAAATTACCATATGAATCTATCATGAGAGCCACTTATGGATTGCCTACCAAAGATGGCAATACCTAGATCTATCCTTACTTTTATGCCTAGCTAGGGGCGTTAAACGATAGCGCTTGTTGGGAGGCAACCCAATTTTATTTTTAGTTTTTGCTTTTTGCTTCTGTTTAGGAAAAAATATTTGTTCTAGCCTCTGGTTAGATGTCTTTTTTATGTTTTAATTAGTGTTTGTGCCAAGTTAAACCTACAGGATCTTCTTGGATGATAGTTATTTGATCTTGCAGAAAATTCCAGAAACTTTCTGTTCACAAAAATAATTGTTAAAAAGCACCAGAACATGATAAAATATTGATTCCAATTGCTGCTGATCAATAAACAAATTGTCTAGGTCTTCCTATTTTGTCTGATTTTTTGGAGTTCCAGAAGTTTGCGTTAGTTACAAATTACTACAGATTGTTCTGTTTTTTGACAGATTCTGTTTTTCGTGTGTTGTTTGCTATTTTGATGAATCTATGGCTAGTAAAAGAGTTTATAAACCATAGAGAAGTTGAAATACAGTAGGTTTAACACCAATATAAATAAAGAATGAGTTCATTACAGTACCTTGAAGTGGTCTTTTGTTTTCTTTCGCTAACGGAGCTCACGAGATTTTCTACTGAGTTTTGTGTTGTGAAGTTTTCAAGTTTTGGGTGAAAGATTTGATGGATTATGGAACAAGGAGTGGCAAGAGACTAAGCTTGGGGATTCCCACGGCACCCCCAAGATAATCTAAGCACACCTAAAAGCCAAAGCTTGGGGATGCCCCGGAAGGCATCCCCTCTTTCGTCTACTTCCATCGGTAACTTTACTTGGAGCTATATTTTTATTCACCACATGATATGTGTTTTGTTTGGAGCGTCTTGTATGATTTGAGTCTTTGATTTTTAGTTTACCACAATCATCCTTGCTTTACACACCTTTTGAGAGAATCACACATGATTGGGAAATTATTAGAATACTCTACGTGCTTCACTTATATCTTTTGAGCTATATAGTTTTTGCTCTAGTGCTTCACTTATATGTTTTAGATCACGGTTGTGATTTTGTTTTATAGAAACTATTGATCTCTCATGCTTCACTTAGATTATTTTTAGAGTCCTACAAAACAGCATGGTAGTTTGCTTTAACAATAATAGGCATACAAGATTAGTAAAAGAAAAATTCTTATGAGTGTGTTGAATACTATGAGAAGTTTGATGCTTGATAATTGTTTTGAGATATGAAGATGGTGATATTAGAGTCATGCTACTTGAGTAGTTTTGAATTTGAGAAATACTTGTGTTAAAGTTTGTGATTCCCGTAGCATGCACGTATGGTGAACCGTTATGTGATGAAGTCAGAGCATGATTTATTTATTGATTGTCTTCCTTATGAGTGGCGGTCGGGGACGAGCCATGGTCTTTTCCTACCAATCTATCCCCCTAGGAGCATGCACACAATATTTTGCTTTGATAACTTGTAGATTTTTGCAATAAGTATATGAGTTCTTTATGACTAATGTTGAGTCCATGGATTATACGCACTTTTTCCCATCCTTCCACCATTGCTAGCCTCTCTAATACCGCACACTTTTCGCCGGTATCATACACCCACCATATACGTTCCTCAAAACAGCCACCATACCTACCTATCATGGCATTTCCATAGCCATTCCGAGATATATTGCCATGCAACATACCACTGTTTCGTTTATTATGACATACTCCATCATTGTCATATTGCATCGCATGATCATGTAGTTGAGATTGTATTTGTGGGAAAGCCACCGTTCATAATTCTTTCAAACATGTCACTTTTGATTCATTGCGTATCCCGGTACACCGCCGGAGGCATTCATATGGAGTTATATTCTGTTCTAAGTATTGAGTTGTAATTGTTGAGTTGTAAGAAAATAAAAGTGTGATGATCATCATTTTTAGAGCATTGTCCCAAGTGAGGAAAGGATGATGGAGACTATGATTCCCCTACAAGTCGGGATGAGACTCCGAACAAAAAAAAGCGGCCATAAAAAAAGGCCCAAATAAAAAAATGAGAGAAAAAGAGAGAAGGGACAATGTTACTATCCTTTTACCACACTTGTGCTTCAACGTAGTACCACGATCTTCATGATAGAGAGTGTCCTATGATATCACTTTCATATAATAGTGGGATTTTTCATTATAGAACCTGGCTTGTATATTCCAATGATGGGCTTCCTCAAAATGCCCTAGGTCTTCATGAGCAAGCGAGTTGGATGCACATCCACTTAGTTTCTTTTGTTGAGCTTTCATATACTTATAGCTCTAGTGCATCCGTTGCATGGCAATCCCTACTCACTAGCATTGATATCTATCGATGGGCATCTGCATAGCCTGTTGATACGCCTAGTTGATGTGAGACTATCTTCTACCTCCTTTTTGTCTTCTCCACAACCACCATTCTATTCCACATATAGTGCTATGTCCATGGCTCACGCTCATGTATTGCGTGAAGATTGAAAAAGTTTGAGAATGTTAAAAGTATGAAACAATTGCTTGGCTTGTCATCGGGGTTGTGCATGATTTAAATATTTTGTGTGGTGAAGATAGAGCATAGCCAGACTATATGATTTTGTATGGATAACTTTCTTTGGCCATGTTATTTTGAGAAGACATAATTGCTTAGTTAGTATGCTTGAAGTATTATTATTTTTATGTCAATATTGAACTTTTGTCTTGAATCTTTTGGATCTGAATATTCATACCAAAATTAAGAAGAATTACATTGAAATTATGCCAAGTAGCATTCCACATCAAAAATTCTATTTTTATCATTTACCTACTCGAGGACGAGTAGGAATTAAGCTTGGGGATGCTTGATACGTCTCCAACGTATCTATAATTTTTGATTGCTCCATGTTATATTATCTTCTGTTTTGGACATTATTGGGCTTTATTATTCACTTTTATATTATTTTTGGGACTAAACTATTAACCGGAGTCCCAGCCCAGAATTGTTGTTTTTGCCTATTTCAGAGTTTCGCAGAAAAAGAATATCAAACAGAGTCCAAATGGAATGAAACCTTCGGGAACGTGATTTTCGGAACGAACATGATCCAGAGGACTTGGACCCTACATCAAGAAATCAAATAGGAAGCCACGAGGTAGCGCCTACCCCCTGGGCGCGCCCTCCACCCTCATGGCCCCCCTGTTGCTCCACCGACGTACTCCTTCCCCCTATATATACCTACGTACTCCCAAACGATCAGGTACGGAGTCAAAAACCTAATTCCACCGCTGCAACCTTCTGTACACACGAGATCCCATCTTGGGGCCTGTTCTGGAGCTCCGCCGGAGGGGGCACCCAGCACGGAGGGCTTCTACATCAACACCATAGCCTCTCCGATGAAGTGTGAGTAGTTTACCTCAGACCTTCGGGTCCATAGTTATTAGCTAGATGGCTTCTTCTCCCTTTTTGGATCTCAATACAATGTTCTCCCCCTCTCTCGTGGAGATCTATTCGATGTAATCTTCTTTTGCGGCGTGTTTGTTGAGACCGATGAATTGTGGGTTTATGATCAAGTTTATCTATGAACAATATTTGAATCTTCTGAATTCTTTTATGTATGATTGGTTATCTTTGCAAGTCTCTTCGAATTATCAGTTTGGTTTGGCCTACTAGATTGATCTTTCTTGCAATGGGAGAAGTGCTTAGCTTTGGGTTCAATCTTGTGGTGTCCTTTCCCATTGACAGTGGGGGCAGCAAGGCATGTATTGTATTGTTGCCATCGAGGATAACAAGATGGGGGTTTTATCATATTGCATTAATTTATCCCTCCACATCATGTCATCTGGCTTAAAGCGTTACTCTATTCTTATGAACTTAACACTCTAGATGCATGCTGGATAGCGGTCGATGTGTGGAGTAATAGTAGTAGATGCAGGCAGGAGTCGGTCTACTTGTCTCGAACGTGATGCCTATATACATGATCATACCTAGATATTCTCATAACTATGCTCAATTCTGTCAATTGCTCAATAGTAATTTGTTCACCCACCGTAAAATACTTATGCTCTTGAGAGAAGCCACTAGTGAAACCTATGGCCCCCGGGTCTATCTTCATCTTATTAATCTTCCAACACTTAGTTATTTCCGTTGCTTTCTTACTTTGCATCTTTATCATAAAAATACCAAAAATATTATCCTATCATATCTATCGGATCTCACTCTCATAAGTGACCGTGTAGGGATTGACAACCCCTTATCGCGTTGGTTGCGAGGATTTATTTGTTTTGTGTAGGTGCGAGGGACTTGCGTGTAGCCTCCTACTGGATTGATAGCTTGGTTCTAAAAAACCGAGGGAAATACTTACGCTACTTTGCTGCATCACCCTTTCCTCTTCAAGGGAAAACCAACGTGGTGCTCAAGAGGTAGCAATAGGACTATGCATTGGAGGGCAAGGGTGACAAAAGATTCTTCCTACCATAGAAATTGATGCATACGGGATTGAAGGGGGATCAATATATATCTTAATGCTATGGTTGGGTTTTACCTTAATGAATGTTGGTAGTTGTGGATGCTTGCTAATAGTTCCAATCATAAGTGCATAGAGTTCCAAGTAAGGGATGACATGCTAGCGGTGGCCTCTCTCACATAAAAACTTGCTATCGATCTAGTAATGTAGTCAATTGCTAAGGGACAATTCCACAAATCCTACCACTACTAATCCACACTCCCTATACTAATTTAATTGTACTTTGATTAGAACAACACCTACTTTTTATTTTTCATGTTCTTTATTATCTTGCAAACCTATCCTACCACACCTACAAAGTACTTCTAGTTTTATTCTTGTTCTAGGTAAAGCAAACATTAAGTGTGTGTAGAGTTGTATCGGTGGTCGATAGAACTTTAGGTAATATTTGTTCTACCTTTAGCTCCTCGTTGGGTTCGACACTCTTATTTATCGAAAAAGGCTACAAACGATCCCCTATACTTATGGGTTATCAAGACCTTTTTCGGGCGCCGTTGCCGGGGAGCAATAGTGTGGGGTGAATATTATTGTGTGTGCTTGTTTGCTTTATCACTAAGTAGTTTTTGTTTTCTATCTTTAGATATGGGTAGGAAATGCAAAATACCAAAAAAAAAGTTGTACCTACTAAATCAATGGTTGAGGAACCACCCAAAATATATCATACTGCTGAAGCTTTCTACTTGGATTATCTTCGATCCCTATGTGCTCGTGCTGAAAACTCAACTAGCTTAGTTGAGGGAAAATCATTAAATGAGCATGCTTATTATGTGCGACACCGTTTATCTCAAAAAGGGAAACTTTTATGGCATCAAATTAATACTATGCAATGTTATGCTTGGAATTTATGTGAATTATATGATTTTACTTGTTGTTCTGAAGACCCTAAGAAACACCTTCCCTACCAATGTGAGTTTGGTGATAATGGAATCGTATCTTCTTATGCCAAAGGTGTTTATAATTACTATGATATTGAACAAATTGAAGAATTTTTGTTTGTAAGGGTGCTTATGAAATTGCTTCTTTGATTGAAAAGTATGATGCTACTCTTTACAAATCTGAAAAATTTGCCATACTTAAATATTGCTATGAAAACTATGCTTACATTAAACCATGTATTGAGGACTCCTCCGCTGTCCAAGAAGAGACTAATATTTTGCGGGAAACTATAAAGGAAGAAATTGATGACACCGTGAGCTCATTAGATGAAAAAGATGATGAGGAGAGCGAAGAACAAAAGGAGGAAGAGCAGATTAGCTACCCGTGCCCACCTTCTAATGAGTGTAACTCTCCAACTCATACATTGTTTAATTCCATTCATGCTTACCGAAGGATGAATGCTATGATAATTTCTATGATCCCGTTGATTCTTTTGAAATACCCCTTTTTGATGAACTTGATGCTTGCTATGTGATACGTCTCCAACGTATCTATAATTTTTGATTGTTACATGCTATTATATTATCTATTTTGGATGTTTAATGGGCTTTATTATGCACTTTTATATTATTTTTGGGACTAACCTACTAATCAGAGGCCCAGTGCAAATTGCTGTTTTTTTTTGCCTATTTCAGTGTTTCGCAGAAAAGGAATATCAAACGGAGTCCAAACGGAATGAAACCTTTGGGAGAATCGTTTTTGGAACAAACACAATCTAGGAGAGTTGGAGTGGACGTCAAGGAAGCGACGAGGCAGCCACGAGGTAGGAGGGCGCGCCCCCACCCTAGTGGGCCCCTCGTGGCTCCACCGACCTACTTCCTTCGCCTATATATATACTCATATACCCTGAAAACATCCAGGAGCACCACGAAACCCTATTTCCACCGCCGCAACCTTCTGTACCCATGAGATCCCATCTTGGGGCCTTTTCCGGCGCTCCACTGGAGGGGGAATCGATCATGGAGGGCTTCTACATCAACACCATAGCCTCTCCGATGATGTGTGAGTAGTTTACCACAAACCTTCGGGTCCATAGTTATTAGCTAGATGGCTTCTTCTCTCTCTTTGATTCTCAATACCAAGTTCTCCTCGATTCTCTTAGAGATCTATTCGATGTAATACTTTTTGCGGTGTGTTTGTCGAGATCCGATGAATTGTGGGTTTATGATCAAGATCATCTATGAATATTATTTGGTTCGTCTCTGAATTCTTATATGTATGATTTGATATCTTTGCAAGTCTCTTCGAATTATCAGTTTGGTTTGGCCTACTAGATTGATCTTTCTTGCAATGGGAGAAGTGCTTAGCTTTGGGTTCAATCTTGCGGTGCTCGATCCCAGTGACAGAAAGGGAACTGACATGTATTGTATTGTTGCTATCGAGGATAAAAAGATGGGGTTTATATCATATTGCTTGAGTTTATCCCTCTACAACATGTCATCTTGCCTAATGCGTTACTCTGTTCTTATGAACTTAATACTCTAGATGCATGCTGGATAGCGGTCGATGCGTGGAGTAATAGTAGTAGATGCAGAATCGTTCCGATCTACTTGTCACGGATGTGATGCCTATATACATGATCATGCCTAAATATTCTCATAACTATGCGCTTTTCTATCAATTGCTCGACAGTAATTTGTTCACCCACCGTAGAATTTGCTATCTAGAGAGAAGCCACTAGTGAAACCTATGGCCCCCGGTTCTATCTTCCATCATATTAATATCTTGTCAACTAGCTATTTCTGTTTCCTTTTATTTTGCAATCTTTACTTTCCAATCTATACAACAAAAATACCAAAAATATTTATCTTATTATCTCTATCAGATCTCACTTTTGCAAGTGGCCCTGAAGGGATTGACAACCCCTTTATCGCGTTGGTTGCAAGGTTCTTATTTGTTTGTGCAGGTATGAGGGATTTGCGTCTAGTCTCCTACTGGATTGATACCTTGGTTCTCAAAAACTGAGGGAAATACTTACGCTACTTTGCTGCATCACCCTTTCCTCTTCTAGGGAAAACCAACGCATGCTCAAGAGGTAGCACTATGCTCGTGGACAAGATGCCAATATGAATTATGCTTATGGAGATGAACTTGATATAGTTCCTTATGATAAGAAAGAAATTGTTGCCATGGCACCCACACATGATAGTCCTATTATCCTTTTGAATTCTCCCAACTACACTATATCGGAGAAGTTTGCTCTTATTAAGGATTATATTGATGGGTTGCATTTTACTACTACACATGATAATTTTGATGAATATAATATGCATGTCCTTACTGCTCCTACTTGCAATTATTATGAGAGAGGAACTACATCTCCGCCTCTCTATGTTTCCAACACGATAAAATTGCAACAAATTATTTATGCTATGTATTGGCCTTTACTTGATGTGCATGAATTGTTCTTTTATGACATGCTGATGCATAGGAAGAGAATTAGACTTCGTCATTGCATAAAATATGTTGCTTTGTGCTCACTACTAAATTATAAATCATTGCTAATTAAAACTGCCTTTGATATACCTTGGGATCCGGGTGGATCAATTACTTGAGCATTTTATGCCTAGCTTAATGGCTTTAAAGAAAGCGCTGCCAGGGAGACAACCCAGAAGTTTTAGAGAGTCATTTTATTATATTGTGTGCTTTTATAAAGTTTGAAAACAAAAAAATATAGAGTGGAACTTAAAACTTTTTCAAAAAGAGAAGCGATTAGAAGGTTATGCATTGGAGAAGTGAGGGTCAACCTTGAACACTTGTGTTCAAGATCATGTAAACAATGTAGAATTTTTTTTCATGAAATTTCCTCACAAAAATAATTACCCCCTCGTAGAATCCATTGTATTATAAAAATAATGTGCCAAGATTTGCCTTTAGGATGATTAGATTGCTTGTTGGTATGTGTGGTGTAAAAACAAACAAATTGGCTGTAGTGCGTGATTTTACATTTTTTACTGGAACGTCAAAAGTTTCTGAAATTTGTACACAGTACTTCTATGCAAATTGTTTATTTTATCCTAATTTTTCAGAATTTTTGGAGTTACAAAAGTATGGTCAATGTTCAGATTGCTACAGACTGTCCTGTTTTTTATGCATCGTTTAGCTTGTTTTGATTAAACTATCGATTCTATCGGTGGTATAAGCCATGGAGAAGTTATAGTATAGTAGGTACAATGCAAAAACAAAATATGGATAGGTTTGCAGCAGTACTTAAAGTAGTGATTTGCATTATTATACTAACGGATATCACCAAGTTTTCTGTTAAGTTTTGTGTGGGTGAAGTGATCAACGATCGAGGAGGTCTCGATATGAGGAGAAGGAGGAGAGGCAAGAGTTCAAGCTTGGGGATGCCCAAGGCACCCCAAGTAAGTATTCAAGGAGACTCAAGCGTCTAAGCTTGGGGATGCCCCGGAAGGCATCCCATCTTTCTTCAACAAGTATCGGTATGTTTTCGTCTTCGTTTCGTTCACGTGATATGCGTAAATCTTGGAGTGTCTTTTGTGTTTAGTTTTGACTTCTCTTTTGTGCACCATGCTGGTATGAGATAGTCCATGGTTGATTTATAGAATGCTCATTGCACTTCACTCATATCTTTTGAGTATGGCTCTATAGAATGCTTCATGTGCTTCACTTATATCGTTTAAAGTTTGGATTGCCTGTTTCTCTTCACATGGAAAACCGTTATTTGTAGAGTGCTCTTTTGCTTCACTTATATTTGTTAGAGCATGGTCTTTTGTAGAAAGAATTAAATTCTCATGCTTCACTTATATCTATTTATAGAGTCAACAAGAATTGGTCAATTGCATGGTTAGTAATAAATTCCTACATAAAACTTGTGGATCACTGAATATGATATGTTTGATTCCTTGCAATAGTTTTGCGATATAGAGATGGAATATGTGGGAGGTACTAGTAAACTATTGTGGTTAGTAAGAATATTGGTGTTAAGGTTTGTGATTCCCAAAGCATGCACATATAGTCTCTCGTTATGCTATGAAATTGGAGCATGATTAATCATTGATTATCTTCCTTTGTGTGGAGGTCGGTGAGGGAGTCCTGGATTAAGGGGTCCTCGGGCATCCGACCTGTTATACATGGGCCAGACTATTGGGCTGATAAGATACGAAGACCGAAGACTCTACCCATGTCCGGATAGGACTCTCCTTGGCATGGAAGGCAAGCTTGGCGACCAGATATGAAGATTCCTTTTTCTGTAACTGACTTTGTGTAACCCTAGCTCCCACCGATGTCTATATAAACTGGAGGGTGAGGCCAATCATTATAATCATAGTCATACAGGCTAGACTTCTAGGGTTTTAGCCATTACGATCTCGTGGTAGATCAACTCTTGTAACACTCATATTCATCAAGATCAATCAAGTAGGAAGTAGGGTATTACCTCCATAGAGAGGGCCCAAACCTGGGTAAACATTGTGTCCCCTGTCTCCTGTTACCATCGATCTTAGACGCATAGTCCGGGATCCCCTACCCGAGATCCGCCGGTTTTGACACCGACATTGGTGCTTTCATTGAGAGGACTGCTGTGACGGCGAAGACAGGATGGATGGCTTGCCTTGTTGTCAAGGATAATATCACCTCCGGAGGAGTCCTAGCTCCGGGCCAAACCCTTCGACTTGGCGGCTTTACCATGACCGCCTGTTCGGCCGTTAAGCTGACGATGACCTCTCAAGTCATCGAAAATCGTCTTCGCGTTGACTCCGAATACTCCGAACAGATGGATCCAACGGAGTCATCGTCTTTGAACGAACTCCTACATCGCATCGCCGCCTTGGGGGTCGCTATAGACTATGGTCGGATTAGGCTTAAACCTGATCAGAGAGAAATCAAATCTCCATCGATCACCCATCAGATAGCGGTAGTGGAGGAGCAAGACAATAACTCTTCCCCCATATCAAGGACGAACTATGTTCGGATTGCCGATCTTAAGGAGCCGGATACCTGTCCACGGAACAACGTGCCCTGCCCTCCGAACCTAGAATCGGATGGCGGGCCCAAAACGTCAGTTGATATCCCGAAGTCCGAACCATTAAGTTTGGAGGATTTACAAACTCCGGATCCCAAATTGGGTCAGGGTTTAGATTTAAAACAACCCACCCACCCAGCTATACGCGGTCTTATGTACATATGACAGCAGTCTTAGGAAACGGTCCATCACTTTTGGGCCAGATTCCTCCTTGTCAAAGACAAGATTAAAGATTGCCGCGATGAAGACGCGATCTCAGCATTCTGCAACAATTGCACGGACAAAGGAATCCTCAACGTCATTAATCGTAGTCGCATATTACACTTCGCTGACTTGGCAAACATAGTACAGCTCGTTGGGAACCACCGGCTTCAACTCAGCCCCTCGTCCGCGCAAAAAGGACGCACCCTAGTGGGGCACCCGACCCAATAGTAAAGAAATCAAAGCCCATTATGGGGCGCGGAACTGTTCTGGAGGGATGGCTCGAAGGGCCGTGCAAGATACATGCAACACCGAACACCACACCAACCCACATCCTTAGAGCATGTTTGATACTCCGGCAAGTGGCCAAGAGTGGCGAAGGTCTCCTCACCAAAAAATACCCCAGAACAACACCCCCCGGAAGACGACGACCTCAGAGTATTGGCGGTCTTAGAGACCTTTGCTTTAAAAAATCAGCTGAAAAGGGCACTCCGTGACCTCGCCGAAGTCTGCCAAGTCGCAACAATAAACCCCTGGAACGACACGGCCGTAACTTTCAATGCCGATGACGAACCAAAATTCAGGACAGTCCGGGCACCAGCTGCCTTGGTCCTCAGTCCAATTGTGGACGGCTTCCGGCTCACCAAAGTGCTCATGGACGGCGGCAGCGGACTAAACCTCATCTAAGAGGACACACTCATAAAAATGGAAATAGATAGGAGCCGCATTGAGCAAAGTAGCACGACCTTCCGGGGAATCATTCCTAGTCGGGAGGCACGACGCGTGGGAAAAAATCACGCTCGACGTGGTATTCGGCACGCCGGATAATTATCGGTCCGAAGAGATAACCTTCCAAGTGGCCCCTTTCAACAGAGGATATCACGCCCTACTGGGGTGGGACACATTCACAGGCTTCCAAGCCATACCTCATTACGGGTACATGAAGCTCAAGATGCTCGGGCCCAACGGAACCAAAACTCTTGCCAGTGATCCGGACATAGCACTGCGCGCCGAAAATAAAACCGCATCCCTGGCCCTTGAAGCATTGTCTGAAGCCCTTGCGACCGAAGAGCTCACCGCGCTGCGCTCCACTGTGGATAGGGATGACATAATCCTGGACAAGCGACCTGATACGTCTCCAACGTGTCTATAATTTTTGATTGCTCCATGCTATATTATCTACTGTTTTGGACTATATTGGGCTTTATTTTCCACTTTTATATTATTTTTGGGACTAACCTATTAACCGGAGGCCCAACCCAGAATTGCTGTTTTTTTGCCTATTTCAGTGTTTCGGAGAAACAGAATATCAAACGGAGTCCAAACGGAATGAAACCTTCGGGAATGTGATTTTCTCACCAAACGTGATCCAGGAGACTTGGACCCTACTCCAAGGAACAAAAGAGGCTGTCAAGAGGGTGGGGGCGCGCCCCCTGCCTCATGGGCCCCTCGGAGCTCCACAGATGTACTCCTTCCTCCTATATATACCTACGTACCCCCAAACGAACAGAACAGGAGCCAAAAACCTAATTCCACCGTCGCAACCTTCTGTACCCACGAGACCCCATCTTGGGGCCTGTTCCGGAGCTCCGCCAGAGAGGGCCATCATCACGCAGGGCTTCAAAATCATCCAAGCCCCTCCGATGAAGTGTGAGTAGTTTACCTCAGACCTACGGGTCCATAGTTATTAGCTAGATGGCTTCTTCTCTCTTTTTGGATCTCAATACAATGTTCTCCCCCTCTCTCGTGGAGATCTATTCGATGTAATCTTCTTTTTTGGTGTGCTTGTTGAGACTGATGAATTGTGGGTTTATGATCAAGTCTATCTATGAATAATATTTGAATCTTCTCTGAATTCTTTTATGTATGATTGGTTATCTTTGCAAGTCTCTTTGAATTATCAGTTTGGTTTGGCCTACTAGATTGGTTTTCCTTGCCATGGGAGAAGTGCTTAGCTTTGGGTTCAATCTTGCGGTGTCCTTTGCCAGTGACAGAAGGGGAAGCAAGGCACGTATTGTATTGTTGCCATCGAGGATAACAAGATGGGGTTTTTATCACATTGCATGAAACTATCCCTCTACATCATGTCATCTTGCTTAAGGCGTTACTCTGTTTTTAACTTAATACTCTAGATGCATGCTGGATAGCGGTCGATGAGTGGAGTAATAATAGTAGATGCAGGCAGGAGTCGGTCTACTTGTCTCGGACGTGATGCCTATATACATGATCATACCTAGATATTCTTATAACTATGCTCAATTCTGTCAATTGCTCAACAGTAATTTGTTCACCTATCGTAGAATACTTATGCTCTTGAGAGAAGTCACTAGTGAAACCTATTGCCCCCGGGTCTATTCTCATCATATCAATCTCCATCACTTTAATCTTGCTTGCCTTTTACTTTGCCTTTTACTTTTCACTTTGCATCTCTATATCAAAAATACCAAAAATATTATCTCTATCAGATCTCACTCCCGTAAGTGACCGTGAAGGGATTGACAACCCCTAATCGTGTTGGTTGCGTTGAGCTATTGTTTTGTGCAGGTACGAGGGACTTGAGTGTAGCCTCGTACTGGATTGATACCTTGTTTCTCAAAAACTGAGGGAATTACTTACACTACTTTGCTGCATCATCCTCTCCTCTCCGGGGAAATCCAACGCAGTGCTCAAGAGGTAGCAAGAAGAATTTCTGGCGCCATTGCCGGGGAGTCTGCGCAAAAGTCAATATACGAAGTACCCATCACAATCCCTATCTCCCGCATTACATTAGTTGCCATTTGCCTCTCGTTTTCCTCTCCCCCACTTCACCCTCGCCGTTTTATTCGCCCTCTCTTTTCCGTTTGCCTTTTTCTCGCTTGCCTTTTGTTTGCTCATGTGTTGGATTGCTTGTTTGTCGCGATGGATCAAGATACTACCAAATTGTGTGACTTCACCAATACCAACAATAATGATTTCCTTAGCACTCTGATTGCTCCTCTTGCCAATACTGAATCTTGTGAAATCAATACTGCTTTGTTGAATCTTGTTATGAAAGATCAATTCACCGGCCTTCCTAGTGAACATGCCGCTACTCATCTGAATAGCTTCGTTGATTTATGTGATATGCAAAAGAAGAAAGATGTCGATGATGATGTTGTTAAATGGAAGCTATTTCCTTTTTCACTTATAGATCGTGCTAAAGCTTGGTTTTCGTCTTTGCCTAAAAATAGTATCGATTCTTGGAACAAGTGCAAAGATGCTTTTATCTCTAAGTATTTTCCTCCCGCTAAGACCATCTCTCTTAGAAACGACATTATGAATTTTAAGCAACTTGATCATGAACATGTTGCACAAGCTTGGGAGAGAATGAAATTAATGATACATAATTGTCCTACTCATGGTTTAAACTTGTGGATGATTATACAAGAATTTTATGCCGGATTGAATTTTGCTTCTAGAAATCTTTTAGATTCGGCCGTGGGAGGCACTTTTATGGAAATCACTTTAGGAGATGCTACTAAACTCCTAGATAATATTATGGTTAATTATTCTCAATGGCACACTGAAAGATCCATTAATAAAAAAGTGCATGCTATAGAAGAAATCAATGTTTTGAGTGGAAAGATGGATGAACTTATGAAATTATTTGCTACTAAGAGTGTTTCTTCTGATCCTAATGATATGCCTTTGTCTACTTTGATTGAGAATAATAATTAATCTATGGATGTGAATTTTGTTGGTAGGAATAATTTTGGTAACAACGCGTATAGAGGGAATTTTAATCCTAGGCCTTATCCTAGTAATCCTTCTAATAATTATGGAAATTCCTACAACAACTCTTATGGAAATTTTAATAAGATGCCCTCTGAATTTGAGAATAGTGTTAAAGAGTTTATGAATTCACAAAAGAATTTTAATGCTTTGCTTGAAGAGAAATTGCTTAAAGTTGATGATTTGGCTAGGAACATTGATAGAATTTCTCTTGAGGTTGATTCTTTAAAGCTTAGATCTATTCCTCCTAAGCATGATATCAATGAGTCTCTCAAAGCCATGAGAATTTCTATTGATGAGTGCAAGGAAAGAACCGCTAGGATGCGTGCTACGAAGGATGCCTTTATTAAAGCGTGTTCTTCCAATTCCTATGAAAATCAAGATGAAGATCTAAAATTTATTGATGTGTCCCCTATTAAATCTTTGTTTTGCAATATGAATCTTGATGAAACTAAATATGATCTTCCTTTACCTAGAAGGCGTTCTAAAGATTCAGAGTATTTAGATCTTGATGATGAAATTGATAAACGTGGGATTGAAAGAAATAAAAATCTAGATGTTGCTAAACCCACTATATTGGATTTCAAGGAATTTAATTATGAAAGTTGCTCTTTAATTGATTGTATTTCCTTGTTTCAATCCGTGCTAAATTCTCCTCATGTGTATAGTCAAAATAAAGCCTTCACCGAACATATCATTGATGCCTTGATGCAATCTTATGAAGAATTTCTATCCCTAGAATACTTTATTATGAGTGGGAACCTACTATTAAAATTAAAATCAAAGATTATGAGTTTTATGCTTTGTGTGATTTGGGTGCTAGTGTCTCCACTATTCCCAAAACTTTGTGTGATTTGCTAGATTTCCGTGATTTTGATGATTGCTCTCTAAAATTGCATCTTGCGGATTCCACTATTAAGAAACCTATGGGAAGAATTAATGATGTTCTTATTGTTGCAAATAGGAATTATGTGCCCGTAGATTTTATTGTTCTTGATATAGATTGCAATCCTTCTTGCCCTATTATTCTCGGTAGACCTTTCCTTAGAACGGTTGGTGCAATTATTGATATGAAGGAAAGGAATATTAGATTTCAATTTACATTAAACAAGGGCATGGAACACTTCCCTAGAAAGAAAATAAAATTGCCATATAAATCTATCATGAGAGCCAGTTATGGATTGCCTACCAAAGATGGCAATACCTAGATCTATTCTCGCTTTTATGCCTAGCTAGGGGCGTTAAACGATAGCGCTTGTTGGGAGGCAACCCAATTTTATTTTAGTTTTTTTGTTTTTTGCTTCTGTTTACCTTCTGTTTAGATGTGGTTTTGTGTTTTAATTAGTGTTTGTGCCAAGTTAGACCTATAGGATCTTCTTGGATGATAGTTATTTGATCTTGCTATAATTTCCAGAATCTTTCTGTTCACGAAAACAATAGTTAAAAATCACCAGAACGTGATAAAATACTGATTCCAATTGCTGCTGATCAATAAACAAATTTTCTAGGTCGTCCTATTTTGGTAGATTTTTTGGAGTTCCATAAGTTTGCGTTAGGTACAGATTACTACAGACTGTTCTGTTTTTGGCAGATTCTGTTTTTTCATGTGTTGTTTGCTTATTTTGATGAATCTATGGCTAGTAAAATAGTTTATAATCCATAGATAAGTTAGTATACAGTAGGTTTAACATCAATATAAATAAAGAATTAGTTCATTACAGTACCTTGAAGTGGTTTTTTGTTTTCTTTCGCTAACGGAGCTCACGAGATTTCTGTTGAGTTTTGTGTTGTGAAGTTTTCAAGTTTTAGGTGAAATCTTTTGATGGATTATGGAACAAGGAGTGGCAAGAGCCTAAGATTGGGGATGCCCATGGCACCCCCAAGGTAATCCAAGGACACCCAAAAGTCAAAGCTTGGGGATTCCCCGGAAGGCATCCCCTCTTTCGCCTACTTCCATCGGTAATTTTACTTGGAGCTATATTTTTATTCACCACATGATATGTGTTTTGCTTGGGGCGTCTTGTATTATTTGTGTCTTTATTTGCTAGTGTGCCACAATCATCCTTGCTTTACACACCTTTTGAGAGAGCCATACATGAATTGGAATTTTATAGAATACTTTATGTGCTTCACTTATATCTTTTGAGCTTTATAATTTTGCTCTATGTGCTTCACTTATATCTTTTGAGCTTTATAGTTTTGCTCTATGTGCTTCACTTAGATCTTTTAGAGCACAGTGGTGGATTTGTTTTAAAGAAACTATTGATCTCTCATGCTTCACTTAGATTATTTTGAAAGTCTTTAATAGCATGGTAATTTGCTTAATAATAATATGCTTGGTATTCAAGATTTGTAAAACTTTCTTTCGAGTGCCTTGAATACTAAGAAAAGATTGATGCTTGATAATTGTTTTGAGATATGAAAATGGTGATATTAGAGTCATGCTAGTTGAGTAGTTGTGAATTTGAGAAATACTTGTGTTAAAGTTTGTGATTCCCGTAGCATGCACGTATGGTGAACCGTTATGTGATGAAGTCGTAGCATGATTTATTTATTGATAGTCTTCCTTATGAGTGGCGGTCGGGGACGAGCGACGGTCTTTTCGTACCAATATATCCCCCTAGGAGCATGCGCGTAATACTTTGCTTTGATAACTTCTAGATTTTTGCAATAAGTATATGAGTTCTTTATGACTAATGTTGAGTCCATGGATTATACACACTTTTTCCCATCCTTCCACCATTGCTAGCCTCTCTAATACTGCGCACCTTTCGGCCGTATCATACACCCACCATATACCTTCCTCAAAACAGCCACCATACCTACCTATCATGGCATTTCCATAGCCATTCCGAGATATATTGCCATGCAACTTTCCACCGTCCCGTTTATTATGACACGCTCCATCATTGTCGTATTGCTAGCATGATCACGTAGTTGACATCGTATTTGTGGCAAAGCCACCGTTCATAATTCTTTCATACATGTCACTCTTGATTCATTGCATATCCCGGTACACCGCCGGAGGCATTCATATAGAGTCATATTTTGTTCTAAGTATTGAGTTGTAAGAAAAATAAAAAGTGTGATGATCATCATTTTTAGAGCATTGTCCCAAGTGAGGAAAGGATGATGGAGACTATGATTCCCCCACAAGTTGGGATAAGACTCCGGACGAAAAAAACAGAAAAAAAGAGGCCATAAAAAAAGAGAAAAGGCCCAAATAAAAAAATGAGAGAAAAAGAGAGAAGGGACAATGTTACTATCCTTTTACCACACTTGTGCTTCAAAGTAGCACCATGATCTTCATGATAGAGAGTCTCTCATTTTGTCACTTTCATATACTAGTGGGAATTTTTCATTATAGAACTTGGCTTGTATATTCCAATGATGGGCTTCCTCAAATGCCCTAGGTCTTCGTGAGCAAGCGAGTTGGATGCACACCCACTTAGTTTCTTTTGTTGAGCTTTCACATACTTATAGCTCTAGTGCATCCGTTGCATGGCAATCCCTACTCAATCACATTGATATCTATTGATGGGCATCTCCATAGCCCGTTGATACGCCTAGTTGATGTGAGACTATCTTCCCCTCTTTTTGTCTTCTCCACAACCACCATTCTATTCCACATATAGTGCTATATCCATGGCTCACGCTCATGTATTGCGTGAAGATCGAAAAAGTTTTGAAAATGTTGAAGTATGAAACAATTGCTTGGCTTGTCATCGGGGTTGTGCATGATTTAAATACTTTGTGTGGTGAAGATAGAGCATAGCCAGACTATATGATTTTGTAGGGATAACTTTCTTTGGCCATGTTATTTTGAGAAGACATAATTGCTTTGTTAGTATGCTTGAAGTGTTATTATTTTTTTATTTCAATATGAACTTTTGTCTTGAATCTTTTGGATCTGAATATTCATACCACAATTAAGAAGATTTGCATTGAAATTATGCCAAGTAGCACTCCGCATCAAAAATTCTCTTTCTATCATTTACCTACTCGAGGACGAGCATGAATTAAGCTTGGGGATGCCTGATACGTCTCCAACGTATCTATAATTTTTGATTGCTCCATGCTATATTATCTACTGTTTTGGACTATATTGGGCATTATTTTCCACTTTTATATTATTTTTGGGACTAACCTATTAACCGGAGGCCCAGCCCAGAATTGTTGTTTTTTGCCTATTTCAGTGTTTCGAAGAAACGAAATATCAAAGGAGTCCAAACGGAATGAAACCTTCGGGAACATGATTTTCTCATCAGATATGATCGAGGAGACTTGGACCCTACTCCAAGGAACAAAATAGGCGGTCACGAGGGTGGGGGGTGCGCCCCCCTAGGGTGCGCCCCCTGCCTCGTGGGCCCCTCGAAGCTCCACCGACGTACTCCTTCCTCCTATATATACCTACGTACCCCCAAACGAACAGAACAGGAGCCAAAAATCTAATTCCACCGCCGCAACCTTCTGTACCCACGAGATCCCATCTTGGGGCCTGTTCTGGAGCTCCGCCGGAGAGGGCCATCATCACGGAGGGCTTCTACATCATCCTAGCCCCTCCGATGAAGTGTGAGTAGTTTACCTCAGACCTAGGGTCCATAGTTATTAGCTAGATGGCTTCTTCTCTCTTTTTGGATCTCAATACAATGTTCTCCCCCTCTCGCGTGGAGATCTATTCGATGTAATCTTGTTTTTGCGGTGTGTTTGTTGAGACCGATGAATTGTGGGTTTCTGATCAAGTCTATGTATGAATAATATTTGAATCTTCTCTGAATTCTTTTATGTATGATTGGTTATCTTTGCAAGTCTCTTCGAATTATCAGTTTGGTTTGGCCTACTAGATTGGTTTTTCTTGCCATGGGAGAAGTGCTTAGCTTTGGGTTCAATCTTGCGGTGTCCTTTCCGAGTGACAGAAGGGGCAGCAAGGCACGTATTCTATTGTTGCCATCGAGGATAATAAGATGGGGTTTTTATCATATTGCATGAAACTATCCCTCTACATCATGTCATCTTGCTTAAGGCGTTACTCTGTTTTTAACTTAATACTCTAGATGCATGCTGGATAGCGGTCGATGAGTGGAGTAATAATAGTAGATGCAGGCAGGAGTCGGTCTACTTGTCTCGGACGTGATGCCTATATACATGATCATACCTAGATATTCTCATAACTATGCTCAATTCTGTCAATTGCTCAACAGTGATTTGTTCACCCACCGTAGAATACTTATGCTCTTGAGAGAAGCCACTAGTGAAACCTATGGCCCCCGGGTATGTTCTCATAATACCAATCTCCATCACTTTAATCTTGCTTGCTTTTTTACTTTGCCTTTTACTTTTCACTTTGCATCTCTATATAAAAAATACCAAATTTTTTATCTCTATCAGATCTCACTCCCGTAAGTGACCGTGAAGGGATTGACAACCCCTAATCGCGTTGGTTGCGTTGAGCTATTGTTTTGTGCAGGTAGGAGGGACTTGAGCGTAGCCTCCTACTGGATTGATACCTTGGTTCTCAAAAGCTGAGAGAAATACTTACGCTACTTTGCTGCATCATCCTCTCCTCTTAGGGGAAATCCAACGCAGCTCAAGAGGTAGCACGACCCAAATCCACCTCTTTGAAACCAGCAGACAAAACAACCAAATTTAAAGTCCACCCGACGGACCCCAAGAAGACAACATCCGTTGGAGCAGAAATCGACCCAACGGTCGATGCTGCGCTACGAGAGTTCCTGCGCGAGAACTGGGACATATTCGCCTGGCACCCTTCGGATATGCCAGGAATCCCACGCAGGTTGGCCGAACACAGCCTTAATAGCTTGAAGGGATATAAACCGGTCAAGCAAGCATTGCGGCGTTTTTCCGAACCTAAACAACAAGCCACGGGAGAGGATCTTGCGGGATTCACCAGAGAAATAAAACACCCAGGCTGGCTAGCAAACCTGGTGATGGTACCAAAGAAGGATAAATTTTGGCGCCTGTGCGTCAATTTCAAAGACCTCAACAAGGCCTGCCCCAAGGATCCCTTCCCCCTCCCTCGCATTGATCAGATTATTGACGCGACCGCATGACACGACTCACTGTGTTTCCTCGACGCGTACTCCGGATACCATCAAATCAAGATGAAGGAGTCCGATCAAGCCGCAACGGCATTCATTACCCCATATGGGCCTTTCTGCTTCAACACTATACCTTTCGGGCTCAAAAATGTTGGCGCCACTTACCAACACATGATTCAAACATGCTTGGAGAAACAGATCGGCAAGATAGTTGAAGCATATGTTGATCACGTCGTCATCAAAACCAGGCACGTCGAGTCATTGGTAGACGATTTACGTCTTACATTCGACAACCTCCATACATATGACATCAAGCTCAGTCCGGAAAAGTGTGTTTTTGGCGTCCCCGCCGGAAAATTGCTGGGCTTCATCATTTCCAATAGAGGAATTGAGGCAAATCCAGCCAAAATCCAGCTTTTTCATAATTGGCTGTGCCCACAGACCTTAAACAGGTCCAAAAACTTGCGGGATGTGTGGCAGCTTTAAGCCGCTTTGTCTCCAGATTGGGAGAAAAAGCCTTGCCACTCTACCGCCTTCTCCGACGCACCGACAACTTCGAGTGGACGGTTGCGGAAACGGCCGGACTGGAGGTATTAAAGGCCCTTTTAGCGAGCAACCCAATCCTGGCCGCACCGAACGTCGGCGAACCCATGTTATTATACGTATCGACAACATACCAGGTGGTGAGTGCCGTGCTTGCTGTCAAGCGAGAGCTGGACGGACACAAGTTCCCACTCCAGAGACCAGTATACTATGTATCCACGGTCCTCACACGATGCAAATCCCGGTACCCTCATTACTAAAAAAATAGCATATGCGGTTTTCATGGCATCCCGGAAGCTACGACACTACTTTCAAGAGTGTTCATTCACGATGGCCTCCAAAGTACCACTCAATGACATAATAAACAACCGCGACGCGATAGGCCGGATTGCTAAGTGGGCCATCGAGCTCCTTCCATTCGACATAACATACAAACCGCGCCGGGCCATCAAATCCCAAGTACTGGCTGACTTCGTCGCCGAATGGACAGAGGCCGAACTTCCTAAAGAATACGGTACGTATTACAATTGGGTTATGTACTTCGATGGTTCCAAGATGCTGGCGGGATTAGGGGCGGGCGTTGTCCTAACGTACCCCACTGGAGACGTAGTTCAGTATGTACTCCAAATATTATACACCGACTCCAACAATGCAGCCGAATATGAGGCCTTGCTGCATGGACTTTGGATGGGTGTCTCCATGGACATACAGCGCATGGGAGTGCGCGGGGACTCAAACCTCGCAATATCTCAAATAAATGGAGATTTCGATGCCAAAGATCCGAAAATGGTAGCTTACCGCAACACCGTTCTTAAAATCTCGGCCCGCTTCGAAGGGCTCGAGTTCCATCACGTGGCTCGAGAAAGTAATCAAGCAGCGGACGTCCTTGCTTGCATCGGCGCCAAGCGCGACCCCGTACCACCTACATCTTTCTGGAAAGGCTCTTCAAGCCATCCGTGGTGTGGCAAGGGGAGAGCGGCAACAACAAACCGGAAACAACTATAATCTCAGATGCCGAACACACCGATATCATCAGGGGCTCGGCCACCGCAATAACACCATCGGCCCATCTCATAATGGCAGTCATTACCCCATGGACCGAACCCTTCTTGGCCTACCTTACTAGGCGAGAACTCCCTGAGGATCAGAATGAGGCTCGTCGCATTGTCCGGCGCTCTAAAGCCTACAAGGTCCACGATGGAGAACTCTACAATAAAAGCGCTACCGGAGTGCTCCAAAGATGTATCTCCGAGGAAGAGGGGCGGCAGCTCTTGGCTAAAATTCATGCTGGTCTCGGCGGTCACCATGCCGCAGCTCGGGCCCTTGTAAGCAAGGCTTTACATACGGGTTTCTATTGGCCGACGACCCGATCAGACGCACAGGACCTTGTCCAACGTTGCGTCGGATGCCAGCTTTTCGTCAATCAGAGCCATATGCCACCCACCGCGGTGCAAACAATCCCCATCACCTGGCCTTTTGCAGTCTGGGGGCTTGACATGGTCGGACCCCTTAAAGGAGGAAGCCATAAGAAAAAATATCTACTGGTCATGGTGGATAAATTCACTAAGTGGATAGAGGCCAAGCCAGTTAAAACGGCCGAGGCCGGACCAGTGATAGACTTTATATCCGGCGTTGTACACCGCTATGGTGTCCCACACAGCATCATCACCGATAACGGCTCCAATTTCACAGCCGACAAGGTGAAAAACTGGTGCGCCAATCTGGGCATTAAGCTCGATTACGCCTCCGTCTATCACCCGCAAACAAATGGTCAAGTCGAAAGCCAATGGTCTTATTATGAGCGGCATCAAACCTAGACTGGTGCGGTCTTTGAAAGAATTAGACAAGCACTGGGTTGAGGAGCTCGACTCCGTACTCTGGGGGCTGCGGACCACGCCCAATCGCACTACCGGATATACACCTTTCTTCATGGTGTACGACGCAGAGGCTTTGTTACCCTACGATATTATTCACGCCTGGCCTCGAGTGCGCATGTACGAAGAGAGAGAGAGGCCGAACTTGACCGGCAGGACAGCTTAGATGCCCTAGAGGAGGAGCGAGATGTCGCAAAAGCCCGTTCCGCATTTTATCAACAGCAGGCTCGCAGGTATCAAAGCAGAGAAGTGCGGCCCAAGACTTATAATGTTGGCAAACTTGTTCTACGCATACCGAAGAAGAAAAAGGACAAACTCAAGCCCAAGTGGGAGGGTCCCTTCATCATGGACGAAGTTCTCACCGGAGGAGCGTACCGCCTGCATGATGCGTCAGACAATCGCCTAGAGCCGAACCCCTGGAACACGGCCAGACTCCGAAGATTCTACGCCTAAGCGCTGAACTCTTTGTTCGTCTCCTTCTCCCCATTGTTTCCATTACTTTTTCCTCTCTTTTCACTTTTTTCCTTTTTTAGCCTTAAAGCTTTTTGTGCGGTTAAACCGTACACTTGTGACATACACATCCTCAAATATGTACGTCAATTATACCTGGGGGCTTCTTTGACAGAAGCTTGTTATTATTTTCCGAGCATCAAGCTCATCACCTATGTGCGTTTTCCCCATATGTACCTTTTCTTCGCCATTATATGCATCGATATGACTTAAGTTTTGGCCAAGCTGGGTTGCCTGGCTCCTGTGCTTATGCCCTACGTTCCCGTTAGTTCGACTAGGGCATAAAGGGAGCACCTCTGCGATTGTTACTGCCGGGTCATCCGGATGTGTACCTCAGACTGGGTGAAGCCGAAAGCTAGCGTTCTTAAGGGAATATTCGGTCGGCGAACTAAAGATGTTTTTACAGTCGTTAAAATACGAACCCCCAGATATTGCACATACTGTGATTTTTTCTCAATCACAGTTTGGACATGCACATTAACGCATGTACACCCAGGGAAAGGAACCCTTAGCGGAACTATTCTCTCTGGAAGATGTTTCTTAGAATCACAATGTAATATAACATAGCTAGCCGGATACAACTTGTCTGTTCAAGCAACTATGACCCCTACGCTTGGTTTCCACGCGTGCCCCGGTATATTTTGTCGCTCGGGTATTCGGAAAACACTCTGCACCTTTGGGCTCAGAGGTCGAAGCGAAAAGGTCTGCCACGACAATCATTTTTACAATCCGGCTAGGGGCAATGTCAAGGAAAGTACATAGTCACTTGGACTCATAAATTTCCTCCTCTATACCGTCTAACAGGTTGTCTAACTTACAGTCCTGCTGGGAATACCTAGCGGCTACTTCTACTTGGTCATATACCAAATTTACGAGAATCTCTTTCCCATCTGACCCTAGAGGTCCGACCCCGGCCATATGATTTGGATCAAGCTTGGTATACCGTGTTTTTACCATGGCCCAGGCTTCTCGTGCACCTTCCCGACAGGCTGATATCTTCCATAATCGGAAGCGCCGCTGCGCTCCCTTGAATAACTCTATAAGCTCCTCCATCCTTCCTGGAGGGGAGGTGGATGGCCATAAAGCCTTGGCAACACTTGCATCGCCTGCCGAGCGTGCTCGTGCATCTGCGACAGCTCTTGCAGCAGATCGCCCGAGATTCCAGACATTTCCTCTTCGTGACGGCTAGTCAGCATACCTACATATATAATTCTGTTAGTCCCTTTCATCTCCGAACTACATGGAGGCAAGTGTGACTGTCGGTGTCAAAACCGGTGGATCTCGGGCAGGGGGTCCCGAACTGTGCGTCTAAGGCGGATAGTAACAGGAGGCGGGGGACACGATGCTTACCCAGGTTCGGGCTCTCTCGATGGAGGTAATACCCTACTTCCTGCTTGATTGATCTTGATGATATGAGTATTACAAGAGTTAATCTACCACGAGATCGTAGAGGCGAAACCCTAGAAGCTAGCCTATGGTATAATTGTTCTTGTCCTACGGACTAAACCCTCCGGTTTATATAGACACCGGAGGGGGCTAGGGTTAAAAAGAGTCAGTTACAAGGGAGGAGATCTACATATCCATATTGCCAAGCTTGCCTTCCACGCCAAGGAGAGTCCCATCCGGACACGGGACGAAGTCTTCAATCTTGTATCTTCATAGTCCAACAGTCCGACCAAAGGATATAGTTCGGCTGTCCGAAGACCCCCTAATCCAGGACTCCCTCAGTAGCCCCTGAACCAGGCTTCAATGACGATGAGTCCGGCGTGCAGATTGTCTTCGACATTGCAAGGCGGGTTCCTCCTTCGAATACTCCATAGAAGATTTTGAACATAAGGATAGTGTCCGGCTCTGCAAAACAAATTCCACATACCTGTTGGAAATATGCCCTAGAGGCAATAATAAATTAGTTATTATTATATTTCCTTGTTCATGATAATCGTTTATTATCCATGCTAGAATTGTATTGATAGGAAACTCAGATACATGTGTGGATGCATAGACAACACCATGTCCCTAGTAAGCCTCTAGTTGACTAGCTCGTTGATCAATAGATGGTTACGGTTTCCTGACCATGGACATTGGATGTCATTGATAACGGGATCACATCATTAGAAGAATGATGTGATGGACAAGACCCAATCCTAAGCCTAGCACAAGATCGTGTAGGTCGTATGCTAAAGCTTTTCTAATGTCAAGTATCATTTCCTTAGACCATGAGATTGTGCAACTCCCGGATACCGTAGGAATACTTTGGGTGTGCCAAACGTCACAACGTAACTGGGTGGCTATAAAGGTGCACTACGGGTATCTCCGAAAGTGTCTGTTGGGTTGGCACGAATCGAGACTGGGATTTGTCACTCCGTGTGGCGGAGAGGTATCTCTGGGCCCACTCGGTAGGACATCATCATAATGTGCACAATGTGATCAAGGAGTTGATCACGGGATGATGTGTTACGGAACGAGTAAAGAGACTTGCCGATAACGAGATTGAACAAGGTATCGGGATACCGACGATCGAATCTCGGGCAAGTACAATACCGCTAGACAAAGGGAATTGTATACGGGATTGATCGAATCCTCGACATCGTGGTTCATCCAATGAGATCATCGTGGAACATGTGGGAACCAACATGGGTATCCAGATCCCGCTGTTGGTTATTGACAGGAGAACGTCTCGGTCATGTCTGCATGGTTCCCGAACCCGTAGGGTCTACACACTTAAGGTTCGATGACGCTAGGGTTATAAAGGAAGTTTGTATGTGGTTACCAAATGTTGTTCGGAGTCCCGGATGAGATCCCGGACGTCACGAGGAGTTCCGGAATGGTCCAGAGGTAAATATTTATATATAGGAAGTATGGTTTTGGCTACTGGAAGAGTTCTGGGCATCACCGGTAGTGTACCGGGACCACCGGAGGTGTCCGGGGGTCCACCAAGTGGGGCCACCAGCCCCAGAAGGTTGCGTGGGCCAAGTGTGGGAGGGGACCAGCCCCAGGTGGGCTGGTGCGCCCCCCCACCAAGGCCCAAGGCGCCTCCTAGAGGGGAAGGGGGCAAACCCTAGGGCAGATGGGCCCTAAGGCCCACCCCTGGTGCGCCTCCCCCTCTCCCCCCCTTGGCCGCAACCCTAGATGGGTTTTGGGGCTGCCGCCACCCCTAGGGAGGGAACCCTAGATGGGGGAGCAGCCCCTCCCCTCCCCCTATATATACTTGAGGTTTTGGGGCTGCCCAACAGACGATTCAATCTCTCTCTTGGCACAGCCCTGCCTCTCTCCCTCTTCCTCTCTTGCGGTGCTTGGCGAAGCCCTGCTGGATTGCCACGCTCCTCCACCACCACCACGCCATTGTGCTGCTGCTGGATGGAGTCTTCCTCATCCTCTCCCTCTCTCCTTGCTGGATCAAGGCATGGGAGACGTCACCGGACTGTACGTGTGTTGAACGCGGAGGTGCCGTCCGTTCGGCACTTGGTCATCGGTGATTTGGATCACGACGAGTACGACTCCATCAACCCCGTTCACTTGAATGCTTCCGCTTAGCGATCTACAAGGGTATGTAGATGCACTCTCCTTCCCTTCGTTGCTGGTTTCTCCATAGATAGATCTTGGTGACACGTAGGAAAATTTTGAATTTCTGCTACGTTCCCCAACAGTGGCATCATGAGCTAGGTCTATTGCGTAGATTCCAT
Source organism: Aegilops umbellulata (assembly GCA_032464435.1). Taxonomy (NCBI): domain Eukaryota; kingdom Viridiplantae; phylum Streptophyta; class Magnoliopsida; order Poales; family Poaceae; genus Aegilops; species Aegilops umbellulata. The sequence continues at coordinate 257,448,212 of CP136059.1, forward strand.
GCACGAGTAGAACACAAAGTAGTTGTGGGCGTTGATTTTGTTCAATATGCTTACCGTTACTAGTCAATCTTGATTCGGCGGCATTGTGGGATGAAGCGGCCTGGACCGACCTTACACGTACACTTACGTGAGACAGGTTCCACCGACTGACATGCACTAGTTGCATAAGGTGGCTAGCGGGTGCTAGTCTCTCCCACTTTAGTCGGATCGGATTCGATGAAAAGGGTCCTTATGAAGGGTAAATAGCAATTGACATATCACGTTGTGGTTTTGCATAGGTAAGAAACGTTCTTGCTAGAAACCCATAGCAGCCACGTAAAACATGCAAACAACAATTAGAGGACGTCTAACTTGTTTTTGCAGGGTATGCCATGTGATGTGATATGGCCAAAAGGATGTGATGAATGATATATGTGATGTATGAGATTGATCATGTTCTTGTAATAGGAATCACGACTTGCATGTCGATGAGTATGACAACCGGCAGGAGCCATAGGAGTTGTCTTTAATTTATTTATGACCTGCGTGTCAACATAAACGTCATGTAATTACTTTACTTTATTGCTAAAGCGTTAGCCATAGTAGTAGAAGTAATAGTTGACATGACAACTTCATGAAGACACGATGATGGAGATCATGATGATGGAGATCATGGTGTCATGCCGGTGACGACGATGATCATGGAGCCCCGAAGATGGAGATCAAAAGGAGCAAAGTGATGATGGCCATATCATGTCACTATTTGATTGCATGTGATGTTTATCATGTTTTTGCATCTTATTTTCTTAGAACGACGGTAGTAAATAAGATGATCCCTCATTAAAATTTCAAGAAAGTGTTCCCCCTAACTGTGCACCGTTGCGAAAGTTCGTCGTTTCGAAGCACCACGTGATGATCGGGTGTGATAGATTCTTACGTTCGAATACAACGGGTGTTGACGAGCCTAGCATGTACAGACATGGCCTCG